>CM028137.1:730971250-732315000 GCA_016271365.2 Neoceratodus forsteri
ACCAGAGCTCACCTATCGGTGGCCTCACTTGGGGGGGGGCAAGCCGAGTATGAGGGGGCATTTGCCGGAGCCTGGCAAGCCCATCTGGGCTTGGGGTGCCGACACAGAAAAACTCAATGAAAAAAAAAAAGAATAGCCAAGATAACTGTAGTATATATCTGCAATCCTGTAAACAATAAAGGGATTGGGCTATAGCAACTAGCATTTCTTCTACCCCCTTTTTTTAAAACTGGTACTAGTAGATCCCAATTCCATCACATTGGCAGCATTAAATTATTATTTATGATAGTAAATATGATTACCATTATTTTAGCCCAGCATTCTGGGTCTGCCTTGTATACTTCCACAGGCATCTTATCAATTCTTGGGGATTTATGTTCTTCTGTTGTTTTATTGCCCAGATCAGTTCTACTCATTTTTACCAAGGGCCATTTTGGAACTTTTTTCATACTTCTGCTCTTTAATATGTAATCTTGCTCCCTGCCCATACAAGATGTTATAATAATCATAATGCAAAACAGGAAAACACCAGCCACACTAACACAGCTTTGTGTTCCAGAATGTTTCGGTTTTATTTTCACCATGCAAAAATCCCCCAGTCCTAGCCCAATGTTTAACCCACACATGGGCTTCCTCAAAGAAGAGGATCTGCAGTCAAACATTTAAGGAATCATTTACTCATATTGCCCATAATAATTTACAGTAAACATCCAAAACCCTTCAGTGTGCCATTCTAGTTACAGATTACCATTATAGACCATATACCTGATAAAAATGTGCATTAGTTCAAACAATTATTAAAACAAAGATAGTGAAATAAAAACAGTAAAATAATAGTTTGTTTCCAGGTATTACCCATGCCTGTATAGTGCTCAAAACTTTTTAAACATGTAAATTATGCATTCCAAACTTACAGTATACATTTTACAAATAAACCCCTATATATCCAAATAACAGGAGTACCAATACATGTTACTTATCATACAGTTACTGTTCAAGCAAGTGTTCAGTGATGACCAAGATTTTTGGAGGTGTAAAAATACAATCCCAGAGTAATCATACCACACGTTTGTACAGAATAACGTTTTGGCACATACTGTAATTAGTGTATTGTAGCATTGCAGGCTCAGAGAAACTGTAGCAATGAAGTTGAAAGGAATCAAGAATTAGACATTATGGCTAACAGATTCCTGGCATAGGGGTACAGCAAAGCGGTGGTAAGTGGTACCATATCAAAAGCCAAACAACAGGGCCAGCCTGGTGGCACTGAGGGTTGAGGCACTGGAAGCCACACCTCGTACCACACCAGTGACCCGAGTTCGGTGACGGACTCAGGTTGCCAGGGCTCGGCAGGGGAGGAAGAGGATACAGCATCTGGAGGACAGCTCTTCTCTCCCTTGGGAGGGATCCAGGGTCACCCAGTGTTCTGGCGGCCCCCAATGGAGATCGGGGGTACTGCAGGTGCACCAGCCAGTGTAAGGGGTGAAGTGTGGCAGACGCCAGCAGGGCAGCCATGTGCAGGCATAATTGCACGCTGCACTCCAAGGGGGAAAACTACAAGAAAAACCCTCTATGGCACCACAGAGATGATGGGGACTCCAGGGGCAGGCCCACTTTCCAATGCTGGCCCAGAGCTCCAGGGGACTCCATGGCTGACCTGACACTCAGGTAGGCCTCTTTACTTCCAGAAAGGCTGCCATGGGAGGGTGGGCCCACCCGGGGTGGGGTGATCCAGGGGGCTAGATCTTCCTGGGTGTTTGGGAGAGGAAGCTGGTAGTGAGGGATTCAGGCAGGGAGTACAGGCCTTGCCGAGTGAGTACCTCAGAAGGATGCCCAGGCCATAGGGTGCATAAAGAAAGTGTAAAAACAAAACAAACAAAACAAACAAACAAACAAACAGGAAAGGAGCAGGGAAGTTAATGAAATACAGAGACATAGAACAGAAGCCACTAACAGGGCAGTATTGCCTTGGAATACTCATAACCTACTGAGCCCATTGAAAGGACTGTGAAATCTCATTGGAACACTCTGCAAACCTAGGGATACCAGAATTTAATAGTCCACCAATAATAGCATCTGAGAAGGTTAGCACACTTAGGGACAGCCTTGTTCACTCAGAGCAGAAAAAGGCTGGCAGTAACGACAAGCAACTTCTCTTAGGACCACTCAACCCAGGAATGTATCCACATGGAAGGCATGCCCATTGTGGGAATATGTCTAAAAACAACAGAAATTGAACACCCCGATGGGAATTTGAAATATCCTATCAAGGCACACTTGACATGTAAATCAGAGCACGTTATCTATATTCTCACCTGTCCATGTGCTAAATACTATGCTGGCAAGACAAATAAACCAGTTTAAGTTAGGATAAGTGAACATAAGAGTTCAATCAAGAACCATCATGAGGGTTCACCAGTGGCTAAACATTTGAACAGTGTGGGACACTCAGTGGTGTCCCTCAGATTTTGGGCTATAGAAAAAAAATTAACAACCCAGTAGGGGCGGTGATTGGAATAAGGAAATGGAGGGATGTGAAATGTATTGTATTTATACATTAGACACTCTAACTAATAGGTTTGGGATGAATGAGGAGTAGAACTGGGGAGTATGCCAGTGAACTGTCCATAAACACATATCTGAGATGCTACCCACCCCAGTCATCCATCTCCTTATTCTCATTCTGTTCCCCCTGATTTTGCTACACCATTGTTGAGAAATACTGCTTGATGTAAGTCTTCTACACCTGTGTGCTGTTGTGGTGTGTGAGATACTAGTTGTGCTCTTCCTTATAAAATAAAAAACCCTCTTACAGTGCAGTTCAGTTTGAATACCTGTTAAGAACACTATCTTCTTGGCATAGAATTAGTACTAACTATAAAAATATGTTTGAAACCTATATGTATTTGAAACATATAAACTTCAAACTATTTCCTTAAACCCATTTTTTTCTTTTAGTTTACCTTACTGGGATTATCCCGGGACTCCCTAACCTTCAGTGACATGATTTGACTTCACTTTACCTGTAACTGCAAATTCCCCCCTGCTCTACCCCTTTCCAGTCTCACATCATCTGTGATGCGGAAAACTTTACTGCCTAACTTCTGACTATAACTTTCACTCCAACCCCTTTATTTTCTACCTGCTTTGCCTCAATTTTTCTACAAATGTTTGTAACTTTTATTAAAATCATTTGAGTTCTTTAAAGGTCTTTTAAATTAATATTTCTAATGAAATCTACTGAAAAAGTACTTCATATTTTTTCTAAATGTTGGCAAACTTGTCTACCAATGTCCTTTACTAACTCAGGCACCCTGGGAGTATCACCTTGGCAATGAGTGTTTTTGCCCTTTAAACTGAGGCACCATTTGAGAACTGCTTAACTCTTGAGCACCATGCGTATCTGCACATGAATCAGCTTAACATGTGATGTAACTGGACATGTTATATTTTCTGTAGTGCAACAGTATGACACTGGCATTATAAATTATGAAACATATATGCAATCCATGCCTCTGTACACAGAAGCATTTACACAAGCTTCATGGCTTCATTGTGTTTTTTTATTGTTGTGTTTGCAGGGGGTAAGTAGCGTTCCCCTGCATGACGCAGCTGATACCACTTTTGCCACCTCAGAGGGCAATGCCATGTCATTGCCTAGCAATAGGTGGCTGCACCTATCAGGGCAAACTTCCGAATGTGCAAATGTTATGGTGGGACATCATGTGACACCAGGTGGTGATTGGCTATAGCTGGTCACTCCCCATGCCCAGAGCTTCATAAGTGGGACTACTGGCAGCATCAATCACCATCATTCCTACCTGCTGCCTGCCAGAAATGCTGCTGCTGTTTGGGAAAAATGCCTCACTACTTATCTTTTGCAAAATACACTGAGCTGCCCACCAGTAATGGTGCAATACTAGTGCCACATAACTATGTTTCTACTTTACTTTCCATAGGCATTCATGTTTTTATGAATTTAATGAAAGATACGTAATTCTTACAGAAAATTGAGTTGAATATGAGGTACACCATAAATACGTTCCCAAAAAAACATTCACACATTTCTGAAAAAAAAAACTAACTTTATTATGAGTGGCTTTAAATCTTTGAAAACCAGAACAAAACTTAGAACTCCAGAATATCCTAACTTTAAAATATATATTTTTGTACAGATTAAATTTTGGAGACTATCTTAAATAGAAATATGCTCTCCTAAAGAACCTTGTCTATCCAGGTATGCATGATTAACACTACAATAAACTAATTGTGCACCAAAACTTTATCCTGTACAAATGTGTGGTATGGTTACTATGGGACTATATTTTTACAATTTCAAAAGTCTTGGTCAACACTGAACACTTGTTTGAACACTAAATGTATGACAAATTATATGTATTGGCCCTCTTGTTACACGGATCTATAGGGGCTTATTTGTCAAAGTTATAATATTTTTTATTTTTTTTTATTTTATTTAAACACCAGTTTAATAACCTTTGAGCCAGAGGCTCATTTACAAAGGTACCTCGTCACATAGAGGACAACAGACAGCAGCACAAGAAACAACAGTTAATACAGATTCAAGCAAGTTACAATTCAGGGTTACAGTAGGCACAATACATATGAGAGTAAATAAGTTAAGAGTTAGGTAGGGGGTGAGAGTAGGAGGGGGTATGAGGGAGAGGGATGGGAAGCAGAAAGAAGAGGGAAGGCCATGGAAGGAGGGTGTATAAAGGGAGGAGGTAAGTAGGAAGGGGGGGGAGATCTGCTCAGCGAGCATTGTCAGAGTTTTTTTTTTTTTTTTGTTTTTTTTTAGTGGCAGCAACACCTGTGTGAGATGAACAGGTGGTTTCTGAGGCTGAGTTTAAAGCTTGCTAATGTGGGAGAGTCAGAGATACTGGTAGGGAGTGAGTTATACCAGGTAGGTGCTCTGTAGGGGAATGCCCTTTGGCCTTGTGAAGTCCTAGCCCTTGGTACGACCAGAGTTGTTTTGGATGAGCTGCGGGTGTTCACAGCCAGTGTAGTACGGTGAATAGAGCCAGATAGGCCAGTGGGAGATAGGCCATGCAGGGCTTTAAAGGTGAGCTGGCAGGTTTGATACATGAGCCGCTCATCCAGGTTGAGTAGGGTAGCCAAGGCATACAGCTGACATGTGTGTGTATGTCTAGGTGCACTGGTGATAAGTCTGCAGGCTTTGTTAAGTGTAAGGTGGACCTTGCTGAGGGCTTCAATGATAATGTAATAATATATGTTTTGAATGTATAATTTATGCTGGTTAAATAGTTTTGAGCACTATACAGGTATGGGTAATACCTGGAAATAGACTTTTATTGACTGCTTTTATTTCACAGTTTTTGTTTTAATAATTTTTGAAATAATGCACATATTTATCAGGTTTATGGTCTGTAATGGTAACCTGTGATTAGAGTGACATATTGCAAGGTTTTGATCTTTTGTGTAAATTAATATGGGCACCATGGGTAAATGATTTCTTTATTGTTTGAATACAAATCTTCTTCCCTGAGGAAGCCCATGTTTGTTTGTTTATTGTTTATTGATAAATATCGGATAACAACTTTGAGTCAAAGACTCCTTTACAAAGGTTCCACATCATTACATAAAGCAGAGAACAACAGTGACCAAAGTAACAACTAACATAATAATTACAGACAATGGTTACAGAATGGTTACAAAAATGTTTACAAAGTAATACAATATAGCAGCTGAGCATACAGAGTAACAGAGTGCTGCTAAGCAAAGGTGCAAAGTGCAAAAGGTACAGGTACAAGCATACACTTCAGGGCGATGGCGCTAGACATGCCCAGGTGGTTATTTGTTGGCCAAGGCCGGACAGAGAAGTCCACTGTCATGGTATAGGCACACCCAGGAGTGGCTGGACCAGTGTTGGGTCCATAGTCGAGGAGGGATGAATGATTGGGCTAAAACTGGAGGATTTTTGCTTGGTGAAAATAAAACTGAAAGATTTTGGAATACAAAGCTTTGTGTAAGTGCGTCTGGTGTTTCACATTTTGGATTATTGCCATACCAGCCCCAAGACCATAAGAATGCATCACTAGCATGGAAGGGGACCCACCTAGCACAGATTTGAACTTGTAATAATCATATGCATTCTTTATTGACATCTCTATTACTTGTACCATAAACCGCTAAATTGTGTTCTAAATGTTGTTTCCTATTTAATAAATATTTATATTTTTATTTTGGTTTAATATATGCTTCCCTTGTTGCATACAATAATTATTTTGACTTAGTCTTCCTGCCTTTACTAATACTCTTTTTAGTGTCTTGCAGTCCTTATCATACCACTTATTATTTCTAGGGACACCCTGTTGGTTATAATTCCTATCTTTGTGCCTAAATTATCAATTATGGTGCCCAATATTGTAGCAAAATACTCAAACATCTTCCAGTTACATCATTATTTAACAAATATCTCTCAGTACTAAACAGGTTAGTGAATAATCCAGCTGCCTTATAACAATTCAAGAATCTAATCTTGCATGAATGGATTCCATTTGATTTTCTTGTTATTAGCAATAAGCATATGATCATTTGCATCCTGTGTGGGCATTCAATATTTTGTGCTATACAGTGTAAGCCACTTTTAGCTTACTACTCTGTGTAGGGTAGTTTTGTCTGTTGTAAGTGGCTGCCCATTTTAGACAAAGTTGTTTTTTTTAACTTGTTTTTGTTTTGTTTATTTAAAATCTGGTAAATCCATGGGCCAAAGACCTGTTTTTATGGGTGACCAGGCATCAGCCAAGAACAGTGTTAATATACTCTCCACCCATGTCTCTATCCCTATAGTTTAAAAATAGAAAGCAAAGAAGCAGAGGTTCTGTATAAAAGAAGAAACTCTGAAGCATTCACTCTCAAAATATATAAGTAAAAAAACTAGGCATTCACTCCCCTCCCCGGCCTGCACGCCTGCCTGCCAGATCAGTACAGTAAACAGTACACAATCGTAGCGGTCTTGTCCCATCCTTCTCATCTCACGCCTCTCTCCATTAGCCAGTTACAGTAGAACTGTACAAGTGTCATTAGTGTAGTAGAAGTTTCTTGAAATGTGCTCAAAAAAAAGATGTTAAACTTACTGCTGGCTGCCCTTCTTGTGCCCAAATCTCCACTCTGTTTGCAATCTGACATCCCTCCCCCCTCTCTCGCTCTCCATTAGCTGTGTAAGTGAGGTAAACACTGTCACAAGACTAGCTTCCAGAGGCTCACAAATGTGCTCAGAAGTGTTAAGCTGTAAGATCTGTGTGCACATTAAACTCACCACTGGCTGCCCTTCCTTTTTTTTTTTTTTTTTTAACTTTATTAATTTTAATATGAACATGCCAAAACATTACATTTGATGGAGCAAGGTTACAATAGCTCCCACAGCTTCTGTGGTACAAATATGTTAGCATCAGTATTAGTAATCCATCGAACAGTGATACATCATATGGGGTTCTATCCTTGAATACATTTTTAAAGTTCATAGCATATCATGCAGGATAGTCAGCCACATTAAACCAGTGGGATAAAGATGTCGTTATTTAAACAGTTAAGGCACTTGCTATCTATGACCAAAATAGCCACTGTTCCCACTTACTTAGCATCTGGTTAATAGGTATATTCCTTCTCCCCGAAGCTGCATCAATTCCACCAAAAACCTGAATCAACTTGATTATTCAGACAAACATATATTTCTACTAAGTGACTTTAGCTGTACTCTATTTTCACCCATGGCTCAATTTATTTAACCCTTGAGGCACCTTACTATGTTGATTTCTCCTGTAAGAGCTGACTGTCCTTTCTATTACACCTGCATCATTGCTCTGCAAACCACCTGATCTATAAAGAGCATACTGAAAGACACAGCAAATTAAAACTCAATAAAACAAGTAAAAAAAAAAGTAAAAATAAAATACAGTGTTAAAGAATTAAACAAGTAAGCCGAGGAAGCACAGGAGGGGGATTAGCACCTCGTTAACTGGTGGTCTGGTTAGATAGTGACAGGGAATCCCTTTAACACCTCCCTGGCTTCCATCAGTGAGGTGTCAGAAGGCCCATCAACACTCTGAGTCCAGTCAAGGCATTTAGTATAGCAGGTTGCCTTAATCCATTGCGTCAAGTGGGTCTGTAATGAGCCACCTATGGCAACGGTTTGGGTTTTTTAAATTTATCCAGTAAAAAAGGCTGTCTGTAGTATGCACGTCCACTGTAAGAACTCCCTGTTTGTTATATGTTATGCTGTCAGAATACTGTAACTGGAATGTGAAGATATGAACTGCTGTAAACTCTTCCTATCGGATATCTGTAATACTGACTGTTGGCTTGACTGTATATTCACTGCTGTTTTCCCTTCCCCTCTTCCCCAGGATGCACCTGGAAATGAGCAATTGCTGTTCAGTGTGTTTTCCTGATGACACTTTTAGATAAATAAAGGAATAAATAAGTGGTGAAAACTGTATTTCATTCACTAATTACACTTAAACATATCACTGCAGGGAAATGGTCACTATCCCACTCCTCAAGTACTTTGAATTCAGTTACCAATGGGTTAGGAAAAGCACCCACAAGGGCTAGATCTATTGCTGTTCCACATTTTTTGTTGGATAGGTTATATTACCATGAAAAATCACCCTTTGTCCTGCTATTTAACATCCTCAGCCAATTATGGGCTGCCAGTTCTAATAGCTTTGTTCCCCTCTGGTTACACTTACTATCCACTGACTTTCTAATAGGGATAGCTAAAGTATCATCAGTTTCCCAAACTGTGGAATATAACTACAGACAATCAGCATTTCTAGCATTTGCATCCCCCATTAGTAACACAGGTATAGACCTGTACTGTTCATTGAGCTCTACAAGACTATTGTGCAATATTTCAAGTCTCCATTTCTGCATTTTTTTCAGTCTGAGTTGTATATGCATATTTATGCAAATGAATAGCGGTTTAGTTACCTTACTAAGCAATATACAGAGAAAGTAAGGAGATCCTAAATTTAAATGAATACACTCATCAAATATCGCTGTTGACACCAATATTAAAAGCCCACAACTTGAGCATCCATGTGTTGCTAATTTTGTTTTGCTGCAACACCTAGAATATGATATCCCCTCTAGTATTGTTACTGGCATATTTTCTAACAGGGCTCCTCATAAAATAACAACAGAATAGCTTTTGACAAGTTTTAGCCAATTTATATCTCCTAGTTTTCCTCCTATTCCAGCAACATTCCAACCTATGATTTTAACCACTTTTGCAGAGATGTGGGGTAGAAGAACAGAATGAAGCTAAGATAACAAGAGAATGAAATAAGGGAAGGCAAATGGAAAAAAGAAGGGGGGGGGGTGGCACATTCTGGAAAGCCATGTGTGCAAATGCTCATAGTGTGGGCAACAAGACTGCAGACCTAGAGGCCACCATGATGGAAGCGGACTTGGATTTAGTCACCATTACAGAGACTTGATGCAGTGAAAAACCAGAAATGGGATATGGCCATACCAGGCTATGTTCTGTTCAGAAGGGACAGGGTAGGTAGAAAAAGGGGGAGGAATAGCTCTTTATGTAATGGACAACATAAAGGCTTTGGAAATACAAGGGGAGCTGGGGGAAGAGGAGATACTGTAGGTCACCCTGGAGAAAAGAAAAGGGGCCATTATTTGCACAGGAGTGATCTACAGACCTCCAGCATGGGGAGAGGAATTGGATGGGAAAATGATGGAAGCAATCCATAGGATGGCTCACAAGGGAGAGGTGATACTAGTAGGGGACTTCAATCTACCAGATGTGGCTTGGAGCCTCCCAGCTGTGGCAACAACCAGGAGTAGGGACTTCTTGGACTCGCTGCAGGGGATATTCCTCAGACAACTCATAATGGAAACCACTTGTGAGGGGGCATTGCTTGACCTGGTACCGACAAACAGGGACAGTATTGCTGATGTCACAGTGGGGGAACCATCTGGGGACCAGTGGCCATTGTACGGTGTGGTTTAATATAAGAACAGGGTAAGAATGGATTCACACAAGGACAAGGGTCATGGACTTCAGGAGGCTGATTTTAAGAAAATGTGAGAATGCCTCAGAGATGCCCTGGCAGGGACAGGGGAACTAGGGGCAGTTGAGAGCCAGTGGGCAAAAATAAAAGAAGGCATTGAAAAAACTACAAATCTCTGTGTCAGGCAGATCATCAAGCGCAAGAGTAAAAAGAAGCCACTATGGTTCTCTAGTGAGGTAAGGCTTTTAGAAAGTGTAAAAAAACACAGAAAGAGAAGGATATGGAGACTTATCAGGTGAAACAAAGGGAGGCAGGGAAGGCAGATAGGAGCGCAAATGCACAATCAGAAGAGAATATTGCCAAATCAGTAAAAAACAGGGACAAGACATTTTTTAGATACATTAGCGAAAAGAGAAAGACCAAGGAAGGGATAATAAGGCTGAAAGGGAGGAGGGGTGTGTGTGTGGGAACAGGACCACCAAAAAGTGGACATATTGAACAAATACTTCTGTCCAGTATTTATGGAGGAGGGGGTAGGTGGTGGGCTAATGACAAAAGACAAGGCATTAAGGGAAGGGAGGCAGACACTAGTCCTTTTACAGTGGAAAGAGTCCTAAGGGAATTGTCACTGTTAAAAGTAGACAAGGCGGTGGGACCAGATGGGGTGCATGCCAGGTTACTGGGGGAGCTCAAGGAGGAGTTGGCTGCACATCTGACAGCCCTGCTCAACCTGTCAATAGAGGCAGGAGAGGTCCCAGGAGACTGGAGGGGGGGCTGGTGTAGTCCCACTCCACAAAAATAGAAACAGAGAGGAGGCTGAAAATTAAAG
Organism: Neoceratodus forsteri; assembly: GCA_016271365.2. Lineage (NCBI taxonomy): Eukaryota > Metazoa > Chordata > Ceratodontiformes > Ceratodontidae > Neoceratodus > Neoceratodus forsteri. The sequence goes on from CM028137.1 coordinate 730,982,087, forward strand.
GCTTATCCGCCTGACTTCAGCAATGGGCAAAGTAATGGAATCACTACTGAACTAAAGGATTGTGGAATACCTTGTTTCCAGTGGTCTTCAGGATCCAAGGGAACATGAAGTATCGGGGGAGGTCTTGCCAGACAAACCTGATCAAGTGTTTTGACTGGGTAACCAAAGAAATGGGTCAGGGAGGAGCAGTTACCGTGACCTACCTGGACTTCAGTAAGGCCTTCAACACCATTCCACACAGAAGACTGGTGAGCAAGGTGAGAAGCCTGGGAGTGGGTCCTAAAGTAGTAAGATGGGTAGAGAGGTGGATGGTCATTAGGAGTTGGAGCGTGGTGGTAAATGGTGTCCACTCTGGAGAGGGCAAAGTTACCAGTGGGATGCCACAAGAGTCAGTACTAGGCCCAGTCCTCTTCAATGTCTTTATAAGTGACATTGCAGAAGGACTGGAAGGGAAGTTATGCCTGTTCACAGATGACACAAAAATCTGCAACACAGTAGACACACAGGGGAGGGTGGGGAAAGAGTAAGAGAAAATCTAAAAAAAACTGGAAGAATGGTCACGGGTTTGGCAGCTGGACATCAATGCAAAAAAGTGCAAAATCATGCACTTGGGGCACAGAAACCTGGGGGCAACATATCAACTGGGAGGAGAAGTACTAGCAGTCACAAACCAGGAATGGTACCTGGGGGTAATCATTTCTGATGATCTAAAGGTAGCTAAACAGTGTGACAAGGCAATGGGAAAGGCTAACGGGATGCTTGGATGCATAAGCAGGGGTATCACCAGCAGAAAGAGGGAGGTAATAATACCCCTGTATAGATCAATACTGAGACCCCACCTCGAGCACTCTGTCCAGTTCTGGAGGCCCCACCTCTGAAAGGACATAGACAGAGTAGATGCGGTACAAAGGAGGGCAACCAAAATGCTGCAGGGCCTGCATCAGAAGCCCTAAGACGATAGGCTCAAGGAATTAAATATGTACTCCCTAGTTGAAAAAAGGGAAAGGGGGATATGCTAGAAACATTCAAATACCTCACAGGTATAAACAAGGTACAGGAAAGGAGCATTTTCCAGAGAAAAAGATGCTCAAGGACAAGGGGTCACATTATGAAGCTGGAGAGGGTAAAGGCTGAGAGGAAATGTGAGGAAGTACATCTTCATGGAAAGGGTGGTGGATGCTTGGAACAGCCTTCCAGTGGATCTGGTGGGGGCTAAAATGGTTACAGGATTCAAGAAAGCATGGGATAGCCACAAGGGGATCTTAAAACTAAGGCAAGGAGGGGGGTGCAAACCGGAGACTGAGTAAGGACTGTGGTGGCATTGTAGGCAGGGAAAATAGGGCAAACTAGGTGGGCCAAGAGATCCTTTATCTGTTGACAACTTCTATGTTTCCATGTGGATAAAGATCTTTTTCCAACAGTTTGTCATTGCATGCTGTCTAATTGTATTACAGGAATTTCGCTTTCTTCCTCATTTTCTCTTTCCTTATGACTGCAGCTATGCATCTGTGACAAAGTGGTTAGTGCCTTCATGGAGCTAGTTTCTAATATCATGCACATATTGATTCCGGTATCTTGCTGTTTTCTTTCCCTGATTATCATTCCTGTTACAGACTCCTTCTTTATTACGAAAGGAATGGGAGATTTCCACTGGACAAAGGAACTGAAAAATTCTGTGCTGCTTTGATAGTAGGAGACTGGTTCCTTGGGCCGCTTGTTAATTTCAGAATTTTTTTTTTAATCTATTTTTATTGGTTATTTTCATGCACACATGTAACATTTGTACATTGTTCAGGGTACAGTACAATCACAGGATACAGTAGTTTAGGCATTGTATAAGGTAACAGCCAGAGTCCCCAGAGTTATTACAAATTATGACACTCCCACCAGAACACATGACCTTAAAATGGGTAGAAATGCTGCACAATATATTCAAGGAACAAAAGCCGAATCTACCCCTGAATAAGAGAGTATCCAACCCAGCCATTTAAGTTTAAATCTCTGCATACAGTCTTGAAGTATTGCTGTAAGACTTTCCAGCTGATAGATTTCCAACACAATGCCAGCCCGCCAGCGTAGCGGTTAGATTTCCGCTTGCGTCACTAGCAACCAGGGTTTGGGAATGGACCCGGGTCGCTGGAGGGCTGGTGGGGGTAGAAGGATGGAGCATCCCAGGGACTGCTGTCCTTCTCCGGGGGAAGGTGGGGACACCGTCCGGTGCTTGACGGACCCCTGTACCACAGTTACCGCCGCTTGCCAGGATTCAGGAGGAGGGGCAGACGCAGGACATCATTGCATGTCACTGCCCCCTGCGCACAACAAGGGGGGATAAAACCCCTGCTCCCGCTGCCCTAATGACGCCTGCTCCAACTGCATAGGCTCTCAGGCCGACTTCTGCCTTTCCCAAGTTCGCTGCACCCTTGGTCAAGGTGCTGGGACCCCACCCTGGGAGGCAAGCCAGGGGGTTCAGGGAGAGCAGCTAATGTGAGCATCCGCAGCCAGAGTCCGTGACCGGGCAGATGGTCCTGGCATGGGATGCAGGACAAAAACAGAGAACTGAAAAAAAAAAAGATATCCAACACAATGGACCTCCAATCCTGAATAGAAGGAATTTGTGGGGACATCCATTTTCTGGTGATGGCCTTCTTGGCCGCTATAAGAAATATAGGCAGCAGTGTTTTGGTACACCTGGGGGAGCAGTCTGGATATACCAAAAGCCGTATACTTTCCCCTGTTAATTCAATTGATTCCCCTAAACAGTTAGACAGCTCCAACTGAAGTCCACACCAAAAGGGCAGGAGAAGGGGGCAGTGCCACAAGACATGACCCAGATCTGCCAGACAACATCCGTATTGTCTCCAGCAGTGGCCATATGTGGCCGGGAGGAATTTGGTTAGGATCGCTGGAGCTCGAAAATATCTGGATTGTATCTTCCAGGAAAACTCATGCCAAAAGGAGGAAGAAGTCACCCTAACAGCTGGCAAAGTTGCAGTGATCCAGTCTGAAAACTGTACCTCGGAGTCCAGATCCTTGTTCCATTTATCTAGAATTGATTTTGTCGAAATCTCCCAGTAAGTCTCTTAGTGCCTTATATATAGTTCCTATAAGGTGACTACACTGGTTCCCCTTAATAGAATCAATGAAAATTTTTAGCAAGGGTGGAGTTGGAGTAGGGAGTTTATTGGCTAATGTCCAATGGCGGAGTATATAATTCCTCACCTGAAGATATCTTAAAAAGTCTGTGCCTCGAAGTCCATATTGGGTTTTGAGCTTATCAAAGGGTAGAACCCACCTCTCATCCAGGAACTGGAATAAGTGCGATATACTTAATATACACCACTGGGAGAAGGCCAGATCCATGTGAGAAGGTTGAAAAAGGTCATCTTTGGAAATTATTTTACAATAGTCATATATTTTATTTATTTTTAATTTTATTTTAGTCTTTTGGTAACCGGGTAAGGCCCACTAGGCACAACTGCTTGTTTTCAGGGGCGACCTGGGAGCACTGGGCGGTTAAGTGACTTGCTCAGAGTCACACAGTATGCAAGTGGAGGTTGTGAGAATCAAACTCAGGTCTGGTCTACTGGATGTATCAAGCTCGTTCACACCTCATTCCTCTAATCTCTAGGCTATACTGCCAGCCTATATAAACCTATATTGGTTTTATTTCTGGTTTGTTTCTTAATCTGTACCACACTTGTAGAGTACTGGATGTGATCTGTGTGAAACGCCTCAGAGCAGGTGTGTTGTCAACCGAGGAAAAGAGAAGAGCAGGTATATCATACATATTGTTTAAAATAAACTCCAGGGATTTCCAGGGTGCCAAAAAACTATCAGTCAGCCAATGGATAAGGATACGAAAAAAAGCTGCTTGAGTGTGAAGTTTAAGATTGGGGAGATTTACTCCCCCTTGGGCCATGGATAGTTGGAGGATGGAGAGGCGAACCCTCGGTCGTTGTTTGCCCCATATAAATTTTGAAAGTAGTTTGTCCCAGGATTTAAAATAAAAAGACGAAGGGAAGTAAGGGATGTTTTGAAAAAGGTATAAGAGTCGAGGGAGGACATTCATACGGATAGTTTCAACCCGTTGGAAAAATGACAATGGTGGAGAGGACCATCTCTCTAGGTATTTTTGTATTGTAATAGTAAGTGGCTCATAATTGACCAGCTCCGTTGCCCCATGATTTAATGGAAAATATATATTCCTAAATACATTATCTTCATGGATCTCCACCTCGAAGGGAGGAGAGCATGAAAACTATTTGTTGGGGAATAATTAAAAAGGAGGGCTTCTGATTTTGAAATATTTAACTTAAATCCTGCTAGAGCTTTGTATTTCTGAAGAATTTGCCAAACCGCAGGAATGGATGTATCCGGTGAGAGAAGAGTTAATAGGACATCGTCTGCAAACATACTGACTTTATATTGTTGTTGTCCTAACGGAATGCCCTCCACCTCAGAAGAGGTTCTAAGAGCCATCCCCAATGGCTCCATATAAAGGGCGAATAGTGGAGGGGAGAGGGGGCAGCCCTGGTGCGTGCCCACAGATAGGGTAAAGGGGGGAGATATTCCTCCATTGACTCTCACATATGCCCGAGGAGCAGCATAAAGGTTCCCCAGCCATTTTAGGAGTGACTCCGGGAAGTGGAGCCTTGACAGGATGTCCCACAAAAATTGCCAGGACACCCTGTTGAAGGCCTTCTATGCGTCCAAACTGATGACCGCAGCAAGAATCTGCCGGTCTCAGATGTATTCCATTAGTATCAATGTCCAGCATATATTGTCTGTAATGTTTCTGTTTTTAATGAAACCAAATTGGTCTTGGTGGATTAGGCAGGGTAAGATCTTCTCCAATCGTGAGACCCAAATGGCCATAAAACGTTTGTAATCAGTGTTAAGGATTGAGATCGGTCAATAAGAAGAGGGATTAGTGGGATCTTTATTTTGTTTCAGTAAGGTAGCTAGTGTGGTGTATGCCCAGGAGGGGGGTGGGGAACTCCTCAGCCACCTCTCTAAAAGTAGAGAGTATCTTGGGAGAAATTTCGATCCTCAACAACTTGTACCATTCAGAGGGAAATCCATCAGGTCCCAGGCAACGGTGGGAAGAAAGAGATTTCGTGCATTGAGAAATTTCGTCAGATGTGATAGGAGATTCTAATAAGTCCCTTTGGGCTGCAGTGAGAAGGGGAAGTGGGAGATCTCTCAAGAAGGACAGTCTCTCCTCAGGGGTAGACTGATCATCTCTCTGATACAGGTGCTGATAAAAGGTAATGAAGGAGTGGGCAATATCTGCCTCCCTATGTGACATCTTCCCAGAGATAGGGTGTTTAATCTTTAGGATGGTTGTGGAGCCCCTCTGTCCTTGGAGACACCGGGCAAGTCTACGGGCACCCCGGGGTCCTCCCTCATATCTGGCCTGTTTTAAATAAAGAAGGGCCTGTTTTGATTTTGATGTCCATTAATTTCTGTATTTCGGCCTTTGTGTCTCTGATCTTTTGTTGGACTTCTTGATCACCCTCTGTATATAATAGCTGGTAATTGTTTAGGTGTTCCAAAAGGGTATTATATTTGGATTCAAACTCCCGTCCTCTTCTAGAAGCGTATAATGGTCTCCCCTCTGAGAGTAGCCTTTAAGGCATCCAAAACCAAAGCCTCCAAGATATCTGGAGAAGTGTTTTCATGAAGAAAAAGGAGAATTCACTTTTTAATATGTTCTACATATTGCTTGTCTTTTAGCAAGATTGAATTAAAACACCATAGCCTTTGTTTTTTCTTCCTACCCAAATCCAATCTGAGGATGAGGGGGTGATGATCAGAAAGGACCATAGGGTGTATTGTGATGTCCTGCACCTGACCTAGGTGTTCGCAGGTTACCGAAAAGTAATCTAATCTGGAGTAGGTGTGATGCGTACTCGAAAAAAAGGTAAAACCCATGTCAGAAGGGGATAACCAATGCCAGACATCTATTATGCCAAAGGGATCCACTGTGTTTTTTAAATACTTAGCTGTGCCTGATTGACACCTGTGGTGAGGGTTGGAGCTGTCTAGATGAGCAGACATGGTAATGTTTAGATCCCCTCCTAGGATAAGCTGACCCCGAAGGAGGTCCATTACCTGTGTCATTAAGCTTTGAACTGCAGAGGGTTTTGACATAGGCGGTAAATAAGCACTCACCAGAGTAACCTCTTGGGAGTATAATCTTCCCTGCAAGATAACAAATCGGCCTTTACTGTCCATATGGGACTGGGTGACTTCCAGTGGTGTGGAAGCAGAGACCAGGATGGCCGCCCCCCTATGGCGACCTCCAGGATGAGAAGAAGCATATACTTTATATCTCCCTTCCCCAACTTAGTTTTTATGTTCTTCGTTTGAAAGATGCATTTCTTGAATCATAAAAAGTTCAGCATTATGTTTTTTAATATACTGTATAAAGCGTGACCGCTTTATTGGGTTGTGTAGGCCATTTATGTTCTGGAAAAAGATTCTTACTGTTAGAATCGCCATAACACATTAAATATTTTTTGTCATTTTGTTTGACCCTCAGGAGAATAGCCCTGACAGCCAATTGGACCACTCCCCCCCCCCCCAAGAGGACCACAAGAGTTTGAAGAAGAGCCACTGGTGTATCTCCAACCTGTTCCAGCAACAATAACAATTCCATGTGTAATATACCTGTTGTGCATATGTGCTTTTTTAACCAACCCCTCCCCCAAAAAACTAAATCCCAAAAACACCTTCCCCAATTGAGTTGAAACCCACAGCTCTTTCACCTTTTAATTATATACAACGTGGCCCCTTTAACTGTGGGGCTTGAAATTAAGCCCATCAACAAGTGCCTAATGAGGGATAGAGGCTTAATAAACAGTGAACACTTAATTATTTTAACTATAAACAGAGTGACTTCCATTTGTGAGGTGCCTATCTGTGGGCACCTACTAGAAGCCTCAGGTGAATCCCTGAAAGGGAACACAGTGAGGTTTGGGTTCTTCTCATTCACCCAGTAGATGTTATGCCATCCAAGGGACCCCAAGATTACCCAAAGGGGCGAGGGTTCCCAGAAGGGAGCCCCCACTGATGTGGCCCGGCATTGGCCTGGGGTGTAACGATCTCCCTGACCAACTCCCCAGCAGATGTTGGTATATTATATTATCCCGGTCAGCTCCAGGGCATAATATGAGGAGGAAATACCTCAGATGAGAGATCCAAGCAAACCCTCCTGGTTAGCAACCAAACTGGGGTATATACATTCCCACATTCTAATTCCCAGGGGTTGAGATGTAAAAAGGAGGGTGCCCCAAATCAAACTTGGGACTACAGTCTAGGGATTCCACAATATTTCTTCGCTTTCCCACTTTATTACCTCTCCTGGGAGTCAGTAGAACACGTGCCAAAAAGAGAATCATGTGGGATAAGCAAGTCTCTCCTCCAATGATAACCGTGGATTAACTGAAATTTCCATATAAAAATGCAGTCTGTATTGTCCATATGAAAAAGAAAAATCCACAGTTTACGCAGCCTGTGACAGTTTAGATATACCAGTCCCTGGGCCTACTAGTGTCCAAGATTTCCCATTTAAATGCTGAGAGACCAAATAGGAAGTATTGATTATTTAGTTTGGCTCGAAGTCATCACCAGCCCCCAGGGATAAGGTATTCGCTGAGCAAACACCCCCAACCCTCCAGGTCTCCCCCCCCCCACCAGCGATATCCTGCAGGGGCCTTGGCTCAAGGGAGCAATGGGGAATTAAGGTCAAAATCTGGGGGAGTCCATCAAGCCCGTCTGTTCCCCTGCCTTAATAGAGCATTGAAAGTTTTTATGGCCACTCAACCTGGGAAAATCCCGCTATCCAGTGGTTACCTTTCCCAATGTGCAGCCATGAAGCCCAGTACTTATAAGCCATTAGGAGTTTGCTGCCTGGGAAAAACATTCATATTCGGGAACTTCAAGGCTGGATTACCTGAACCCCACCCCCAGCCCCGAACTGGACAGGACTAGGCAAGAGGGTAATTAGGGGACCCAGATGGGAAAGAAGAAAAGTAATGCCCAGAACAATCCTACCATAATCCCTCAGGTGGCCAAGGTGGGGTTTTGGTATTGATGTAGCCTCTCCAGCAGGTCAGACAACAGGGCATTGCGGAGATATTCTTCAGGTTCCCATTGTGTTCTCGGGGTTGTTTTAGGTCTGATTGGTATGGCAGGTTTGTCTCTAAGAATCCCTTTGGAGGTTAGATCTGTGACCGCTTCTTGTGCCGTGGAGTAGGTAACAGTGCCCGAGGGAAGTAACACTACCAATCTGGATGGGTAAGGCATACGGAACTTTATTTTCTGTGCCCTAAGCAAAGGAAGCAACAGGGCATAGTCACTTCTCATTTTTTGGATATAAGGGGCATAATCATTATCCAGGATTAAACGATGTGGCCCTAACATCATGCATCCCATTTGCCAGGCTTTTTTCAGAAGCTGTTCCTTGGTTTGATAGTTTTGAAATTTGACTACAAATGATCTTAATCTGGCATCTGCTTGGGAGGGTTTGGGACCCAGGGCACGATGAGCCCATTCAATATCAATAGGGAATTCAGGTTCTAAGTTTAGGATCAGTCTGAAAAGATAATCCATAGAAGTGATCGGATCTGTCCCCTCCTCCCACTCTGGCAGGCCATAGATGCAGATATTTTTCTGTCGGCTTCTGTTTTCTGCATCTTCTTGTCTGGCAGCCAGGTAGATTTGTTCTGTAAGCATGCTCCGGATACAGCTCTCCATAGATTACATTTTTGTAGAGTTTGTGCTAATTTGGAGATCAGCTTTTTCCATGCGTGATTGGAGGGCCCCCAAATCAGTTTTCAGATCACCAATAGATTCGCACATTTCGCCACGAAATTCAGATATAGCTTGTAGGATGCCGTCACCTATTTGGGATTCCTGGCCCTTCCTTTTGCCCGGTTTGATCGATGAGGTGGATTTTCCAGGGCCCGACTCCTTACTTTGTTTTGTGGCCTGTTCCGACTCCAATGCACCGCGATCCTCACGGTCGTCCATCTCGGAGAGAAGCTGGAAACGATTTCTTTGCTGTTTGACCATGAAAGGCCAAAATTTGTGGATGACCCACCACTCTGCAGTAGTGTGAGCTGAGAATTTAATAATTTAGACCAGAGATTAGTTTTTTTTTGAAGGATGTTGTCTGATGCTGTGGGAGGGTTCATTGTCGAGATGCTCACAGGGTCATACCAGAACCAGAAGTCCAGTTTCAGAATTGTTGGTACGTTGCAACAGGACTTGGGAGCAGTATCAACTGGGTGGTTTTAACCGTGGCTTCTTCCAAAGGTTGTGCTTTTTCCTCCCGTGAGAGGTGGTGATCTGGCTGGACACAGGATTGAGGAGTGACAGGTGACAGGCGTCAGGAAAGCCGAGTGGTTTTGAGCTTCATGGGGGTTTGTGGCTGGCATTTGTGGGCCACATGGTGGGGGGGGGGTTGACTGATTAACTGTCAGTCTTGCCCTCTCCTGTCCTAAGGTCCTCACTGTGCTGACTGGTGGGTCGGTATGGTGGAGATCTGATGTAGTGACAGGCATAGTGCTAGTTGCTGTCCTTGTGGGGCACAAAGGGACTCTATAGCCTGCTGCTGAGGAAGTTTGCCCAGCATTTAATACAGCAAGCAGAGGAGCATATTTTGTTGGGACTGAGTGGAAGAAGTTGTGAGACACCCGTGTAAATACAGTTTGATTTAAATTACATTTTACCTTATCTTTTATTATCACTGTTGGACAAAGGGTAGTGAGAGTACCCGGTGATATTTTGTACAAACTGTTTTATTGGACAAGGGTAGTGAGAGTACCCAGTAACATTTGCACAAACAGTTTATCGTAAAGGAGCTGGGTGAGAGTCACCCCTGTGTGGATTAAGTTGCTTTTGAGGAAGTGGGAGATTCTCAGATACACCTCTGTTGACTTTTTGCACTTGTCCTTTTGGATTATTCTCTGCTGCTGTATACAGACTAATCTACTAATTTAAATTAATTTATTTTTGTGTGGTAGTGGATATCTGTGTGAGGTAAGTGAGACTGTTTGAATGTGAATGTGAGTGGGGTGGGTGGTGTGTGTTTAATTTGTGAGTAGCCTGCTTCTGCTGTTGGATTGGGATGTGTTGGGTAGGTTTACGGATGGTCAGGCAATATTCCCCCACTAGACTTAGGGAATTACACCCCTTTGATTGTCCACCACTGCCAGATGAGATTTATATGAAACGTCATTCTTTAGGGATTACTAGGAGGTGCAGGATAAGGAGGCATCCTAGGCCTAGTGTGGGAAGGGAGAGGAGGACGGCAGATTGAGGTAGTGGGGACCAGAAGACACCATGGGGTGAAATGGTGCCAGGACAGGGGTTTCCCTTGTCTGGTTCCCATACCCAAGGGCTCCATAGTTAGTGGGCAGGAGCTGAGGTCTTCCTCGACGACTCATCCTACCCTGGCGGTGTTATGTAATGGCAGATCTATTAGAAACAAGACAGCTATTATAGCTGATCTTGTTGGGACAACAGCTCTGGCATGCATCAGTGAGACCTAGCTGGATGAAAATGCAGGTCCTATATTGGCCTCTGCTGTTCCAGCCGTGTTCTGGGTGATACACCGCCCAAGATTGGATTGTAGGGGTTGGGGTGTAGCCATCTTATTTAAGATAGAACTGGGCCTTGTGGATGTGCCAGTGGGGTCCACCAGATCCTTGGAGTGTATCCTGAGAGAGGGTGTAGGTTGCGGGATACTCCTCATCTACCATCCACCAGGTGATGGTGGAGAATTTCTGCAGGAGATAGTAGACTTCATCGTCAACATGGTGCTGAGGTCCCCAGCTGGATAGTTCTGGGGGACCTCAATGCCTGGGTCGATGATGACCTCTTGCAAATTGGTCAAAATCTCTTCCAGCTAATGACGATGCTGGGCCTCACACAAGTGGTTACCTCCGCTACCCATATAGGGGGTCACTCGTTGGATCTGGTGTTCTTCCTGGGGAAGGAGATCACCAATTTGGCGGTGGAACCAGTTGATTGATCTGATCATCACATCATAAGGTTCAGTTTTGGGGCTCCCCCAATGGGCCTGCCCCTTCAGAGATGGTCCAGTACCGCCCTTTAAGGGGGAAGGGTTACCCCAGATGGTCTACTGGCAGTGCTGGACCTATCAGGATTGTTGGGTGAATGCATGAGTCCAGGGGATCTTGTACTGGCCTATAATAGGGTGGTGGGATATGCCCTGGACATAATTGCTTCTGTCTGTGTTCGACCACTCACTCTTCACCCAAGGACCCCTTAGTTTGATGGTTCCTTGAAGGAGTTGAGGCAAATTGGTCGAAGGATGGAGAGAGCATGGTGGAGGTCCAACCTGGATGCTGACAGGCTTAGACTGATGGAACACTGTAAGACATATCAATCAGAAATCACCCGTAAAAGGCAGAATTCCTGTCCAGGGAGATTTCTGCTGCACAGAATCAGCTGGCTCAGCTCTTCCAGACTGTTGACAGATTGTGCAATCCAATCTGTCTCCAACCCGGAGGAGCCTTTTTTCAGGCTAAATACGAGGAGTTTGCTCAATTCTTCGCAGATAAGGTTGCCAGTATCAGGTTTGGCATCGGCCTGGCTCCTCCTATGAGAGATTGTGGAGGTCGGTGGGAGGTGGTGAGCACTCGGTCTGTCTGGATGGACTTTAGCCGGCTGGAATTCACAGACATTGTGAAGATCGTCCAGACTCTATTCCCAACCAGTTGTAGTTTGGAGCTGGGCCCTACATCCCTATTAGCGGGTTGTGTAGATGTTATCTGCCCAATCCTAGCTGAAATTGTCTGCAGTTCCTTGGAGAGATGGAGTCTTTCCTGATCCCCTTAAGGAGGCAGTCATACGACCACTCCTTAAAAAAACCCTCCTTGGATCCAGACTGTCTCGATAACTACCAGCCTGTCTCTAACCTGCCTTTTGTGGGTAAGGTTATTGAGAAGGTGGTTGCCTTCCAAATGGACGATCATCTTGTGACCCACAATGTCTATGAAGCTCTGAAAATCACAAAAAGTTTCCAGCACACACTAACCTGTGAGAGGGATGCCACACCAAAAAAGAAGTTTTAAATAGGCATTTTTATTCAAACCAAACCAGGCCCCAGCCTGACATGTTTCGTGTTGTTAATCCTTCTTCAAAGGCTGTTAGAACTCTTTACAACACTATAGTGACATCATAAAAAAGTGATTGGTTTAAAAATTCACTCATATCTTTAATAATGTATAAAGATTTTTTGTGATAAAAGCAAATGTGCAAAAGTGCTTGTGCATATTTGTAATTATGAAGCAGCATCACTGATATACTGTATATAAATCAGTTAAAAAGCTGAAAACTCCAACTATGGTTATATTAAGACAAGGATAAAGGGGAGGGAACAGGAAAAAGATATAGGAAATAAAAGGAAAAGAAATACCACAGGGAGAGAGACACACTCATAGGGAAGACAACAGTGTGAACAAGGGGGAAGGGGGAATAGAGAAAGGGGGGATAAAGGGAAGTAGAAACAAAAACAACTTGCATCTGTTTAAATCTACACATAAGCCAAATAATACTACTGTACCTACTTCGGAAATATTTGAAAGTAAGGTCATTTGTCAAGAAACCACATCCTAATGTTAAAAAATTCATCCCCCTTTCTCTACCCCCCCCCCTTTGTTTACATTGTTGTCTTCCCCATGAGTATGTCTCTGTCCCTGTGGTATTTCTTTTCCTTTCGTTTCCTATATCTTTTTTCTGTCCTCCCCCTTTACCCTTGTTGTCTTAATATAACCATAGTTGGAGTTTCTAGCTTTTTAACTGATTTATATATATCAGTGATGCTGCTTCATAATTACAAATACGCACAAGCACTTTTGTTCGTTTGGTTTTAATCACAAAAAATCTTTATAAATTATTAAAGATATGAGTGAATTTTTAAACCAATCACTTTTGTATGATGGCACTATAGTGACACTTGGCCATGTGTTGTTTTCAACCTGTATCAAGCACTGTTATAAAGAGTTCTAACAGCCTTTGAAGAAGGATTAATGATCCAAAACATGTCAGGCTGGGGCCTGATTTAGTTTGAATAAAAATACCTATTTAAAACTTCTTTTTTGGTGTGGCGTCCCTCTCACAGGTTAGTGTGTGCTAGAAACTTTTTGTGATTTTCAGTTCTGGTAAGTTTCTTTAGCACCGTGTCCTTCTGCATACTCCTAAGCAGTTTGAATATTTTCAGTTGGAGTTGTTGCACAGGTTTCAATCAGGGAGGACCAGGAGGTTTGCCACAACCCCTGTGTTAGTTTGGAGACTATTAGTAAGAATTTAAATGATTTTCTCTCCACCTTGCCTGACTGTGTAAAACCTGAGGGAATACGCCATTTTTATTATCATCCAGACTTCTTTTCTTTACAACAACGAACAGTTTTTTTTGAAATATCCAATATGTCCGTGGAGAATAGCCCTAATTTGATGTTCCCAAGTACCTCGAGTAACAACAGCAATGTAAATAATCCTTTGTAATATGTACAGAGAATTCTATCATCTGCTGCAGCGATTAATCTATTTTTAATGGACAACTCCACAGAACTGTCAACAGAACCAGAGACTTTGTTGCTATTTTCAGCTTTTAAAACATTAGAAAAATTAACACACCAACTTCGACGTTTGTTCTGGAATAATACTGATCTCGAGGCATATTTGGAAGTAAAACGGGTACCGGGGGGGGCTATGTCTCCTAAAGAACCTGGCCTGTGGGACAGATAACAAATTCCTGCAAGAATGGAATAATATTCTTATGGAAGCTAGTTTTAAGCTGATATGATTATTAGTTAAATATGGAAAAGAAAAAGAAACAAAATTGAAGGAGGACTTAAGAAAACATGAAACAGAGGTTTTGAAATTTAGGGAGCACACAGACTTTGACACACTGAACAAAAAATTAAAAGAATACATTTTAAAACTAGATGTGGATCTACAGAAATTAAAAAAGACCAAATTTATTTGTGATAAAGGGGACTGGGACAGAGGCATGATTTGTTTCACGGAAAAAAACAGAACCCCAAAGGTATACTTAAAGTTGCTAAAAACATAATTTGCGTACATCACTGATGCAAGTGATTCAGAAGGAGAAGAACGAAGACAGGAACCTTTTTTTTGAGAGAAGGATATATCATTAGACCCCCAGCATGCAGGAGGGAACCAACCACAGGAGCATACATTACATCAGGCACCCCCACCACCGAGAAGGAGCCCAAGGGTACAGATACATCCTTGAGAGTACGGAGAACCAGGAAGAAGACACGACGAGGTAAACACCAACACAGGCCCTGGATATCGGACTCACGGGAACAACCAGCATTACAGGAACACACAAGGGAGACAGAATTACTGGAACAGATGCAGGGTCAGGGAATGCCAGAGGAGCTAAGCAACTTACAAACAGTTACCCAGATTTTTAATTTATTGAGACATACCCTGACTCAGGCAGAGGAGAACCTCTACCTATGTACCATCTCCCCGTTGGAGGCTAAACCTCTTCTGCAAAAAGCCGTTAGTAGTAACAACCCCGGCACCGACCTACTGTACACTAGGCTACTTCATCTGACATTGGATGCTATCCTGGTCCCACTTACCGAGCTGCTCAACTTCTCTCTGTGCCTGGGTCAGTTCCCCAGTACATGGAAAACCGCAATCATCACTCCAATTCTAAAGAGTGGCGATCAAGCGACCCTGGGTAACTATCGACCTATCTCCATCCTCCCCCCACTCTCTAAGGGCCTTGAAAAAGTAGTTGCCAACCAGCTTGCCGAATACCTGGCCATGCACAATGTCCTGTGCCCTGAGCAGCATGGCTTTCATGCAGGTCACAGCACCACAACCGCACTACTTGAATTCTCCAACTTTCTGCACTCTGCTCTTGATGCCAGAAGTCCTGCTGGTGCCGTGTTCATTGACCTCTCCAAGGCCTTTGACACCGTTTGCCATCCCCTCCTGCTTGACTCCCTTAGATGCCATGGTTTCTCCCCCGGCCCTCTTGCATGGTTCACTGGCTACCTCTCTGCCAGATCTCAGTGTGTAAAAATCAATAGCACCCTATCTGACACACGACCTGTCCACTCTGGGGTTCTCCAGGGCTCCATTTTAGGCCCTCTCCCCTTCAGTCTCTACCTCAACTCCCTCCCCTTGGCCTCTCCAAGTAAGATCTTTCTCTACGTGGATGACACTGTGCTCTTCTCCTCTGACCCCAACCCCAACACACTCCAGGCCACCCTCCAACAAGCTTTTGATAGAGCTGAGCACTGGTTCACATCACGAAGGCTAGTCCTGAACCTAGAAAAGACCAAAGCTATGCTCTTCTCGCATCACCAAGCAAAGCCAGTGGTGCCCCTCTCGTGATACTGCCTAGCACACTAAACCCCATTGAGCAGGTTTCCTCCTACAAGTATCTGGGCATTAACTTTAATTCAGCACTCTCCTTCCATTCTCATATCAATGCCATTTCTGCTGCCACCAATGTCAGGATTGGATTGTTATACTGCCATAGGGACTGCCTACCACAAGAGGCCCTTAGATTGGCAATCACCTCCTCTGTCTTGTCGCTAATCGACTACGGGCTGCCCATCTGTGCTGCAGCCAACAACGCTGCGCTTGCAAGAATCCAGCTTTCTATAAACAAGGCCTGCAGACTAATGCTGGGAGCACCCATACGTGCCTGCTGTACTCCACCACCAACTTGCTCAACCTTGAGGAAAGACTCTGCTTCCAAACCTGCCTTCTTGTAAAAAAGACCCTGCCAGGGCTCTCCTGCCCTGGGGTCACCACCTCCCTGCAGTGTGCCTCCCTCTCAGTCTCCACTCGCAGCACTGTCAAAACCTCCCTTATTGTCCCCAGGGTAAGGACCTCTATGGCACAGAGATCCTTTTGCTATTGGGCTCCATCCTGGTTCAATTCCCTCCCAGCCAACATAGCTGACTCCATTAAGGTTGGTCCTTTCAAGGTCTCCCTCAGAAGCCATCTGACAAGCACTGCAACTGCACATAATCCCCCACCTGCCCCTTACCCTCACCCCTAGGCTGGGTCTGCCCTGTCTACTTTTGCTGTATATTCCTGGGGTCTCAGGCAACATCTGCTGACTAATGTAATAAAGTATCTCTGGTTGCTACCTGATGTGGTACTTATGTACCTATATTATGACTAATGTGATCTACCTATTACCAAGCTTGTACCACCAGTGAATGCCTGTAACACTAGTTGCTTTTTTAATCTAAGCATTATGTACTGTACTGTTTTGTTTGCTGTGATGTATTGCTCTCTTGATGAGGTGCCTTTGTAAATGAGTCTTTGACTCAAAGGTCTGTAAACCAATGATCTAATAAATAAATAAAAATAAACCTACTTAAAAAAGGCTTAGGATTTGCACCCATGATTAACATTGAGAGAGTAGGGACTTTGGTGGACTTAAATCTTTGCTGTCGCAAACTTAACTTACAGGCCTTTTTTAATAAAAGAGGGAATCATGAAATTAATCAAGGTAACATGGGTAATAACAACACTACTGCACCCCTGACTCCATTTTCTGCTCCCTCCACTTTTTGTCCCCCGAGATGCGCAGCGGTCAATGTATTTAAAGAATTAGTGGAAAGAGATCTTGAGGAACTGTTCACAAATCCAACGTATAAACACTTTAACAATTTAAGTAATGTGGAAAGAAGAGCAACAGATTCTCTGAAAAAAGACATTGACTTGGTAATTAAACCTGCGGACAAAGGGGGTGCAGTAGTTTTATTAAACAAGGAGGACTACATAAAGGAAATTCTTCGACAGCTAAATAACTCAGATTTTTACTGTAAGTTAACTGAAGATCCAACCTATGAATATAAATTCAGCATTGATGAGCTCATCAATGAATATTACACACAAGGGATTATAAATAAAAAAACAAGGGATTTTTTTAATAACACCTCAGCCCACCAGAGTGATGTTTTGTGTTCTCCCGGAGGTGCACAAGACAAGTTTATAACCCCACTGGATGCCCCATTGTTAGTGGGATCGGGTCCCTAACTGAGTCTCTTTCCCAGTTTTGTGACTTTTACTTGAAACCTAGTGTATCAACTCTCCCCTCTTATTTGAAGGACACAGAGGAGGTGTTAAATATTCTGCCTGCAATAACTCTGGAACCTGATATGCTGTTAATTACATGTGACATTGAGTCTCTCTATACCGATGTCCCCCATGAGGGGGCGCTGGATGCTGCAGCCTATTTTTTGAACAAAACTGAAAATGAGACACCCCCAGTGGAACTGCTTATAAAAATGTTGGAACATGTTTTAAAAGATAATGTTTTTTTCTTTTTAACAAAGTTATGTTTAAACAGATAAAGGGCACAGCAATGGGAGCCACATGTGCCCCTCGATAGCCAATTTGTATGTGGGGAAGTGGGAGGAGGAGGATGTGATCTGTAACAGTACTGTGAATTTGTTTTCATCTAACATAATTCTGTGGAAACATTATATTGACAATGTTCCAATTGTCTGGCAAGGTGAAATTAATACATTTCAGGAATTCCTAGATTTTGTACACAGTACCAACCCCCACTTAAAACTTTCTTTTTCAAGTAGTGCCAAAGAAATAACATACTTAGATCTGGTAATCAAAAAGAACGAAAATGGCAGTTTAGAAAGTGATCTGTATAGGAAATCGACCGATGGAAAAACTTTTCTTCTGCCAAATAGTTGCCACCTCCCACGTAACAGCCAACATACCAGCTGGACAATTTTTATGAACCATATGAAATTGTTCCACTACAGCCTCTTTTGAACAGGGAGCCGATGAGTTAACTACCAGGCTGTTACAGAGGGGCTATAAAGGTGTAAGAGTAGATACAGCTAGAGCACAAGCTTCTAATATCCAGAGAGATACCCTGTTAAATATCCAGGAGAGAGTGGACTCTGTAGATGACAGATTTAATTTTGTCACCAGCTATTCAGTACAAGCTAAGGAGCTGGAGAATATCCTCAAGAAACACTGGCACACCATATCAGTGCAACCAGGTCTAAGGTAGTGACTGAGATTCCCATTAGGATGTGCTATAAAAAAGCACCTACCCTTAGGGACCTCCTAGTACATAGTCGTTTTACTGACATACAAAAAAGTACCTGGCTAGAGCCTCCACAAGGATGCTTCAAGTGTAAAAGATATGTAAACTGCCCTTTTGTCCTATCCCTTAGGATGTTTTCCAGCTGCAATACTGATAAAACATTTTCGATCAGGCAATGCATCACTTGTGATACGGAGGGAACAGTTTACCTGGCTAAGTGTAGTTGTCAGGCTTTTTATGTAGGAAGGACCCATAGAAGTTTTAAAATCCGGGTTGGGGAACACATTAGGGCTATTTCGAAGAGAGACATTACATATGTAATGTATGACAGCATTACATACACATCAGTTCCTTTTCACAGCAGTAGATGAAGTATCTAGAAATCCGAGAGGGGGAGATTTCTATAATCTGTTTCTGGTTAGAGAGAATTTTTGGATTATTACACCGAATGTAACACAAAGGCCAGGACTAAACTCTCAGTTAGATGTTCGTCCTTATCTAAACAAGAAAAAGAAGCAGAAACTATATTTAGTTATAGATACGAGTCCTTTGTGAATCAAGTCAGTATCCTTTATGTATTTATGCAATATATGAATTACAGTATATAGGTCCCTGTAAGGATGCTTGTTCTCTGCATTTCAAAAGCTTCATCCATCCCCTCCTCTCCTTCTTCTTGATTAATTGTTTAACATTAGGATGTGTTTTTCCTGACAAATGACCTTACTTTCAAATATTTCAAAAGTAGGTAGAGTAATATTATGAAGGACTTGAGCAGTCAAGAAAATAAAATATTCATATGCTATTTAGCTTCCGTATAGATTTAAATATATGCAAGTTGTTTTTTGTTTCTACTTCCCTTTATCTCCCCCTTTCTCTATTCCCTCCACTCCTGTTTACACTGTTGTCTTCCCTAGGAGTATGTCTCTATCCCTGTCGTATTTCTTTTCCTTTTGTTTCCTATATCTTTTTTCTGTCCCCTCCCCCCATCCTTGTTGTCTTAATATAACCATAGTTGGAGTTTCCAGCTTTTTAACCAATTTATAGATATCAGTGATGCTGCTTCATAATTACAAATATGCACAAGCACTTTTGCACGTTTGGTTTTTATCATAAAAAAATCTTTATAAATTATTAAAGATATGAGTGAATTTTTAAACCAATCACTTTTGTATGAAGTCACTATAGTGTCACTAGGTCATGTGTTATTTTCAACCTATATCAAGCACTGTTGTAAAGAGTTCTAACAGCCTTTGAAGAAGGATTAATGATCCAAAACATGTCATACTGGGGCCTAGTTTGGTCTGAATAAAAGTGCCTATTTAAAACTTCTTTTTTGGTGTGGTGTCCCTCTCACAGGTTAGTGTGTGCTAGAAACTTTTTGTGATTTTCAGTTCTGGTAAGTTTCTTTAGCACTCTGTCCTTCTGCATACTCCTAAGCAGTTTGTCTATGACGCTCTCCAGTCTGGATTTAGGAAGAGACACAGCACCAATACTACACTTGTCTGAGTATTTAATGACCTCCTAATAGCGAGAGATCGAAAGGCTCATACCATTTTGGTTCTTCTTGATCTCTCTTCAGCATTTGACACTGTGGACCATGGTGTGCTTTTGGAGTGCTTTAGGCTTCTCTGTGGGCTGTCAGGTATAGTCCTCAAATGGTTTTGATCCTTCCTTGCGGACAGGTCTCCGAAGGTGGTCACAGGAATTTATTCCTCTGACGCCCTTCCCCTGTCCTGCGGGGTGCCGCAGGGCTCCATACTGGCACCCAGTGTAAATGCTGCCACTAGGAGATATCATCAGGTGATACGGTTTGAGTTTTCACTGCTATGTAGATGATACTCAACTGTATATGTCCTTTCTACCCAGACAGGTCGATGCCGTTTCTGTGCTAAACAACTGTCTCACCGAGGTCAAGGACTGGATGAGCACCAGCTGGCCGAGACTGAATCTGGATAAGACCAAATAGTTGGTAGTAGACCCAGGTCATCTGGGGGCAGATTTGGGGGCTGGACAGGCATCAGGCTTATGGCTTGATGGTGTTCAGCTCACTACCTCAGACCGGGTGCATAACCTGGGCGTTATTGTTGATGATGGCTTGACCCTGAAATCTCAGGTGTCAGCCATGGTTAAATCCTCACTTTACCATCTGAGGAATATTGCCTGGGTGAAGCACCTAGTTCCTCTGGATGACCTTCCAGCACTGGTCCACGCCTTCATCACCACCTGCCTTGACTACTACAATGCCCTCTACCTAGGACTTCCTGGGATTGATATCCACTGCCTGCAGCTAGTGCAGAATGCTGCGGCCAGGTTCCTGACTGGTACATTGTGGGCCAGTCATATTACACCTGTGCTGCACGAACTGCACTGGCTTCCTGTTCAGTGGTGGATCACCTTTAAGGTTGGTTTACTAACCTTTAAAGCCCTACATGAACAGGGACCCAGCTACCTGCAAGATCTTCTGACTCCCTACTGCCCTTTCCATCCTCTCCAATCTGCTGACGTGGAATTGCTAGAGATTCCCAGGGTTCGTTTAAAAATATCTGGTGCCCATGCTTTCTCTTTTGTGGCACTAACCCTGTGGAATTCTCTACCTCGTCAGTTAAGAGAATGCCAGACTGTCGATAGATTTAAAATTGAGCTGAAGACATATCTTTTTAATCTAGCTTTCCCAGATGAATTTTAATTCACTGATATATTTATTGTTTTATTGTAAATTTTATGTTCATGCTGTATATTGCATTTTAATTGTGAAGAGCCCTGGCTTTGGAAAGGCGCTATATAAATAAAGATTTGATTGATTGGGCTTCCTTTTTCTGTAGTTTTTTTACCTGTTTTTCTTTCTTTTTTTTATAGTTAATCATTCTTTAACTCAGAAACACAAACAGACAGACACATGCAGTGAAACACTGAATACAGCATTCAGAATAAAATGGGGTTATATAATATATATTAGTCCAGTAAAGGCATTGATTTGTAAGCCAGAGTAGTGCTACAGGACTTTTAATCAATCACTTCTAATGTTTTTTCCTACTTCCCAGGGACTGAAGTTTGATTATGGGGTCTCCTTACTTTGTTTCCAAAACTGAAGTATCTAAACTTATGCCATTATCTCTAAAACTCTCAATGTATTTGAGTAATATTGCTTGTATGTCTTAATCTACCAGGGTAATACATACCCATCCTCTCTCTCTCTGCTCCATTCTGGTATCTGTAAGCCATCTAAATATCTGACCAACAGATGATATTGCCTGCTATTCCTTTACATGTTTCATATACCACAACCTTTAAATAAAATGGATAGAAGTTTGACGTCTTTGCAGAATATTTAAACTAGCAAATGGGGAGAGGGGTGCAGCACCCCATACGTCGAATGGGAAGAACACCCCTCCCCCCTCAGCTAGTGGTCAAACAGGAATTCAGCATGTTTGCCGTTCATTTGCATCACCAGGTAAGAAAAAAGGTTTGTCTCCCCATACGACGCACAGGGGTAATGCCAAACTTCACCCAACAACTAACACACCAAAATCTGGCCAATGGAAAATCACGACAAATGCTCACAGCCTGGGAAATAAGATCCCAGACCTGCAGGCAACAATGTCAGAGGCTAAACTGGACATAGTAGCAATTAGTGAGACGTGGTTTACCAGTAACCACACTTGGGGACTTCAGTACCTGGCTATGTATTGTTCAGAAGAGACCGAGGTGCAAAAAGGGGGGGAGGAGTGGCCCTGTATGTTAATGAAAATATCAAAGCTACAGAAATTCAGAATACACATAAGGAGCCAGAAGAACTGTGGGTCACCCTGGAAACAGGAAATGGGACAGCCATAAGAACTGGGGTTGTCTACAGGCCCCCAGACCAGAGGGAGGACATAGACACATTACTGTTAGAAGATATACAAAACATGACAGCTAAAGGGAGGTTCTGATAATGAGAGACTTCAACATGCCGGATACAGATTGGTCAATACCAGCAGGAACGCCTGCCAGAACTAGACTCATAGTGGATTCCCTGAAGGGGAGGGCCTCAAACAACTGGTACAGCAACCCACAAGAGACAGGGCTATCCTAGATCTAGTACTGACTAACAAAGAAGGGATCACAGATCTCAGGTAGAAGGTCACCTGGGGCCAGTGACCATCACATGGTATGGTTCAATTTGGCTACTACATCTAAATCATCCCATTCCAAGGCAAAAATATGGGACTTCAGAGGAGCTGACTTTGATAAGATGGCCAACAGAGTTAAGCTAGCCCTGGCAAAAAGAAACACAGGTGAGGGGGTACAGGCAAAGTGGGCAAGCATTAAGGATGCAATACTTGAAGCAACATCCCATTGTGTTAGACAGAAAAGGAAGTGCAAAGAAGAAGGAAACCACTTTGGTTCTCAAATACAGTAGCAGAAAAGGTCAGAGCCAAAGGCTGGCCTTCCAGGAAATATAGGGAACACAGCCGGATGAAGATGAGGCATACCAAACTGCCCTAAGGAAGCAGGTAAGGCAGTAAGGCAGGCAAAGTCCCAAACTGAGGAAACACTAGCACGAACAGTAAAAGAAGGTGACAAGACTTTTATAGATACATTAGTGAAAGGAGAAAGTCCAGAGGGGTATTGCTAAGTTTAATGGAGAAAAGGAAGCATGTGAGGAGGAGGACCCTGTAAAGGCATCTATCCTAAATAGATACTTTTGCTCAGTATTTACTGAAGAGAAGGTAGGGCAGGGCCCACAGCTCAGCATCATGGACACAGTTGGGAGGGAGATGAGCACTACTCCCTTCACAAAAGAAAGGGTCCTACAAGAGCTTGCTAAGCTCAGGGTGGATAAGGCAATGGGACCTGATGGCATACATCCCAGGGTACTTAAGGAGCTAAAGGAGGAACTAGCAGAGCCATTAGCAGAATTGTTTAGTGAGTCTCTGAGCACAGGAGAGGTCCCAGAAGACTGGAGAAGGGTTTCATGTGATCCCGCCCACAAGAGTGGTAGCAGGGAGGAGGCGGGAACTACAGACCGGTCAGTCTTACCTCAGTAGTGGGCAGATTATGGAGGCACCCTTAAGGAAAGGATAGTGCAACACCTGGAATCCATAGGGCACAGGATCCAAGACAGCATGGGTTTACAAAGGAAGGTCCTATCAAACTAATCTCATAGATTTCTTTGACTGGGTAACCAGAGTGGTGGACCAAGGGGAGCAGTTGATGTCGCCTACCTTGACTTCAGCAAAGCTTTTGACACTGTTCCACATAGAAGATTGATAAATAAGCTGGGTAGGCTCGGTGGGTCAGAAGTTGGTCAACTGGGTGGCAAACTGGTTGACGGGCAGAAAACAGAGAGTGGTGGTAAATGGTATACAGTCAGAAGAGATGCAAGTCACAAGTGGGGTACCTCAGGGATCAGTCCTGGGGCCAGTCCTTTCAACATCTTCATTAGTGACCTTGCAGATGGACTAGAGGGTAAGGCTTGTCTGTTTGCAGATGACACCAAGATCTGCAACAGAGTAGATGATCCAGATGGGGTGGACAGAATGAGAAGAGATCTGGATAAACTAGCAGAATGGTCAGAGAGTGGCAACTGGATTTAATGCAAAGAAGTGCAAAATCATGCACATAGGGAAGAGAAACCCTGAAGCCAAATATAGGCTGGGAGGGGAGTTGCTAGCAGTCACAAAGGAAGAAAGAGACTTGGGCATCATCATCACTGATGACCTAAAATCATCCAAGCAGACCTCTAAAGCAGTAGGTAAGGCTAGGGGGGTGTTAGGGTGTATTATTAGGGGTATCATAAGTCGTAAGAGGGAGGTAATAATCCCTCTGTACAAGATACTGGTTAGGCCCCATCTGGAGTACTGCGTGCAGTATTGAGGCCACACCGTCACAAGGACATTAACCAAATTGAGGCAGTCCAGAGAAGGGCAACCAAAATGGTGCAGGGACTGCATCAGAAGACATATGAGGACAGATTAAAGGAGCTCAATATGTATACCCTTGAGCAAAGGGAGGAGAGAGGTGATATGATCGAGGCATTCAAACACCTTAAGGGCATAAACAAGGTGAAGGAGTCTAACATGTTTAAATATAAGAAAATAGCAGGACAAGAGGACACAGCATGAGATTAGAGGAGGCCGATTAAGGGAATGTGAGGAAATTCTTTTCACAGAAAGGGTGGTGGATGGCATGGAATGGCTTACCACAAGAAGTGGTGGCTATGAATACAGTGCAGGGCTTCAAACAGGCATGGGATAGGCATAAGGGAGCAATACAAATGACTATGAATAGATAGGCCACTGACAGAGCAAAGGCCGATGGCACATTTATAAGGTAGAAAAAGAAATGGGCAGACTGGATGGGCCTTGCGGTCCTTATCTGCCGTCAACTTCTATGTTTCTATGTTTCTATGATAGATAGATAGACAGATAGACAGACAGACCGATAGATGCAATTTTTATTTTTATACAGGAAAAAGCATGTTAGGGAAAATCCATGTTTACAAGACAGTCCTGTAAGTTATACTTATATAAATAGGTTTTCTTTTTTTAATCTCAGGTGCCCTTTCACCAGGTAGTGTATTGTCTGCTCCGCTGTTTGCTTTGCTTTCATTCCCTGTATTAGTTATATTATCAGTTGATTGCCACACATGCAGATTATCAGGGGAAGCCATAGTGGCCAAGACTTAATCTATTTAAATATGGCAATATAAAGTTCTCAAAATCATTCAAGAAAGAGTTGTACTCTCTGCATTCTTTAATCTGTTCATTCCTAATCTGACATACAATACTCTGCTGTCTGGTAATGATATCTGGTTAGCACTTAACTGCTGTTGTTGTATAACTTCAGCTTCTGCTGATGTTCTTTTGTCCTCCATGTCTATCCCATTCTTGTCATTATTTTCTGTTGCAGTACAATAAACTCCTCATTATTTAGTAATTTAGATTTCGAGTCAAATAAAAAAAATTCTTCTCAATCTCTCTGTTTTTATTGTTTTGTTTGCTTGTTTCTTTTAGTGTTTTCACCACAGATGACCCCTCCAATTTCTTAATTTGGTGCATCAAGGAATTCTACTGTATCTAAAGTCAGGCCCTGGCCTGCTTGAATGACTTGACTATCTTTTTATGTTGGTGCCATTTGACCCTGTTTACTTCAAAAGTCAGCTCCAGATAATATAAGGTAGTTTGTTATCATTTTGTCTTCTCCTGTGCTGATTTAGATTTTGCTTTCCTATTTACTTTCTTCCATTTAAAGGGATTAACAGCTAATTTAGGAGCTATTTTCCTGGATGCCATTTTAATACGTTGTCACAATAATATCATACACTGGGTTCAAATAACAGTAATATAAGTGTCATTAAAATGTTCACAATCAAAGTTTTATCACCAGTTCTTCAGCTTGTTTCTGCAGGATATCTTATTTTTTGTGTTGTCCTTTCCAGTATAGCGTCTAGTCATTAAAGTTCAGTATACAGGGTTCCCCTCTAGCTGTGTCAGTGGAAAGTCGGATATCACAGTGTACTGACCAATAGGCAAACCTCTTACGATATGCTTCGTTGAAAAAAAAAATTCAATAAGCTAACATACATAAATACATAAAATCTCACAGCAGCATCAACTCCCTGTAACCACCAATGTTTCATGTCATACTTGACGCTTTTTCAAGGTGTGGTTTCACAGATACCAGGGTGTGTCTTATAAGGCACCTGTTTAAAGGGACAGTATTGAATTCAAGTTAAGATACAAACCAGTACAACAATAAAAGTCACAACAAATCCCAGCCCCATCCCAAATATAGTATCACATGACAAATAAACACCTTTGTACATATATACAAATCACCCAGGAGACATAGAAGGATTGTTGTTATACCATGGGCCCAATTCTCAAAAGTCAGTGCAAGCTGCATCAAAGGTGGCTTGCGCCAATTGCCAGCTGGACCAGGGATCCTGCAACTGATTCTGTATTGGGTAGGGTCCCAATGTCAATGTCCTGTGGCTTGCCGCAACCTTGGCCTGCACCAAACAGACAATGCATTGTAAAGGTGTGCCGCAAGCCAGTGAGCTGGCCGTGTGGCAAGAGTACCATGGACAGCAGTCCGTGGTGGCTAGCACTCCTACCCTCAGCCCGATTGGTATAATAATAATAATAATAATAATAATAATACAATAATAAAATCCCATATCCCTGGCAGTCTAGTGGTCCCCCCTTCCCAAGCCCTGATTGGTATAAAAATAATACAGTAAATAAACACCGGAATCCCTGGTAGTCTAGTGCTCCCCCCAAGCACCAATCTCCTGTTATATAACATTACCTGCCCCAGTCCCCACTGTAGTGAATGTGGATATACCTGGTGGTCCAGTGGACCCCTCACTCCCCACCCAGCAGAGCCCTACAACCCTGCCCCCAACTCATGCCCGAGCCGGCGACTGGTACAGCCCACTGCTCACCACCATGGTCAGCCACTGACTAAGCTCTGAATGAGTGCATATTGTATATAGTACGTGGTCAGTGAATGACGGCAGCTGTGGTGGTGAGTGGTGGGCTGTGCCAGTCACCAGCTCAGGTATGGGTTGGGGTGGAGTGGGGAGTAATGTTATATAATTAATGGTGACCCCCTTTATCACACTGTTTACAAAGGTATCCAGAACACCATAATAACCTGAAAATGAGTTATGGTGGTCACAAAACTTTCTTTCACCTCCAGTGTCACTGAATTGTAACATGCCACTTCATTGGCTCATGCTTTATGTGTGGGCAGGCTGAACAGTACGACCAAAATGGCATCTTGGTTTTCTGCTTACCGATGAGCCACTGTTCTTTTCTACCCTCACAATATTTATTCAATTTTTTGTTCTTCATCTGGTTGATCCTGCCTTTTTAATGCAAAAGAAATATCTGGTTGATCCAGTCATGTCTCTGGATTGGGAGACGCCGACTCTGAGTGCGATCCTACGATGAAGGGCTGTAGCTGACAAAGATTAAAAAAAAAATCCATCTGAGAGAGCAAGGGAGAGTGTGTGATATGTGTGAGGGAGAAAGTGTGTGTGTGTCTGTGACAGAGTGTGTGTGTGTGTGTGTGTGTGTGTGTGCATGAATATAAAACAGCATACTTAAAAAACAAGCCTTTTTGTTCCAGCTAACCAAAACAACTACAAAGAGTCCTTGCACCAGTAATTATAAAAAATAATGTATAGGCAAGTGTGTGTTCATGGATTTTTTTTCACACCCTCATTGTGTGATGACCCCATAAACCTCTTGAGCTTCACTCTCAAGGTTTATGGGTCATCACAAATCCATAACACACACTTGCCTATCCATTATTCTCTATATAATGAGAGATTAGGGTTGGGGGGGCACTAGACTACCATGGATATGGGTTTTATTAATTATTGTGCCAATCAGGGTGGGGGACAGCAGATTGGAGCACCCTCCCAGAGGATTTCTTAGTATGGTTAGACCAGCCAAAGGCTGGTCTAATGGTACTTAGACCATTACCCTCTGGGAGGGTTTTGGGAATAGTATTTTAGGGGATATGGCAGCCTGTGCCTGCCACAAGCCTCCTAGCACCATGCCGCAGCCCATTTTGTGGCGCATGCCCCTTTTAGTACAAGTGTTTGACACAGGCTGCTTTTAAGAAATGCCCAGGGTCCCCCTCACCACTGACTCTCAAAACATATTGCCATTTTCTTTCATGCTGTAAAAATTTATTATCTAGATCTTGACCCCCTTCCTTGGATTCCCATCTGCACTTTTTCCAGTCGCTTTGAAAAAGCGTCAGGTATGACGTGAAATGTTGGTGGTTACAGAGAGTTGATGCTTCTGTGAGATTTCATGTATTTATGTATTTAAGCTTATTAAATGCTTTTTTCAATGAAGCCTATTGTAAGAGGTGTACCTATTGGTCAGTACACTGTGATGCCCAATTTTTCACTGACACAGATTTAGTATTTTACATTGTGGCTCCAGTGGAGTTTTAAGTAGCTGCCTCCCTATCTTGATTTTCAAATTGTTTATGACTAGAGCACCAAAATGCTGACATGAGGCCAGTTAAAATGGCTACTGGAAGATCAATAGAGACCGTAACCAACAGCAGCACACCCCTTTTATTTCAGAACAGTACCACTCAAAATCCTGCAGAGAACTCGACTCAACAATTGAACTTTGTGGAATCCCTATTCTTTAAAGAGGGGGATGAGAACTCATTATTGAGCACCAGAAGGGAAAGCAACAATATTATGCAAAATGACCGGGGTGAGAGAAGAGAGCCAGGTAATATAAAAGAAACCTTTGTGCAGCTGGAGCAAGCTGTATTAAAAGCATGCAGGCTTTATTGGCAGTGTGATACCCTCACTGCTTATTTAGAAGTAAATAGAGCACCAAGAGGGCTACTGTTATCCATGGTCCAGCACCCCTGATTGTACCCCTACCTTGCAGACAGCAACACATATGTAGGTATATGTACTAACCTTAGGGCAGAGGCACTTATCGTATAAGCATAAGTGTCAGGATCTGAGTTTTACTGTACTTCTGTAATGCATATTATGCTTCACTATAGTTTTATAATGTATTCTGCCACTGGGAGATGTTATCCATTATATTTTATTATATAATTATGCGTTAGGCAACAGCACCATCTTTAGTGTTTTTGCACAATTGTAAGTGCAAGTGACCTTGGAAGCATCACAGACCTTATTGTTCAGTTATCTTCTGCAAGCTAAGCAACTTCTCATGTTAGGATGGTTACTCAGCCACCTGTTTCTGGCCAATTATACACTTTTTATGTATCTTCTTTATAGTTACCATAGTGATTATTGGGGTACAAGACCCCTTGCAGCACATAGCTTTACTGAGACTAGAGACTGTGCCTACATAGGTAAGGAAGCTGGATACTCTCTCAGTGATTACACTGTTGGTTGTAAGCCTGTATTATTATTATTTGCCAGTAATAAATTACATTTATTATCTGGACACCACTTGTCTGTCATCTCTTCCTTTTGTGCAGTTCCAACAAGAACCTGAGAAAGGTAATTTTATTACCCAGTTACACTACAAATAGTGAAACAGTTTACATTTGGGATGGACAGATCAGATTTTTTTAAAACATTTGGCAAACACATTGCCTAGAGTCAAATGCAGGACTTATTAAGATTATCTTAAAATCTGCAGAAAAACAAGAACAAGAGATTAAGGATTTGCTGATAGAGAAGGAGGCACAAGTAAGACAATTTGAAACACATGCCGACTATGGCAATTACAGGCAACAATGGGAAAGACCTATAAAAAAAACTGTGGCAAAAGAATCAGGAAAACAAAAGAAAAGAGTTTGAGAGAGACCAGAAAGATTATTTAGAAGATTTTATAGTTTATTGGGGAAAAAATGGCAAGACAGCAGAGTACAAACCACGGTTAATAATTAAAAACAGAGGTGAATCATACAATCAGGATGTTTACACTAATGGATCTAATTTTGAGACACAGAGTATCAATGAACTTGATAACCCTTTTTTTAGAGCAGGAAGGAACCCCTCCTCCCACTGAATCAATTAGCACTGCAAGTACGAGACAAGGACAATCACTTGGGAGGTGGTCCTACCCAAACAACACAGAGCAATGTTCCAATTCCAACAACACAGAGCAATGGTCTGGTAGCCAATACAGAAATGAACCATCCAAATCTTTCTGGAGATCCCACAGTGACCCTTGAGGTGGAGCCCACAGACCATTAGATTCCAAGACAAACAAGAAGAGGGACATGGGGGAAGAGGAGGAACACTAGGATACCAGCAAGGGAGTCAGAGAATGTGAAGCAGATACCAATGCAGCAGAGGATCAAATAGGAGATACCGTAACAGATTCACTCATTGTTAATATCTCCAGCTATAATCTGACTGAGGCTGAAAAACATATTCTACAGAAAGGGTTCAACTATGTGCTAACAAATCAAAAGAATGAATTTGATGTAATTGTAGATCTGCATAGATTTACCCAGAAACTTCACTTGAAGGTGTGCTTCAGTGATATAGAGATTCAAGAGCATGACTCTGATAGTCAGATATTTGACAATAGGAATAACTTTGCATTGAGAAAACCTGCTACATATATTCCACCAAGTAATCAAACTGTGGCAATCTTTCAAAAAATGTGTGAGAAAGATATACAGTAGTTTACAGCATCAAGGGAGAAATCCAGATTTTTTAATTGCACTGCTGAAGAGAAATGGGCACTGCATGATTTGGTCACAGATGAATTAATTGAGATTAAAGCAGCTGATAAAGGTGGTACAAAAGTAATTCTAGACAAAGTTATGTAAGCAATAGAAATGTTTAAACAATTGTCTGACGCTGTCTTTTATAGAAGACTGCCCAGGGACATGACTGATGTTTTTAAAAAAGAAACTGATATTTATTTGAATGAAGCTTTACTTAGTGGTGTGATCTCCAAACAAACATTTGATTTTTTGACAGTAATGTACCCACTCAGAGCTACAATTTATGGATTACCAAAAATTCACAAAGATCTGAATAATCCCCCTGCACGCCCGGTTGTGGCTAGCATTGGCTCCATAACAGAGCCACTAGCACAATATATAGATGAATACATTAAGATACTAGTGCCACTGTGGCCAGTACACATAAGGGACACAACACATCTGTTGAATATTTTTTAATTGAATATACTTTATTGATATTTGCAAAAGACACAATACGCTAATACATGACAAAACAGTCAATAAGCAATCATACTAGAAGCAATTAAACTAACACCATAGACAAAACTGCAGGACAATAACACCAAACTAAGTACCACCCACCCACCCCAGAGCACATATACCCAGAAGATAAAACAGGGGAGGAATCAAAACGGTAAAACAATAGAAACACCACAAGGAAAGGAAGCCCAAGACATTAAACATTGAAACAAGGAAAAAGACTATCTTACCCTATTATGATTGCACCACAACAGATAATACAAGGGTTCCCATCTGGAACAGAACAACTCTGCCCTGTTCTAAGAGAAGGCGCTTCCACTGATAGCACCTGCAGAATCTCTTTATGCCATTCCTTATAGGAAGGGATGGCATCATCCCACCAGTGTCTCAATATGATTAACTTAGCCATAATTGCAATCAGTATAAACCTTCCGGGGACCAAAAAGACTAGCTGGATAGAGACTGATGGAAACAATTATCTAGACCCAGGAAGGGCTTAAGGGATGCTTTTATAATGGTCCAAAAAGGGGTAACTTGAGAATAATCCCAAAGCAAGTGCATGAGATGGCCTTCAGCCATACCACATCTGGTGCAAATTGGGAAAGGGAGTCAACCCATGTTGTGCAATCACAAATGGGTATAATATAAGTTCTGTAATATTTGAAACTGGGTCAGACAGTATTAGTCCTGTTTAATGTACTTATATAAGTGTCGCCACATGGTCTGCCAGACTTGAGGCTCTGCAGGGAGATCTAAGGCCTACTACCAGTAATAACACATCCCCCACAGGGCTACTGTGATCTATGGTTTGAAAAAAGCCATACAGCTTTGATACTGGATGGGGCTGCTCTGCTAGGGATATAAAGGTTGAATATTCAAGAATTCCTGGGGGACCATGGGGCAGGACCCAAAAAGGATGAAAGTGCCGACTTCAACTGAAGATATTTAAATTCAAAAGCATGGGATGGGGAAAAAATGTTCCTAAAGGACTGTAAATGGAAGAGGTCTGCCTTTGTCCAACAGACCATCGATGGAAAGATCTCAAAACTGAGGACAAAAGGCAATTGGGATTGGACGATGAACAATACCAATATTTGCGTTGCCAGAACAGGTTGAGTGTCTTCATCCAGTTATGACCAAAATAAATGCATTGTTGTTGGGGGGCTTTGAGCGACCAAAGAAGCAGCATAACATTGAGTCTGGGGGGTAAGCCAGATGGCTTCAAATAAACCAGACTACTCAACTATATGCCGACTTGCTGACAAAGCCCTCTTTCAATTGCTAACCAAAGCAGGACATAAAAGGCCTCTAACTGCACTGACCAGACCCGGGACCCACTTAAAAAGATTACTCCCATGTAATGCACAACAGTATAAGAAGACATTTGAAAGGTGCAGACCTCCCTGGTCCTTCAGGATACTTAATTTGAAATAAGCACGTCAGGCCATTTTACCCTTCCACAAAAAGGCATTAACCAAGTGCTGCACATGAGTGAACCATGATTTAGGAAGGTAGAGGCATAACAGGCCCAGGGGATAAGTACATGGTAAAAGATTCATTTTAACAATATTTATTTTTATTTTCAAATTTGTTAACTGGGTAAACAAAGCACTGGGCCACATTGCCCGTTTATAGGCTTGACATGGGAAGGCACTTCAGTAACACAATACATACATGTGAACACATATTATACACCAAACACGTAACACCATTCTTAAAGTACTCAATAATGCAGTAATATATCCATACAATATCTTAGCATATATATAACAATCACAGTAAAAAATATATACAGAGGTAAGAGTAAACATTCATCAACAGACAAGGAGTAAGTATTCTATTACTAGAAACCTAAATTTAGATGCAGTTGCATTGTGTCTTTGTATACAAAAACTCTTTCAGGCAGTCCATTCCATATCTTAATCTCAATTTGTTTAAATCAATGGTACTACTGAAACATTATGCCTTGGACTAGTTAAGTTTGATAAAATGAAACAAGAATTAGTTGACTGGAATTGGAAGGATTGTCTCAGAGATAAGCATCTTGAGGTATATGGAATCTCCTAATGTTTAGCTTGAATAAATTAATCAACACATACATTCTGGTAAGAAGGAAATATAACAAAGCAGGAAAAACCCCATCCTGGATGGGCAAAAAGATAAAGACACTGATCAACAAAAAGAGAAGGGTTTATATGAGGGCAGTGAAATCCAAAGATACCAAATGCTGGGTAGACTACCGAGATATCCCAAAAAAGGTTAAACAAACAATTAAAAGGGCAAAAAGTGACTTTGAGAACAGACTGTCACAAAGGACAACTATAAAAACCTTTTCCATTATATAAACAATAAAAGAGGAGGCAATGTAAAAGTAGGCCCATTAACCAATGAGCAAGGAGAACTAATTACTGATAAGTCAATAACAGACTATCAGAACAAATAGTTTTCATCGGCATTTAACCCTAAGGAAGATATTAGCAGCATAATGAGGGTAACGAGCAGTCCCTTTAGTATAGACCCTAATGATGTTAGAGACAGGTTGCTGAAACTAGACCCCAAAAAATCACCAGGGCTGGATGGCATCCATCCTAGGATAATTAAGGAGCTGGCAAATGAATTAGCACTGCCTTTGACATACAGTACATTTATCAGAAATCAGTGGATGAAGGCCGTGTGGTCAAGGATTGGAGGTTCGCAAACATCATCCCCTTGTACAAAAAAGGCCCAAAGAGTGACCCTAAGAACTATTGGCCTGTAAGCTTAACTTCAGTTTTGGACAGGGTGTTAGAAGGTATTATCAAAGATTATATTACAAAACTCCAAGAAGAAGTAGGCAATATTGACAAATGCCAACATGGGTTTACAAAAGAAGATCCTGTCAAACTAATTTACTGGCATTGTATAACCATGTTAGTATAGCACTAGACCATCCCAAACCAGTGGATGTGATATTTTTAGATTTAACAAAAGCTTTTGATAAAGTACCTCATACCAAATTAATTACAACATTAGCAGCATCTGGCGTGCATGAGAATGTTACCCACTGGATATTATCATGGCTCACAGATAGAAAACAACGAGTGTGCATCCAAGGTGTCTTTTCAGATTGGACAGAGGTCACTAGTGGGGTCCCTCAGGGATCGGTTTTGAGACCATCTTTATTCAATCTATATATATCATCCATGGTCAGTAAAGAGGGTGCATGGTTGTCCAAATTTGCTGATGACACCAGAATTGGCACAATTGTAGAAAATTCGGTTGATGCATCAAGACTGCAGGAAACATTGTCTGAATTAGAAGCATGGGCTACAGAGCATAAGATACCATTTAACATTGAGAAGTGTTTAGTGATGCATATGGGGAATACCAATAAAAATTGACATATACTCTGAATAAACATACATTGAAAGTCATAATGGAAGAGAGAGACCTGGGTATATTGGTATTAAATGATTTAATCTTTAAAACTCATTGCCAGGCAGTAACAAAAAGAGCAAATGGTATATTGACTTGTATACTGAGACACGTTAATAGCAGAAGCAGGGAAGTGATAATGCCCCTGTATACTGCTTTGGTAAGGCCACATCTTGAGCATGGAGCGAGGGTTTGGGCACCTGACACTAAAAGAGAAATTAATAACTTAGAAGAAGTTCAAAGGAGAGCAACTAGAGCAATTCTAGATTTAAGCGGTTGTAGTTACAGTATGAGACTACAAGTTCTAAATGTATATACACTTGAATACAGAAGGCTCATGGGTGACATGTGCATGCTGTATATTGCATGGACAAACCATGATTTATGGGAATGTTTGGGCTTGGATATGAGGGGTGTGAGGTATAACGTAAGATCACATTTGTTACAATTACAGGGTGAGAAATGTAGAACAAAAAAAAGATCTAATTGGTGTAATCAGAGAGTGGTCACTGTATGGAATTCTCTGACAGAAGAGGTAGTAGGTAGCACATCAATGTCATCATTCAAGATGAGATTCAATAACTTTTGCTTTCAGGATAATATAATGGGTTAAGGTTAGGTAACTAGCAAGCACCATGGACTTATGTCTATATTAGCTCTGCGACAACATATGAACCTATGAACTCACTTCTGTATTTTTGTTGATTTGCATTGTGGTATGGCTAAAGTAATTGTATTCTGTGACCTTAATGCCCTTGTACTTGAGTTTTGTTCAGTGAAGTTTAACAATGGGTTGTTTGATGAACAGTGAATTAAATTAAATACAAAGCAGGATAATTGTAATGCATCCATTTGTTCAACCAGTAACCAACCTAATTTATTATACAAACTACAGTGGTGCTCTCTAAATCTGGCTCTTAAAGTGAATCTACATATAGCATTGTACAAGCAGATCCTTTGCTGTCTAATTTTATCTGATGTCCCCCCCCCCAACATCAGACTCCTGTAATCCAGTATCGGTATGAGGCAGGTCTGTGCTATTGCTCTTTTTGTTTCATCTGTTGGATAATCCCTAAATGTATATAATGCTCCTAACTTCATATGGATTTGTTTCGTTATATTGTCAATATGTGTGTTAAAACTTAGCTGGCTATCTAAAGTTACTCCTAAGTATTTAAAGTCCGGCACTATTTCTAACTTTGTTCCATCACTAGCAGTTATTTCAAATGGTTCTGACAAAGCTTTCATTTTGTAATTGGTACAAAAGAACATCCTCTTGTTTTTGTTTTTGTTTTCTATTCAGGTCAAATCTCTTCCCCTCCAACCATCCTGTCATCTTATTGTAACCCCCCTAAAAATGGGGGTTCCTAGAAGCCTTTCCCAGAGCTTGCCTAAATGCTCCATGCCTGACTGGTGTTCGGTGTAAGGCCGCTAATTGTGGGCGTTTTGAGTGCTTTTAAAGCCTCCAGTACTGCCTCTTTAAGAGCTACCTGCTCGCAGGCTTTAGTGGTACAAATAGGGGGACTGGGGTTTCCCTGCTCGAGTCCCGCTTTGGACTGCTGTCTGATTGCTCCGTTTCTGTGGTAGCTAGGAGTGCTGAGGGAGCCTATCTGACAGATATAGTTGTCCCCTCAAAAACATGTATAGTATGGGTAAAATTTCAGTTTGTCTAACTCCTTTTTATTGCAGCTGGGACTTTGTGTTGTGCCCCTCCATACTGGACCCAGATTGTGCTGAAGGGGTCCAATAGTAGCTAAGGGGGCATTGGAATTGGCGTGGAGGTGACCAACCAGGAATCAGGACTCTGACTGGAGCCGGCTGACCAATGGGGACACAGCTTGTAATTCTTGGAAGTGGCATTCTGGGCCATGGCGCCTTTGCACACCGAGGACCAGATTAAGTGACTGGCATTTGTAGCCAGCCAATGGAATCGGGTGGCACCCGAGCTGAAAGGATTGCCCCATGCTGTCAAGGGCAGATGCATTGTGACTGTGAAGGAGAAGGGAGCTCTGAGCTCCTGCACCATTGAGTGTTCACGCAGGAAGCGCGTGAAAGGCCTGAGGTGGCCGTTTGCATTGCCAGCATTCCACGGACAAAATCCGCAGGGCAGTGGTTAGAGGAGGCTGTGGACAGGCACAGCTACCTACCAGGCTCAACCTGAAGAGGACTGGAGAATCTGCTAAATCACGCTCAGTCTGTCAGGACAATGAAGCTGCAGTGAGACGCTCGTGTAGCTGGGAGTTCGGTCGGGTCCTGGAAGCAGCTGCCTGGTATGGTACCACTCTGTGTTTTTCCATATAAATGTGTGAGGAGGTCTTGAAGTTCAGGCTCAGCCCTGCGAGTGGTGAAAGCGTGGTTCTCTGCTGGAGTAGTTAGTACTGAATCAGGGTGGCTCCCTGCTAAAGGCTACAAACAAAGGCAAAATCGTTTTGTTGTATTGCTGACTGCACTAATTGAGCTTTCTGTCTCCATCTGATCTGCTCAGGGAGTAAATGCTCACTTGTGTCAGGGCCCCAACCAGCTGCATCGAGGAACTAGCCATTAGGGCTTGGGTACCCATAGACAGTACTTAATAGGTTAGGCCTGTGCACAGAGCCATAGGTAGATTTTTATATACTGTAGTGGTAAGCCAATGAACCTGATCCCCCCCCCCCGGTCCTTGTTATCTCCCCTCAAATAAATCAGATTGCTTGTTTTGCAAAAGTACACTGGCTAGTTTGTGTATTAATGGTGAAATACTGCACAGTGAATGTGGTGTAACTGTACCTTACTTCCCAGGGGGTTCCCGGAGTGAGCTGACTGGTTTGAGCCGGGGGGTAAGTGTATATGGTAGAGGCACTGAAACTGAACTACGTGGGCCACTAGTGGGAAGAAAGGGGGGTTGCAGCAACCCAGAGGGCTGCGACCGAGTCAACCTCGACTGTTCCAACCCCGATCTCTGGGTGGAGGCACCTGCCAATGGATCTGGGCCCCTCACCCTGTCACCGTTAGGGCAGGCAGGGGTAGTAGCCCTTAACATAGTGCCCCCTGGGGGTTAAAAATTGGAGGCACCACTGGGATTAGCATCCCCTAGTGGCCAAGTGGGTGAAGTGCATAAATATGGAAAAGCTGACGGTGAAACTGGAAAGGGATACTATGGCAAAAATTAAGCTGGACCTTATTAAGACAATGGTACACAAACTGATGGGGTGGGGTGAAGCCAAAGAGCTGGACTCCCAGCGAAGTGTATTACTACTAGACGTGCCTCTGGGGACACTGACAACTGACATTATTTCTACAGCGGAGCATGTTAAATGTTTAGGCAAGGTGGAGGTGAAGGGGCATATGGCTGACCTGCTCGATCAGACCTTGCAGGTGCTACTTTTGTGTAGTGTGGCCATCGACCCCGAGAGGGTATCTCCAGTGATTTACCCGGAGGGTGCCCCACAGGGGTGGAGGCTGGTTCACATTCAGAGTGGGTCAGTCACTCCTGGGGGGTCTCCCCAGACTAATAGTTTCAAAGATAAACTGCTTAAATTGCTAGCTGTGGAGGGGAGGACAACCCAGGAGTTGCTGCAAGCATTGGACCTCTCTAGTGAAACCACCCCCCAGGTTTCCCCAGGTACCTCTCCCTGTCCCCCCAAGAGTTCTATTTTGGCTCCACTGCCTCTAGTGGTTCCCCCTATACAACTTGATTCTTACCGTAGGCTAAAACTTTTTTCTGGCACAGTGCCGGTGCCTTCAGGGGAAGATGACTTAGAGGCGTGGATGGACTACGCCACCGCCTAGTTCAGGAGTGGCAATGCTCTGAGGGGGAGAAATGAAAGCGATTGATGGACAGTCTGCGGGGTCCCGCTTTGGAAGCCATTAGGTTCTTGCGGGCCACTAACCCGGAAGCTACTGCAGCAGAGTACCTTTCTGCTTTAGAGGGAGTGTTTGGGAGTACAGAGACTGGGGAAGACTTATTATGGAAATTCAAGTCTGCCAAGCAATGGAGGAATAAGTTGTCCGCCTTTGTTGCTAGGGTGGAGAGGGCCTTGCAGAAGGCCTATCGAAAACGATCACAGCCACGGCCTTGAACCAGGTCAGGTTGGAACATGTTTTAAAGTCTGCTAGATTTTCTAGTGTGATATTGTTAAAACTTAAGTTACATGATAGACGGGCTGCCCCACCTGAATACTGTCAATTGATGAGGGAGATTAGAGAAGTAGAGACTAATGAGGAGGGGTGGGAACCCTATGTGGGAGCTGTGAACCTAAGCCAAACCCCTGAGTCTAGTGCACCCAAGGAGACCCACCTTTCAGGGGGCCTGATGTACCCCCAGAATTTCAAGGCGGTGTGGGGGTGCATGCCATTTCCTCTGACACCCAAGTAGAGAGCGAGTTGAGGGCCGAGGTCAGAAATTTACAAGAATTGGTGAGGGACTTGAGGCGGTCCACTACCCACCCTGTTAGGTCTGGGGAACCTGAGTCATTTAGAAACCAATGTCCTAGCCCCGGGGAATTCCCTCACCCCCTGGAGGGTCCCCAGCAGACAAAGTATTCCCCTCCCAATAGAGACCCCCGTGACCCCAAGTTTTGTTACCACTGTGGGGAGGATGGACACTTTCAGCCTGAGTGCCAGCTGCCGGAGAATTTAAGGAAGGTCAATAGCAGACTGATCACTTGGCATTGCAGGGCCCATGTCTGACCCCCCAGGAAGGGTTTTGTGACCCGGGCCAACGCCTCAGCAACTGCCGATACTGTGCCTCCTGAATGGTCTGATGTGGTCAGGCCCTTGATAGAGGCCCCGGTGTGAGTAAATGGGATCCCCACCCGAGCTGTGTTAGATAGTGGCTCTCAGGTAACCATCATGTTTCAGGACTGGTATCAGACACACCTACCTGAGGTGCCACTACAACCCTTGGATGGTCTACATGTATGGGGGCTGAGTGACAAGGCCTATCCGTATTTAGGGTATATCCGGATCTGGTTGTCATCCCCTACTTCTGTGACTGGCGTGGACGAACAGGTGGAAACTTTGGTTTTAGTCTGCCCCCCCACTGGACTGTACGATGGAGTGCCCCCGTTGATTGGGACAGATGCTCATATGTTCAGTCGATTAGCCCAATTGTGTTCAGAAAGGCAAGCGGTTAGGACTGGACGGGCCCTAAGAATACCCGCTTTGATCCAAAAGGCCTATGAGACTCAGAGGAGGGTTAGCCAGGAGGAACCTGAAGGCCTGGTGGGTATAGTATGGAAAAAGGATCCAGCACCATTGGTACTTGCCCCAAATACCCAGTGTGTTCGGCAAGGGGACGTCCACATTAGAAAAGATGTTAAGAATAAGCTATTGATGTTGGATGCACCCGGGGAAGGAAGGTTGCCTGAGGGACTGCTGGTTAAACCCAGTATTTTGCCTGCTAGAGCCCATGCTTACACCAGGAGGGTGATGGTTCAAGTTCATAATGTGTCTGACAAAGAGATTCGAGTAAATAGAGGTTGCACCCTAGCAAGTGTACATTGCGCTAATACTGCAGTGCTGCCCAACTGCAAGAGCCCGAGGAAGGGACTCCCTGGTGCCTGCTGAATGGAAAGTGAGGATCAGTGAGAAGCTTGCCAAAAGAGATCAGGTATTTTCCCTTAAAGAATGGGACGTGGGATGTGTGCAAGGGGCTGAGCACCACATCAGGCTGCACGATGAAAGGCCTTTTCGAGAGAGATCTCAGCACCTGGCCCCTGCTGACATCGACAATGTGAGGCAGCATTTGCAAGAGATGCTTGCTTCTGGCGTGATACAAGAATCCAGAAGCCCCTATGCTTCCCCCATTGTAGTAGTGAGGAAAAAGAATGGGGCAGTTCGGATGTGTGTAGATTACTGTACCTTGAATCGGCGGACCATCCCGGATCAGTATACCATGCCACGTATACAGGATGCTTTGGATTGTCTGAATGGCAGTAAGTGGTTCTCTGTGTTAGACCTCTGCAGTGGGTACTATCAGATCCCAATGGCTCCAGAGGACCGAGAGAAGGCTGCATTCATTTGTCCCCTGGGTTTCTATGAGTTTATCCGGATGCCTCAAGGGATTTCAGGTGCCCCAGCCACTTTTCAGCACCTGATGGAATGTGCTGTGGGGGATATGAATTTGCTCGAGTGTTTGGTTTACTTGGATGATGTCATAGTGTTTGGCAGCTCGTTAGAAGAACATGAACGTCGATTGTTCAAGGTCCTGGATCAGCTGGAGGATTTCAGTCTCAAGTTATATATAGACAAGTGTCAATTCTTTCAAACTTCTGTGAAGTATGTGGGCCACATAGTATCCACTGAAGGCATAGAGACTGACCCCAGCAAAGCGGAGGCTTTGACTACTTGGCCTCAGCCAAAGAATTTGAAAGAGCTGCAATGGTTCCTGGGGTTTTGTGGATATTATAGGCAGTTTGTCAAATATTATTCTCGAGTGATCCACCCCCTCCTCAGTCTTACTCAGGGGTATCCCCCACCCACAAAAAGTATAAGAAAGTTGTGCACTCTGAGACAGAGAAGAAGTATTTTCATCTGAATGATGTGTTTGGAAACTGCTGGACTACTGAGTGTGAGGAAGCTTTCTACGACATCATATATCAACTTACCCATGCCCCAGTGCTGGCCTATGCTGACCCGGCCAAGCCGTACATTCTCCATACTGATGCCAGTCTACAAGGATTGGGGGCTGTGTTATATCAGGGGCACTCAAATGGTCTAAGACCTGTAGCTTTTGCCAGCAGAAGTCTGACTCCTTCAGAAAAAAACTATCCAGTGCACAAACTAGAGTTCCTGGCCCTGAAGTGGGCCATTGTTGATCAATTTCATGACTATTTGTACGGTGCCAAGATATTGGTAAAGACTGATAACAATCCTCTGACCTATGTGCAGACCTCAGCCAAGTTAGATGCCACTGGCCATAGGTGGCTCTCTGCGCTGGCCACCTACGACTATGCTATTGAGTACAGAGCAGGTCTCAACCATATAGATGCGGATGCTCTCTCTCGGTGGCCTGTGCCACAAACCGACTGGGTCAGGTTGTCAGATCCTGACATAAGAGCCCTTTGCCAAAAATTTGACAAGGAAGAACAGGTGTCTCCTGATACTGTGGATTGCATGGTGGACTGCTTGGGGCCATCCGAGAACTGCATACCTGCTGCTTACTGTAATTTTTCTGCATTAGACACTAGCGCGCTGCCCCGATTCAACAATGATAGTCTCCAATGGGCTCACTCCTGAGATCCCATGATAAAAGCTGCTTTGGAGGGTTTGCAGGCAGGGAGAGACATGTACAAACTGCGTTCCACTGACCTGAGAACTGCCTTGTTATACGAAGAAGGTTCAAAGTTGAAACTGCTTAACCAGCTACTATACAGGGAGACTGTAGACAAACAGGGCCGGGTAGACAAACAACAATTGGTGCTGCCCACTGCTTTTAGAGAACTGGTGTTGAGGTCCCTGCACAATCACATGTGACACCTTG
Organism: Neoceratodus forsteri; assembly: GCA_016271365.2. Taxonomy (NCBI): domain Eukaryota; kingdom Metazoa; phylum Chordata; order Ceratodontiformes; family Ceratodontidae; genus Neoceratodus; species Neoceratodus forsteri. The sequence goes on from CM028137.1 coordinate 731,023,771, forward strand.
GCATAGACCGAACCCTTGACTTAGTGCGGTCCCGATTTTATTGGCCCAAGATGGGTGCTGATGTGGAGCAGTATATCAAGACTTGTAGCCGATGTTTACAAAGAAAGACCCTGCCTCAGAGGGCCGCTTCCCTGGTCAATATCACTACTAGTGCCCCTATGAAACTGGTCTGCATTGATTTCTTGAGTCTAGAGCCAGATCTGAAAAACATCAGTAACATAGTGGTAGTCACTGATCATTTTACCCAGTATGCACAGGCTTTTCCTACTAAAGATCAAAAAGCAACCACGGTGTCTAAAGTACTTGTGGAAAATTTCATTGTTCACTATGGGGCACCTCAACGGATTCATTCCGACCAGGGAAGAGATTTTGAGAGCCACCTAATCAAAGAAATACTATTCTTATGGGGGGTGCAAAAGTCAAGAACCACCCCGTACCACCCCCAGGGAGATCCCCAACTTGAAAGGTTTAACCGCACATTGCTTGATATGTTGGGCACACTGCAGCCTAAAGACAAGCCCAGATGGAGCCAGTAGATTAGCACCCAGGTACATGCCTATAACTGCACCAAGAGTGATGCCACTGGATTTTCCCCATACAGACTGATGTTTGGGAGAGAAGCTAGGCTGCCGGTGGATGTATGCTTCGGGGTTTCTCCTGATGGGGTTCGAGCAGACAACCATCTGCAGTATGTGCAAAAGTTGAAGGCCCAACTCAACCATGCTTACCAACTAGCCCAGACAATGGCTGCTAAGTGAAACCTGGCCAATAAGGAATGGTATGATAAAAAAGTGAAAACAATGGAACTGAGAGAAGGGGATAGGGTGCTATTGAGAAATTTGGGACTGCATGGCAAACACAAGATTGCTGACAGATGGCATTACCTTCCCCATATTGTTGTGGGAAAGCTGGCATATTTACCTGTATATAAGATGCGGCCTGAAAACAATTCAAAAAATGTAAAAACTATACATAGGAATCACCTGCTGCCAATCGGGCAAATTTTGATAGAATCTGAATCTCCCAATGCCCCCCCTCCAGGCCTGTGACTAGAGCTGCTGCCAAGAAAGCACCCAGACCACTTGATTCTTTAGCACGCTAACTAAAAGACCCTTTTCCAGCCCTCCCTAATGAAGATGATCATCAGTCTGTGTCTGAGGGCAGTGAGAATAATATTGAATACTATCCCTCTTATGAACTGAGCCAACTGTTTCGGGGCAATCCCCTAGTCAACTCCGGAGATGAAGTTGGGCTTTCTGGACTGTCTGAGCCCCCAGCTTTGTCACTGGAGCCAATGCTCCCAGAAGATGAAGTGAGTGGCATCCAAGCTGAAGGGGTGGGATCCTTGAGCCTGGCTGAACTGTCTGGCCTGGCTGAACTATCTGACTTTTCTGAAGAAGGAAGTGATGTGGGGGAGCAAGCCAGTGAAATGCCAGAACCTGAGGAATATTTTGAGTGCCCTGATGGTTCCTTACTAGTGCCTGAACAGTCCCCAGTTGAGCCAAGTAGTGTGGGTCCTGATATAGAGGGTCATGTCCCCGAAAGTACTATGAGCACGGGGTCCCCTTCCCCTGTGGAGTTTCCCCCTACTAATCTCAATGAAGCTGAAACGGAGTCGGGAACTGTAGCAGGGTTTTCCGAGACCCCTAGACACTCCAGCCGAGAAGTACAGCTGGTAGTAAAGTTGAGTTATGAGTCTCTGGGTCAGTCTCTGGACCTGCCCTTAAATGTGGTCCATAAAGGGGTGTATGTGTCCCCGAGCTCCTTGCCTAAGCTAGCCTTGGGGGATAACTCCAGCCTGTTAGTATTGCCCTTCGAGTGTGGTACCCCTACCCCAGTTAGCCCGCCAGTAGCTGATAGGGAAGGGCTCCCTCTTTTCAGGTGTCATGGGCAGAAAGTAATGACCTGATTTAAAAAGAAAAGGTTATGTGTGTGTGTAATGTTGCATAAACCGTAGTAAACTGTGAATACCGTATCAATGCATGTAATTTAAAGTGTGATATAATGTTAATTAAGCTGTTTGCCTTAAAGTAATTTAAGGGTAACTACTTGACGCGGAAGCAAAGTTCTTTCCAGGCCAGGAAGGGTGTAACCCCTCTACAAATGGGGGTTCCTAGAAGCCTTTCCCGGAGCTTGCCTAAATGCTCCATGCCTGACTGGTGTTCGGCGTAAAGCTGCTAAATGTGGGCGTTGTGAGTGCTTTTAAAGCCTCCAGTACTGCCTCTTTAAGAGCTGCCTGCTCACAGGCTTTAGTGGTACAAATAGGGGGACTGGGGTTTCTCTGCTCGAGTCCCGCTCTGGACTGCTGTCTGATCGCTCCGTTTCTGTGGTCGCTAGGAGCGCTGAGGGAGCCTATCTAACAGATATAGTTGTCCCCTCAAAAACATGTATAATATTGGTAAAATTGCAGTTTGTCTAACTCCTTTTTATTGCAGCTGGGACTTTGTGTTGTGTCCCTCCATATTGGACCCGGACTGTGCAGAAGGGGTCCAATAGTAGCTAAGGGGGCATTGGAATTGGCGTGGAGGTGACCAATCAGGACTCTGGCTGGAGCCGACTGACCAATGGGGACACAGCTTGTAATTCTTGGAAGTGGCATTCTGGGCCATGGCACCTTTTCGCACCACTGAGGGCCAGATTAAGTGACTGGCATTTGTAGCCAGCCAATGGAATCAGGTGGCGCCAGAGCTGAAAGGATTGCCCCATGCTGTCAAGGGCAGATGCGTTGAGACTGTGAAGTAGAAGGTAACTCTGAGCTCCTGCGCCATTGAGTGATTGCGCGGGAAGTGCGTGAAAGGCCTGAGGTGGCCGTTTGCATTGCCAGCGTTCCACAGACAAAATCCGCAGGGCAGCGGTCAGAGGAAGCTGTGGACAGGCACAGCTACCTACCATGCTCAACCTGAAGAGGACTGGAGAATCTGCTAAATCGCGCTCGGTCTGTCAGGACAGTGAAGCTGCAGTGAGATGCCCGTGTAGCTGGGAGTTTGGTCGGGTCCTGGAAGCAGCTGCCTGGTATGGTACCACTCTGTGTTTTTCCATATAAATGTGTGAGGAGGTCTTGAAGTTCAGGCTCAGCCCTGCGAGTGGTGAAAGCGTGGTTCTCTGCTGGAGTGGTTAGTACTGAATCAGGGTAGTTCCCTGCTAAAGGTTACAAAGAAAGGCAAAATCGTTTTGTTGTATTGCTGACTGCACTAATTGAGCTTTCTGGCTCTATCTGTTCTGCTCAGGGAGTAAATGCTCGCTTGTGTCAGGGCCCCAACCAGCTGCATCGAGGAACTAGTCATTAGGGCTTGGGTACCCATAGACAGTACTTAATAGGTTAGGCCTATGCACAGAGCCATAGGTAGATTTTTATATACTGTAGTGGTAAGCCAATGAACCTGATCCCCCCCACCGGTCCTTGTTATCTTCCCTCAAATAAATCAGATTGCTTGTTTTGCAAAAGTACACTGGCTAGTTTGTGTATTAATGGTGAAATACTGCACAGTGAATGTGGTGTAACTGTACCTTACTTTCTAGGGGGTCCCCGGAGTGAGCTGACTGGTTTGAGCCGAGGGGTAAGTGTGTATGGTAGAGGCACTGAAATTGAACTGCGTGGGCCACCAGTGGGAAGAAAGGGGGGTTGCAGCAACCCAGAGGGCTGCGACCGAGTCAACCTCGACTGTTCCAACCTGACCTCTGGGTGGAGGCACCTGCCAACGGATCTGGGCCCCTCACCCTGTCACCGTTAGGGCAGGCAGGGGTAGTAGCCCTTAGGATAGCGCCCCCTGAGGGTTACATTATTAAATTCATGTTCTAGGTTTTGTTGTAACATTTTTATATTTCTATTAGCTGTATATAATAAATACAGCATCATCTGTATACAATACCATGTGACACCCTGAACAGGTTGCAGATAATTCATTTATATATATAGAGAACAGCATGGGTCCCAGTATTGAGCCCTGGGGTCCCCCATGATTGACAGCCATTGGATCTGATTGTACATCATTCACATGGACCTGCTGTTCCCTTCCTGACAGATAGCTGTGAAACCTTTTCAAAAAAGGTGCAGGTAATTTATTTTACTGCCTAACTCTGTGTTCTATCTCTGACAGCATATTCGGTCATTAAAGTGAGACTGTTTTTACTACAGAAGTATGTTTAGGAGTGCCTGAAGTGAATAGGGGTTCCAATGTCCAGAGGGTTGGTTCTGTGCGAGTACAGACATAAGTCGGCAAGGAAAACAGTACTGTGGTAAATTTACAACAGGCTGGTGGCAACGTTGATGAAGTGAGTTAAGCCAGTTGTCAGCCAGGACATGTGTATGTTTGCCACTCAGGTGGGCTACCATGATACTGCTGTACTCTCAGGAAACAGAAAGTTACTAGACTGACTGCTAGATTAAAGAAGGAATAGTTCACCTAAAACAGCAAGAGTTAGACCAAAGGTATAGACAGCATTAGACTACAGATCAATCTAATTGATCTCCTTGTTATCCTACAGTTATAACCTGTGATATTTATTCACTACCAAGAATTCATCTAATGCTACAATATTTTATTTTCATAGAGCAAACAGGCGAGGCAGGAACAGGGAAACACAAACGCCCCGACTGGTTTCACTCCTCAGAAAGACCCAACCATTAGTACAATGTGCATTACATGCAAACAATTAAAGTGATAACATTAAATAATACAGTACTAACAGGCAGTATAAGATACTGTTAAAACCAGTACTCCAGGAGATATACTCCAAGGCACCGATGACACGATTAATAATAAAAAGTCATGATGGCAAATAATCTAACATCAAATTATGCACAGCCAACGTGCCCAAGGACTAGGAAAAGCAGACTATTTACACAAGTAGCAGTAGTATGAATAGCTTACTTTATGATATACAATAATTTCTCCTGAGAAAGTGCTAGAGCACAAAACTGGTCGAGGCATTTATGGCATCATGTTCTTCCCTTTGCCAGCCTGGCATGTAAGTTTTAAATGCTGCACTTTTTGGCAATTCAGCCTGCTGTGTTAGTTACACTAAGAAAATAAAAGTATTGTAGAAGTTAAAGTAGTTGGTGCCAGTCTCCTTCTTAAGTTTGTTGTTTTAGGGCAAGGCACAACATGTCACAGAGTGGCCTTGCTTTTCCTCCAATGACTTATCTAGTCCACTGTAGCTCAAATTCTCAGTATACTACTTGGCTTTACAGCTTCTTCTGCCACGCCATTTCACAAATTAACCTTAACTAATCTGCAGCTGGTCACCACTTCTATTATAATGAATATATTTAAGACAGCACCCATTAGTGATCCCTTTGGGGCTCCACTCGTCTCCCTTCTCGATTCTGAGCATGTATGATTGTTTACAGTCAACTGCTGGTGCCCATTTTAGTCACCAACCCCCCTGCTCCCCTAATATCATACTTCGAATAGTTTTAAGATTATCTTTACTTTTCTTGCTCCAAAGGCAGTATTCATAGCTAGTACTTTGCTTCAGGGATTGCATTTCAAACTCTTTTTGATCCATGGTAATCCATTTGATAGAAAAAGTCAAAGCCACAGCTTCACAGTTCCATGTCACTGTCTGCAGGTAGGAATCGACTATTGAAGGAGAACCACAACAAATCAGTCATTGAAGGTGAACCACAACGAATGCATATTTGAAAATTCTAAAGATTAATTCTCCACTGTTAGGGCTGGGGCAGTTATATTTGCAGCCACTTAGTACCAGCAGGGAGTCAGCCATTGCAACTCATTGGGCCATGGGGTTGTCATAACCTCTTCCTAACTGTCTGCAAAGGTCATTGTGGAGGTCAGGAAGGTGGCAAGGGCTGCCATGCAACTGGTCATTCTCAGAAGCATGGCAGCATTCAGAGGCTTGGCTGCACCACAGTACACTACTCATGTTACTGCTTGCTACAAGGCTGACTATGGTAGTATGGGGGGAGAGCTTCAGCAGAAACCTAGCTAGCTTGCTGAGGATAATAGTGTAAAACAAAAGGCAGACATTGTTCAGAGATGGGATTACGGCAGTCACTAACACATGCCTAAAGCAGAAGTGAAGCAATCCCAAGGCCAGGAAACCAAGACGATGCAGTAGAGAGGTAAGTCAGGCAGTGAGGGACAAGAAGGTAGCATATATAAAGTATGGGGAATCTGGAAGGATGAGGCTAAAGGGGGTCTATTTCAAGAAAGCTAGGGAGGCAGATAGGGTAGTCTGGCAGACCAAGGCTAGGAAGGAGTTGCAAATGACAGATGGGATTAAGAAGGGAGAGAAGTCCTTCAAGTATATCAGTGAGAAGAGAGACACAAAGGTAGGAACAGTATAATGAAGCTAAAAAAGGAGGAGGGGTGGGTGGAAGGCAGTAAAGAGAAAGTAAAGGCACTGAACTAATACTTCTGCTCTGTCTTTACTAAAAAAAAAAGGATGGACCAGTACTGCAAGGGAAGATGGGGAAGGAAGGAAGGCACAGGATAACGGAGGATAGGGTTAGGAAAGGGCTCATGTCCCTAAAGATAAACAAGTCAGTGGGCCCAGATGGCATGCACTCCAGAGTGTTAAGGGAACTAGTGACAGAGCTGGTGGGTCTGGTGATGGACCTGTTCAAAAGCTGTTTGACATGGGGGTGGTACCGCAGGAGTGGAGAAACATGCATGTGACAATGCTACCCAAGAGTGGGCTCAGGGATGACCTTGGGAACTACAGGCTGGTCAGTCTGACCTCCATTGTCAGTAAACTGATGGAGACAGTTCTGAAAGAAAGATTAGTAGAGTTCCATAAAGCCAATGGGCTAAAGTAAGTAAGTAAGTAAACGTTTATTTATAGTGTGGTGCCGAATCCTCGAAGCTCTGGGCACCATTACAATTAAGGCAGGGTATAACATCATAATATCAAACATAAAAATACTAACAAACAGATTGTATATAAAATCAGAATTAAAAACTTTCTTGAATGCTTGTTTGAAGAACTAGGTTTTCAGACCCCCTTTAAAAACCTCCACTGTTTGGACCTCCCTTAAAGATCTTGGCTATGAATTCCAGTGGGCTGGGCTGGCCACCTCAAAGGAACAATCCCCTGAGGTTGTCAGCCTGGCCCTCAGAATTGACAGGAGGCCCTTGGTGGAGGAGTGGAGGGAATGTACTGGACTGGCTGGAGTTAGGCGGTCTGACAGGTAAATGGGGCCTAGTCCATATAGGGCCTTGTAGGTGCACACGCCTACCTTGAGGATGATCTTCCACCTGACAGGCAGCCAATGCAGACCCCGCAGGACCAAGGTCACATGGCAGGTCTTTGAAAGGCCCACCAGCAGCCTGGCCACTGCATTCTGCACTAGCTGCATTTGGTGGAGGGTCCCTCCATTGATCTCGAAATACAGAGCATTATAGTAGTCCAACCTGGAAGCCACAAAGGCGTGTACCAGTGACGGCAAGTCTTCAGGTGGAATCAGGGATTTAATTCGGGCAATATTCCTTAGATGGTAAAACCCACTTTTGGCGACAGACGACACCTGGGCTTCCAGAGTGAATATGTCATCAAGGATGATGTTGGAGGGCTGCCAGAGGAGCAGGACTGAGCATCCTTGGAACTGTGCTCCTTCTCCAGGAGGGAGGGAGGGGTAGAGTGTCTGGCATGATGAGGACCCCTGGCTGAAGCTGGGGCACCCATGGGTCAGCACCATTACTTATGGGGGGCGAGGCGGACATGGGACATCATTGCACATACCCATCCCAGGAGGTAAAACTAGTTAAAAAAATAGTGTCCACTACCTATGACTCCCGCTCGCTCCGGCCCCACTTGCATGCCATGGCACTCCGACCTATCCCATCGACTGCTATGGCCAGTAAGGCTATATGCCCCACCTTGGGGGGGGCTAGCCAAGCAGGCAATGCTGGTGGGTTCTCCTGCTGGCACCCTTGTCCCATCATCGCGGGAGTCCTGCTGGTGTGGTGGCCCCATCCTGGTGGGCAATCTAGGGGGTATAGGGAGGACTGACAGGTAGGTCCCCAGGATGCGAGGAGGTGGATAAGGGCTGGCAAGGGGCTGAGCCTAAGACAGCCTGCAGGAAAAAAAAATCTGTCATCAAGGATAACTCCCAAATGTTTCACCCTGGAGGAGGCCATCAATGGAGTGGAGCCCAGGATAAATCCTGTTACCACTCCGGAGGCCTCCCTATCATGCTGTCGACCAGGCTCAATCACTAGCACTTCTGTCTTATTGGGGTTCAGCCTCAGCCAGTTCGAGGACATCCAATCCTAAATCTCGGCCAGACATTTATTTAGCACTTCAACAGCATTTCCAGTTCCGGGACAAATGACACATACAGATGGGTATCATCTGCAAAGCAGTGAAAACCCAGACTGTATTGTTTAATGAGCTCCCCCAAGGGCAGCATGTACACTGTGAACAACATTGGCGAGTGGATTGAGCCTTGAGGTACTCCATATGACAGAGGCATCGAGGAAGTGGAGAAATTCCCCATCACTACTCTTTGCCTCCTGTTGGAGAGATAGGACTCAAACCATCTGATGACTGTTCTGGTGAGTCCACAATACACTCTAAGGTGATCCAATAGCACAATATGGTCCACAGTGTCAAATGCTGAAGAGAGATTGAACAGAATGATAATTAACCATTCTCTTCTATCCCTCACCCTAAGGAGGTCATTTTGCACCCAAACTAATGCCATTTCTGTGCTTTGCCTGACTCTGAAACCAGACTGGAATGGCTAATAGAAGTCAAAGGCCATGAGTTGCGCCTCAAGCTGCAGAGCCACTATCTTCTCAACAACCTTTCCTAAAACTGGGAGGTCGAAGACAGGTCTATAATTTGCCAGGATGTCAGGGTCGGGTGATGGTTTCTTCAGAAGGGGCCTCACTAGTGGCTCCTTCAAGGTGCCGGGGAAGCACCCCTCTGAAAGTGAGCACCGGACTATCCTGGTGAACACTGGACTGATGGGTCGGACCAGGAGCCAGTTCACAACAAGTGGGCCACAGCTTTGAAATCACCTCAACGACCTCAGCCACCTCAACCGTCCGAAACTCCCCCCAGACAATTGGTATGCCTCTGCTTGAACCAGGCCAACTGCTGGGGGAACCAGCTTGTCCCACTGGGGAGATCTCAGTCCAAATGGAGGACACCCTGTCTGAGAAGAACAGAGCAAACTCCTCGCATAATGCAGTTGAAAATGCTTTTTTCGGCTGTAGACAGACTGGATGTAGCAGTCTGTCCACAGTCCAAAATAGCTAAGCAGGTCTGTTCTTCCTAGCAGCAATCTTCCTGGACAGGAATTCTGCCTTCTTATAGTTGATTGCCCCTGATAATCATTATAATGATTTCTCAGGGCCAGTCTGTCCTCCAAGGACTGGGTCCTCCACTAGCAACACTCTAACCTCCGATCCCTGGTCTTCATCTCCATGAGAGCTCCATCAAACCATGGGGATCTCAAGCGAGAAGACCTGGGTCATATAAGGACTGGTGCAATGGCATTGAGTGCCTTGGTAACAGCCCAATTATAGGCTGTCACCGCCTGACCTGTGCCAACCGCACATGCAGCACTCATGCCAGAAAAATCCACTACTGCCAGCAGTCTCTCTGGGGACAGTCCCCTTATAGGGCAATAGCGGACCAATGGGGGGACTCTTGGAGGGGGCCCCAAATGACAACTCCACCATGCAGTGATTGGACTAAATGACCCAATCAATCTTGATGTCAATAACATCAAACCCCAGTGAAAATACCAAGTCCAAGTGTGGCCATGTTGGTGGGTCGCAGAGGTAACTTCCTTTGTCCAGAGATGTCATCGTCTGGAGGAGTTTGTAACTGAATAGTGAGAATTCATCGTTGATCCAGGCTTTGAAATCACCCAGAATTAACCATCTGGGGGACTCCAGCACCCTGTCGGTGATGAAGTCCGCTAACTCCTGTAGGAAATCCCCATCCCATCCCGGAGGATGATAGATGAGGAGAATCCTGCAACCTGCACCTGGATCCCCATGCACTGCCACATATTCAAACAATGAGGTAGACCCCACTGGGTGCACGGAGAAGTTCAGGATGGATCTATTTTAATTTGTGTTTGGTCACTGGCTCATTTCCTCTCTCTTGGAAGTGTGCCAGGGTAGTTCCTGTTCCAAAGAACCCAAGAGCTGAATGTTTGGATGATTTTTGACTGATTTCCAATTTAAATCCCTTAAGTAAGCTCTTGGAAAAAATTGTTTCAAATCAAATTACCACATATTTTCAGTCTTACAATGTTTTGTGTTCACAACAGCATGGTTTTCGCAAAAACCATGTGACAGAGACTGCCTTGGTCAGGTTCCTGAATGCTGCCCTTAGGGTCTTTGGTGATGGTCTTATGTTGGGTCGGTTTTCGTGGACCTGACCAAGGCATTTGATCTTATTGAGCACTGCTTACTATGCTCAAAATTGGGTGAATTGGGTTTCTCAGACAATGCTGTCTTATGGTTTAAGGATTATTTGTTTAATAGGACCCATTTTGTTAGTATAGGTACAGCAGCCTCTTCTACTTACCCAATTGAATCTGGTGTGCCACAGGGCTCAATTCTGGGCCCTTTATTATTTTCCCTTTTTATTAATCAACTACCTTTCTACTAGGATATGCAGCTTATCCATTAGGTAGGGAAATGGGCAGACTAGGTGGGCCAAGCGGTCCTTATCTGCCATCAAATTCTATGTTTCTATGTTTGTATTTGTTGATATGCCTCCTCGTCACCTTGGTTTAAGCACTATTGCCAACTTTATAGAGGCCTTGACTGACTCTCCCCAATGCCTGCCACAGATACTCTTTTAGCTCCCTGATTGACTCAATAATCAGAAATCAGACTCTCTCAGCGCTCATCATGATGCTTGTACCTCAAACATCCTCCTATGGCCTAAGATCAGTTGACAAGTCCCTACTTAATGTGCCTAGATGCAACTCAACTAAAGGCTCTGGAGCCTTTCATCAGTCAGCTCCTAAACTATGGAACTCCCTTCCCCTTGAACTTCGACAGGCAGTTTCGCAGAACAGCTTTAAAAGGGAGCTGCACCATCATCTATCCCAAGCTGACCCTTGCACCTGCTTTGATCCAACTTAAACCCCCACCAACCTTATTGTTACCTCCTGCACACTCCCCAAGCATATCTCAACCTGGTCTAATCCTGTCTCCCCTTATAGTATTCAGAGCCCTGCGTCTCATTGCTGTGACAAACCCTAACATATATTTCTGACCACCCTGTGGTGCTATTTGTTTTCCATTTGTGGTGTTAATTGCCTTCTCTGACCCTGTGTAATTTCTAATATGTCATGTTATGGTATGTTATTTGACTGTATAGGTGACTGTTGATATCATGTTATGCTTCATTTGCTGTATGTATCCTTTTAACTGACTCTGACCTATGATATATGTAATATTCCTGTACTCATGCCATGTATTTTGTCTATGACTGTTTGTACTCTCCCGGGTCATGCTTGAAAATGGTCATTTCATGGCTAGCGCATCTACCTGGTAAACAAAAACTAAATAAATAATTATGTGCAAAAGCTAAAAACCCAATTAAACCATGCCTACCAATTAGCACACACCATGGCAGCGAAGAGAAATTTAGCAAATAAAGAGAGGCACGACAGACACATCAAGGCCCAAGAACTGCAACCTGGAGATAGAGTCTTGTTATGAAATTTGGGGCTGCATGGAAAACACAAGATTGCCGATAGGTGGCATCACACCCCCTACATTGTTGTCAGCAAGCTGGAGGATCTGCCAGTCTACAAAGTGTGTCCAGAAAATGACCTACGAGCTGTAAAGATAATGCACAGAAATAATTTACTGCCAATTGGGCAAATTATCATCGATTTTGCACCCCAAGACACTGCCCCTCCCAGGCCTATAACCAGAGCTGCAGCTAAAAAGAAACAGTTAACCCCTTCTCCAGTTGTTAAGGATTCAAGGCCATCAATCAGTCACGTCCTACATGAAACTGATTACCAATCAGAATCTGAAAACAGTGAGCGTGAAGCCCCCTATTACCCGTCCTATGAACGGAGTCAGTTGTTTCAAGGCAACCCTTTGTGCAATTTCGGAGGTGAAGCTGGACCTTCAGGACTGTCTAACCCTCCAGCCTTCTCCACAGCCCCTGTGCCCTCTGAAAGTGAGGTGCAAATTGTGACTTCTGATGTAGCTGACTCCTTGTGTCTTGTGGAATTAGCTGGACCCCAAGAAAGACAGCCCAAAACAGAAAGTACCACTGGTGACATACCAGAAAGTTCAGAACTGTTTGCAACCAATGATTCTGAAAATGTTGTGGAAATTGATGCTAATGAAGATAATGATGTTGAAAGTATCAGTAATGTGTTACAAGATTTAAATTCCATGGAATTTCCTCTTGATGATGAACCTGAAATTATAGAACCAAGTAATGAAAGTAGTATTGTTGAACTAGAACTAACAGAGCCAGAAGCTGAAAGTGCTTCCAGTCCAGAACAGACAACCAGTGCAGAGGTACCCCTTTCAGAAGCAAACTTATTGACAAGCAATGAACCGGGACTGAGCAACCCAAATGCAAATGTTGAAAGGACTGAGCCTGTGCCTGCCCCTCCCAGAAAGTCCGGAAGAGCCACAAAGCCAGTGATATGTCTCAGTTACAATTCCCCAGGAAGACATGTTGACCTCCCATTGCATGTAGTTCACAAAGAAGTGTACATTTCTGAAATCTCTCTTCCAAAACTGGGTTATTCTACCACATCAAAGTTATTAGTAAAACTCTCCAATCAGTGTACTGACACCCTTGCCCCATGCAGCCCTAGAGTAGCTGATAGGGACAGGCCCCAAGCCATGTGGGTTAGTATGCAGGAAGTAATACATACCAGAATTGTAAGGGTAATGTGTTTAACTGTTTGAATCTGCCAATATGCATATGGAAATGTATGAAAATGGGTTATTATGGAAATGTCATTTGCAAATGGAAAAGTGTAGTAGTACTGCTGTTATGGCCAGTTTATCTTACTGATGCATTAGCTTTTATTTTTATGGTATACTAAATGAAACATGCATGTATTTCACACATAGTGTTTTCATATAGAATCATAGTATGTGTAAACTTGACGTGGATGCCAAGTTTTTCCAGGCAGGAAAGAGTGTAACCCCCCTACAAATTGGGGTTTACTATAATGTCTTCCTGGGCTCCTTAATGCTCCCTGTCAGGTTGGTATCCTACCTTCAGTAGTTCTATCTGTGTGTGTGAGAGTGCCCTAGTGAGCCTCCATGCCTGGCTCTTTGAGAGCATAGCTAATCTGTGTTTAGAAATTAGTCTGTGCTGGGTCCGAGTGATTTAAGGCTTGCGACCGGCCAAACAGTGTGTTATTCTGCTCCATTCTGCCGTCGCTACTTGAGCAGAGGGAGCTTTCATAAGAACTGTGATAGTTTTTTGCTTATTTACTGTTATAGTAAAGACAGGGAAGTTTGTCTAACCTGCTTTGACTGCAGCTCAAACATTTGGATGGGAGCCACCATGTTAGGACTTGGACTTCCAGTAACTGGACCAATCAAAACTGCTGGGGACTTAAAATGGATCCTGTTCCCAGGGGTCTTGTGGGAAGGAAAATTGTAGTTTTTGTAGTTTTACTGTTGGTGCCTAAACTGGCCTGAAGGGGAGCCCAAACAGTTCTCTCAGCCAAGTGAACCTTTTGGATTACAAGGGAAATCCTCAGAACTGCCTGAAGCAGTGGATCAGTTGGAGTTGGAAGTGGAAGAGTGAACAGCTCGAGCTTTTGAGCAGCTGCTCCCAGAAGGAGCGCAGGAGAATAGGTGGGAAGAGGCTGAGCTGGCCTTCCTGCCATGTTCTCCCATAACTGGAACTGCCTATTGCAGAAGTCAGATCTGTCCAATTTCCAGCCGTGGGACTGTGGCAGAAGAAGAGAAGTGTCATTGTGACTGGTGATTTGGACTGAAGACTTGATCCAGAAGTGATCGACCCAGCTTGTGAGAGAATTAAACTTGGATTGGAAGGTTTGCACAGTAAAGCTGTCAACTGGCAACCGGATTGTATGCAAACTGTTGTTTAAAGAAGTTAGTGATTTAAATGTGCTGAATGTGTTTCGTGGGTTGCGATTTGGTTCCCCACGGTAGAATCTGTTACGGCAGCTGGAGGCTTCACCAGCAGAAGATCACAAACTTTTTCAGGACTGTTCATCCTGCCTGGGCCCTGCCAATTTGGCCTAGGCAGCTACTCTTGCATCAGAGACCTTCTTGGCAAAAGACCGGCTTGGGGATTCGTCCCCCTGCCTAACACCATCGAGCAGGTAGCAACCACCCAGAGGTGAATCGTGTTGGCTCCACTTTCCCTGGCCTCCTTGATCATCATCACCACGAGGTTTACATCTCGCCTGCGCTGTATCCAGGTCCTGGTAACATGAGTACACATCAGGGTAGCTCTCTGCAATGAAAGCAAAAATCATTGTGATACCATCTGTTTACTTTTACTGGGTTCTTGCAATAGACTGAGACATCCAGCTTGGATTACAAATTATTGGGTTGTGTGCATGCTTAACTGTTTTTCTTTCATTAAGGGTCCCAACATCTGCTGCAATGCCGGCCACCCCAGGCAATGTTTCAGGCTAGCCTGTATGACATAGTGGGTATCCAGGGTTGTTGAACTGTCTAACTGGGACTTACAGTGCATGCTAGACAATCCTGATTTAAATCAGATTGCTAATCATTTTGCTAGATTCATGCCCCTCCCTTGTTCACTGCCCTAAATAAACCTGATTGTCTTTTTTCATGTCTAACCCGGCTAGTGTGCATATTATTAGTTGGGTTACAGTGTTAAGGTTGTATTGTTGCATTGCTGATCTTAGTTTCCAGAGGGTCTCCAGGGCCATTGCTGCCTGTCCAGCCCTGTTGGTAAGTGAGAAGGGTATGAGCACATTATTACTACTGCCTACTGAATGTGAATGTACCATTGTGTTATTTCTTAGGCCACTAGAAGGGTTGGTGGGAGGTTATAGCTTCCCAGAGCAGATAGGCAACCCCAAAACCATTTCTCTAGGTGGAGACACCCAATTAGAGAACTCAGGCCACTGAACCTGTGCATTGCCATACAGGCAGGGGTAGCAGCCCTTAGAATAGTGCCGCCTAGAGGTTACACCAACACACAGAAAAATATATAAGATTCGACAGCTTGTAACATGTGACATTACTGGAGTCATATACCTAGCGGAATGCCTGTGTGGGGTATTTTACGTGGAAGAAATGAACAGGAATTTTAAAATCAGGGTGGGTGAGCACATAAGAGCTATTGGCGAGGGTGATCTTACGTCTGCAACAGCAGCATACATCTCAGAGGTAGTACACCAAGGGGAACATTATGTTAATTATGTTCCAAGCAATTGACAAACTGAATCCCAAACAAAGAGACGGAAACTTTAATGATTTAATTTTAAAACGAGAAGCCTTCTGGATTATCAACCTAGAGGCCACTAAAAGACAGAGTCTCAATACAGGCTTTGAGATTAAACCTTATTTGGGAAAGAAATGAATTAATAGGGCCAGAGAACACCCACATGCTGTGAATCTCAGAGAGGAGGAACATTACATTTGCTTTTTACGGTTGATAAATGTTTGATGCGAACTTATGTTTTAATACAAGAGGTGATCTGCATGGTTAATCAATGATTATATGTATTTTATGCCAATATGTTATCTCCTTTTACTGGTTTCCTCGCATCCCCCACCTGTCTTCCGTCATTTTCTCTACCTTCCATGACTGATTGCTAATTGGCTCAATTTTGCCTAGTCCAATGGATTTAAAATGTTTTCCTGTTATGTTTTTGTGACATCATATCAGTTGGTTTATTTAATATGAATTTTATTATGTATGCCTCAGCCTTTGATAAAGGACATACCAGTCTGAAATGCATCAGGTGGGAATAGCATATGTCTGCATTTTAAGATGTCTGATTGTCATTTTAAATAAAAAGACAACAAAGCTTGAACTTCTGGAGGGTGTTGTCTGCTTCACTTGAAGAGGTGGTGAGTGCCCCATCTTGAGATTTAATGGTTTGCGTTTGTGTCAAGGAGCAGCACTGTCCCAGTGTGAACATTTTTTTGTTTTCAGAACAGGAAATGCAAATGGGAGATCTAAAAGAAAAAAGAAGTTGCAGTTTCTGCGTTTAAGTCACGTCCTGACTCTGATAAGTTTCAAACAGATTTAAAGCACATTATAGCAAAATAAGATGGGAAAATGAGAGCCCAGAAGTTGAAAAAAAATTGAGCATTATAGAGGCAATTACTCCAGAGATCAAGTGTTCATGTGGAAAAAATGTAACTTTGCGACAGAGGACACTATAGATGGATACCCAAGTCCATCTTGAAAAATAATAATTTCACTTCAACAAGTGAATCAGAAACTGAGTCTTGAGAATATTTTTCAGACCAGCAGGAGGAGCTGCAGGCTACAGCCCAGAGGAGATCTCTGTGTCTAGTTCAGTTCAGGATCCAAGAAGAATGAGGGCGGTTGGGGGAGAAGATACCACCGCTCGAGATGCTACTGGAAACAGCAGGAATCGGAACCAGAATCTGAAGAAAGCCAAAAGGTAAGAAGTATATGTTATTCATCTGTCAGATCAAATCCTTACAGAAATGTAGACCTCCATCTTATCTAAAGGACTCAGCTTTGTCCTTACATTTATATCTTCCTTCTCTATTTATTTGGATTTAAAAAGATTTTCTAGGAAATCAAATATAAAGGCATTCTTTTCCCAACAGAAAATGTGCAGAGCAGGAGGGGCTCCCAAGATTTCTGCTTCCTCACCTGATACTAACATCTCTAACTCAATTCCTAATGCAGCATGTCCAGAGGATCTCTCACAAATGTTGGATGATAGCTTAACATCAAATCCACAAGGAAGTAACACTAGAGATATGGACAAAAGATTCTGACCTAGGTCTTCCTTTAATCTGCCTACCAATGCAACAGTGGCTACATTTCAAAAGGCCTGCATGAAGGAATTCCAGCAGCTCTTTGAGGATGAATCAAGGTTAAATTATGTGAATGTTTAATTATGTAAATGTCACAGCAGCAGAAATTACAGCATTAAAGCAGTTGGAAAATAACCAAAATTTGACAATCAAACATGTGGACAAAGAAGGCTCAGTTATTGTGCTGAAGACACAAGATTATTTCCAGGAGGTCCTCAAGCAGTTATCTAATGAAGATTATTATACAAAACTCATGAATAATCCCCTTCCAGGTTCTAAGAAATCAATAGACTTGTATTTATTATGAGTATTAGGTAAGGTAGTTATACAACAGAATACCTTTGAATTCCTAACGGTTCAACATCCAATCAGGTCCACCATGTATGAACTGCTCAAGGTACATAAAAGACTGAATAATCCCCAAGGACAGCCAATTGTAGCTGGAATAGGGTCCTTAATGGAGTCCCTTTCACAGTACGTAGATGGGTAAATACATGATATTGCTAAAACACTATCCTCTTATGTCAGGGATACCACTGACATATTGTGCGCCCCAGAGGATTTGCAACTTCATTCTGATTGACTACTTGTATCACTGGACATTGAGTCCTTACTGTCTATACTAACATTGCCCAATAAAGGGGCCTTGAGGCACTATGTACATGACTGGACCCGAGTACTTCTCTTGTAGTGGAGAAAAGGGAGATCCTAGTGACCCTTTCTGAATTTGTTCTAAAGTGTAATTCCTTCATTTTCCAGGGCCAAAATTATCACCAGATGAAGGGCACTGTGACGGGGCCACTTTTGCCCCTAATTATGCTAATCTTTATCTGGGACATTGGGGAAGGGAATTTATCTACTCCCAAGATAGGAATCCATTTTATGATAAAGTAGACCTATGCAGATGCTTTATTAACGATGTTCTGATGGTGTGGTGGGGTGACAGTGAGGAGTTGCAATAATTTGTGGATCATTTACATTCCAGCAGTCCGAATTTGTGTTTTACATTTATGGCTGATCTATAAAAGATACATTTTCTGGATCTTCAAATTTTTTTTAAAATGAGGATTGTATGGTGGAAACGGATTTATTCTGTAAACCAACTGATAGAAATATTGTGTTGCAGTCCTCTTCTGACTCCCCACCACACCATCAGAAACATATCTAAGTCACAGTTTTACAGACTGCATAGAAATTGTAGTAGGAAGAGTGATTTTGAAAAGCGCTCCAATGAGATGCATGCAAGATTTGTGGAAAGGGGGTATAGTGGTCAGGTGATAGGGGCAGCCAGGGAAGCAGCCAACTTCAAGTCTACAGAAGAACTACTTACATATAGGAATCGTGTCAGGAGCTAAGATCAACTTAATTTTATTACATCCTACAGTGTGCAGTCCAACAAAATTAAAGAAGTTCTTAATAGGAACTGGCTTATTCTCGCTATAAATCCCCCTTTGGAACAGTCAGCAATTCAGCCACCTAGGATGGTCTATAGACATGGCTCTAATCTATGCTACAAGTTAGTGCATAGTCTATAGCCTGTACAACCAGGCACCTCGTGGTTCCCTTCACAACAGAAAGGTTGTTTTCAATGTTGCCATTGTAAACATTGTGCCAATGTGGAAACGACTAGCAGTTTTACTACAGTAAATGCAAATACAAATACATCTTATGACATCAGGCAGTTTATTAACGGTTCCACAGTTAATGTTATATACGTGGCTAGGTGCCATTGCAAGGCATTCTAGACAGGAAAAACAAACCATGCGATGAAAGTCTGAATAGGGGGGCACCTGAGTACCATATGCACGAAGGATAAGAATAGTGCCTTATCCAAGCATATTTTGGAGAGGGAAAAGGATGAACCCCATAGTTCTAAATTGTGTGGTTTGGAAAGGATGTCTCTAGGCTAAAGGGGTGGATATTTAAAAAGACATGCATTGCAATGTAAAACCTACTGGATTTTTCAGTTAGGGGCTTTAAGGCACCCAGGTCTGAATGACCATTTTGATATTATGCTTTTTCTATAATAGTCTCTTAAGTTTTATGTCTTTTTACCTCTCTTCAGGTAGCCAGTGACCAGCTGTTCATACAAGTGGAAGAGAGGACTGTTATGAATATGGCACTCAAGAACAGGATTTGTAACGAGAAGAAGAAGAAGAAGAAATCTCTCCTGTTTGCCACATTTAAAAAGTTTAATATCGCCTCCTCTCCCCCCCCCCCCATTAGTTCATATAGTGCTGAAAGCAATCTACACAGTATGGACTTTTAGTCAAAGTTTATATAATGTATAGCCCTTAAAACTTTTAAAGTTGCAGTCTAAGTAACAATAGTGTTCTTTTAGTACTTTTTACATTTTATGTAATCAAAAGCACTGTCAGGCACTGTATGCACTATAAATATAACAGTGTTACACATATTTGGCCTCCCTGAGGAAACACGCATGTGCAAAACCGGTCAGGGCATTCTCTTGAGCACCCCAGTGTCACAGTAGACCTTGCAACATTAACTGTGAGTTGCCTAATATTTTTATTAGATTGTATGGCAAATACTGTAGTGACTTGTGCCATCTCTTCTGTTATTCTACTCATATTTCTAACTGAGAAAGGCACACCATCAGTAGAGTGGCTTTTTGGTCCTGCAACTGATCTAGAATGACCCAGGTCCCTCCTGTGTGAGTTATAAATGAGCTCAGCTAAGAGACTATTTGCCAACAATGTGCAGCACTGCCTGGCTGCTTGATCAGATCTCTTTCTCTCTCTCTCTCTCTTTGTTGCCTTGGCTCACTGCTCTCACTGTCTACTGCCTCTGCCTGGACTGGATCATCAGTTCTCCAACGTGACTGCCGATATGCACCAGTAATGCAGCTGATGACTTGTTCCCACTTCCCAACCAACAACCAGCTATGACCAGGTGACTCAGACCATCACTCTGCTCTACCAATGCACACACACCTTACCTCCTAACCACACAGCATGAGAAGACTGGCAACGAATGGTGTCACGTGACTCAACTGCCAATACGCCCCAGTCAGTCATCCCAGGACACATGCACAAACAAATAGGCAGGGCAGCAAATCATAGATGGCAGTGTGGCCAGTAAAGTAGAGTCAGGCATGAATACTGGAGACAGCGCCACAGTGAGGGAAGGGAAGGGAAACTTAACAACACTACTTCAGTGCAGTACTCAAATCACACCACACTTACTGAAGCCAGTGCTAGTGATCCAACTCCCCTGCCCCACCAAATCATGAACCTCACCTGGCCCAAGCCAAAATCAGCAGCCCCAAAAACAGCATTCCTGCACAGTAATAACAGGCTCACAGGGGTCCACAGGTCCACACAACCAGGGTTGGTTTATCAGTAGCATGTGCAGCTGCTGTTGAGCTGGCCTGGATGGGGGATTGGGTGTGGGTTGGCTTACTCTGGTGGCAGGCAGGTGTGTGGCTGCTGCTGGCCCAATATTGGGGGGGGGGGTTAAGTCTGTGGTGGCAAGCGGGCCAGCAGCTGCTGATGAGCCAGCATGGACATGGGTTTAGTTTACTCTGGTGGCTAGTGATCAGATGGCTGCTGCTGAGGCACCTTGAAGGGGGTTAACATGCCCACAAGTGTTTCCTCTCATATGTTGAACAAATTTTTGTACTTACAGGCCCTGCTCTATGCATGTGGATTTTCCTCATTATCAATTGTAGCATACTATACCTAAGGACTGCTTTTATCTAAACAGTCAACTTCAGATAAATTTCTTTCTCTCACTCTTTTTTCAACTGAACTACAACAATCAGTGTTGAAAATGGAAAAAAAAAACACTAGAGAAACCCACCACCTTGCTATGTAGGATTGTACATAAAGTACCTGACAGGCATCTGGGGACACATTTCCTCATTATATGTTGCATTCTTACACTTATTTTGGCCAGTTTTGTACCTTTAGGGGGCCCATTTCAAACAGGGGTGGTCCTTACCTAAAACTGAGACAGACTTTTAATTTTTTTCTTTTTTTATCATATAACATTTTACTGAAGGTATTTTAGTTTCCTTATACAGATATAAGATATATCACAACCAATCAGCTACCATTGTTCATACATCACCAATTAATAACATAATTCTTGAAATTCTTAAGCCTCTTAAACCAGATTCTCTATCATACCATATCACCATGAGACCTAACAAAATTGCATTGATCATTGATACAGGTATCCTACGAACATACGAACAAACGAAATTTGCCAGCAGATAAAGGCCTAGAGGTCTATCAAGTCTGATCGAATGTACAGTTAGCACCCCTTATTCTGCAGCTGCCCCTTCCTTCCACCCTTCCCCTTCATTGACCCTCCCCCTTGTCCTGTTCCATCCCCTTTTGAAGCAGTCCAATCCTCAAATAAAATATACCATGGATAGAGAAGGAAAATAATTAGATGATGCTCACGTTGAAAAGCACTTGTACAGAGTACTAACATAGTTATTATTAATTGGGGGAGGGAAGAATTACAGGGAAGGGTATACAGCCCTTTAGGTAGTGGGAGAATTAGAGGACAAGGCTGGGAGTTTACAAAGAGAGGAATGGAGATAAGAATCCCACCTTTGATGGCAACGGCGCATGTTTCCACAATGCAGATGTGAAAGCCTTTCAAATATAGAAAGTTTAGCCAGGGCTGCATGCCATGCAGCATGGCTTGGGATAGCAGATTGCCACCACTGAGTAAGAAGGAGGCGTTTTGCCTCCAAGATAGCAACCATAATCCATTCTTTAATTGATTTGGGGAAACAACCCAGGGATGTGGTATCCCCTAGGAACAACCTAATGTCGGAAAGTGTCACTGGCTGGTTAAGCACCAAACTGATGTCTGAGGCTACCATTCCCCAGAAAGAGACCAAGTTAGGGCAGGACCATAAAATATGTAGGATATGGGCCTCTGTGTGGGTGCAGCGCCAGCAGTTGCTATGGCTAAGTAGGGCCCTTGCACAAAGAGCTGCGGGGGTACATTGCCATTAAAGAAGCATTTTTAACTGCAAGAAATGACTATTGGTGTCACTATAGGTAGAGTGAATACTTTTAATGTAGGAGTTCCAGTGATCCTCTGGAATGGGAGCACCAATGAAAATTTCCCATTTCTTTTTACATGACAGTGTGGCATTAGACTGTGAATCTCTCCAAGAGGTATAAAATCTACCCATGACTCCTCTGGTGGAGGCTGAGCGATGCAACCCTTTTAGCCAAGACCATTGTATAATGTCCTGAGACTTAGGAAGGAGAGGCTACAAAGCACTCCTGATTTGTAAATATCTCCAGAAGTCCTTTTAAGGTAGTGGAAATTGCCTTTGTAGCTGAGCGAACGGAAGTATGGGATATGTACCAGAAGGGAAAAGGTCTTGAATAATCTGGATACCTGCTTTGGACTATAAGGGCCAATGTATTGCCGTCTCATCTATTTGAATCTGATTGTTATGCCATAGAGGGGCTGATTGTATAGGAGGGGCCTGACTCGGTATAGGCAGATGCGATTTTGCCATAAGACACTTCCAAGAGCGTGAGGAGCACGTCACCGTAGGAGGGAGAGAGTGCGACAGTATTGAGTGTGGTATAAGTAGTGCATACAAGGGTACCGTTCTTAATAGGGTGGCTTCCAGTTGGACCCACAATAGGGGGGTCGGTCCTGGGTATAAACCATTTAGTAGCTTGGGCCACTATACAGGATAAGTAATAACCATAGAACCATGGCACATTCAGGCCTCCCCGGGATGGGTGTGCCCTCATCTTACGCTTGTTCCACCTGGGCCATTTGGCATCCCATAGAAAATTAGCCATTAATTCCTCTAGCGACTTGAAAAGTTTGGATGATAGGGGTACCGGAAGATTGTTGAATATATACATAACATGAGGAAGCAGAAGCATGCGAACAACTGCAACCTTGCCTGGTAAGGAAAGTTGAAGTCTATGCCATCTTTCTATTTCCACCCTTAATTGCGCTAATAAGGGGGCGAAATTAACTGGCTCAAGAGTGGACCAAGATACTGGTATACTGATACCCAAGTAATTAAATCCCTGCTTCGCCCAAGACAAACTAGTACCTTGAATGCAAGTTCTGGTACAGTAGTGGTTTAAAGGAGCCAAGATAGTTTTTTTCTGGTTGATTCACAATCCAGAAATCACCCCAAAGTCAGTTAGGACTTGAAGAACCACTGGGAGAGTTTGTTGGGGATTAGCCAAAGTTAGAAAGAGGTCATCTGCATAAGCTGCAACAAAATAGGAGTGGTCGCCCACCGTGATACCTTGAATTTGGAGGAACGCAATAAGGGTCCTGATTAGGGGGTCCAAAGCAATCAAGAATAACACAGGGGATAGCGGGCAGCCTTGTCTGGTGCCATGATGTAATTCAAACGGAGGGGAAATCTTGCTGTTGGTATGTATACGAGCTGTGGGGGAACAATAAAGGGTACGTATCCACTGCATAAAGGAATCACCAAACCCATATCTAACGAGCACCTCGTAGAGGTACTCCCACTTGATAGAGTTGAATGCTTTTGAAAAATCAATTGCTAATGCTGCTAAGAGAGAGGAAGATTTTAAGGCGAACCATTTAAGATTGAGAAGAAGTCTGGTGTTATCGCTCCCTGATTTACCTTGCATGAATCCCGTTTGAGTGGGGTGTATAATTGAAGGAAGAATGGCCGATAATCTGTATGCTAATGCCTTAGCTAATATTTTCGTATCCACAGATAGAAAGGATATTGGCCGAAAGTTGGCACAATCTAATGGGTCTGTCGATTTTTTAGGTAGGAGAGTGATTAAAGCCTCCTTCATAGTGGGGGGGGGGAGAAGGACTTCTTCAACATGAGCAGCTTGCAAAGCACTCTGTAAGGGCTGAAAATGTCAGGGCCTAGGGCCTGGTACAGCTCCATGGTCATACCATCTGGGCCGGGGGCTTTTCCTCTAGCCATCCGGCCTAGTGCCGTTTGAAGCTCCTCACAGGAAACTGGAGACTCCATGTGAGCTACTTGTTCTAAGGTAAGGGTCGGCAATGGGGTTTGATGGCAAAATTTAGTAAGGAGGGTTTGCAGCTCCTGGATGGTATTAGGAGAGCGAAATTGATAAAGGGCTTGGTAAAAACCCTGCATAGTAGTGTTAATCTGCTTAGGGGCAGAGGCTATAGAACCCGATGAAGTATGAAGGGCAAATATCCTTGTGGCTGCCTGCTGTTTACAGAGGCATTATGCAAGGAGTTTCTCTGCACACTCCCCTCCAGCCCAAAAGACTTGCTTCGATCTCAAAAGGTACCATTATGCCTTTTGATGTAAGACTGTATTTATTTGATATTTAAGGTTTACTATATGTCTTTTGAGGGTGCCATCCCGGGAGGTGCAGGGGGTGGCCTTAAAGCAGCGCTCGAGAACTTCTAGTTCCATTTGCAAATGATTAAGGGTCACCTTACGCTCACAGTCCTGCTCTGCAGAGAAAGCAATGATATGCCCCCTCAACACTGCCTTAAATGCATCCCATACCATACCGGGAGCGACACCACAATCATTGTTCAAAGCAAAATAGTCCTTGGTCACTTGTCCTAAAAAGGGCCGAAACTCAGGGTCTTGGAAAAGTAGCAGGTTGCATCGCCATCTGATTCCAGACGGGCATGAGTCAAGGGGAGTGAATCTAAGCGACACAGTGGCATGATCTGAAATTAGGATAGACCCAATTCTAGGCTCAGAGAGGCATCTGGCTGCTAATTCATTAGCGAGCCAGAAGTCTATCCGACTATATGAATCATGGGGGACAGAATAAAAAGAGAAATCTCTCTCAGTGGGATGGTCTCTGTGCCAGATGTCTGAGAGAGCCCACTCCTCAGTCATGGCCTGTAGAGACTGTCTGGCTTTGGGGTTGGCATGTGCGATTTGTCTAGGAAAATGTCCCCAACCATATTAAAATCGCCTCCTAGGATGACAGAGAGCAGCAGCCCATCTCTCTCTGCAAGTCTGACAGAGCTTGGCTTAAGGCTGGAAAAAAATCAGCATGCTCTATGTTAGGGGCATATACATTCCCCAACAAAATATCACCCGTGGGGGAGGCCAATCTCGCTATAATCCACCGGCCCTGCACATCTTTCTTAAATTCTTTCCCCACCCAAGGGGAGATGCGACGGATAAGGATAGCTACTCCTTTGGATTTAGTGTTGGAGGAGCTAGCCAATACTTCCCCAGCCCACATTTCTTTAACCAATTGGTGCATTTGGGCAGCAGATGTGTCTCTTGGAGAAGGGTGATATCCACTCTTAAAGATTTTAAATGTTGAAGGACTTTTGTACGCTTAACCGGGTGGTTAAGTCCCTTTACATTCCAGGATATCCAGTGGTATCCCTGGGAGGTGGAGAGAGAAACAGGCATAATTCCACGAAGTAGACAAAAGAAGGTACTTGCAGAATTCCCAGCAGGGTTATCAAAGGAGGGGATGATAGGTTCAAAGTTCACCAGGTACTTGAACAAAAGTAGCACTACCAATGTCTGTGCAAGCATCAAGGGGGAAGTGAGCATCATTTGTGATGTTGAAACTGCAAATCTCAGCTTTAGTGGCATTTTGACAATAAGTCTAAAGAACAAGAAAACAGACACAACAAGTTATATCTTAACAATGCGGGCAAAGGCCCAAATTCAAATACACAAATGTCAAAGAGAAACACTCGAACAGCAATACTCTGAGTTAGGAGGTCGAAGCAATAGAGGGCGATATATATCAGCCCTACGGCTATGCTAACTCCTGCACTCAACTATGCGGGGGTGCTGGGAGGATGAAGTATTAATCAAACTCATTTTAGACCCGCCCAGACCAGAGGTCAGACAACTCGATCCATGTAGGGGGGAGAGGAAGGAAAGGAGGGAGGGGAAAAGGGAGGGGGAAGGGGAAAGAATGAAATGGGGAGAGGAGGTGGGCTAGGGTGGGCACACCCACCTACCGGTTAACTGGCGAGGAAAAAAGACCCCCAGTGCATGTACAGAGGAAAGAAAAAAGGTGAGGAGGAGGGGCGCTGACTGGTGTGTAGGAAAGGGCTTTAAGAGAAGAATCTACTATAAAGATAAGATGGGGGAAATAACCCCGAGTAGGTAGACTTCTGGGGTTTATCCCCCACCATAATGCAGTGAGATAATAGATATTGCCATGCGCGCCTTTGCTAAGGGGGGGGTGCATGAGATGCCCATGTCACAGCTACTTTACTGCATATCCTCCCTTTGCCATGAAGGCTTGCCAGCTCCCAAGTGTAATTGCAGTACAATATGTTGATAATCCCCCTACAAAAAGATTGTATAAGTTAGGGCCAAGAACAAGCTCAAGTTCCTTGGAGTCCCATGGATTGGCCTTCGACCAGCTCGGGGGGTCCCTGAGGGGTACATCCAACATCCACCGAAGTCGTTGCCGCCACTGCTGCATAACTCAAAAGGCCAGGTCACACCGGAGAAATGGTGTCAACTAGCTCCACCAATGCAGGGTTCTGGCAAATCCATCCAGTCCATCGTTTGCCCTGTGTCCATATTCGAGCCTTGGGTAGGAGGCTGAGCAGCTGCAGTAGGAAATTCATCTCTAGGAATCTTTGCAGGCTGCGCCGATGTAGTTTTGGAGGGTGAGCTTTGCGGGTCACTCCTGGGCCACTGAAGGGATTTGGACATCGTATTGGAGGGGCGCTGAGGGAGAGATTGCTTATAGGAGAGCTGTATACCACCCGATGGCAGTGGGGGACTATCATGACGTAGGACCTGTCCCTCCAGCACTGTGGCAGCAGGCGAGCTGAAACTGTGAGAAAGGTTCCTATCAACAGAAGCCACTGGGGGGAGGCTCCCAAAGCCTTCTGGAACTTGTAGTAGGGCATTGAAGGCCTGGCCAGAATTGAGCAATCCAGCGTTTGATGTCTGTAGGGTGTTCAGCTAGGAGTTCCTGACCATCCTTGAAGACATGCAGTTTAGTAAGACTTTTGAACTTAAAACGAAAATTCTGCTGGTAAATAAATCTTTTAACTGGCTCAAATGCTCTCCGCTTTGCGGCTGTTTCCTGGGCAAAGTCCTTATAAATTGCTATTGTAGAGCCTTTCCATGACAACTCCCCCAGATCTCTTGCAGCTCGGAGAATTCTCTTCTTGGTAGTATACCTGAGTAGATAGGCCACAATCGGTCTAGGTGCGTCCCTGGTCGAGCGAGTTGAGACCCTATGGGCCTTCTCAACCTCAATAGGTCCCCTCCACCGGTCTCCCAGTATGCGGGGTAAGTTCTCATTTAAGAACTGCTCCATAGACTGACCTTCAGCCCCCTTGGGGAGCCCAATGATCCGTAGGTTATTACGCCGATTCCGAGTCTCAAGATCTTCGGCTCGGTCCCAAAGCATTGCCAACAGCTCCTCGTGCTGCTGTAGTCGCTGCCAGAACTGAACTTGCTGCACTTCATACTCCTCAGATTTTTGCTCAATGACGTTCTTCCTGTCCTGTAAGTTTTGGACATCTTTTGTTGTACCAGATAATGCCAGACTAAGATCGTCCACCCTAGCTATTAAAGTTTCAAGTAAACTGGTTATATATGTGGCTCCATTTTTGAAAGAGCAGTGTTTAGCAGTAAAAAGGCTATAATTCGGATAAATGGTGCCTAACAGTAAACACTGGAAAGTGTCTGATTTCCTCGATTAATCGCAGGACTCAGGTGAGGGAGGGGGGAGATAGTAGCCCAATCTAGCTGTGTGTGTCTGGCTAGGATCCTCCCTAGAGTAACGACCGAGATGCGGCCTGTGGGGCCTGAATCAGTCAAGATAGGGTCAGGTCATGGCACACTCAAGAAATAAACAGTGACTTGGAATCCACTGACCGAGTCACGCCGCCTGGTAGGCGTGAGTGTTACCCATGCATAAAGCTGTCAGTTTAGAGGGGCGACTCCAGTGGATCGCGACGTCCGAGTGCAGATTGGGCTGGGGTCTGGACGGAGCTTGGGAATTAGGCTGCCATCTTCTTGGCAGCTAGACCACGCCCCCTCTTAATTCTTTTCTTGAAACAGAGTCCCACGACCCCCCATTTTTATCACTCTGCATAATGTATAATTGTGATGCTAGGAGCATTCAGGCAGCTGGAATCCATAGCATTAAACTCAGAACAAAAAAGTTGGGAAATGGCTGAACCAGTCTGATAAAATAAACATCCTGATTAAAGTCTTTACAACAGGAGAAACACTAACAAAAATGAAACTTGTGTAGGATAAAAGGTAGGCAGCGAATAGGCATATATCCAAATAATACAGATCCAGTCATAATAGCATTATGTAAGAGGAATGCATGGAAGGGCTCGGCAACATTAAGAAAAACCAAAAAGCACTACTATAGGCAAGGAATTGTTGCACCTACTTGACCTAGCCACCAGAATCAATATAATTTCAGTTTCAGTTTATTAAAAAGCACGTATGAAATCAGTACTATTATTGCATACCTAAAATTTGAAACACATCAATCACAAATATACATTAAATATACAGCTTGTCTCACACTTTACACACATTATTTGTTAAATCCCTTTAAAATACACAGCTTGTGCAAATTTTGCAACACAGAAAATGACTGGTTCACTTTGAGAATAAATTAGCTTGGTTGTCCAAACATCAAGAGAATATATTATCGCAAATTTATTAACCACAGGTGCGAACCATTTTTTAATCCACTTTGAAACTGGGTACAGTTATTAGCTGCCAGCACTGAGGTGCCAAAACTCCACCAGCCACCTGATTTACATACTATACCCAAATGAAGCATGCATAAGGCTTTCCTGCTTTTTACATTCTCACAGAACTATGAAGAACGATCTAGGTTTGAATGTATGGTGGCTGCTATATAATTTTTTAGTTGAACAAATTCAGACAGCTTCACTCTATCCTTGGTCATATAGTAATCTACAAATCCTAAAATGGAACTCTTAACATAATTTACCAGATAAAACATACTTATCAGATAATTAATAGCCCCCTCAGACCATATACTTTCCATGCCTAGCCTGGTTAGAAGCTTATTTAGTTTACCAAACCATGTGTGCTCAGTTTTACTCTTAAGACTTTCCAGCTAGCATAGTTTCGGTAGGAGGCCATCTTGAAAATTTAAAATTCTACCCCAATAACTTATTCTTTTTTTTTGTGCTAATAATTCCAGTAGCTTCATTTTAGATTTGTATCTGAGAGCAGCAGAGGGATTATTCCGTGGTAGCCACAGAACTGCTCTGAGAAAAAAAATTCTGTGACTTTTCTAATTCAAAAAAAATCAGATGTATCCTTCCGACTTCACTAGTGTAAAGTAATTTGGCATCTGCCTTCCCTTGAACTGTTGGCCTAAGAGCCAAAAATGAATTATCAGCAAAAGTTTTAGCAAATCTCAGAGCTGTATTACAAGTAATTGCAGCATTTTTTATGGTTCTCTATATGGGTTCTCCATGACATATTCCTATTGAATGTTTTCCCAAGATAGCAGTATTGTTCAGCTTCTGAAAATGTTACATTCCCTATTGTCCAGTTTTTCGGCATAAATCTTTTTCCTTCATATACCATGATTGTTAAAAATGGTCCAAGGCGGCAGCTACTGCTGCCTTAAGCACAGGTGGAATTTTAGATATTAGTGCTGTATTATCCAAATAGATTGTTTAATGTTTTGACCATTTTTTTTTAGGTGGAACAGTATCAATTAGTTCTACGGCTTTACCAAGGTATCAACATATAAGTTAAATAACAGGGTTAACAGGGACACTGGTTTTGCACCCTTGCTCATATCAGAAGACTACAAAATATTCCCATTTCTGGCAGTTATAACATTTGCTATAGTTTTGGTATGAAGCATAACGATTATTGCAAATAGTCTGCTTTAGATGTTCAAATTTATAATTAAATCCCATAAAATATTTCTATTTACGTTATTAAATGCCACTTTTATATTCAAAAGAAACTAGATATACAAGTCCAGTTTGGATTTTACCAGCATACTTGTCAATAAAGTAGGTTAACATGAACATGTGGTCAGCAGCACTGCATTTTTTTTTCTAAAACTGGCTTGAAAAGATAATAATAGATGGTTTTCTTCAACCCAATTTTTGAGTACTTTTAAGACCAGCCTCAAGTAAATCTTAGCACCAATGCATAGCAATATTATAAGTTGATGACACTTTGGATTCACCCTGTCACCCTTTTGGTACACTTGTTCCTTCGTTCCAATTACTAGGGAGTGTCAAATTATTATTAAATGATATAAAGAGTGGGGCAAATGCATCCACCCACCAGCCCGGGTTAGCTTGCTAGATCTCTGCCATCATACCATCTCTGCCCTGGTCTTTGTTATGCTTTTGAGCCAAAACAAAGAGAGATTACCATATTTTTAGGGACTGGAGGCCAAGGCGTAATTTCTTCCAAGTAGGCATTTCTTCTACAGAAATATTTAAAATGGTTCAAAATAGCAGTTATCCTGGACTATCTGGTTGCCATATAACTCTTTAAAATGGATCACCTTGCGGAACCATTAAAAGGGAAGTCAGTGTCACACTCTCTGTTTTCTGTACCATGTCTTACTAACTCTCAGAATAATTTAGTATCTACTTGACCTACTGTAGCTGTCAGAACCAATATCAGAAAAAAATGCAATATTTATAATCGAAGAGATGAAGAAAGAAAAAAAATGAGAAGTGTCAACAAGGCAGAAGGATGTTCAGTTACTTAAGGAGAACTAGAAAGCTATGCCAAGGAACACCAGCCACATCTGTGCCATCCTGTTCTGATCAGCTAAGCTGCTGGGTGACCAAGGAAGCAGTGATTAGGTCCTGGGGTGTGGAGACCCTCACCCAGTATCAGCGACTCAGTGGAGTCTCTCACCTGGCAACAGCGAATTGATCCTGCGAGGAAGGGGAAAACCCTCACTCAAAAGCAACTCGGTCATAGGAGGGAGGGGAATGTCATCACCCACCATCAACTTAGTCATGCGAGACGGGGAGAGACAAAGTCAAAAGCACCAAACACTCAAGAAGTAAAGATGCAGTTGGAGGCTGCATCTTTGTTTCTTGAGTGCTTGGTGTTTTGGGCTTTATGTTTATATTTGAGTGAGGGCTGACTGCCCTTTCACTGAGCACTGACCCTGCACCAGTGAAATCATAGCACCCAGCCTGCTTGGAACTGTTCCTGACAGAGGGAGAGACCCTCATACACCATAGTGACTTGGTCATCGCTCCCAGGAGGCAGGAAGTAAAATCAGTCGCCCATCATAGTGACTTGGTCTTGGGAGTGAGATTCTCTCAGTTGGAAGCACTGGCTTAGTCCTGGGAAGGAGGGGGATAATTTCACCTGGCACTGGCTCAGTCCTGGGAGAGTGAGATCGGTAATTTGGGCAGTTACTCAGTCTAAGTGAGCAGGAAGGGAGGAGAACCTCAGCCTTAAACAATGACTTAGTTCAGGGTCCAGTGGCAGTAGAGAGGGAGGGAGGAAAAACCCTCAGCTGGCACAGCAACTCAGTCCAGTGTCCAGCGAAAGCATGAGAGGATGATGACATTGGCTGGTGCTGTACAGTCCAATGACTGGCTGCTGGTGAGCAGTGGTTGGTTGGTTTACACTACTGGCAGGCGAGCGGCTGTTGGTGAGTGGCGGAGTTTACATGATGGTGGGCGAGTAGCTGCTGGTGTGGGGGATTTGCTTCACATGGCAGACGAGCAGTTCCTGTTCAGTGGGTGAAGTTGGTTTCAACTACTGGCAGAAAAGTGGCTGCTGGTGAGCAAGTGGGTGGTTTACACTGCTGGCAGGCAAGCGACTGCTGGTGAAGGGGGTTGGTTTACACTGCTGGGGGGTGTCAAAGTGGCTCTAGGGGGTGTTGGTTTACACTGCTGGCTTGTGGGTGGGCAAGCAGTTGCTACTGAGTGACTTGGACAGGTCTAGGAGCAGTCTGAGCATGACGCCACTCAGCGGGCTGCTGGGTAGTACCCTGTAGATGAAACAATGCAGATGCACTCTGATAGGTGCAGCTGCCTCCTTTGAACTACACAAAGTTTCCGCCCATCTGCCAAGCTAAAAACCATCATGATCAGCTTGCCCCTGGTTGGGCTATCAGTGGTGAACCTCCTGCAGCCTGAGCTACATTGGATGCTACAGTGGCACACCTACACAGACCCTACTCTCCCGAGTAGTCACACGATGTTCACTTCGCCTGTGTGTGCAAGCAACATAAAAAACATTGAAGCCTTCACTTTGGTGCCCCCCTCTCCCCATTAGCAGCACTCCAATGTTTATGGGCCCTGCTCTGACCAAACAGTGCTCAACTGGTCAATGCCTGACAGCAAACAATGTGGAAGGATGAAACAAATTAGAAATCTCACAACCACCATGAAAAAAGCATTCACGTAGTTGGGAGACAAAGGGAGAGGATACTAGGATTGCCCCCCCCCCACTAGCCCACTTACATCCCTCCTCCCCCTCACTGTACCTAGCTGCTCACACTGGATGACAAACCCCAAGCTACTGCAACCATACCTCTCAACCTTTCTTTGTCAAAATGTGTGACACGATGTGTGACAAATGAGCAAAATGTGTGACACATCATCTAACATGGCACTGCAAGCTCAGAACACTATAGCTATCAGTGCACTAATGTTCATAATGTTTTTTGATAACAGAGCATAATAGATTATTGTGGATTTCTGCTTTAAAGTCTCAGTGGGGAATGGGGAATATCACCATCCCCATGATAGACAAAGGGCTTCTGAGAGGAAAAATGAGTGACGTACCTCCTAATGTGTGACAGTTGAGAGGTATGACTGCAACTACTGCACAGATTCCAACCTACATGCTCCTAATACAGGTTACACAAAGTGCCTGATCTGCTGCTGCTGCACTTAAAGAGGTCCCCACCTGTTCTGTACTGCCACTACAATCATTCTCTGCAGCCCCAGAGCCAGTCTGTCCATCCCAGAAACCCAGCTCACTAATGCAACTCCAGCCAGCCTGACCACTCGCATCTTCCCTTTCACTAAGTACTTGTTCCAGTCTCCAGGCATGAGTATGCAAAAGTCTTCTCAGCTGCGAAACGAGAACTTCTGAAGTTTGTGAATGTGTCGAAACTCCTGGAATGGGGAATCAGCTGAATCTTCTTCACCTGTGGAAACACACCAGCACCACACCTTTCAACATATTGTCACTGTAAGGTGGGACACTGGCGCACAAAGGTTGAGCCACATCATCAAACATGGAACAGCTACAAGCTCTCAGCACTGTGAAAACTGGTGCCTTGTCCAAGCCTGATTTTGGCTTAGCATGATTGTTTTGAATTTCTGCTTTAAAGTCTGAGTTAAAAAAAAAAAAAAAAAAAGCTTCTCTGTGTTGGCAGCGCATTTTCCATGTGGTACAGAGGGATTCTGAAGGGCAAAATGGGGACTGTCCCTCATAATGTGGGACAGGAATGACTGCCCACCAGTCAACAGTCATTTCTGGTAGCGCCTGCTATTGTCAATTCATAGAATTCGGTGAGATGCAAGAACAGATTCGGCGAGAAGCAAAAACTTCTGGTATGACTAGCAGCAACGCAGCTACAGTTAAAAACAAAACCTCGATCATCATCACCACCGGCAGTCTCTACTCTCACTGACTGCAGCTCTGAGTGATTACCGTTTGCTGCCGCCGCGTGTCTCTCTCCTATTTCTGTTCTTTTCCACTGGCAGACGCTCCAAACACAGAGCACAGGAAGGAAAACTCCGACATCCAGGAAATGTATGCGGGGCTGCTGCAACATTATAGACTCAGTGAGTCAAACCACTTAAATAGAAGGTGAGAAAATAAGGATCTTTGCTTTATAGTGTGCTGCTCAGAGGTGAAGTGGAGGTACGCTATATTTATAGAAAACAAAACAATCGCAGGGTAAAATAACCGTGACGAGCCTGACTCGTCACCAGAGCACCGAATCAGCTGACTGTTAGGAGGCGATGGGCTCTTCGTAATAGCACTTAACTGCATTTTTCACATTACATACCATCATAAAAATTAATTATGAAATATAACGGAGTTTCAACTTTTGCATTTGAGCTGTGTCTTCTGTGATCTATTTTACGGAGGTAATTATGAAAACCTAAGCGGGTTTTGCAAGGTATTTTTTTGTTGCAGTGGGGTTTTAATCTGCTAAATATTCCTTGTTCAAATCAATACCATAAACAGTGAAGAAAAGACAGTTAATTGTGACTGATTGTACCTTGGTTAGTAGCTGAAAGCTTGCCTTGTGAATCAGTGAGTCATCATGTAATAATAGCTGTCACCCATGGAATGGCTACGTTACCAAATAATCATTGCAACGGGAAATAACCACGTTGTTTGAAATGAATACTAATGGATATTTGTGACCTCAGTAAATTATTAATCAGTGTTGATTAATTAGTTCTGGACAGGTGTTTATTTTGCCTTTCTTTTGAGATAAGCAGTCCATGGAAGTGGTGCATGTCTGTTACCATTGTTTAATAAATTTTAAAAAAAAAGGTGCACAGGAACCCTCACCCTAATAAAGGTTAACAGTGCTGGTAAACCTCTAGAACCTTCTTTTTAGTTATTTTTTTTATGAGTAAAAAAAAAAGACTCTCCTCTAATTATAGCAATTCTTATTGCTTATTTGCCCATCTGAACTCCATCCTGCCCTTGTGTAAGAGGTGTTCAATGAGAGAGCAGTTCATGATGTAGAGGGTCATCAGCACTGCTCTTTTTTTTTGCCAAGGCCCACCCCTTCTCTAGCAGTGTAAAGTTGAGGGACCTGCCAAAGGTTTATACAGAGCTTCAACAGAAATTAAAACAAACAAAAAATAAAATAATGTATAGTATTATTAGTTTGTAACATACTGCTAAACAGTTGCTTTTAAAAATTGCTTGGGATTTTCCAGATTCCTGCAAAATCATTACTGTAGGCATCAGCAAGTTTCAAATCTCCAAATAAATGAAACTCCTGGAAATTCCACGTTTCATTACTAAAGCCATTTTCATGAATTTAAACTTGTTGCCCCTTAGACTTACTGTATTCCTGCATTTTTCTTGGTCTGAAATTCTAACCTTCTGCGTGTGACATCAGAATCACTTTGGTGACAGCAGGTTGTGTTGTAATAAGCAGCCAATTACGATTTCATGGGAATGATAAGCAAGTTGAACTGAGGAAGCATAAGGGGAACCATCTTGTTTTAATGAAAATGCCTTCTATTATAACAAAAATGGAAGGTCCTGAAACTCTAATTTTTGAGTAATTTTATTTAACCAAGTTCTGGTGGTTCCAGCTGAGATTTATTTTTCTGAGAACCTGAAAATCTCTTTAATGTTTTTGTTTTCTGAGTCTGTCTGTCTATTTAGTGTGACATAATTTGGTATGAGAGCAAAGCTCAAGTACCTCACTGGTGTGACAACACTGACAAGGTGTGTGAACCAGTCAGTTCTTAACATTTCTGTTTTTAATAATAGTAGAGTTAGCATTTTTTTAAAACGCTGTTTCATACTGTGTCTTGTTTGAGGTTTAAACTGGCATGCGGCTGTGACTGAAACAGCTGAGACTGCTTGTACTCTTGTTAGCTGTAGTTATTTAATGAGTGTGCAGGTCTGATGGTGGCAGCAGTGTAAAGTTGCCCTAATCATTCCAAAAAAAAAAAAGTTATCAACATATGTTGAGAACGACTTTTTTAGATCACAGGAAAAAAAATGCTATGAATATTATATTGCAGTCCCTGATGTTGATCCATACTGTACATTTTTGTTTCAAAATCCATTTGTATGGGGACACTTTTCATGTTGCTTATATATTGTAGCCTGAATTTAGGACCAAACGAGACATTGGTGACATTATGGCTAGACTAGTATCTGTTGCATGCCAGCTCATCTTAGTGATAAAGAAACTGATGTGATACGATACTACAGGCTTTCATAAAACAGATGTGAATATTGATGTAAACCGTATGGTAGCTATTTTTAATGATAAAAGCACTAGATTAAAGACATGTTCAAAATAAATAATAAGTTAGAATCAACACCTCAATTGAAGGTCTTTTTCAAGGACTATCTCTAAGGAAAAATGTAAGTACAGCATGTACAGTATCTAACTAACTGGGCATACCTTTTTCCTAACAGACTATTCCTAAAGAAGACCTGTGGTCAAAACTTTGATTCTAACATTATTTTCTATACCACTATGCGTGTAATCTGTCCCTTTTGTTTTATTTGCAGCACACATGCTGAAGCATCCCTGTTGTTATATGTATGATGATGCTACTATTAATTATTTTAAATGTTGTACTCTCCAAAGTGCGACACTGAATGCAGAAAGAACATTTTACAGTCTTATAAAGCAAGGAGAGAAAAAAGGTGATTTAAACTGGAATATGGCTGTGTAGGTACCACAGTTTCTCCATATCGTGAACTGCTACTTTAAATTAAGTGGTGTATTTTGTGCCCATAACATGGATGGGGGTAATACCAGTTAAATCTATTTATTCTAAGATCAGGCACAGTGCAGGCTTTTCCATGCTAATGTTGATCATTACTATTCTGGAGGGACCACTTTTATTGGCTGAATAGTAAGAAAGCAGCAGCAAAAGGCAAACGAGATGCTGGGATGCATATC
The DNA here is from genome assembly GCA_016271365.2 of Neoceratodus forsteri. Taxonomy (NCBI): domain Eukaryota; kingdom Metazoa; phylum Chordata; order Ceratodontiformes; family Ceratodontidae; genus Neoceratodus; species Neoceratodus forsteri. Next base: position 731,060,324 of record CM028137.1, read on the forward strand.
TGGGGGATCAGTAGTAGGAGCGAGGAGGTTATACTGCCCTTGTACAGGTCACTGGTAAGGCTGCATCTAGAGTATGGAGTTCAGTACTGCTACCCACACCTCAAAAAGGACATTAACCTGCTGGAGAAGGTCCTGAGGAGGGCTACAAAGATGATAGCTGATCAGCAGGGTAAGACATATGAGGAGAGGTTGAGGGCACTGAACATGTACTCCCTGGAAGACAGGAGAAAGAGAGGGGGACATGATTGGGACCTTCAAGTACGTGAAAGGGATAAATAAGGTTGATAAAGAGAGTCTCTTTAAGCTGAGTGGCAACCATAACATGAGGGTCACAGTCTTAAGCTGGAGGGCGGGAGGTTTAGGAGGGAGGTCAGGAAGCACTTCTTCACAGTGAGGGTGGTGGACACTTGGAATGCGCTGCCAGAAGAGGTAATCTTATTGAAGACAGTGGGCAGCTTTAAGAGAGGCTGAGACAGGTATGGGGTAGGGAGGATGGGAGAAGTGGGGAGAGGGGGCAGGGACAGTTGCTCAAGCTGTGGACCCTGCAACACGAGCAGACTTAGTAGACCAAATGGCCTTCCTCTGCTGTCTTCTTCGTATGTTTGTAATAGGCAATTCATCTTTGATACCCATTCAGTTGTGGGCTACTTGTTTCTATTATGTTTTTTTTTTTCAGGGGAGGTGAGAAATTGTCAACTGTGCCCCATTGTGGCAGACAGTCTGACTCAAAGATAGCGGTATCCCATTTCTTGTTCAACTGTCTGCGGTGTAGGTTCTGTGAATGAGACCATCAATCTCTTCTCATATGTGTTTCACTTGTACAACAGGATTAGGGCAACTCAGAACAGGATTTGGAACAGTCTACCAGCTGATGCAGTGGGCGACAAAACTAATAATGGGTTCAAGCACTGCTGGGATAGAGTGAAGGGCTTAGTAGTTACTCATAGCAGCAGTACTAAAATAGGGACAAGGGGTGGATATTGTGGCCTAAAGCCTGCATAGAGAGACGATTTAGGGGTATGATAGGGTATTATGGGTTAGTGTCTCCAAATGTTTAGGGATTTCTAATACCGTGGCAAGAATGGACCCCATTCTTTAGCCAGGGCATATTCAAAACTCAAGAAATTAGTACTTTATTAATCTTTGATGTTTGCTGAGAGCACTCTTTTCAGCACACGCAACGTCCCCAAAATGGCTTCCTTTTGAAGTTCATAAGGTGTCACAAGTATTGGTAGCATATTTAAATGTGCCTGAAAGTTCTTTTTGATTAGTCCCATTGCTCCAAGCACTACTGGAACAATTTGTGTGTCCTTATTCCACATCAGTTTGGTTTCTGACTGCATATCTTGGTATTTCATGATTTTGTGTCTCTCTGTACGCAGCACACTGTAGTCACTAGGGGTGGCTATTTCAATCAGTAATGCTACCTTTGTTCTCTTTCTTGTATTACAATATCGGGTTTTCTTGCTTCCACTTTCTTGGCTGTAGGTATTGGATGATCCCATGTGATCATTACATCTTCATTCTCTGTGATTCTTTGTGGTTCATGTTTCCAGTGTCTCTCTGCTACCTGTATGTTATAGTGTTTGCACAGTTTCCAGTGGATCAGTCTTGCTACATTGTTGTGTCTTTCAGTATACAGGCCTTCTGCCATGAGTACTTCACACCCAGCCTCAAGTTGCGCAACTGTTTCTAATTCTGTACTACAGAACCTGCACTTGTCTGTTTCTCCTGTTTTTTTCTATGGATTTTGTGAACCATCTTGTGCATAGCCCACTATCTTGGGCTGCCATTATGGGCAGACTGAATGGACCAATGTTCTTTTTCTGCCGTCATTGTCTGTGTTTCTGTGTTTGTGCCTTGCTTTGCTTTTGGGGCAGATGGGTCTCTGAGCTGTCCTAGCATTTTCTTTAGCACTTAGAAAGACTTTACTGAAACAGGTCGAACTGCAGTGGTATGGGCAGCTCTTTGGATGTCTCAGAAGGAGCTGAATGTTGTATTTATAGGCCACATATTTCGGCCTATGTGATAACATTATAATCTGCAGGATCAAGTCTAATTTTAAGTAGTGGCTGTGATCAGATTAAACAATATGGCAACTGCCCTTTCAAATTGTAATTTTCATCTCAGTTTGTGGCATTTTATTGTCACCTGTAAGTCGCTAATACAATTTTTGTACAGCTCCATATTGTCACTGGGAAGTCATAAAATTTATACCCCCTATCTCCGGGTCGCACCCGGAAACGAGCTTCTGCTCAGTTAAATAAATAAATAAAGGGTAAGATGGAACTCAGCTAGGGACACTTTTTGTGTCCTGAAAAATATATGATTCTCTGCCAAAGAGCGTCTGATGCCACAGTGATCACTTTTAAAACATACAATAAATGCCCACAGTGCAGCATATACATCATATACTTATATTTCTTTTGCACTTTATTACTTAGGAAATTTCCATGAAGCCCAAAATGACAGGATAAGTTGAAGTCTGTATGCATGTTGTTTTTAAAATATTTTCCCTGTGACAACAGAGGCTCATCAGAGGGTCTCACTCCTTATCTTATTGAATAGTCTAGAAAGCACTGGATTGACTTAGGTTCATTGTGCTCCCTTTGTCCATTGCGACATGTGAACTGAAGCCTGACTATGAGTGGCAAGGGGTTTATACATTTTCGTTGAGGTGTTTTGTGTTAAAAATATTTTAAGACATTTCTACTACTGGATGTGTTACTTGATATATCCTGAAACAACAGCAACTAAAGAAACATTTTGATCCTAAAAAGAAAGCACCGGATCTTTGCAGTTAATTTTAGCTTTTATGAATGTTTGATTTTAAATATTCCCTGCAGAATTCAGTTAAATAAGTGAAAAAAGTCACATATAAATTACATATAAGGTTAATTGAGTTAGGTGTTTTTCAGTTATTAAATCATTTGTCTTTGACCAAACTCATTTTAAATACAACTACTGTAATATTTTATATGATGGCATTTTAACTTTCTACATATAGTAAACCATATCCTGCACATTTGAAATCATCTTTTTTTTCTTTGGGGTTAGAATAGATGGCATGGATTTTCAGATGTCATACTCCAGAAAATTATTAGGTAAGGAATCTGTGCATAAGTATGTTATTTAAATAATGTATTTTACTGTAACTGTAAAACATATTTCTCCCCATAATTACAGACATTTCTAAAATAGGTAAGAAAAATCCATTGATCTGATTAGTTGCTTGAAAAAAATCAGTGATCTGATTGATCGGTTATGAAAAGCTGAAAATTGTTGGAACTTGTTTTCCAAGCTGGGCAACTTACAGGGAGGTGAAAATTGTTGGAACTTGTTTTCCAAGCTGGGCAATTTACAGGGAGGTTCATGGGCCATTTATTGGGTCCCTAATTGCCATCATCATCATGACTTCTACCTTTACTCACTAAAACCTTTGGCCAGCCCTAAAATAAAACTCTGTCAAATTAAAAAACAAACAAACAAAAAAAAAGTGCAACAACTGAAATAAGAGAATGTTCTTTTCCCTCATATTTTACACATGCAGAAATAAAAAAAAATACTTGTGGATATGTGGGGAAAGACAGAAATAAAACAGGATGGATAAGGGAGAAAATAAAATAAAATAAAGAATGAGGAGAAAAGGTGAAGGGAACACAAATACATTTGTAGAGGCAACCCAAAACTGCTTTAAAAAAATATTAAGTTTATAAAAGCAAATGTTTTAGAACCAGGGACTGCCAAATCATTTAAAGCAGCAGTGCAATGTAAAAAAAAAATTGTGCTTTTTCAACAGTTTATTCCCTGTACTCTGCTGAACATTTACCTCGTACTGTTTCCCACCAGCATTGTACTGTCATCCTGTAATTTGCTCAATGATCCTTTGTTTTTGTTTACATTTCTGCCACCGGCCATGTTGAACTGGAACCCCCTCTGCTGCCAAATGCACATTTGTATGACTGGCAGTACTACACGTGGACATTGGGAACATTCAGCATAGGGTCCCACTGCAGTAACCAAAAGATGTGATGCGATGTGAAGGGGGGAGTGCAGCTGAAAATTAGGCAGCCACCATATTTATTGTGGTGCCACGACAATTGAAATACATTTTAAATACCTAAAAAAAGTAAAGATTGCTAGAAAAAAATATTTACAGATATGGAAACCTCATCTATGGCTGCATGCTCACAACCAAAAAAATAATTTTGATAATCATTTCCTGATTATGTTGCACTGCTGCTTTAAGGAGAAAGTTGTACCCCCCCAAAAAAAAAAAAAACATGCCTGTTCAACACTTCTGAAGATGTTAACCTTTTATTTAGTAATACTTGGATTGGTGAAATGCAGATAAAGTAGTTAATATATGTTTTATGAAAATGCAGTATCAAGCATGTTTTCATTGCATTTCATTTTTTGCTGCTCCCACAGTACCAGAATAAGGACTATTGTTTTGTATTCTACATTAAAATGGAAGCATATTTCAATAAAACGTCTTCATGTTTTCCTTTTTAAAATAAGTTCTTTATATGAAAAGACACATTTTAAACTACTTGATGAGTGCAAAAACACATTCCCGTGCATGTGATTATTTCACAGTAACCTAACCGTGTTCCCAAACCCGGATCGCAAGTGGTAGTGCTACAGCTGCGCCGGTGGACTGGCAGCATGTTGTTATTTAAGTGATAGATAATAGTACTGTAGTCTGTGTTTATGAGGCAATAACTGGACCAGAGGTAATAAACACAGAGGTCCTCCAAGGCACACCCCATGCCTGTTGCTGCTTGCAGGGTGGGGGGTAGGGTGTTAGAGTTGGAAACCCTAATGCCACATTTTCCTACTTTTGTCACTTTAACCCTAACTAGTGCATTAACAAAGTTTTTTGCAGTGAATTTCTTTACTTTTTGAGATAGTACTTTTTCTATAATTAGTTTTTATAAATGCATAGAAACGGATGGCAGATAAGGACCACTTGTCCCACCTAGTCTGTTTATGTTCCATACCTACTGCAATACTGCAGATCCTACTTGATCTCTGGCTTTTACCCTCTGTTTCCTATTGCTAGGGTTCCCTTGTGCCTATCCCATGCATTCTTGAATTCTCCTACCATTTTTGTCCCCACTACCTCCACTAAGAGGCTGTTCCATGCATCCCCAACCCTTTCTGTGAAAAAATACATCCTCATGTTACCTGGAGTTTACCTACCTCCAGCCCCATATCATGACCCCTTGTTCTTGAACATCTTTTTTTCTGAAAGATGCTACCCTCTTGTACCCTATTTATACCCTTGAGGTATCTGAAGGTCCGTATCATATCCTCTCCTCTCTTCCAGGGTATACATATTGAGGTCCTCTAGTCCCTCCTTACATGACTTCTGGTGCAGACCCTGCATCATTTTGTTGCTCTTCTCTGAACTGCCTCTACTCTGTGTATGTCCTTCTGGAAATGCGGCCTCCAGAACTGGACACAGTACTCCAGATGGGGTCTCACCAATGATCTGTACAGTGGTATCACCATCTCCTTTTGTTCTGCTGGTGATACCTCTCCCTATGCATCCCAGCATCCCACTGGCTCTCCCCACAGCATTTTCACAATGCTTGGTCACCTTTAGGTCATCAGATATGATTACCCCCAGGTCTCTTCCTGTTTGGTGGTTGTCAATACCTCCCACACATCATGTACTCCTCCCTTGGGTTTCTGTGCCCCAGATTCATGATTTTACATTTTTTGGCATTGAATTTTAGCTACCACACTCTTGACAATTCCTCAAGCCTGCTTAGGTCCCTCCTCATTTTTTTCCACTCCCCACTCTCCCGCCCCCCCCCGGGAGTGTCAGCCCTGCTGCAGATCTTTGTGTCATCCCTAAAGAGGAATACCTTCCTTTCCAGCCACTCTGCAGTGTTGCTTATGAAGACATTAAAGAGGACTGGCACCAGAACTGATCCTTGTGGCACCCCGCTGGTCACCTTCCTCTCCTCGGAATGAACTCCATTTACCCCCACCCTCTGTATTCTATCCATTAACCAATTTCTGACCCAGTGCACCACCTTGGAACCCACTCCCGGGCTGCCCAACTTGTTTACAAGCTTCCTTTGTGGAACGGTGTTGAAGGCCTTGCTGAAATCCAGGTAGTCCACATCTACCGTCCCTCTCTGATGTAATTCCCTGGTCACCCAGTCAAAGAAATCCATCAGATTTGTTTGACATGACCTTTCCACTGTGAAGCCATGCTGCCTAGGATCCTGTGATCCACTGGATTCAAGATATACTACAATCCTTTCCTTTAGCAGTGGTTCCATTAATTTCCCCACCGCCAAGGTCAGGCTGACTGGCTGCTCCCACTTTTGTGGAGAGTGACTACATCTCCCCTCCTCCAGTCCTCTGGAACCACTCCCGTTTCCAGTGATTTGTTGAACAGGGCTGTCAGTGGTGCTGGGAACACATTTTAAGCTCCTTTAATATTCTTGGATGTATCCCATCCAGCCCCCTTGCCTTGTCCATTCTCAGTTTTGTGAGTTCCTTTAGGACACTTTCTCCTCTGTAAATGGACTGGTGTCCACCTCCCTTCCATCAAAGCTCCTGTCGCTTAACTGAGGTCCAACGCCTTCCCCTTCCTCTGTGAATACTGAACAAAAATATTTGTTTAGGATTGCTACTTTCTCCAGGTCCTTCTTTGCACACCCCCTCCTTCCCCTTTTCGCCTAACAATCGCACCCCATGTCTTTCTTCTTTCACTGACGCACCTGAAGAATGTCTTGTCCCCTTTCATTACTGCCTGGGCTGTTTTTTCCTCTGTTTGTGCTTTTGTACTCCTGACTGCTTTCCCTGCCTCCCTCTGTTTTTCTAGATAAACTTCCCTGTCCTCCCCACTCTGTGTTTCCTTGTACCTCCTGAATGCCAGCCTTTTCACTTTTACCTCCCTGGCCACTTCCTTTGAGAACCATAGTGGTTTTTGTTTCCTCTTGCTTTTGATTAACTGCCTAATGCAAAGGTTTGCTGTCTTCTCTATGACTCCATATAGATTCGCCCAATGTTCCTCTACACCAGCTCTGTCCTCCCACCCTGTCAGGGCTTTCCTGAGACATTTCCCCATCTTTGCAAAGTTAGCCATTCTAAAGTCCAGGACCCTCGCTTTCCTGTAGTTTGATTCTGATACTGTTCTCACATTGAACCACATCGTACAGTGATGACTGGACCCCAGGTGGCTACCCATCATGACATCTGCAACTCTGTCCCCATTGGTAAGTACTAGATCCAGTATCGCTCCCTCCCTGGTGGGCTCTGCCACTAGCTGCCTGACGCATGCTCCCTGCAGGGTGTCCAGGATGTCACTGCTTCTGGCTGAGGCTGCAGTTGGGATGCTCCAATCAACATCTGGCAAACTGAAGTCTCCCACCAGCAGTACCTCCCCTTTAGTTGCCATCTTATGGATGGCTTCCACTAGAACCCTGTCCAACTCTTCCCATTGTGCTAGAGGTCTGAAGATCACTCCTGTGTGAATAGTGTTGCCATTAACGATCTCTAGGGTGACCCACAGTGCCTCTGTCCCTCCCTGCATTCCCTGTACCTCAGTTGATCAGCATGAGTTTATAAAAAAACAAACTTGTAACCTATTTGGGGGGGGGGGGGGCTATAGGATTCCAACCCAGGTATCCAGTTTCATAACCCAGAGCCCTAGCCACTACACTGTATTGCCCACTTTGATATCACTGTGTCAGTGTTCTCTTATCCAAAGTCAAGACATTCCGAACTCAAACAGCCAATAATACTTTCCTGTTTCTCTGTATTGCCAAATGTCTTTTTTTTAACTCTGCATATTTCTAAGCTGTTGAATTGTCTGAAACTTTTTCAGTTCACATGAACTCAAAATCTATACTCTATTTTAACATAAGTTAAAAAAGTACTACTTTATTTGTATAGCCCCAATGTTTAACATACTGATTTGTAGCCCATGTTTCAAAACCATTCACATCTTCAGTCTGTCAGTATCCAAAAAATAAACCACAAATAAATTGTTGTAAACAGTGATTTTGAACAGGTGAAACCAAAAAGAAATTGCTGCAGTAGTTTTTGAACAGACCAAACTTCCCAAAGAGAAATAGCTCGTAGTTTTCACCTGATTTTTCTAATTCCCCCAATTTAAAAAAATGGGTATGCAAATAAGCTCATGATTATTCATGAGTGATGAGGTGACTCTAGACCTCCAAGCCACTCCCCTTCATATAGCTATTTTGAAGTGCTTTCTGAGCATGCTAAGAATATGAATTTTTAAAATGTAATAACTCTGGAACAGATTAATATGTTTTCACCAAACCAGTAAAGGAAATCCTTCTGAGGAAAGCCCTTTCTACCCTGAACATTTCCGACCAAAATTTCAAACCATCTGGGTGCTACGCAATGGCAAAATCCAGCAAAAACAGTGATTTTCTTATGTTTTTTCACTGAGTCTTGGAATCCGCACATGCAAACGGAACAAAACTTGGTATGTTGAGAGCTACCTCACAAGACTGCATCAACAAACTTTCATGCAAAGCTGTCAGATGGTTGTGAGTATATTACATTACAAAAATTGGGGTTTAACATTAAAATGCCTGCTGAACCCCCTAACTATAGTGGTGCTGCCGTGCCACTATAGTAAAGAGATGGAGATGAAGACAATGCACTGTAAAAGTTAAGCATGTTTAGTTTAGTTTATTTAAAACATAATTGCATCCCATCTCAAAGGTAAGCTGAAGTTTCATACAACAAATATTATTTTATAGACACATATAAAATCTACAGTACAAAATTTAAGACAAGTTGCTACTATTTTACTAATACAAGCCTGAAATATTCTATCTAAACAGCTACACCTACTCTTTTTTTTTTTTTATTACAGTACATTTTTGTAAGACACTCAATAACAATTCGGTGTTAATATGTATTCACACGTACAGTCGCTTTTTATACCAGTACCACAGCAAACATTTAACTCTAGTACAGGGTGGTGGTGGTGAGGGTTACTACTTCCGCGTACCTACTGAGAAAGGATTCCCCATAAGGTTTAATTTAAATTCTAGACAGATTTCCTCTCATACTTGCTCAGGTCATATACAGATTTTTCTGTTGGTGGCTACAGTTCTTGCAACTTATGATTCGTATTGCATTTCTCCCGAAACACTTTTTCCCCTATATTTTCTCTCCATTTATTTAATGGTTCAATCATACACACCTGTAATGCTTCCTTATAACCCACCTCCCTACCTAAAATAGTTCTCACTGTCCTTTTTATGTTTGCTTGTACACATGCTTGAAGCAAACATATTGTCAGAGTAGTGGCCTTCAGAGAAGCATGTCACTGTCAGATCCAGTGCAGCTCAGCCTGCAGAAGGCTCAACAGTGATAAGTCAATGATCAGCGAGGGTCACCATGATGCTGTACTGCTGATTGATAGGTGGAAACTTTGTGTAGCTGAAAGGAGTCAGCTACACTTATAGCAGCTGTGTCCTTTCATCTACAAGATGCCGCCCAGCAGCCAGCTGACGGGGTGGGGGGCATTTTTAGCATGCTTGGACTTCTTCCAGTGCATTTCCCACTGCATTCATCTTTCATGCAGTAACCCCCAATGTAGTGTTCCCCCAACTCCCTTAAAATGTGCAGACACCGGAGTGCCCACCCCCAGTGCCACCTAACATCTGTGCCACTGGCTTAAAACACATTATCAGTCACTCTGCCACCAAGACCCACTGTGAATGGCATCTTTCATGTAACCCCCCACCACCACCACCAGTGTAGTACACCCCCCGGTACCCAAGGGTGCCCAGTCACCAGTGTCACCCTTGCAATAAGAAAAAAAGGTCCCTCATAGTCTTTTTTTGTTTTGTTATAAGTTTACTCTGAAAAGCAGAAAACTGTCCATAGATGTCTTTTGATGCTTACCCTGGCTTCCCGACCCACCACCCACCCCAACCCGACTTCCCACTCAGTACTCACCACCCCCACTTGCCTCGAAATGCTCCAGTACTGCTGTGCTACACAAATGTCCTTTTTCAATGTCGGCAAGGAACTGAAGAAACTAGCTAAGTGCAGTCAATGTATTTTCAATGGGTTTTGAACTTTCACTCATAACTTTGTCATTTATTAGTATTTTGTCACCAAATTTTTCAACATAGCCTGCTTTGGACTCCACGTCATGAGCAGGGTAGGTGAAATTCTTCAAATATGGCCCAAAAGGTGCGATTTTGCAGTCACTCTGTGAAATCATCTTTTCAGGCAGGCTTGGAAAATTTTCACCTGCTGGGTTCATGAGGTGGGGTCTTAAAAAGACTATGCTGAAAATGTGGTGACTAAATCTGGTAAAATTACCAGGTTATGAGGGAATGTTGAAATATTTCAACGTTCACTCATAACTTCACTAATTTCCAATATTTTTCCAACAAACTTTCCAAGCCATACTCAGCGGGGCATATGTTCATTCACTGTTAGGGTGGCTGGGTGGTTCAAGCAGCTGCCTGATACCTTGCTTAATCTACCTAAGTTTGACTAGTTTAAGGCTGCACTACAGGCAAACCCAACAGTTCAGTGCAACTGTAACCACTAATTACCCTAAGTAAGGCCCTCCCAGTATACACTTTGTACTGTGTCAGACTCTGGCTCTGTTGCCATGTACCATTACTGTGCTTGTTTTACATTATTTCTGTTTCCCTACCTTATTATAAAATTGTATGCAATTGATCTAGTCTATTTGTTTCTATATAGTTTACTATATTGTACTTGTATGACTTAATCCCACTGGAACTTGCATATTGTATTTATGTTGCCTTATAATCTCTGTTACTAGCATGGAACCTTTGTAAAAGAGCACTTGTGCTCAAAGGTATTTTCCAAAATTGTCAATAAACTAATTAATAAATACTGTAAGTAAATGACCTTTTTGGGACCCAACCTCATGAACAAGGTAGGTGACATTTTTCAAATCCAGCTCAAAAGGCAATTTTGCAGTTGCTCTATGAAAACACCTTTTGGGCAGGATTTGAAAAAAATTCAGCTACCAGGTTCTATGAAGCGGGGTCATAAAAAGACTAGGCTGAAAATCTGGGGCTAAAATCTTGCAGTTGCTCTATGAAAACACCTTTTGGGCAGGATTTGAAAAAAATTCAGCTACCAGGTTCTGTGAAGCGGGGTCATAAAAAGACTAGGCTGGAAATCTGGGGCTAAAATCTTAAAAAAATACCAAAGCTATGAAAGTGTGATGAAATGTTTCAAAGTTTTACTCACAACTTCAGTAATTTTCAATATTTTGACCACACATTTTTCACATCTCCTCGTGAACATAACAGATGTTGTATTTCAAAACCTGTCTAAAAGATGATTTTGCTCTTGTGGCGTGAAATGACGTTTCCCCTCAGTATTTTATAAATGACACCTGTCATATGCACATATGAATATATGACAAAGCCAGCAGAATGAGGCCATTAGGTCTATCTAGTTTGCTCGTAGTGCAGGGTCCTTAGCATAAGCTACTGATCCTGCCCCCTGTCCACTGTTTCCCTCCGTTTGCCCCTTATTTTTCCCATAACTGTATCCCAGCCTCTCTGCATGGGATAGACATAAGGGAATTCTGGAGGTCAGGGGTAAGGGACTACAGACTTCTAGAAAAATGTAAAGGGAACTTACAAGCTCAAATGGGCAGACTGGGTGGGCCATAGGCCCTTATCTGCTGACAGTGTCTATGTATCTCTTGAAGCTGCCCACTATCTTCAACTAAACCACCTATTCCGGAAGCACATTCCAACCCACCACCACCCTCTCCGTGAAGACGTGCCTCCTAGCTAGCCTCTTTCCTAACCCCCCCCCCCCCAATTTGAGATTGTGTCCCTTTGTGTTTTGGTTCCCACTAAGCTTGAAGAGCCCCTCCTTATCCCACCCTATTTATTTCCTTCAAATACATGAAGGTCTCAATCATGTCCAGAAAAGGGGAGGGAGGTGTCATAAAAACAGGTGTGTTTAAAAATTAAAAAAAAACTACACAAAAACAAAAAACAACTTATGAAGAAAAATTGTGTCCAGGGCCAGCTGTTGGCTCAGCGGGTAGCGTGCTGTGTTCCTGTGCCACTGACTGGAGTTCAGGGATGAGCTTGATGAACCAACTGATCAGCACGAGGATGGGGCCAGCAGTGTTATGCACCATGTCTCCAAGCCTGGGAAGGTATTGCACAGTGCTGGCATACAGGCGAAACCTTGTGATGGGCTGGGGAGCCTGCCTTCATAAGGGGTTGCCATGTGTGTCATGGCCTCGTTTTGTAATTAATTTCCCATGTCATTAAACATGACCATCACTCGAGATTTCTGAAAATCTCTTCCCTTGAGCTTACCTCTTCAGTTTACATGCAAGATTCATACTCTGGTTGTAGAAGGATGATATTCTCACATATTTGTAATGGTAGACACCACAGTACTGTACCACTATATTTGATTTTTTTACATAGCACCCATGGTACGAGACTGTGAACTTTTAAAACTTTCAAATCCTGTATCATGCTTCAGAAATGAACACACATAAGACAAGTGCTGTCTCCTACAGGTGAAACCTTGTGATGGACTGGGATGCCTTCCTTCACAAAGGATTGTCATGCATGTCATGGCCTACTTTTGTAATTAGCTACTGATGTCATTAAGCATGACTATCACTTGCAATATCTAAAAAATCTCTTCCGCTGAGCTTACCTCTTCAGTGTACCTGCTAGAGTCCTACTCTGGATGTAGTAGGATGATGTTATCACATATTTGTAATGGTAAATACCACAGCACTGTACCAATATAGTATTTAATTTTTACATAGCACCCATGGTTCAAGACTGGGAACTTTTAAAACAACAAAATCCTGTATCTTGCTTCAGAAATGAACATACAAGAGACAAACATTACTACTCACCGACTCCATTACAAACTAGCTCTTACCACAGCACTACTCTGCGTTCATCATTCTGTACAACACAGCTAAAACCGACATGACACAACATGCAAGCAGACATTTGGATTTGACAAATACTTCTTTGAATACATTCCAAATTATTATTACTGTCTTTAATAGTTAGCCCACCATGCCATACAGGAGCTCCGTATTCAAGTACTGATCTTTTCACTGTACAGTAATAGTAGGCCAAGTCCTGTTGACTCATTCCAGCCCTTTTTAACGCAGTCAAAAATTAAAACCTTGTATTGGTATTCTTAATCATTTTATTCATCTGCTCTCCTCACTTAAAATCACTCTGAAGCATTAAACCTAAAAGTTTAACTTGGTTAACAGCCTCTATGTCTACTCCCCCAGAAAATAATGGTGCAATCAACAACAAACATATTGCTCCCCTTAGAAAACAGAAACAGGTCAGCACCTCCACTTCAAACTCAAAAAGGCTTCGGTAGACACTGCAGTTCAATTGTATCACTTGCAAATACTTCATTAAATCAGTTTAAAAACAGCATACCGGGCCGGCCCATTGGCGCAGCGGTTGGATTTCCGCTTGCGACGCCAGCGACCGGAGTTGAGAGCGAGCTTCGGGTAGCTGGAGGCCTGCCGGGGCAGCTTGAGTGTCCCACGACTGCTCACTGTCTCCAGGGAGGGAAGGGGATCGCGACCCGGTGACAAAGTGACCACTGGTGGAGGCCAGTGGTAGTGCAGCACGTCAGAGCCATTGGAGGTGGTGCGTGACAGACGTCGGCTCTTGCCTTGATGTCCGGACGTCACGCACCTTAAGAAAGTCAGGAAAATAGCTCGCTGGCCTTCGGATGATGGCTCTCTGCTCCTCAGGGGCCTCCAGTGCCTTCCCCGTGCCTCTGTTCCCAGCAGCATCCCCGGCCCTCAGAAAGTGTGCTGGGCTATCCTCCCCCAGTGCCTTCCCCTCAGAGTGAGGGACCGGCCTGCAAAGGATATACCAGGATATCCTGGGGTTGGCTGCGATCTGGGATCCGAGGAGGGCCAGGAAAGGTCAGAAGAGGTCAGAGGGAGCTTGACAGGGCCCGAAGGAGTGAAGGACCAGCGAGCATGGGGGCGGAAAAACAGATTACTCAAAAAAAAACCAAAAAAAAACAGCATACCACTCCCTGATAGAGTTCACTGGGCAAAGGAGTCTATAGGTTACAGGTTGGCATATCTTCCATTCAGTTTTCAAGCTGTCTATCTAATTCTATGCTCCGTGGCTCTATACTTTAATTCACCAAGTGTAGGCCCACCATAGGTATGCCATGCCGACCAGTCACTGGCCCAACAGACTTACAATAACCATGTCCACCCATCATCTTTTTTTTTTTTTTTCCCAAACCAAATTTGTTTTATCTTTTCTGGATTTCTGTAAAATTGGCTTTTGACCATTTTTCTATCTAAATCTTGTTGCATTTTACTGTCTGCCACTTTTTCAGATATGTCAACCACAGTGGTATCATCAACATATTTGATACATTCTCCCTCTATTTTTAATTCATGTATCATCGGTAACTAAGAACAGTAAAGGTCTCAGTTTGGTGCTCTGGGGGACACTTCGACACAAAAAATCTGGCACTGATTTTTTTCCCCTCTAACTCTATCCATTGTGTTCTCCCCTGGAAAAAGCCACCGACCCATCTTACTATACATTTTGGTACTTTGCACCCCTCTCATTTTGTTATCACTTTATTGTAATCTTTTAGACCAAATGCTTTTCTATAATTTGCCAACACTGCATGTACTATGTTTACGTACAGTGCTTAATAAAATAAAAGTTTAAATATGACCTGCAGAGGGAAGAATTCAGTAAGTATGTACAGTCACTGTGTTGCCATGTTGGCATTACCTTTTGTGAGTTTTAAGAGCTATGGGGGCGCATGGGTTCCCTGTCTTTACACAGAGCCCCCTTTTCATTATAAATACATTGCAGTGATGTGTAAGCTACAAGGGCTCATTTCAGACCATAGAGACAATACTTTGGTGAACCACTCTATAATCCCTGGACTACTTTGGTGATATAAGCAAGTGAGTATAAGTATTTTGATGACAAAGGCAAACCTGTATATTTATTCTGTCATCTAATAGTAAGTGGCCAAATATATTGTTCCCCGTCACCTTCCTTATCCCCCTCCCCAAGTTGCTACTGGGAAAAAAGTCTTCTGGGCTCTGTTTGTTTACCTGGTAACAGATGTTTAAAGAGCCAGTAAAACAAAAATAACACACAGGCAAATGTTACAAATTTAAAAAAGCAGTTAGTTGCAAACTTTATTTCTGAAGTATTATCCTTTTTTCCTTTGCTCATTAAATAGCTTCATATGTGATAGTATGATGCTAGTTGTATGGAATAGAACTCTGCCTGGCAGCTGACATATCTAGTTCTGTTCCTCCCACTATGTCATCAGCACTATAACCTCACTGACAGTGACATCACAGATGACAAACCTGGCAGCAACTGAGTGACTTTTCTGGAGCAGCTGTGATGTTGCAGTCAGTGAAGACACAATGCTGATGATGTAATAGGAGAAACAGGGGCAGATATGTCAACTGCCAGGCAGAGTGCTGTTCCACATATCGCACCTACTACTACCATGTAAAAAAAGTTCTAATTTACTAAAAGGAAAATAAAAAATGCCTCAGATACAAAAGGGAATCGTTTACTGCTTTTTAACACTAATATTAGTTTAAAGGCTACCTAAACAACATTTTGACAACAAACTATTCAAAAAATCTGACTCCGTAGGTGACTAAAGGAAAGGCTGCTGTATTCATTAATGCTAAAACTACATTTATATAATTTACCTAAATGTGGTTCCAGAGCATTTGAAAATTGTAAAATCCACCTTCCAATTTCAAAAAACTGTCTTAGCTGCTTCTTAAAATGGCCGCCAAATGTGTTATGTGATGACATCATCGGAGCCAAAGTCAGAGAGATATATGACTCTCTCTAGTGCCGAGTAGTTCTTTTTTCCCTTTGTACAGAATTGGTTTACCCAAATGGCCACAACCATGTGCATTATTTTGTACAATACACATGTTAGGCTGTCGTTGTGTTCATTTTGTTTACTTTAACATGCTGAAATTGTGTTTTAATCCAACCAACTTTCTCAGTGGCAAACCACAGTGCAGTACAAATCTTGGATAACCTGGTGGTCTAGTGGTTATAGCAGATCCAGGATGCTACAATGGGGGTGCTGGGGTGGTGTGTATGCTTAATATGCACTTTTTAACATTTTTATTAAACTTTTATATTTCCTGCTATTATTCTTTTCTAGTACTGTACGTTTTTGACAGAACCTACAAATGTAATCCATAGTTTGAATGTAAACATTTGTTCAATCAATATATCAGACTTCTTCAACAAAGTGAAATGCAGCAGCAGCAGCACCCAAATACATTGCTATATGTGTGGGGGTGCAGCCACACCCTTCACCACCCCCTAGAGCCACCACTTTTTTGTAGCAAAGTTCTTGTGCAGTCCAATGTTAGAGTTCATACTTTCTAGAAAATCAAATATATGCTTGTCTTGTTTTCTTTTTCCATGGGAAGTAATAATAATAATAAGAATCATCAGCATTTATATAGTGCCTTTCATACACATTGTATCCCAAAGTGCTTTACAAGCAATACTAGACTGATAGTGAAGTGACTGAATGTGTAGTGGCAGCGGTTCCATACATTAATATCCACACACAGCCTTGGACAATTGCATGCACTGGTTTTATGGGAAGGGGAATGCTGGCCAGGACAATGGGGTCAGGTAGTGATCAATGTGCTGGCAGCCCCACATCTTATTTCTCACAGTAATCTGCTCATATTTCTCTCCTTCTATCCCCCCCTTCCCTGATTATAGTAGTACCTTGCAAGAGTGGCCTTCTCAGTCCCCCTCTGGTATTCATTCTTCACTCTTCCTTCTCACACCGAAAACTGGTGAGCTGATCACCCTTCTGCATCATGAATGCAAGTAGTACAGTCCCCATTTTATTGTGACTTATCAAATATAAACATATCTTTCCAGTAAGTCAGGCTCGTAGCAGCAGGGAACATGGGGAATGATGGGCTTTCCTATCCTTAAAAGATCTAGGCTACCTTTGATTAGGCACTATTAAATGACAGGTGTGCACATCATTATGCACGTCATTTAATAATGCTCAATCATAGGTGGTTTAGATCTTATATGGGTAGGAAAGCCTATTTTTCCACTTGTGCCAAGCTGCTATCAGCCTGGCTTACCAGAAGGTCATGTTTATTATTAATATGCAAAGATAGCATGGGAGACTGTACTAACTACATTCATGATGCGGAAGGGTATTGAACTCACCCGGTTTTGGTGTGGGGAGCAGGTGAGAAGAATGAATGCCAGAAAGGGACTGAAGAGGCCATTCTAGCAAGCTACAGCTATATTCAGGTTAGCTGAAGACATGAAGGAGGACGTTGAGCAGATTACTGTGAGATCTGACATGTGGGGCTGCCAGCATCGTGATCGCTATCTGATTGTGGATGAGAGTAGACAGCAACAAATACTCAAAGTGGAAGGGCTACACCTAAGCTGTTACTTGAATTCAGTGTGGGGAGATTACCATCGGGTTGGGGGATGTTGACGTTTGTTAGGACAGTATTGAGGGAGTTGTGTATAGCTCATTCAAGATTTGGAATGGTGGTAGCCAGCCAACTTGCATTGTGCAGTAGAGCAAAGAAAAGTACTGGAAAAGAATTGCTGGTAACTGTCCTGCTGGGTTCTGTAGATCACAGGTAAAGGAGTAGACTGACACTGGAAGTTGGGTGGATTTGCCCATGGCATTAATATGCCTTTCCTGCTAATATTGTTATCCATTGTAATTGCAGCCCTTATGAGGGCATGAGCAGCAGTTTTTCCTGTGGATCATGATGCTTATTGCTTGGCTCTCCAGGAAGACATAGTTGTTGGTTAATGAGGTGGGGGAAAAAACAGCAGGGGAACTGTACATACTACTTTTACTGTGCAGAAGGGTGGTGATCCACTCAATGTTTACTGTAGGAGCAGAAGTCAAACATTGAGAATGTGGACTGAAGAGTAATTTGTGAGGCATTTTTTTTTTTAACAGTGCCAGCTTATGATGCGTATCGGTATAGGTGTGCACAACTCTCTGAGATACAAGATTACAATCTGAGGTGTGATAATTCTCTTCATGAGACAATAAGCACATATGCGGCTCCATGCAGTACTACGGACAGGGTATGGATGGTGGGGTGTTAAACAAGAGGCAGGTTAGGTGCAGGGGGTTCACGTGGAAAAAGAAAGCCTTATTTGTGGATTAACAGGAGAGCATGAGCTTTGGAACTGAACCAGACCGGTACTTTGCTGTGTGACCCTGAGCAAGTCACTGAACTTCCTTGTGCTCCCAGGCCACACTTGTAAACAACCTTTCAGCTTAGTGTGTCTCTCCTGGTTAACAAAAAGCAAAATTCAGTGCATCACATAATCACTAGATCATAAGGTATTTGAAGTGGTGTACTGTACTGCAGTTTGCCAAAGAAAAAGTCAGTTGGATTGCAAAACATTTTCTGCAGGTTAAAGTAAACAAAATGAACAAAATCATAGCCTAACATGTGTACTGATCAAAATAATCCATGAGGTAATACATGGTGTTGATCATTCTGGTACAACAATTCAAAATAAAGAGGGAAAGAAGAACTAGTTAGCACTATATAGGAATGTACATGGGGCTCTGGCTGCAATGATGTCATCATGACTCATCACTTAACACACTTGGCAGACATCTTAGGGAGAAATCAAGCCTGTTTTTTGAAAGTGAAAGACTGATTTTTACATTTTTCAAAATCTATGAAACTGCATTTATGTTATTTACATAAATGCAGTTTTAGCATAAATGTAAACAGCAGCCTTTACTTTACCTTGCTGTGATGCCAGATTTTGGAGTTTACAGTTTTAAAAAATGGCTTGTGTGGAAACTGTGCAACGCACACTTGTAAAACAGTCATTTTTGGGGATTTTTTTCACCAGATTTGCAACATTGGTGTTTTGAGAGCCCACCTCATGAACATTGGCACTGTCGTTTCTTTAATCGGTCCCAAAAGGTGATTCCACGCAGTGACCGTAAAATCACCTTTCGGGACTGAATAACGCCATGGCAGTGACTGAATTCATGAGGAGGAGTCCCAAATAACCCTATGTTGACAATTTGGTGCCAAAATTCCCCAAAATGCCTGAGATATGCACCAAAGTTAAAAAAAAAAAACTATTTATGCCATTATATAGCTTACCGGCATTTCTTCAGTTCGAGGTTGGCTTTGAAGAGTGCAGACGTGTTCGTTGTCAACTCAAGAGCGTCGGCCTGGGCTCCAGAGATAAGTATGGGGTGAGGGGGTGTGGGGAGGCAGGGTGTGCAGTGGGTGGGCGCGAGTTGGGGAGGGGCAGAGACCATGAGGGACTGTTTCTTGTTTTACAGGTTAAAAAAAAAAATAAGACAACGCGGGTCGGTTTTCTTCTTCGCAGGTGTTGTTTGGTACACTGAGGTGGTCTCCCAGTGTACTACCTGCATTTAATGAGAAGGGACTGAAGCTGACGAGGATTGGGCCCCCGCTGGCACGAGAGATGGTAGTACATGATGCAGAGGGGATTGGGAACCCCTCGCACACAGCAGAAATTGAGGGGGGAACATTATGCTGGCAGAGTGAAACCCCCATTGGCAAATTGAACTGGGAAGGGGGGAACTGAAGCCGATGGGAGGTGGGCCCCTCATCGGCAAGAAAGACTGTTGAGGCGCATGATGCCGAGGGGATTGGGCAACCCTTCGGCACACAACAGAACCTTGGGGGTGGGGACATTATACCGATGGGGACTGGGCTTCCCGTCAGCAAATGAAGGGGGTCGGGGACATGCGACAGTGGGATTGGGCAATCCCCTCGGCTCTGAGATGGCCACATAGAGCCGCCATGTTCCTGGTACTGATACACCAGGTAAGGTACTGCCCTGCAATGATGGGTCGCTCCCTCACTGCAGCGGAATTGTTGATGCTGCAATGATGAGGTGGCCCCTCGTTGCAGTGGCCAAATCATTTCAAGTTGGTGGCACTTCTGCAGAACCAGTGTCATCAGGACACTGGGCCTGCATTGAGTGCACACCTCCAAGCCCACAAATGCAGTGCTGGCATTGGCCGCCACACTGCTGCACCTCCACAACCCACTTCGCTCCTAAGCTGCCGCATATCAGCCCCTTGCCTGTACCAGTATCAACCTAATGCCATTTCTCACCTCAGGGTGCTTTAACATGGGCTCATTACCAGGTGGAAACATACAAGTAAAACAAAGAAAAAATGAAAAAAGGAGCACTCCATTTAATATGAATGAATCAATCAAAGTTTTCATCAGTACTCTATGTTGTTTTTGAACACTTAATGTTTAAGATCACTTTTCATATGATTAAACTTAACTAACATGCAGCAGACACTGCTCCTTGACTTTATTAGACAGTAGGGGTGGGATATTCAAAAGAGTTGCACATGGCGCAACAGGGTTGCACAATGCACAACCATGTCGCCCCAGTCACGATATTCAAAGGGCAGGATTGCGCAACTCCTGATCGCGGGGTATCGGTAATGTATCTGACGCAAGTGCAGAGGCATGCCCATGCATATGCGGTACATCCCGATATTCCAGCCTGTGATGTGGGCGCGTAATGCTGGCACAACTCCACCTTGCGCCCTTGCGCCACTCAGGGGGGGGCGCAAAGTTGTGCCTGGTGAATCCAGGATCAAGTCCTGGCCACCCACAGGTGAGCTGCCGTAGTGCAAGGCACAACACGGCAGCCACCTGCTGTGGGTGGCCACCCGACCGCCCAGGACACAGTCCACATGCCCCCTGCCCAGGGAGCATTGTGCCCCCCCTCACCCGTTCGCGGGCATAAGTGAATTACATCCCTGGTGGTCCAGTGGACCGCTCCCCATTGCCCGATCACGGGCTTCGCCGAAGTACTTCCCTGGTGGTCCAGTGGAACCCCCCCCCAGCGCCTGATCGTGGGTATTCTCATAGAGTAACCCTGGTGGTCCAGTGGTACCCCTCCCCACCCGCCCACTGAGAGCCCCCGCCACCCAGCACCCCCGTTAGCGGTGGGCGGCAGCACCCTGCCTGCTGACTGACAGCATACAGTAGGGTCTGTACGCCCATTGGTCCACTGCCATGGTGCAGCACCATTGAATATTGCCTGGTCCATGCCCTGGCTCAACCCAGTTGCACTGCACCAAGACTTGCACCCCTGCCTGGCGCAGTCTGAATATCCCACCCTCGGTGTACAGATACATCTCAGAATACCGATAAAAACCTGAGGACAATCATTTTTTTTTTTTGAAATTTAAGTTTATTAATTTTACAAACATACAAACAAATCGAGGACCGTAAACATAACATATAGAGTACATGGTACATCCCTTCCCTTCCACCCACCCTTCACTCTAAACCCCACCCCAAGTTCATATATAAGAAAAGTAGGAATTCGCCAAACCTTAATGACCCCACCCTCCCACCCCCATCCCCCACCAAAAAAAAAAAGTGTGCCAATCTAATATTGTCATTAATCTGGATGAGTAAGAAGACCAGCCCTTAAAACTGGGCATATCCTCAGTAATAAAAATTACAGGAAATAATATAAACAAGATATACGTTGTTGAAGCGGGCAACAGGGGTGGGGCCAAGAGCTCATTGGCGTAGGTACAATGTATGTAGTCTACCCCATCTCTTTTGAAACAGGTCCATGCGGCGCCGAAGGCTGGCAATCAACTTTTCGGAGTTGAGGTACGCAGAAAGCTCCACCAACCACTCAGCATAGGTCAGGGCTAACTGATCAGTCCAGTGTCTCAGAACTAGCCTCTTGACTGCCATGGACACCAAAGCCATATGATACCGGCGTTCCACACTATCTATGTTAGTGTATTCCCCGAGGATACAAATCTCCGGGGTTAAAAAAACGGACAGACCTAAAAGGGGGTCCAGATTATCTTGGATAAAAGACCAAAGAGGGGCTACCTTGTTACAAGACCAAAACACATGAAGGGGTTCCTTCACCCTGCAAACACCTAGTGCAGATAGGGGGGAAGCTTTTAAGCTTGAAAGCTTTGGAGTATAATACAAGTTGTTCACAATATAATATTGAGTCAACCTTAGTCTATCCTGGGTATGGTATCTATGAAGATCCTTCCAGACACGAGACCAGTTCAGGGCAGAATCAGGCAACAAACAGGACCAGATATTGGAGCCCGCAAGAGTGTCAGGAAATTTGTAATTTAAAAGAAAGGAATAGATTAACGAGACAGAGTGTGGTTGAGAAGCAAGAGTTATAATTTGAGAAAGAAAGGGATAGACCACTGACTCCCTGAATGAGATACCGAACTTTCCAGCAATAAGATGTCTTAATTGGTAAACTTGGAAAATCTTAATCCTGGGAATACCAAATTTAGTGAGGATATCGACTGAGGAGAGAAGGGTTCCACTATCATTAAAATGCTCTAGTCTAGCATCATTAGTTGTAGAGCTTGTAGGGTGATCAATGACTTATCCAACTTGATATTGGGTTAAGGATCACCGCTGACCCAGATCCGTCCCGTAAAGATTTTTAGAAAATGCAGGCACTGAGCAAGGGACCTGAGAGAGGCCAAAATCATAGTATCAGTGATCCATTGTGAAGCAGCCGACGGAGAAATGAAGTATACTGAGTACGTGTCTAACTTGGCCCTAGAGAGAAGCGCCTCAGTTTGAAGCCAAATCGGGCACGGGAGACCAGGACTCACAGAGAGCCATTTCCCTAACTTAGAGAGATGGGCAGCCCAGTGATAGAATAACAGATTAGGGAGCCGGAGACCGCCTTTGTCTTTGGGGAGAGATAATTTAGAATACGAACGCCTAACACCCTTACCTCGCCATATAAAGTTGGAAAACATCACATGAAATTGTTGAAGGTAAGCGGTAGGCAACCAAAGGTTTAACAAGTTAAAGGGGTAAAAGACCCGGGGAAGGACATTCATTTTAATAATATTAATCCGACCCCAGAGAGATATGGGGAGAGTAGACCATCTTAGCAAGTCCTGCTGAACAAGACTCTTGATACTATCCAGGTTAAGTTTCCTCAGGAGGGAAGGCTCTGTCGCAAAATGGATTCCTAAATATTTGATCGATCTAGGGGCCCATTTCATACCGAAATTGGTAAAATCCTGTTTGTACGTATGAACATTTAACGGAAAGATTTCAGACTTGGAGATATTCAATCTATATTGAGAGAGGGCACTAAACTGTCTGATAATATCTAGTGCCGCTTTCAAGGATTCGACAGGATTTTCAAGATGCAAGAGTATGTCGTCTGCATAAGCTGAGAGTACCAACTGTAGCAGACAGCCTCTAACACACGGAGAAGATTTAAGCCTGATAAGAAGGGGTTCTAAGTATAGATTGAACAATAGAGGTGAAAGAGGGCACCCTTGCCTGGTGCCTGCGTAGAGACGAAACAGAGAGGAAAAGACTCCATCACAATAGATTTTGGCCGAGGGGGAGTTGTAAAGAACCTGAACCCATTTTATAAATAATGCCGGAAAGCCCATCCTTTCCATCACAGCCCAGAGAAAAGACCAATCCACCGATCAAGGCCTTCTCAGCGTCTAATGAAACCAAGGCCATAGGGTAAGACACTATTTGGGCCTGCTGGGAAATGTGAGAGAGGGTTAAGGGTCAGCAGAAGATCTAGCTGACACAAAACCTACTTGTTCAGGACTAATTAAACTAACCCAAACCTTCTTGATCCTTTCTGCCAAGATCTTAGCAAATATTTTCATGTCATAGTTCTGGAGGGATATAGGTCAATAACTCGCTGGGTCTGTGAGAATTTTGTCGGGTTTGGGAATCAGAATAATAGTGGCCTCGAGAAGGGTGGGATCAATATCACAGGAGGAGGAAAGGTATTCATATAGCTTAAGCAGTATGGGCGCCAGCTCTTTAGAAAAAACCTTATAGAAATTAGCAGGGAATCCATCAGGACCGGGTGCTTTATCCAGAGTCATAGAAGTAATAGTCCTCTATCTCCTCTAGAGAGATGGGTGCAGTCAGAATTTCTTGGTGAGTTGATGCCAGGCAAGGGATACCAGTGTCCTCCAAATATGCTATGATTTCAGGAAGGGAACAGAGGAGAGGCTTACTGTAAAGATCCTTGTAATAATTTTCAAATATTTGGGCAATACCTCTGGGGAGGTTTCTATAGAACCAGTTGGAGAATGTAGAGACGGATTATCCTGGATCCTTCCAATGCCTCGTAGGCTAAGCTAGAAGCTTCCGGCCTTTTCCCCATGATCCAGGTATTTAGCTTCATGCTCGACAAGGCAATATTCAGTTTTCTCTTTCAAGAGATCTGTGTATTCATTCTTAGCTGCCAGGAGAGCCTCTAAGGACGATACCAAGAGGTTAGAGAATATACGGTTTCTAGCTCTCTAATTTTACTCATTAAGGAAAGGGCTTATGATGTCGGCCTTTTTTCTTGGAGAAGCTATCTTGATTAACTCCCCTAAGATAACATTTAATGAACTCCAAATCATATCAAATTTCGTAGAGTCAAGATTATCCGTGAGGAAAAGGAGATCAAAGATCTTACTCAGAAACCGTGCTAGAATCCTTGAGCAACTGAGTATTTAATCTTCAATTAGTATCCCGACAGAAATCAGGGTTTGAGGAGATTTTGATCCATACTATTGCATGATCCGAGAGAATAATTGGATCAATGCCGGATTGAAGAAGACTGGGGAGAAGGGATTTACTGAACAGGACATAATCTATTCTTGACTTAGATTTGTGGGGCTGGGAGAAGAATGAGAAAACCCGAAGGGAGGGATTAGAAATTCTCCAAGGGTCACATAGCCCTAACATTTGTAAGAAATCATGAAGAGCCCTATGTGCAGGTGTAGGGGAACGGCTATCCTGGGGGTCTCGATCCAATATGTACGAAGGCAGGACATTCCAGTCTCCCCCCAAAATAAGTTGCAAAGGAAGTAGGGTGCTAATTTTGTCGGCGAGACACATGAAAAACTCAGGGCACTCCCCAACAGGCCCATATATGGAGCCCAGAACAACTGCGTTCCCATTTAGGTTACCTTTGACCAAGACAAACCTCCCGTCAGGGTCTGATATAACCAGGTCCTTCATAAAAAGGACATGCTTTTTAATAAGGACAGCCACCCTTTACTGAGGTTAGAGCCCCCGCCACAT
This sequence comes from Neoceratodus forsteri, assembly GCA_016271365.2. NCBI lineage: Eukaryota > Metazoa > Chordata > Ceratodontiformes > Ceratodontidae > Neoceratodus > Neoceratodus forsteri. Next base: position 731,085,519 of record CM028137.1, read on the forward strand.
AGACTCAGAGAAGCCAGAACGAGACAGGCAGTTAGTATCCATTTGGCCTAAATGGGTTTCTTGAAGGAAAAGTATATCCACCTGCAGTAATGAACAGTGGTTGAAAACCTGAGTTCGCTTGTCCGATTCTGAGCCCTGCATATTCCAGGACGCTTATTTTAATGGCATTAGTTGCCACTACACACAACCAGAGGATATAAAGCCAGAAACATCCAGAAGTAGCGAGAGAAAAAAGGCACACTGAAACCCCATACACCAAAACCCACCAGCCTGCCAAAATAGTCCCAGAGAAGCGGCCAGAGACCCCAAGAGTTACACCAGTAACAGAAAAATCGCAACTAACTCTAATATGGCAGGCTAGACCCCACCCCCAGCCCCCTCTCCTCCCAATACGATCCCCAAAAACCAACCCCCAAAAATTGCCACCAATAACATTTTAGAGCTGTTTTAATCACCCTAGGAATACTTTGTTAGCCTGTAATAATATACATTATATACCCAACACCCCCAATCCCCAACTACCTCAACCCCTCCCCCATCCCCCAAGAAAACAGTCCCAAGATACCCCAAATAACGATATACACTCTGGCCCCACATCAAGAACATCAACAGTAATATACAATATTCCTAATTTCAAGAGCCAGTCCCTTAGCACGAATCCAGCATCCGCCTTTACGTAGGGCCTAAGAGGGAGGGAAAAACCTAATATTGAGCCCAGGGATTGAAACCTTCCTCTAAACCAGTTGACACAGATCAGTAAATACCAACCGGCAGGGCTGGATTAGCTATCCCTCTACTATTAGCTCATGATTCAGCTACTGCAGGTAGCTGGGGCTATCAGCCATCTCCCTCATCCCCAACCGTCACCAAATCAAATGATGCGTGGTCCATTAGCGAAATCGAGCCAGATCTAGACTCGTCCCCCCCCCTCAAAAATAGCGAGTGAGCATTCAGGTCCAGAGAGTCCACAAGGGTCGAAACCAGAAAGGGAGACAAAACCACCACTCACCCCAGAATGCGAGGATATCCTCAGCTCATTGAGTCCGAGAGTCTAGTCATTGAAAGCCCGAGCTGGATAAAATAAAATGGCCACTTGTTTCAGGGGGTACCAGATACAGGCCGGACCCACGCCCGGTCCCGCACTCAGCGCAGCCCCACTGGAAACCTAAACCCCAAGCACTGAGTTCCGGAAGGAACTAGAACCACCAGAGGGAAGCAGCGAGATCGATAGCAACCCCGCAGCAAGGAGAATGGCGGTCCAGGCCGAGCAGCCTAGGTAAGAGGCCATTCAGATAACTATTGAGAGGTGGGACAGGGATAACAAGAAACAGAGGCGGGTACCTACAGCATATAAAAAGGGAACAATAGGAGAAAGCACACAAAAAAAGAAAACCAAAACTCATTTAAAGTCCACAGAGCACTCAGTCCAATAGTTGCAACATATGCAGCAGCTCGGAAACCTCAGCCATTCGTCTTAAATAATTCAGGGAGCTTGGAGGCAAGATCCTTCTGAGCTTCTTCTGGGGCTTCAAAGCTGAAAGTGGTGCCATTAATGGTAACCCTAAGAGTGGCAGGGTAGGTCATCCTAAAAGGGATCGAAGCGGCTATCAGTTTTTGCACAACTGGGTGAAAAGCAGCTCTTTTTAGCCTCATCTCTTTAGGCAAATCTTGAGTTATGCGGATTTTGGCTTGTTCCCACCTAATCTCCTGCAGCTCTCTGGCCTTGTTAAATACGTGATGCCTCTCAATGTAGCTTAGGAATTTAATAATTATGGGACGTGGAGGTGAATTAGGTGATGGTCGAGGTCTCAGCGAGCGGTGGGCTCGTTCCATGTGATAGGTAGGGTTGATTGGTGAAGGGCCTACTATCTTGATAAAGAAGCGTTGTAGAAAGGCCATCAGGTCTGGGCCTTCTTCCAGTTCCAGGAGGCCCAAAACCAGCAGGTTGTTTCTCCGATTGCTGCCTTCTAAATCTTCGGTTTTCAACTGAAGTCGCCGCACCTGCTGGGACAACCCGGACATCGCTGTCTCCGTTTTCCCTTGCCATTGCTCCAGTGAAAAAACTTTAGCTTCGGAATCTGAAACTCTGACCGTAAGAGAGGCGAGGTCTCCCCGCATTGCCTTCAATTCGGCCGTAATGTCCTGAAGCATGCTTCTCATCGGAGCGAACTCCTGCAGAAACTTTTCTTCCGTAAGCAAGCATGAGGAAGAAGGTTTGTCCCTGGTTTTCTCAGGTCCTGTAGTCGTCTGAGTTCGCTGCTTCTTGGGCTGTTTACTGGGAGAGGCGGGTGTGTGTTTAGCCGCGGTTTAGATTCTATCCACCTCCATCCTCGTAAAAGCTGATCTCCCGGCCGGTAAAACCACTTCAGAGAGTCGGTAGGCGATTTAAGGTATTCAATACCGAGAAACCGTTTAAATGATGGCCCAGGAGGTAGTAGAAGGTGACGATTGGTGGTGTAGAGGGCGAGAGCACTAAGCCCCTACCGCCATTTAGCAAGCTGCCATCACGTGACTCCCCCCTGAGGATAATCATATTAAAAGAAGTGCTCCTTTTATTATTTGAAATGTAAAAAAAAAAAGATCCGAAGCAAATTCAAAATGGGGAAAGGGTAGTTTACAAGACAGGAAATAAGAGGTAATCAGGTGTCAGCGTGGCTCAGTTGGTAGCACATCCGCCTCTGGACCAGAAGGTTGTCGGTTCTCGTCCCACACCGGGATTGGACTTGCACCTAAAAATCGCTGGCATCCGAGTGCAGTATTGGGGGGTACTGTACTGCTGGGGTGTGCCGTCCTTCGGATGAGACGTTAAACCGAGGTCCTTCTGCCCATTCTGGTGTTGTCCGGTGGGTATCCAGGTGGAAGTAAAAGAACCCAGGGCACTCTTCGCAAAGAGTAAGGAACATTCCCGGTGTCCTGGCCAACATTCCCCTTCCCATAAACTGGTTCATGTAATTATCCAGGCTGTGTATGGGTGATGATGTGCGATATGGCCGCCACCACACATTCAGTCACTTCACTACCAGTCTAGCATTGCTTGTAAAGCGCTTTGGATGTATGAAAAAGCGCTATATAAATGCTGAGTCTTCTTCTTCTTCTTCTTCATCTGTATAGGTCATCATGTTCACCACAACATGCACTGTCTGCTGCTTTAAACAGTTGTAAATAATCTAAAACCCACAGCAGGGAGAAGTCAAGTATAGCAGAAAAAGGCGAGTATAGATGAATAACAACAGAACTGGAACTAGTATCATTTGTACAGGAAAAATAACTTACATGTTCATTATAGATTGAGTGAGCGTTCCTGACTGAAGAGAACACTCCTTTAACCTGTGCGTGAGGCTTTCATACTGCTGAAAAGTGTGTCTCATTCAGTGGTGTACTTTAAATGGGCATGTGTGTGGAAATGTTTTTCAATTTTTAATATGTTATTGACTAATCTCAATGAATAATATATTAAATGTCAAGCAAAAGTATAGCAATAATCAACCCAACTATTCCATGACTCTGTTGTAAGGGTAGGGTAATAAGGCTGGTGGTGGCTCAACACTGATAGACAATGTCACAACCCCCCAGCAACTCACATTAGGTGGGAGTGAGTGGTGATGCATGAAGGTGGCCAAAAATGTACAGCTAGTCATGGTGGCCTCCAATCCTGTCCTTAATGTCCTTGCCCCAGTTACCAACACAATCAAATGATGAAAGCCCCTCACCCCATTCCAGCAACCAGTATTAAAAGCCTGCTAACTGAGCCATCCACACTGCTCTACTCAAAGGGCAGGTAGGATAAAAAGACTGACAGACGCAGATACTGATACCAGACTCCGCCCCCTCCACTTGCACTGCTGGACTACATGGGACTGGACTGTCTGGGTGGGAAGTAGAGAGGTGCGAGCTGGTGGCCTGAAATACTCAGCTGCTGCTGCCCTTTGGAGAAGTGCTGGCCTGAAATATTCAACTAGCCATCCCCTGTCACATCCTTAAGGTCAGGTCCTTCTTGCCTCAGCAGATCCCATCAATTACAGCATGAGGTCAGCTGCAACCTGAGCCCTGGCCAATGTCAGTTTTGAAAATCTTTCTTTTGTTTCTTTTGTTTTAGTTCAAGTCAAGCTGCTCCCTTCCCTACTGTCCATCCAGTCTACTGGGGGGGGTGTGAGGACCGTCAGTGTTTAAAGAGTAAATAAATAGCTACATATTAGTGTTGCTTGGATAGTATCCTATCAATTAGGATACTATTGGGTACCAGTCTTTTTGCCGGATAGTGGATCCGGTCAGATAGTAGAACTATCCGACCATAGATCCAGCTGTCCTGGATCCAGGTCGGATCCCCTAGTTCCACGGTCGGATCCTTAAATCCAACGTTGGATAGCACGTGATCTGACCTGGGATCCGACCTCCAGCTTAGTCAGATCCCAAGTCGGATACTGCCACTATCTGATGGATCACAATCAGATCCACAAAGGCAGTATCTGAGCATCACTACCACATATCTGTTTTTGTTCACAGTCTGTATGTTACCTAGAGATGGGTGAACCTCAAAAGATTTGGAGGTTCTAAAAGGTTCTGATAAGGATCAAAAGGTTTGGGTGATTATCCGATCCTTATCTAAATCTTTTAAAACCTTTTATGCTGCAGCATTAGTGAAACTTTGTAGTTGTCCCTGAGCACCCCCGTTATTTAAAAATAAAATATGAACTTTTAAACTTTTCCCTGGTGTCTAGTGGACTCCCTCTATCCCTGATCCCCTGTCATAAAAGAAAAGTGTCTCCAATATTCTGGTGTCTCAGCGGACCCCCCAATGCAGAGCGGGCAACCGGCACGTGCCCTCCTCTCCACTCATGGCTAGTTGCTCTGCCTGACTGAGCGTGATACTAATATAAGCACGTGCTCATTCATTGCCAGCTCCTGTTAATTCCCTGAGGTCTTTGGGTGCAGAAGTAAGAAGAGGTCTGTTTTGGTCACTGGCAGAGGGGGCAGGATACGGGGTCCAGAGTGCCATTCCTCCCATCCTGCCCCCTCTGCCTGTGACCAAAACAGACCTCTGCTCATCCCTGCTCCACCGAAAGACCTCAGGAATGAGCAGGAGCTGGCAATGAATGAGCGCATGCTTGTACTAGCACGCACTCATTGCTCAGTGAGATGGGCATCCGGCCATGGTGGAGAGAGGAGGGCTGTGCTGGTTGCCCACTCTGCATCAGGGTGGGGGGCAATACTGCCGGGGTGGGGGTCTGCTAGACACCAGGGAATATGGGGACATATTTTTTTTATGACGGATCAGAGAGGATAGGAGGGGGTCCACTACACACCAGGGAAATTTATTGAAGAATATGCTTTTTTTTATTATTATTACAGGGGATTGATTGGGGATGGGGGGGGGGTCTGCACTGATCCAAACCACAGAAAAATTCAGATATGGTTTGACTTATTAAAATATTGCTGGTTCGGGGAGGTTCGGGGTTTTCTCGAACCAGTTCACCCATCCCTAATGTTACCTTGCCATTTATCTGATATACAACTTCAGGATTACTGTCTCCAAGTCTTATCCAGCAGCAGCATCAGGATAGAAACATAGAAACAGAGAAGTTGATGGCAGATAAGGACCGCAAAGCTCACCCAGTCTGCCCATTTCTTTTTCTACCTTATGAATGTGCCATCGGCCTTTGTTCTGTCAATGGCCTATCTATTCATACTCATCTGTATTACTCCCTTATGTCTATCCCATGCCTGTTTGAAGCCCTGCACTGTATTCATATCAACCACTTCCTGAAGTAGGCCATTCCTTGCATCCACTACCCTTTCAGTGAAAAAGAACTTCCTCACATTACCCCTTAATCGGCCTCGCTCTAATCTCATGCTGTGTCCTCTTGTCCTGCTATTTTTCTTATATTGAAACATGTTCGACTCTTTCACCTTAAGGTGTCTGAATGTTTCGATCATATCACCTCTCTCCCTCCTTTGCTCTGGGATTCTGATTAAAAGTCATTTTCATGGCAATCCACCACGTTTTTGAATGAAATACTGTCTGAGCACTGGGTAATGTTTAATTTGAAAATATTAGTGCTGTCCAATACCAAATACACTGACCAGAGACAGTATAGCAAGACTAAAGGTCATGTCCTTCTTTCCCCTGCAGTCCCATAAATTACAGCAAAAGGTTGCTTGCAGCCTGATCCCTGGCCAGTGTCCACTTCGGAAAATCTCTCTTGTGCTTGTTTTGAAGTCTAGCGGTCGCTGCTTTCAGTCCAGTCTTCAATGGTGGTGGTGGGGAGGGGCATTGTTTTTCAATGTTAGTATTTTGTCTTGCTGTTTTATCTGATACGGAAAGTGAACACTGCAAAAAATAGGGAAGAACACCTCACCTAGCATACCAGCATTTTTCTTATTGTTTAACTCTGTTCAAAGACTTTGCTTTACTATATTAATTTGGAAAAAAGAGTGAGGACTTTAACAGATATACAATTTAGGGATCACTTGGAGTCTTCCGAGCAGCAGCTTCAGTTTTCTGATTATTGCTGTTGAGTTTCTGTAGTGGCATACTGAACAAAAAACAAAAACCCTACTCTCACTTGCCATCAGCACATAGTAACTGAAAGTGTTACATACCTGTAGTGCACAATCAAACTTTAGATCATAACTTCAGTCAGCCCTCGGATTTTCCCTGATTTAGTGCTTTTACCACTTATTTCAAGTCTGCTCGAATTCCATTTGGTGGCTCTGTTCTAGTACAGTACTTGTCATTCTGGAAATAGGAAATTCATTTATATGGTTTTGCTTTGGGTAATAACGCGCTGTTTGCCCAAGTAATGTGTTTTTGTGTCTTATTTTGCTTAACATTCATCAAAGTCTGTTTTCTGTTGGGTCCATTCAACACTCAATAGTCAGTACTTCTGTGTATACAGTAGAGTGATTTTTTTTACCAGTGGGAATCTGGCATAAGCATAGCTTTCAGGTATTATCGAACAGCCTCCTGGTACATGCTAGCACCTGTCCACATTGCATCTTGCTTGATATCAGTTGTTTGATATGTTTTAATACTTGTTTTTTTTGTTTTTTATACTTTTATTTGTTATTCTTTTCTTAAAGACAAATGCATTTAAATTCATAAAGAGAAACAGGAGAGAAACATTTAGAAATAGGATAATCCTTATAGGTTTAATAAAGTATCCATTTTTGGGGGTATAACGAGAATCTGTAATATAATATTAATCAAGAGCATTTAACAAGTAAAAAGAAAAAAAATCATGTGTGCTCCAAGAATTTACATCCCAACGATAATCTCAAAGAAATAAAAAATGTAATCCAAAGCATTAAAGTATTTTTTCGAGACCCATTACTTCAGTCCTCAACCGAGTCAAAAATAAATCTCAAACTAGATGATATTCCATGACGTTCGTCTCCTCTTGTTCAAAATCCGAACCAAGATCTTCCGGCAACTTAATGTTACTTTCAAAAAATGATCTCGGAGCATCTTGATCCTCAAAAAAAAACAAAAAAAAAAACTTAATACCTGTTTTAATCAGAATTGTGATCATTTTTATAGATGTAATGATTGCCTTGTTTTTATGATGAGTTCATGATTATTTAGATAACACACTACAATTCAGCTGGTCCCTGTTTTCAGTGACTGTAGTGGTTTTCTGAAGGAGAGGGCAGTACAGTACTTCATAAATTCTGTAGGCATAGCAAGTTTTGAATATGTGTTTTTTTGATTGAATTAATAATGGCTTATGAACAGATGTCAGGTATTGCTAATGAAAATAACTGGAGCTCAACTCTGCACACTTGTTAACCCCCCACCCACACACACGCAAACTTCTGTCTCTACCTTTTGTTTGAACTCACAGTCTAACATAATCCACTGCCTTAATGGAAGATTAAAATAAAAAAAAAAAATTTAGAGGCATATTTTTTTATTTTGTCTTATGTTCATGAAACACTAAGTCGGTATGCCATGTCAATAGAAATACTGTTAAGAGACATGCAGTTGGCTGACACCATGTAATGCTGTGACAGTCATCACTTAATTGCTGTATTCAATATAGAAAGATGATCCACTTTACCTACAACCAGGATATCAGGATTTTATTCAGAGACAAGAATATCATTATGTCTTGCAGTTTACAAGGGAATGTAATTTTGTATGTGGGTTCATAAGTTTGTTTGTGCTTGCAAATGTGTGTGTGTGTGTGTGTGTGTGTGTGTGTGTGTGTTAACAAGTGGGCAGAGTAGAGTTCCAGTTATTTTCATCAGCAGTACCTGACACCTGTTCATGAGACATTATTAATTCAATCAAAAAAACACATTCAAAACTTGCTATGCCTCTAGAATATAGAACAAGACAATCTTTACATCTATAAAAATGATCACATTTCTGATTAAAACAGTTATTAAAACATTTTTATTTATTTAAAAGTTGGTAACCGTGAAAGGCACATTGAGCCAAGGCTCATTTCCAGGTGCGACCCGGGGATAGAAACATACAGGGTAGAAAACACAGTGGTACAGTATAGAGATTGATACAGGTTAACAACAGGAATACAGAACATGGAATTTACAGATGCATCGGAGTTACACAATAATACACGTCTATACAGAAGTGCATTGTGTACAAAATAAATTCAGGAATGAGCAAACCGCATGTAATCAGACAATTACAGAAGGGGATTCTTAGATAAGAGAACTAAACATTTCTGTGGAGGACAGGCCGAGGAGAAATTAAAACAAGTCAATGGCGGTTTGTGGGGGGAAGGGGGAGAAGGAGGATTGGCAAGAGCATGTGTGGGTGGGAACAGCTCGGAGCAGGGATTTTAGGGCAGAGTAAGTAGGGGAGTGGCGAGTGTCCCAAGGAAGTTGATTCCAAAGGTGAGGTAGATGATAAGTAAATGCCGCCTGGCCTGCGCAAGTGTGAGGGTTAGGAAGGGAGAACATTCAGGCATCCCTAGAGCAAAGGGAGTACATGGAGGAGCTAGCTGGTGGCCGGTAGGAGATGAGGTGGGGGAGTGTCCCAAACTAGAATTTGTTGATGAATATTAGACTATGAGTCTGTTGACTGACGGGTAGAGGCATTAGACAGAGAGAGGAGTAGACAGTACAGTGGTGAGTGAGAAGGGAGGGTGGCAAAATGGCAGAATGAATTGAGTAGGGTATCAAGTCTTGCTTGAGAAGTAGCAAGAGCAGAGCCGTAGACTATGTCTGCATAGTCAGTTACAGGGAGAATGGTTTTGGCAAGTGGGCAAAGGGAGGCATTCTTTGTGTCGGTAGAGGGCACTGAGTTTAGGACACAGTCTGGTACAAATGGAGTCTATATGGACTGAAAAATCGAGGCTGCTATCCAACCAAACCCCTAGATATTTGAATGAGTTGACTGTCTCTAAGTGTAAGCCATCCAAGTTGTTGAAAATTGGGGGGTTAAGGGACTTGGACAGTCTTTGCCTTGTTCTGAAGAACATCGATACTGTTTTTTTTGAGTTATGTTTTAGCTGGTTTTAATGGAACCACTGCTGCACTTTGTCAAAGTTGCACTGCAGGGAGGGACCTATGTCTGTAGCAGATGGACCGGAAAGGTATATAATGGTGTCATCCACATACATATGGATATTTGAGGGGGAGCAGATGGAGGGGAGGTAATTTATGAATATTGAAAATAGAATGGGAACTAGAATGGAACAATTGGGGGAGGGGGGAGGTTATTTCCTACTTGTACAGATTGCTGTCTGTGTTGAAGGTATGACCTGAACCAATCAGTAGCAGCTGGAGCCAGACCAGTGGAAAGGAGTTTTTGAATTAGGAGGTAGTGAGAGACAGAGTCAAAGGCCTTTGCCAGGTTCACGATGATGGCAGCAGTGACAAGGCCTTTGTCCATAGCTGACTGGATCAAGTCGGTGACACGGAGCAGGGAGGAGACAGTGGCGTGCTGCTTCCTGAACCTAGACTGAAAGGGAGAGAGACTGTCAGTTGCAGAGGAAAGTTCCAGGGGCCTCGAGTAGATAAGAGACTTGTGGCTTTTGGTGAGAGCAGGCAGAAGGGAGATGGGTCTATAGTTGCCAGGTGAGGTGGCATCCCCACCTTTGTGGAGGGGGAGCACTTTGGCTAGTTGCCACACCTCGGTGATGATACTGGAGAGAGGGAGAGATTAAGGAGATGAGCGAGGGAGGTGGTAATGGCAAGTGCTGATATTTGGAGAATCTTGGGGTGGAGGCCATCAGGGCTTGTTTTAGTTGGTTAAGTGACATAAGTGCCATGTAAACCTCTTGGGAGGAGATAGGGGGAAGGGAAAGCCAGATCCAGCAGGGCCAGCAGCAGGGGTGGTTGGAGAGCTTGGGGGGGGTGATCATGGAGGGCGCATGTTGAAAAGAATGTGTTGAAGGTGTTTGCAATTGAAGCAGAGTCAGAATATGTCAATCCTTCATGTTTTAGGAGTAGCGGTATTTGATCAGAGGGGGTGTCTGAGGGAGCGGAGAACTTTCCTGAAGTTGAATGGTGAGCAGGATCTATCATGCAGCTTTGATTTAAAATAGGTTGATTTGGCGTTTCTGATGGCCTTAGTACAGGCATTTCTAAGGGACCTGTAGAGTTGAAGGTATGAGAGTAGAAGGGAGGTCTTGAATTGTTTCCAGAATTTGTCTCGGGTTCTGCAGAGAGTGAGGAGGTTTGGTGTTATTCATGGGAGGTGTTGGCACTTCACTCTAGCCTTTTTAGGAGGCATGGAAGTTCCAGATTCTAGTTAAGGTTTCGGTGAATAAATAGAGGGCTGTGTCAACGTCTTGGGCTGAGTACAAAGGAGACCAGTCTGCTTGGGTTAGATCCAGGAGAAGGGAGTTTGAATCCAGTGTACAGAGTGGGCAATACCATATATATTTGGGGTTGATTGGGGAGTTGGGGGTTGATTGGGGAGTTGTAACTTTTCTTACACAGAAAGTAATGCAATGATCGCTGAGGGCATCAGGGAGGACTCCAGTTGAAGAAATACGGTGAGGGTGGGAGGAGAGCACCCAATCTAGGAGAGAGTGATTTGGGGATTTGGGGTTTAGACATGTTGGCTCAGAGATCAACTGAGAGAGGTTTAAGGATTCAGTTTTAAGGATGGGGAGAGCCAGTCCAAGTTGAAATCACCTAGTAGGATGAGCTCACCTTTTGCTGGCATGAGAGGTGATGGTGGAGATGCATTCTTCTATGGAGTTGTGAGACACTTTGGGTGGGCAGTATAGCACTGCTATGTAGATTGGGAGGGTGGAGGGAAGGGAGAATAGGGCAGTAAGAATCTCCTGGGAGGAGGGGCTTGCATCTCGGAGGGAGATGGAACATGAGAGGGATTTAGCATGGATAGCCACGCTGCCATCACGTTTACCACAGTCCTACCGGAATAGATTGAAATCAGGGATAGAAAAAACATGTCAAACAACTGATATCAAGCAAGATGTAATGCTAACAGTCACAAGCATGTACCAGGAGGCTGTTGGATAATATTTGAAAGCTACACTCGTGCTGGATTCACACTAAAAAAAAGGTCACTCTGCTGTATACACAGAAGTGATGATAATTGGGGTGTTGAATGAACCTAACAGAAAACCAACTTTGTGAATGTTAAGCACATATAAGACACAAAAACACATTGCTTGGGTTCCAATGTTTCTCCCTATAGCCTCCCACAGAATTTGAAAGTCCTTTATTGTGCAGCTCCATGTCCTGTTTGGGGACAGGCCTGGATTTTAAATTTATGTGGCTGCTAAAAGAGTCTTGAATGTTTTGAAAGTCATTCTCTAAATGTATCTGGAGTTTCACAGATCTCTTAAATTTGGAGATGTGCTCTTTCATCTTTTTCCTGTAGCTGTTTCCCCACCTCTTGTATCTGTACTTTTTTCAGATACTTGCCTGCCCACCCCCACCCCAACCCTTTGTTTGTTGCAGCAGACTGGGTACTCAAGAAGGTGCCAGCCCCAGACATCAAAGTCCAATTTTCTAACACTCTGTCTGGCCTGAACACAGAGGTGTTAGGTGGTAGTGGTAAGTGTGTAAACTGGTTTTGCGCCAGCTCTAGCTCTGAGCTATAGAGTCTTTTGTTTTGGGATTGGGCTGTGTGGAGGGTTGTTTGTTAAACATGTACTAATTTCTACTACAAGACAGACGTGCATTATTGGGGGGTGGGGGGCGTCAAAGGAGCTATGTGCATGACCTACTGCAGAAGCTTTCCTACAGTGGAAGAGAGGTGTGGAGATTTTCTTTTGTGGCAGCTTCAAAGGGCACTTCTGATATATGAAATCTCAGTAAGCTTGGGTTTGCACATGAGCAAGTCAGAAGGGTTAGGAGCAAGAAAATAGTGCGGTGGGGGACCGGGAAAAGAAGGGAGTGTGCTTTAGTGAATGGGAGGAAGTGGTGAGAGTTGCAGGAAGTTGTGAGTCAACTCCACTCCACTGTAACACAGCTGTGCTGTGCTGTGTTAATAATTCCCATCCAACCCCATCTTCTGACAGCAATATGTCAACATAGCTCTGATACTATGCAGCCATAAAAACAACTAAATAAATACATAGATAACAAGTAAGTGTGATAATTACCAGGATATTGAGAATGTTAGTGTCTTCATTTATATAGTACAGACAATGTACAGTACATATTACATCACTTTTTAACTCCTGGGAGTAATGTGTCACTAACTGTTAAAGTGATAATAAATAAATAAAAACATGTCTGTGCTATGATTTTTTTAAGTAGTTTTAACACAGAATAGTAATGCTTCCTGCTGTAATTCATTACTTAACTATTTTGCAGAGTGCATAGCTTATAATAAGTAACAGATAAACATACAAATGTAGGCTTCTTAGGCATAAATTATTTTCTGTGGCAATCAATTATATTTTTTGTAAATCTGATGCACTTTAAACTTGGTAGTTCTGTTTAGCTGGGTGCTGTTTAAAAAATAATTACATTCATGTGTTGCACTTTACATGGTAGGTTTTGGAACACCCTTTCCTTTTTGTTTTATTTATTTGGTGCCTTTCTGTGCACATTCACAACCCTGTACAAAACAATTTACAACACCGAACAATAAAATACAAAACAATAAAAATTACTAATGAAATACATAAACAGTACACATCAGCAATATATCTCTGAGACACAGTGCAAATCTTCAAAGCAGCTTTCAATAATATATAGTTTTTCCTCATGTTCTTCAAGCTATGTAAAGATTGGGTAGTACAAAGACACTGAGGCACTGCATTTCAGAGTCTCAGTCATCAAGAGTTATGTACCCTGTGCTTCACCAGGTCCATGGCTGCACGAAAAAACCTTCTTTTAATGACTTCAGAGATCTTGACATAGGGGGGCATCAAAAAGTGCCCCTTAGATTGCCTGGTCACAGTTTTTCATCATAGGTTTCCCTTTGGAAATGGTCACTAAACATATAACTATCTAATCTAGATATCTTCTTTAAACCTCTATGTTAATCATTCAAAAGAATGTCCTGGGCATCTGTGCAGTTGTTTGGAGCTTGGGATACTTAGGATGTTTAAGACAAAGTAGACTTAAGAGCCCATTGAATTGTCTCCCACACCATAGTGGGATAATTAGTGGGTTCTATTCAGAAGGAAAACGTCTAGCCTGTTTTTTGAAAGATAAAAGGATGGAGCCATAACTATATTACCTGGCAATGTATTCCATACTTTTGGAGCTCGAACTCTAAAAAAATTATAACGCTTAACAGTATTTGATCTCGGTATTAATAGCTGTCTATTATGGGATCTAAGGTTATTATTAATGGACTTAAACTTAAAACCACATTGATACATTAGATCTTGGTTTTGTAACATTTTGTAAAGCATCAACAAGTTACCCCTTAGTCAATGAATTTGTAGAGGAAATAAATTAAGAGTGTTAAGCCTATCCTGATAGCTAAGTAGTGATAGATTTGGAATAGATTTTTTTATTCTTCTTTGGATCCTTTCCAGTAAATTAATATCTCATTTAAGATAGGGACACCAAACAGGGGAACCATAGTCCAAATGAGGAATAACATAGGTCTTATAAAGCCTCATAAGGCACTGACTGTTTCTTGATATAAACAATCTTTTAATTGAATGAATCAATCTATTTACAGTAAAAGCTACATGCCTACAGTGGTTTGCTAAGGTAAGATCATTGTTTATTAAGATTCCTAGATCTCTTTCATTAGTGACCGATCTAATAAGCTGCCCATTCAGAGTATATATGAATTGTTTCTGTGGCCAAAATGTAATACCACACATTTAGACACACTGAAATCCATCCTATTTGCTTTGGCCCATTCATCTATCATCATTAAATCCCGACACAATGCCAGATGTTGGTCTGGGGTGTAGACAACATTACCCAGCTTTGTATCATCAGCAAATTTAGACACCAAGCTCGAAACACCCATACCCATATCACTAATAAATAAGTAAAGTGTAGGGCCCAAGACAGAGCCCTGAGGAACACCACTACCAACATGAATTGCTCCTGGTAGCACACCATTAACTTTTACCACCTGACTTCTATTTGACAACCAATTTTGTATCCGTCATACCAACCTTATATTAATTCCCATTTTTACACACTTTATTAATTAATCATGAGGTACAGTGTTGAATGCTTTCTCAATATCTAACAGGACAACATCAACTGGTATACCCTTGTCAGTGTTGTCACTCACAACATTCTAAAATGTAATCAGGTTGGTGGTACAAGACAACCCTCTTCGAAAACCATGCTGAGTGGGATCCTGTAGTCTGAGAGCTTTAATCTCCTTCTTTGTTTCTTTGTTTATTAGTCTTTCCATTAATTTACAACATACTGAAGTTAAGCTTATTGGTCTATAATTTATCACATTCGTTTTTACCCCTTTTTTGTATATCGATACAACAATGGCTTTTTTCCATATTGAAGGTACCAGACCAGTTTGCATAGATTTAGTAAAGAGAATAGTTAAGGGGTAAGACAATTCTGTAGTAAGTTTTTTTTAGAAACATGGGTGGAAAGGAATCTGGACCTACTGAGGATTATTTTTTTAGGTTAAGAAGTTCTATTAAGACATCATTTGTGGAAAATTCTATGTTAGTATTATTATCAATGACTTCTAGTGGAGGTTGAGGTACATGATTATTGAAAACTGTACTAAAGTAATTATTAAAGTGTCAGGCAATTTCAAGGTTGTTTGTCACTATATTATCATTAATATGAATGGATGTAATAAGAGTTATGCTTGTTTCTATTTATTTAGACATAAAATCCTTTGCTATCATTTGAATGTGAAAGTTTAAACTCCAGTTGCATCTTCTGCTTTTTAATTATTTTTTTTCAGTTTAGACTGTTTTTTTTTATAGATACATTTATATTTTACAGAACAATTCTTTTTATACCTATTAAAGGCTTTGGTTTTCTTTTTGATTTGCCTTTTTACCTTCCTTGAAAACCATCTAGAACTAGAACCTTTTTTATTAGATTTGTTACAAGAAGGTACAAATTTCTGAATTAAATCATTCAACATTTCTTGAAGGCTAACCCACATTTATTTCACATTTAAGTCTTTTAGCAAATAATTCCAATCGTGATCCCTTAAAGCCTGTTTTATCATGTTCCAATTAGCATGTTTAAAGTTAGGGAATATGACATTTTTGCCATTATTTGTTGTTAAAGAAACAGTACACTCGACCATACAGTGGTTGCTGGTACCCAAGTGTGATATCACTCTTGGACTATGAACACGACCCTGTAAGTTAGTAATTATCAAGTCCAACAGGTTAGATTTACATGTAGGTTCTGACATAACTTGTTCACAACCACTTCTGGATATGGTGTCGAGCAGGTTTTTTTCAAACTCATTTTGTCCGGTAAGTGTTCTCCAATTGATTCCAGGAGCATTAAACTCCCGTACTACAATTAGGTCCCCTAAATTTGTGGCAATTTCTATTTCATACAAAATTGCATTGTTATATTTTAATAGGAGGTTTAATAATATTTGGAGGTCTGTAGCACGTGCCAATCATAATGTTTGGTGAGTTTGGGAAATTAATAGTTATCCAAAGAGTTTCAGTTTTGACATCATGTTATCATTATCACTGAAAGTAACCTCATTGCTTTTTTATATTTTACACCAAATAGCAACAAACACCACTCCCTCTTTTCTGTTCTCTTTTCCTAAAAATAACTGATGTCCTGGAATATTATATCCCCAGTCATTAGACTGTTCCCACCAGGTTCCTGTGATGCAAGCATTATCAATTTTGTTTGTTTTTAAGTATAACTCCAGTTCCATGATTTTTATTTGATTTAAGTTCCTTGCGTTAATATTTAGAAGCTTAAGTTTCAGGTGCTTGGCTTATTTTATTATGATAGGACCCTTTATTCCGCCTCCTATCTAGTTTAAAGTTTTGGAAATTATTTCATCAAAGGATTTCCCAAGTTTCATTGCCCCAGACTTAACTTAAATGTAACCCATCCCAGCTACTGTATATAATGATTGTTTATTATGGAAAAATTCCCATACATGAGTATCCTTTACTCAAGGTCCATTTCCTCAACCGTTCATTGAATGATTTAATTTTGGATTCCTTGTGTTTATTGGCCCTTGGCACAGGAAGAATTTCAGAGAGATAGATTTCACATCCCATTTCTTCAAGGGTTATACATAGGTTTATCATTTCCTGTTTTATTTCCTCAATGGGTAACAAGGGTGACCTATTTATATCATTTCTGCCGACACAGCTGATGACCAGTTGTCTCTGGCCAGCATTTTGTAGGATGTTTTTTGCCATATTATGAAGGTCTCTAATGCTAGCACCCCAAAGGAACTACAGGTGATATTATGTTTATTATGCCGACAAACAATTTTATCTATATATTTTATAATAGGGTCACCATATACATAATATTGTCTTGGTTGAGGCATTACTTGACTAGAAATAGGGGTACTAGAATCCATATTAATGGGCAAAGTCATAGAAGGTTCTTATACAGGGGTTTGAACAGTTATGATAGGAGACTTGCTGGCTGGGCTATCCGTGTTTTGGTCAGTATTCATCTTCATGCCACTATCACTAGTCTGGCTATCACTAACTATATTTGAGTTTATTCCATTAACCTCTGGAAGATTTTGCGCTAAATTCTGGTGACTTGTAGAGGAATTGTTGTTATCTACAGATGACGTGCATTGGGTTTGGTCAGGAGAAATTATTTCATCATCATCATTTAGGGTTATTAAAGGTTCATACCTGTTTTTAGCTCCAGATTAAAGCCCATAGCTCTACATCTAAACTTAGCCTTTTTGCTACTTTTAACTATTGACTATTCCTCTATATCATGTTCTATGTCCTCACTTTCCTCCCTAGGTCGTGGGCTTTTGTTAGGTCTTATATTTGGCAAGATTTTTAGCAACATATTTGTGTCTTCTTTAGAGGGTTCCATGACTTGTGGAGCCCCAAAATGCTGGTTATCAGATATAGGGTTCTTGGCACTATTAGGGAGCTACTATGCTTTCTGTTCTGTGTACTCCTTCTAAATTTGGCTAATAATTGATATTGTCAATATATGCTACTAATCTAGCATAACAATATAGTGAATTTGTAAACATCTTTGATTTGATATAATAAAGTGGGTATGAGTTTCAGAGAAGTAGCACAGTTATAGTAACAGATTAGATATGATTCTAACCTATTTTCAGATGCTATAGATTGCTGTTATAGACAGGTGCTGTATACCATCACATGTTTCATTCTGCTTGGTTGTGATGTCATACCTATGTATAACAGGATTTTTGTAATCTTAAAAGTAGTGTCTGCTACCGTTTTCTTTTATTTTCTCCCCTATCTCCTGCCCCTTCCCACCCCAAATACAGTATCAAATGTTCCCCACCCTAATCCCACCACCAAGCTATGGCTTTTGAACACTTTATTTTTTAACATTTTTTTTAATTTTTTATTGCTGTATTATGTGTGTTTTCTTTAACATAGTGGAATGAAGAGTACATGAAGGTCAATTTTAGAATACAAAATTAAAAAGATAATTTCTTTTCATACTAAAATGGATCCAAGGTGTCACTATTTAACGATGAAGAAAATAAATATTGCTGTGTTTTCACTGACAACTGAATCTAAGGTTAATGAACTCAAGTCTTTAAAAAGGTTTATGAACATTGAAAAAATAGTTATTATATTTCTGGGTCGCCCCTGAAAAAGGGACCTTCGGGGCTCAGTGGGCCTACCCGGTCACCAAAATTTAATAAATAAATAATATAACATGAAACTGGGGGTAGTGGCAACTCACTTCACTCTTGTGCTTTGTGAGGTAATCAGAATCCTCAAGTGAACGAGGTAGCACCAATTTAGTTAAGATTGAGAAGGAACTTCTATGTCAAACCCTGATTTTTACCATAATACCTCAGCTGTCTATGGACAAAAAGACCTGAAATATGGAATGCATGTTTTTTGTGCTCTGGATCCTTAAAATGTGATTATGGTTGATCTTACTTCGAGAGGGTTCCTACAGTAGGTCATAACATGTAGGACTGCACGGCAAACTTCTGCTAGCAATGTCTGGCTGGGGACCGCCCACCTGGGATGTCATCGTGACCCTAAATAGTGGGTGGTCCATGCGCCCGCCTTCCAGTTCTTTCTCGCTGTCGACCTGCGCAAGAACTTTGCAGTAAACGTTGCTCAGTCGATCGCCATTTTGTGCCATATTTTACTGAGTTTTTGGTCCGTTCTTTGATTCCTTTATGTTTTCTCCACTTCCAACTTCGAAGACCAAGAAGAAGTGTGGTGCACAGATCCCTCACAAGGTCAGCCATCGTCGCTGCCTCTTCTGCCTAGGCCTGAACCATGACACCGCGGCTTGTCCTGATTGCAGGCCCTTCAATCAGGCCACATGCAGACGCAGACAGTGGGCTTTGGAGGCCCATTTACTGAAGTCCAGAATGGCCACTCTTGAAAAGAGATACAGAAATTGAGGAATATCACTTCTTCCCCTTCTTTGATGTCCAAACAGAAGAAAAAGAAGGACAACGAGAAGCACAGGGAGTGGGAGCGCATGGAGGATCAGGACCGAGTTACCTCCGGCAAGCCTTCGACCAGCAAGACCGTTCCCCTGCCGCCTGCCCTTGTGGTTGTCCAGGCTGCATTCGGGTCTTCTCCAGGTTCCTCTGCTACTTTCCAGCCTACCTCCACCGGTAAGTTGTCCGCTGGCTACTCTGGCGAATGCCTATTTTCTACCGCTAAGTCGGACCCCAGCTCCTCCGGAGCCTGCCTGGTAGTTGGTAAGCTGGATCCCAAAAATCAGGTAGGGATCCGCACGACACAGACCAATAAGTCAGTCGAGGGTCCTCCCCCTCCTCCGCCTGGTCTCTGTACCATCCGATAAGCTGGTCGTTCAAGTTTCGTACGACCACCCGGACATAGCTCACCTGTCGGGGGCTGATGCCACCCTACCCGATGCCCGGTTGAGCCCGCCGACTTCCCTTGGTCAGTCCTCCACCCAGATCCCTCCTGGGCGGCAGCCTTCATCTCCACCTTCCCCCGTGGAACCTCCTACTCCAGATGTCACATCTGGGGCGAAGGAGGAAGTTGGCCCTCTGGATGTGGTCTTCTCCTCTCCCACTCCAGTGGCTGTGCCCCAGGTCCCTCCTGTGGATACCCTACTGGAGATACCGACGCCAGACCCGAAACTCATGAGGGCTCCTGGCCTCTTTTCTCCTCCATCGGGCCTACTTATGGCTCTGCCGTCAGGGCCTCCTCCGCCGGGCGCCCACTCTCTGATGCATGGGGCACCGCCAGACACTTTGTTCAACCTCCCTCTGTCAGGGCCCTCACGTTTGCCCCCAGCACAGGCTAGCGCTTATGCCAGGCCCAACACCAGATTCCCGGACGTTGACCAACCTGACGTCAGACCCTCTGACGTTGGCCAACCCGATGCAGGATACCTTTCCAGGTCCTTCGAGACCCCCGACGGAACAGAGTCATCCGCCAGGGTATCATCCTTATTCAGGGTTCCAGACGCCAGTTTATCCACTGTCTGGTCAGAATATGGGTTCTTTTCCTCACACTTTCTACCTGGGTAGCAGACCCCTAGCTATCCCTATTATCAGGGCTATCCTCCTCCTCAGTATCCAGGGTTGGGCACACCCTTTTACCACCCTCCGCCCACCCCCTACTCCTCTGCCTCCTATGCCTCCACCTCAACAGGACTTTCAAACCCTTATACAGTCGTGGTGGATGAATGCCAGATCCCAGCTGGTCTCTGACTTGGAAGAATGACTGCCAGGCCCGGAAGTCTCTCTCCCTCCCCATTCCATGTCACCAGCCAGCTCTGTTCACTTTGCCACGATGCACATTTTCTGGCGCAACCCCCCAGGAGGGTCCTTAGACTCTGAGGAGGATTCCTCAGAAGTCTCATCAGGTGAGCAGTCCTCTGTGGCCAAGGGCAAAGAATCGTCCAAATCCCCTCTGGAGGATCTTTCTTTTACTGAACTCCTCTGCATTATCCAACAATACAATGGCAATGCGGAGGAGCAGGACCCAAAAAGGAAACGTCTAGTGGAGCACTTAGACTTGGAGACTGCTTCCCCCTATCCCTATCCTCTCTTTGACAGCCCCCCACGAGGACCTCAACACTACCATTTGGCAGCTGCCATACTCTATTCTGTCCGTCCCAAAGAAGGCAGACTGGATATACCATGTGCCTGAGGGTATTTCCTTTCTGGACTCTCATCCCAAGGTGGATTCTATAGTCATAGTGGCTGCTCACGATCGTTCAGCCATGCTGAAACATATAAGCACATCTCCTCCAGATAAGGAATCTCAGCAGCTTGACCAATTTGGAAAGAAACTTTATTCATCCTCTGTGTGCACCCTCCATTCCCTCAACTATGTGGCGCGCATGGTTTCTTTTCAAAAGGCAACTATGGCCAGGCTCGAGGCCCATATCCAATCTATGGAAGCCTTGGACCTCAAGGGGGAACTAACCAAAGACTTGCGTCTGTCCAAAATCTCGTGCAGACATGCGCTCAGAACCACTTATGATTCGGTGGATGAGGTGGCTTGTTCCTCCGCCATAGCTGTATCCCTCAGAAGACATGCTTGGCTACGCATTTCTGGACTCTCCGCAGACATCCAGTCAGCTATCCAGGATGCTTCCTTCAGAGGTTCAGTCCTCTTTGGGGGAGACACCAAGGACATAATTAGAGGTCTCCAGGACAGCAGCCAGGCCCCGAGATCCATCAAGTCAGTGTACCGAATAGGCTTTCAGAAAAAACAGCCCTTTCGGCACCAAAACAAGAGGCAGGGTAAACAGCCCTTTAACAGGCACCAAAATAAAAGCAAAGCTATGGGGTCCTCTTTCTCCTCTCCCCCTGCCTCAGAAACCCAGAGAGTGGCCGGGGGGGGTCTCTCCCCCCTCGTTCCTCAGCTTCCTGACTTGTCCAACCCTCCCCCTCCTCCAACCTCCAATGTGGAGCCAGTGGGAGGAAGATTTGACCTACATGTGCAGAAGTGGAAGGGCATCACCTCAGATACATGGGTCCTGCAACTCATTTCAAGAGGGCACACCATAGAGTTTCTGGAGTCCCCTCCAAACTCCCCTCCAGGTTGTTCCCGGTACTCTTTGAGCCAGGCACTGCTGGTCAAGGAGGACATCCTGGCCCTAAGACAGAAGTCAGCTATAGAGCCAGCCCCTCCATCCCAGAGAGGAAAAGGGTTCTACTCTCATTTCTTCCTGGTCCTGAAAAAGATGGGCGACCTCAGACTCATCTTGAACCTCTGCCGGCTGAACCCTTTGGTGGAGTACAAAAGGTTCCACATCCTGACTGTACAGGGTCTTCTGCCCCTTCTGCAGAAGGACCACTGGCTTTGCGCACTGGACATGCAGGATGCCTACTTACATATTCCAGTGTTCCTAGGCCACCACCGTTTCCTTCGTTTCATTTTCTAGGGGGAGCACTTCCAGTTTTCAGCCCTCCCCTTTGGCCTTTCCTCTACACCCAGAGTCTTCACCAAGTGTCTAGTAGTGGTAGCAGCAGCTTTATGCCATCGGGGTTTTGCAGTGTTCCCTTACCTGGATGACTGGCTCTTAGCAGCCCCATCCAGGGCCAGCCTAGAGGAATCGCTTTCCTTCGCACTGGACCTTTTTTCCCAAATTGGGGATTACTGTCAACTTTCCCAAGTCATCCCTGATCCCCTCCTAGAGGCTTCAATTCATCAGAGCAGTCTTGGACATGGTCCACTGCAGAGTCTTCCTGCCCCCGGACAGAGCAGATACTCTACGGGAGCAGGTCAGTCTAGTCCTCTCCTCTAGGCATATTCTCGCCAGAGTGTTCTTATGCCTTCTTGACCTTATGGCAGTGACCGTCTCTACGGTTCCCTTGGTCAGACTACATATGAGGATCACCCAATGGACACTATGTGCCCAATGGGATCAGCGCGCAGATGATCTAGATCATCTTGTCGAAGTGTCCAGCACACTCAGAAAAGACCTTGTATGGTGGCAGGATCCTCAAAATTTGTCTCGAGGGTTACCTTTCAGGACACCCCCTCCCTCATGGACCCTCACCACAGATGATTCTGGTCTGGGTTGGGGACCCCACCTGGGGAATCACAGAACACAGGGATTGTGGTCTCAGCTGGAGATGTCTCTCCACATAAATATATTGGAGATGAGAGCTGTGCTGTATGCCCTGCAGGTGTTCCAGCCCATCCTGTCGACAGGAACACTACTAGTCCAGACGGACAATATGTCTGTGGTTTAGTACATCAACAAGCAGGGAAGCACCCAAACATACCCCTGTGCAGGGAGGCGATGCAGGTGTGGTGCTGGGCAGTCCAGCATGGTCTGTTTCTCATGGCCATGCACATCCAAGATGGCCACAACATCCTGGTGGACAGCCTCAGTCAGACATCGTCTCAAGCTCACGAATGGGAATTGAGTCAGGAAGTGGTCGATCTTTTGTTCCACTGATGGGGACAACCAGAAGCAGATCTCTTCGCCTCCCCATACAACGCAAAACTTCCCATTTTTTTCTCGCTCATTCCAGAGCCTGGTGCTTTCTGGCATGAAGCATTGTTGCTCCGCTGGACAGGGAAGTACTTGTATGCCTTCCCACCCTTTCCCATTCTATAGCGTGTCCTTCTAAAACTTCAAGCAGAGGGAGCTCAGATGATCCTCATAGCCCCCCTCTGGCCGAGGCAGATCTGGTTTCCACTCCAGCAGCAGCTGGCTGTGGAACCCCCAGTTCCCCTCCCTCTCCAACATGATCTGTTGACACAGGATTAGGGCAGACTAGTGCATCCAGGACTCAGAACCCTGCATCTTCATGCGTGGCTTCTTCAGACATAATTGTGTCATGTTTTGGAGTTTCCCGGAGTGTCACTCAGGTCCTGGTGGACGCTAGGAAATCCTCCACCAGGTCCACCTATGTGATGAAATGGAAGCGTTTGTCCATCTGGGCCGCATCCAAGGGCTGGGACCCCTTCGCTTGCTCAGCTCCTTGGGTCATGGAGTACCTGTTGCACCTGTCTGACTCTGGTTTAAGCTATTCCTCCCTTAAGGTCCACCTGTCGGCTATTTCAGCCTATTACTGCTTTGTGGACGGGAAACTTATCGCTGAATTGGTGGTCTCGAAAACCTTTCTGAAAGGGATCCTCCATTTGAAACCTCCCATCCGTAACCCCACCCCACCTTGGGATCTAAATTTTATTTTAGAAAAGCTTACACTCCCTCCTTTTGAACCGGCGGTAAGCTGTGATATGCACTACCTGTCCTGGAAAGTGCTCTTTTTGGTTGCTATTACTTCCACTTGGAGAATTTCTGAGCTTCAGACCCTGATGCATAAGGAGCCTTATTTGATTTTTCACAAGGAGTGGGCGGTCCTGCGTACAAATCCTAAGTTTCTTCCCAAGGTGGTTTCTAAGTTCACCTTAAATCAAATGGTTAAACTCCCGGTATACTATCCGGTTCATTCGAACAGGGGTGAGACTCTACTTCACACTTTGGATGTACATAGAATCTTGCGTTGTTACATTCACAGAAAACAAAGACATACACAAGTCAGATCAGCTTTTTGTTTCCTTTGCCCCCAAATCTTTGGAGTCGGCAGTTTCTAAGCAGTGTCTCTCCAAATGGCTGGCTAACTGCATCCGTTTCTGCTACCAGAAGTACAACAAATCTCTTCTGGGGGAGGTCAGAGGTCACTCTACTAGAGGCATGGCTGCCTCTACAGCTTTCTTCAGGAATGTTTCTGCAATAGAGATTTGTGCGGCAGCAACCTGGAGTTCGGTCCATACCTTCATGAAGCATTACAG
Organism: Neoceratodus forsteri; assembly: GCA_016271365.2. Taxonomy (NCBI): domain Eukaryota; kingdom Metazoa; phylum Chordata; order Ceratodontiformes; family Ceratodontidae; genus Neoceratodus; species Neoceratodus forsteri. The sequence goes on from CM028137.1 coordinate 731,109,815, forward strand.
TCTGGATGTTGCCTCTAGGCGTAGGGCCGGGTTTGACCTCGCCGTCCTGCAGGGCCTACTGTCTTAGGCTGATCCTGGTCTGTTTCAGTTGTTTCCTTCTCCCCTGACTCTCTTGGTGTCTCTGAGAGTGGCTGCTTGGGATTCAGTCCTACATGTTATGACCTACTGCAGGAATCCTCTTGAGTAAGATAGTACAATTACGTAAGATCTTACCTCAACAGTAGATCTTCGAGAGAGGTTCCTGCAGTAGATCACACTTTCCGTCCCTCCTTCCCCCAGTTTCTGCATTTCCTACAGATCATTCTGAACTGGGCTCCAGGATTTTCATCCTTTTCTGCTGTCTCATCCTCCTTGGATCTCCTGCGGTGGAGAACCGAAAGGTGGGCACAGGAACCGCCCACTATATAGGATCACCCTGAAGTTTGTCACGTGACGTCAGGTGGGCGGTCCCCCATCAGACATTGCTAGCACAAGTTTGCCGGGCGGTTCTGACACCAGGGGGCGCAGTCCTATATGTTATGACCTACTGCAGGAACCTCTCTCAAAGATATACTGTTACAGTAATTTCTTACTTAACTGTAATTTTTGCCAGTTTGAAAGTTCTAGAACGTTAAAAACATATAATAATATGAGTTTTCATACTTTTTTTTTTTGCTTCTCACTAATAGCTGAAAATGGCTTAGACTTGAAACTTGCAGGTCATTAGAGTTTGACCCAGGGGTGTTTCTTCACTATGCGCTTTAACAGAGAAGTGTATACAGTAGGTCTTAAATTGTTAAAATAAGATTTTTTTTTGCACAGCCACAGTTCAACTTTTCACACATTTTTCATTAGATGTTTTTTCACAAAATCGTAAGGTCCCTTTTTCATGACTCCTCCATTTTCATGAAAATAATTCTTGTAATTTCTTTAAGTCTTAACGGTCACCAAAACAGGAGAAAAGAAGGGGAATGTTCCATGTATCACAGTGGGCGCTTAAGTCTGAAACTTGAGTGGCTGACAGAGAGTAATAGTGTTTCTTCAAGTTTTCTTTTTTAAGGGAAAGAATGTTTTAAAAATAGATTGTTAAGTGTCATGAAAACAGAGCCAGTTTTAATGACTCACAGATGAGTAAGATACGACTTTTGCTTTTGAGAGACTTGGTCGTACAAGTACAAATGTCTATGCAGGGCGATACGCAAAGCAAGCTAGAGGCTCAGGGCCATGCTCATTGGTTCATATACATTACCCAGGAGTTGTAGTGTGCTTTGCAAATGGCCCTGCAGACCAATCCTAAAGCAGTTGCACCATCACATACATTGTCATAGGCCTCTATACTGTGGCCTTGCATCTCATATCATAGGACTGCAGTGTTAATCATGGAGTGTAACTATATTTCTTGTACTGTGTCATTTACTTTATAATATTAATACATATGTATTAAACCTGCGCCGTGCTTTGGCGTTCATTTCATTGGGGTTCACAGTGGTGCTAGAAGGGTAGTCAGAGTTAGATTTCAAAAACCCCAGTGTGGCATTTCCTTACTTTCTCCACTTTAATAACAGCATTCAACTTGTGCATTAAAGGTTTTTTTTTGCAGTGAATGAGATATAATATCCAGTTGCATACATTTATAAATTTCAAATGAACGCGCAGTCAAGGTATGAGCTGGGATGCTAGAAAGGGGGCATGGAACTGCAATGACTATGGAAATCATTTTTCAAATCATAGGGGCTGAATTTGTGTGTTGGGGGGGTGCTTAGATGTTGGTGATTATCTTGAAACTTCAACCAACATGGTTTATATTTTTATACATTTATTTGTCCAATAGAGCACACAGAGCTTTGGGTACCTTGTTGCTAGGTGCATCCCTGGAGGAAGGGGATATGAGTACATAACGGGCATATAAGGGAGTACACAAAGAATAATAAACAAACTCCAATAAATAATGCCGTAAGTAACACTCATATATAACTCATTGCAAAAATCATAAAGCAAAATTGGCAAGGTGCTATACAGCATATACCAGGTTATAGACAATGGAAACAAAAAAAAAAAGGTGACCGAGGAGAAAAAAGGAGGTGGGGAAATAGGGGCAAACAGGGGAGGGATTAACAGCAGGATTATACATGGGTGGTATAGTGTGTACACCTAGGATAAGCTTCAGAGCTGTTGGGGACAAGGCAGATTGGAGAGGGATGAGAGGTTGGACCAGAGTCTGAGTATTCTGAAAGAGAAAACAGCCTGCCCTTCAGAGTTCCAGGGTAGGCGAGAGAGAAGGAGCATGAGTCAGAGTTACGCTAAGAATTGGAGGGAGAACAGAGAAGAGAGCTAAGGTAGTAGGGACAGGATACAAGCCAGAACTTAGTGATGAGGGAGGTACAATGTGAGAGGCGCATGCATTCAAGGACAGGTAGGGAGAGGGTGGAGTAGAGGGAACACTGATGGGTTTGGGAAGGGCAGTTAAGGGCAAAGTGACAGAAGGAGTGATAGAAGGGGTCCAGTCAGGCCATCGTGGACTTGGGGGCAGTACTGTTGACACATCTCCATAATCATAAGCTAGAAGGATCATTTTTATGAGTTCTCAACATAGAGAAAAGGGGAAGTGGGGAAGGCTAGATTTAAGGAAAAAACCCATAACTGAAAAAAATGTATAATTGGGGAGAACACTGGGAGGAAGATTTTCTAGTCCCTAGAGTAAAGGTTCTAGTCTATTGTAAATTGACCTTTTTTACTGTTAAGTTCTCATTTTTGTTTCTGACTGCATGCATCTTCCGATCAAGCACTGCAGATGAGAAGTAATGCTAAATATTTCCTGCTTGAATTTGTACCTTCTTCACAAAGGCATGCTAATAACCTGTACTGTCTTGGAGCTATTTTGGCCCATTAAAATTATTAAATTCACTTAAGCTGTACAGAAATACCCCCTTACTCTGAACATATGGTATCAACTATTTTAAGTCTTTGTTGTCATTTGTTATTTAAATCCAGTAAATCTTAAAAGATAGAAGCACACAGAAATTACAGTTTCTCAGTGTGTTATTTTATTCATTTGAACTGAACATCTTGCCGAAGGAGGCAGTAAATGCTGACACTGTAAATTTTGATTGACATTAAATAATGTACAGTACATGCTACTGTTGTCAGTAGTGTCCCATTTTTCATATGCAGCAGTTATACGTAGTGTGGGCCCAGGTTGCCACTCTCCTCTCCAGGGGATCCCTTTATGGAGTTGAGGAGCAGTCAGCAACATCAGAGTATGCAAGACTAAAAAAAAAATCTGTTCGAGTCAGAAATCTTAGATAAATTCTCTTACTGACAGAACATCAGCAGCCCACCTAGAAGTGTGGGTGTGGTTTCATATCTAGCTCCACTTCTTCCAAGTCTACACAGTGGTCATTTTTTTGTGTGTTCTCTGATGTAAGATTATCCTTCTTGAATAGAAATCCCTTGTCTGGCATACTGCTTACTCCATCATTCCACTGCCTTCTGGCTAGTATGCTTTCATTCTAAATATGGGCCGCTCTCTTCCAGGCTGTGGGAGATTTACTTGGTTATAGTGTATTCAGCAGTTGACACAAAGGCTTTTCCTAGCACCTTGCAGAAACTAGACATTATGTTGAATAAGATTATTAGGTTCATATTACTGAGTGGATATTCTGCATATTTCATTGTGATCTTTGCAGACTTAATCCTTCCTACAGGTCATATAAACACAGAAACATAGATATTGATGGCAGATAAGGACTGCTTGGCCCGCCTAGTCTGCCCATTTCCCTACCCACTGTAACACTGCAGACCCTACTTGATCTCAGGCTTTAACCCCCCATCCCTACCTCTAATGTTCCCTTATGCCTATGCCATGCATTCCTGAACCCCGTTACCATTTTTGCCTACACTACCTCTGCTGGGAGGCTGTTCCAGGCATCCACCACTTTTTCTGTGAAGAAGTATTTGCTCAAATCTCTCCTAAATCTCCCCCCAGTTTCATAGCATGTCCCCTTGTTTTTGAGCATCTTTTTCTGTTAAAAATGCTTCCTTCTTGATCCTTATTTATACCCGTGAGATATTTGAATGTTTCTATCATATCTCCCCCCTCCCTCTTTTCCTCCAGGGTGTACATATTGAAGTCCTTCGGTCTCTTCTCATAGGGCTTTTGATGCAGACCCTGCACCATTTTAGTTGCCCTCCTGTGGATCGCCTCAACTCTGTCTGTGTCCTTCCGGAGATGTGGTCTCTAGAACAGGACACAGTACTCTAGGTGAGGTCTCACCAGTGATCTATACAGCGGTAACACCACCTCTCTCTTTCTGCTGGTGATACCCCTCCCTATGCACCCTAGCATCCCACGAGCTCTCCCCACTGCCTTGTTACACTGTCTAGCCACCTTTAGGTCATCAAATATGATTACCCTCGGGTTCCTTTCCTGTTTGATGGTGGTCAGTACCACTCCCCCCATTTTGTACTCCACCTTTAGGTTTCTGTGCCCCAAGTGCATGATTTTGCACTTCTTCGTATTGAAACTTAGTTGCAACACCCGTGACCACTCTAGCTTTCTTAGATCTCTGTTTCTTTTTCCACCCCCCGAGTGTCTACCCTATTAAAGATTTTAGTGTCATCTACAAAAAGGCACATGTTCCCTTCTAGCCCTTCTGCAATGTTGCTAATAAAGACATTGAAGAGGACCAGTCCCAGTACTGATCCTTGTGGCACCCAACTGGTCACCCTCCCTTCCTTGGAGTGAACTCCGTTTACCACCACTCTCTGTCTCCTGTCTCCCAAACAATTTCTCACCCAGTTTACCACCTTTGTACCCACTCCTAGGCTTCCCAGCTTGTTTACGAGTCTTCTATGTGGAACGGTGTCGAAGGCATTACTGAAATCTAGGTAGGCCACATCCACTGCTACACCCTAATCTAATTCCCTGGTCACCCAGTAAAAGGAAGCTGTCAGATTTGTTTGACATGATCTCCCCCCAGTGATTCCATGCTGCCTCAGATCTTGAAGGCCACTGGATTCCAGATATTCCACAGTCCTCTCCTTCAATAGTGATTCCATTAATTTCCCCACCACTGAAGTCAGGCTGACTGGCCTGTAATTGTCTGCCTCCTTTTGCTCCCACTTTTGTGAAGTGGGACTACATCTTCCCCCTCCGGTTCTCCAGAACCACTCCCCTCTCCAGTGATTGTTTGAACAGGGCTGTCAGAGGTGCAGCCAGCTCTTCCCTGAGCTCCCTCAGTATCCTAGGATGCACCCTGTCTGGCCCCATTGCCTTGTTCACTTTCAGAGTTTCGAGTTCCTTCAGGACTCTCTCTTCTGTAAATGGACTAGTGTCTACCTCCCTTCCTTCAATGCTCCTGGCTCTTATCTGTGGTCCCTCACCTTCTCCTTCCTCTGTGAACACCGAACAAAAGTTTTTGCTCAAGATGCCTGCTTTTTCCTGGTCCCCTCCACACACTCCCCTATTTGCTCAAGATGCCTGCTTTTTCCTGGTCCCCCTTCACACGCTCCCCTCCTTCCCTCTTTAGCCTTATTATTCCTCCCCTGGTCTTTCTCTTTTCACTTACTCCATCATTCCACTATCTTGTGGCTAATATCCTTTCATTCTAAATGTGGTCCGCTCTCTCCCAGGCTGTGGGAGACTTGCTTGGTTATGGTTTATTTAACAGTTGACATAAAGACTCAGACGAAATAAGTCATTTTTTTGTTTGTGTTCCTTGGGTCCAGTTCCCCTTGTATACATCAATATTTTTGTACTGTGGTGTCCTTTTTTTAGTATTGCAAACTGCTACTGCTGCTGCTGTTGCCACCATCCCAGCATGCCTGTGGAATTAAAACACTTTTTCATTTGCCAGGATTTTCCTGGATTATAATTTTATTTGAACATTTTGGGTGGGTGAGCATAGAAGTTGATTGAGATTTATTTTACAGTTACGTGCCTCAGGGTTGCTCGTCTGAGAGACAACATCTCATTGTCAGTTGAGGTCTGCATCGGACCAGTTTTATAAATGGGAGTACCGAAGAACAGGGAGGTCAAGAGACTTACTTTTTCTAGTCTGTGCCCAGGCTACCTGCACTTCTACTGAAGTTGTTTAGAGTCTTGGGTCAACCAGATGACAAAATCATAAAATGAGCAGGAAAGTAGGATGAACACCACTCAAACAATTCCGTTCTTTCAATCTTTAATTTTCCATCATACACATAATTCATGGGCAGTGTTTCATGGCCAAAGCACAATTTCTTCAGGCCCTCATTATCCTGCTGTGTTATGTTGTGTACGGTGTCCTTAGCATCATGTTGTGTATATCCTTAGTCCTCTCTCTTACCAAAAAAACTTATGCAGCGGCACCTTTTTCTAGGGAAGATAGCCAGAAGACAACGTGAATGCCCAAGCAACACTCTAATGGGTGAAGTGCTCAAGACCAAAAAGAGGGATGTGGCTCTGTTCTTATGGGGAATACTACACCAAAAGGTTTTTTTGTGAGAGAGAACTAAAGATATACACAACATGACACTAAGGACCCTGCACACTAGGTACAGTAACACAGCAGATAATGAAGAAATTGCATTTTGGCCATGACACATTGCCCATAAGTTATGTGTATGATGGAAAATGAAAGATTGAAAGAATTGAATTGTTTGAGTGGCATTCATCCTACTTTCCTGCTCAGGTCAAGAGACTTACTCAAGTTCACCCAGCTAGCAGGTGGGCATGGCTGTGGTGGAATTTGTTACTGTAGCCTCCATTTTAACAGTCCAGTGTTACAACCACTAGACCACACCAAAGTCCCTTACACTATGAGTGTGATATGTATTATGATTATTTATTCTGCATTTTAATGACTAGTGCTGCAAAATTTATTTTTGAAAAGTTGAGCTGTAGAGTCATTTTATCCAGATATAAGCTTGAATAAATTCAAGGCGAAGAGGAAGGTTTACTGAAAGTTAAAACATCCCTTCCCTTATATGAATACCTGGTGGATGTGCCAGAACAGTAGTGTGCATATCCATACATCTGGATGATGGGATTACCCATTCATTTCCTTAGGCTATCATGTTTGTTGTTGGCCCATTGTTTTTGAAAATAGCCAGTTCTGGGTTCTGCACACAGAAGTGAGCAGAACTTAACAGGTGCATATGAACGAAGACTGTGCTTATACATCTGGATTGTTTTTTATGACTAGGCAAATTATAATACTGCACAGTAGGGTTCATAGAAACATAGACAATGATGGCAGTAAAAGACCAACGGTCCATCTAGTTTGCCCAGAGTCCCATATCTGCTCTGGGATCTATTGTTCATATAGGGTTTTGTGCCTCCCGGTTCACCCCCCTACTCTCCTCCCTACTGCTGCCAACCTAAGCAGCCACCAAACAGGGCTGGCCCGGTGGCGCTGAGGGTTGAGGCACTGGATGCCACACCTCGCACCACGCTGGTGACCTGGGCTTGAGAGCGAGCTTCTTGTTGCTGGAGCTTGGCCGGGGAGGAGAGGATTGAGCATCCAGAGGACTGCTCTCCTCTCCTGGGGAAGGTGGCTTGTGGTTCCCCGGCATCAGCGACTCCCTACAGAGGTTGGGTATGCTGCAGCTGGGGATCACGTCAGGAAGGGGTGGAGGTGACAGCGGACATCCACGGGCTGGGTACGGGTTCCACGACTCCTCCACCCTTTCCATTCATTGGACAAGGAGGAACCTGGATGGTTCACTGATTCTGCTCTTGTCTTTACAGTTTTTGTGTAACTTTACTTTGTTTTGTAACATAGGTTCTAATAATAGTTGTTAGTTTAAGTGGTTTGAAGTATTTATGTCTGAATTATGAAATAAATGCTGCTGTTTTTAAATAAGTAATTCTAATTGACCCATGATTCTCAAATTTTGAATCTTTTCTCATTTGTTGTCTAGGAAAGAGTACAGAGTTTTTTCTAGGTTGCTTTTTGTAGTAATAAACATATCAAAACAATTACAGTTTATATGAGGTTTAATATTTTTTACTTAATTGTGTATGCTTGTATCGTGTACAAATGTATTTTTGGGTTATGGTGTGTTGATATGACTTTACTCAAAAGGATGTGTTGTACTTGTTTGCATAATTCTGGGAACTGTAATACTTAATCTGAGATTCTGTCCATTTTGGAAACTGCAGCCACCACTGTAGCTCGCTTGATTACAGTGTATTGATATTAGGTCAAACCAAGTAGTGGTTTGTGGCTTACCTCTAGGAGCTGCACTTTTCCTTCTGAGATATTATAATTTACATTACAAAACAATGGCTGAAAATGGAGCATTCTGACTGACATGCAACCAAAAGGATTATGCTGACCATACAATGCAGTTATTTTCTGTAATAGTGCAGAGGTTTAGGGCTCTGAGCTGCAAACCTGGAGAGCTGGGTTTGAGTCCCACAGCCCCCACTTGCATACTATGTGACCATAAGCAAGTCAGTTAACTTCTTTGTGCTCCCAGGTCACATCTGGAAACAAGCTTCAGCTTAGTGTGCCTTTCCTGGTTAAACTGTCTTACATACAGAATTCCTCACAAAACGCTTCACAGTTCTATATAAAAAAATAAATGACAGGCTGGATCATCATGGATGCTACAGTGAAGAAATGTTAAAAAAACAGAAGCCAACAAGGTACTGTGATCAAGCTAGGAGCTGAAGGTCAGGGAGAAGAGTTGAGGTTTCAGATGAAATTGAAAAAGGAAAATTTAGTGAGGTAGAGGGGAGGGGAGGGAGGAGGGAGAGAGGAGAGGGAGAACGTGGGAGACTGTTCCAGTCAAGCAGCAGCGTGGAAAAGGCTTTGCTACTGATGCTGAATAGATTGTGGTTGGGTACAAAGAGGAGAGCTGCAGAGGAGGAGCAAGGGGAGCAAACAGGTGAGTAGCAGAAAATATGGACAAAGAGATAAGCAGTAGGGGAACCATGGATGATTTTAAAGACACGGGGAACAATATTTAGTGGATCCTGAAATTGATAGGGAGCCAGCAGAGATCATGGAGAATAGGAGAGATATGATTATGCTTTTTGAGGCCTGTGCTGAGGTGGGCAGAAGTATTTTGGACATTATAAAGTCTAGACACTTGAGATTTAGTTAGAACAAAAAAGGAGGATACCGCAGTAATATAGGCAAGTGGACAAAAAAGTATGGATGTGGACCTCTGCAGAGGATGAAATGAGACAATGACAGACAAGGGTGTGCAAAATTAAAAACACTGGAGATATGAGAAGGAAAGGAGGGTTCAGGGTTGAAGAGCAGTTTCTGTAGTTGAAGCAGTTGACACAGTGAGATATTTTCCAAAATGTCTGTGATATCTTTGGAGAAATTTCCTGCCTGCCTGAAGTACCAATTTGGGGCCAGCAGAGAGAATCTCTAGAAATATCTGCTGCTACAGTATATGCTTTGGCTAGAGTGGAAACTAGAGTGAAACCTATCCAGCATGTTAAATAGTCATGGAGTTGAATCCTGCTTAGGAAGGGAAGGTTAGAGATGGGACAGGAGTTGGAGAAAGAAGCAGAATCAAGAGTGTTTTAGGAGAGGGGTGACAGGGTCAGATTTGAGAGAGTAAAAGGAAAGTACCTGAAGCAGTATAAGGGGAAAAATTTGACAGCCATGGGAATAATTACTGACTTGACTGAAAAGGCCTACACCTGACCACCAGCATTTACATTTGCAGCACAAAGATAGAAGTTAGTTTCAGGTTATAACTTGTTTTATTTGTACAAAAATGGCATATTAGGCTGTACAGAACCAGCGTGATATATTGTGGTGGTCCCCACCAAACAACCTGACATGTTTTGCACCTAACCATGGGTACTATGTCAAAGGTAATACTTAGCTGTTTTCTTGGCTTTAAGTAGTGCGAGATTTAAAGCAACGGTATCTTTTACAACACTCCCAAAAAGCGCCATGTGTGACAAATAGACAACACTAACAAATCACTGCTACATAAATGCTGTACTTCTGTTACTAATAGACTGATCCCGTACTGCATTTTAAACAACCATAAAGTCCGAATACTATAGATTCCGTTAATCAGATGTTCAGAAGTACATTTCACTACTAATACTTGGATTCTAAATAAATTCCTTAATAAAATATGTATCACAGCTGACTCAGCATTGTTGGTGAGCTCCACTCTTTTTTTTTTTTAATCAAGGTTTTTCTCCCTAGCTGGTCAGCTCCACTCTGCCCCAGCCCACCCCCAACCAACTGCCTGCCTCCCTAGGATATACCTGCCATGTTCTTCCATGGATTGCCCCTGTCGCCCCCCCATTGGGGCCAGGAAGGGAGATCCATCCTTCTCCCCCTGGAGCACAGTCTGGTTGGGCAGGTTGCACTGGGTGGTGGCACAGGTCAGGGACGAGCTAGATGTCATCTGCTTACTATTTTGTTTTCTTCTTTTTTGCCCATGATCGATGGCATGCAGTGGCACAGGTAAATGTGTATATGAAGCCATTCAGCACCTTCTGTCAAGTTGCCGACTGCCCCACAGTGGTGTCGCAGCCACTTGCCTTGCCACCACACCTCCACAAGGTGGCAGCATTGCAGTGGCGTGGCATATCCCCCAGGAGAGGAGGCAGCCATCGGGCACTCAGTCCTGTCCCTGGCTGACCCCCAGCAGCCTGAGCCTGCTTCTGAATCCAGACCGCCGACATGGGCGGAGGTGTGTCAACCAGTGCCTCAACACTCCGCACCACTGGGCCAGGCCGATGAGTTCAACTCTTATGCTTTTTATGAAATACAAAAATCCTATCAGGAATAGAGACAAAACAAACAAGTAGTTAATTGATTAATTGCAATGTGATATGAATACATCCAGAAGACAAATATACAAAGAAATCCTAAAAACAAGAAGCAGGTCCATGGCAGGCCCATTTAGGAGACTAAAGTACTAATCTACAAACAGTTTACCAGATCAAGCCAATGTACTGCATCCAATCCAAATATCAAATAATTTTTTTGTATCCTAAGGGTCATATAAAAGTTTCCTCCCTATCAATTTCTTGGGGTGTTTGATAACTATTAATTTAACCTGGTGCTTAGCAGGATCATCCTTCTGTTTGTATGCCTAGCCAGGGCATTTTCAGGATCCCCATTTTCAATGGCACGTGAATGCTCGCCTGTTCGCAAATTTCTAGGTCTTATCATTTTTTTTCATGTAGTAACCACTACATGAGCAATTCTATGGATAAATAAAACCATCTGTAGTACAGGTGATGAATTCAGAGATACTGACTTGATCATAGTACTGCTCTTTTTTTGGTTTTTGTTAAGATTCTTTTTCCCTCTGTTTACTGGTTCAGGGGCATCCCTCTGACGTCCCCACCCAGCTGCTCCTGCCCAGCCTGAGAACACCCCCAACCTCAGGTCCCCCTTGAACTCCAACCTATCACCCCCCACCCTGTTGGGGACCCCCCCTTGCTTGTGTCACCCAGGGCAGGGACACTATCCACTTACCTGGTGAATGGCCGGAGGACATTGGGACCCTGGGTGGGTGGGACCCAACAGTGGGCATGGCATGGAGCTGGTGGCACCTCTTCATCTCCACCTGATCCCTGGGTGTTTCCTTTGTTCATGAGCATGAATTTCCCCCCCCCGGAGGCATGGATGTGCGGTGACATCCAGCGTGTGATGGGCGCTGTCCTGCCCCCGATCCATGGACGTCCGCCGTCACCTCCTCCCCTGTCTCTGATGTGGCCCCAGCGTTTTGCACCCCCAGCCTCCACTGGGAGTCGCTGAAGGCCGGGAACCACAACCCACCTGGCCCCTGGGGAGGGGAGCTGTCATCGGATGATCAATCCTCTCCTTCCCCAGCCAACCCCCAATAACCTGAGCTCACTTCTGACCCCAGGTCACCAGTGTGATAAAAAGTAAGGCACTATGCGCCTCAGCCCTCTACACCACTGGGCTGGCTACAGTATTTCTCTTAGAATGGATAAATGTTTTGGTACATAATTGTAACAACCCGACAAAATTATAGTTGCCAAACCTGTAGCAACCATTGAGAAGAGGAGGCAACCAACTATTATCTGTTTTTGTGGAACTGGTTGTGCACAATTTGTATTTGTATCTTTGCATTTATTTGTTTTGTCCAGAAAAGGCTCCATTGAATGATGCTCACATACAAGGAGGTCCTGGTTATGACAGCCAAAAAGTCAAAAATATCCGCAGTTAGGCATATACAGAATTCATAATAGACAATTGTATGATACATAGTGCAACAAAGGGCAGTAGTGTCATAATTTCATATTGTTTATTACCTTGATAGGCATATTGAGCAAAACTGCCCTTTTATGGCTTCATAGCAAGAGCTATGCTGATGTATTGCTTACGTATAGAGAAAAGGGGTCTCTGGGAGTGTAGCCATGGTTGGATACCGAACACACCACAGCTGTCTCCTTATACCGAGTGGAGTTGAAGCACATCTCTCCGTGTCCTCTCCATTCACTACAGTGCTTCTTTCCTCCCCCCAACCCCACCGTCACACTATTTTCTTGCTCTTGACCCAGCTGCCTGCCCTGGGTGCTTACTGTAATCAAGACCTGCTAGGGACATTTTTCACAGTGAAATCAGATCTCTTCATTCTGTAGAGCTGATCTGCCTGTTATCCTTGTTATGCTTCAGTGCTCTTGGTAATACAATATTAGTAATGCACAAAGATGTAAAGAATGCACATTAAAGCTATATGGGTGAAGGGCAACAATGCTTTTGAGGGGCACTGTAGAAGACACACAAAAAAGATCATGCCAGCTGGCAGACACATTCCTGTATAGAACTGGAGATGCATTTATCAGCCCTAGCCATCTGTATGCAACACCACCCTAGGAAAGCATTGTATAGAAAAAGAATATTATAGTGAACACCATCACAGCAGCAAACGTAGACCCACCTCTGCTCTCATGTTACCCTGCCGTTAACTGTGTGGGTATGCCCCACTGTTATTCAGTATCCATCTACATGCGGGACTAACCCAGGAAAGCATTTTATAGAAAAAGAATATGATAGCGAACACTGTCCCAGCAGCTGATGTAGACCCACCACTCCTTTCATGTTATCCTGCTGATGACAATGTGGGTGAGCCCCACTGTTATTCAATATCCATGCTAGCTGCGAGGAGAGCCGCAGCTACAGCTGTGTGGCAGGCAGAGTTGGTGTCAGAGAAACAACTGGTGGGTTTGTGTGGGACACTCGGAGAGGCAGAAAGAGGTTATGAATGGAATGTTCCCCGAAATACACAGCTAAGCAGGAGCGTGCAGTTTGTGACATGTAGGGAAGAATAGTAGCAGCACTAGAGACCACAGTATAAGTGAACTGCATGCTACCCCTGCTGTGTGGGTGCGGTGAGGGGCTCCCTTCAGCGCGGCATGTCTTCTCGCTGCTACTGACATTTCAAGGGAAGAGAAAGAAAGTGGAAAGCAACAAAGGGATCTAACGAGGGAGACAAAGGCAAGCATATTGACAGAATTCCTGAACACAGCCCTGGAGCAGGACAGCTATCAGATAAATGTGATTAGTTTTCCTCCCGCACGAATAATAATGTAATTTCACCTTTACATTACAACTCTCTGTGTGATCAGTGTAGGATTTCTTTGTGTAATGATTGTTATGTGGTTCTGCTATGTACACCCTCCAAATTCTCTCTATTCTTGCCTCATTTTGTCTTTTTCATTTAAAACACATTTGTGCTTCTGTCTACACCAAAACAACTCTTAACTGCTTGCTACAGTACTACCGCCTTTGAACCTCTGCAGTGGCTCATCATTGGTGGTTTCAAGTACTAAGCAACCATGCAAGAATAGTGATATAACTGAGCAAACAGTTGTTATTTTAAAAACACAATACACGCTTGATATGTTGTTGCACATTGATATGTGCAGTGTTCATCAGGTTTGCATGCTCCACACATGGAGAATAATGTATGGGCAACCATACACAACAGGGCTGTGTTTCCATCGAGGGGTTGAGATGACAGCATCTGAACCTCGAGAGCGAAGCTCAAGAGGTCTGTGCTGTCATCTCAACCACGAGATGGAAACTCATGCTGAGTTGTGTGTGGTTGACCATATTTTATTTTGTTATAGTTTATGGTTTTTTTACACTAGAGTGACAGACCCCCACTGAAGTGAAAACAAAAAAACTTGCCATTTATTTGTTCTAATTATATATCAAAATCAAATTTCAAGACTTTTGAAAGGTAAAAGGTAGGACTTTTGGCACTGGGTGGTTAGTAAGTAGTTAGGTGTAGAATAAATACAAAATTTAAACTTGTATGACCTTTGAACTGTGCATAACAACTGTTCGGAATGTGCATAACACTTCAGAATGCGCATAATGGTTTAGAATGTGCTTAACAAGGATTTTGAGCAGGCTGATTTTTATACGTAACAAAGGGTAACCATATACTATATACATTTTATACCTTTTATCAAGTTAATGCATTAGCAGCCATAGTGGCTCTGTCCAGAGTTTGTTTCTAATGTGACGAGCAGATAATAGAAAGACATAAAAACATTAGCAGTTCAAAGGTGGTTCCACTCATTGGAACAAGGGTCAGCACAAAAAAAGTAGCTAGCAGTCAAAACACAGATTTACACAATAAAAGCAATTTTATTGTAACTGGATTTATCTTAGAGTGCTTGAAAAGACAGTGCAAATTGCAGAAAAATAGTTTGTTTTAGCAGCTCACCACGTCTGTCTAGGGCAAAAAATAACTTCAGGCTGCAAGGGAGGGGCTTCAAAGATCACTACAGTGGTAGATCAGTCATGGTTCATCCCAGATGAGTGCAGATAGCTGCACAATCGACTTAAAGAACCATCCAAAATGATAAAATAAGTATGTGCCCCCGCACTTCCAAGCATGCCAGCCTGTGTCTTGGGGGTCCCACTACTCGCTTACGTTTCAGTGTCAAACTGATGTCATTGTCAGAGTATGGTGTGCCAAGTGTGAAGAGTAACATTTAAAGGCTGTTTCCTAAAGAGACAGTTTACTTTTATGCCATAAAGCATAATGTGCGATAGTGATAGTGCTCTGAATATAAAACAGTGCAATAAGCGTGTACGGAAACATCACAGTGAAACAGTGCAACGAGAGCATATCAAAACAATATATTACATGTAAAATCAGAATTGACAAAGCAAAAGGCATAACAAGCGAGTAACAGCTGAAAGTGTAAAACTACACGGGATGGGGTGGGGGAGGGGGTTGGGAAGAAGAGAGGAAAGGGGGGAAAGGGAGGAAAGGAGAGACGGAAAGGGAAGGGCTAAATAGGGAGGGTGAACAGCAAAAAATAGAAACACAGTATATAGTTGACAATTCCAATCAAAATCATAGAAAATGAAGGTAAAGGAAGATCCTTCTTTAATCCATTGGGAGAGAGTGTGTTCAAGGTGGCAATCAAGTATGCTTATCTCTGGTGGAGTTTCCTTACCAAATCCCCTCCACAGATGCCAAGGTCCACTTTTTTTTTTTTAAATTTAGATCGCTTTATTGGTTTTTCAAAACATACAAGCAAAGCACAGAAAAAAGATACCGCAACATCATTGACCAGGTAACCCCGAGGAACGCAGCCCCCCCCAGCATAAACAAATCAAAGCTAGCTAACGGAGCAGGATAGATAGATTCCTACCAATAAAGTTACATATAGAAGTATATAAAATATATCAATCTCCCTACAGAGCCTTAAAATCAGTAATTATCCAACACCTGAGTTGTACAGAGCATGCAGCTTGCCCCATTTCCTATCCCATTTTTTGGAAGTGTGCAGGCGGGCAATCATGTATTCCGTTCTCAAGTTAGATAGTAGCTATTGCATCCACTCATTGTAAGAAATCATGGTTTGGTCTAGCCAGTGTCTGAGGGCCACTTTCTTTACTGAGAGGGAAATAAGTGCCATGAAATATCTACGTTCCCTTACAGGGATTAAAGCCATATCCCCTAAAATGCAAATCTCTGATTGGAACAGGCCCTGTAACCCCAACAGAGGATCAGCTCTACTCTCAATTATAGTCCAAAGTGGAGCAACCATAGAACAAGAGCACAAAATATGTAAAAGAGTGCCTTCTTCCCGCCCACACCTAATGCACATAGGTGACTGCAACCGCCCCACACGCGTTAGTTTCTGCAGGGTATAGTACAGATTATTTAGAATGTTAAACTGCATAAGATGCAGCCTATCCTGACTTACATGGTGGTAAGTACTTTCTCAAATACTCAGCCAGTGCTGTGGAGGGACAGAGAACACTTGGTCCCAATAAGGAGAGGAGCCGACAATTTCAGGGGCATACATGGACAATTATTTGTACTATATAAAGATGACACAGCAAGTTTTGGGGATACCTGAGAGAAAATTGTAGAGAAAAAATTGGGAAAGTCAGTGGTCCAAGACCCCTGGCCAAACCACTTTAATAACGCATGTCTTAACTGATAAACCCTAAAAATGTACTTCTGTTTCAAGCCTAATTGCCACAATATTACCTCCGAAGGCTTCAAAATTCCATTATTTAATAAGTACCTGACCGTTAAGGCACCCTCCTGTCTAAGCCAGTTTCCTGCAATATGTTGCCCCCTATTTTGAAATTAAGATTCTGAAATGTAGATTGTGAAATATCTTTTGAGATAGGAGACTTTACTAGGGTCCAAAACTGGGAATAAACTTTAAGCGAAGTTCCCATGACAGTATTCTTCACCTCTGCAGGAAGATTGGTCTAGGGAATATATCTCCAGGTAGCCACATCGAATTCATGCTGTTATAACCTATGAATTTCCAGGTCTAACCACGGAGGTTGATATCCCTGAGGAAGACCCAACGAGGAAGGGGGAAACCACTGAAATAATTTACTAAAGTGGCTGGAAAAGTAGTAAATCAGGAAATGAGGAAGCTTAATGCCCCCCAGCTGTTTTGGGGCTGCCAGTTTCTTTTATGACCTTCTAGGAGCTTTATCCTGCCAGATAAATTTTGTGATGATTGAGTGTAAATGCTGAAACCATTTTAGTGGTATCCAGAAATTAAGCATATGCAGGGGGTAAAAAATCCTAGGGAGTATGTTCATTTTAATAACAGAGATACGGCCCCATAAGGAAAGAGGGAGTGTTTGCCAGTGAGTCAAATCCTGTTGCACCCAGCTCACCAGGTCCTCCAAGTTGAGTTTAGGTATTAGTGACGCTTCTTTGGCCAAATACAGGCCTAGATACTTAAGGGTGCTAGGAGACCATGTTAACCCCAGAGATATTACCTGCTGCTTGTTAACTGTGACAGTGAGAGGAAAGACTGTTGTTTTATTAACATTAAGCTTATAACGAGAGAGGGTACTGAATTCCTCAATGATGCGTAGAGCTGTTGGAAGGGAGGTATCCAGGTGGGTAAGATGGAGCAAAATATCATCCGCGTATATTGACATCAAGAAAATATTGGGGCCTACCGGGATACCTATTACTTCCAGTGACATGTAGAGCCTCCTGAGTAAGGGCTCCAGATATAAATTAAAAAGAAGGGTCGAGAGTGGACAGCCCTGCCGGGTGGCAGAACCTAGAGGAATAGAGGAGGAAAACACCCCGCTACAGTAAACTTTTGTGGACGGCGAGGAGTACAAGACTCACACGCATCTTATAAAATCTTGTAGGAAACCAAACACTTCGAGGGTGATAAACAAAAAGGACCAATTTACCCTGTCAAAAGCCTTCTCTGCATCCAGGGAGACCAAAGCCATGGAAGTATCCCTTTCCCTGGATGCAGAGAGGATATGCGATAGCTTTTGAAAATGATCTAAGGAGGACTGGCTAGGTACAAAGCCCACTTAAACCCTGGGCAAAATACCATCCCATACCCGGAGGATCCTAGTGGGCAGTATTTTAGCCAGGATTTTAATGTCACAGTTGATTAATGAAATGGGAGTGTAATTACCCACTGCCTCAGGGGATTTGTCAGGTTTTAGATGTACCACAATAAGAGCTTCAAGGAGCCGTGGGTCTGATATACCATTTTCGTGGATGTAGGCAAAAAAATGAGAAAGAGAGGGCAGTATCTGTTCTACAAAAACTGTATAAAAGTTAGAAGTAAAGCCATCAGGGCCTGGGGATTTATCCGGAGAAAGACTAGTTATAGCCTGGCAGATCTCCATTACTGAGATAGGCTGAGACAGAAAAGCCTGCTGTTCTTGCGTTAATCTTGGAAGTTTGCACTGTTGAAGGTATGAGAGAAGATCCAAGCGAGACTTTACAGAGAGTCGGGCACCATAGAGTTCTCCATAGAAAGTGGCAAACTCTTGGGCTATTTCCCAGGGACAGGACAACATAGTTCCAACTCTCGCTCTAATGGATGCAACTAATCTAGAAGATTCGACTTTTTGCAATCAGAGAGCCAGGAGACAGCCCGCCTTGTCCCCCTGATCAAGGTACTTTGCCTCAGTTTTTAATAAGGCATACTCCACCCTTTCTTTTATTATAGTTGCATACTTATCCCTCAGAATTGTCAACTCCTGCAAAATGTCTTCTGGTGGCTAATGGGAAAGGGTAGTCTCAATGGTAGTGATCTGCCATTGCCTTAACTTTTTTGCGTTTGGAAGCTAGGCGAATACATTCTCCCCGATACAGCATTTGCAGGCCTCTCACTCCAGGTCCACCTTCCCCACGGAATCCGAGTTCAGTTGATCAAGCCATGTGATTTGGTCCTTTATACGGTCAACTAGAAATTTATCAGATAACAATTGGTTATTGAATTTCCATATTTTGTCCTTATCTCCATTAGAAGTGAGAACCACTGATAACCAGACCAGTGAATGATCGGAAAGGACCGGACGTCCAATTTCCGCTTC
This sequence comes from Neoceratodus forsteri, assembly GCA_016271365.2. Taxonomy (NCBI): domain Eukaryota; kingdom Metazoa; phylum Chordata; order Ceratodontiformes; family Ceratodontidae; genus Neoceratodus; species Neoceratodus forsteri. Next base: position 731,128,603 of record CM028137.1, read on the forward strand.
TACTGTCCTTGGAAAAAGAGAGGCGCTGAGAAAAATAAAATCCAGTCTAGAATAGGAGCCATGGGCTGGGGAAAAATATGTGTACACTTGATCCTGAAGGTGCAGAAACCACCATGGGCCACAGAGCCCCACCGTCTGTATCAGCTCCCATAATGAGCGCTGCTCCGAGGTAGCTCCATTCTGCGAGACCCTGATCTGTCCAGATCAGACATGAGGATGACATTCCAATCTCCAACAATAATTAAAGGGAGTGGGGGAAATCTGGAGATCTGGTCTGCAAGCTCCATGAAAAAGGAGGGATCTACCTGATTAGGCCTGTATACACACCCCAGGATGACGGCAATGCGGTCTAATATGCTTTTAATAAAGACATATCTGCCGTTGGTGTCTGCAGTTGTTTGATGGTGTTGAAAAGGGACTTGTCTCGACTTGATAGCTGCCTCCTGACTTGCTGAGGTACCTCCTGCACCAAACACCTGTCCTATAAACTGTCTGCGAAGGAGGGTAGTCTCTGATGCCAACAAATGGGTCTCTTGCAGGAAGGTAATCTGACACTGTAACTGCTGCAAGTGCTTAAGGATTTTGATCCTTTTCAGGGGAGACCTAGCCCCTTGAACATTCAAGGATGCAAACTTTATCAGATTGGCCATACGGACATTCAGAGTCTTTGGCACTATGAACCCTGCCCATTAAACCAAATGATCTAGCCCCGCCCCTGCCTCCTCCCCAATCCCCCACCCTAATTACCAGCCACAAAACTAAATATTCCAACACAAAATCCCACCTCAACACACTTCTCTGACTACCAACCCCCCTGTCATCCAAGCCATAACATAAACTAGAAACATGAGAGAAACAAAAAACCCACATAGTTCGTGTCAGCCCCATTTACAAAACCGGCTTACAAACCCGGCCCCCCTTGACAAACAAGAGTCCCATATAGGCTGCATAGGCTACCCCATAAGGAGCAACTCTAATAGAAAGGATCCAGTACCATACAGCCATAAAAAACAGAGCTGTCTATAACCCTCAAGTAACAGAAGTTAACCACACAAAACATGGTAGCTGTATAAATATTTGTATGCATGACTACTATAACACAGTAGGAGGCACAATAGCCTACTGAAGATTATGAATGACGCAACTAAAGTGTCCGGGAAACCAGGCCCATCATGTGTTAATCCTGACAAAGGTAAATCAATAGTAAGAACCTTTACTTAACGTTTAAGCCCACGCAAACCAGCGGGTCACTAAGGATCTCCTCATGTAACAGGAAAAAGTTAAGGGAGCAGACGATACATTTCTCTGGCAGCCTGTTCCAAGCTTTGAAACGAGTGTCATGTATCCTTGCAAAAGACCTGCAACTTCACGGGGTAAAGCATTTTGAATTTTATGGAGGCAGCTAGTAACTTTAGCACAACAGGATGAAATGATGCCCTCTTTTGTCTCACAGTAGTAGGCAGATCTTGTAAAATACGTATCCGTTACCCTTCCCAGGATATTTCCTTTAAGTCCCTGCATTTGGTGAGCACATGTTGCTTATCTAAGAAATTAAGTAATTTGAGTATGAGAGGGTGTGGAGGAGACCCGGGCTGTGGCCTGGCCCGAAACGTGCAGTGTTCTCTCTCTGCAGTATAGCTGGAGTGGTTTGGTGAAGGCCCAGCAATTTTCTCTAGGAATTTCTGTGTGAAAAGTACAAGCGAAGAGGATTTGTCATCCTCCGGCAGACCAAAAACTACCAAATTGTTATGTCTGCTTCTTCCTTCCAAGTCCTCAAGTTTCCCCTCTACCTTGTGTATCTTCTGGTGCAGTAAGGAAATCTCAGGGTCCGTTCTGTCTTGCCACCCCTCCATGGAAACAATTTGAGCTTCTGCCTCCCCTACTTGTCTGGCAGTCACAGACAAATCTGAATGGAGACTTTTAAGCTCTTCAGAGAGCGATAGTATGAGCTCCCTGATGGGCTGCATTTCAGCCAAAAATTGCTCTTCGGACAGAGGGGAAGGGGCGGCATGTTAGTAGCTGTAGCCCGACTAGAAGAGGCTCCATGAGCTTTGGCCTTCTTGCTATCTTTCTCTGGCATAGCAGGCGGTGTATGGGTCGGAAGGGCCTGCCTCATCTCGGTGTCCATCCCTGGATAACTGCAGCGAATTCTGGGACAAATTAACACCCGAGTGAACATGGAGGTAACGTGGTTTACTTATCTTATAAAAATACGGTCAAGGTATTTTACTTAGCCGATGATTTTAGAAGGGAGAGGCGGGAGAGGTACGAATGTGTGGCTGCTAGCACTGAGGCATTACTTGACTTTCTAAGGTCCACTTTTTTAATACCCCAAAATTTTAGGGTAAATACTGACCAATGTCCTGCTTCTCAGTTGTAGTGTACCATGACATACTTATTTTTTCTGACCCATATGGCCATTTTGTCTTCACCCATTCTCATTTTTATAGCCCTCTTTGTATGTCCGACATAACTCAAGTGAGCAGATAAATAACTCTTGTCGTACTGCAGTTTATAATTTGTTTGGTTACAAACTTTTTTCTTGACCTTGGATAATTGAAGGACTGAGTATTTACCGTATTGGTACAGTGCACACAGTGCCCACATTTGAAATTGCCTGTCAGAGATTTCGGTAGCCAGTCATGAAGAGAAACCTATTTTTTTTCAATGCTGGATGTACGAGTCTGTCCCTTAGGCTTGTTCCTCTACTATATGTTGCACACAATGTCTGTGCAGTAAGTGTGTCAAATCTGGGATCCATTTATAGTACGTCCCATTTTTTTTTTTTAACAATCCGGCTTATTTGTGGGACTATTGGATTGTACTACATGATGACAGTGGGTGAGCTTTCTGTCTGAGTTTCTTGGCATCTGGTCAGTAACTGATTCCCGTCAGCATGTTTTGCATTCCTTAATGCTTCATGAACTACTGATGTTGATAACTTCTTTCAGAAAAACATCTCACTATATCTCTGCTGGGCTTGCTAAAGTCTACTCTTCTGAGCTGCATTGGACCCGCAAAAATTATCCTTTAGGAACAGTATTCACTAAATTAGGTGGATGGCAGCCATTGTACTGGAACAGTGTATTCCATGTCATGGGCTTACAGTAACATTTAGCACTCAGGCTACTACCATGTTTGGGGATAAGCAAGTTTAGGAATGGAATTTTCATGTCACTCATAGTATGTATGAATTTCAAGTGAGAGTTTGTGCTGTTGATGCATTCAAGAAAGAGGTTAAAATGTTCCTGTCCTCCCATCCAGATCACAAAACAATTATCAATGTACCTCTTTCATGTTTTGATGACTTGTTTGAATAAATTTGTTTCTCGTGCAGAACAGCAAACTCTGCTCCAACTGCTTTCATGTGCCAGGTAAAAAGTCCAGCATACAGAAAAGGCAAATACAGTACCAGCACCATTAAGTTAAGTGAAAGGCTTTATTATAAAGTGCAAAATGCTAGCAGTCAGTACAAAATACCTCTATGTTTGCTATGCAGTGTCATCAGGGGATTTCCTGATGACGCTGCCTTAGCGAAACCGGTAGAGGTTTGTTTTGTATAATCTGCTGTTACGCCCTGCACTTTATAATAAAGCCTTTTGTACTTAACTTAATGGTACGGTATTTGCCTTTTTCTATACATTTGTTTTTGCCTTCTAGATGAATGCCTCCCCCCCACCGCCACCACCATGTACAGGTTCGCCAAGTTTGGGGCAAATGCAGTGCTGTAGCAGTTCCCTTATGTTGGACGTAAAAAGTTTCTTCAAACATAAACTAGTATGCTTCAAGTGCAGGCTTAGCCAAATCAATGATATAGTCGGTAGGTGGCAATAAGGTCTGTTTGTTTGCTAGAACTTGATTAAGGCCTGTAAGCCCCCTTCATGAGGATTGTTCGAATATAGACTTTCTATGTCTTTTGCCACAAGGCAGTCTCCCAAAGAGATCTCAATACACTGCTGGATTTTTTAAATGTAATTTGTGTCTTTCACGAAAGACTGAAGGAGGGGAACTGGTGTTTTGATGAAGGAGTCTACACATTTCTAATTACATTTAGAGGTAGCACCTATGGGTGATATAGTAGGCCTGCTGAGGAGAGGCCTGCTGTCTTTGTGCACCTTTGGGAGCAGATAGAATGACAGTTTCTATAGATTTTTTTACTGACATGAAGTCTGCATCTTTTTTACTTATCCATCCAGATTGAAGGCCAATGTTGATAAGATGCTGTGCTTGTTTTAAGATTTCTTCGGTTGGGTCATAATACATTCTTGTACAGAAGTCTTGATCAAGTAACTGTCTCTTGACTTCAGAAACATAATCTTTGTGTTTCCATACCATGACTGCTCTGCCTTTGTGGATGGGCTTAATGATGGCTTCTGTCAGATTTTTTATCTAGGCTAGTGCCTCCACCTCCCCCCCTTGATACTCTTAGGGTAATGGACATAATGTTTAGCTTGTTGTGCCAATATCCATTTCACTTCATGGTCTCTAGAGTACAGTATGTTGCAAGAGCAAGGCTGTTTGAAGGGGGACAAAATGATGACCGGTTTCTCAAACCAGTTTCCTCCCTTCTCAAAGCTTCTATGTCCGTCATAGTAGTCTCCTGTTCTGATGGCTCTAGAGGGTTAATCCCAAAGTACTCATAAAGTTGTAAGTGCCTCAAGAATTTAAATAGGTATGCTTCAGTATTGAAATTGCTGGGTCTATTGGTGGGTATAAAAGAGAGGCCTTTCACGAGGACTTTTTCTTGCTTGGTGTAAGTATGATGTTTGAGGGGTTCAGGATCAATGATATGGGTTTCTGTTCCTGGGTGACTTCCTCACAGTTGTCCAATCCTGCCTCCCTCTGAAGCATTACCTCCCATAAAGGGTGGTAGATGCATGGAACAGCCTCCAGGAGGAGGCTGTGGGGACAAAAATGGTTGGCGAATTCAAGGAAGCATGAGACAGATAGAAGGGAGCACTAGTGGTAGGGAGGAGGAGGTAGATTGCAGATCAAATAGAATCTGGAGTTTTTACAGTATGTAGGGAAATGGACAGACTAGGTGGGCCAGGTGGTCCTTATCTGCCATCAAATTCTGTTTCTGTGTTTCTCCTTCACCTGCCTCTGAAACATCTCCCTCTTTTCTTACCCATGCCCATTCTTGTCTGCTTTTGCATCTTTCTGACAGATCCAGATCAAGGTTCTCTGGATCAATGTCTAAAAAATGATGCCTGATGGCAGAACTATCTCTTTTGGAATCATGACTTTCTCCAGTATCACAGTCTGGGCCAGATGTTATGTCTTGCTTATCCACTCTAAAATCTGCTCTTCCTCTTGTGTTTTGTCTAGCATTTGTTGTTGAGCCATGCCAGTTGTATACATTCCCTCCATTGTAGTCCCTCTGATCTTTAATGTGTTTTCTTTGTATTTAATAAGGTCAGCTCTGTATCTTTGTATTTGTGTATCCATTTTTTCTTTCAGGGGAGTCAACTTGCTGGCTGAAAATTTATGTGCAAACTTTGGTTCACGTTCTGTAATGGCAGCTGCTACCTTTTCTGCTTCTTTCTTTGGTTTCTTTACAGATAGATGCACATGGTTATGACTGCATTTATTTAAAAATCTGCTCCCAATCTTTTAAATATTCTTCATCATCTGCACCAAAACAAGGGGGCTTTTGAATGCGGAGACCTCTCAATATGTCCTTGTCATGCCAATATTATGAAAGGGATGCAGCATGTAATTCAAAAATGAAACATTATCTTGTGTAGGTTTTCTAACGTGCATGTGTCTGTCTGTTCATTTGGAGCAGCAGTCTGAAGGCTTGCAAAATGCTGCTCTGTTTGCTTGTCATTGTAAGCTATAGTATTGTGGTCTCATCCGAGAAGGAGAAACATTCTGTTGAGGGTGTGCCAGGGGCCATTTTTTTTTTTTAAGAAATACTGAGGAGACACAGTTCTTCTCTCACTTCAAGCAACAGAACTGCCATAAAACTGAGTGGAGCAATTCCTTTAAAAATGTGGGCACTCCCAAAACCCCAATTTAGTAAATTTGAAAAACCAACAGGCAAAATAAAGTTCATAATACATATGAAACTTTCATGCATGTAGCAGGGGTTGCAAGGCAAAAGTAGTTCAGTGTTGGTTCCACAAAAGCAGTTAGCAGTCAAAACACAGATTTACACAACAAAATCAGTTTTATTGCAACTGGATTTATCAGAAAGTGCTTGAAAAGACAGTGCAAATTGCAGAAGAACAGTTTGTTTTAGAGGCTCACCACACGCCTAGCTAGGGTGAAAAACAGCTTCCGGCTGCAAGGAGAGGACTTCACATGTTGCTCCAGCAGTAGTTCAATCCCAGATGAGTGTGAATAGCTACACAGTCAACTTAAAAGAACCATCCAAAATAATAAATACTGTATGTATGTGCCCAGGCATGTCTGATCATGCCGGCCCATGTTTTGATGATCTCGCTACTTGTTTATGTTTGTGTCAAACTGACGTTATCATCAAAGCGTGTTGCGCCAAGCATGAAGAGTGACATTTAAAGGCTGTCTGTTAAAGAGACAGCATACTTTTGTGCAAGAAAGCATAAAGTGCAATAGTGATATTCCGAGTGCTCTGAAAAATAACCAGTGCAGCAAAAACATATCAAAACAATACATTACATTTAAAATCAGAATCAACAAAGTAGAAGGCATATCAGAGTAAATAACAGCTGAAAGTGCAAAGCTACGGGGAGGTGGGGGTGGGTGGGGTGGTTGGAAAGAAGAGAGGAAAGGTAAAGAAGGGAGGAAAGGAATGATGGAAATGGAAGAGAAAGAAAGGGAGGAGGTCAATGGGAGGGCAAACAGCAAAAAAAAAAAATGAAACAACGTATATAGGTGACAATTTCCGTGAACTCGTAAGAATGAAGGTAAAGGAAGATCCTTGTCTAATCCATTGGGGGAGAGCGTGTTCAAAGTGGCAATACAGTATGCTTATCTCTGGTGGAGTCTTCTTACCAGATCCCCTCCCTGGATGCCAAGGTCCACATTTTCAATACCCAGAAAATTTAAGGTAGCCACTGAACAATTTCCTGCTTCTTGGTAGTGGCGTACCATGGCATATTCACTGTTTCAGGCCCTTATGGCCATGTTGTGTTAACCCACCCTTGTTTTTAGAGCCCTTTTTGTATGTCCAGCATAACTCAAGTGAGCAGTTAAATAACCTCTGTCATACTGCAGTTTTATGATTTGTTTGATTACAAACTTTTTCATGACCTTGGATGATTGAAGGACCGAGTGTTTATCATATTGGCACAGTGCACACAGTGCCCACATTTGAAATTTACTGTCGGTGATTTTGGAAGCCAGCCATCAGGAGAATCCTGTTTTTTCAATGTTGCATGTATGAGACTGTCCCTTAGGCTTGTTCCTCTCCTGTATGTTACATGCAGTGTTTATGCACTGTGTCAAATTTTGACTCCATTAATAGCATGCCCCAATGCTTTTTTACAGTCCTGTTTATTTGTGGGGCTATGACATTGTACCGTGTGACAAAAGTGGGTGGGTGGGCCTTCTGTCTGGGTTACTTGGCGTCCAGTCAGTAATGTACTCCTGTCAGCATGTTTTGTGTTCCTCAGTGCTTCATGAAATTACTGATGTCAGATATCTTCTTTCAGAAAATCATCTCGCTATATCTCTGCTGGACTGGTCGAAGTCTAATTCTTCTGAGCAAATGCATCGCACCCTCAAAAAATTGTCCTTTTAGGGATGTTATTCACTACATTAGGAGGGTGGCGGTTATTGTACTAGAGCAATGTGTTGTGTGCCATGGGCTTATGGTAAAGTTTGGTACTCAAGGTACAATCTTATTGGGAGATAAGCGAGTCTCGGAATGGAATTTCCATGTCACTCACAGTATGTGTGAATTTCAAGTGAGAGTTTGTGCTGTTGATGTATTCAAGAAAGAAGTTGAGATTTTCTTGTCCTCCTGTCCAGATCACAAAGCAATTATTCAGTGTAGCTCTTCATTATTTTGGTGAATTGTTTGAATACATTTGTTTCTGCCTTCTAGATAAATGCTTCCTCTCCTAACCCCCTTGGTAGGTGCATCAAATATGGGGCGAATGTAGTGCTCATGGCAGGTCCCTTAAATTGGATATAAAAAGTTCCTTCAAACATAAAATCATTTGCTTCAAGTACAGACCCAGCCAAATCGATGCTATAGTTGGTAGGTGGTAGTAGGTTCCATTGTTTGTTTGTTTGCTAGAGGTTGGTTAAGGGCCTGTAAGCCACCTTCATGAGGAATGTTCAGATATACAGTAGACTTCGACATCTATTGCCACAATGAGATCTCAATACTCTGCAGGATTTTTAAAATGTCATTTGTGTCTTTCATGAAAGACTAAAGGAGGGGACCTGGTGATTTGATGAAAGAGTCTACAAATTTCGAAACAGGCTCAGTGGTGGCACCTATAGATGAAATGGTAGACCTGCAGGGGGCAGGTCTAATGTCTTTGTGCACCTTTGGGAGCAGATGGAATGTTGGTTTCAATGGATTTTTCACTGACATAAAGCCTGCATCTTCTTTACTTATCCATCCAGATTGAAAGCCGATGTCGATAAGATGTTGTGCTTGTTCTTTATCCGGTCGTAATGCAGTCTTGTATAGAAGTCTTGATCAAGTAACTGTCTCTTGGCTTCAGCAACATAATCATTGTGTTTCCATACCACAACTGCTCCTCCTTTGTCGGCCAGCTTTATGATGGCATCTGTCAGAGTTTTAAACCAGTTCAGGGCCTCCATATCCCCTCTAGTGATATTCTGAGGGTAATGGACATAATTGTTAGATTGCTGTGCCAGTGTACATTTCACTTCATAGTCACCAGAGCATGATATGTTGCAAGAGCAAGTCGATTTGAGGGGGACAGAAAGGCGACTGGTTTCTCAAACCAGTTTCCTCCTTTCTCAAAGCTTCTCCATCCATCACAGTAGTCTCCTGTTCTGATAGCTCTGGAGGGTTAGTCCTGAAGTACTCAAAAGCTTATAAGTGCCTAAAGAATTCAAATAGGTCTACTTCAATATTGGAATTGCTGGGAATATTGGAAGGGGTAGAAAGGCCTTGCAGGAGGACTTTTTCTTGCATTGGTGTAAGTGTGATATTTGAGGGGTTTAGGACCACCAATGTAAGTTCCTATTCCTGGGTGACCTCCTCACAGATCCCCAATACTGCCTCCCTCTGGAGCACGACCTCCCTCACCTGCCTCTGAAGCCACTTCCTCTTCTTTTGCCCATGCCTCCTCTTGTTCACTTTTGCATCTTTCTGGCAGATCCAGATCAAGTTTGTCTGGGTCCATGTCTAAAAAATGATGCCTGATGACAGAACTATCTGTTTCACAGTCATGGCTTTCTCTAGTAGCACTGTCTCGGACAGATAATATATTTTGATTGCCCACTCTAAAATCTGTTGTTCCTCTTTATACAGTCCCTCTATTGTAGTCCCTCTCATGTCTAGTGTGTTTCCTTTGTTTGTATTCAGTAAGGTCAACTCTGCATTTTTCTAATTGTGTATTCATTTTTTCTTTCAGCGCAGTCAATTCACTGGCTGAACATTTATGTGCTAACTTTGGTTCAAGTTCTGTAATGGCAGCTGCTATTTTTCCTTCTTCTTCCTTTGATTTCTTTATATTTAGAAACATAAGGTCATGAATGCACCCATTTATAATCTGCTCCCAATCTTTGAAATATTCATCATCTGCACCAAGAGATGGGGGCTTTTGAATGTGGAGACCTCTCAGTATATGCTTGTTGCACCAGTACTGTGAAAGGGATGTAGCATGTAATTGAAAAATTATTCATGTGTAGGTTTGTGAAGTGAGTGCATCAATTTGTTTGTTTGGAGCAGCAGTCTGAAGGCTGGCAAAAAGCTGCTCTGTCTGCTTAGCAGTGTAAGCTATAGTATTTATTTATTTGTTTTTGTTAACCAGGTAAGCACACTAGACAACGAGTGCCTATTTTCAGGTGCGACCCGGGAGGTTACAGTACAAAGAACAATAGTACATTTACAGGGTGACATACAGGCCCGCAACTACAAGTGGGCCAGGATGGAGTACAGTAGACAGCACATTGTATAGACAAGGAACAATCTCACCCACACACAGGTGGGAACAGCATAAGGACAATAATACGTGTACTGATCAACAAACTAGAGAGCGACTACAGGCTCAAAAGCGAAAGTGCATATTGAAGCAATAGTGGGAAGGGGTAGGAAGCAAGAATTAGCAGTGGGCAATATAGGGCTAGAACCAGGGGGAACCACTAGGCAGGGGCGAGCACTGCAGCAGGGGAGGGACTGACCGGTCCAGGACTGGCCCCAGTGGGCGGGTCTGGCGATGGCGAGGGGACCCCCTTGGGAGCCACGAGGGTGGGGATCCGAGACAGCATGGTGGGGGGGGGGGAAGAGGGTGCTTGCCTGTCTCATCTGAGAAGGAGAGACATTCAGTTGACGCCATGTCTTTAGCCATTTTTTTTTGAGAGATGCTGAGGAGACACAAGGCTTTTTCTCAGTTCAAACAATAGAACTGCTACTGGAGCAATTCCTTTAAAAATGTGGCAATCCCAAAACCCTGACTTAGTAAATAAAAAAAAAAAAAGCAGGCAAAATGAAGTTCACAGTACATATGAAATTTTCATGCGCTTACTAGGGGGTGCAAGGCAAAAGCAGTTCAAAGGTGGTACCACTCAGTGGAACAAGTGTCAGCATGAAAAAGCAACTAGCAGTCAAAAGTAACAAAAGCATTTTTATTATAACTGGTTTTATCTTAAAGTGCTTGAAAAAAACAGTGCAAGCTGCAGAAAATAGTTTGTTTTAGTGGCTAACCACATGCCCAGCTTGTGTGAGAAACACCTTCAGGCTGCCATGGAAGGGCTTGACAAGTTGCTATTGCAGTAATTCATCCCAGATGAGTGCGAATAGCTGCAGTCTGTTTAAAGAACCATCCAAAATAATAAATATGCATTTTCTCCCACACTTCCATACATACCGGCCCATGTCTTGGCAGCCTCACTACTTGCTTATGTTTCGATGTCAAACTGACATCATCAGAGCATGGTGCACCAAGTGTGAAGAGTGACATTTAAAGGCTATCTCTTAAAGAGGCAGTTGACTTTTCTGCAATAAAGCATAAAGTGCTGTTTAATGTGCTGTGAATGAAGAATTAAAAGTAGCAATAGAATTACATGATTTGACAAAATTGGGCAAGTTGTACTGTACAGTAGCAAAGTGATCAAGATATCATTGTCCAAAACCAGCCTGGTGGCATGTAGGCCTGATGCTCTGGATGCCTTAGCTCCCATCACACTGGTGACCTGAGTTTGGTAGTGAGCGCAGGCTACAAGGAGTTGGCCAGGTTGGGAGAGGATGGGGCCTCCAGAGGACTGTTCTCCTATCCCAGGGAGGGGGGTATGATGCAGCACTCCTAGATTGCCACCACATGGAAGCGTGATGTTAGGGCAGTGTGTGATTGTCAGAGGGGGTTGTTCAGCGGTCAGTGCATCACATACTTCTAAACGCATTGAAGTCTTTGAATGTTGCTGGAAAGAGGGAAAACAGAAAACAATGAAAAGCCTGGTTCTGGCAAATGAAGACAGGCCTGCCACCTAATCCACACTGCTGCCCAGGACCTCTAAGACTGGATCATCCTCTGGAAGAGGGGGAGGAAAGACCTCCCTCTCCTGGCCCCACCATGGGGGTTAGATACACAAGGGTACTTGGGTCCTTGGGGAGGCAATTGCTGGTGGTGTGAGGGTTGGGTCTCATAGCCTTGCTGGAGCCAGGGCCATAGAAACAGCTTGTTTAAAAAAAAAAAAGATATTTCTGTACCTGATGCTTATTTAAGTGAAAATGTAGGCAGAAGGATCTAAAAGTATACAGTGATAAACAGCAGTGTGCACAGAAAATAGGCGTGTTAACTGCTTTCCTCTCTTGAGTACCATCCTTGAAGTAGTGTTATCTAATTCCATAAGTGATGGCTGGGTCCAGTTTTACCTGTGGCCAGTGTTTATACTGTAGATGATATCCTTCACTTCATTAGAACAAATGTAAATGTACAGTCCAGTTCACAATAACTTACTGTGTAGCCAGTTTGCAACCCATTCTGTTTATGTGCATGCAATGAATTATCAACTAGTTGGTCTTTTTTCCACTCTTAGCTGCAGAATGTGGCTTTCATGTGAAAGTATATTCAGGCAGCTCATTCAGAGCTCTGTAGAAACCAATTAATGTTCAGGTATCCGTGATGAAGAGCTTTTCTGTCCAGAGCCTCAACAGCTCAGACGCTAATAGGCTGTCATATGGTTGCAAAGTAAGTTTAGTGTGAATTGCACCATTTTAGTAAAATGAATTACTCCTTAGTTCTTGCTGTGTTCACTGTTATACTGCATAAGTTGGTTCTTGTCTCTAGCATCCACCTGTTCCCTTGCCTTACGAATGGTGGCTTGTCCATAACCCCCTTCCCTTAGATGTTCCACTAATTCATTTATCCTTCCTTTATAAACCCCATTGCTGCAATTCCATTTTATGTGGATAAATTGTCCCTTAGGGATGTCCCTTGTTATGTGGTGAGATGGCAGTTTGCAGCACTGAGGAGGGTGTCACGATTTGCTGGTTTTCTTTACAGATCTCTGTAAACTCTGCCCTTTCCATCTTTTATAATCATGATGTTTAAAACGCAAATCTTTTTCTGGCTCTTTGAGACTAAAAACCCACAGCTAGCCAGTCATGCTTTCCAATTAATTAATTAATTCTTTCAGTTCAATCTCTGTGGCCCACCACCCGAGGAATTCATCAGTAAAATGATGCCACATATAAATATGGTCATAGAACGGGTAACATCTGCTTGTACAATGCACATATTCTTGTAGTGCCTCATAAACAAACTGACATAATTCGGGAGCTAATGTGTCCCCCATTGTTGTACCCTTAGTTTGTAGAAAGTATTAACTTTTGTAATGAAAAGTGTTACACTTCAAAACCATCAGTGATAATTCAGCCACAGGGATTGTACATCCAGCGTGCCCAAACAAGTTTCTTCCTCTACTGTCAAATCATAAAGTACTCTCAAAATATCCCCATATCATGAATTTAGGAATGGGGTTCGATCATATAAGGGCTCACTTAGGAGTTTGATAGTCTGGACAGTGGCTCCATAACTGAACCAATCCCCGAGACTATAGATCTCCCCAAAGATTATTTTTAGCTTTGGTAAATATTGGGCAGTATATAAAAACTGATCAGAGAGGAAAACCACCTGTAAAATTGAAATAAGTTGTAGAGGAATGATGATATTAACTTCTAGCACTAATAGGAAACCATCAATTATTTTCTTGAACCCATAGTTGGGTCACAAGACAGTGTCTTATAATAGTTCTGGTCTGTCAGCTGACGATATACCTCCTGATCATAACTGCTGGAGTTGATAACTATTGACTCACCCTTACAGTGTCTTGGCTAAGCACATCCAGTACAGCCCGCTCTTCACTAGGGAGATTGTTATGATAGTTTTGCCCATGTGACTAAGCCATAACTTTCAGGTCTTACTAATAGGTATTTAACAACACTTTCAGAACTAGAGTGCGTAGTGTGTGTGTGTGTGTGTGTGTGTGTGTGTGTGTGTGTGTGTTTGTGGTGGGTGGGGCAGAATCTTGATCTCCTTTTGAAGAAATCAACCTTCCTGTTGTGATGTTGCAAGATTTAAATCACAATCTGGTAGCATATTTGCTGGTCTGTTCACAGTAGGCTGTCCAAAAACATTACTTGTGTTGCTGTTGTTGTATACAAAATATTTTAAACTCAGTGTTCAGATAAAATGACGAAGACTTATGAACATCTGGAAATTATTAAATCAGGTGGTCAGAAGAAAAGAGAGCCCTCGATTTAAGACCTTTATTTAAACTGGAGTAAGATCTTTTGAGGATATGTTAATAACATTTAACTTATCTCTCTGATTCTTTGGTTTGTACCACCCACTATTCCAGCCTTGTCCTCTGTTTCCACCTTTGCCATCTCTTGCCAGTCCCTGTGGTACACTTCACACACTCCTATTTTGGATCTTTCTACTGCCTCTTGGAGCTGAGGGTAGCAATCCCCCCCAACCCCTTTCTTTTGATTTTTGCAATTTGGGTTTTATCTTGTAACCCTCTCATTACTTTCTCCTTCATGCTGACTTACCCCGACTAAGGACATTGCAGCATAATCTTCAGTATCTCTTTGAAATTCGGAACTTTTAATAGCTTTTTTGTTTGATCATAGTAAGTTAAATTCATATTGTAGATATCAAGTCCCAAGAAACTGATTAATTGAGGAGACTTTGGTATGATCCTTGGAGGACAAGAAGATAGTTTTGCATTTGAATTGGATGCTGTGAATCGGCCAGGTTTAAACGAAAAGCTTGATTTGGCTCCGTTGTAGAGCAGTGCTAGATACATAATTCCTTCATTTTCTGTCCTATGTGCATGCCCTCACGCCAGCAAGCACTGCCCTGCCCTGCCTTTTGTTTTGCAGTAAAGTCCATTTCATACTTTTAAATGGCTACGTTCATACCTCATTTGTTTATTTACTTGCCACAAATACCAGCCACTTGTCCTATTGTAAAGGTAATTAGCAGAATGCTGGGTAGCGCAATGCCACTCAGTGTCCCTCCTCTTCCCATTCTGTTGCACGGTCCCAAGAAGTGGCGTTATTGTACTGTGAAGCATTCCATGTTACACCATCATGATGTGGTAATAATATCAAGAAATTTCCCTGGTGTCCAGTGGCCCCCCCCCCACTTGCGCCTACCGCTAGCCCACTGTGAAAATGTAAATTTCCCTGATGTCCAGTGTCTGTCTCCCCCACTGATCACCAGCCCTTTAGGATAATGTAAACTTTCCCTGGTGTCTAGCGGTCCCTCCCCCAACCCGATCACCCACCCAAGTCGCAGACACTGTTTTCCTGGTGTCCAGTGTGTCCGCCCCATCCTGAACCTAGTATAATGTAAAAAATATATATATATATATAAAGTATTCTCCTCCATACCCAATCCCTGTGTAATTATGTAACTTTGTTCCTATTGTCTAGTGGACACTCCACGCCCCCAACCCCGGAAAGTATTGCCTCACCATGCCAGTACCCCCCATCCTGACTACAATCCTGCAGCCATCACAGCTGCCTGCCAACTGAGCTGTCAGTTAGCATGTACTTGTACAAGTATGCACTCATTGACAACTCAGTCTGTGGCCAGCCATGGTGGAGAGCAGAGGGCTGTGCCGGTTGCCAGCTTTGGGTTGGGATGGGGGAGCGAGGTGGTGGGGCAATACCTGCTGGGGTCAGGGGTCCACTAGACACCAGGGAATGGAGTTAGATAATTATACAGGGGATCAGGGATTGGGAGGGGGTCTGCTAGACACCAGGGAATGGTTTATCTTTTTTTTAACTATACAGGGAATTGGGATTGGGGTGTGGATACATTGGAAACCAGGAAAATGGTGTCTGTGTTTCGGGTGATGATCGGGTGGGGGGAGGGACCAGTGGACACCAGAGAAAGTTTATATTATCACAGTGGACCAGTGATCAGTGTTTGGGGGGGGTACCACTGGACACCAGGAAAAGTTTACATTATCGTAATGGGCCGGTGATCAGAGCGGGGGAGGGCACTAAACACCAGGGAAATTTACATTTCTGCAGTGGTCTGCCAATTGGTGGGGCAGGGGCACTGGACACCAGGGGAATTTACATTTTCACAATGGTCCAGCGATTGGTGGGGGGGGGTGAATGGGACTACTGGACACAAAGGAAAGTTACATTATAAAAATGGGTTGGCAGTCGTGTTTGGTGAGCTGCACTTCAGTGGCTGAGTGGGAGCGTGCAACAGTAGGGCACACGGAAGTAAACACTGGGCATGCTCAGACGTAAAGGGTGACTCTGACTCCAAATAATACAGCTGCCATATTTCCTGTGGATCCACAATAAAGGAGAACTTTTAAGTAAATCAGAAAGTACAGATGCTGTGACATTAAAATTCATGGATTCATAAACTGTAATTATGGCTACACCACAACAGCCGAAAATTGAAATTTCAAAAATTATTTCCTGGTTTTTCAGTACTACTGCTTTTTTTTTTTTTTTATTCTTTTTATCCCCTCCTGGACACCCCCTGCACTCCCTTCCTTCGGATTGTCTCAGTGCCCACCAGACTCCCCCACTGAGTCTGCCTCTAGAGTGTCTCTTCTCTTAGGTGCTCCTACCTGCCTCCTTAGCACCTTACACAGTGGGGTCTGCCAGTGTTGTGTCATCTGGGTGGCGTGCTGTCATCCAGTGCTGAGGGTTGTTTTCCGGTTTTCTGTCCTCCTCCTCACCCCGAGGGCCGCTGGCTCGGGCGGAGCGTCTTACGCGCCTGCCAAGTGCCGTAGGCGTCCTCCCCTCCCCGGCTCCCTGGCTTGGAAGCCGCCATTGCCCCGAGAGTCGGTGCTTCCACCGACTCTCTCGAGCATCGGGTGTATTAAACACCCCTGGTCCCTCCTCGAAGGAGGAGAGCATCCGTTGGGACGCTCGATCCTCCTTCCCCCCCCTGCCGACCCCCGACGGCCCGAGTCCATTCCCGAACCCGGGTCGCCGGCATGACGTGAGGTGTGGCGTCCAGCGCCTCAACCCTCAGCGCCACCGGGCCGGCAGTAGTACTACTGCTTTAAGTCAAACAAATGGACCTGCCATGGTATGAGTCTACCATTTCTTGTTTTTAGGAGTTCTTTGTATATATACCTTCTGGTTGTATTTGTATTCCTTGTATCTTCCTTTTACCATCTAAGGAATATCGCCAGGATTAAGCACCTTGTTCCATTCAGCGACCTTCCCACTTTGATCCATGCCATTGTGTCCTCACGCTTAGATTATTGCAGTTCCCTGTACCTAGGGCTATCAGGGGTGGAAAACCATTGCCTGCAGCTAGTGCAGAACGCAGTGGTCCGGCCTTTGACGGGGTCAGCTCGGTCCTGTCTTATTTCGCCGATTCTATGCGGACTGCACTGGCTGCCAGTTCAGTGGCAGATCACCTTTAAGGTTGGTCTTCTGACCTTTAAAGCCCTTCATGGACTGGGCCCGGACTACCTGAAAGTGCTCCTGGTCCCTTACTGTCCTGAACGGTCGTGCCGCTTAGCTGACGAAGGATTGCTGGCGATTCCAAGGGTGTGTTTGAAATCTTCTGGGGCTAGAGCTTTTATGCATGCAGCCCCTACCCTTTGGAATTCTCTACCCTGTCAGTTACGGGAGCGCACAACCGTGGTGGATTTTAAGCAAGCGCTGAAAACCTTCTTATGGCACTAAGCATTTGATGAGTAGCTTTTTGATATTGTTAATGATTTAGCATATATTATACTCAGGGAGGCAGTATAGTGCAGTGGTTTAAGGCTCTGAGCTGCAAATCTGGTGACATCCAGCAGACCAGACCTGGGCTTGAATCCCACAGCTTCCACTTGCATACTGTGTGACCCTGAGCAAGTCACTTGACTTCCCTGTGAGCCCTGGTCGCACCTGTAAAAAAGCTTTCAGCTTAGTGTGCTACTCCTGGTTAAACAACTTAAAAAAATATATATGTTGTTGAGATGCTTATTTGGTGATTTTAAACTTGTTAGGCGCCTTGGTATTTGAAAGGCGCCCTATAAATAAAGTTTATTATTATCTATTTGTTACAGGAATTTTTTTCTTTAACAAGAAGGATACAAGTCAAACTCAACAACAGTAATGAATTTAGTGGATTTGTTAAGGGATTGTTACTTAGAGGCCAATTGTAAATGTTAAAATACACTTTTGAAAATCTGATTAAAGGAATTCCTATTGTTTGGACTTTATGGTTGTATAAAATGCAACATGGTATCAGGTTTTAATGTGTACATAACAATATTTATGTAGTACTACATTTGTTGTTGCTGCCTGTCACAAATGGCACTTTATGGGGGTGTAGTACAGAGACACTATTGCTTTAAATCTTGCTCTATTTAAGACCAAGAGAACAGCTGAGTACTACTTTTGGCAAAGCACTGATGGTTAGTTAGTGTGATACCCATCAAGTGGTTTGGGGTGCACCACTGTGTATCACACTGGCTTTGCACTGCCTGATATGCCATTTGTGCACAAATAAAAATGTTTTTTGCCCAAAACTGTCTTCTGTCTCTCTGCTGTGAGTGTGAGTGTTGGTGGCCAGGTGCAAGCTTTTTCAGTCGAGTCAGTACTTCTTCCTGAACTCTTGTACCAGGTTGGCTTCTCCATCCATTTTTGTAGACATGGGGAGAATAGAGAAGAAAGTCTGGAGTCAAGGGTCGAACCAGTCTCTTTCATAGAATGGAGGATGCAGTAAATGTTCTCAACATAAATTGGAGGATGAAAGCAATGGGCAGATAGAGGAGGTGTGTCAGGTGAAAGTTGTGAGGATGTTCAAAAGGAGAAGAGGTAACACTGTAGTGGACGAGATCAGTCTTCAAACTGAAAAAGAAGCCAGTCTTTACACCAGAAGGATGAAAGTGACTCGTGGAGAAGGACAGACTTAGCTGAGTAGAAAAATTCGTGCTGTGGTTGCCAGTAACCTCAGAAATCAAAGTAATGAGGAATTTGCACATTTCAGAACATTCTTGCTTTAAATAAAATTTTAGTTCAAAATTTCTTCATGAACTATAAGCCTGGAGACTTGACACTGCTTTTGAATGCTTTGGCATATGCTGCTGAGGCCCTGGAGCTGGGCAGAGTACCAGTTAGACCTAGACTTGCAAGAAGGAGAGCAGCTTTGTAGGACTGTACAGAGGGGTAGGGATAGTAAGGGTTCAGACAAAAAGGGCCAGGACATCAGATCAGGGAGCAGTGTTTGGAAGAGACAAGGGGTTAAAGTGGATTCAGGAGTGGGTAACAGAAGGGTGAGCAGTGTGATGCAAATTCTAACAGAGTGCAATCAGAGAAGGGGAGAGAGAGAATATCTAGAACTGAGTATAGAAGTCTAATAGAGGAGTTACATGTGATGAGTATGACAGTTCACAAATTGATGGAGTGAGACTTGAGTATGGTAAGAAAATTGGAGGCAAGACAGTCACCAGGGACATCAACATGAACATTTAGGTAATCACCGCCAGTATTGAGGTCAGAGAAGAGGCCAACAATAAGAGGAGCTCTGTGTGTAGGGGAATCAAAGGTTAAATAGTCCCCCCCTCCTCCTACCTCTTTAGAAATACAGAATGACCCTCCTTCTCTTTTTACTGCCCCAAATCCTCAGCTGGATGGGCAGTCTTCTCTTGTAGGCTTCTGCTTCTCAGGTGAAACCTCCTACTCCGTCTCCACTCTTCCTCGTCACATTTCAGGTTGAAAGTTCTGCTTCATTAATTCACTACTCATATCTGCTCTTGTACCTGACCCCCTAATTTCTTCCCTTCCCAAACTCCTCTTTGCTTTCTGCCATTAACCCACATCTTACATCCCACTCCAATGTTTCCTCCCTGTTCCTGGTTCCTTGTTGATTTTCCTTATCCCCATTGTGTTGCACTTGTACTGCCACTTGTACTGCAGCTTTAACTACTTTGGATACTGTTCTGGTTACTGTTAATGTTATGTTAATAGTTTTAATATTGCTGTTTATTGTACATGTTTTACATTTTATGGATCCCTTCCCCCAAAACACATTCAGAAAGGAGCTGTTTCAGATCAGCATGCTGTTTGAGAAACAGTTCAAATAAATAAATTAGGTCAGCAATAGATAACAGAGAGCTTGAGCTGAAGGGGGAAGGAAGAAAGGAAGGAGAGGTGAACAAAACAGTTGAAAGTCTGGGAGGTGATGGAGAATGATTTGAATCTGGCTCTGGCAATACCAGCAAGACCAAGAGCTTCCTGGAAAGATGGCATAGCAAGAAGGGGGGTTGGGGAGACGTGAGAGAAAACAGGTCAAGGGGAGTGCCAGTGAGGGGTCTACAACACTTCACTCCTGTAATTTCGCTCCCGCCACTTTCACTCCCAC
Source organism: Neoceratodus forsteri (assembly GCA_016271365.2). Classification (NCBI taxonomy): domain Eukaryota; kingdom Metazoa; phylum Chordata; order Ceratodontiformes; family Ceratodontidae; genus Neoceratodus; species Neoceratodus forsteri. The sequence goes on from CM028137.1 coordinate 731,148,585, forward strand.
AACATTTCGCCCCCGAGCACATTCACTCCCTGGCATTTCACTCCCACCTGACAGCAAACATTAATAGTGTCAAGTTTAAACATTTTTTGCTTTCTTGTTTACTATAATAATAATAAAACACCTACATTTCTAACAGATATGACACTGCCATAGACTTTACAGATATGTAGAGGTATATACAGTAAATAGAAGTGTGTAAGAACATACATATTAGCTGGTGGATGCAGCAGAAGTGCATAGTTCTGTGAATGTATATTGCAGTATTAAGTAAAGAAAAAAATGTCCTGTTCATTCCAGGAGAGACGTAGAGGCAGGCCACGAAAGTATAGCAAAGGTACACCTCTCAGAGTAATATAAAGTGAGGGATGCCAACTAAGTAAGAAGCTCACAGTACCTATGGGACAGCGGCCAGAGGAGCCTGTTGTCCAATTGCAGAGGGTGCAGATCCTGATGGAAGGGAAATAGGCATCGCTGGGTCAGGGCTTGGAGTTGGTGGTGAAGTTTGTGCTTGAGAGTTAGCAACATAAGGCAGTATTTATCATCAAGCACTTAATTACTGTGGATACAGACCATTCCTGAAGAACATCTCGAGCTTGAAAGTATTTTCAGTATTTCTGTGTTCTATTTTTAGCTGCAAAGGATGCGCAGAGCTCTAAAGTAGAAGGTTTCATTTAATAAAATATGAACCCATTGTGGCAGAGACTGAAAATGTTTTGCAGGGGCAGGATCTCTTTTTAAAGCAGGAGCGTAATTATTGGAGGTGAATTGGAGCGGGAGCGAGATGTAGGGAGAAAAATGACTGGAGCAAAATAATGGGAGAGTAATGTTGCGCTCCCGCCAGTGAGATGGTGGGGATTTGGAAACAATGATTTGAGGCTAGGGTAGCACAACCTGGGGAAAGGGAGAGAACAAGGACTTAAGTGTTGTCTGTCGGGTTGGTGGCCATGACAGGGAGAGTAAAGAAATCGATAGTCTATCAAGGAGGAACATGGTTGAGTCGAGAAGTGTGTTGTCTCTTGGGACCTTAAGGAGAAGAGTAAGGCAAAAGGAAGGAATAAAGACACATGTACACCAAAAATGCAGCTAGTAGGAAGAAAATTAGAGGGAAATGAAGGGAGAAGAACATATAGGAGAGAAAAGCTATGGGAAAGCAAATTAGGAAAACACCAACAAGGAAGGTTGCAGTAGGAAATAAGAGGAGAGGTAGTTTGAGACGATGACTGGAAAAGCAGATAGTCTCCGTAACAGTATCAGGAGCTGAGAGAGGTTGCCAATTCAGAAGTACAGGTATCTGTAGTGAAAAGCAATATAGTTGGAATACATATGCAAGAAGACATAGGCAGATAGGATAAGAAGGAAAAGAGTGGCTAGTGAAACTACTGTACTCCTGACTCTCTTAGGGAACTACATCATGCTGAGTGTACCAGGGACAAAACAAACAATGTAGTGCAGCCGTGCAGTGCTAAAGCAATTTATTACATATAGTACTTTAAACAAAGTGATCCAAAGCCATGAGTTAGAAACTACACTCCAACATTTTGTGGATGACACTTCCACTTTGACAGGGGAATAACGGGGTAGGGGACTGTGCTCACCAAACCTAATTATGGGAGAGGGCACTCTGTCCAGCATTGCACAATAATGCAAATCAGCAAATATCCCCAACATCCAGCTCCTAGGGCAGCAAAGTAGGAAAAAGTGTATGTGTGTGTGTGTGTGTGTGTGTGTGTGCAAAGGCAGTGTGTTGGGGGGGGCAAGGAGAGAGCTGGACAGCAAGGGAAACAATAATGTTACCAAACTGAAAACAAATGGAGAATAAAATTGCAAGTTGCAATCGTGTAATGAATGCCTCGAAACCCTCATGTGAAATAAAGCAATTAGAACTGAAAACAAAATTATTCATTTAAAAAAATAACAGCATTTTAGTTTCATAATAACATGAAGGCACTCCATGGGTTGTGATACTTCTTAGATTTTCAACCTGTCCCCCTCATCCCTAATAGTGCCTGATCTCTGGAAGATGTGTTTACTGTATTTTGTACCTGTTTACAAAGAAGGAAATTATAAACATGTCTGTAATTATGGAGTAGACCAAGTTCTATCTTACCACTGCTTATTAGGGTCATTGAAAAAAAATCATTGCCTCCTAACTCTCTGAGTACCTAATAGTCCATGACCTTCTTTCTCCAGCTCAACATGGCTTCCGCTGGAACCATAGCATTACTACGGCCCTACTCACACTCACCAATAGCGTTGCCACTGCAGTTGACAAGGGTGAGTTATTGGGTGCTGTTTTCATAGATCTAACTAAGGCCATTGACCTGGTTGATCACGCCTTGCTTTGCAACAAGCTAAAAGGCTTAGGTGTATCATAAACTGCCCTTCCCTGGTTTAAAAGTTTTTTGTCTAATAGGCAACAAAGAGTAAGGTTTGGCCCTGCTCTCTTGGGCCCTGCCTCTCTCACAGTTGGGGTCCCATAGGGCTCAATACTTAGGCCTCTCCTTTTCTCACTACATAATAACTCAGTACATCATTGCTTTTCATATACAGTAGCATGCTCATCCTATATGCAGATGACCTTGTGTTCTTCTGTAGTGCCCATAATGTGCCTGACATCAATAAGAAACTGTCTTCAGATTTACAGGCTGTCCAAAAATGGCTGCATGAGAACAGACTTATGAATGCCACGAGGACTCGGGCCATGCTGTTTGGATCTGCTCTCTGTCTAAAGAGTAATTTAACTCTGCTATCAGTGGTATGTGGCAATGGTACTCTCCTTGGCACTGTCCCCATTTCAACTACATAGATATTTCGCTTCACCCTTTCCTGGACTTGTCACTCCATCCATGTGAGATCCATCTGTAAAGCAGTTAATACCAGAGTAGAGCTGTCTTACAAGGCTAGCCACAACCTATCTCCTAGAGCCCATTTTGCTATAGCACAGGGCATTCAATTGCCAAAACTTAGCTATGGTTTGCCTGTCTTCTCAGCAGCCTCTGAAACCACATTAAATAAATGGGATGTTGTGTACAACTTTATCTGTTGCTTTCCTCTGTCCTTAAATCAACATACCCATCTTTGTACATTGTACTTAAAGCTCGGGTGGCTCCAATCATCTGTCTAGACTTTGTGACCTCTCCTTGGGAGGAGTCACCTACAGTACTGTGCAGAATCAGATGCCTTCGTCTCTTGCCTCATTTCTGATGCCATGCAGGAATGCATATCCACTGAGATCTATGGACCTTGGCTACTTAGCAGTACCATGGACCAGAACGAAACTAGGGGATATGGCTTTCTCAGTTTCTTCACCTAAACTTTGCAACACTATTCCATCTAAAATCAGACACTGACTTACTGCTCTGACCTTCTGAAACAACCATCATTCTTATCTGCTCCAAACGACTGTATGTGCCTGCTTCTAGCTGCTGAATTTAAACCGTATCTTATTCATCTCATTAGTTACTTGTTGTGTATTGAATTTACTTGTCATTGTCACCAATTTGTTTTGTTTTTGGTTATAATTCTCCCAGGTCATGCCTGAAAATAGGCAACTGTTTGTCTAGGTCATCTTACCTGATAAACAAAAACTAAACTAATTAAATAACTAACTAGATGTAGCCACCCCCTTCCCGAACATCTAGGGGATGATTGAAATTGCTGATGAACTGGGGGAGGGGGGCCACAGCATAGACACACTTCCGAAACACTGCACAGCTTGAAAGGCAAGAGAATAGCTTCTTAACTCCTGTAACCCAGGTCTCCACTCCAAATATTGCAGGAAACACCCCAGGAACCCCCTTCTTTGGAACCAGGCACTCCACGGTGAACTGCAGCCATGGCTCCCCTCGGCCTCGAACCACCAGCAGGTGCAAGCTTCTGGAACCGGTGGCCCCCTGGAAATGCAAACTCATGGATTTATTAAAAACTGAGGATTTATATTTCATTTACCACTATTGATCCACACAAAATCACCACTTGCTGTTTCTTCCCCAAATAAGCACATTATTTATGCCTGTGCCCGAATGATTGCAGAGCCACAAGAGGTACCTTCTTACATTAAAATGCATATCAGCTCCATGGGGCTAGAACTTTTTACATATGCTACAATTGCTGGCAACTCCAAAGAAGGAGAAAGATCTTACAGACAGCTACTGCAAGGCTGTATGTTTTTTTTCCTCTTGGAACTCAGGTGTTTTACCCAAACTGGAACTTCTTCTCTTGAAAGAAGCACAGGTCCCACATCTCTCTGGTGCTGGTAAGCCACCCTAACATTTGTTCTTACTTTTCCTTTTCCCTGGTCAGGCCATGCCTTTGATCCGTGCGGAGAAGTGAGCAGCTTCTCCCACTTGGTCCTTGGACCCAAACACTGAATCCTTCAGGGATTTCAGGAATTTTCTCCCTCTGACCAGTCCCTGATTGACCCTGGGAGCCTTGATTTACCTGTAAACACTTCCCTTTGTGCAGCCCTCCATACCCCTTTCCTACCGTGGAGCTGTAGCCAATATGGGCCTAAAGACCTGTTCATAAATGGAGGCCCTGGGGCCTGCCCCAGACACGGGCATGGCAGACCCACAGCGTACCCAGGCCGCAGCTTACTGCCCACTTTGCCACTTTGAGCCACCCTGCCATGAGAAGGATCGTGTGTCCTGCCACAACCCAGGCCCTCCGAGCAGTTCAAAGATCCCCTGCTGGTACCATTGGCGACTTGCTCCCTGAGTGCCCCTCCAGATGCCAAATGGATTTTCCCCGGAGCCTTGCCTGCATCCCAACTTCCATCTCCTGGGCTTGCTATAAACATCCAGCCAGGAGCAACCCTCCAAGGCCTGCCCGGAGACCTGCAGCTCACATGACCCTTGATTGATTTGCGCCCCAGGACCTGCCCCTCCAAACAGGCTCCTTACCAGGTGGAAGCTCTCTGTTCCCCCTGAACTAGTTGGGCTGCCCTGCCACACTGGGTATAGGAGGGGGCCACTGACCCCTTCCCTGTTGGTGCCCTGCCAGAACTTCCACAGCCCTGACAGCCCAGGCAAACACCTGCAACGGGATCACTGGGGTTCCTCCTTAAGGCCCTACCTTCTCCCTCCTACCAGGCCTCACTTCAGACTCGCCCCAGGAAACCCCAACTCCCAAATGACGCTGACCAGCTCTCTGGCCATCCTCTCTCAGCGCACCCATTCCCTTTCTGACACCACATCGCTGCACCCACCGACTCTGACTACTCACTTGGTGGGGTCCACTCCCTTAATAGGCCCATACCCAGACTGCTGAGCTCCTGCTTTGGCTGCCTCTCCTTCCACTCTCCCTGCCAGCCTCCCTTCAGCTTCCTGTTCCTCCCTATTTATAACCCTGGAAACTCTGCTCTCTGCTGCCACCTAATGGCGACCAGTGGGAATTATGTCCCCCAGAGCAGCCATATATCTCTCTAAGCTCTGAGGGCAGTAAAAGGGAGGAGGTCCCTAAAGGGAGCACAAGCCTCTCTTAAAGGAGAGGAGAGGAGGCTTACATAAATATAACCATTGGCTCTGCATGATGTCTCATGACACCCCTAAGTCCTTATAGTAACCCTGCCTCTTTGGCAGGAATTTTGAAAGGTAATTTTAGAAGCACATGGCGTGCATTCTGGATTTTCCATCTCTGCAACCAAGGGATGCCTGCCACTCCTTTTCATCATGGTCCACTGTGTGACCATATTGGGGCCACTTGCATTTTTTTATTTGGGATACATGTGTCTGAACTGAGGCTGCTTGCATCCATCTTTGGAGGCTGTTTGAAAATTGGATGCAGGTATGTCAAACTAGGTGCAGCAGTAGCATGGGTCCATGGCTGCAACCGCACCCCAGGTGTTGCACCCACAGTGAAGACTCTACCCCTGTTTATGCCTTGGGACACTGATTTTTCATTTCTAAAAATGGGCAGTTTGGTTTTACAAAATCCATAGGGGCACAGGATCCAAGACAGCATGGGTTTACAAAAGGAAGGTCCTGTCAAACTAATCTCATAGATTTCTTTGACTGGGTAACCAGAGTGGTGGACCAAGGGGGAGCAGTTGATGTCGCCTACCTTGACTTCAGCAAAGCTTTTGACACTGTCCCACATAGAAGATTGATAAATAAGCTGGGTAGGCTCGGGGTGGGTCAGAAGTTGGTCAACTGGGTGGCAAACTGGTTGACGGGCAGAAAACAGAGAGTGGTGGTAAATGGTATACAGTCAGAAGAGATGCAAGTCACAAGTGGGGTACCTCAGGGGTCAGTCCTGGGGCCAGTCCTCTTCAACATCTTCATTAGTGACCTTGCAGATGGACTAGAGGGTAAGGCTTGTCTGTTTGCAGATGACACCAAGATCTGCAACAGAGTAGATGATCCAGATGGGTGGGTAGAATGAGAAGAGATCTGGATAAACTAGCAGAATGGTCAGAAGAGTGGCAACTGGGATTTAATGCAAAGTGCAAAATCATGCATATAGGGAAGAGAAACCCTGAAGCCACCTATAGGCTGGGAGGAGTTGCTAGCAGTCACAAAGGAAGAAAGAGACTTGGGCATCATCATCATGATGACCTAAAATCATCCAAGCAGACCTCTAAAGCAGTAGGTAAGGCTAGGTGGGTGTTAGGGTGTATTAGTAGGGGTATCACAAGTCATAAGAGGAGGTAATAATCCTCTGTACAAGACACTGGTTAGGCCCCATCTGAGTACTGCAGTATTGGAGGCCACACCTTCACAAGGACATTAACCAAATTGAGGCAGTCCAGAGAAAAGCAAAATGGTGCAGGGACTGCATCAGAAGACATATGAGGACAGATTAACGGAGCTAACATGTATACCCTGAGCAAAGGAGGGAGAGAGGTGATATGATCGAGGCATTCAAACACCTTAAGGGCATAAACAAGGTGAAAGAGTCTAACATGTTTAAATATAAGAAAATAGCAGGACAAGAGGACACAATATGAGATTAGAGGAGGCCGATTAAGGGGAATGTGGAAATTCTTTTCACAGAAAGGGTGGTGGATGCATGGAATGGCTTACCACAAGAAGCGTGGCTATGAATACAGTGCAGGGCTTCAAACAGGCATGGGATATGCATAAGGAGCAATACAAATGACTATGAATAGATAGGCCACTGACAGAGCAAAGGCCGATGGCACATTTATAAGGTAGAAAAGAAATGGGCAGACTGGATGGGCCTTGCGGTCCTTATCTGCCGTCAACTTCTATGTTTCTATGTTCTTTAAATCTATTTTCTCCCTACAAAACCTTAAAATCTATTTCCTGCTAAACTTGAGTGCAAATCAGCATGTTTTGCACAAAAAAAATTTGCACAAAATCGGGGGGGGGGGTTACACACATTTGACACCAAGTGTGGTTGTAAATGTGGTGCAGACAGATTTTGTGTCTAAAAGTGTGACTCTAGGTGGTGTCTAAGAATGGCAAATGCCATTTTAATCTCTTTTGTTTTACCTCTTAATTCCAAGCTACAAGTATTTTAGGGATTGCAGATCTCAGAATACACTATAGTGCTTCCTGTTTCTTCCTTACTTAGTTTAGATTTGTATATTATTACTGTAGATATCTGTCTGTCTCCATGTCATGTGAGCAGAACTCTTCTCCTTTTTGTTACTTTGGACTGATATTGCAAACATACAATACAGTTAGCTTTTTACTAGCTCTTTCTGTCTGCAGTATGTGTCTGTTGTATTCAAAGCCACTGTCTTTGGGTGATGTTAAAAATAGACCTCTGAGCTGAGAATAAATACAGTAGAATCCCATTTATCCGAATGTCATTGGAGACATCCGGAATGTTCGGATAAACAGGCGTTCGGATGAACGGGATTTAGTGTTACAGACATGTAAGAATGAAGAGAGTGGAGTCAGTAATTAGGTATTGCACTTTATTTCATTCATGGTGCTAACAATGATACAATAAATTAAAAAGACAAGATAGTAAGGTTTAAACTTACACAGAAGTTTTGTAACTTGGAGATTAATTTTGTACTTTATCCTTATTATTGCTTAATAAAAAAATCAGTTACTGTTTTTTGTTTTAGAGAAGCAAAACGCTTCTTACTTGCCCTTGTTTGAAGATTCCTGACCAGCATTAAATCCATGGGGGGTGCTATCGGGCTGCGTCTGTAGGCATTCAAGGCATTTTTCGGAGTATGATGCAGCCTCAGAGTGTGTTATGACTGGAGGTGTTGGCATAGCGGTGGCATAATCCTCTTCATCTTCTGATGCAGGCGATTCCTGGGAACGAACCAAACTCACAATGGAATCCTCATCAAGGATCTCATAGCCCTCTACTCCAGCATCATATGCCAGCCATTGCTCTAATTGTGATGCGGTGATCTCCTCACCAGGAATCAAAGCTGCGATCTGCATTAGCTCCTGTTGCTCCACCTCTTCAGGCGGTTCATCCTCGCTGTCAGTGTCTGGATCTATGTTCTCCTTATCAAACTTAATGCCTGATTTTGCCCATGATTTTTGGATAGTCCCTGGGCGCACATTTTCCCAAGCATCTGCCAGCATATAACAAACATCCTTCAATGTTGTACGCTTAAGGATTTCTGCCAGCGATACCCCCTCATTGTCATCAGAGAGAACGGACTGCAAAAGTTTCTTTTGATAGTTTCTTTCTAGAATTTCAAGAATTCCCTGATCACAGGGTTGCAGTTTTGATGTTGTGTTCGGAGGCAAGAACACGCATCTTATCAAGCCACCTCTTGTTTTTAATGGGTGAATTTCGGGGGGTGCGGGCGAATTGTCAACTAGCAAGATCGCTTTTAAGGGTAACCTTTGTCTGCATAAATGTGCTTTGACAGGGGGTACAAAGTGATCGTGGAACCACATTTTGAAAAGTGTAGAGTTCATCCATGAGTTGCTCTGGGCTGCATAGAGAACAGGGAGGGTGTGCATGTTTACATGTTTGAAACAGCGTGGTTCCCTAGGCTTTCCAATCATGAATGGTTGCAGCTTAAGAAAACCAGTGGCATTTGTGCAGCCGAGGATCGTCACCCTATCTGTATGTTTTTTGAACTCTGGAGCATCACGCTCATCCCCATGTGCCAGTGTTTTGTCTGGCAGACACCTCCAGACCTCTCATCGGCATTGTAAACTTGCTCTGCCATTAGACCCTCGCTAACAATGATTTCAGTCAATTTTTCGATAAAGGGTGAAATCCCCTCTTCTGCGGCACTTAATCTCTCACCGCACAGCCTGAGTTGACAGATGCCATGTCGTTTTTTAAAATGGCCCAGCCATCCATCACTCGCCATGAATGGTGCCGTATTGCCAAGTTTTTGATGGAATAGCAAGGCCTTCTCCTTCAATAAAGGCCCAGAAATAGGAGTACCCTTCTCCCTTTCCTGGCAAAATCAAACGTAGATGGCAGAATCCCTCTCGTCGTCGGCACAAGTCCAAATATTCTTGGGGCTATCGCCACCTGACGAGGACTCCATGGAGCTGGCAAAGTTTCTTAGTTTTTCTTTAGCCTCCTTGATGTCGAATATGGTCAACTTTCTGACACCATATTCTGCAGCTAGGCAAACTGCTTTTTCACCATTCTCCAGTCGCTCGACTATTCTGAGCTTTTGAGCCACGTTCAGTACAGTCTGCTTTCGTTTAGACATGATCGTACAGTGTGCTTTCCAAGGACGCAGTGATTGAACACCTAGTGAGAACCATTTAAATACTGTACTGTATTGTAACAACTATCCACTAGGGGACTGTAATTTACTTTAATTGACAGAACCAGAACTTTAATTGACAGAACCAGTACCAGACTATCAAGTACAGACTGCCAATGTCAGACTGTCAGTTACAGTTAACAACCACTGCAACATAAATAGCACATCAACAACTCGTGACATGTTAGACATGGAATAAGAATGTGACATGGGGACACAACGGTAGTCCGTTAGATAGGGATTTCTGGATATGCGGGGATATGCGGGTTTCGGATAAACGGGATTCTACTGTACCAAATTTGCCATAACAGAACAAAGTATGACAAAGTTGCAGCATTTCAAAAGCTAGGCACTGACCCACAAAGTCCTACACAGCTGCAGAGTGCTGTTTGCAGCCATGGAGTGTCCCTCTGCACATGTGAAGCAACATCCATCATCATAGTGTGCACCCCTCTGCACTAGATCACATGATGCTCACATGTCCTATGCTAGTGGCTGGATCTGGGGGAAATGATGCACTTCTGCACAGTCTTAGAAAGGATCTTGGTAGAGCAGAGAGCCAGGGGTGGGTTGAAGAGAACATGGGCTGGGACTCAGCAGTAGTGGTTACACATCTGCTCTGCATGGCTGCCCTGTATCTTCAGGAAACCAGATTTGCCTCTCCACATCTTACTTCCCAGTCCTCTGAGCTGGCATGGAGGGCTGGGGTCTTCATGAAAAAAATAATTTTAAACTCTGACTGGGATATGGCAGTCCTTGGAGGACTACAGTATCACACAATTCCCTCTCTGCATGGAGCAGAGTATCCGCTCAGCATTCAACCCATGCTTTCGGTTGGATGCCTGTTATCTGGCATAGCTCTGCCCCCCAACCCCCTTCAGCACAAATCTCTACACTTGCAGAAAGCAGAGGACAGCACTTCTGTGGTCAGGCCCATAACGAAGTTAAAGGCTGCATGGATATGAGTAGGTATGACTACTTTTAGCACCCATGACAGTAGTTCTCAGGGGCTGTCGAGAGATAAGAAGGTGGGCCTCGATTTAATTTATGAACATATGAAGTTGCCAGCCGAAACAGGCTTTACGGTCTATTGAGTCTGCTCGATTGTGGAGCACCCAGTTTATTAAACTGCAGCTGCCCCCCTTCCCTTGGCTGCCCTTCTGAATTATTGCCCCCACCTCCGAATTTACTCCCTCCGCTTTCCCTCAGTCTTGACCCTTCCCTTGATCCTGTCCAACCCCCCTTGAAGCTTCCCACCATCTGCAGTGATATCACTCCCTCTGACAGTGCATTCCAACCTGCCACCACCCTTTTCGTGAAATAGTGCCTCTTCATCTCCCTCTTGAATCTTGCTCCCTCCGGTTTCAGACTGTGTCCCCTGGTGTCCCTCCCTTCTTTTAACTTAAACCCTCCGAATTTAAACTGTTTATGCCCTTTAGGTACTTGAAGTTCTCAGTCATATCCCCTCTCTCCCTTCTATCCTTCAGGGTGTACATGTTGAGCTCCCACAGTCTCTCCTCGTATGTTTTGTCTCCCATTCCCTGGATCATCTTCGTCGCCCTACACTGGAACCCCTCTAGTAGTTTGATGTCCCGTTTCAAATAGGGGCACCAAAACTGCATGTAGTACTCCAAGTGCGGTCTCACCAGGGACCTGTACAGGGGCAGAATGACGTCCTCCCTCCCTCCTAGAGGTGATTCCCCTGGTGATGCATCCCAGCATTTTATTCACCTTTGCCACTGCCTTCCTACACTGCACTGAGTGATTCATGCCCCCTGTTAACAGCACCCCCAGATCTTTTTCCTCAGCCAAAATGGATAACCACACTCCTCCCAACCAATAGCTGTTCCCAGGGTTTTTAGCCCCCACACTTTTTTGCATTGAACCCCAGTTGTCAAGTTTCAGACTAGCGCTCAAGTCTATCCAGGTCCTCTTAAAGTACTTTACCCCCTTCCTCACTAACCACCTCTGCACAGATCTTGGTGTCATCTGCAGAGAGTTTGATCTTACTCCTTATCCCGCTCGATATATCGGCAATGAAGATGTTAAATAGTACTGGTCCTAGCACCGAGCCCTGTGGGATCCACTGGTTGCAGCTCTGGGTGCCGATTGCTCTCCCCCAAATACCACCTTCTGCTGCCTGTCCTGCAAACAGCTCTTAATCCACCCAACCATTTTTTTTCCCCTCTCCTATGCTGCTCCTCTTGCTGGTCAGCCTTCCGTGAGGCACTGAATCAAAGGCCTTGCTGAAGTCCAGGTAAAGAACATCCACCACATGGCCCCTATCCAGCAACTGCGTCGCCCAATCAAAAAAAGTCAGCTAGGTTTGTTGAATACAATCTGCCAGCTACAAACCTATGTTGCCTGTTGTTCTGGAGACCATTCCCCTCCAGAAAACTCACCAGCCTTTACTTATGGATAGTCTCCATTAGCTTCCTCACAATGGCTATAAGGCTGACTGATCTGTATTTCCCTGGTTCATCCCTGTGCCCACTCTTATAGAGGGGCACCACATGTGCCTACCTCCAGTCCCTGGGTATGCATCCAGTACTCAGGTAAGTGTTGAACAAGTCTGCCAGTGGTCCCACCAGGACCAATGTCAACTCCTTCAGGACCCTTGGATGCGCTCTGTCTGGTCCTGGTACCTTATCCACCCATAGGAACCTAAGGCCATCCATCACCCTGTCAGATGGGATCTCTACATCTGTTACCTCCTCTCCCCCTGATCCCACCTCACCTTTCCCTTGTGGCATAGGCCTATCTCTCTCCCTGGTAAACACCAAGCAGAAGTACTCATTTAGTGCTTCTGCCTGCTTTGGCCCATTATCTGCCCACCCTCCATCTTTCCTAATCCTTACAATGTGGTCCTTGCAATTTCTCTTCTCCCTTATTTATTTATTTAATTTTTGTTTACTGGGTAAGGTGCACTAGCCATAGCAATGACTATTTTCAGGCACGGCCTGGGAGGGTACAGTACAATACAGCGTAAAACATTACAATGCAGTTCAAATGTTTGTCAGTGTTGGGATAACAAGAAAAATAACATCCAGAAACAGCAGTTTGTTACAGTGCAAATGGTAGGTTAAAGAACAATACAGCAAACAACACTAAACAAGGAGTTTACAATGTTGACTAAGGGAGGAAAATATAATGTCAATAGTAATGCAGAAGTAGTGCAGCAGGATAGGTGCACGAGAAGAAGGAACAGGAGTGTAGTAGAGAAGCTAGTAAATAGAGGGTACAGTAAAGTAGATTTGAGCAAAATCTGATGTATGAAACACTTAGTATAACTGGTAAGACTAGCCAATCTCTTAGGAAGTACTGTGCATTGAGAAGAGCATGCTGATGGCAAGGGGGTGAAAGTAAGGTTAAAGGTGTGAGGGTCTATGGGGGTTTGAAGCAGGAACATTTGTGTGAAGAGATGAGACAGTTGCATAGTTCTTTCTTCAAAGTGTTGTTAGAAGAAGCTTGATGAATCGTTAAGGGGAAGGAGTTCCAGTAATGGGGGGGCTTGACAGGTAAAAGAACTGGTGCCCTTGGAGGTACTGTGTCTAGGGATGTAAACAAGGGACTTGTCTGCAGAGCATAAGCCACAGCAAGATGTCTGATGGAGAAAGAGACTCACAAGGGGCTTGAGGATTTGTGATCTTATGATGCTATCAATGATAGAACTGAGTGAGTAAAGCCTAGATGCATTAGGCGGAGGCCATCCCAGGTCTGAGTATAGGAGACAGTGGTGTTTCAGCCAGGGGGAGGAGGATGCATAGTGGCAGATGTTGTAGGTGACATCGCACTTGTGAAGACTCAATTTAGATGCAGTGGCATATGCAGCAGCACCATACGTGAGTGAGGGTAGGAGTATTCCGTGAGCAATGGCAAGCCTAGCAGAGGGGTTTAGTACATAGCTAGTCTGGTAGGCGATGCCAAGTTTGGAGTTTACTGACTTGCAGGTCTTTTGTATATGGAGATCAAAGTTTAGTGATGGATCCAGGGTGACACCCAGATATTTAAAAGAGGTCACCACTCCAACTGGGGAGCCATCCAGGGTGGAGACTTTAAACTTGTGTTGGGAATGTTTGAGTTTGAAGTTTGTTCCAAATAACATAGCTGGGGTCTTGGACTCATTTAAGACACGTTTGTGGCTAGCCAACCACTTTTGGGTAAGTTGAAAGTCAGAGGAGAGCCGTTGCTTTATGTCTGTAGTGCTTTCTGCACTAGTGTACAGGACAATATCATCCACATAAAAAAGAGAGGCAGTCCTCGAGAGGTTAGAAGTGATGTCGTTTATGAAAATAAAGAATAGTAAAGGACCTAGAATGCACCCTTGGGGCACACCAATATTTATCGTAGTCTTGTCAGAGAGGATAGAGTTGTATTTAACTATTTGTGTCCTGTTCGATTGGTAGTTGCCAAACCAACAGACAACATTAGGTGCAAAGCCTAGAGACCGTAGGGTGGTTAGGAGAAGGGGGTGGTTGACTAAATCAAACGCCTTAGTTATGTCTATGAATATAGCCCCGGTGAGAAGGCCTGAATCCATGGCCGATATGGTATCTGATGTAAATTTGAATAGAGCTGTTGTGGTGCTGTGGCCCTTTCAGAATCTGTGCTGAACAGTAGTTAGAAGGTCATTATTCTGGAGAAATTCAATTGTTTGAGTAGCTGTGAGTTTCTCAAGAATTTTACTGAGAACTGACAGGATAGCTGTGAGTCTGTAGTTTAAGGGGTCTTTAGGGTCACCTTATTTGAAAACGGGGGTTATCCTAGCTATCTTCCAGATATCCAGAACATGACTCTGGCACACAGAGAGAGAGAGAGAGAGTTAAAATCTTCGCTAGGGGAGCAGCTATGAAAGGGGCAACAAGTTTGAGGAGCCTGGGTTTAAGATTGTCACAGCCTGCAGCTGTGTTCTCAGAGATTTTACTGAGTGACCCTAGGACTTCCCATCTTGAGACAGGCTTAAAATGGAAGTGAGGCCCAGGGACATCTGTTGGAGTGTTAGAAGTAGACAGCGCAGGAAAGGAGGAAGTGTAATTTGTTAAGCCAGAGAATTACGCATTGAAAAAGTTGGCAGTGGTCCGAGGATTATTACAATGGAGTCCTTTAGTGTCATGTCATTTGGGATAGAGGACTGGTTTGACCCCAGGAAATTCTTGATATGGGACCAGAATATTTTGGAATCACCATAGGAGTTTAACAAGTCTTTGTAGTAAGAGCTTTTTGCCTGTTTGATTTCCTTTTTATAGGCATTCCACATAGCCCTATAGGTATTATAGTCAGCTGTTTGACCAGAGTTCTTGAAACAGAACCAGCTTTTATGTCTCTCTCTGGAAGTTTGGTAAGTAGGTCGAATTTTAGCCAGCAGGTTTGCCTGTTTTTAACACGGCGGGTTACAAGTCTGCAGTGATCATCCTGTAGCACTAGAAAAGTGGTCAGAAAGATATTAAGGGCAGATTGTGCCTCACTAGACCTGTACAAAGTGGACCAGTCAATGCTAGTGACATCTTGTAGGAATGAGTGAGCATCAAAGTTGTGGAAAGTAATGAAACAGGGCTTAGTCGGAGCTAGTCCAACCTTACCTCAGATACAGAAGGTGGGCGAGTGGTTGGTAATGGCATCGGCTAATGTGACTGTGTTCAGGACGGTTTGTCATTATCCAGTCCAGCAAGGTGCTAGTGTTTGCGTGGGGGCAGTCCTCGTGGGCTCAGAGATCAGCTGGTGCAGGTTCAAACTTTGTATCCTGAACAGGGACGTGGACTGTGTGTTTCCCAGCCAGTTAATATTAAGGTCACCTAGTATGAGCACTTCATTTCTACCAGAGAGAAATGAGGTTTGATCAGGCAGCTCGTCCAGTCCCTTTTGGCCACTTTTTGGGGGGGTTGTAGGCACAGACGATGTGTAATTTTTTAGTGCCAAGTGTGAGAAGGACATGTAGCGATTCGCAGTGGTTTAGGGGAGATGAGTAGATGGCAGTGAGGAGGAGGTGATTTTTAAAGTAGATTGCTGTACCACCCCCTCTTTTTGATGCTGATCTGTCATTCCTTAGTAGATTATAGGATGGTAGGGAGCATAGAGAGTCGCGAATTGAGGATTTAAGCCTTGTTTCTGTTAGGCAGAGAATATCAGGCTTGTAGAGGGCAGTCCAGGTTTCTAGTTCAGCAAGATTATGCTCAGGGCTCCTGATATTATGGTGAACAACTATAATACCTTTAGCATTATTAATGGGATTGGATGTAAGGTTTACAGGCCCTGGGTTTAATTGTACATCTCCCGAGAGTAGAATGTCTAGAAGAAGGAGATACCATAGTCTGCAGTGCAAGAAGGGGGATAGGGCCAGTTTACGTAGGGTACAGCTATTATGGACATGAGCAACCAAATAGATCCAGGCCCTGTTTAGTAATAAAGGAGTGGTGTCACAACAGAGTTCAGGCACCATAAGGAGGTTTGAAAAGTAGAAATCGTATGTGTATAGCAGGTTGTTCGGGTAGGCTGATGTAGCATGGGGACCAGTCATTATTGATAATTGGAGCAGTGGCAGGGTGGCTGTGAGAAGAAATAACAGCAAGCGTTGGTTCATTTTTGAGCTGTTTAAATTGTAAGTGGGCAGACCTATGTGACTGATGTCTCATGAGAGGGTTTAGAGCTGAAGTTAGGTCGAGAACTGAGACAGAAGCTGGTATCAGCCCCCAAACCCGTGGTGGTTGGACGTTATAACCGGCCAATGGAAATTCATACACTT
The DNA here is from genome assembly GCA_016271365.2 of Neoceratodus forsteri. NCBI lineage: Eukaryota > Metazoa > Chordata > Ceratodontiformes > Ceratodontidae > Neoceratodus > Neoceratodus forsteri. Next base: position 731,165,000 of record CM028137.1, read on the forward strand.
AAGTAATTTTACCCTAGAAATTGCAGGGTCCACCCAGGGTGGGTGAGGTGGGGGGAAGGTAGGGAGCCGGTGCAAAACACCGGTGGGAATTACCTGCAGGCCAAGGAAGCGCGGGTAGTGGCTTATTCAGGGCCAGCCACGCCGCTCAGGAGGGGAGTAGGCGAATCTTCAGTGGAGGGAGCACCCGTGCTCAGGTCTTTGCTAAAGAAATCAGACAAGGAGCTGCAATTAATCTTAGTTAGAATTGGTGGGCGTGGGGCAGACAGTCAGAGGAGACAGTGGGAGGTATTGAGAAAGAATAAAATTAGCAGGATAAAGGAGATGGCTCAGGGAAAGAGACGGGTGAAATAAGCTTGTAAACAGTACTTTAGCATTGCTTCAGAAAAAATATGCTAACACAGTCTGAAATAAAACGCTAAGCATTTAAAGCATTTACACAGTGCAGTAATTTCACAAAACCAGAGATTTTGGGCGGAAAGGCGCCTTTTAGCTTCAAGAGAGTTAGAGAGGGGAGCAGCCAATCAGGATACAGTGAGGAAATAATGTTGAGTTCTGATTGGTGGCTGGGGACACTGTACCTTCTCAGAGTTCCTGCAGGCCAAAGAAGCGGGAGGGAGCACCCGCGCTCGGGTCTCCACTTCTCAGCATTCCTGCGGGCCAAGGAAGCGCGGACTTGTTCAGGGCCAGCTGCGACGTTCAGGAGGAGTGTAGGTGAATCTTTGGTGGAGGGAGCACCCGCGCTGTGGTCTCCGCTTGGAGAAATCATTTTCCTCTTCTCTGATCCCCTGTGCCAGGCTTAGCTCTCTAGAAGCCTTGGCTGCCCTTATTACTCCGCTCCCCTCTCTGGATTTCTTCATTTTTTTTTTTTAAAAGGATCCTTTTTTATTGAATATATTAACACAGCAAAGTTCATATCAGCATGCTGTCACATTTTATCAAAAATGCATAGAATACATTCAGAATTGTTTTCTAATAAAACAAAAAAAAAGCAAGAAAAAACTGCATTATCGTAACTTACCCCCACCCTCCTTATCCCTCCCATCTCCAGGACTTGTCTTACAAGGGGAAAAATACATAATGAGATTACCTAGTGACAAGGGTGAATCTTAAGCAATTAAGGAACTTAATACATTTAATAACTTGTAACTTGTAGGTCTGTCTCAGCAGGAGAACCATAATATTGGGTATAAGAACCTTTTGAGGGAGGTGTGTGCACCCGGAAATGATCTGTTACAACCTCATAGTAGGAGGGGTAATATTCTGTATTTCTTTCCAAGATGTTCTATATGCGTCGTCCATGTCGATAACCAGGTTATAAATTAATTTCTCTTAGCTTAAAGTTCCTGAAAGGTAACCTACCATTTATAATAATTGAAAGCCAGATCTTTATCTTTCCAATGTTCAAGTAGCAGCCTATTAGTAGCCATTGTGGCTAACATAAAGATCTTTTTATGGGCTACATTCCAATCCATATCTATCAGATTATTAAATAAGTATTTATCAATATCCAGAAGAGCATCCAACACCATAATATCCCTAAGAATTTGTTGAGTTTTAACTCACCACATGTTGATTTTTGGACAGTGCCATAAACAATGGATCAATGTACCCTTTTCACCACACCCATGCCAACAAAGTTCGGAGTATTCTGTATTTATTTTAGAAATTTTTGACGGTGTTAAATATGCCCTGTCTAGAATTTTTCATTGTATTGTTTTATTATTTTGGGTTCTTATAAACTCCTAATGATTGGATGTTAAATTTATTTCTGACTCCATTTAGCATTTATTTTATTAAAAAAGGGGATCTTTTATTTACCACAATTTTATAAAGTCTAGTAATCAATTTATTTGCCCCTTTCACATGCAGGGAAGTTTGTATTTTAAACAGGTTTGGGAGGTTGATAGATTTTTCACTAAATAGGTCCTTCATTTTATAGAATTTCTTATGTAAGCTCCCCCTAGCCTGGCGCTTATGTCAGGTGGGCAGAGGGCTTCCGCTGTCCTGGGGGTACTCGCGCCTGGTCCATTGATGTGGCTGGACCTGATGCAAGCCTAGCTGTGACTGTGATTATTGTTGATGCTAGTTAGGAACCAGGTGTCTAGCTAGAAAAGTGCATGCTACTTGTTTTGGGTTATTACAAAGAGAAAAGGCAGCTCTATCCCTCCCCCCCCCTCCAAAAAGCAAGACAGGAGAAAGACTGCCTGCAGGCATGGGAGGCTCTGGCTACCCCTTCCCCACGGCAGGAAGGGAGGAGAGAGGCAGGGCTGGTGGGAGAGAGAAGAGAGAGTTGACAGAGAGAGAAGGAGAGCAGGATGGAGGAACAGGAGGAAAGAGAATCCCAGGCCCCCCAGAAGGAAACCAGAGGGCTGTTTTGGTGTTTTTTGCCTGGCAAAGGCTCTGGGGCTGCATCCCTCTCCACCCCCTCTCTCTCTCCCCTTTCAAGCATAAGGAACAGAAAGGAGCCAGACAGCCACTTGGGCTGTGCAGGAGGGCCCCTGAGGTTGGTTGCTGAAAAGTACTGAGGCAGACTGGCCTGAAGGTACTGTGACCTCCAGCCTGGGGTGTCTGGGAGGCTGCTGCATCAGGGACAGATCTTCTTGCCAGGGGAGAAGCCGGGGAAACTAAAAAGGTACCAGGGGGAGTTGAACTGCTGTGACCCCCCCACCATTGCAAAGATCAGGCCTGTCTGGTGAAAGCCATATACAAAGGCCTGTGGGCGAAGCTGGAAAGGCCAGGCAGGCAAAGAACTACACCACCCATTTTGTGGGAAACGTCATGCTGTAGACAGCAGGGGTCATCCCCCTCTCCGGGCACTGTGAGTACCCCAAGCTGCAGCTCAGGGGAGACCATTGTTTTCTTTGCCAGGAGGGTCAGGAGGGAACCGTCCTCTACACCAGTTTATCGTTGTTTTCTTGGAACTTGTGCGAGTGTGTAATGGCCCCAACGGTAAACAGCAGGCCTGCAGACTAATGGACCGTGAGGTACCCACTAACTGTGACTGGTCTGGGTGCACCCAGGGGAAAGGGGAGAAGTGGGGATAAGTGAATGTTTGGTAATCAGGAGGTTTTGGAAGAGTAGCCCCCACCTCCTTTGTATTAGCTTGTAGTAATAAACTGAATATTTATTGTTCATCTGTTGCACCTGCTGTGTGTGTAAAGCCATTGTGGGGAGTGATTTTGGGTCTGGGGGGGTCATCACGGGCAGTCATTAGAGGGAAGAGCATTATTTATCCTGGGGAAATGGTCTAACCTGTTCTACCCACAGGAGGCAATGCAGGGGCCCCAGGTGGAGGCACTAAGGCACTACAGAAACTACTGGTAAGGACTCGGGCCCGGCCCCTTGGGGAGGTACTGCTGAGCCCCTGGACCCACCTGGGCAGCTCAGCTGAGTGGGATTACCGAGGGGGGGGTGTTACAAGTACTGCTGAGACTCATTCACTGACTTGATGACCCTGTGACTGCCCAAATGCGACTGTGGTTGACTTCCCTACCCCACATTCAGTTGTACCCCTTTAGTATTCCTTGACTTCTGTAGTTGGATGATAGTTTGCACTGGGACCAGGGAAATGGCATTCCAGGACGTAGAGGACTGGTGCAACTTTGAGGGGCTAGACTCCCATAAGATGCTACTCGTCCATAATGTGGCCATGGGGCGATGGAAGGAGGACATATTAGACTTTTTAGAGGGTGTCTTGCCCGACTGCAGAGGGTTGAAGGTCCGGATGGTGACGATTGACTGAGTCCAGGGGTGGAGGGATATCACTCTGGAGGCTGGGCAGCATTTAGGGTCTGTGGAGGTGCCCCCCAAGGTCACCCCCAGGGGGTCCAGAGAGACCTGGACCCTATTAAAGAAAGGCTTGGCCAGTAGCCTGCCCCTCAGGGTGCCAGGCCCCTTGGGTCTCCCACCCAAGGAACAGGAGGGTTTTGTAACTCGTCTGGGGAAGTGGCTCAAGGAGGAGGGGAAAACGCTGCATAATATCCATTCTCTGCCCCCCCCGTTGGGGGCTTGCCTCCATATGGGCTGCCGGGTGGCTCAATCCCCTACCTGGGGGTAGCCCACGAGCAGTATAAGAGGTTGTGGACTTTCTCGGGTGCCCTCCCCACGCTTGAGGGGGAAGATGATTTCCACTCCTGGAGCAGCCAGGTGGCCCAGATGGTCCAGGTCTGGGGGTGCCCAGAGGAGGAGGAGAAGTGCAAGTGGGTCTTGGAGAGCCTCAGGGGTCTGGCGTTAGACGTGATCCGGTCCTTCCAGGCCAGTCAGCCCCACTGCACATCCCAGGACTATTTGGACATTCTGCAGAGCACCTTTGGGGTGGTCGAAAAGAGAGAGGCAGTGCTGAGCCAGCTGTGGGGCACCACTCAGAAAGTGGGTGAGAAACTGTCCCAGTACATCACCCGAATCAAGATTGTGGTGCGCAAACTGGCGGAAGCGGGGCACGACCCTCCTGCTGGAGTGGCGCAGTTGCAGTTGGAGCAGTTACTGAGGGGAGCAGTGCATTCCCCCTTGACTGTGGTTGCCCTCGGGCTGCGGGCACAAAGAGCAACCCCCCCTCCTTCAAGGAGCTACTGAATGAGGTCAAGGAGGAGGAGGCGCAGCAGGAAGTGGGGGCCCTGCAGGGGGCACTCACCACCACCAGCGCCGCACTACAGCCCAAGGTGTCGGCCCAGACTGAATTGGTCGGGTCGCCAGACCTGGGGGCGGTGTTGCAGGAGGTCCAGGGCATGAAGGACCTGGTATGGGCAATGAAGCTGGCCATGGAGTCCCCCTCTCTCCCAGCCAAGGAGGCACCTGACACTCGGCGGCCACCCCCAAGCTATATGGCTCCCTGATCCAGCCCTTGAGGGTCCCTAAGGCCCCAGGGTGGGTGGATTTGCTTCAGATGTGGGCAGGATGGTCATACCAGGCGGGGTTGCCGCAGGGAGGTGAACCCCCAGCTGGTAGCTGAGAGGCACCTGGACCAGGAAAAACTCCAATGGGGGCCGGTAAGGGAGCAACCCTCACCTCCAAGATGGCCTTGCTCCACCCTCTGGACTGACCCCCCATATACCTACCAACCGGGATGTGCCAAGGGGCCTAATTGGCCCTCGGGCTGACACTGAGGTTCTGGTGGAAAGAGTAGCCTGCTCAGTACTGTTGGACAGTGGATCCCTGGTCACCATCATCCACTGGCCATTTTGTAACCAGCATCTCACCTACCTCCCCCTCCGACCTCTGTCCAGATTGTCCCTGCGGGGTATTGGCAGCACGGATTACCCGTATGATGGGTATTGTGTGGTTAGTATCTCCTTCCTGAACGATGGGGGGAGCCCCGGCCTCCATAGAGGCCCTAGCATTGGTCTGTCCGGAGCCAAAGAGCATGTCGGACACCCCGGTGCTTATTGGGACCAATGCCAACATGTTTGAGCATTTGGCGCAGATGTGTCATGACCAGGGTGGCATAGGTGAGCTCGCAAGCCCGTTGGTTACTGCCGCCATTAAGTAGTTGGGGCTTGAAGTGACTGGTGATCCCACAGGGGTCAACGGAGATGGGGTTGGGGTGGTTCGGGGATTGGAAGGGGGGAGACTGACTCTCCCCCCCAAGGGTGAGTGCTGGGTGGTAGGAATTGCCCAGTTTGACTGATCCCCCTTGGGGGAGTTGCTCATGCTCGACGCCCCTCTCCCGGGGCAGCCTGTCACCTGGGCTCTTAGTCCAGATGGGGGTGCTGCCCACCCCGGCTAGTCCCTAGGCCCAACGTGTTATGGTTGGGATCTGGAAGGAGTAAAAAAAACGGTGATCATCCAGAGGGGTTTTGTGTTGGCGTCCATCTTTCGGTGTGATGGGGCCATGTCTGTCGCCCCTGGCAAAGATCCCAGGGAAGAGATAGACCCATCCTTGTTTGATTTTGGAAGCTCACCAATCTCTGATGCCTATAAATGGAGCCTGAGCCAGAAGTTGGCGAAGCGTCGACGAGTCTTCTCTTTGCATGCGTGGGACATGGGATGTGTCACTGGGGAAGAGCACCACATCCGGCTGAGGGATGACTGCCCGTTCAGAGAGTGGTCATGGAGGTTAGCCCCTTGGGATGTGGAGGATGTGAAGAAACACCTAATGGAGTTGCTGGGTGCTGGAGTCATCACGGAGTCCCGTAGCCCGTATGCTTCCCCCATTGTGGTGGCTAGAAAAAAGAGTGGAGCAGTGAGAATGTGCATCGACTACCACTTGCTAAACAAATGAACTATCCCAGACCAGTACACGGTGCCCAGAGTGGAGGATGCACTGGACAGCCTGTCTGGAAGCAAATGGTTTTCCGTGCTGGACCTTCGGAGCAGGTACTACCAGATACCCATGGCCATGGAGGACAAGGAACAGACCGCTTTCATATGCCCACTGGGATTCTACCAGTTCGAGCGTATGCCCCAAGGCATATCGGGGGCCCTGGCCACCTTCCAACATTTGATGGAAAGGGCTGTGGGAGACATGAACCTGCAGGAGGCCATAGTCTATCTGGATGACCTTATTTTTGGCAGACCCTGGAAGAACACGATGCCCGGTTGATGAAGGTCCTGGACTGACTGGAGGAGTTCAGCCTGAAGGTCTCCATCGACAAATGCCAGTTCTGCCAGCCATAGGTTAAGTATGTTGGGCATATAGTTTCGGAAAAGGGGGTACAGACCAACCCGGTTAAGTAGAGGCCCTTAAATCATGGCCACGGCCCACCCACTTGTGTGCCCTGCAGTCTTTCTTGGGGTTCTGTGGGTATTATCGGCGATTCATGAAGGATTACTCCCTGGTAGTGCGTCCCCTGAATTACCTGATGCAGGGTTATCCGACGACGAACCGTAGGAAGGGTCAGGCCCCCCGCCAGGACTACCTGCGCATTGGGGAACCTTTTGGGTCCCGTTGGACGCTGGAGTGTGAGGAGGCTTTCCGGGAGATCGTCCAGTGATTGTGGGAGGCTCCAGTCCTTGCTTTTGCGGACCCACATAAGCCCTACGTCCTGCATACTTACGCCAGCCTTACCGAGGGGTTCCGTCCTGTGGCATTCGCTAGCCGGGGCCTGATCTCCTCTGAGAAGAACTACCCGGTGCATAAACTGGAGTTCTTGGCGCTAAAGTGGGCAGTCACGGAGAAATTCCATGAATACCTGTATGGGATACCGTTCACTGTGCGCACGGACAACAACCCTCTGATGTATGTCACCACAACAGCTAAGTTGGATGCTGCGGGGCATCGGTGGTTGTCGGCCCTCTCCACATATAACTTCAGCTTGGAATATCGGTGTGGTCAGGCCAATGTGGACGCAGACGCCCTGTCTCACCATCCACAACCTGACACCCCAGACCCCCCCGGTCTGGGTTGAGCCGGTAGTGGTGCAAGTGCTCTGCTCCCAGGCTGGGCCCCCTGGCAAGACCACCGACTGTCCCACCCAGAGCATAGAGGTGCTGGGAGCTCCCCCTGAAGCAATCCCTCTGGCTTATCTGAATTTCGCTGGCCTGGACCTTTCGGCCTTGCCACAGCCTAGTAAGGCCGATTTGCAGTGGGAGCAAAGGGCGGACCCTGGTATCCGAGATCTGCTTCAGGCCCTCTCCGAGGGGGGATCACCCCAGCAGGTGCAGAGCACCCACCCCAAGGCTCAGGGGCTGGTTAAGGAGTGGGACAAGTTGGTGCTGCGGGATGGGTTGGTTATGCGGACAGTGCAGAATCGAGATTCCTCGGGCCGTTCGAGACAGCAGCTGATGTTGCCCGGGGTCTACCGGAAAGTGGTCCTCAAGGCACTGCATGATGATATGGGGCACTTAGGCTATGACCGCACCTTGGATGCCTGCTGGGCCAGGTTCTATTGGCTGTGGATGAAGGCGGATGTGGAGGGCTACTGCAAGCGCTGCTTGAGGTGCATCCAAAGGAAGACCTTGCCCCGACGAGCCGCGCCCTTTGTCAACATCCAAATTAGTGGGCCCCTGGAGCTGGTGTGTATGGACTTCCTGTCCTTGGAGCTGGACCGGAAGAATGCGGCCAACATACTGGTCATCACGGATCACTACACCCGGTATGCTCAGGCTTTCCCCACCAGGGACCAAAAGGTGAGCACCGTGGTTAAGGTCCTGCAGCAGTATGTCCAACACTACGGTCTCACTAAATGGGTCCATTCTGACCAGGGCCGGGATTTCGAGAGCCATTTGGTGAGGGAGTTTCTGGCATGTTATGGCATGCAGAAGTCCCACACCACCCCTTACCACCCCCAAGAGGACCCCCAGCCCAACAGTTCAACCGAACGCTGCTAAACATGTTGGGCACCTTGGACCCCACCGACAAGGCTAATTGGAGTCAGCAGGTAGGACAACTGGTGTATGCCTACAATTGCACGAAGAACGATGCCACCCAACGCTCCCCCTTCTTCCTCATGTTTGGTCGCGAGGCCCGGCTGCTGGTGGACCTCTGTTTCGGGGTATCTGCTGATGGGACCTCCCATAAATCATACCTGGAGTACACCAGTAACCTACGGGAACAGCTCCGTGTGGCATACAAACTCACCTCCGAGGCAGCGGCTAGGAGCTTTCAGAGGAATAAGAGGAGGTATGATGCCAGAGTGCGCAGCCAGGACTTGGAGGTGGGGGACAGGGTCTAGCTGTGAAACCTGGGGTTCCAGGGTAAGTACAAGATCCAGGACCGGTGGGTCCCAGATGGTTATCTAGTGGTGGAGAAACTGACTGACCTGCCGGTATACCGTATCAAGCAGGAGCATGGCCGGGGGCTCGAGAAAACGGTACATCGAAATTACCTGCTCCGCATAGGAGAGATCGTGCCTACCCCAGCCTCGGAGTCCAACCCACCAATGGCAAGGTACCCCGTTACCCGAGGGATGCGTAAGCGGTGGGGACGGTTTTCCCCACCCAGGACACTCCATCAGGCCCTGCTTCGGACGCCCGACAGCCCTCTGTGGGGCCCTGGGACTCCTCCAGTGAGGTGAGCGAGGGGGAGGAGGGGGACTCCTCTTGTCCGCAGTGGGGAACGTGGCCCAATGGCTCCCTTCCCTGCTGGGAAGGGTCCTACAGGACCCCCGGCCCCTCCACCAGCTCCAGCCACTTGGAACTCCTGACCTACCTGGACCCCGAGGCCCCGCCCTTTGTCCCTGAGGCCCGGCCCCTGGTCCCAGCATCTGGGCCACAACTGGAGTGGGTTTTGGGGAGGCAAGGGGCCCCACCGGTGTGCCTGCCTCCATGAGATAGAGTCGCCTGCCGTCACGGACTCTGCCCAGGTTCCGGACCAAATCCTCGACAGTGTAGAAGTACAGGGATTGCCCAGAGAGGGTATGACGGACCATGTCCTTACCGGACTGACCACACCCCCTGCCCTGGTGCCAGCCGATGCCTTGCCCTGCAGATCTGGCCAGCCCCCCCGACCCACTGTGAGGCTCACATACGAATCCCTAGGTGAGCCTGCAAATCTGCCCCTTGATGTTCTCCTCCAGCCTGTGGTGCCAGTTCTCCATCCTCCGGTGTGTTGCTCTAGGGGGTTGTGGAAGCATGTAGGTGCCCACCTCCTCTTACCCACATATAGTATGCTACCACAATCTGACCTATCCAAGCTCATTTGAGGGTCCAGTGGTTGCTGGTACTAGTTAGGGATCATGGGTAGAGTCAGTAAAGTGTCTATTGTTGGTCATAGGTTTCTCAGAGGGGCTTGTCGGGATGCCCAGTTTCCTGCCAGGGGAGTGTGTAAACCCCCCCCAGCCCGGCGCTCACGTAAGGTGGGCAGGGGGCTTCCGCTGTCCTGGGGTACTTGTGCCTGATCCATTGATGTGGCTGGACCTGATGCAAGCCTAGCTGTGACTGTGATTATTGTTGGTGCTAGTTAGGAACCAGGTGTCTAGCTAGAAAAGTGCATGCTACTTGTTTTGGGTTCCTACAAAGAGAAAAGGCAGCTCTACCCACCCCCAAAAAAAAGCAAGACAGGAGAAAGACTGCCTGCAGGCATGGGAGGCTCTGGCTACCCCTTCCCCATGGCAGGAAGAGGAAGGGAGGAGAGAGGCAGGGCTGGTGGGAGAGAGAGAAGAGAGAGTTGGGAGAGAGAGAGAGAAGGAGGGCAGGGTGGAGGAACAGGAGGAAAGAGCATCCCAGGCCCCCCAAGAGGAAACCAGAGGGCTGTTTTGGTGGTTTTGCCTGGCAAAGGCTCTGGGGCTGCATCCCTCTCCACCCCTCTCTCTCCCCTTTCAAGCATAAGGAACAGAAAGGAGCCAGACAGCTACTTGGGCTGTGTAGGAGGGCCCCTGAGGTTGGTTGCTGAAAAGTACTGAGGCAGACTGTTTGGCCTGAAGGTACTGAGACCTCCAGCCTGGGGTGTCTGGGAGGCTGCTGCATCAGGGACAGATCTTCCTGCCAGGGGAGAAGCCAGGGAAACTAAAAAGGTACCAGGGGGAGTTGAACTGCTGTGACCCCCCCATTGCAAAGATCAGAGGAATGTGGAGAGAAGGACGAACAGGCCTGCCTGGTGAAAGCCATATACGAAGGCCTGCGGGCGAAGCTGGAAAGGCCAGGCAGGCGAAGAACTATGCCACCCATTTCGTGGGAAACAACGTGTTGTGGACTGCAGGGGCCATCTCCTCTTCGGCATCAGAGTACTCTTGAGCTGCAGCTCAGGGGAGACATTGTTTTGCCAGGAGGGTCAGGAGGAGCCAGTCCGTACACCATTTTATCTTTGTTTTCTTGGAACTTGTGCGAGTGTGTAAGGGCCCCAACGGTAAACAGCAGGCCTGCAGACTAAGGGACCGTGAGGTACCCACTAACTGTGACTGGTCTGGGTGCACCCAGGGGAAAGGGGAGAAGTGGGAATAAGTGAATGTTTGGTAACCAGGAGGTTTTGGAAGAGTAGCCCCCACTTCCTTTGTATTAGCTTGTAGTAATGAACTGAATATTTATTGTTCATCTGGTGCACCTGCTTTGTGTGTAAAGCCATTGTGGGGAGTGATTGTGGGGGGGGGTCATCATGGGCAGTCATTAGAGGGAAGACCATTATTTATCCTGGGGAAATGGTTTAACCTGTTCTACCCACAGGAGGCAATGCAGGGGCCCCAGGTGGAGGCACTAAGGCACCACAGAAACTACAAGTAAGGACTCAGGCCTGGCCCCTTGGGGAGGTACTGCTGAGCCCCTGGTCCCGCCGGGGCAGCTCAGCTGAGTGGGATTACCGGGGTGTTACACTTATATATGGAATAGTACTGAAGCTGGTTCATTTATAACCTTCCAGTTTGTTAACCATTTGCTGGTATGGCCAAAGTTGACCGACTATTATAATATCTTTACATAGCAAAATTCTTTTAGACTGGAGTGTTTTAAAGGGGAAACTATAAAAAGCTTGACCCCAGACTCTATTGTGGGCATGAATGGGTAAATATATCCACGGCAACTGAAGTGGTACAGGATGGCTGAGATGTTTTTTAACTAGATTTAACCATGATGTTAACACATGTATTCTTTATTTGAACAATTCTTGGTCCAGGAAAATATCATATAATCTTTTATCCTGTGACAGGGGGTATACTATTTTTTGAAATATAGAGTTGTCCTGTCAGGGTGAAAAGTCCATTGATAGAACATCGAGAGAATATGAGCTTGGATATAACAAAGAATATCCAGGCAGCCCATCCCACCTCTGGCACATGGGGCAGTTAGTGGATTCCAGGCAATTCTAGGCTTGCCTCCTCGTCAGAGAAATTGGGTGATAATTCTTTTAACATCTTGAAACAATGGTAGAGGTGGGGCTCCAAGCATGTTTTGGATTATAAATATAAAGTGAGGGAGAGCCATCATTTTCATTGTGTCAATTTTCCCCCATAGAGATAGTGATGGATTATGCCAGTTTGCTAATAAGGAAGCAACCTTTTGTTTTGCCTTGTCATAGTTTTGTTTATTATTTTTGGTTTGGTCGGCAGTAATCTGAATACCGAGATATTTGATAGCCTTATGAACTCTGAATTCTTTTTCAAATTTTTGAGTATTAGAAGGTTTATTCTTGGACAGTTTCATAATGACTGATTTACTTTTATTTATGATGTAACCAGAAATATCTGAAAAGATTTGAGTATCCTTGAGGAAGGCTGTAAGAGATATATCTAGGTTTTTAATAATGAGCAAAATGTCATCACTCAGCGAAGACGCTTAGCTTTATGAGTTCTTTTTCCACCATTATGCCCTCAATAGAAGTATTATTTCTAATAACTTGTAAAAGGGGTTAAAGGGCGAGAATAAATAGTGTTGGGGAGAGAGGGCACCTCTGTCGTACACTGTTTAACATATCAAATTGCTTGGTGAGATAAGAATTTATTTGAAATTGGGCTGTTGTTTTTTTATATTTTTTTTTAATTAGTGTAATAATTTCCATTGGCAAACCAAATTTTACTAGGATTTGATACATATAGTCTCTGTTCAGAAGATCAAAGGCCTTACTAGCATCGATTGATAGTGCGTAGTAAGTATCATACTGATAAGCAGGGTTACAGTTAAGAAGGTGAATAAGTGCCTGAATCCTTCTGTTTGCTTGCTGGAGTGTTCACCCCATCATGAAACCATATTGGTTATGGTGAATATATGAGTGAAGGTTGAATCTGATTGTTGATCAATTTGGCTATTAACTTATAGTCAGAATTTAGTATGGCTATAGGTCTGTAACTATCCACACAGTCTGGAGGTTTATCTTCCTTCAAAATCAATATTATTTTTGCGGCCTGCAGGGGTGGTGGCAAGTCAAACTTGGGACCTTCCTATAATAATTCTTCTATGATTCTTTGCAACCATGGAGCCAGTTCTAATGAAAAACATTGGTAGAATTCACTTGTTAAACTGTCCAGCCCCGGGGATTTGCCTCTTGGTAGAAACTTAGTAACTTCAATAATTTCAGACTGAGAAATTGGAGAAAAGGGAAATGGATTAGATTTTAGATTTGCCTTATTCATAAAGCTATCCATTTGAGACTGTTGGAGAATATAACTGTTCAGGTAAATTGCCTTATATCTAGCAAAGAAAATTTTAGTTACTGCTTCATCTGAATTGTGAATGGCACCTAAATCGTCCTTAATGGAGATTATCAGATGTCTCTGCTTTTCTTGTCTTAATAGTGATGCAAGCAATTTACCTGACTTATCTGTATGTAAATACCTATATTTCTTGATAGTGTAAGCCAATCTAATCGTCTCTTGTTGCAATATGTTTTTTTTTTATCTTATAATTGTACCACTCATCTTTGTATTTCTCATAATGTGTCAAAACAAGCTTATCTAGTTCTTTTAATCTCTTTTCTACTTCTTGGTTATGTTTATGCCTGTTTTTAGTTGTTACAATTTGGTGTGAGATAATAGCCCCCCTTACTGTGGCTTTAAAAGTGTCCCAAAGATCAACATGGAACATTGGCCAGAGTAGTTATAATACCAACATTCTTGGATAGAGGGTATCTTTAATTTTTTGAATAAAAGTGGGTTCTTTTAAAAAATCATTATTGAAAGCCCAGGATTTAGTATATTTCCTATTTAAGTAAATAAGGTTAAGGCTGGCCCACCAGCACAGCTGTTGGATTACCATCTGTGATGCCGGTGACCCGGGTTTGGGAATGGACCCAGGGAACTGGAGGGCCAGCTGGGGGGAGAAGGATCGAGCGTTCTGTGGACTGCTGTCCTTCTCTGGGGGGAAGGTGGGGTTGAGTGCCGGCACACTAGGAACTCCTGGTGGAGACTGGGGGTCCACACACGCTCGGTGCCTTCATGCCTGAGGGGCGGGGTGGACAGTGGCGTCATTGCACGTCCCTGCCCCTGTTAACTGGGGTGAAAATCTTGCCAGCCACCATCATGAAGCACACCTGCCTGGCCTTCATTGCTCCTCGCCTCCTCGCTGACCCACTCCCAGTTCCACCACGATGACTGGACCTGAAACCCAGCCTGGAGGGGAATCCAGGGAGGCAATGTCAGTCTTCACTGATGCCTTACCTGGCATAGAGGGCCTGGATCGGAGTGGTGGTCCCACCCCGAGGGGTAAGTCGGAGGTATCAGCGAGGGTATGGCTATTGGGGATGCAAGGTGGAGGGGGTCTGAGCTGATGGCAGGCAGCCGGTGGGGCAAAAAGTATAGTAAATAAACAAAACAAAAAAAAGTTACTTCCGGTGACATCACCGACCAGGATGCAAGGGTAAATCCTAGCTCTGCTGATCCTGGGCTAAAAACAGACTCTCTCACAAATAAAACGCAAAAGTAATCAAAAAAGAATATCAGGGAGAGCCACAGCATTGAATGGGAGGCAAAAAAAGGACTGCACGCACCCCCAGAAGCAAGTATTCAGCAGGATTCTCTCACCCTTCATCAAGTTCTGCAGAGATTCAACCAGATATGGTGGCTCCAAATGGGGCCTCCTCTCAACAACCCAGCAATGCTACCATACGAGCAGAGCTGCAGGAATTCAGGACTGAGGTTTGTACTTTCTGGTCAGAATTAACTGCAGAAATCAGTAAACTTTCATCTCGTGTTACTGAGGTTGAAGCACAACATACTGAATTAGATGATCGGACTGACAGGCTGAAACGCATGGTAGTGCACTTGCTAGATGAACAGCATGCTTTAAAAGAGAAATGTGAGGATTTGGAAAACAGATCGCGCAGGAATAATTTGAGAATACAAGGGATTCCGGAGAACGAGGAAGGGAGAGATATTTAAAAAGTTATGGAGGAGCTCCTCCGCAAATCTCTGCAATTAGGCCCAGCTTTTAAATTCGACATAGAGCGAGTCCATTGGGCTCTATCGCCAAAACCAACTCAGCCAGACAGACGACCTCGCGCCATCATAATGAAGTTTTTAAACTATACTAATAAACAAACTATCCTTACCAGAGCCTGGAGAATGAGGTATATTAAGTATAAAGGAAAGCGCATTTATTTTGACAGTGATTACTCCCCATCTATTTTAGCCAAGCACAGGGCCTACGCTCCAGTACTCCGTCTTTTAAAGCAACAACAACTAAAATGTGCTACTCCATACCCTGCTCGACTAGTCATCATGTTTCCAGATGACCCCCAAACCTTTGAGACACCAGATGAAGCAACAAAAGCTCTTCAACTCAGGGACCTGGTTCAGTCCACCCAGGAAGACTCCTCACTCAGGAAGACTCCTCACTCAGGAAAACTCAGCAAGGCCTTCGTGGGACACTGCTAGGGATCCGGGTTCCAGAAAGAGACAGAGTCAAGCAACCCTAGAGGCTGTGAAAAAACTTTTACAAAGATTTCAGCGACCTGCACCGGAGTGAGTGGCGAGAGAGGTTCTGAAGAGACTTAAAAACCAGTAACTTGATGCAGAGGTGACTCTGCATACAGGGACTACACAGTGCAACTCAGGGAAGTCTGTTTGGGGTGGGGACATTGGGAAATGGAAATTCTGTCTATATTCCCAAGCTTATAGATGGGGAAAGGTCAGTGAATCAAAAGGATGTTTCTGAATTTCCCTTGAATTATCCCCCCCCCCGAAGCTTGCTCATAGTCCTCCCATAGTTATTGTTTAATTATACTATAGCCCAGGAAAGGCGGCTTGACTTAATGCATTTTTTGCAGCGCTATATGCCCACCTGACCATTATAGGTCAGAACCATCTCTAAACGGTCGACGTATCCATAAGGCCGTACTGGAGATGAGGCACACAGGGACCATTTCCTGGGGGTCTCTGTTCCTCATTTTTATTTCCAGTGTGGCCTGCTGCACCACTAGGTACGAGGGAAATAGTGGTGCTGGGGGCCCTTGGTGTTGCCTTGACACTCCCCCTCATGGCGCATACATCTGCCCCTTCAAAGGAGAGGTATCTGTCCTCTCTCTACCTTGGGAGCCGCTTAAATTTTCTGCCAGGTTCAGAGACCTGTTACAGCAGGTACAATTTGCTGGTACAAAAAAGTTGATGCCCTGTTGGCATTTGGTTATTTTGGCAGGCCTAAAAGTACTGAGCGTCATGAATAATGTTAAAATGCAACAGGCCTGCACATGTTTAGTTGTTATAGGCCTAATGCCGAATCTTTTAGATCCTTGTGTAGTGTAGTTTTAAACACTCGGACAGTGTTATGGTGTTTAAATAGTACAACAGGCAGACATTATAATTCGCTTATATCAGTGACAGTACATAAAGCAATTAATAATATAATATTATTGAGTATAGGGGTGAAAAGGAATAAGTACGGTAGGAAGGAGGTATATTGTACTTTTAACACACAGGAATATACTTACAAGGACTGATCAGAAGTAGATATGGCTAAGTCAACTTTGATTTTATCTTTAAATGTGAATGGGATTGGTAATCCGATAAAGCGCTCTCGATTATTTCAATTATTCAGAAAAGCGAGAGACCGGGCTTATTATGCTGCAGGAAACCCACATGTCCTCAGATGCACATAAAAAATTTCAGAGGTGTGGGTATTCTGTAGTAACTGAATCGTCCTATAGGGATGGGAAAAGGAGAGGGGTGATGATTCTACTCTCCCAGGAGATGCCCTTTGAAAAACAAAGTGAGATTAGTGACCCAGAGGGCCGCTATGCCATAGTGACAGGTAAGCTGTACTCAAGACAGTAGTGTGGTGGGTAGGTAACTGGCTGGGTGGCAGGACACAGAGGGTGGTGGTAAATGGCTGTCACTCCACAGAGGGAAGAGTGACCAGTGGGGTACCACAGGGATCAGTGCTGGGACCGGTCCTATTCAACATCTTCATCAGTGACATTGTGCAGGACCCAGAACGCAGAATTTCACTGTTCCTGATGACACAAAGCTCTGTAACAGAGTAGACACACCAGAGGGTGTAGACAGAATGAGAAGGACCTGCAGAAACTTGAAGAATGGTCAGGGTTTGGCAGTTGAAATACAATGCAAGGAAGTGCAAGATAATGCATATGGGGCACAAAAACCCTGGCACAATATATCAGTTGGGGGGTGAGGATATAGCATGCACCAAGCAGGAAAGGGATCTTGGGGTTATCATCTCTGATGACCTCAAGGTAGGGAGACAGTGTGACAAGGCAGCAGGTAAAGCAAATAGGATGCTGGGATGTATAGGCAGGGGCATCACCAGCAGGAAAAGGGAGGTCATAATTCCGCTATATGAGACACTAGTGAGGCCCCACCTGGAGTACAGTGTACAGTTCTGGAGACTATACCTACGTAAGGACATAGACAGGGTAGAGAAGGTTCAGAGGAGGGCAACAAAGATGGTGCATGGATTGCATCACAAGTCCTATGAGAACAGGTTGAAGTCACTGAACATGTACTCCCTGGAGGAGAGGAGGGAGAGAGGGGATATGATAGAGACATACAAGTATCTTACAGGGAGGAACAGGGTGCAGGAATGCACTATTTTTAAGCGAAAAAGATGTTCCAGGACTAGAGGGCATGGGATGAAGTTGGAGGGAGGACGATTCAGAGGAAACGTGAGGAAGAATTTCTTCACAGAACGGGTGGTGGACAAGTGGAACACCCTGCCAGAGGAAGTGGCGGGGGCTGAAACAATCACGGGATTTAAGAATGCATGGGATAGACATAAAGGAATTCTGGAGGTCAGGGGTAAGGGGCAACAGACTTCTAGGAAAACATAAACTGAACTTACAAGCTTAAATGGGCAGACTGGGTGGGCCATAGGCCCTTATCTGCCGACACTGTCTATGTATCTATGTATTAAGGGCAGACAGGTGCCATAAGGCGTGCACATTTCTTAGTAGATTATTTTATTTATTTATAGAAATTGATTCACCAGGAAAAGTACACCGAGCAAAACGATGCTCGTCTCCCAGTGCGACCTGGGGGAAGGGTTACAAGGGGAGAATAACTCGCAGGTTATTGCAATAGAGATGCATTAAACAGGTATACATAGTAGCATGGAAGTATGTAGTTATATCATTGGTTAACAGTCAGCTAGAAGCGTGTGCCAGTGTTTACGGACAACTCGAAACGTACATTCATACCTACATATAGTGCAGTTTGCTGCTGCAGATAACGCTTGGCTAAATCTAGTCAGGACAGAGAGAAGACAAGAGAGGGTGAGTAAGTGCCCCTTTTTTGTTTTTCTATATATATGTATATATATCTATATCTATATCTATATCTATATATATATATATATATATATATATGCCAACTTACTTGATAGCGTTTGCCACTGGTCAGGCAATGGGAATTTGATGGGGGGGGGTCTTAATTATGAAGTGCAGGCATAGTTTACCGTGAGGTAGTTAGCCATTGCAGTTGATAGGGAATGGGTAGAAGAAGAGTGACAGATTTGAGAGAGAAGCGCATTCCACAGTTTCGGAAAGTGGTACGAGAAGGCTGTTTGTCCAGCAGAGGACTTACTTCTGGGGATATGTAGTAGTCGGGTGTCAAGGGACCAGAGGGGTGGAGGGGGGGTGGAGCAGGCAACAGCATGGAGGAGAGGTAGGAGGGGAAGGCACCAAGCCAGAATTTAGAGACAAACTTGGAGCAGTGCAGTAGATGGTGATTTTTGAGGGGAGGGAAGGGAAGGCGGTAGAGATCACAGTGGTGGGAACGGGGGGAGGCATCGAGAATGAAGCGGCAGAAGGCGTTGAAGAGGGAGTCTAGTTTAGCTAAGATGGATTTTGGTGCAGCACTGTATACTGTGTCACAGTAGTCTAAGGAAGGAAGGATCGTCTTCTGCACTAGTTCCCGCCTGATCATGAAAGGGAGGCAGCAGCAGTTTCTGTAGAGGGCACCTAGCTTGGGGTGAAGTTTTTTATAATTGCATCTATGTGATCGGCAAAAGTAAGCTGGCAGTCGAGCCATACCCCTAGGTATTTGAAGGAAGCAACGTCCTCCAGGGTTATCCCATCCAGGGTGTGAAAGGATGGGAGTGAGGGTAGTCAGGATGGTCTCAGTCTCGTGCCGAAGGACATGGTGACAGTTTTTATAGCGTTGAGAGAGAGCTGGTGTGAGCTGAACCAAAGTTGAACTTTAATGAAATTGGACTGGAGGATGGATGCTACTTCATCCGATGAGGAGCCAGAGGTGAATAGGGCGGTGTCGTCGGCATACATGTGAACAGATGTAGCTGTGCAGATTTTTGGCAGGTTGTTGAGGAATATGGAGAACAGGATGGGGCCCAGGACTGAACCGTGGGGGACGCCTGTAGTAATGGGGGGGGATGTGGCATCCGCAATTTTTACTGATTGTGCTCTTCCTATGAGATAGGTACTGAAGCAGTTAGTAGCTGAGTTAGCAAGGCCTGCATCAGAGAGGCTAGTTAACAGCAAGGGTGGGAGACAGTGTCGAATGCTTTAGCAAGGTCGACAAATATTGCCGAGGAGATCTGTCCCCTATCTGTTCCGGAGAGGATGGTGTCTGTGAGTCTTAACAAGGAACAGGCAGTGGAGTGGTCCTTCCTGAACCCAGACTGAAATGGCATGAAGAAGTTAGAGTCAGGGAGGAAGGAGGTAAGTTGGGCGAGTACCAGGTGTTCTTGAAGTTTGGCAAGGGTAGGGAGGAGAGAGATAGGGCGGTAGTTAGAAGTAGAGGAGAGGGGCCCCCTTTAGGGAGGAGAATGACAATGGCATGTTTCCAGGCCTGGGGGACAGCAGCAGAGGTGAAGGAGAGGTTTAGAAGGTTGGTTAGAGGTGTGGCTATGGCTGGTACAGATAAGAATAGTAGTTTGGCGTCCAGCCCATCGGGGGAACAACCTTTAGAAGGGTTTAGGGCCAGTAGGGCCTGGAGGGCCTCAGTTTGAGTAATCGCTTAGAAAGAAAAGGTGCAAAGCCCAAGCGAGTTCGAGGCTCCAGTGGACGTGTGAGGTGGAGTGGTAGGTGGTATGGAGGAGAGGAGAGTTGAGGCACAAGAGGTAAAGTATGTGTTGAACTCGGCAGCCACTGCCCCTGGGTCTGAGAGAAGTGTGCCATTTACGTTTAGGAGCGGTGTGGGGTTTGCAGCCAGGGGGGTGGAGAAGAGAGAGTGGATGACCTTCCAGAATTTGGATGGGCTATTTAAGTTAGTCTGGAAGGAGGAGTTGAAATAGTCTGCTTTAGTGAGCCGAGTTGCTTTGTTGCACTTGTTACGCAGCACTCGGTACATGGTATAGTCTTGTGGGAGGCGCGAGGATTTATGCACACGCCATGCTTTGTCGCGGGCATTTTGGCAGGCTATATGTTCTTGTGAGATCCACGGCAGGTGGCTACAGCATACTCTGGAGCGACACAGTGGGGCATGCTTGTTCCAGACATTGAGGAGTGTGTCGTGGAAGTGTTTGCCCTGTCCTGGCGGGTCATAGTGTAACCTGGGATAGAGATAGCAGGCTCAGAGATATTTTTGTTTATCCATGTCTCAGACAGGATGATGTCACGTGCATAGTGGGTGGCAAGTACCTGGAGGGAGTCGATTTTGGGGGGTAGGCTTCTTATGTTTAGGTGCAAGAGGCGCAGGCCACATAGGAGAGTGGTGTCACTGTGGTTTGCAGAGGTGAATGGGCTTGTAGAGGGTCCAGATGAATGCAGCAGGGTAGGGGTATGGTGGGGACCTGGGTTTGGATGTATGCCCCCAGCTGCAAGGAGCAGGAGGGCAATAGTAAGGTAGTTACCTATGAGTTGTAGCCACCAATGAATGGATGGGCAGCATCTTATATAAGTACGTGGGCGGCTGTGGGAGGACCTATGGTGGGTAAGTAGATTTAGAACTGTCCATATATGCGATGGAGGGAAGAGGAAGGGGCAGGGACGCACATTTGAGTGGACCCACTTATGTTTGGGGGGAGTGTCAGTTGTTGAGTATGGGGGAAGAGGGACTTTATAAGATCAAGCCAGATAGGAGGGTGAAATTGAGGGGATGTTTGTGGTAGGTTGGACAGGAGTATTGGGTGGCAGATGATTAAGATGGGAAGGAGGGGCAGGTAACCTGGCAGAAGAGACATTACTAGTGGCACACAGCAGTAGAAGTTGGGGAGGGGCTTGTGGGCTGGAGGAAGGAGAGGGGGAGCGAGGATTGAGGGGAGTGTGGCTGAGCTCTGAAGTTGAGATAAGGTAATGTCGTATCATCAACAGTGACCGCTAGAGGCTAATTAATATAAGGAGCATATGGGAAACCAGGGACTTAGTAACAATTGTGGCGAGGTCTCATGAGAGAAAGCACGTGAGGAGGCACTATAACTACTACCAGCTAAGGGGTGGAAGGGTATTGGGGTGGTGGGAGCAGTTGCTATGACTGCGGGCTGAGATGGAATAGTGAGGTGAGCTGCTGGAGCTTTCACCTGTGTTGTTCGGGGGTGGGAGGGAGTTCTTAGCGGCCTCACGACCTGGGACCCTCGGGATCCTGAAGCTGTGAGACAGAAGTGGAGGTAAGCATCTTAAATATTTGCCACAGAGCTGATAAGCATACAAGGCAGCAGTTCGCAACTACATAGGCTAGCACAGTTTAAACAATTTAAAATGGACCAGCATTGGAGACTTTAAAAATGCTGCTGCATTTGAGCTTAAACCTTGCAGTAAAGTGTAAAAAGCAGAGGAAATTAATAACTTGCCATCTAGCTCCACTACATACAGGTGCAGAACACTACAAAAAATGCTGCTGCATTTGAACTTAAACCTTGCAGTAAAGTGTAAAAAGCATAGGAAATTAATAACTTGATGTCTAGCTCCACTACATGCAGGTGCAGAACAGAGGTTCTTAAGGCAACAAATTAGAGTTATTTAATATGTACAGCACTCGCTGCATTGTCTTAAGGCACAGTTTAGAAGCGCTGAAAATGCTGAGATCTTAAGAGTTCTAATACAAAAAAACTATCTCCATTGTTGTGGCGACACAAATTCGAATTAAAATGGCACCAACGACTGCTGCTGCTGAGTTGGAATAGCGAGGTGAGCTGCTGGAGCTTTATGCCATAGAAAGACAAATCCCTTTAGTGCTACTGGGGTTAGATGCCGAAAAGGCATTCGACTGGGTCAGCTGGTCTTTTTTTATGGCAGACTCTGGAGCACTTTGGATTCCCAGAATAACTTATAAAACAATTACAAAATATGTATGCCTCCACTAAAGCAAATGTTAAGGTGGATAGGACACTTTCAGATACATTCCAGCTCTCTAGGGGCACCCGCCAGGGATGCCCATTGTCTCCAACGTTGTTTGCTCTATATCTCGAACCCCTGGCTATTGCCATCAGATCTTCTCGGGACATAGAGGGCCTTCTATTGGGAGGTTGCCCGCACAAGATATCACTATTTGCGGATGATATTCTGCTGGCTCTTACCGAGCCTGAACAATCCATCCCAGAGGTATGGAAACAGCTACAAACATTTGGTAAGCTAGCAGGATACAAAATTAACAAATCAAAAACCAAGGTGTTGACGTACAATTACCTCCCTCCCTCCCACTTCAAAAAAGACTTCCCCTTTAAGTGGCACAGACAAGAGATGAGATACTTGGGAATAAAGCTCACAAGAAACCCCATTCATGCAGAGCTCTCAAATCTCGAACCTTTAACCCTAAAATTGACAGAAGATCTATCTCGTTGGTCACGTCTCCCCCTAAGCTTTTTGAGTAGGATAGATATAATTAAGCGGAATGTATTTCCCCGAATATTGTTCTTTCTTCAGACACTGCCCTTCAGCCCGGCTAAAACATATTTCCAGGCATGGGACAGAATGATGTCCCGCTTTATTTGGAGCAGAAAGCATCCCAGAATTGAATATTCTGTTCTGCAACTGGCCAGAGAAAGAGGTGGCCTTAACCTCCCTGACCTCAAAAAGTATGCAATGGCAGCACAGTTAAGGGTAATCCTACACTGGCTAAATAAACCGTATGATGCACACTGGAAACAATTAGAAGTAACTTGGGGAGACCTACATAACACTCAGGTTTGGGACGCCCCCCAAGTGCCAAGGGATATCCGAAGTTCGCCAGGGAACCCTTAAAAATATGGCTTAAGGTCAGTAATGATTATTTTACATTCCCTGAAAAATTGTTCTTGGGAACACTGAAGTATAATGCAAATTTGACAGCAGGTCCTTCAGGCCCCTATGTAGTTCAGTGGCGGAGATATGGCATTTTCTTCATTTTCCAGTTAGTGGTCAGAACAGGTCTCCTTTTCTTTGTCTCCCTTCAGAATGAATATCGCTTGCCCCATAAATATTTTATTTCTTATTTACATCTTAAATCATACCTTCAGCCATACGAAAGGTCACTCGTGGCCCCAAGTGAAAACCCTACCCAAATAATACAACTGTTACAAGCTCATATCAGAGGAACGACCACGGATCACCTGATTAGTAAGATAGATAAGGCCTTAAATGAAATACAGGGAGACTCGACCAACTCAATCAGGTTTAGATGGGAACAAGAACCACAGGTATCAATCAGTGAGCAGGACTGGAATGACTCTGCTTTACCGACTATAAAAATGTTTTTCTCACCATACTGGCGTGAATACATGTGGAAACTCCGTTCTCATTTCTTCCGCACACCAGCCTTGCTGGCTAGTATGGGAGAATTAGGGGAGGGACAGTGTTGGAGAGAATGTGGGGATGATAGAGCATATCAGAGCCATGTCCTTTGGTCATGTCCTAAGCTATCCAAGTTTTGGAAAGAGATCCTCGAGGAGCTGAGTGCAATGTATGCCACCACTGATTTATTCACTCCTACATTTATATTGACTTTTATTAAACCAAAAGGTCTGCGAATTGACAAAAACTTGCTGAAACAAATTTTAAAATTTATAACAGCAGCCCACAAAATTATCACTAGACTGTGGTTTACAAATAAAATACCCACTAAAAAAGCCTGGATTGTTTTGTCCAGGGAGATATATGCCCTTGAGCGATTCTTGGCCAAGATGATGGACAAAGTTCAAAAATTTGATGTACAATGGCAAAAGTAGATATCATACCAACTAAATCATTATGATGATTTTGTACCTTAAGCTATGTACTGAACATGTAATTTTGCTATTCTTTTGCACTGAAAAGATACTCGGGATATGATCTGTGATGCTCCTTGAATTTTAATAGGAATAAAATCTGGGAGGGATAGGGGAGGGCTCGCCGTGCTATGCCTGATTTGATTTGAATGGATCACAGACTGAACTTAAAATGAGTAATTATGATTCTCTGGACACTGAAGTAATAAGATGTTAATTTATTTTCCCCTAATATGGCTGCTACAAGTATACATGTAATGTATTGTGATGTTATCAACTGGTATTAATAAGTGATGTATTGCTGCCTGTAAAACTGTTGCATTTATAAATTAAATAAAAAGACTAAATTAAAAAAAAAGTTAATAAGGTTAAGGTGCAGACTTATTAGAGCATGGTCAGAAAAGAATATTGAATCCATGTCTGTCTGATTTGCATATTTAAGTAGACGTTTTGATACAAAAATATAGTCCATAGGTAAAAAAATGTTATTTTTTTTTCAAAGTGAGAGTATTGGATATTATTAGGATTATTGTGTTGCCATTTGTCACTTAATTGTTCAGAGTCCAGGAAGATACCCAACCTCCTGGCAATAAGGTGGTTGCCTTTAGTAGGTGGTGGTGATTTATCTTGTAAGAGATTCAAAAGAGCATTAAAATCCCCTGCTAGAATAATATTATTTGCTTGCAATTTCTAAAGCCCTTCTGTAGTTTTAGCAAGAAAGCCAGAATAGTTTTCAGACTGGGCATATAATGATCCTATGATTAAATCTTGCCTGTCCAGGTTAATTTTAATCTTAGTAATTCTTCCGCTATCATCTGAATATTGTTCAAGAAAACACAATTTTAGACCTTTTCTAATTAGAATGGCTACTCCCCGACTTTTCCTTGTTCCCACACTACAAAAAATAGATGTGATTTATTTATTTTTAAATTTCAGTATTTCTTTTTCCTCGAGGTGAGATTCCTGAATACACAAAATATGTGCTTTTTGTTTCTTAAAATATGTAAGTAGCCTGAACCACTTTACTGGCGCGTTGATGCCATTAACATTTAATGAGACAATTTTCAATGTATTCATATTCATTATTCTAACTGTTATTAAACATCTTACAAGTAACAAACAAGTGATAAACCATATAGGGGTTCCGTAGCTCCAAGCCCCGCCACAGACAGCCTCCCAATAGCGTACAGCTTTCTTTTCTTTTCACAAATCAGGTAGAATGCATCACTTGTGCATATATACCCCAGGTATTAAGACATAATATTCTTGTAAATACTCCCCATGGCAATACAGTCCCTGCAAAAACATCTAAACAATATACAGTTGTACAATAGCACTGAGAGAGCATACTCCTTTTCTTGTGTCCTGTAGCGGGATTCGGCTCACTTCCCATCCTTGCTGCCACCCCATCAGAACTTCAGCTCATAATCGTCCCCAAATAAGTTGATGCAAATAGGGCTAGACTTCTGTCGGTCCGAGTTACTATTCAGGACCGCCCCCCAAAGCTTGAGCAATTAGTTCGATTTACATACATTCACAAGTATTTCATGTTCCCAACCAAAATATACAAGATGTACAAAAGTAAATCATCAACCCTTGATAGGGTGGCTCAGATACTCCTTGTGAAAAACTAAGGTGATTATATAAGGAAAAAACTACAGCCTCAAAGGTGTGTGTGTGTGTGTGTGTGTGTGTGTGTATATATATACACACATATATGCACACTTTTTTACTTATTTGATTTTTTCTTCTTCCCTTCACCCTTCCTTTAACCTTCAAACTGACCCCCCTTGCAACCACTCATTTGACCCTGTAACCTGAGAGAATAAATGATTTTAGAGAGTTAGCAGCTCCCAGTACCATACATTATCAAAATATTTTAGGAAATTTGATTTTTAAGTCTTTGGTTGCTTCTTCTACTGAATCATAAGTGAATCATTGGCCATCAAAAAATCACTCTCATATTTGCTAGGAAAATCATAGTAGCTTTACAGCCACGTGTCCAAAGCTTATTCCTTAATGCATCAAATTTTTTCCTAGCAAGGATTAGTTCTGGAGGGAGAACATTATAAATGAGAATGCTAGCTCCCATCAGCGTAACCTCTTTTTCCCTGCACACCGCCATCATAAGTTTATCTTTATTGGTGGACTTCATAAATCTTAGTATTACTGGCCGGGGGGGGGGCAGAGGAATCCGGTTTAGTTCGTAGCCCACAACGAATGCGCCCAGTCTCCCAATTAATCTCTATAGGTTCAGTTTCAAGAAATGCGGCAGCTAGTGATTTAAAGGTTTCATGAAGGGATTTAGGGTTGCCCAATTCCTTAGGCACCCCAAAGGTGCGTATATTGTTTCTTCTCGCCCTGGATTCTTGATCTATTATTTTTTTCTCTGAGTTCATTATTTGCAGTTTCCAGAGATTTTATTTTAGCAGGCACTGTGTCCATTTCATCAGAAATTGTATTCATCGACTGCTTAAGCTGTCCAATATCTTACTTAATTTGTTGATTTTCTGCTAGCAAATATTGAGTCAATTTGAAGTATTTGTCTAGAATGACATGATGTGCAAGTATCATTTCCATTTTGACAGAAAAGTCATTCATTTTGTTAAATAAATCTTTTGCCGTGGGGGCAGGCAGCTGAGTCAGCGTTCTCTGCATCAGAGAAGTATGATTCTAACTGGGTATTAAGGTCAGGGTTATCATTGTTGGGGAAAAAATAAAGCCATCTTTACTGACCCCCTCAGGTTTCAAAGCACTAATTGTCAAAGCAGAATGAGTGACATCTTCATGGTCAGTGTTTCCCTTCTGAAATTCAGTTATGGGTGAAGCATTGGTAATAAAAGTTGTGCTTACCGCGTCATTGTCCGTCAAAGTAGTGTGAACTATTTGCGATCTCTGGGACAAACAAGAGACACTTTCAGCCAAATGTTTGTGAGTTGGAGAGGACTGATCAGAGTTTGTTAATGAGGAATCCACTGGTAAGCTGGCATCTTGCAAATTTGAATTTTGCTCAATCGGTGGAAGAACAGGTGTTTCAGATGCAGAAAAAGCACTCCAGACACTGAACATTGCGCTTCATTTTCCCCCTGTAATAATTGATCCTCCGTGTACACACCACCTGATTTGGGTCACGCCTCCACAGTATTTTGATCAAGTTGGAGTTCTTTAACGTTTAAACTCTTGCTGTGCTTCAGGCTATCAGCGGACTGCTCCGATTTAGGTTTATCATTGTCATGAAACAAGGGGGAATACACCTGAAGCATGACTCTGATACATACCGGATGGACCAGGTGCAGTACTCGCATTTTGTATATTTTTCATTCGGTTTTGGTTTCAGCTGAGACACTGTTAATTTTCTGGTAGCCATGTCTGAAGCTTTAGAATTTTTTACCTTGGGGCCAGGGTTGGTCTTTTTTGGCTCTTCATGCGGAGTCATAATTCCAAATTTGAAAAAGGTTTTTAAACCTTTTTTAGTAATTTCTTTGGCTTCGGAGAGAGGTTCAGACACAAAGTTCATTACTCATTCTGGGGCAACGGGCGCAGTCAACCGACAGTTTATGACCTGTCCCGCAGCGTGTTGCCTACATGCTTTTGCCGTCCGGTGCCAT
Source organism: Neoceratodus forsteri (assembly GCA_016271365.2). Taxonomy (NCBI): domain Eukaryota; kingdom Metazoa; phylum Chordata; order Ceratodontiformes; family Ceratodontidae; genus Neoceratodus; species Neoceratodus forsteri. Next base: position 731,192,491 of record CM028137.1, read on the forward strand.
GTTGCTCCTCTCGTGGGCAGTGCTAAGACTCTCTGGATTTCTTCATGTATTCCTCCCTGTCCTCATCATGGTTAGATCTGTTGTACTTCCTAAAGGCAGCTCTCTTTTCCCTCACCCTGTCCACTGCCTCTTTACTCAACTCGCTTGTTTTTTTTTTGATCCAGGTTTTTTTGCTTGGGCACTTTGTACAAGAGGTAGTAGCCTGTGCCAGACCCAGCTTTGTGATGGTCCCTTTCTGTTCACCATCCATGTCAGGTCTAATGTTAGCCAGGTGCCCTTTCAAAATGATTCCCATCCTGTCAAAGTCTGTTCTTTTAAAGTCCACAACTTTTATTTTTGTATTGGCTACCTCCTTCCCTAGATTCCCTAGATTGAGGGAGAACCACACTGTGCAGTGGTCACTTTCTGCAAGGGGGTCTTCTAGCCCTATGTCCTGGACTTGTTGTCCGTCCACCAGCACCAGGTCCAAAATGTTCCCCTCCCTGGTTGGCTCTGTCACTTTCTACGTAAGGAAACTGTCTTGGAAGGCCACCAGGAGGACCTGCTCTCTGGCACTCGAAGTAGTTGAGGTGCTCCAATCCACCCCTGGCAGATTGAAGTCCTCAACCTCCACTATGTTACCATGTTGCCTTTCCTGCTAAGCCTCCTTATTTGCTCCTCCAGCTCCCTGTCAGTCTCTTCACTTTGAGAGGGGTGGCCTATACACAACCCCCAATCTAACCTTCCTACCCTTTGAGTTCTGTAGATGGACCCATAAGGCTTCGGCCCTGCCCTCCTCCCCTTTTCCCCGTTGCACAATATCCCTTCCTTGACAGAGAGAGCCACCCCACCCCCTTTCCCTTTAACTCTGTCCCTACAGTATAATATGTACCCAGGAATCCCTAGATCCCAGTCCTGGTAATGGGTGGCCCATGTTTCAGGCATCAAAACCTGCAGTTCTACAGTATTATTACCTAGGTTTCTCGCCTCCAGTGTGAACTCCTGCCCTCATTGCCCATACCTTCACCCCAACCCATCCCCTTTTTGAATTCCGCTTATTCCCCTCCTGCCTAGTTTTTTTTGGGGGAGACCTGTTGGACTCCCTTGCCTGGTGGCTCATTTTGCTGCACACCCCATTGCCCCCCCACCTAGTTTAAATTATACCTAGCTTCAATGAATTCCCCCAGCTTTTTCTTTAGGACCCGTTCACTCTCCCTACTCGTGCAGCCTATCTGGTGCATATAGGTCTTTGTTTTCCAATGTCCCCCACACACATTAGTCCATATCCCATGGACTCACACCATGCCCCCAGTCATTCGTTGATCTCTGAAATTCTTTGTTTCTGACTGTGCTAGCTTTGGTACTGGAGAATCTCAGAGACCACCACTGTCCTTCCCTCACTACTGCATATCTTTCCTACTTCCTTGAAGCTCTCCTGCACCTCTTCTAACCTACTGCCTTCCAAGTCATTAGTACCCAGGTGCACCACAATATGAGGTATCCCCCCAGCCTCCCCCACACACCTATTAATAAACTGCCCCACTTTCCCTGCTGTTATGCCAGGCATACACTCTACCCATATGTGGCTTTTCCTGGCTTCCTTGCCACCCCATCTTATACCCTTTAGTACTGAGTCCCCCAGGATGATGACCCTCCCTCCTTTAACGTGCTCACCTCCCTGTTACTTCCCATTCCTCGGCTATCAGTCTCGGCCCCTGTCCCCTGATTCCACTTCTCTAGGCCCCTTTGTCCCACTTGATCCCTGTTGAACCGCTGCCCTAGACACCCCCCACTCCCTCTTACCACTGCCCGGGCTGGCTGCATCCATACCTCTACCATTCCCTACCTGCACCCCCCTGCCCCTTCCTGATTCATCTTCCCGTTGTTCTGCATTTGTTCCCAACCTGCTGTTGGCCCTCAGTGCCTCCCCTGATCCTTGCTCTTCCCCTACAGTCAACCCCCCCCCCCCCACTACTGCTACCCTGACTAGTGAAAATTTACAAGCCTCATTTAATGCTGGATTAATTAAGCCAAAATCCACGACAGGGTATAGCTTATGCTGGCATTTACTGACGCCTGGTGTGGTTTGGTCATGAGGCTGCAGGCCGAGTGGGTAAACCACACCAGAAGTGGGTAAATCACAGCATAACCCACATCCTGAAGTTGATTATTGCTAGTATACAGTGCATAACACGTGATGGATTAAAAAAGATTATTAATATTATTCTTCCTCTGAAGATTAAATAGTCCCCTGTTGCTAGGTAGAATTGTGTGTTGAAGGAGATTACTACAACTCTTCCCCTCACCCACACAATGATATGATTTTTTTATTTAATTTTTTTTCAGAGAGAGTGTGGTGTTAGCTGTAAGGGCTGCTGTGCATGAGTGAAGTCTGTTGTGAGCTGTGAGCAGCTCACGTATGTCACCTTTGTCCAGCCTGTATGTGGAGTTAATGCTGTGAGTGACTGTAGTAAATGCGTAGTGCAGTTGTATAGTGGTTGCAATGAAGTTTTAGGTGTTGGAGGAGAAACGAGTTACAGTATCAGAAGGCTGTTTGCTGAGGTTTATAGTGGCAGGATGTACATTTTCTGCAAGAAATACTTGCCTTTTCGTGGCTTGATTCTGTAGCTCAACTCTAAAAGAAGCACAGCAGTCTTCTGTCTGAACTTTGAAGCCGTGACTTTGGGCATACACAGTAGTGTCAATGGCAATGTGCATGCCAGGAGTTATGGCTTCACTTTTCAAACATCACAGTGAACATGTTATAGTGCTTGTTTTAACAGCATACTGAGTTTCTGGCAGTGAGGATACTACTAGCTTGCAGGAAATTTATTTTCCTGATATTAAAGTTGTAAAATTGGTACTTACACAAGGACGAGTTTAGAGGCATTTCAGTGCCCTGTTTTGTGTAGCACTTAGCAGGGAACTAATATGGCAGCAGTTTATTTACATTTTTGGCAATAGGGGAGGTTTTTTGGTTTTGGGTGAAAGGATTCCTCTGGCTACTGGATCTCTGTCAGTGGGTCATTGTAGGATTTACCCACTGTTAAAGTCCCTCAGGTTGTGGTTGTTGGAAAAACGGACCCCACTGTATAATTCCTAACACATAACACTTATTACAGGGGTCGCAAGGGGACTCCTCAGCCAGTCAGTCCCCCTTCCCTCTCACCGATCGCCTCCAGGACCAGCTGGGAGTTCCGTTTAGGAACCCAGATTGCACCCACCCCCAGCACAGCTCTCAGCCAATCTGAGGGCTGAGAATGCAAGACTTTTGACTGCCCTTCTCTTCCCAGGCTCTTTCACCTGAAACAAAGGATTCAGTCGCATCTGCAAGGCAGCACTCGACTGGATACCACTGCAGGGGTCACAAAGGGGCTTCACAGCCAGCTACCCCCCCTACTGATCGCCTCCAGGACCAGCGGGGAACTTCGGTTGTGAGCCCAGATTGCACCCACCTCCAGCACAACTCTCAGCCAATCCTAGGGCTGAGAAGGCAGGACTTTTGGCTGCCCTTCTCTTCCTGGGCTCTTTAACCTGAAACGAAGGACTTGACTGCATCTGCAAGGTGGCATTCAACTGGATGCCACTGCAGGGGTCGTGAGGGGGCTCCAAAACCAACCAGTCCCCTCTCCCCCCACCAATCGCCTCCAGGACCAGCAGGAAACTCTGTTCAGGAAACCAGATTGCACCCATCTCCAGCATGACTCTCAGCCAATCTGAGGGCTGAGAAGGCGGGACTTTTGGCTGGCCTTCTTTTCCTGGGCTCTTTCACCTGAAACAAAGGACTCTGACACATCTGCAAGGCGGTACTCAACCAGCCACCACTGCAGAGATCGAGAGGGGGCTCCACACAACCAGCCAGTTCCCCCTCTGCCCTACCGATCACCTCCAGGACCCAGAGGGGGAGCTCCATTTGAGAGCCCAGATTTCACCCACCCCCAGCATTGCTCTCAGTTAATCCAAGGAATGTTCAGAGTATTTCACAACTGCCTACCCAAGTATTCTGTCCATACAGCAGCCCATTTGAGCAAAGGACCGTGTGTTTAGGACATCGAGGAGTCTGTCTGGAGTCAGCTGTAAATCAGCCGGTCAGCTGGCCATGCTGCTGTCCAGACCTATACACTCCTCTACCTGCTTTCCCCTTTGTGAGTTCCTGTTAACTGTGGCTGCACTTGTAATCAGTCTGTGGTAATTGTTAGTGTTTGCAAGCTGTTTTCTCTCTTCTGCTATTTGTAGTTCTCACAACAATCTTATTACCACCTTTGTGTACCTGCTGTACTGTGGTTTTGCTAGCTACCTCCTACCCCTTCGGTTGTACCCACTTAGTGCCTCAGTTTGTAATTGTATCTGCACATCTGCTGTTTGTATTTTTGATTCTACTTGCACTATTATAAGGTTGTTGAAGGAATTTTTTACATGCCCCTGACTGTACAATAGCTAGTTTTATTTTGTCTGTTGCCTACTGTCTCTCCCACAGCTGCTTACTCCTGTCTGTAATTTATTTGAGCTCACCTCTTCTTGGCTCCTTGTTCCTGTGTCTCACTAATCTTGTGCATACCCCTTCCTGATACTCGCTCTTTCTGGGTCAAAGCCCTCTGAGTCCCTAACCACCTGTACCACTTTCTCTTTCTCCATTACTCCTGCACCATGATCCTCCTGCTACCTATCTTCATTCCCCTTCTCTCGCCGCTCACCCCTTCCCATCCCCCTGTCTCTCTTTCAATCCCCTCCCTCTCTGCCCTTCATCTCCACTCCCTACTCTTGCCTCTCCCACCATCATGTACCACCCTCCACCTTCCTCTCCACCCTCCCTTGCCACATCTCCCATCTTCTCTCTACATCCACCCTGGTATCCTGTACTCCCACTTATTAAACCATGAATTTCTCCACCACTCCCTTCTCACTTTACCTCCCCACTCCTCCACTCTCCCTCCTCCTCTCAGGAGGTGGAGAACCCCCTTCTTTCTCCTCCCCCTACTCATCCCTGGCTGACAACATAGAACCAAACCCTGACCCCGTTCTCCCTCCCCTTCCCCATCAGTACCCAAAGGCCTCAGTATCTATCACCTTAATATAAGAGGTCTCCTCTCTGAGTTTCACTCACTCAAAGTCTAGATCGCCCTGCACTCTCCTGACATCCTGTGCATTTCTGAGTCCTGGCTCTCCTCTAAAGTTCCTGAATCTCTCATAGCCATCCCAGACTTTCACCTCTTTCACTAAAACAGATGCAAGGATCCCCCATTACACACACAGCCAGCATCGGGAGTGGAAGGCTGGGCAGGCTCTAAAGGTAATCACTGCTGTCCTACCTGCAGGGATACCACTGGAAGGGTGTTTAATTAGACTCACTCTCCTCTGCCACACCCTCCTACTCCTTCTCCTGTCAGGCAATGTGCACCCAAACCTGGGCCCACCCCCCTCTCTCAGAACCTCCTGTGGGTCATTGAGTGGACTCCTTCTAGCCACCGTCAACATCTGTAGCCTTCAAAAAAAGCTTGATGTCCTTCAGGGCTGGATGGCACAGATCTCTGTCCAGATATCCTTGTGGTTACAGCTTGATCCTGATACCCCGGACTCAGCTGTCCATATTCCTGGGTACTCTATCCTTAGAACTGACAGGCTAGGTAAGAGGAGTGGGGGCTGCGCTCTTTACTATAGAGATTCCCTTCAGGCTTCGCTAGTCCCTGGTGCTGCCAGTCTGTCCCATGGTGCCCAGGTTCTCACTGTGAAACTGCAGCCTGACACATCTGGCAAAGCCCTACACAAAGTCACAGTTTATATCTCCCCCACCACCAAAGGCCAGCGTTTGACTCAGTAATGAACTGCCTAGCCCACCTGACAACCTCCAGTGAAATCATTGCCCTGGGTGATTACAACATCAACTGGCTAGTGACCCCTTCTGCCCCCTATAAGGATGCTGTCACGGCACTGGACCACACCCAAGTCGTCCAGTCCCCCATGAGGCTTAACCATAAAACTGGCACCTCCACACTCATTGACCTCATATTCACAAATCGGCCCACCCGCATATCTGAGGTCTCAGTACTCCCAGATGCACAGAGCGACCACTCGCCAGGCCACCCAAATATACCTTTGTGCGTTGCCTAAAAAAGGGATCTCTCTCTCTCTCACGCCTCAAACAACACCTATTACAATGTGACTGGACCCCCATGAGCACTGCAGTCTACTGACAGTGCCCTGGATTACTTTATCTCCACATTTAACTCCGTTTGTGACCGCTATGCCCCGGTGTGTAAACAGAAAGTCAAAAGTCAGGATGCCCCCTTGCTCTCCCATGCCCTATTTGACCTCATGAAACAACGCGCCAATCAGTGGCATAAAGCTAATGAATCGGGCAAACTGCACGACCAGCAACTCTACAGGGAACTTAGGAACATATGTACCTGGAAAATTCCGAAAGCCAAAGCTACCCACTACCAGGAGACACTGTCCTCCTCCTGGGGCTCTGGGCGCACAGTTTGGCACAACATTAAAGAACTGAATGGAAAATCTGTCTCCCCCCCACCCGCCTGCTAGTAAATGGTTCACTCTCCCAGGACCCCCTGTTGATTGCCGATACCCTCAACACTGAATTTTCTGATCTTAGCAGTGTACTTCCCTCTAACTTTTTTTCCCCCCAATTGTTTATCCAGGAGTGGCACACTAAGCTGAAAGCTTGTTTACAGGTGCGACCTGGGAGCACAGGGAAGTTAAGTGACTTGCTCAGGATCACACAGTATGCAAGTGGGGGCTGTGGGATTCAAACCTAGATCTCCAGATTTGCAGCTCAGAGCCTTAAACCACTACGCTATACTGCTTCCTTCTTCGACCTGGCCCTGGACTTGCCCTTCAGCCCACCCTTTAAAGCATCCACCCCCGATTTCAGGCTCCAAATAATCACTCCTCTAGAGGCAAGACCATATTTAAGCAAAGCCCTCGGGGAAAACGTGCTTTAGTAGCGACTCACTGGACCTAAAACTAGTCCTCCTCACCATAGACTCCATAATCTTCCCACTCACTGACATCCTAAACTGGTCCCTCTGTCATGGATAATTCCAGCTGTCATCACCCCAATATTAAAAAGTGGGCACTGCACCTCCCTGGGCAACTACCACCCCATCTTCAGTCTCCCCCTCCCAAGGCACTAGAAAAAATAGTGTCAGATCAACTCTCGGACTATCTCATTAAATACAACGTTCTTTGCCCCAAACAGCATGGTTTCAGGAAGGGCCACAGTATTACAACTGCCCTTCTTGAATACATCACTTTCATAAGCAAAGCCCTTGATTGAGGGCACCTGGTTGGATCTGCCTGTATTGACTCAACCAAGGCGTTCGACTCTGTCAGCCACACACTCCTTTTCCAATCCCTGCATTGCATGGGCCTGTCCCTGGACGCTACCGCATGGTTTAAAAGCTACCTCAGTGACAGAACTGAGAGGGTCAAGTCAAACTCCACACTCTCGGCCAGTAAACTGGTACTTTCGGGAGTTCCTCAAGGCTCAATACTGGGCCCCCTCTTGTTTAGCATGTACTTGAATGCTCTCCCAAAGGCCTGCTCAGGACAAATGCTTCTGTATGTCGATGACGCGGTTATATTTGACAGCCACTTGGACCCCAACTCCCTTCAATTCTCCCTGCAACACTCCTTTTCTGAAGCCAAGGCCTGGTTCTCAGAGCACCGTCTTGTCCTGAATTACAAAAAGACCAAGGCCATGCTTTTCAACCACAGATAAAATAAGCTTAAAAATTTTCCCCTCAACATCATTAACACCCAAGGCTGCCCCCGCGACCTTGTGCCCACCTTTAAATACCTGGGCATCACCCTTGACTCCTCTCTCATGTACCATGATCACATCAATCTGCTGAGCTCAGCTATCAATTCCAGACTAGGTCTCCTATATAGGCACAGGGGGTATCTGCCTCCTGATATCCTAGGTCTTGCCGTGACATCATCGGTGCTCTCCCTTATTGACTATGGGATTGTTATCTATGGCATGGCCAACCCCACTGCCCTGCGTTGAATCATGATCTCCCTAAATAAAGCCTGCCGGTTAGTCACTGGATGCAACCATTGGACACACACCTGTGAGCTCTGTAGATGCACCAACTGGCTTAACTTTGAAGGCAGACTCAGATACCAGACCTGTCTCCTTGCTAGAAAGCTCTTCCTAAACACCTCCCCCAAGGTCTCTGCCACCTTGTTCAGCCCTCCACTCAGCCACGGTCTACATGGAGCTCCTTGCTAGCCCCTCTCTGTACTCCACTGCAGAACCTCTCTGGGCCAACACTCCTTTTACTACAGGGCCCCCCTCTGATTGAATGAATGCCATTGGCCATCACCCTGGAACAGTGACTAGGCCCATTTAAAACCCTACTCCATGCTGAAATCCTCTCCCACACTAACTGTGACTGTGCTTAGTCCTTCTCCCCCTTGCCTGTGATGATAACCTTTTGATTTCTGTATATTGTTATTGTACATGCTGGACTTACAATGATTTGACATGGGTTGGTCCATTCCACCCTTGAATTGTAACTTGTCTTCACTATATGCATCTTATGAATATGAAAACAGTGCAGGGTTTCAAATAGGCATAGGATAGGCATAAGGGAGCAATACAAATGACTATGAATAGATAGGCCATTGACAGAGCAAAGGCCGATGGAACATTTATAAGGTAGAAAAAGAAATGGGCATACTGGATGGGCCTTGCGGTCCTTATCTGCCGTCAACTTCTATGTTTCTATGTTATTGCATATACTGTTTCTAAACTTGCAATGTATGTATTCTGGTGTGTTCTCTATATATTTATTATTGTATATCTTGTCATTTCTTGTAATGTATGTATATCTGACGTGGAGCCTTTGCACCTAGTCCTTGACTCAAAGGTTGTAATTCTGATTCCTTCAATAAATAAATAAAAAACGTGGCAGTGGCATTGTTCAGTAAGTCAGCCAAACCCTTTCCTGCTCCATCTCCCTCAAGGAAGTCCTCCCTGCCTCCCATGAACTCCTGCTAGTAAAACTATTCCTTCCTTCGAACCTTCCCATCTTTGTAGGCATCCTCTCTGCCTTGCCACAGGCCTCTCACTCCTCCTTATTCATCTCCATCTCCTCTCTTGTCTCCCTCTCTGCTTCTGGCAAGCTCATCCTACTCAGCGACTTCAATGTCAACTGGCTCTCCCCCGCCTCCAAATCCCTCCTCCACTCTGTGGAATCCCTGAATCTCACACAGCTCATCACTGAACCCACCAGACTCAGTCCTCACTTATCTCACCACTCTGTCCTGGACTGGGTGTTATACTCCCACCCCCATCGCATCCTGGCTGTGGGCATTCTCTCTGACGCCGGCATTGACCACTGCTTTACCTACTGTGTCAGGAAAGTATGATTCTTGCCAATCCACCCCTGGCTCAGGTCTCTCAGATCACTTGACACTGATGCCCTCCTTTTTTTTTTTTTTTTTAATCTCTGTTTGTCGACCTATGTCTTCCCCCCCAGACCTTCCTGTCTCTCGGATCCCCAAGTCTCCACCCCAGGTGTAGAGGAGTCTGCCCCTAGAGTGCGCATCCGGGCTCCTAATTTTTATTCTTTGGTCTTCCCGGTTAAGCCCCCCCAGGCGGGGCAAGGAAGACCCCAGACTTACCTTCCTCGTACCTCAGTGGAGCAGGTGCACACAACGGAGTCTGCCATCATACTATGGGGTGTAGCGTGAGATCGTTGCCAGGACTGTCTGAGGGGAATTTTTCCACTGTTCCAGTCCCATCAACGTGGCGTGCAATGAGGACCATTGAGCCGACGTATGCTGAGATGTGTGTCCACTCCTGTCCTCTGCCAGCATCAGCCCTTGCGCTGTCACAACCACGCTGGCACCTCCGAGTTCCCCAGGAGGTGGCGGTAGAGCAGCAAGCCTAACTCCCCAGCCCTCCCCAGAGAAGGAGAGCCAGCCATTGGGTGCTTGATCCTTCTCCCCCTGGCCAACCCTCGATGGCCTGAGTCCACTCCCGAACCCGGGTCGCCGGCGTGGAGCGAGCTGTGGCATCCAGCGCCTCAGCCCTCAGCGCCACCAGGCCGGTATGCCTTCCTTTTCGATCTGGCCTCCTCAGACTGGTCCCCCATTTACTCAGCTTACAGCATTGACTCAGCCCTTTCTTCCTTCACTGCTGTCCTATCCAACACCTACAGCATTCATGCCCCCCTTCGCAAGACCCATATGAAACACACTCACCACCTCTGGATCACGCCTGATCTAATGGAAATGTGCAAGTCTTGGGACCATGCATGGGCTCATTTCAAGTCCTCCTACTCCACGTCTGACCACCAACTTTACAGATCCCTACGTAATGTCTGCACCAAGGCAGTTCATACTGCCCAGGTCTATTTTTCAAATCCAACCTTCAGTCCAACCTAAATTCCCTTTCCTGTTTCTGGAGAGTGATCCACTCCTTGTTTGATGACCCTGTCCAGTTGGCCCCCCTCCCATCTATCCAATGGTTCCCTGCTCTCTGACCACCTCACTGTCATTACCCTCTTTAACAACTTCTTCACCATCTGTGCTCTGCCAAGCCCATCCTCCTCCTCTGCTCCCCCCCCTTCCAACATGGCTGATGGCTTTAGTTTCTCTCCCGTCTCTCCCCAGGAAGTTTAACATACCCTCCTGTCTCTTAACCCCGCGAAACACAGCTCTGACGGTTTGAACTCCAAACTTCTTCATATATCCACTCCTGCCATCGTTCATCCTCTTACTCACCTCCTAAACCTATCCTTCTCCCTCTGTACTGTCACTCCTCGCTGGAAAGTTGCAAAAGTTCTACCTCTACACAAAGGCGGTGACCCCTCCTCCCCAGGCAACTACAGGCCAATCTCACGTCTCCTCTCCCATGCTAAACTTCAAGAGTCCTTGGTGTACTTCAGACTTGTAAACTTTCAAGACTCCTCGTCCTTTCTCTTTCCCTTCCAAATTCCAGAGGAAACTGCACACCAAAGCAACCAGGCGAAACGAAAGTTAAGTTTTGAATCCAGACTTGGACATTTATTGTAGTACAAAAACGCAGTGCCCACTACCCCAGCGCTTTGGCTACTGCCTTTATCAGGGGGTGTACTCTGTCCCTGTCAGTCTGGCTTTAGAAAGAACCACTCCTGTCTCCTCATTACTGCATGACACTGACTCCTTTCTCACTGGAATGGATCAGGGACACATCATGCTGCTATAGTCATTGGCCTTGCAAAACCATTTCGACTTCGACGCCCACCCCCTCCTCCTGAATAAATTGTCCTCTGCTGGCCTCTCTGCCCTGACAGTTGCATGGTTCCACTCATACCTCATTGGCTGGAAACAGTAAGACCAGGTGGGTGGCGTATTGTAACCCCCCCCAAATCTTAGCTGGTGTTCTCCAGGGCTCCATCCTGGGCCCCATACTGTTTTCTGCATTTCTCAATGATCTCACCTCTGCCAGTGTCTCATCATACACATGTATGCCGATGACAGTAATTTACTCATCAGGCTCTTCTCCTTCTGCAGTTGAAGCTTCACTCCAAAGTGACTTCCTCAATGTGCTATGCTGGTTCTAGTCCAACAAGCTCAAAGTTAATACCAAAAAGACTATGTTCATGACCTTTAGCACCTCCCAGAAACTAGCAAGGCTCTCGCCTCCTCCAGCCTTCACCATCCTGGACAGCAGCCACCTGGAGTCCGTCCCTGCCTTCAAATACCTTGGAGTCTGGCTGGTTAGCAAGCTAGATTTCTGTACCCACATTGATACCATACACTGCAAACTCTGTCCCAAGCTCGGCATCCTTTATTGTAATAAGGTCTGCCCCCCCCACCCATGTCTGCCGAAAACTGTCAACCAAAATGTTCCTCTCAATCTTTGATTATGCTGACATGGTATATAGCTGTGCCCCTTCCTCTTCTCTTGCCAGACTGGATGCCCTCTGCAATGCCTTCGATCATTTTGCCTCTAACTCCCTCCATGCACCCACCACTGCACCTTCTACTCATCCCTTTCCATTCCCCCTCTACCCCTCTGTCACCAGCACCAGTGCACCACCTTCACTGCCGAATACTGGTTTGCCTGTCTTCCCTCCTACCTATCTTGTCTCCTCTCCTCTCCCCCTCCTTCTCCTATCCTTTACGCTCTAGGGATCCCTGCACCTTCTCCCTACCTCACCCTCACTCATGTTCCAGCCAAACTGCCTTCTCCTACTAGCTCATCTCCCTGTGGAACCTGCTCCCCTATCCTCATTGCTGTTCCCCCCTCTCCTTTCTCTAAAATACCTACTCAGGCTCTCTCCTCCTCCCTCCCTGCTCCTGTCATCTTCCCCGACTCCTGGCTTCCTATTCTCACGTAGCCTTCTCAATCCCTCTGAATTTAGGCTCCTACTGCTGGAGTCTCCCCCCCCCCATTCCCTTGCCCTGCCCTGCCTGCCTTTCTTGAATGTGCAACACCTCACCCAACCTTATCCCACATGATCTGCTACCAACAATTTTTTTTAGTGTATGTCTTTCAGTTTGTATAGTTTGTAATCCACTTCCCTGCATTGTTTGCCAATGGAATTATATACTCGCTTTTGCCATTAATATTGCTCTTCTGGTGTATGTAGTTTGTCTCTATGCCTGATCCCTCCCTGGTTGCACCTGGAAACAAGCTTCGGCCCCGTGTGCCTTTCCTGTTATCAAACTTTTAAATAAATAAATACATTTTCTTCATGAATTGCACCTCATTTGTTTTGCCTTTTTTTCCATTACTTTAACAAATAGCTGAAAATTACTTTTATTTTGAAAGAGGATACTGCTTTGTATTTTATTTAACTTTTAGTGCATTCTGCTTGCTAATTTTACAGTGATTTTTTAAAGCGTCATTATGTTTTTTTAACTTCAAACGTGTCTTGGAAAAAGGCATGCTTGGTCCTATAGTGAACTACATAAAATGATGCATTGGTAAGTAAGCTATAACCCACAATTGGGCATGGATGTTTCAGACATTATTGTACACCCTGGCATTTCTGAAGCACAAGGCCGAAGTCCAAGGGTCCTCCCAACTACCTGGGAAATGCATTAATGCCTGGTACACCTGTGCCCTGAATTGGATTACTGCACTTATAAAATGGGAGCAGGTTTTATTTATTTATTCATTTTTTAGTTATGGAAAATATTTTATTTTCATTTAATTAGAATGTTGCTAGGTAGAGTAAGGTAGGTTATTTGCAAGCTGTGCATATACCAGAAATAATTCAGTGGCCAGGTGATGTGTTAGAACAGTGAAGTTTTTAGGATTTTGAAGCCCATTTTATTAAATAAAATATTGCATATACAAAGTGAAATCCTGTGTCATATTATAGTCTTCCCCCTAAAGTTATGGTTTGTATTTTACCTGTGATTTTTCCAAATTATTTTTAAATAGGCAAATGAAATCTCTTGTTCCTGTGAAAAGTAGATGCTAACACAATAGTTGATGATCCCTGTTATGTAGCAGTTCAGATATTAAAATTCCTCTACCTTTGACATCCTGAATTATTTTACTGCCATTGAATCGTATAGGTTGCACACCTTTATAAATAGCTACTCCTCTGCCTTTACAGTTACAATATGCAGTCTCCTGTGATTTCCAAGAAGAATTGTACTGGTATGTTAGTCAGAGTAGAACTTATGCATAAAGATAAAACACTAGGCTGTAATACCTTTTATTTGACTACCAGAAGCTTATTATACAGGCTTTTGAAGCCACGTTGGTCTCTTTGTCAGGCACTGTGACGAGTTCTTGTATCGTGATCTTGGTAGCTCAGGGTTTTTGGTTCTCCATGATTTAACTGTCCCCTAGTGCACTGCATTACTTGCCTTTGTACTGCTTTGATGCTGAATATTTAGTTTTTCCCTTGCACTTGTACTGCACCACATATTTGCACTTTACCCTGTTCAAAGCTTGTACCAGTGAAGTATTAGTTTTTGTACTGTCTGCACTGTTTGTCTGGACCATGTAATGTACGATATTATGCTTCACTGTCCTCCTGTAATCTTTTTCTTGGTCACACCTGGAAACAAGCCTCAGTACAGTGTGCCTCTCCTGGTTACCAATGTTCAAATAAATATTAAATAATGAATAAAACAGTTATTTATTTATTTAGATTTTGTTTCCCAGGTAAGCCCTCTGAGACCAAAGATCCCTTTTTCAGGGGCGACCCGGGGTTGAGTACACCAACCACTTTACATTAGGATACAATAAGACAGTTTCCAAATGGAAAGGACTGCATACAACGAACTCAAAGCTAATTACAATAATAAATGCAAGCACTTCAGATGTAAATACATTTTTACACGCGTGCTGCAGTTCTGTTGATAAGGAACGTCATAGCAAGAGAACTATAAATAATTGGCTGTTTCCACTGATAAAAAGGGCAGTCTTTAAAATACTAAAAAGGGCAGTCTTTAAAATACTGGACTATAAATCACCATGGGGATGCAGAGAGTTTCCAGAGCTAAGAAAGCTTTTATGCAGAGTTTGTCAGCAGGAGACCTATAAACTATTAGGTGTTTATACAGCAAGAGTCTTCTTAAAGCAGACTTGGACCAGAAATTGTGATTGTTTAGTCCGAGCAGCCAGAATAGAGCAGCATGCTGCATCACAGAGACTCTGTGTACAAATGCAGTTTCAGATTACTGCTGCAGAGATTCTAAGTGGAATTAGAGGAGAGACGCTAAGGAGGAGAGTATTCTGTCTGAGAGTATTTTTTTTTGTTATAAATTGTTTAAAATCTTTCTCTCCTTGTTGACAAATTTGTTTTTATTTAGGGTAGACTCTGTGCAATGTCTGAATTGGGGTTTTACATTCAGCGTGCCGGGCTTGTGCCCTTGGTTTAAGTGCCACAGATGTAGAGTCGGGGAAAGGGAAAGTGGAATCAGAACAGAAGCAAGAGCTGGACCTGGTGAGATTTACATGTTACCAGGTTTTATAGGTCTTTTCTGTTGATATTTTGGGGTGTTTGAGGTATTTGGGGTGTTTCCTTCTTTTTTCTTTCCCGGAGCACCGTGACTTTTTGACGGACGTATAGTGTTCTCGACCGTATACCGTGATGATTTTTTTTTTACCTGTGTTTCATTAATTTTAAGTTAGAAAGGACTTTCCTTATGCTGGTTACATGGCATCCTCATTATTTAGGCATGGAATGCATGCTTTCATAGCCATTTGAACCTTTGATTGATGCCTATGGCATAACTCTCAGCCAAGGTATAAAAGGTCTACATGCATTAAGCTTTTCCAGTCTTATCTGGATGGAGACGTGTGTACCACGCTGCTTCACACATTGCAGACTAACAGGAGTTTTTATGCATATTTACTTTGTTTATTTACAAAATCAGTTAAACCTGTTTGTTAAACTTCTGATATACTTAACTTGACTATTAGTCTTTTTTACGGCAAGCTTCATTATTTGGGTGAAACAAGAGCCACTAAGCAGCCAAACTGGCTTAGTTAATTAACAGAGACACTGTAGACTTTTCAGGCTGATTGAAATTGCACTCTGCCGTAGATTTTGCTTACCAAAGTAAGTCGATAAGATGTCAGGGGCCCGATATTCAAAGAGGCATAAAGTGCAGTGAAGAACTTTTGCACTGTGCCTTGCACTTGCCTGGATGCCCAAAGATGCTTTATCAGTGGAATAGCGCACCAGCACTAGTCGACTGAATATAGGGCCATGTTGGCCCAGTGCTAAGCCACTTAGCGCTGGGCACACATGTCTCCCGAAACTAAGGTGCTACAGTGGCTTGCACCTATGCTAAATTTCCGATATTCAGAGTGACCCATGCAAATGAGCCCATTGGGCATGCAAGGTGCTAAGGGTCCATTTGCATGCCCATTATGGGCTCATATGCATGGGGAGCAAGGCTGGATTGTGCAGTGCCACCCCCCCAATTGCCCAGTCCCAGAGAGCTATCCCTGGTACTAGTGGCCCCCCTCCCCACCAATCGCTGGCAGTTAGACATTAACCGTTCCCTGGTGTCCAGTGGTCCCGCCCCATCCTGATCCCCTATGTAATTAAATATCATCATTCCCTGGTGTCTAGCGGACCCCCTTCCCTATCCCTCATCCCCTGTGTAATTAAATATCATCATTCCCTGCTATATAGCGGACCCCCATCTCTATCACCGATCCCCCGTGTAATAAAATATTACCATTCCCTGGTGTCTAGCAGACCCCCGTCTCTATCCCTGATCTCCTGTGTAATAAAATATCACCATTCCCTGGTGTCTAGTGGTCCCCCCTCCCTATCCCGATCACCTGTGTAATTAAATATCACCATTCCCTGGTGTCTAGTGGTCCCCCCTTCCTATCCCCGATCACCTGTGAAATTAAATATCACCATTTCCTGGTGTCTAGCAGACCTCCATCTCTGTCCTTGATCCCCTGTGTAATTAAATATCACCATTCCGTGGTGTCTAGTAGACTCCCAACCCCAGCAGGTGGTGCCCCACCACCTCACTGGCCTCCATCCTGACCCTGTGCTGGCGACTGGCACAGCCCTCTGCTTTCCACCAGTTGCGTATTGTACAGTACACGCTCATTGACTGCTCAGACAGTGGCTGGCTGTGGTGGAGAGTGCAGGGCTGTGCTGGTCACCAGCTCAGGATCAGGATGCAGGAGAGCAGGGTCGTGGGGCACTACCTGCCAGAGTGGGGGGGTTGGGGTCCGCTAAACACCAGGAATGGTGATATTTAATTACACAGGGATCAGGATAGGAAGGGGGTCTGCTTAGACACCAGTGAATGATGATATTTAATTACACTGGGGATCGGGATGGGGCCCGGGCTAGACACCAGGGAATGGGTGATATGTAATTCACAAGGGATCAGGGATAGGAGGGGGTCCGCTAGACAACAGGAAATGGTGATATTTAATTACACAGGGGATCGGGGATAGGGAAGGGGGTCTGCTAGACACCAGGGAATGGTGATATTTAATTACACAGAGGATCGGGGATAGGGAGGGGGACCACTAGACACCAGGAAATGGTGATATTTTATTACACAGGAGATCGGGATGGGGGGGCAGGACCACTGGACACCAGGAAATGATTTATGTCTAACATCAGGCCAGCGATCGGCGTGGAGGACCATTAGCACCAGTGGAAGTTTATATTTTACATCGGGCCAGCAATCAGCTGGATGGTGGACCACTAGCACCAGGGAATATTTATTTTTTACATCGGGCCAGCAATTGGTTGGGGGGGAATAACTGGACATCAGGGACTACTGTGTTGGGGGCTGATGCACTTCCAACACCAACTGCTAGGGTTGCGTGGGAGTAAGTTGTGTTGTAAGTCAGTGGTATCTGTGCCACACAGAGGGACTATGCAGAATAGCCTTGTGTGGGGCAAATACTCTGAATATTCGACTGAGCCAATATTCAGGTCCCCACCCCTTCATTTACTGCAATCCCTCTTGGAATATTGCCCAGGCGCAATACCCTGTTTGCCCACGCTAACCAGGCTTTTGAATATGGGACTTGTGCACGCAAACTAGGATTTGCGCCTTGGTAAACTTTTCTATATCAGGCCTCAGGGACCCAATATTTAAAACTTATCGAGGGTGCAAATCCCAGTTTGCCCTCGTAAACTGGGCTTTACATGGAGTTCCCATATTCAGAAACCCATTTAGCATGGGCAAACTGGGTTTGTGCCCGGGCAAAATTCAGGAAGGGGCACCATGCAAATGAAGGGGCGGGTACCTGAATATTGCGCAGTCCAATATTCAGAGTACGTACACAAGGAGGCCATTTTGCATGATCCCCTTTGCGCGCACATACTGCCGATCCAAACCTTGACTTACTCCCGTACAACCCTAGTGATTGGCGAAGGAAGTATGGCAGACCCCCTGACCCTCCAACACAGTAGGTCTTGGTGTCCAGTGGTACCCCTCCACTGATCACCTACCCATCAGTGAAAATTATCATTCCCTGGTGCTAGTGGTGCCCCCTCCCCAACACCGACTGCCGGCCCAGCGGTGTAATAAATCATTCCTTGGTGTCCAGTGATCCCACCCTCCACCTGCACCCATGCCCCATGAGTAACATAGTCCCTGGTGTCCAGTGGTCCTCCCACCCCGATCACCCATCCGGAATACAGACAGACGTTCCCCTGGTGCACAGTGTATCTCTGCTCTCTCTCGATCCCCCTGTAGTATAGATAAATCTCTTCCTCAGGATCTAGCAGTCCCCCTCCTAGCCCTGATCTCTCCATAACACAATGTATGCCTTCAGGACTAGTGACCCCCTCCCTATCGGCCGATTCTGCTTGTAGAATACAATATATATCTTTCCCTGGTGTCTAGTGGACCCCTCACCCTGGCATTTAGTGCCCCACCACCCTACTCCCCCATCCCATCCCTGAGTCGGAGACTAGCACAGCCCTATGCTTTCCACCATGGCTGGCTGCCGACTGAGCTGTCACTGAGCACATTCTGATTGCAGTACATGCTCATTGACAGCTCAGTCAGTGTCTGGCTGTGGTGGAGAGCAGAGGGATGGGTTGGGGGAGTGGGGTGGTGGGGCACTACCTGCTAGGGTGGAGGGTCCACTACACACCAAGGGAAGATGCATATTGTATTCTACAGGCAGATCAGAAATAGGGATGGGGTCCTCTAGTCCACCAGGGAAATATACTGCTTATTACAAGGGGAGATCAGTGATTGGGGGGGACTGCTAGGCCTCCAAGGAATGGTTTATCTTTAATATACAGGGGATCAGGATGGGGCAGGGGTGCACTGTACACCAGGGAAATGGTGTCTGTGTGTCGGGCTGGTGATCATGTGGGGGGGGGACCACTGGACACCAGGGACTACATGTTATTCATTGAGCATTGGTGCCGGAGGATGCTGGGACCGCTGGACTCCAGAGAATGATTTATTACATCATCAAGTCGGCGATTGACGGGGGTCACCACTAGCACCAGGGACTGATAACTTCATTAGTGGGCCAGCAATTGATAGGGGTGCACCACTAGCACCATGGAATGCTTACTGTCACTATCAGGCTGGCAGTTGGCGGGGGCACCACTATCGCCAGGAATGATAACTTTCACTATCAGGCCGGAGATCATCGGGGGGGGGGGGGCACCATTAGCACCAGGGATAGCTGTCTGGGACCAGGCAAGTTGGGGCGGTGCCGCACTAACTTGCCAGACTACTCATGCAAATGAGCCCATAATGGGCATGTAAATGGCCCCTTAGCGCCTTGCATGTCGAATGAGCTAATTTGCATGGGTTCGTATATCAGAAATTAAGCATGGGTACAAGTCATTGTGCAATCGTGATTTCAGGAGGCTGATGCTCTGCCAGCTATGGTTTAGTGCTGGCCAGCCGTGGCCCTATAGTCAGTCGAATAATGCCAGTGTGCTATTTCACTGAATAACACCTGAGTAGCCACAAAGGGAAGTGCTAATGTTTGTGCTGCCCCTTTGTGCCTTTTGAATTTCGGCCCCAGTTGTTTTAAATATGTTTTAAACAATATTTTTCTCTTTGAAAACATTTTATGAAAGCTATATTTATTTTAAAACTTGTTTTAAGCTAAAGATATCTAAGGAGACCACAATATTTATATTTATTCTTTTAGTGACTGCTCCTCAAGATTATTTAGCCAACCGTAGTTATCTCCTGAACTACACTTCTTCGAATTATCTGAGCCCCTTGAACCCTCTGAACTAGTGCTGAGCTGCACAATTGAGAGTTGCTTCTAGGATACTTGCAAAAACAAGAGTGGATCATACTTCAGCCCGGTTTGAAGCATTTTTGATGAAGCAGAAGATAAGAATTTTAAGGACTTTTTATGTCGTTAATGAACATACTTAATATAACCATCCCTTCAGAATCTTTATTGCTCAGAATATTATGTCTGGTCAATTTTTGGTAATTGATAGGCAGCATAACCAGTTATTTTAGTTTTTTTGTTTACTTAGTCACTTGGATAATTTATGGTAATTCTTGAATGATTTTGGTATCATTCTGGTAATATTATTAATAACCAATATTAGAACATGTAATTCAAAACTCTGAGGTTATGTTTGTCTCCTAACAACTTAGATGCACAAGTAAAATCTGAACAAAATGAATGCAGGCTGAAGGTGAAGGGAGAATTATTCTAAGGAAAGGGAAAAAAACCCAGGCAGAAATTAAATAAAGATTAATTGAAAATCTCTGAATTTGTAGGAAATAGTACTTCTACTCCTGTACTAAATAGATTAGATTTAGCTTCTGAGGGACCAGAGTTAATTGAGGGACAAGGAGACCCATTTTCAGAACCGGACGGCTGCGCACGCAAACAGGTGTGCCGCATGAAAAAATAGGGACAGCTGGCTCTGGTGCCATTTTCAATCAGATAGCGCTGTCAGTTCAGATCACTCTATTTGTTTGAATTTCAAACCATGATAGTGTGGCGCACATCAAGAAGCCACCATGTTTGACATAGTGCTCCAGATCGCTAGACTGAAGACCACCCATAGGGGTAAAGAGTGGCACATACTGGTTAGTGCCACAGCCTCTATGGCAATATTCAGACCAAACATGCAGATGAGCCCATTGAGCATGCATGGTGTTAAGGAGCCCATTTGCATGCCCATTATGGGCTCATTTGTATGCTAGCACCGTGGTCAAGTGCACCAGGCCAGGTACCCCCCCAAGCCCCGATCCCCATTCAAGTAAAAAAAACATCAACCCTGGTAGTCTGTGTCCCTCCGCAGCCCCGATCCCCATTCTTGCAAAGAAACCCATCATTCCTGGTGGTCCAGTGTCCCTTCCCAGCCTCAGTCCCCATTCCCGTTAGGAAACCCATCATCCCTGATGGTCCAGTGTCCCTCCCCAGCCCTATACTCATTCCCTTAAGAAAATCCAGCATTCCTGGTGGTCCAGTGTCCCTCCCAGCTCCTATCCCTGGTATGAGGCAAATACATCACTTCTGGTGGTCTCAGTGGTCCCTCCTCTGTCTTTGATCACTGTTCTGACTATAAAAATATCCCTTGGTAGTCTAGTGTCCCCTCACCCTGGAAGCATTCACCACCCCACCCCACCTCACCTGGACCTGAGCCGGGCAATTAGCAGAGCCCACTCACACTGCCATTGCCAGCTGCTGACTGAACTGTCAATGAGTGCATACAGTAGACAGTACACACTTATTGGCTGACCAGTCAACCGTGAGTGGAATACTGTCTACTGTATGTGCTCATTGACAGTTCAGTCGACGGCCGGGCCGCGGTGGTGTGAGGTGGGCTGTGCTGGTCGCTGGCTCCAGGTTGGGCTGGGAAAGAGCAAAGTGGTGGGTCACTACCTGCCAGGGTGGGGGGCCACTAGACAAGCAGGAATATTTATTTCTAGTTGGGACTGTAATCGGAGACCAGGGGAGGGGGGAAGGACCACTAGACCATCAGCAGTTATGTATTTGTCTCATACCAGTGGATCAGGGCTGGGGAGGGACACTGGATCACCAGAGATGATGGGTTTCCTTATGGGATTGGGGATCGGGGCTGGGTAAGAACACAGGACCACCAGGGATGATGGGTTTCCTTACAGGAATGGGGTTAGGGGCTGGGGAAGGACACTGGACCACCCGGGTTGATTTTATTTTTTATATGAATGGGGATTGGAGCTGGGGAGGAACACTAGACTACCAGGGTTGGTTTTTTTTTTTTTATGTGAATGGGGATCAGGACTGGCAGCCCTTGACAGTGCATGGATGGGGTGCAGGGCTCATGCCCCCCCCTACACACTGTTAAGAGCTGGGTTTCAGAAGCATTAAAATGTGCCAGTGCTGGCATCTGTTTAGTGCCTCTGAAACCTTTCAGTATTGTGCTATGCCGCATATGCATGAGGGATTTCTCAATTGCATAGATGCAGCACAGTATTGTGTGCGACCTGGCTGTCGAGGGTGTGCCACCTATACAGTATGTGTCCTTTGAATATGGGCACACCCCCGACAGCTGGTGCTATTCCAGCTTAATGCAGCACAGACCCTGTTTGTGCCATGCTAACCTTTTGAAAATGGGGGCCAAAATTAATTAGGAAATGGATTTCAGTTGGTGCAACCGTACCCACAAGTGCCTTGTACAGCTGTTAAGGCCAATTCTTTTTAGTTGGTGACGTAAACAAAGAATTTTCACTAACTAATTTTATAGAACCTAAACGAATACAGGATGCATCTCAGATGGCTCAAGTGGTTAATGAATTAGGAACTACAATTAATGGACTAAAATCCTTACTTAAGCAAAGGGATTATAGTTTATCACAGACCCTTCCTACTGGATCTTAGGGGACCTCCCCTAAGGAAATACATGATGTCTCCTGCTTCTATAGACAGGGATTTATTTTCACCAGAATTTTCTTGGCAACCTTTTCTCAAAAGATAATATAGAACAAAATACTCAATTACACTCTGATGAATACTCTGCAGCGCTCCTTTTTCTAAAGACCTATCGGAACATATTAAAGATCCATTTAATGCAAGTGTCACATTACTAGAGACATTAAGGGTCCTTAGGGATGATATTATGTGAATGAGAGCAGACATCATGAAAAATCACTATATGATAAAGCATTTACAGCAGCAGTGCAATGTAAAAAGTTATTCCAAAAAGTGAATTTTCTGCTATGATTATGAAAAATATTTGCAGCACTGTTGATTTGGGTTTTCTGGATACTTCCTATACTGTCCACTGTGCATTTGCATGTTTGTTTGGAGTCTTACCCTCCTCTGGTCCTTAGTATTACTTATGTGCAGAAATGAGGTGGCCATCTTTTCTTCTTGAGAAATAATTATTTTAAAACTTTCATAAAATTCTTAAATGATGAAAACTGAAAATTTTACCACCAAAATAAACTGGAAGACATCTGGCATCAACTAAGAAGAAAAAAGGCGGGGTCAGATTTTAGCACATTTTTGTTACACTGCTGATTTAATAGATGATAACTTTAAACTGTATTATGAAAAAGATGAGAATGGGTTGTGTGGGTTGTGTGTATTTAATAAACACAAAAAAACAAAAAGAAGTTCAAAAATGTAACAAGGCTATGCAAGTTAATCTCCCATCCCCCTTTTACAAATATGAGGTAGTTGATTTAACAAACACACAATTGGTTACATCATGTAAGCCTGTTAAAAAAATAAGCATAAAAAAGTAACACCACACACACACACAGGTTTCTAATATAAAAAAGCAAAACTAAGTGTAAAAAGAACATTGATCATTTGCAACTACAGATTTCAACAGACATACAAAGTGTAAGGGACCCAGGAGATTTAACATTAATTTGGACAAGGAAATTCAACTTCAGAATCTTACAGGATATATATGATAAAATAATATCAAATAATTCACAACATAAATCTGTAAAAATTAATGTAACTCCAACATTCATACTTTCATCACAACAGAATGAGCATTCTCTAGATCAAATAACTTTAATTAAAATTAAAGGTCTTCCGTACTCAAAATGAAACCTCTGAAACTTTAAGAAGCAGACTAATTGGTCTGTTCCATTTAAATGAACAGGAAGATGGAGTTTTGACAGTGATCAGAATGCGGAAGAAAAATAATAATGGGAAGGTTTGGGTTTTTACCCAAACAATAGTGGATGCAATGGAAATCTGGGAACAAAGATCTGTTGTAATATGAAGTTGGCATCACTATTGAATATCCAGAACTTACAATTACTTTAAGTCCTGAGGTATCTTTATGTGAATTGGTCATATCTGGGAAGTTTGTCTTTTTGGTTAGTAATATTCCCTGGTCTAAATACAAATCAGAGGACACACTTAAACAGAAGGTTAAACACCTCTTAAGACTAGAATGTCAAGATAACTCTTTTGAGGTTAAGAGAATAACTCATTTCCCAACTAATTATACTCCAGACATTCTTCGTATCAACAAAATCTGAAGCAATAAAATTCTGGGATATGAAAACTCAACTAATTGATAGAGGATACAAGATTGATGCCCTTCACATTCCAGAAGATGTACAAATAATGAATATGGCTGAGATGGCTTCTAATTTACAATTCCATAAGGCACTATTATACATGGATAGAGTTAGTCAGAACTTTTATAATAAAATGATTGCAAGGAACTCCTCAACACAGGAAGTTAAAACCTCTAACTCTATTTGGGTGGTACATACCGCAAGGAGAGTTGATAAAGAAAACCAAAAAATCTATTACTGAATTTTTAGAGAGAGTTGTAAACATAAAACTGGATAATAGTGCAGGCTCGTGGATAAATGCTGCACAAACATGCAATAATTTTTCCTAGATCAATGGTTATTTAAGAGATCTGGATTTGGTGATAAAGGTATTACAAAAAAAAAACAAAAAAACTATTAGATAGATCAGGATTAAATCAAGTAGAAATGGATCAAGTATTGCTAGAATATAAGTCGTTTAATGTTCTGGTAGACTTAGAAGACTTAGAAGAAAAGGAAGACGTGGGAACTGAATTTTCAGTTCCCTCTACTAACAGATTAGAAATCTTGAGCAAACATAGAGCTGATTGACTGGGGAAACCATTAATCAGGATAAGTAAAGTTAATCCACACAAACAATGGAAAATTCTCTCATGGAATATTAATGGATTATACAACAAATTATCAGATACTCAATGTATACAATTTATTCAAACAGATGACATCATAATGCTTCAAGAAACATGATGGACCTTGGATATACTGTAGTACTACTACAGGGTTACAATATTATATAATTAAAGCACAGAAGAAGTTAAGACATTGTAGACCACAAATGGTTCTTTAAACTGCAATAAACTGAGAGATAATATAAATATACAGAGAACAGAAATCAAATATGAATGTAGTCTGTCAATTTGAATAAAAAATGACAATTTCGGTATGTCAATGTGTATCATTCCCCCAAAACACAAGACAAAAATATTTAGAAACTTGGGAACGTTTTATAAGTACTTTATTAGAAATATTAGAATCATATCTTGAGTCTGCTGTTTATCTGGGAGGAGATTTCAGTACCAGGTTTTTGCCTTTCACCACCTCAAACCAGAAACTAGATAATTATATAAATATGTTTAATCCAAACTTAGTTGGCAACCATGAGAAATTCAACAGACCCAAAACATAATTACACCAGATTATTACTTAACAACCTTTTAGAGGAATGAAATCATTTAGTGATAAATGGAGGACACAAAGTGATAAAGAAGGTCAATTTACATACTATTCGTCTAATGGAACTTCTCTGATAGTTTAATTTATATGCAATATAAATGCCTTAGACAGAATTATAGATCTCCAAGTAACTGAACGTTCCATGTTGCCACACTTTCCTTTGCAACTAACACTAAAACCTGAGTCACTAATTGAAAGTGGCAGTCATTTTCCAATAAGTGTAATTTCCTTAAAAAAAATAAATGGAACTCTAGTGATATAGATGCTATAGATCAGATACTGAAATTTCCGGAGGTAAACAAGCATTGCTCAAATCTTCTGACACAACATGTTCTCTACATTTGGAACAGAATATTTACATATATAGACCCATTACTTTATCATAACTGGAATGTAAATAACCATATGGAGCCCTTTTTAATAAAAGATGTAAACAGGAAAAGAGTCTTGACCAAGATGAAAAGGAAAGTTAAAAGAAATAAGACCAAAGAAAATGTAAGACTTCTGAATCAGAAAAGTCACTTAACTTCCTTGTGCTCCCAGGTCACACCTGTAAACAAGTTTTCAACTTAGTGTGTCTCTCCTGGTTAAAAAAAGGAAAGAACAGATTCAAATTCTTAAACAAGAAGAACAAAATATCAATCTAAATTATGGTTACCACTTTGTCATTCTGTAATTAATAAGAACACTAATGAATTCTGGACAGTGGTGGCCAAAGGTACTCATTCCCTTGTGGTTTCTGTAGACTATTACATTCAACCAAAATCTTAGGAACTTCATTTTTCAGAAGATTATTATAGTGATTCTGAGGAGAACTCTCTGTCAGTAGCAGGACAATTAAAGACCAGGGGCCAGATTCATAAAACTTTGCCCCAGTGCAAACCGAGTTTTGCGCCAAGGTGGTATTCACAGAACCAATTTGTGCACAGAAAACAGGTTTACGCTGGGGCAAAGTGTGGAGGGGGCTGCAGTGCAAATGAGGAGAGGGGACCCGCATCTCAGCGTTGTCCCATTCACAATGCATTTGCTCCACGCAGGGGCCTTGCGTAGAGAAGATACCGCTGACCGAAACCTTGCTTTAATCCCCCACAACCTTAGTGGTTAGTGGAGGTACTGTGGTGTCCCCCCCCCACGCAGCCATTTGTTGATTACCAGCCCTAGAAAAAAGAGCCGTCTCCTTGGTGGCTAGTGGTCCCCCCCTTGCTGATCACCAGCCCGATACAGATAAAGATATTCCGTGGTGGTCTTGTGTCCCCCCACACCAGTCGCTGATCTCCACCCAATATCAGAAATATAAGATAACCCTGGTGTCCAGTGTTCCCTCCCACCTGAAGCCCTGCCCAAAATAGTAACAATTTCCTGGTGGATAGCAGTTCCTCCCCCCAAACTGATCACTTGCCCTATATATAAATATGGCTTCCCTGATGGCTGGCGCTCTTCTCCCCACCCAATCACTCACCTGCTATATAAATATGACTTCCCTGGTGGGTAGGGTCCCTCCCCACCCATCACCCACCTGATGTGAAAAAGACCTGCCTGGTGGCTAGCGGTCCCTTCCCCACCTGATCATTTGCCTGACATTGTCATCATATTCCTGGTATCCAGTGTAAACCCCCATCTCAGTCCCCTGTATAGTCAATATAAACATTTCCCTGGTGTTCTAATGAACTCCCTTCCCTATCCCTGATCCCCAGTAATGGAATTAACATCTGTTTCCTGGTGGTCTAGTGTACCCCCGCCCACCCTAGCAGGTAGTGTCCCACCTCCCTATCCCGAACCTAAGCCGGCGATCAGCACAGCCCTTCTTGCTCCACACAGCTGGTCATCGACTGAGTTTCCCGCACAAGCATGTACTGTGTACAGTATGTCCATTGACATTGATTGACTGCTAAGAGTGAGCTGTCATTCCATGATCACCACATAATGCCTTGCATGCCCAACGGGCTCATTTGCATGGCTGCCTTTTTGAACAGAAAAAAGCACTTCTGCACTATTCCTTGTGGGCCTATGCTCCTGGCTGCAAGTCAGGGTAGCACTACTGGGATAGTGCTGGCAGTACTGGGGTTACCGCTGCCTCAGACTACCCCTATTCACAGTCGGATAGCGTGGTGTGCTGTCCAACTGTGAATAGTACTTTTGGATACCTGGACAACCGCAAAGTGCAACGCAAAATATTGCATTGCCTTTGCGATTTGTTGTGAATTGGAGCCCAGATTACAATCATATGGCTGTCCTATACGTATTATTATCACAAGAGAGGAAATATCAATTGCAATTAATAATACTAAACCCAATAAAGCACCTGGACCGGTTAGAGTTCACAGTGATATTTTTAAACACTTTCCTAATTGCTGGATACCTTTACTGTACCATACTTATAACTACATGGTGCAACATGAAACCTTTCTAAATGCTTGGCAAGATAATATTATTTACCCAGTACATAAGAAAGGTCAATTAACAGATCCTCATATGTATCATCCAGTTAGTTTGAGTGACACCTCTCAGAAAATCTTTACTAGAATAGTTTTGAGTAGACTTGAAACCTGGGTTAAGAATAGTAATATTCTTGAAGAAGCCCAGAATGGGTTTCAGAAAACTTGCTCTACAGTTCAAACACTGTATGGTTTTACAACACTTAATTTATAAATATGTTAAAGTAAAGAAGGCAAAATTATTCTGTTTTAGAGATCTTAAGATGACATTCGATAGTATCACCAGAAAGACACTTTGGTTAGCATTAATGAATTATGGATTAGATGATTATTTATTGAATGTCTTTTTTTCTATATTTTCTTTCATTCTCCACTGGCAGACTGGGCAGCCATATCAGCCCATCCCATTTCCAGCTCCGTGGCCATCGCAAGTCACACCACCTCCGGTCTCCGTACTGCCAGTGCTAGCTGAGGGCTTCATCAAGCCCCAATCCCATAGTTTTCCGTGTTTTCTCCCAATTTTTACCCCGGAACCCCAAACAAGGGTGGGCATGTGGGTGGAGGTGCGCACGCATGCCTTGGCTTGAGTGACTCCACTTCTCCAGCCCTTGACCTAGTGCCTGGCTCCCCTCTGATGCCTGCACCTCCATCATGTCTCCACATGGTGGTGGTCAAAGGCTGGAAGAGCCAACCTCCCTTATCTGGGAGAGGAGAGCAGTCAAGCATCTGCTCAGTCCTCACACAGCCCTCTTCCCTGGCTGGCTGACCCCCAGCAACCCATGCTTATCTCTGAACACGGGTTGCTGGTGTGGCAGGAGGTGTAAGGCACTAGTGCCTCAGCCCTCCATGCCACTGGGCTGGTCTTTTATTGAATATCTTAATAAAACTTCATGAAGATACTTGGTCCATGGTCCAATTTAATCTCCAGAGCAGCCTTACAGATCCAGTAAAAACAAACCAAGGCAATAGGGCTGTATACTTGCGTCTTCATTCCTTACATTAACAATATTTTAGAAAACGTATATACTGGTAATCAAGATTTTCATTCACCAAGAGTCTTTAGTCAGTTTTGTTTTAGCATATGCAGACAATATAGTTTTATTTTCAACATCACTATTGGGTCTACAAAGAAAATTTGATACTTTTTCGCAGCTTTGTGATGCCAAACATTTACGAATAAATGGAAAAAAATGCAAATGGTAGTCTTTGACGCTAATACATTCCAAAAATATAAGCTAAGACTAAACAAGTCACCAGATGAAACAATAAAAATATATGCTTACTTAAGTGTACCTTTTGCTATGAACACTAAATGGAAATCTACATTTAGAATATTTAAAAAAGAAGTTACAGACTTCAGTTAATGGACCTAAAAGATTCATGCAAACCTATGCAGGATATTCAGTGAGAGGAGCTCTGACTGTAATAACTGCTAAAATTACAAATGCAGTACTTTATGCAGCCGAAGTCTGGGGCATTTCTGACTGTACCTTCCTTGAAATAATTATGAATAAATTATATCACTACTTGTTAAGACTCCCACAAGGCACCCTTGCATACTTTCTAAGAGCAGAATTGGGACAGTATTTGATTAATACCCATGTTTTAGCTGAAATAATAATATTTTTAACAGACCTTCAGATGATATCTGATTAACATTTTCCTAACCTATGTTTTGAAGAACATTATGAAATAAAGGTTCACACACACTGAATCCAAAACTTTTGAAAAAGCACAGTATGCTTACAACAGGAGGCAGAATAAAAAAGATTTATTATCCCAATTACTCACCTTCAAATCGAATAAAAAGCTGTATATCTACAAAAATACACCCACAACCTGTGCAAATACCCGATGGCGTTTCGTGCCCTTACATGGCACTTTATCAAGGGTAATGCATATAACACCTCGTGCTGTTTAAATACCTTAGAAAATTATGACATCCTCACACAGTGTCTGTGAAGGTTAGTGGGTGAGACAGATGCACAAACTCAGGTAAAAGCTATAATATGCACTTTGCAATATTTATTTTCCAAAATAAAAAAATAAAGTAATAAACATACAGAAAGGAAATAGGTGATTAGTCCTTCAGTTCTGCAAAAACAGCACACAGTTCCCTTAGTGCAAAACTTCCAGGCTTAGTTCCATCCAAATAGATTCCTAGCACATGAACATTTGTATGTACTATGAGATGCTTCCTCCATGACAGTCGGGTCTCTACTGACTAACTCGTCTGTTTTGCATCTCAGGAGGTAGGCTTTTATACCTGCCTACTGATAATGTCAGCACCATGTGACCTGTCTGACTCACAATTATCTAAGTAAACACAGGCAGGGTGGCTCATCCTAATAAACACAGACAGTCTGACACGAGATCGTGATATTTCTTTAGAAAGTAGGGTATAGCATGTTTGCATACCTAGATTATTACAGCATATCTCTTCATTTTCCTTAAAATCAATGTTACCCTCTAAATTGGCACAAGTCCCCCCTATTCAAATGACATCACATTTTATGGTAACAGTATAAAAGAACTGGCTTTTCATCTGACTGAGTGGTTGGCTCTTCAGCTTGGGGACAGCTACAGTATCTCTGTAGCTAGCTGCCCCTTTTATCTTGATTCCCCACAAACTCAGAAGAGAGGATAAAACAAAAACAAAAAAAAAAAAAAAGCAATGGCACATGCCATTCAGCTAGACTGTAATGGGCAGTTCAACAGTGCAGCATATTTCTTTATTTAAACAACA
The DNA here is from genome assembly GCA_016271365.2 of Neoceratodus forsteri. Lineage (NCBI taxonomy): Eukaryota > Metazoa > Chordata > Ceratodontiformes > Ceratodontidae > Neoceratodus > Neoceratodus forsteri. Next base: position 731,222,815 of record CM028137.1, read on the forward strand.
GACAGCTTCTTAGACAGGCTACACTGTCTGTCTTTATTTACATCATTCTGTATGTTATTACATTTATACATCTACCTGCTGGACCATAACAACGGGAGGGGAAGAAAAGAAATAGAAAAATAGGAAATAGATTTAAGGAAGGTCAAAGGTATGTACTGCAGGTGGCAAACCTGACAGTAGAAATAAATATTTAGAGATAGAAGTAGAGAAAGAGATGGTTTTGCAACAGGCTTAGAGGGATAAAATATCAAGCAAAAAAAAAAACTAATGATAGTCCTGAATTCATCAGATAGGGCTTCCCTATCACAGTGTCATGTGCATATAATTATAGTGACCCTTGATCTAAATACACATAAAAAGGTGAAAAAGAGCATAACTTTTTAAGACCATGGTACCCTTGATATGGAATCATTATAAACAAACATTCCACATGAGGGTGGCTTGGATTCTGTACAGTTCCATTAAGAACAAATACCCTTTAAAGTGCCATGCAAAGGCACAAAATGCTGTTGGTACTTGCACAGGTTGTGGGCGTGCTTTTGTAGAGATGCAGCTTTTTATTCAACTTTAATGTGAGTAATTCAAATAGTAAATATTTTTTATTCTACCTCCTGTTGTAAGCATACTGTGTTTTTCAAAAGTTTTGGGTTCAGTGTGTGTGAACCTTATTTCATAGTGTACTTAAGTCTTTTTGGTTAACATACCACATTCCCTAGTGGTGGCCCTTCCTGCTTTTTGATTTGTTTTGAAGAACAGATTGTGTATTCTTTGAAGGGTATCTCCTTCCCTTATATGACATTTATAAGATCTAAACTATACCCAGTGGGACTTGGTTCTGTATTATACGAGACATATAGAATGCCACATATTGTTTTTGTAGATTATATTAGATCCAAATGTAAAAATATGCAGCACAATAAGATATGGCAAACATCAGTAATTCTAAAACCCATATTTCATACAAGTATCTTAAAAAGTTTTGGGTATGGAAACATACCTAATTAAGATTTTAGATAAGGAAAAGGGATACCTTATTACACAATTTCGATTTGAAACTTATACATCTAAACAACTAATGTTTAAACAAAAATATGAAGGAGTACTCTCTCCATTCTGCGATTGTGCTGAGGGTGAATGTGATGACCTTGAACATATAGTATTAAGATGTCCAAGGTTTGAAAGGGAACGATTTATCTTGATGGTTATATTTTGAAAAATAATTCCTCAAATTATCAACTATTGTACAACCTATTTTCTTTTATGATGACTCCAAAATTAAATGTTTATTAGCCTACCTATCAACTGTAAATTTAGGATCTTATGTTTTATGTCCATTTTTCTGTTTGATGGTTTGTATTACATGTGGGTGGGAGTTACTGGTTTCTCCTTTTTGGCTGAAGAAGCCACTATTTCCTTTCAGGAATCGGAGATTATAAGCCACACACGGGCTGCAGGAAACCAGACCCGGACCCGCTAGTATCTTATTTACATTCCATACAAGTAAATATACTCTGGAATTAGCTAAAGGACAACCAGCAGTTCCCACCTACTATGTTAAGGAAATAAACCAAGACATTTTCATTAAAAGGACACTGTCAACCCTCTTAGGTCTCAAATTGTTGCTAGTTTAAAAATCACACTTTATGATTGCTTATACTCTGTATAGATTGCTGATATAGCTGGTTGTATGATTTGGATCCCCGGTTTTCTTTTCAAAAGTGAAATCAGGCTGCCAAACATACTGGTGTTACCACACAAAAACATGTTTGTTTACATTCGTTGATCAGCTTCCATTGCACCTTTGCTGGACTTGGTAACACTCCTGCACAGTCTAGCTACTTATGATGCAGTGGAGGAGAGAAGACTACTGTGCCATAGTGGCTACACTGTTTGAAGTGTTCCTTATGTTAAGGATGCATGAAATAAGAGCTGATCAAGGATTTAAAACTAAACAAGACTTGAGCATAATTGCATCATTACCATGCATTTCAGGTCTACCAAGAAAGGAAGCAGACAAAACAACCAGCAACATCATTGAATTTTAGAGAAGGTAAGCAATCATAAAATGTGGGTTTTCAGCCAGAAATGATATGATGCAAAAAGGACTGACCGTGTCCATTTAACCAACTGTTATTTTTAACATTTATACATAATTATTATAAGATGTAATGAAAAATGAAAGTAAATCCGCTTTTTACTTTTTGCATAATATTTGTAAGGCAAATATTATCCTGATTTATGGGTGAGTTTATTTTGTTAGACATTTTTAATGAAGCCTCTTATAGTATTCCCATGTACATGATATGTATTTATGTTAATTTAATGCATTTTTTGTCATTTGACTGAGTGACTTTTAACTTTTGTAATGGTGAATAGCTGAACAGTTAAAAAGAAAAAAAATTAAATTGAGTGTTTAGTCCTGGAAATTACAAGTTTACAAACTGTAGTGAATAACAAACCCCACATCTGTGTTCAGTCCATATTCATGAATTTTGAACACACTTTTCAAAGCTCATGAATATGGACTGAACACAGATGTGGGGTTTATTATCTGCTATAATTTGCGGGCTTGTAATTTCCAGGATTAAAAATTCAGAATTTCTAGATTACTTCAAAATCTGCTTTAGGGAGATCATTTCTTATGCATACTAATTTAGAAGTCTCCTGCTGTCACACTCCTGTATAAGTTTGTTTACTCCAGAAAGGAGTCTGCCTTTTTCATGCTGATTTAAAACCCAGTATTTGTATACTTATTAAAAGGGTCTGCATCATCATGCTGATTTTTTTTTTTTACTTGCTGTTTATTCTTCCCCCGTCTACGGCACTTCATTCCCTTTGGGAGTCGCTTACAGCCTTCTAGTCCCCGCCCTCTTACCTGGAGCCCAGAGCGGTCCATCCCCCATGTAGCCATGGCTTGCCCCAAGGCGGGGACAAGGTGGGGCCCATACACCCCGAATTCCTGAGTTTTGTCGGGATACCGTGATCCAGGACAGGTGGGGGCATTGGGAATCGGGACCTGGCACTCCCGTCTACCGGGAGTGTCGCAAGCCATTTTCCCATTTTCTGTGCTGCATGATGTGCACCCTGGCATCAAGGCACTGAGCGCTGACGTCTGTCACGCAGCTCCCCCTACAAGTGGCCGGGCTTGCTGTACCTCGGGCCTCCTTCCAAGGTCAGCCAAGCACTGAGCTCTGGTCCCCATCCCCCTGGAACAGGTGAGTGGTCCCTGGGATGCTCAAGCCTCCTCCCCTGGCTGGTCCTCCAGCTCTCAGGACTCGTTCCCAAACCTGGGTCACTGGCATCACGAGCGGTGGCACTACCAGTTTGCCGACGGGCCGGCCCCCATGCTGATTTATTTTTAACGTTAAACTTTTTGTTTGATATTTTTCCAAAACAAACCATACAACAGAACATACACAGTTAAAGAGCAACTCTGTTGTTCAGCATCTACTTTCATATTATAAGATGTTTTAGCTGTTACAATTTACTAGAGAATAATTTTTTTCATTTTCAGTGTTCCTTTTCAAGATTTACAGCACATCTTGTTAGTCGATCTAAAAATTCTGTATAGAAACATTTGAAAATATTTGTCTGTCCTCTGTTACCCTCACAGTGCCTTTATTTATAGAATCATAGTGCTCACCATGGCAATAGACTGTGACATCACAATCAGCAGTTGTGTGGCTGGCAGGGGAGAGTCACATACATTTTGAAAGCCTCAGTGAAATAATTGCTGCATTATCTACAATATTTACTAGACCAACAGTAGGGGAAAGTAAAAAGAAATAGCAAAGAACTAAAAAAACAATAAAGCTAAAACAATTGTTGTAAATCTAGTGTTTTTAAGTGTTTTATTATAATAGAGAGTTGCTCTTTAAAAAGGACACTGTACAATGCATTTTCTAAAGGCTTGACAATCATCATAACAGGAGCTGATTAGGAAACAGTAAAAGTACAGACATAACTACAGGAGTTCTGTAGAGGGTCTTGTGCAGGACAGAGGCAATTTAATTTAAGTCACATTTCACTCCCTCCGGTGGTTAGCCTGCCCTAAGGCCTATCTGGTGGGGAGTGTCCTGGTACAGTCATGTACTTGAAATAGGGGTCCATGCTGATTTAAAACAAGTTGTTTACTTCTGAAAAGGGTCTGTAGCTCTGTGCTGATTATATCCTGGTTATTTCAAAGACTACCCCCTTTTGTCTATGCAAGCATCCACTTATTTATAGTTCTCTTGCTATGATACCTCCTTGTCAACAGAACTGTCACACTCGTGTAAAAGTTTATTTATCTCTAAAGTGCTTGAATTTATTGTTCTAATTAGCATTGAGTTCTCAGTATAAAGTCCTCTCCATGTAACTGTTTTATCTCAGTGCCTGATGCAGAGGCCTACGTGGCTTCAACAGCTTGTATAATAAGTTTCTGTTTGTAAAATAAAATATATTACAACCTACTTTTGTTTCTTTTTGCATCAGTTTTTTGCTACTGTGCAATGCTGTGAGTTCCAGTGGTGGATTGTGCTTGGGAGCCAGAGGGAGACACCAGAGGGTGGACTGACGGAGGGAGGGCAGCTGCTGAATTTCAGTACCATTGGTGGTTGCAGCAATCACATGACTACAGCCAGCCAGAAGGGTGGCTGTAGTTCAGTCCAAGAAAAGGGCCGAGGTTGTAGCCCGCTCCCTCACTTTGGAGATGCCAACGAGAGTGGAGGAGTGAGCTGACATTATTAGCAGTTCAGAGCAGCTGCTAGTTGGTATTGGGGGCTTTGTGTTGTTATTACATTGTTTTTTTTGGTACTGTGCAGTGCTGTGAGTTTCGGTTGGGGACTGTATTTGTCAGCTGGGTGGAAGGAGGGAGGGAGGTACCAGAGCGCAGGCTGAGGGAGGGAGGTCAGTGGCCAAATTCAGTACCATTGACAGTCCAGTGGACCACATGATTACAGCCAGCCAGTTATATGGCTATAGTTGAGTCCAACAAAAGGGCTGAGTTTGTAGACCGCTCTCTGACTTCGGAGATGCCAACAGGAGTGGGGGAGTGAGCGGACGCCATTAGCAGTTCAGAGCAAATGCTACTTGGTATTGGGAGCTGAGTCTGTATTGTTATTATCTTCATTTTTTATTTTGTTGCTACTGTGCAATGTTATGAGTTTTGGTGGCGGATTGTGTTTGGGAGCCAGGTGGAGGGAGGAAGGCACCAGAGAGCGGGCTTAGGAAAGGAGGTTGGTGGCCAGAATTCCAAGCTACCCCCCTTGCATGAGCTACCCCAAAGCATCAGTGCCATGAAGCAAGGCAAGTTTATTTATATAATGCACTACCCAACGTGGGCTCTGAGTGCTTTACAGAGTTAGATCCTAGTTAAGACATAACACATTAAAACACTGGAACAATGACTGGCAAATAAAATCAAGATACATCAATACTTAAAAAGCTTGATCAAACAGGAATGTTTTCAGTGAAGTTTTAAAGACCTCCGTTTTTCTAGTGAAGTGGATTTGGAAGAGGAGTGAATTCCAAAGAATAGGAGCTGCCATTTCAAGGGCTCTGTCACCCGAGGATTTAAGCCTAGAAGGATGGACAGCCATCAAACCAGCATCGGTGGAGCGGAGAGGGTAGACTGGGTGGTATGGAATCAGCTGCTCTTTTAAATAGTCTGGTCCCAGACCACATATGGTCTTGTATGTTAATAAGCAAATCTTGAAGGTGATGTGTGAACGCAGAGGCAGCCAGTGCAGAACACACAAGACCGGTGTAATGTGGTCACTCTGCAAGGAGCCCACCAACATCCAGGCTGAAGCATTCTGCACTAGCTGCAGTTGACACATCAAGCCTCCAGATAGACCTAGGTAAAGAGCCTTGCAGTAGTCCAACCTAGAAGTGACGAAAGCATGGATAATTGTCACTAGGTCATCCTGAGCTAAGTACAGCCTGATCCTGGTGATATTCCATAGATGAGAAAGCCATATTTGACAGCAGAAGACACCTAATGATTAAATGTTAGCCTATTGGTCAGAATGACCCTCAGGTCCTTAACCATACTGGTTGCAGGAAGGCAGTGGCCACTCAATACAGGGAGAGCCCTGTTCCCCATTGCAGAAAAGCCCCGGCGACCAGGCTTAATAACTATGACCTCTGTTTTACCTGGGTTAAGACAACCAGTTTGAGGCCATCCAGTCATTTAATATTGGGCAGACAGTGGCTCAGCACCAGAGCCACAGATGTATCATCAGGGGCACAAGACAGGTACAACTGGGTATCATCTGCATAGCAGTGAAACCCCACATTGTGCTGTCTAATGATCTCCCCTAACAGCAGCATATACACAGAGAATAAAATGGGAGTGAGGATCGAGCCATGTGGATCACTGCGGGATAGCACATACGCCTCCGAGGTAAAACTCCCCAGAGCTACTTGCTGTGTTCTTCCAGCTATGTAGGACTCAAACCAGTGCAAAACTGTGCCGGTCAGGCCCACGTAGTTACTCAGGCTATCCAGCAGCACCCCATGATCCACTGTGTCGAATACTGATGAGAGACCAAGAGCACCAAGACTGAGCATTGCCCTCGATCCCTCGCAAGGAGGAGATCGCGAGTCATCCTGATGAGAGCCATCTCATTGCTGTGCTGTGCTGAGGCTGAAATCCTGACTTGAGAGGTTCATAGATGGAAAGAGATTCCAGGTGATCTGTTAGTTGCTGAGCCACCACCTTCTCAATAACCTTCCCTAGAAAGGTTAGGTTTGAGACAGGCCTATAATTCACTAGAGCATCAGGGCCCAACAATGGCTTTTTTAGAAAGGGCCTGACCATGGCCCTTTTCAAGCGTGATGGAAGTACACCCTCCCTCAAGGACCCATTTACCGTCTTTACGAATCAGCTATATTGGACCTGGATCAAGTATACAGTTGGTGGGACACAAACTGAAGAACACCAGCAGGACCTTAGCCTCAGAAACTGGTCAAAACTCATCCCAGAAAGGCAGATCTACATCACTATAGGTGCGACAACACCTGGTCCAAGCCAAGCCACTGGAAGAAATAGTCAATCTAATGGCCGACACCTTGTCAGCAAAAAAGTGCCCAAACTCCTTGCACTTTTCTGGACTGCAGACAGGGAGGATCTAATAGCCTGTCCACAGTGTGAAAGAGCTGTGTTGCACGATTTTTCACTGCAGCAATTGACCACGATGAGAATTCTGTCTTTTTTAGGTTGATTACCCGTTGATATTCAGCACAGTGAATTCTCAGTGCCAATCTGTCCTCCATAGATCCGGATCTTCTTCAGGAATTTTCCAACCTGTGCCTCTTAGTCTTCAACTGCCACAGCTCAGAACAGTACTATGGTGAGCTATGACAGGAGGTCAAGGGACGAATGTGGAAAGGTGCCATAGAGTCCAGGGAGTGTGGTGTCTGACTCAGTGACATCTGGTGATGGCAGCAGGATGTCCAGAGGGAGGACTGGTGGCTGCAAGTCATGCTGGTTGGTGGAGGGTAGGTAAGTATAAAGAGAGGATAGGAAATACACTGTAGGGTATTGGAAAGGGATTGTAGCCAATCCCTATCTAGGATCAGCTCGTAAATATATAGCAGATTAGGGGTGCCCTGCAGAGGGCAGGAAAGATACTACATGAGACTAGCCCACAAGGGTACCACAGACAAGGGAGTGCAGTTGTTCCCTATCTAGGGTCAACTTACATTCATATTGAAGATCAAAGAAGAGGCAGGGGGTTCGAACATATGAATCTGCCAGCAGAAACAGGCCTCATGGTCTATCACATTGGCTTGAATGTGCAGTTAGCCTCCTACATTGCACCTGCCCCCCCTCATGTTTACTCCTCCTCTCACCTTGTCCCATCCCCTTTTAAAACTGCCCAGCATCCTAGAGGATACCACCTTCTCAGGCAGAGCGTTCCACTTAGCCACCACCCTCTCTATGAAAAAATGTCTCCTCATCTCTCCTATACCTTCCCCCCCCCCCTTCCAGGTAGGAGAATCGAGGGATTTGGGGGCTGTTGTAGACATCTCCAGCTGGTTTATATGTGTAGCTTCCTATCTGGTGGGTTAAGTGAGGCAAGGGTCGAGAGGATGTGGTGGAATAGGATGTACAGGCATCAGGATAGTGGGAAGAGGGTAGTGTGCTGTAATGGTTATGAGGCGGCAGTCTTCTTGGGGATGATGTGGGTGACAGGGAGCTGCCCAGTGTGCAGGAGCCTGGAAAGTCTAAGGGCAGAAGTAAGGCAGCTCAGATGGGAGCTGGGGAGAATGGAGAGGAGAGTAAGAGAAGTAGAACAGGGGGGAGAGAAAGACAGATGGGTGATGCCCAGGGGAGCAAGGTCAGCAGGCAGGGGAAGGCAGTAAGGAGGATCACTGCGGATCTGGGGGTACCCCTACCTCAGAGGGCCAGGGAGCCGTGGGGGGGGGGTAGCAAGTGGTAGAGGGAAGGAGAGGGACTGTGAGGGTTGCATCTGGAGTGGGAGTTTTCAAAGGGGTGCCTTTAAAGAACTGATTTCACCTACTGTCTGCAAGTGAGGAGGGGGAACAGGAGGTGTAAAGAGTGGTGGGGAAGGTCAGGTTAATACAGTTCGGTCAGGGGAAGTAGGACAGGAGATGGGGTAAGACCATATAAAGTAGTCAAGGTAGGCAGAAAAGAGGGAACATGGAGACTGGAGTAGGAGGTGAGAGGAGGGAGGGGTCGGGTGAGTAGAGGAGAGGGGAAGGAGATGGTGTGTGGATGGCCAGAAAGGGAAGGACATGGAGAAGGGTGGGAAAACAGACAGAGGGTGAGTAGAGGCTGTGGATATGTCAGGCAAGCTGGGCTTGGGGAGAGTAAGAGCGGGATGTTAACCAGGATGAAGGGGGAGCAGTTAGGTGGGCGAGAAGCTCGTCCGGCAGTCAAGGAAGGAAGGGATGGATGCAGGAATGGAGGAGTTTGAAGGGTGGTAATCCTAGAGGAATAAATAATTAAGGGTATTCATTGGGGAAGGAAGGAAGGAAGGGGGGGCACAAATACAGTTAGGAAGGCAGTTTGCATGCCAGGGATGACAGCGTAGGGGGTGTAGAAACATAGAAGCTGACGGCAGATAAGGACCACAAGGCCCATCTAGTCTGCCCATTTTTTTTTCTACCTTATGAATGTGCCATAGGCCTTTTCTCTGTCAATGGCCTATCTATTCTTACTCAGCTGTATTGCTCCCTTATGCCTTTCCCATGCCTGTTTGAAGCCCTGCACTGTATTCATATCCATCACTTCCTGAGGTAGGTCGTTCCATGCATCCACCACATTTTCTGTGAAAAAGAACTTCCTAACATTACCCCTTAATCAGCCTCCCTCTAATCTCATGCTGTGTCCTCTTGTTCTGCTATTTTTCTTATATTGAAGCATGTTAGACTCTTTCACCTTGTTAATGCCCTTAAGATGTTTGAATGTTTTGATCATATCACCTCTCTCCCTCCTCTGCTCTAGGGTATACATATTGAGCTCCGTTAATCTGTCCTCATATACCCAAGAACTGAAGAGTTGTTGGGGGGGGGGTTGGAGGGAAACCAGTCATACACCTAAGTACCAGTGACCTAGCTGGGGAGGAGGTGGAGGTAGGACAAGAAAGGTTCAGGGTGATACGGAGGACCTGCATGGAGGCAGCCAGATTGCTGGCATTCCCAGAGGTGTTGCCAGTGCTGAGAGCCAGCATGGTCAGGAAGAAAAGGATTGAGGTGTTCAATGACTGGCTGAGGGAAAGGTGCAAGGAGGAAGGGTACGACTGTATTGGGGGCTGGGGGGGGAAATCTGGTCAAATAAAACACTTTTTATATCAGACAGACTGTACTTGAATAGTGGGAGCATGAGGGTCCTCAGGGACAAGCTGCTGGGGTACATAACCCATAAACTTAATTTAAACTACTGAGTGGGGCAAGTGGACCTGCAGGCCCAGAGACTCCAGGAGGAGGTCAGCAGACCTCCCTCCATAGCAGTAAAGGGGGCTGGAGGGTGGAGGTAGAGAGGGCGCGAAGGGGTTAGCAGTGGAGGGTGGGGAGGCTCAAGCAATGGGGAGAAATGAGAAAGAAAAATGGGAGTAAAGGGAAGGAGGCTCTGACTCTAAGTGGAAGGTGGTGTCCCTAAATGCATGAAGTCTTGGAAACAAGATGGATTACCTGCAGGCTTTGTGGCAGAGAAGGGAGTGAACCTCATGATGGTCACTGAGACATGGTCTACACCAAACCTTGACTGGGACCTCTTGAATCTCTGGATATAAATTGTACAGGAGGGACAGGGTGGTTGGAAAAGGGGGAAGGGTGTTGGTTGACATCTAAGAGGGTATAATGTGTACGAGGGAGGAGTCATAGGAGGGGAAGGCGGAAGCAATGTGTATTCAGTTACTGTCTAATGGAGGGAGGGAGGAAGGTAAGGTTGGGGGTGGTTTACAGACCACCCAAACAGGAGGAGGAAAGAAACAGGGAATTGAAATCACAAATATTGACTGCTGCAGAGAAAGGAGAGGTGGCAATAGTGGGGGACTTCAACCTGCCCAAAGTGGACTGGAGGGAACTGGTCATGACCTGTGCCATGAGTCAGGTGATCCTGGATGCGCTGCAAAGTGGATTCATGATTCAGGGCATCAAAGAACCCACCAGGGAGGGGGCAGTTCTTGATCTGGTACTGACAAACAGGGAGCATGTCCAGAATATAATGGTCGAGGAGCCCCTGGTTGGAAGTGACCATCGCACAGTGTGCTTTTGGTTGGACATGAGCAGGGAGAAGGCCCCAACTAAGATTAAAATCCTGGATTTTAGAAAGTGGATTTAAGAAAGATGGGCTAGTTATTAAAAAGACACTTGGCAAGCATCTGAGTGGATATTGGGGTGGAGCAACAGTGGTCCATCATCAAGGAGGTAATAACGATTGACACAGAGGAGTGCATTAGGCTTAAAGAAAATAACTCAAGGGCTAAAGCACCCAGCTGGTTTAGTACTGATGTTGCCCAGGCTGTAAGGGACAAGAGGTCAGCCTACAAGAAATTCAGTAGGCTCAACAGAGAGGATGACAGGGAGGATTACCTGAAGATGGCTAGCATAGCAGGTAAGGTAGTCTGGTGGGATAAAGCTCAGGAGGAACTGCAGCTAGCTGAGGGAATCAAGAAGGGGGAGAAGGCCTTTTTTTCTGCTATATTAGCGAAAATAGGGACAAGAAGATGGGTTGTTAGCCTCAGGAATGGGGATGGTTGGTGGAGAATGGGGCAGAGCAGATTTACTGAATGAGTACTTCTGTTCCGTCTTCACCAGGGAGAAAGTCGGTGATGCCAGTAGGGGGAAGTAGAAGGGTGGGGACCACAGCTTTTGTGAGGGAGATGGATAAGGTGAGAACAGTGCTGCTAACATTGAGGGCTGACAAATTCCCCAGGCCTGGATGGCATACACACAAGAGTGCCGAAGGAACTGGCAGAGGAGCTTGCAGAGCCATTGGCTGGCCCATTCAATAGTTCACTGGAATCGGGCGTGATACTGCTGGACTGGGGAATGGCACATGTGGTGCCCCTTCCTAAGCTAAGAGTGGTCCCTAGGATGACCCAGGGAATTATAGACTGGACAGTCTGACCTCAGTCGTGTGCAGACTCATGGAGACCATATTTAAGGAACGGTTGGTAGAGTATTTGGTGAGCATGGTCTCCAGGATGTGAGGTAGCACAGGTTTATGGGAGTGAAGTCATGTCAAATGAATCTGGTTGACTTCTTTGACTGGGTCTCTAAAACAGTGGACAGGGACCAAGCGGTGGACATCCTTTACCTGGACTTCAGCAAGGCCTTTGACTCTGTACCCCACAAGAGGTTGATCAGGAAGTTGGCAAATCCCAGGGTTGGAGAGAAGTTGACCAGATAGGTGGAAAACTAGCTGAGAGGCAGGACCCAGAGAGTGGGGATGGGTGAGTTATCTAGCACAGCTGCACAAGAGAGGTCACCAGTGGGGTCCCACAGGGCTCAGTGCTTGGACTGGTGCTGTTCGGTGTCTTCATCAGTGATTTTGGGGGTGGCATTAAGGGTAAAATTAGCCTATTCGTGGACAACACCAAGCTGTGTGGGGGGTGGACACAGCAGAAGGGATACAAGACCTAAAGGAGGATCTGGAAAAACTAGAGAGGTTGTCCAGGATTCGGCAGTTTGGCTTCAGTATAAAGAAATGCAGAGTCATACACATTGGAGGCAAGAACCCCAGGACTGAATGCAGCCTGGGAGAGGTCCTGGTATCTGCATCAGAGGTGGAGAAGGATCTGGGAGTAATGATCACTAGTGACCTAAAGCACTTCACACAGTGTAGGAAAGCAGCAGCAAAGGCAAATAAAATATTGGGCTGTATTGCCAGAGGGATGAGCAGCAAGTAAGCAGAGGTAATACTGTCCTTGTACAGGTCATTAGTGAGGCCGCATCTGGGGTAAATATACAGTACTGTTGCCTGTACCTTAAAATGGACTTTAATCTGCTGGAGATGGTCCAAAAGAGGGCAACAAACATGATCTTGGGCCAGCAGGGTAGGACATGTGAGGAGAGGTTGGAGACCCTGAACATGTACTGTATGGAGGAGAGAGAGAGGGAGAGGGAGAGGGAGAGGGAGACCTTCAAGGTATTTGAAATGAATAAATAGGGTGGATAAGCACGGTCTCTATGCTTACTGGAAACTGAAACATGAGAAGACACAGTCTCAAGTTGGAGGTGGGGAGGTTTACGAGAGAGGCTAGGAGGAACTTCTTCACAGCGAAGGTGGTGGCAGGTTGGAATGTACTTCTAGGAGAGGTGTTTTTTTTTTGAAGATGTTAAGCAACTTCAAGAGAGGCTGGAACAGAGTTAAGGGGAAAATAAGGGTCGGGGAGGATGGATGGGAAGGTTGGACTGGAGGGGCAGGGTCTGTAGCTTAAGCTGAGGACCCTGCAGTATGAACAGACTAGATAGACCAAATGGCATTATTCTGCTGACTTCTTCATATGTTCGTAGTTCATTTTGCATCATTTTTGGGTTCAGAAAGTCTCAGTGGACAGGTCATTAGTCATTGCTTTCAGTTGCCTTTATGGGTAATAGAAGTGGTGATTTTTGGTTCACAGCTAATGCCACTAGTTCATGTAACTTCTCACATGCACTCTGGAAGTTACAGCATGTACTAAAATGGCCCAATGTCATCATTTAAATATTTTATAGAACTGAAGCTTGAATTTCCAGATCTAACAATGTATCAGTCTGCTCCCAAGTAATATGGCATTATTCCCTTCTTCCTTAAGATAGTGAAGTCCTTCCCCTCCACCTTTCCTTGGAACTCCGCTTCATTAATGTTATAACCAGGGACCTCCTAAAGGAAGGGAGGGCATGCAGACACCAAAGGGGCCACATTTCTGCACTGATGGCCATACTTCATCTACCTTGGTGGGGGGTGCCGAGGCACACTGCCACCCAAACACATTTTGAGTCTCCCAGCTAATGTTGTACTTTCAGATCTTCCAGCAGGTAGAGACTGGGGAGCACACAGACCCTAAAGAATGTAATTACAGCTCCCTAGAGATCATAATTCCAAACACAAAGGGTTGGCGCAAACAGTACAGGGGAAGGTGCACACTCTGGGATTGGCTAACCTTCTATGTTATCGGACCTGTCTCACACAACAAGGGTGCACGCAGAGGCTGCAGTGATCAGTAAGCCATGCACAAGCTAGTGGCTACTGGTAACCGATATTGACACCAAAGTCCAACTGCAATATGCACTTGGTCTGCAGAATATTTATTCAAGCCAAATGGCCCCAGCAGCAGGGTGGGAGGCTTGTAATGGGATGTAGGTATATTTTGTACTTCTATTGCACTGCTTTGTATAACATTTTCTCACCCAGTCGGGTGTCTTTTTGCACTTCACCTGCCTTGGATCTGCATGCATATTCAGTGCTGTAGGCAAGACTGTCCATATTGCCATTTAGCTGAATAAATATTCTGCCAACCAAATGAATATTGGAGTTGGACTTTGGTGTCAATATCTGTTGCTATTAACCACTAGCTGATACAGTGTTTATTGATCCCTGCCTCTAAGTGCACTCTCGTTCCGTGGGAGAGATCCCAGTGGATCATCCCTGAAGTCACTAATTTCCTCCTTCTATCAAACAGCAGATTCAGAAAGAGAAAATTAATTTGGCAATAACAAGTAGGAATAGCCAGTATTTTTTTATTTGTTCATTCAGTTTATTTGGGGCAAGATCTGAGATATAACCTAGTGAGCCAAAGTCTTATTTACATAACATAAGGGGATTTCAGTTTAGATGCATCACTTTTAAGCAGCTATATTGACTGTATCTGATGAGTATCCTGAAGGCAGCAACCATTTGTGGAGCCACAAGTTGTCAGTAGATGGCAGTGTAGCCAAGTGTTTAGACCACCAAGCTGTGAACTTGGAGACCCAGCAGACCCGAGTTTGAATCCCAGAACTACCACTTGCCTACTTTGTGACCCTAAGCAAGTCACTAAATGTGTCTTTACTCCTGAATGACACCCATAAATGCTCAGAGTGCCTCTTCTGGATGAAAGTTCTACAAATAAACAGATGTACTTTTATGTCTCAGTCATAGAAACATAGAAAATTGCCGGCCAGGTGGCACTGAAGGTTGAAGCACTGGACGCCACACCTTGAGCGACACCGGTGACCCCGGAATGAGTCTGGGTTGTTGGGGGTTGGCAGGCATGGGGAGGGCAAGGAGCATGATTGAGCTGCTGCAAGGCAGCTCTCCTCTCCTGGGGAGGGATGAGGGGTTTCCCCGGCCCTTGGCTACCACCTGGTGGAGAATGGATGGCAGTTCGGGCAACGGGGAGCCCAGCGATAGCCAGGGATGGGGCGGAAGGAGCCGAGCTCGTCCCTGGAGTGCATGTTTACCTCCACACACATGCAGTGCCGTGTTTGCTGGGGTCCTGGGATCTTCAGGGAGAAAACAGGGGAAAAAATACAAAAAGTACTAATTAACAAAAAAAAAAGTAATGTTGAAAATTGTTGGCTGCAAAGGACTGCTATGCCGGTTCCGCCCCCGACAGCGACATTTAGCCAGCGAGGTCCGCCACAGCGATTACAGCACCATGTCGCTGTGGGAAACTCACAGCACCAAGCGCTGTCTGTTGGGGTCCCACCCCCAATCAGTTCCGACGAGGTTGATAATCCTAAAGAGGGTGGTGCTGGGGCGCAGCCCCCTGCGTGGGGGGTCGGGGGTGAAGCCCCCCATATAAAACACAGTCAGCCTGTGGGAACCGGCAGCCGACTGCAGAATGTGGTCGACCTGCCGGTGTCGCTGACGGGGCGTTTGACAAAAATTTTGTCGAGCACCCATCGTGGATCCCGCTAGGCCCACTTAGTCTGCCCAAGGGCTCCATGCCTATTATACCTCTGCAGACCATAACTGGTTTCCAGGGACCCTCCCAGTTTCTGTAATACACCCGTGTCTATCCCATGCATAAGGGCTGGGAGAACTTGATGAAGTTCTGAACCTTATTAAATAAGAACTGGAACACGGTGAAGTTCTGATTTGTTCTGATTAGTTCTGATTTATTGACAAATGTTTGAAAAAATGCATAAAAGTGGCCAAAGTCAGTCACATTTGACACAGAGGCCCAAAGGAAATAATTTAATATATTATTTGTATAACAATTAATGTAAAACTGCTAAATAAAAAAGCAATCACTCACTACTAGCCCCTTCATGGCTGGCCTTTAATGGTGGCATGTCCTGCTCAGGTCCGTGACATGAGTGTGCTGGGAGAGACCGAGAGAGAGAGAGAGAGAGAGAGACAGAGAGAGAGATACAGACAGACAGATGCAGATACCTATATCATAGCAGCACCAAGCACAGCAGGCACTGCCAGGCAGCTAAGATTTTTTTTTTTTTATTAACGGTGCTGTGTGGGTATTATTTTGATGGATGTTCCAGTCAGAGCCGAACAGGCCAAAGAAATGGATATGAATGATCAAATGAGCAGCACTAAGAGAGCCCACCCACCCTAGCCATGTGAATGATCAAACTGCTTCATATGCACCGGTGTACTGTGGTATATGGTAAACTGCCTGGTGCAAGAGGTGGTAATGTTTTCTAGTACTACGACTACTTCTACTGAATCTGATTAATACGCTGAATCTTTAAAGAAGAAAAATTAAAGACATAGTGATCACCACCACCCAGGCAGGCAGCCAGTCACGCATCGCATCAGTCAAGTGCAGTGCAGTCATAAAAAAGTTTGCCACTGCCACCTGAAGACTTGATGACACACAACACAATTACATCCTTCCTAGTTCCACAATTGCTGCCAGCCACTGCCAAGTAATTTAAATATAAAAAATAAAATATTGTAATATAATAATCTCAGCCCTGTTACTGTAAGTGAGATGTAACCAGGCTAGCATACCATGCACATACAAACAATAAAGAAATCATATGGATTTTTAATTTAGTAACATTTTTTTTCCTATGGAGTAACTGCAGTCTAATATGGGGGATGTCAGAAATATACAGAGTATTCAGTTTCTGGGTTTCAGGCATCTGCTAAGCCATGCACTGTACGAAAATTAAAACAGTACAGTCAGGATCAGTTGCCGAGGGCAAAAAAAATGACTAGCAGTAGTAGTAAGGACTGGAGTAAGGATGAAACGTGATAAGTAATAGTCGTGACTCGCGAGGACAGAAAGTGATAGTAGTACAATGCATACATACATACATATCTGCCAGCAGAAACAGGCCTTATGGTCTATCAAGTCTGCTCGAATGCGCAGCTAGTGCCACTAGGTCACAGCTGCCCCGCCCCCTTCCCGTCTCACTTCCGTCAATTTCTCAATACTACTTACCCAGATAACCCCCCATACTCTGTCGCATGCCCTTTTGAAAGTGCCAACCGTCCCACATGATACCACCTCCTCCTCCAGTAGGGTATTCCATCTCGACGCCACCCTTTCCGTAAATAATGTCTCCTCATCTCTCTCCATATTTACCCCCAATCTTAGCCCGCACCTCTGGTATCCTTCCTTTCCTCAGCCTAAATAACCCATCTGTACCAGTCTTGTTGAATCCCTTCATATACTTGAACGTTTGATCATATCTCCCTAATCCCTCTTTGCCTCCAGGGTGTACAAACTCAGATGCCTTAGTTTGTCCTCATAGGGTTTGCCTTCCATCCCCTGTATCATTTCTGTCACCCTATGCTGCACCCCCTCTAGCAGCCTGATATCCTTCTTCAGATACGGTCAACAAAACTTCACGCAGTACTCTAAATGCAGCCTAACCAAGGATCTGTAGAGAGGCAGGACAACATCCTTCTGTCTGGACGAGATTCCCCTTGCAATACACCCCAACATCTTGTTGGCCTTGGCTGTAGCCCTTCTGCACTGGGCAGAGTTATTCATGCTCTCAGTTATCGTCACACCCAGATCCTTCTCTTCCTCAGTGACCCACAGTCTCACCCCATCCAACCAGTACTCCCTCGTCTGAGTCTTTGCACCAAAATTCATAACTTTACAATTCTTTGCATTAAAACCCAGTTGCCATTTCGTCGACCATTCCTCCAATTTGGATAGGTCACCCTGTAGCTCTTTCCACCCATCTATATCATCTACTACTGCTCCCATCTTGGTATCATCTGTGAACAGACTGACCCTGCTCCTAACTCTGTGTGAGATGTCCGATATGAACAGAACAAACAGTACTGGACCCAGCACAGAGCCCTGAGGCACCCCACTGTCACAGGCCTAGGGGTTGAGAGTCCCCCCCACCATCGCTCATTGTTGCCTCCCCATCAGCCAGTTCTCGATCCAGAAAGCCATCTTCATCCCTCCCCCCATGGATCTCAGTTTCCCCCCCAGCTGCCCATGAGACACTGAATCAAAGGCCTTGCTGAAGTCCAAATACAGGACATCCACTGCATGGCCCCTATCCAACTCTCTTGTTACACAATCATAGTACTCAATTAGTTTGGTCTGACAAGATCTCCCCAAGATGAACCCATGCTGCTGCCCATCCTCAACCTCAAGAAATGTGGCCAGTCTCTCCTTCAGGATCACCTCCATAAGTTTACCCACTGTGAAGGTAAGACTAACAGGTCTATAGTTTCCTGGCTCATCCCTAGGACTACTTTTGTGGATAGATGCCACATGAGCCATCCTCTAGTCTTGTGGTACACTCCCTGTGTTCGTGGAGGTATTGAACAAGTTCTTCAGTGATCCGGCTAACACCTCTGCAATCTTCCTCAGCATCCTGGGATGAATGCCATCTGGACCTGGTGCCTTGTCCACCCTCAGTGCCTTCAGACCCTCTAGTACCCTGTGCTTCGCAATCTCCCTGTCTGTCAGCTCCCCCCCTTTATCCACCCTCCTGGTCCATAGAGGTAATGGACCACCCTTCTCCTGAGTGAACACAGAACAAAAGTATTCATTCAATGCTTCCACTTGTTCCACACCCTTTTCTACCCACTCCTGCCCCTCCTGATCTGTACTATTTGGTCCCTGCATCTCCTTTTCTCACTCATGTACCTGAAATAATCCTTTTCCTCTAGCTTGATAGCCCTGAGCCAGCCTTAACTCTCTGGAGATCTTGGCCTCTCTTACCAGTTTGGTTACCTCCTTGGTCCTTCTCACATATTCCTTCCTGTCCTCCTCCCTATTGGTCTTCTTGAATTCCGAAATGCTGCTTTCTTTGCCCTCACCCCCTCC
Organism: Neoceratodus forsteri; assembly: GCA_016271365.2. NCBI lineage: Eukaryota > Metazoa > Chordata > Ceratodontiformes > Ceratodontidae > Neoceratodus > Neoceratodus forsteri. The sequence continues at coordinate 731,241,498 of CM028137.1, forward strand.
AAGACTTTCCTGTTCAGCTAACATGGCTTGTTAGTTCTGCTCTTCTTACTTCGAGTCCTGGTACAAGTCTCCGTAGCTTCCTTCAGTCCAAGTTTGTTAATATCCCACTTCTGTTGTGCATCCATCCCCGGTCTTATCTCCTGTAGGCACCCTTTCAGTATTTCCCACATCTTCCCAAAGTCCGCCCATCTAAAGTCCACCAACCTTGTCACTGATCCTACAAACTCCCTGCTCAAGCTGAGCATAAACCACACCAAATGGTGGTCACTCCCAGCTAGTGGGTCATCCACGCTAAGTTCCCTCACCACCTCCCTGTTTGATAATACCAGGTCAAGTGTATTATCCAACCTAGATAGCACGCTAACCAACTGCGCCAAAAGACTGTCTTTAATCGCATCTAGTAGTATCTGCTCCCTGGCAATAGAGGTGGCTGGGGTACTTCAGTCTACCCCAGGCAGATTGAAGTACCCAACAATCACCACAGTCCCCTTTTTACATACCCTCCAAATCTGTTCCGTCAACTCCCTATCCAACTCCTCGGACTGAGGTGGTGGTCTATACACCACCCTAGACCTCAGTTTTCTGCCTCTAGAGTCAAGGAACTGCATCCATAACACCTCTGTCCTTCCTTCCTCCCCTCGTCCCTAGTGCATCTAATCCCATCCCTTACATAAACTGCCACCCCACCCCCTCACCCCACCCTTCTGTCCTTCCTATAATTCTGTACCCTGGGATCACCAGATCCCAGTCATGATGTTGGGAGGTCCAGGTTTTCGTTATGGATGCAATGTCCATCATCACTTCAGCTAACAAAGCCTGGAGCTCAGACATGTTGTTACCTAGGCTCCTCACATTCAGGGACACCACCCTCCACCCAGTACCATTCTTCTCCCTACCCATAATCCCTTAACTGGCCCCTCCCTGTGTCCCAACCGAAGCAGATATTATTGGTGTGAGGGGAGTCCCGCTCAGATCGGCTCCAACCTGGCGACCTGCAATCTAGATGCACACTCGCCTCCCCCCCACCTAGATTAAAAACCCCTTTGATGATAAGTATTCCTCCAGCTTATGCTTCAAAACTTCTTGCTCCACTCGACTTAAAGTAAAGTTGTAAAATTGGGCTTCATAACCTGTTACCCTGTCGTAGCGATAGTCCGTGGGTGGTAAAATGTTAAAATTTAATGCAGTCCTGTTAGTGAGGAAAGGGCTCATAACCATGGCCAAATTGCCTGCCAGCTAACCCTTTCCACCTTCCTGGTCTGCTAACCACACCCCCTGACGCAGATGTTTTGTGATATCCTACCAGGGAGCAGTGGTGTGCCCATTGAATCCTTATTGGATGATTTGAAAACCATTACTATGCACATTTAACAGCTTTCACCAATGAAAGTCACTACTCAACTAATAGGGCCCTATTAGTTGAGCAGTGGTTTTCATTTTGTGTACGGTAGCTTAAATATGCATAGTAATGGTTTTAAAATTGTCCCCACAGGATTCACTGGGCTGCCCCAGCTCCTCCTGGTAGGACGTCACAAACATCTGAGCGGGGTGTGTAAGCGGACCAGGAAATTGGAAGGATCAACTGGCAGGCAGTTCGGCCAGGGTTACATTCCCTTTCCTCACTAACAGGACTGCATTAAATTTTAAAATTTTACCACCCACGGACCATCGCCGTGGCAGCGTAATGGATTATGAAGCCCATAAGGTAATCTTACACCTTTACTTTAAGTGTAATCTGTCCTTTGCACCAAATCATTATTATGTTTGTAGTAGTAGAAGACAGCAGTACCCTACCTTCCAAATCAGATAGTGGTACCAGGTACCACCAAGTAAGTTTGTGACATGAAATGCAGTTGCTTGCTGTATTTGGACTCTGAACCCACTGATGTTATTATTTTTTTTCTATTCTGTGCTGCTCATGTGATCATTCAAGTAACAGTGGCCTGGCCTTGTCCGTCCTGACCTGACTTGTTGCAGTTAATTGATACCTCATGTAGTAGACCCTATTCACACAAGATTTTCACCACAGGCACAAATTCTTGATAGTGTTTTGTGGTTAGAGCCTGCTCAGAGCAGTCAGTGTATGTTTTATTCAGGTATCATATTTGAAATTAAACTGAGGAATGTTGACTTTGAGAAATGTGAGGGACTCAGCATTTTCTGGTGTCAAACAGAATTGTGTGTCAGTAGTGACGTTACCAGCTGAACTAAACAGTCATTCTGAACAGATGCAAGTCGGAGGGAAGCTCATGTGCTTCAGTGCAATGTTTGCTAAAGCAGGCCACATATTTTGTTTGGATTTCCAGTATTGCAAAGGATCAGCATTCCAGCTGATATTGGGCTCTGCAGGTACGTTTCAACAATGGTCTGTGCTGAGGCTGTGTTACAAGAGGCAGATGAAGAAGGTGTTACAATTACATCTTCTAAGTTACTCCAGAGACATGGAGCTGAACCAAGTGACTGTGGGACAGTGCTATGTTTGGTTGGTGGTGAAGAAGAAGATTCGGCTGCAGTGGCTGAGGGAGAAGAGGGAGAAAATACCGCAACAGTAGAGGATGGGCTACCTGATGCTGTATCGGGAAGAAGATTCTGAATGTGGTGCTGCTGTCGTACTCTGTTCCATGACAGCACGCACCTCGTCAATTATTTCTTGTTTGTTTATCTTGAAACAAGTGTCATCATCATCACTCAATAGTTGCTTCAATTTGTATCGTTGGTCCAAGATTGTTGCTTTAATGTACTCAAAATAAAGCATTTTACATAGTTTGCCATCTTCTTCAACCTTTATGGTCATACGTCTTGAAGGATCTTGTATTCTGGGGCAACCTGCATGTGTCAGCAGCACCACTGGCAGCCTGTGTGATTATGGAACTGTCTTGCTTCTCTAACTTTTCCCTAATCAAATTTAATCTGAATTGTAACATTTTTATTAGGCGTATCACCTGGCTGAGAATTGCTGTGTTTGCACTAACCTCTCTGATTATTTCCTCAAATGGCTGGAGCAGGAAAATTAGAAACTCCGGCATGGCCCACTGTGGTGGAGTAATATAGACGTCTGCATCACCAAGTTTATTTTCCAGGGTGTATTGCCTGACAGCTTTCTTTTGTTCCAGCAGCCTTTGGAACATATAAAAGGTTGAATTCCATCGAGTAGAAATGTCTTGGATCAATCTGTGCAAAGGTAAACTGTGCTCCTGCTGTATTTTTTCAAACAAGTGACGGGCTTTGCTTGAGTGACTGAAATGAGTGCATTGTCTTTTAGCAGTGCTAACAAGAGCCTTAATCTCCCTGTCTTCATCAAGAAAACCGTGAACTATTAAATTTTAGCAATGTGCAAAGCAGCAGATGTGAATAAAATTCCCTTCCTCCAAGGCCTTGCTTATGTTGGATCCATTATCTGCAACTATAAAGTCAACAGACAGTCCTTGTGAAGTGAGCCATTGCTGTATTGGTTTTTGGAGCTCTTCATTGATGTTGTATGAGGTATGTTCAGATGGAAAATAAAACATTCTTAGAACAGCAAACTGCAGTGCTTCACTGTACCCAGTCCCACGTGAATTATTGACACATGCCCAATGTGCCATGACAGACATGAAGGGTTCAGGATGACAGCTTGTCCAGATATCTGTTGTGAGATGCAACACTCTCCCAACAGCATTGCACAAGACGCGTCTTGATTTTTTATATATGACATCGTAAAGATCTGGAATCCCTGTTGTCGAGAAGTATTTCGATGATGGTATACTATATCGAGGTTCGAGGTACTCAAGCAGCTGCCTGAATCCTATGTGTTCAACCACATTATATGGCAGCAAATCAACAGCTATTATTTCTGACATTTTTTGGGTTATTGTAATAGTAACAGGGTGAGTCGAGGCATATTTGGCCTTACACTCACATGTTTCTGAGATGGTAAGCTGTCTCCTTGAAGGAGGAGGGCTTTTGAACACATGGTCCCTTTCAGTAACAGTTGGAGGAATCCTTCGTTTGGGAGGAAGTGGTGGTGGAGGTATTTCAGTAGTGCTGCAGGGGCTGCCACTGCTTTCATCTATGGGCGTTACCCCTGAGTACAGTGAGCTATCACTGTCACTTTCTCTTCGAGACTCACAACTGGCGTTCTCAGTAATGTTATGACATCTGTTTAGGTGCCTTTTCAGTGCTGAAGTTCCCAATGCTCCTTTCTTTTTACCTCTGCTGATTGGCCGTTTACAAGTAGCACATGTTGCTACCAACTCATTGGAAGCATTAATGGAGAAGTATGACCAAAGAAAAGATTATATTTTTTTAGTTTTTTTTTTCCCCAGGAAGGCATGGCACCTCGGTCACCTTTTCGTGGTCCCCCCCCCCAGATTTTTCTTTGCTCTGTTCCTCTTGTGGTTTATTCCCACTGCCCTCCACAACCAAAACATGTCTGCCTGTTTCTACCTCATCTGCAATTTCCACCCTCCAGTAAACCTTGTGCTACCTGATCATTCTCTTCATCTTTATTATTACCCTCATTGGGTTCAACCTCAGAAGAATCGGATGAGGGTGAGGGACTGGCAGTAGCATAGTATGCAATTGTTCCTCGTTGGTTGCCTCTGAGGGTGGTACCCACCAAGCCTTGAGCTTTTTTAACTACATAACTTTTTTGTTTACTTGGGACTGATGATGATCCAAGACATTCACCTTTTTTGTATTCAAGCATTCACTTGGAAGACAAAACCTTAGACGTGAAAAAAATCACTTTTTGGGGTTTGATTTTGTTTTCCCTTTTCATGCTGATTGCTGTCTTTTGCAGTGCCACTGCGTACCTGAGAAGCAGAATGCACCACATCAACACTTTGATCAGTTTTTTCTTAGTATTCTAACCAGTAAAAAAGATCCATCTAACTAATGTGATGTCCTTCCGATGACTCCCACCCACAGACCAGGGTCAAATTTACTGTTGTGACTCGTGACTGTACAAAGCACACCGGCAGCATAGCAGTCCATCACCACTTTCTTCCACGATTACCTGACTGACTCCTACAGTACAGTTAGTTACTGTTAAGTGACCAAATTCAGCAACTGTTAAGTGTGCCTCAGAATTTGAATTGAAGATGCAGACACATCTGGTGCATAGCTGCATGCAGCACAGTCCCACACTGGGGGTTGGTTAATGCTTATACGTAATGTAATGCAATATACTATAAAACTAATGATAATAAGGAGGAATAATGGGGAATGAGTGATGATGATGATGGCACTTGTGTGTACAGTAGTTGTACTTTACTTGTGTTGTAGTGTAAACAGCCTGCAACGAGTCACAAAGTCAGATTATCCCCAGGGCCACCCACAGCCAGCAACACAGGCACATCAACTTGTATGTTGTTTGTCTGAACAGTATTTTTTTTTTTATACATGAAATCGTGAATGAAGGTTAACAAGTAATCTTGATTTGTGGTTGGGTGGAGCAAGTCAAAGATTTATTTTGCCAGTCTGCTGCCCTTGCCCTGTACACAGAGCCACACTGAAGCCAGAAAAAAAAGGTTATTTGGGATTTCTGGGACTGTTACATTTCTCGTGGGCCCCCCTGCAGTCAGTCTCTCTCTTTATCTCTCTCTCTCTCTCTCTCTCTCTCTCTCTCCTTCTGGATGGCACAAGATAAATATTTATTTTGCCAGCCTGCTGCCCTTGCCCTATACACATAGCCACACTGAAGCAAAAAAAAAAACAACATTATTTGGGATTTCTGGGACTGCTACATTTCTTGTGGCCCCCCTGCAGTCTCTGTCTCTCCCCTCTGGACAAAATCATGAATGAATGTTAACAAGTGATTGTGATTCGTGATTGGATGGCACAAGTCAAAGATTTATTTTGCCAGCCTGGTGCCCTTGCCCTGTACACACAGCCTCACTGAAAAGCCAGGAAAAAAAATTTATTTGGGATTTCTGGGACTGTTACATTTCTTGTGGCCCTGCAGTCTCTCTCTCTCTCTCTCTCTCCTGGACGGCTACAAGTCACAGATTTATTTTGCCATCCTGCTGCCCTTGCCCTATACACACAGCCACACCGAAGCCAGGAAAAAAAAATATTAGAGATTTTCTGTAACTAAAATTTCTCTTGGGCCCCAGTAATCTCTCCCTCTCTCCTCTGGATCTGGAATGGCGTAAGTCAACGATTTTGCCAGCCTGCCGTTGCTTTTATACACAGTTACACTGTATGAGGCAAAGAAAAGAAGGGATTTTCTGTAACTGTAAAATTTCTCTTGGGCCCCTAGTAGTCTTTTCCTCTCTCCTGGGGATCTGGAATGGCACAAATCAAAGATCTTGCCAGCCTGCCCTTACTCATGTACACACAGCTACACTGTCTGAGGCCAAGAAAGAAAAAAAAAACTTTAATTGGGAATTTTTCTGGAACTGTAACATTTCTCTTGGGCCTCCAGTAGTCTCCCGCTCTCTTCTCTGGATTTTCTGCAATGGCACAAGTCAAAGATTTTGCCAGCCTGCACTTGCTCATGCACACAGTCACACTGCCCCACTGCCTGCCTTTTGGCCCCTCCCCAGTAGCCACCCAGGTCACCACTATCTCCCCAGTCCCTCCACATTCCTCCTGTCTCTGGTCCCTACCTGTCACCCTCCCCAGATGATATTTTGTCTTTCCCCCTTGCCCCAGTAAGTCTTCTGTCTGTCTGTCTCTCTCTCTCTCTCCACGTTTCTCTTCTGTCTCCTCCAAAAATGTTTATTTTTTATATTAGTTTTTTTTTTTTTTTGCCAACTTCTTCTGGTAGCTGTCTGCTGCAGTGAGTAAGTGAGGTGCTTCTTGGTTATATACTGTGAGTGTGTCACATGACCGTCTGTTGTCTGATTGGATGTCACTGGCCTCCTATACATGGAATGAGTGTGCCGACGGCATCCCCATGGCAACAGTACATAAAATGGCACAAAGGGCACTTCTACAGGCCTGGAACCAGACTTCTGCAGTGAAGTCTGTATTTATCTGGGTCCATGGATTGCGGGTTCGATCCGGGGGTCTGGATCTCCCACGGAACAGTCCGCCCAGCCCTACCATGCATGCTTGAAGCCTTCCACCATTCTAGCCTCCACAACTTTAGCTAACTGTTGGTTCCATCTACCACCTTCCTGTGAAGAAATATTTCCTCAAATTCTTCCTGAAATTTCCCCACTCGTTTCATCACATGCCACTTGTCCTGGAACTTGTCCTTTTTTGGAAGAGTCTTCCTCCCTGCACTCTGCTCACCCCTGTGAGGTACTTGAAGGTCTGAATGATGTCACCCTGTCCTCTCCTGTCCTCCTGAGAGTACATATTGAGATACCTCGGTCTCCCTTCATAGGGTTTCCATTGCAACACCAGCACAATCTTGATTTCCCTTCTCCAGACAGCTTCCTCCCTGTCTATGCCTCTCCTGAGGTGCGGTCTCCAGAACTGGACACAGTATTCCAGGCGGGGCATACCAGAGAGCGGTACAATTGTAGCACCTTCCTCCTCCTACTGATGATTCTCCTCCCTAGCCACCTCAGCATCTCACTAGTCCTGCCCATGGCCTTGTCACACTGGGTTGCCATTTTGAGGTCTTCTGAAATAATAACCCCAAGGTCTCTTTCCTGCCTGGTGGCTGCAAACACCTTATCCATCGTATACGTGGCACCAGGGATCTAACTTTGAGAGGGCTCTTGCAGTAGGCAATTACATATAGGACTGACCCGGCAGGCATCAGGTCCCCACGGAAAAATTTCTAGCTAGCAGCCTCTGGTGGGAGACCGCCCACACATCAGGTGACCGATGTCATGCGACGTCAGTATAAAGGGGCGGTCCCCCATGCCGCCTTCCAGTTCTTTCTGCCGTCAACTTGTGAAAGTTCCTCATGGTAGAGTTACATCGCTCATCAGTCTTCCGTTGGTTAGTTTTACTGAACTTTTCGACCAAATTTTTCGCTTTTTGCATCAAACGTCCGTGTATGTCATCACTGACGCTTTCTGAATCACATAAAAATAAGTGCGACTCATGTGGTTCCCAACTGCCGCAGAAGGACGAACACTCCCTGTGCCTCTTCTGCTTAGACTCGGACCACCCTGTGAAGAAGCTCCAGCACTGCCAAAAGTTCAATTCAGCCACCCGAAAACGGAGGCAGCAGTCCCTGGAGGCCCATATTCTCAAGAAAAAGATGGCTTCCATGGAGAAGGAGTTGAAGAAGTTGAGGCAGGTTTCCACTTCCCCAGAAGGCCACAAGAAAAAGAAGGACAAGCACCAGGAGCAGGACTCGAACTCCACAACTCTGGATGGGTCGCAGTTCTCAAGTAACATCCCTCGGGACCGCTCGTAGCGACCATCTTGGCAGTGCCCAAGATGGTGTTATCCCCACCATCGGGCTTGCGCTCAGGCCCCTCAGGTGCCTCTGGGATAATGAAGGCCTCTGCTCCTGGGAAGGCCGCTGCCACGCAGCCCTCTGGGTCGAACGGGTCCGCTAAATCAGATGCCGGTGCCACCGACATCCACCCGGACAAGACCAGTAAGATGCCGGCTCCTTCGGTAGGGCACACGGTCCCTTGTACACCCAACAAGGTCACATCCCCAGTGCGACCTGCATCAGGTCAGGGTTCCGATAAGTTGGATGCCGGCTCCTTCGATGCCCACCCGGATCCAGCTGATGAGCTGGACGTTGGCCTGTCCGACGACCACCCAGCAAAAGAGCCTACGTCGGACCCCTTCAACCAGTCCAACATCCCAGGATCACCGCAACACTTGCTGTTGCCCTCTGAGGCTTCTGTGTGTCCTCTGCTGGACCCCGGGGATTTAACCTCCATCCCAGGTCTACACGGAGGAGCTGGATATGCTGACATCAGAGCTCCCTCCTACAGGATTGGAACCTCTGATGCCGGATTCTCAGATGCCGGCTCCGACGCCGGCCTACCTGATGCCAGCCGACGTCCCTCTTCCGGATGCCGCTCCAACGCCGGGCCCGACCCCCGCGGGGCCACCTTTTCCTGGCCCGCCTGCTGGGCCTTTCCCAGGGCCTTCTGGTCCATCAGAGCCCCTGACACCAGGGTATCTGGCACCACTAAATCCGATGCGCCCTACCCGGTACCACGGTATCCGATGCCGCGGTACCGACGCGCTTTATCTGATGCCGCAGTACCAGCGCCCTCACATACCCGACCGTCGGGTTCAGTGGATACCGCCCCATGGATACCCCCTCAATATCCGTATCCCCTCGCCCTCCGGCCGCCCCCCAACAGCCACTGGCAGACTTGAAGGAGACTGGCTGCCTGGTGGGCCGAGGCCATGGCTCAGCTCACCAGGGAGGTGGAGAGTCATCTTCCAGCACTGGACCCTGCACAGGATCCCCTAAGCTGGAGACGGGAGACTCCTCCCCTCTCCCGACACCAGAGGTGAACCCTCGGGCGCCAGGGGTGGGGGGGATACACTTCCCAGAGGGCTTCCCAAAGGGACCATTCCTCACCCAAGTCAGGAGGAGTCTTCTTCCTCTACATCCAAGATCTCTGACTCAGACTCAGGGGGATGCTCTGATCCAGATGATGAGTCTCAAACTCCAGAACATCCCAGGCCAAGGACTTCTCCGGAGGATCCTTCCTTTTTGGAGTTGTTGAGAAAGATCCAGGAGGTTCATCAGTGGCAATCTCTGGAGCCAGATCCACAGCATAAGAAGCTCGTTGCCCACTTGGATCTGCCTGAGACCGCTCCGACATTGATTCCACTCTGGATAGAGCCTCATGCAGACCTTGTTTCCACTATTTGGAAACAACCATCCGCGTTAGCTCCCCCTTCCGAGGAAGGCAAATTGGCTATATCAGGCTCCCGAGGGAGTAGATTCTTTGAGTATACACCCCAAGGCGGACTCGGTCGTGATTAGCGCCACTCACGGCCGCTCCGCCAACCCCAAACACCTCAGCTCGGCTCCGCCTGACAAGGAGTCTTGGCTTCTGGATCAGTATGGGAAGAAGGTTTATGCATCTTCTACCCTGAGTATTAGGGCCCTGAACTATGCAGCACATATGGGGGACTACCAGAAGACCATCCTGAGTCAAGTGGAATCTAAATTGGACTCCTGAGTCTCAGATGAAACAGGAAGTGGCCGACCTTGTCCATTCTGCTCGTTTGACCAGTCGGCACATGCTTCATGCCACCTACGACGCAGTGGACGCAGCTGGACAGAGTTCAGTTTTTGCCATAGGTCTTCGGCGCCACACCTGGCTCTGGGTGTCAGGTTTGGTCCCTAAAGTGCAATCCGCTATTCAGGATGTGCCCTTCAAGAGTTCAGTGCTGTTCAGCGGTGATGTCAAGGACATCATCACCGACCTGCAGGAGAAGGGCACTGCACTCAAGTCCGTGGACTCTCTGTACAGACCCCCTCAGGGACAGCGTCGCCCTTTTCATCGTTGCACTTGACCAAAGGCGAAACCTAAGGGCAAGGCCAGCATTGGGCCCTCCAATAACCAAGACTCCCCACCCAAAAGATGGGAGCCTCGGCCGCTGAGCTGCCCCACACCTCCTGACTCCTCCCCTCTCCCATGGCCTCTGGACACTCAAGAGGAACCAGTAGGAGGGAGGTTCTCCTTCCATCTACCGGGTTGGGAGAGGATAACATCAGATGCTTGAGCACTCCAGCTGATCGCAGCAGGACACTCAATCGAGTTTCTTCAGAAACCGCCCCGAAGACTACCCCTCAAGTCGTCTTACTCCCCGGAACATCTTCCTCTGGTCCTGGAAGAAATCTCCTCCCTTCTTTCGAAGGCGGTGATAGAACCAGTTCCACACCACCTTTGGGGAACAGGTTACTATTCCCATTTCTTCCTAGTTCCAAAGAAGACAGGAGATGTGAGGCCTATTCTAGACCTCAGTTCCCTGAACATGTTTGTGGAGTACAAATGCTTCAGAATGCTCTCTTTGCAGAGCCTTTGCCGCTTCTTCGGCAGTGACAGTGGCTGTGCGCTTTGGATATGTAGGATGCTTACCTGTACATCCCATCGCCTTCCCACCGGAAATTCCTTCGGTTTTGTTTTCAGGGGGACCACTACCAATTCAAGGCCCTCCCATTTGGTCTTTCCTCGGCTCCCCAAGTATTTACCAAATACCAGTCTGTAGTAGCGGCCCACCTACATACCCAGGGAGTGCAGGTATTCCCGTACCTGGACGACTGGCTCCTGGCGGCCCCATCCAGGGAGGAACTTCTGCACTATCTTTCCTTCACCCTACAGGTTTTCACCAGCCTGGGTATCACCATCAACCAGGCCAAGTCCCATTTGGTCCCTTGTCAAAGACTCCAGTTTAGCAGGGTGATCCTGGACACAACCATCGGCAAGACCGTTTTGCCTCTGAACAGGGTAGATACCCTCCAGACTCAAGCAAGTCTGCTGTCCAGTCACAGAGGGGTCTGTGCCAGGTCAGTCCTTCGCCTCCTTGGGCTCATGGCAGCTGCTATCCCGACAGTACCTCACGCTCAGCTCCATATGAGGATCTTTCAATGGACGCTTCGTTCTCAATGGGACCAAACATTGGACGACCTAGACCAGGAAGTTCTAGTCTCTGATCCCATGGTCAGGGACTTGCAGTGGTGGATGGTACAAGAGAACCATTGCCGGGGAGTTCACTTCAATATCAAATCTCCCTCCCAGACACTGACAACAGATTCCTCAGGAGAGGGCTGGGGAGCCCATCTAGGGTCTTGCAAGACTCAGGGCAACTGGTCCAGGCTCGAGCAGACTTTGCACATAAATGTGCTCGAACTCAGAGCAGTCCTGTATGCCCTCCAGGCCCTGCACTCCTCCATGCTTCATGGTCATCTAACCATCCAGATGGACAACATGTGTGTGATCTGGTACATCAACAAGCAGGGAAGAACTCATTCTTACCCTCTGTGCAGGGAAGCAATGAGAATTTGGGAGTTAGGCTGTCCAGCACAACCTTCACCTGATGGCAGTTCATGTTCCGGGAGTAGAAAACATGCTGGCAGACCACCTCAGTTGGTCTTCAGCCAGAGCACATGAATGGGAGCTGGATCAATAGGTAGTAGACGACATCTTCCTGCTCTGGGGAACCCCTCAGGTAGACCTGTTCGCATCTCCTCAAAACGCAAAAATCCCCGCATTCTGCTCGCTCGCTCCAGGGTGAGACATTTTCTGGCAGGATGCTTTGTTTCTCGACTGGAAGGACAGATTTGTCTATGCCTTCCTTCCAGTTCCCTTAATTCCGAGGGTGTTGCAGAAACTCAGATCAGCAGGAGCCCGGATGATCCTCATTGCTTCATTCTGACCCAGGCAAGTTTGGTTCTCTCTTCTGCAACAATTTTCAGAGGAACCTCCGCTTTGTCTTCCTCTGTCACAACACTTGTTGACCCATGATCAGGGGACCCTGGTTCATCCAGGTCTCAGATCCTTTCAGTTGCATGCGTGGCTCCTGCAGATGTAGCTCAAGCCCGGTTCGGGGTTTCTCCGATCGTAGCAGATATTCTGGTGGAGGCCAGAAAGTCTTCCACCAGGTCCACCTATGCCATGAAGTGGAAACATTTCTCAATTTGGGCCTCATCAAAGATCTTTGAGACCTTCTCTTGCCCAGTTGAAAGAGTCCTGGACTACATGCGTCATCTCTTCAACCTGGGTCTCAACCATTCCTCTTTGAAGGGCCACATGGCAGCAATTTCGGCATGCTATGTCTCCTTTGGAGACAGAACTTTCATTCAGTTGGAAGTCTCTAAGACATTCCTCAGAGGGGTTCTCCATTTGAGACCCCCATCCGCATTCCTGCTCCACCTTGGGATCTAAATTTTGTTCTCGAGAAGCTTACTCTGCCCCCTTTCAAACCAGCAGCCTCAGCTGATTTGAAGTTCCTCTCTTGGAAGACACTCTTCCTAGTGGTCATTACTTCAGCTCGACAGATTTCCGAGCTTCAGGCCTTGATGTGCAAAATCCCGTATTTGATTTTTCACAAGGAACATGTAGCTCTATGCATCAACCCTAAGTTTCTCCATAAGGTGGTGGCGGAATCTACGCTGAATCAATCCACTGAGCTACCTGCTTTCTTTACGCAACACTCCAGTCAAGGGGAGTACCTCTTGCACACTTTGGATGTTCATAGAATACTGAGATAATATACCACTAGGTCTAAGGATCTCAGGAAATCTGATCAGCTTTTTGTCTCTTTTGCTCACAAAAGAGAGGGAAATGCAGATTCCAAGCAATGCCTATCTAAATGGTTGGCTCATTGTATCATTTTCTGTTATGACAAGTACCACAAGACTCTGCCGGGTCAAGTCAGAGGTCACTCCATCAGAGGAGTAGCTGCCTTTGCAGCTTGTTTTAAGAATGTGTCTGCGGCAGACATCTGCGCAGCTGCTGCTTGGACTTCTGTCCATACCTCTACGAAACACTTCAGTTGGATATCACCTCTTGCCGTAGAGCAGGCTTCAGGTTGGCTGTACTCCAAGGTCTTCTTTCTTAAGACCTGTTCAGCCAGAGGTTCTATTTGTTGGTTCATTTTCCTCCTCTTGAGTGCTTTTCCTTTTTCCAGACTGCTTGGGATTCAGTCCTATATGTAATTACCTACTGCAAGAGCCCTCTCGAAGTAAGATAGTACAGTTACGTAAGAACTTACTATAACAGTAGATCGAGAGGCTTTGCAGTGGTCTTCCCTGCAATCCATCCCCTTAGCTTTTTCAGCTCCTTTCCAGGAAGGAAACATCCGCCTTCTCTCTCGTCTTGCCTTTTTGGCCTTGGCAGAAGAACTGGAAGGCGGGCATGGGGACCACCCCTTGATACTGACGTCGGTCACCTGACATGGGGGCGGTCCCCCGCCAGAGACTGCTAGCTAGAAATTTTTTCATGGGGTCCTGACACCTGCTGGGTCAGTCCTATATGTAATTACCTACTGCAAGAGCCTCTCTCAAAGATCTACTGTTATGGTAAGTTCTTACGTAACTGTACTTTCCAGTGCCCTAGTTGCATGATTTTGCACTACTTGGCATTGAACTCCAACTGCCATGCCTTTGACCATGCCTGTAGTTTCTCTAGATCCCTGCACATTATCTCCACTCCCTCCTGGGTGTCCACCATACTGCAGATCTCGATGTCATCTGCAAAAAGACAGACCTTCCCCTTCAGTTCCTCTGCAATGTTCCCTATGAAGATATTGAAGAGGACTGGTTCCAGCACTGAGCCCTGTGGTGCCCGCAGGTCACCCCCCTCCAATCCTTAGACTGTGTGCCATTTACCACTACCCTCTGCCTCCTACCCATTAGCCAGCTGTGAAACCAATTTACCATTTTGGCCCCCACACCCAAAGTGGTCCGCTTTCTAAGCAGCCTTCCATGAGGCACAGTGATGAAGCATTGCTGAAGTCTAGATAGGCTACATCCACTTGGTCTATTTCCCAGGTCACCAAGTCAAAGAAATGTATCAGATTTGTTCAACATGTTCTCCCCCTTCCCAAGTGAATCTGGGATACCTGTGGTCCTGCAGCCCATTGGCTTGCAGATAATCAGCCAGTTTCTCTTTTAGTAAGGTTTCCATTAGTTTCCCCACCAGTGAAGTTAAGCTGGCTGGCCTGTAGTTGTTAGATTCCTCCATGCTGCCGCTCTTATGCAGAGGGACCACCTCAGCCCTTCTCCAGTCCTCTGGAACCATTCCTGTTTCCAGTGCACTGTTGAACAAGGCTGTCAGTGGAGCAGCTAGCTCTTCCCTGAGCTCCCTCAATACCCTGGGATGTGTCCCATCTGGTTCCATAATCTTATCCACTGTCAGGGCTGCAAGTCCTTTCCATACTCCCAACTCAAAAAATGGTCATGTGTCCACCCCCTTCCCACCTCTGTTCTTACTCGTCTTTGTTGGCTCATACCCCCTTCCCTCTACTGATAAGATAGAGCATAAGTACTTGTTCAAAATGTCTGCTTTGTCTTAGTCTTTGGCACAGTTTCCTCCCTTCCACCCTTCTTATCCTTACTATCCCACCCTTAGCTTTTCCCTTCTTGCTAACATAGTGGAAACAGTCTTATCCCCTTTCTTACTTCCCTTGCAATGCTTTCCCCTGCCTGTGCCTTAGCTCTCCTTACCACCTTTCTGGCTTCCTTCTATCTGGCCTGGTATACTCCGTAGTCCTTTCTCCTTTGAGTTTCTGTTACTTTTTGAATGCTGCCCTTTTTTCTCACTGCCTTTGCCACCTCCATGGTGATCCACAATAGTTTACTTCCCTTTCCTCTTGCCATTTCTTACCACTTTCACACAGAGGCTCATTGCCCTAATGATACCCTCCCTTATTCCCTTCTACTGCACCTGTACCCCACCCTAGCTATTTCCCTCCCAGAGGCATTTTCTGAGGCAGTCTTTCATTTCTATGAAATCTGCTCTCCTAAAATCCAGGAACCTCATCTTCGTGTGACTCACATCCATGGGTGTAGATGGCATTTGCCAAGTAAGCTTACAAGCTGATTGGAGAGGGTGTGGCACTCTGGGCCCTGACCATTGGTTTTGGTTACTCCAGCTCTCTGATAACCACCCCTAATGCATAAACTAAGTACTGCTGTATTGTTTGCTCTTACTGTGCAGTTTCTGAAGTATGATGTGGGATGTACAAGGGGTCTGGGTAACAAATATGGGCATGTCTGCAATAGTGGTAGGGGTGGCAAAGAGGCAAAAATGGTTTTCGTCTACAAATTTTGTTTTTCTAATGAAAGAGGAACCAGTATTTGCAAACCATCTTTGACAGAAAAATGCAGGTTTCCGTACCAGTGCAGTTACCGTGGAAAATGATTTATCTGGCCTTGTAGGAAGTGGAAGCTAGAAGAGCTCATTCCACAGGCTATAAAAGAGAGATCAATTTAAAAAAAATGTGCATGTGACATTATTTGAAAATAGCAAGTTCTAGCTCCTGAAAGCTGCCAATTCAACCTTCAGTGCCAGTGCTCCAGATAAACTATACTGGCAACAATCATTTACTCACCATTTTTAAGTTCGCCGTGCGCGCACTTGCAGCGAACTTCTTGCGGTAGAGTGACTTTTGAGAGGTGTGTCACTGTCCAGTGCAGGATGGTCTGCAAGGAGCAGGACAGTGCTACACCAATCATCAGCTAGGCTGATCATGACACTGTTTTGCCTGAAACGGCGTGCACTTGAAAAGAACAAGCCACACCAATCATAATGTGGCTTTTTCTTGTCATCTGCAGGACACCGCCCAGCAAACAGCAGTTACATGTCCTGATCAGCCTGGCTGACGTGATGTCCTCCCCCATCCCTTCTGTCTCTTCCCTCAGCAACGCACCAAGACATAGAGCGATTTGTGTGCCGCCTTGCTCCCTTGTCCTGGGTGGCTACTGAGTGCTCCTGCCAGCTCCGTTATCTGTTGGCCTTGATTGGGGGGCTAGCAGAGCGTAACAGTAAAACTGCATGCTGAGGCGGGGTTGCTGATTGCCACTCAGCTCAATGTGCAAGCTGCTGTGGTCGGCCCCTTATGTCCTCTCTCTCCCCTTCTCACATTGCTGAAAGCTGCCCCTCTTTTTTTATGTAATTCCCCCCACACACAACCCTCCCTTTAAGAACCCACCACCCTACACCTCTGCCCAAACATGAGATACTGACACTGGGGATGCCCAATCCCCCAGTGTCTTCAATTGTACAGCAGACTCTCCTTGAAAGAAAGAAAATTATCCATTGTTGTCTGTTGTGCTGTTACCCCCCACGTGACCCTTGCAAGGGTGGCCACTGAGGGCTCCTGCCAGCCCCGTTATCTTTTGGCCTTGATTGGGGGTCCGGTGGAGCGTAACAGTAAAGCTGAAACATTCTTGTCCTTAAAAAAAAAAGTCTCCTCGACAGTTTTATTATTAATTTTTTTCCTGTAAAAAGAAAATGGACCATCGTCATCTCCCCGTCCCCACCCCCATCCTGACCCTCCCTCTGCACACCCACCTCCTGCACCCCTTACCCCATACTTACCATCGAGGTCAAACGCTGTCATCTTTTCTGGACTGGGACACGCCTGCACTCTTAAAAGCCCAACCAAACTGAACAATCAAGGCAAGCACCATGTAATGGCAGTTACCATGCCTTTCAACTTATGTTGATATCTCAGACATTTTTTGAGGTGTTTGCACCAAATTTTCAACATGGGGTTCTTGGGACCCCACCTCAAGAACACTGTCAGCGTTTGGTGGTTGAAGTCTTTCCTGACTATATTAGTTGTTTTATATTTTTAAGGATATTAAGATGTATGATGTGTATTAAATTTTGTTTGGCGCCTTGGCTTTTGAAAGGCGCCATAAAAATAAAGTGTGTTATTATTATTACTGTCATTTCGTTACTCAGTCCTGAAAGGTGATTTCGCAGGCACTGCGTGGAATCACCTTTTGGGATTGATTAACAAACGACAGTGCCACTGTTCATGAGGTGGGGTCCCAAAAAGCCCATGTTGAAAATTTGGTGTAAAAATGTTGAAAAATGTCCGAGTTACATGCGTTTGTTGAAATTTTTATACGCACGCATGTAACTATAGTTATTTTTAATATTTTGACTCCAAATTTTCAACATAGCCATTGTTTCATACCACGTCATGAACAGTAAAGATGTCATTTTTCACAATCTGCCCAATACGTATTTTCGCACCTGTGGCGCGGAATGGGGCAGTCACTGTGCAAAATCACTTTTCAGGATAGAGTACTGAATTGATAGTGCTACTGTTCATGAGGTGGGGTCCCAGAAAGCCCATGTTGAAAATGTGGAGCAAAAATACAAACAAACGTCCAAGTTACATGCGCTCATTTAAATTTTCCTACGCACGAGTGTAACTTGGTCAAATTTTAATATTATCACTCCAATTTTCAACATAGCCATTTTTCCACACTGCCTCATGAATAGTGTAGCTGTCATTTCTCACATCCTGCCCAAAACATGTTTTCACACCTGTGGCGTGGAATCCCTTTCGGGATTGAGTACAAAATGATAGCATCATTGTTCATTAGGCGGGGTTCCAAAAAGCCCAGGCTGAAAATTTGGAGCAAAAATACCAACAAAAGACAGAGTTATGTGCACTCATTGAAATTTTCCTACACACATAAGTAACTTTGCCAATTTTTTATATTTTGACTCCATATTTTCAACTTAGTCATTTCTTCATACAACCTCATGAACAGTATAGCTGTAATTCCACACATCCTGCCCCAGATGAGTTTCTGCACCTGTGGCGTAGAATGACGTTTTGCCACGGATTAAGAAATTTTCACCTATGGGGTTTATGAGGTATGGTGATAAGAAGACTATGTTGAAAATTTTGGATCAAAATGTTAAAAAATTACAAGAGGTGCATAGGTAGGGGTGTCACTAGCAGAAGGAGGGATGTAGTGATGTCGTATATAAAACCTTGGTCAGGTCTAACAGCGGTAGGTCGTGGTCAGACAATCTGATAGATTTCTTTGACTGGGTGACGGCGAAGCACTGGGGTCGTGGACGCCACCTGCCCTTAATTTCAGCAAGGTCCGCAACACTGTCTCACATAAGAGGCCTCTTAACAAGATTGGTAGTCTGGGCATGGTAGACAAGGTGGTGAACTGGGTTAGGAACTGGCTAACAGACAGGAGACAGAGGGTGGTGGTAAATACAGTACAACCTGGGGAGGGGGGGGTGACCAGCGGGGTGCCACAGGAATCAGTCCTTGGGACAGTTCTGTTCAATGTCTTCATTAGTGACATTGCAGAGGGGCTGGAAGGAAAGGTCTGCCTGTTTGCAGATGACACCAAGATCTGCAACAGGGTGGATGCCCTGGAAAGGGTGGAGAAAATGAGAAAGGACCTAGGCAGGCTTGAGAAATGGTCTGAGGAGTAGCAACTGAGGTTTAAATCAGAGAAGTGCAAAATTATGCACCTGTGGCATAGAAACCCTGGGGAGAGCTACAGGATTGGGTGGGGGGCAGTTGCTGACAGTCACCATGGAACAAAGGGACCGTGGGGTTATAATTTCACATGACTTGAAAATGTTAATGCAGACTACAGAAGCATCAAGGAGGGCCAGTGGCATGCTGGGGAGCATATGCAGGGATATCAGCAGCAGAAGGAGGGAGGTAGTGATGACGTTATATAAAACCCTGGTCTGGCCTCACATGGGGTACTGTGTGCAGTTCTGGAGGCTGCACCTTTGAAGGGGCATAAACAGGCTGGAGACAGTCCAGAGAAGGGTGACTAAGATGGTACAGGGCTTGCACCACAAAGCAAATGAGCAGAGGTTAAGGAACTGCAGTATGTACTCATTGGAGGAGAGGAGGTAGACAGGAGTCATGATAGAGACATTCAAGTACCTGAAGGGTATAAAGAAGGTGCAGGGGGAAGACATTTTCCAATAAAGGAGGAGTACAAGAATGAGGGGGCTGGACAAGAAATTGGAAAATGGCAGGCTAAGAGGGAATGTGAGGATGCTTTTCTTCACAGAGAGGGCGGTGGACACATGGAATGGTCTGCTGCATGAGATGGTGGGAGCGAGTAATGTGGTGGGAGTTAAACATGCATGGGACAGGCATGGACGAACCATAGAGGTACAGCTGTGGGAGGGTCAGAAGCCGTAGTCAAGTACACAGCTTATGGTCAGACTGGATTGGCCTAGTGGTTCTTATCTGCTGACAAGTTCTATGTTTCAGCCTCTGGCAGCCATGTTCATAGAGTCACTCTACACAGGAGCGGTGTCAAAGGATTGGAGGGGGGCACATGTAGTTCCTCTACACAAATCCGGCAGTAGGGAGGAGGCAGGGAACTATAGGCAGTCAGCCTCATATCAGTAGTGGTGAAGATCATGCATGCACTGCTTAAAGAAAGGATAGTGGAACACTTACAAGCCATCGGTGTCCAGGACCCTAGGAAGTATGGATTCACAGCAGATAGGTCGTGTCACACGAATATGATAGATTTTTTGACTGGGTGATGATGGAAGTCAATGGCGGGGGCGGGCGTGGATGTCACCTCCACCTCATTTCAGCAAGGCCTTGACACCATCTCACAAAGAGGTTTATTAAAAGATGGGTAGTCTGGGCATAAGACACAAGGTGGTGAACTGAGTTAGGAACTGGCTAACAGACAGAAGACAAAGGTGGTGGTAAATGTGGTACAATCTGGGAAGGGAGGGTGACCAGCGGGAGGCAGGGGTGTCACCAGCAGAAGGAGGGAGGGAGGTAGTGATGCTGTTATATAAAACCTTGGTCACAGGCCTAATAGCAGGTAGGTCATGTCAGATGAATCTGACAGATTTCTTTGACTGCGACGGGCGAAGTTAATCGGGGCGGACATTGCCTGCTTCACTTTCAGCAAGGTCTTTGACAATCACACATAAGAAGCTTGTTAACAAGATTGGTAGTCTGGGCATGGTAGACAAGGTGGTGAACTGGGTTAGGAACTGGTTAACAGACAGAAGACAAAGGGTGGTGGTAAATAGGGTATAATCTGGGGAGGGGGGTGACCAGTGGGGTACCGCAAAAATCAGTCCTTGGGACAGTTCTGTTCAATGTGTTCATTAGTGACATTGCAGAGGGGCTGGAAGGATAGGTCTGCCTGTTTGCAGATGACACCAAGATCTGCAACAGGGTGGCTACTCCGGAAGGGGTGGAGAAAATGAGAAAGGACCTAGGCAGGCTTGAGAAATGGTCTGAGGAGTAGCAACTGAGGTTTAAATCAAAGACGTGCAAAATTATGCACCTGTGGCACAGAAACCCTGGGGAGAGCTACAGGATGGGGGGCAGTTGCTGACAGTCACCATGGAACAAAGGGAGTTGGGGGTTACAATTTCACATGACTTGAAAATGTCAAGGCAGACTACAAAGGGAGCGGGGAGGGCCAGTGGCATGCAGGGGTGCATAAGCAGGGGTATCACCAGCAAAAGGATGGAGGTAGTGATGATGTTATATAAAACCCTGGTCAGGCCTCACATAGAGTACTGTGTGCAGTTCTGGAGGTCACACCTTTGAAAGGGCATAAACAGGCTGGAGACAGTCCAGAGAAGGACAACTAAGATGACACATGGCTTGCACCACAAAACAAACAAGCAGAAATTAAGGGAGCGCAATATGTACTCACTGGAGGAGAGGAGATAGACAGGAGATGTGAAAGAGATACTCAGGTACCTCAAGGGTATAAACAAGGTGCCAGAGGAAGACATCTTCCAATACATGAGGAGTACAACAGTGAGGGGACAGGACATGAAATCGGAAGGTGGCAGGCTAAGAGGGAATATGAGGACGCTTTTCTTCACAGAGAGGGTCGTGGACACATGGAATGGTCTGCTGCAGGAGGTGGTAGGAGCGAGCACTGTGGAGGGAGTTAAACATGCATGGGACAGGCATGCTAGAACCATAGAGGTACAGCTGAGGGAGGATCAGAAGCCGTAGTCAAGTACATGGCTTATGGTCAGACTGGATTGGCATAGTGGTCCTTATCTGCCGACAGTTTCTGTGTTTCAGCCTCTGGCAGCCATGCTCACAGAGTCAATGTGGTGGTAGTGACAATTGTAATACTAATGGCGAACTTTCTGAATTGACAAATGCTGGTTTAAAATTAGATGAGTAATTTATGGGGGGTGGGGGATTACTTTCTCTTTGCAAATACAGCATTGCAGAATTGTTGTCTTCCAACTTCATAGCATTTTGATGTGAAGATGCAAGTACCAGTATTTACGAATATAATAGAGTGCAGTATTTCCTTAAAAATGGCAAGTGAAGTAGGATTGCTTCTCAGCTTATTGAGAACAATGGATGAGTTATTTAATTTGTGCTGTGGAGCTCACTGTAACGAGTACAGCTGTGTAGGCCTGCTGGTAAACATTTTCAATTCTTTAGTACAGAAAGCAACTGGTAAAGGAATTACTTGGTTGTAAGAGTGTTCTGCTAAATATTTTTCCACCCATCTCCTTCTTTTAAAGAAGTCCCTTACTAAAGTATGATTTCATGCTCTTGTTTTACTGCATCAGATGATTGTTGCTTAGCTGGACCTGTGGTTTCATCACTGTTCTTTGGCGTACCCAGGCCGACTAAGCAGGCAGTGTGTTACCATGGAGAATGAGCAGACCCCAACAACATCCTCTGCGGCCACAACAGCCAGCACCTCACCCCGGACACAGGCACCACAGATCTCAGTCTATAGCGGTACTGACAGGCAAGCTGTTCAGGTAACCAAGACAGTTTATCTGGCACTTCATCTTTCTACTACCTGCAATTGTAGTTTGCTGATAATGATCAAAGAAAATGCCTTTTGAAGAGCTAAACTGTTCTTTTTCCTGTTCTTGTTTTTAGGCATTGATAATAAAAAAAAACAGAGACATGGCAGAAGCTCATTTTTCGCTATTAACAAACTAGTAACTCACTTATTGTCATGGCCAATCAGATATTTGCTTGCAGGGGCCAAACAGTATGTAAACGACATTAGCTGTGCTCTGTCACTTGAGAATTGGCTGACATGATGACCATTTTCTGTCGGTAAAACAGAAAAGCAGGAATGATGCTGATGTGAACACACTTGCTGCACCATCTCTGTACTTGATAAAGTATGCTGTCAAGAGGCAGATGCAGAATTATCACGGATAGAATATCTAAGGTGTCCTCTTGCATTTTGTTCTGTGGGCCATCAGTGGGCTCTATCCTTTGCCCATTAACAGACTGGTACAAAGCTTGATTTCCAGGTTTCCCATGTTGCCTGTAGTGCTGTTTCCCCCCATTTCTGCTTTTCACAGATGGCTGCACAAAAGAAAGGAGCACAACAGGGAGGCACATGTCAGGAGCACACATTGGAAGAGAACTCGAGCAGTAGCTGCACCCCTCCTTTTCTCGGGAGCACAGAGAGCAAAAACCAATAACAACTCCAGAGACAGTGCAGTTGCTCTCTAACCTTGCGCTTGTATGTGTGGCTTTATTTGCCTGCTTGCAAAGTAATAGGACTCAGTGAGCATAGAAGTATGATTTGGAATTACAAGTGTTAACATATTATGTTTGATATACCACAGGTAATCCAGCAGGCATTGCACCGTCCACCTAATTCTGCCGCCCAGTACCTGCAGCAGATGTATGCGGCTCAGCAGCAGCATCTGATGTTACAGACTGCAGCTCTTCAGCAACAGCACCTAAGCAGCACCCAGCTGCAGAGTCTTGCAGCCGTCCAGCAGGTGAGAGTTCTCCAGATAGGGGGTAGAAGTGAGGAGACGATGGGTGAGTGTGCAAGAACTGACAACTACGAGACCAGTAGCTGCACACTCACCACTTTCTTGCTAGGAAACCCAGCTGCTAAATATGAGCAAGCATGTCTCATTTCCTAGGGGTTGTCACAATAAAGTCATTTGTGGTATGAAAAGGTTCCCATAGTGATAAGGGTTAACAGGAATTTATTATTAAACTTTTCATTTATACTGCATACCAACCAGTTCACTATGTCAGCAAACTGAAATACATATGTAAAATAAAACACGCTATAGTCATGGTGTTTGAACAGCAAACAAAGAGGGCTGTTAAATGAAATGTTCTGTCACTTATAGTGTGTACTTAGGTATGGGGTTCAGAATTTTGAAAAATAGTGCATATATCTGCAGCATATACTATGTGTGACATCTGTGCTTGTTATTTTTAGGCAAGTTTGTCAGGAGGGAGGCAGTCCTCTTCCCCCACGGGGAACGTCACTCAGCAGTCAAGTGTGTCACAGACCTCAGTGAGTAAACCATATTAGACTGTCCAGCTTATTCTGTTTTCAGTTTCTTTCTTTCTTTTTGTTTGTTGAAAGCCACAGACAAAAATAATATGATGATAATTTAGTTGAAGAATGGATGTCGAGGAGCAGGTAAGTTAATGATATACCACTGCTGTAATTGTGTGTGTTGGGGGTAAGCAGAATCTAACTAGAGATTATAAAGTCATTGCTTGATAGCACATACTGTTAGTTGCATAAAGCTAGCCTGAGCAGCAGAGTTAATGCTTTGTGCTGAAATTCCAAGGCCTGTTCAAGATGCCCATAAGCAAACATTTTGAATTAATCTGCTTTGACTGTTCTCTATAGGAACATCAGATTCTATCAGGGCTCAAGCTATGAAGCAGCACATACTGGTAGCAAAAAGAAAAATCCTTACTCTGGGCTAGTAAACAGTTTACAGTATACATTTATTAGTTGCATTTTAGTTTCAAATTACTAAAAGCATTTCAAATGATGTGTCAGCGTGGCTCAGTTGGTAGCACATCTGCCTCTGGGCCAGAAGGTTGTGGTTTCTGGTCCCACACTAGGATTGTGCTCATATCAAACACTGGCATCTGAGTGCAATATTGGGGTGCTGCACTGTGGTGTGCCATCCTTTGGATGAGATGTTAAACAGAGGTCCCTTCTGCCCATCCTGGTGGGTGTCCAGGTGGAAGTAAAACAACCCAAGGCACTCTTCGCAAAGAGTAGGGGACATTCCCGGTGTCCTGGCCAGTATCCCCCTTCCCATAGAACTAGTTCATGCAACTGTCCAAGGCTGTGTGTGGGTGTTGATGTGTGATATGGCTGCCACTACACATTCAGTCACTTCAATACCAGTTTAGCATTGCTTGTAAAGTGCTTTGGGATACAGTGTGTATGAAAAGTGCTATATAAATGCTGATTCTTCTTCTAAAACAGATAAGCATCACCAGTAAGGACATGTTTAACATACCTACTGGTTACT
Source organism: Neoceratodus forsteri (assembly GCA_016271365.2). NCBI lineage: Eukaryota > Metazoa > Chordata > Ceratodontiformes > Ceratodontidae > Neoceratodus > Neoceratodus forsteri. The sequence continues at coordinate 731,266,127 of CM028137.1, forward strand.
TTGAGTGTAGAAGAGATTGGCTGAAGAGTGACAGTGCATATATTGTTTAATGCCATTTTTTATCTAGATTACTTTTCACTGAAGTTTACTTTTTTAGTGTTCATGTCTTATATATTTTAAAGTGGGTACATGGAAGACTGTAATCTATTTTTTTACACCTAGATGGGCGGAGGAGAGGAGGTGCAGTCAGCTGCAGAAAAAAAAAAAGAAAAGAATGCTGAAGGATTAAGAGAAGCCATGAGAAAAAATATCAGAGTTTCTTTTCTTTTATTCTTTCTATGCTGCTTACCAGCGAAGCTCAATTTTTCCTTCAGCTTGTCCAAAAGCCCATCATCCTGCCACTGGAGAGCTTGCCTTTAACCCCCCAAACTCCAGCTGCACTCCCTTTAGGACACCAGCAGGCAGTCAAGCAGTGACAACAAACTCCTTCCACCCTAGATGAGGTAGGGATGGTCCTCCAGTACAGTACTCCTGCCTCTTGTGGTCCTGCAGTGGCAAACCCGGGATCAGGACATTACCCTGAGTTGCTGGCACTGCAGAAGTCTCCCCAGCATCTGTGCAATCTGGAGGGCCCCCATACATTTTCTTTTTTTAAATGAAGAAGCAGTGCTTTGTCTTTATTAACAGCATGCATAAGCTTGACTGTTTTATTGATCTGTGTTTTTTAAGGGTAGCATTTATTCTGTGGCAGTCATGTGATTTGCTCAAAGTCACAAGTGAACCAGCAGCTATGGCGTGATTCAAACCTGTGACTTCCTGTTCCACAGCTTAAAGCTAGCTAGAACCACTAGACCACACTGCCTTCCTACTAACTCCAAGACTACTTTTACGACAGACAGAAATGTTACAAGTCCGTGTTACTGCTCGGATAACATTATATTGACCTGCTGTATCAGACACATACTGTAGGTGCAAAAAGATATTTACATACTAACATACTAAAATGCCAGCAGAATAGGCCTAACGGTCTTTCGTGTCTGCTCGTTTGGTCAGTCCCCAACCTGGGTGCTGACCTTGCTGTCCCCCTCGCCTTCTCTGGCTTCTCCCTTCCCAGTTCCGGATATTCTTGCTGCATTGGATTTTGCTTCCAGAACCCTTCCCCAGTACCTGTCCCACCCCCTCTTGAACCCCTCCACTGTCTCTGTATTTGTTGAAAATCGGTAAGTAGGAAAGGCACGCTGAGTCAAAGTTCATTTCTAGGTGTGACCTGGAGGTGGGGGAACAAGGGACTACAAAGAACAATGAGCGTGTAACAAGGTACAATAAATTGCAACGTAAATTACACAATTATGACTTTTCTGTTTTGTACTCTCTTTTTGTGCTGCAAGTGGAAAGTGCTGTTGAGAACAATGCTTAGTCTATGATTTACTTGCTGAAGAAAGCTGCTTTGATGAATAATTAAACGCTGTATGTGATAGATTGTTGTTGATGGTTTTAACCTTTATTTTGCTCCGTGTTCCCCTGTCCTCCACCATAACAGTCCTGACTGCATCACTGCAGCTTCATGAAGGGAGCAGGTGGTAGAGTATACTCTGAGGACCTGCCAAGTCCCACTCATTACACAGCTGCAGGGGTGCTTGAGATCAATGTGGCTTAGCCCTCCCTTCCTCCGTGGGGAGGGAATACATCACCTCAGTGAGGTAGCCACCCTTGGCTCAACCATAAAGTGTGAAAACGATGGCCATTCCTAGAACCAGCATGGCACTCTGTCAACTCTGTCACCAAGACCCTGGTATAGTTTAACATCTAGATCATTTGATCCCATGGCCTGGTGTTGTTGCTTGGAGACATGGCTTCCCATCTGGACTTTGCTGTTCAGTTCTGCTCTGTGGAAGTAAGGGGTGGGGTGCCAAATGTTTTTTATAGATGAACCACTTCCCTTCCAGCTTGCAGTGAAGCACTGGTGTCAGTTGTGAAAGCAGCTTTTTGTTCATCATTCCAGTCTGAGGACAAGTACTGCTGAAGCAGCCCCTAAGGGGGGAGGCTTAAAACTGGGAGAGGCAACATACCCATATATGACACATGATAGATAAACACAGGGGATAGTAAGGGGTGTGGAGTAGGAGGGGCATAAGGGAGAAGAAGCCCACTGTCAGCACGACAAGTGTTTTGACTCATTTATTTATTGGTTTATTTTCTTTTTTTTAAAAGAAAAGTATCTGAGGATCAGTGGCAGGATTTTTAGGACAGTAAATTAATAAAAAGGGAACTAGGAGAGCTTCAGTAACAAACAAGTAGTGGAATAGTAGTATAATTGCAGTATAATGTGGGAGTGGTGCAATGCAGTGGCTGTGGGCAGCTTATTCAGGCAGACCTTCTGGACACTGAGGTGCTGCCCTCATCTGCATGCATCTCTCTGACCGTGGATGAGGTAGCCAGACTCAGAGCAGACGAAACTGGGTCAGGAGTACCATCATCCCTATTTAGAGACCACCGAGTCCAATGCAACTGCCTCAAAGGATGCCGAGAACGAGGAGCACTTGGGTGACAGTGGGCCCAGGGAGGGTTAGAGCGGTCAGGCAGAGGCACATCCCAGATCCTATTCCACTTAAGAACTCATATGCCACACTGGCAAATGGGGACAACCAGATAGAGTTACCCAGAGAAGTGGAAGGAAAGGATGTGGAGGTTAGCCAAGGAGGTGACCTCAGCGGGGAGAGCAGTGGACCCCAGAGGAGGAGGAGGAAGCAAATCCTAGTGGGAGACTCCATCATAAGAGGGATCCAGCTACGAACACAGGAGGGGGAGGACAGGGAGGTGAGGTGTCTACCAGGTGCCACGGCATGGAGGGATGGAAGGAAGATCCTGGGCATCACTGGGAAGGCAAGACGGGAGGGTGAGCTGGATGTCATTATCCACCTAGGTACTAATGACCTGGCAAATGGGGAGCCAGAGGAAGTTCAGGAAGAGTTCAGAAAATTGGGGAGGGGTCTCAAGCAAGTAGCTACTTCTGTCACTTTTTCAGAAGTACTACCTGTGAGAGGCAAGGGAGAGCATAGGAGTGCATGCATCAGGAACTTTAACTCGTGGTTGAAGAACTGGTGCTGTGAGGAAGGGTTTGGATTCATTGGTGACTGGGGACCCACCTGGGGGATGGAGGTTTGTTCAAGCCTGACGGCCTGCATCCATCCTGGAGAGGAACAAGCACTCAATGATAAGTTTAAATGCTACATTGACAAGCATTTAAACTAGCAAAGGGGGGTGGCAGGCCAGCAAGGAGGGTACCTACTTGCTCACCCCCCACAGCTAGCAGTGGAACCAGTGAAATGGAGGAGTGGCTATCTCTGCAAAGCAGTGTGCAAAAGATGGAGATTAGCACCCAAGAGGTGGATAGGCAGAAAAGGGGCAAATTCAGCAGAAGGGCAGACAGCAAGGAGAACCAGGGATAAAAGACAACCAAGGAAGGGCTGGAGTAGAACAGCTAAACAGTCTAGGAGATCAAATCATGGAAAGCCATGTGCAACAATGCCAGGAGCCTTAGCAACAAGATGGAAGATCTGAGGCTGCCATGATGCAGTCAGACCTGTGACATTGTGGCCATCACTGAAACCTGGTGTAATGATAACCACGACTGGGAGATGGCCATACCTGGCTACAACATATTCAGAAGAGACAAGGCAGGTAGGAAGGAGGAGAGTGGCACTGTATGTGAAAAAGACATAAGGGCCACAGAGATCCAGGAGGAACAAAATGGGGAGAGATACTGTGGGTTAGCTGGAAGGAAGACGGGGCCAGCCATCCAAGACAGGTGTGGCCTATAGACCACCAGCCCAGGAGGAAGAAACAGATAGGGAGTTGATGCTAGCCATCCAAAGGATGGCAGACAAGGGTGAGGTAGTAGTGGTTGGAGACTTCAATATTCCAGACGTGGACTGGAGCATCCCAGTAGCAGCATCAACTAGGAGCAGATTTATACTGACCCCTTCAGGGTGCCTTCCTCAAGCAATTGGTCATGGAACCAACTCAGCAGAAGGCAATACTGGACCTTGTGCTCACAACAGGGACAGTGTGATGGGGGTAACAGTGGGGGAGCACCTGGGGAACAGTGACCACCAGTCATTGTGGTTTGAAATCACAGAAAGAGCAGAACCAAACCACACAAAAACACGTATCCTGGATTTTAGGGGGGCAGACTTTGGGAAAATGGGGAGATACTTGAAAGAGGCATTAAGGGGATGGAGCAGGAATCAGGGGTTGAGGAACAGTGGGCAGTATTTAAAATGGGGATTACAAGAGCAACAGAATTATGCATTAAGCAGGTTAGCAAGAGGAAAAGGAAGAGGAGACCATTATGGTTTTCCAAAGAGGTAGCAAAGAAAGTGAAAGCCAAAAAGCTTGCATTCAGGCAATACAAAAAGACACAGGCAGAAGGGGATAGAGAGAAGCAAAGGGAGGCAGGGAGGTCAGTAAGGGAAGCCAAAGCTCAGGCAGAAGAACACATTGCAAAATCAGTGGGTAGAGGGGACAAAACCTTTTACAGGTACATAAGTGAAAAAAGAAAGGCAAAGGGAGTGATAGTAAGACTGAAGGGGGAGGATGGGGGCTGTGTGGAGGATGACGACAGTAAAGCTGACATACTGAACAGGTATTTCTGCTCAGTCTTTACTGAGGAAGAGGAGGGTAATGGGTCTGAAGGGAGTACAAGGGGTGAGAATGGTGCAGAAATGGGATCAGTCCCTTTACACGGAAAGGGTCCTGAAGGAACTGTGAGGCATAAGAGTTGATAAAGCAATGGGGCCAGATGGGTGCACCCTAGGTCCTTAAAGAACTAAGAGAGGTGGTGGCTGAACTCTGGGTCATCCTGTTTAGCCGATCACTGGAAACAGGGGAGGTACCCAAAGACTGGAGGACAGCAGATGTAGTCCCCTATACAAAAGTGGGAACAAAGAGGAAGCGGTGAACTACAGACCAGTCAGCCTCACCTGGGTAGTGAGGAAGATCATGGAAGCACTACTGAAGGAGAGATTGGTGGAACATCTGGTTGTCAATGGACTACAGGACCCAAGGCAGCATGGTTTCACCAGGGGGAGGTCATGTCAGACCAATCTCGTTGAATTTTTTGACTGGGTGACTAGGGAGGTGGATCAGGGGAGGGCAGTGGACATGGCCTATCTGGACTTCAGCAAGGCCTTTGACACTGTGCCACATAGAAGACTATTACACAAACTGAGGAATATGGGTGTGGGCAGGACAGCAGTGTGGTGGGTAGGTAACTGGCTGGGTGGCAGGACACAGAGGGTGGTGGTAAATGGCTGTCACTCCACAGAGGGAAGAGTGACCAGTGGGGTACCACAGGGATCAGGGCTGGGACCTGTCCTATTCAACATCTTCATCAGTGACATTGAGCAGGACCTAGAAGGCAGAAATTCACTGTTCGCTGATGACACAAAGCTCTGTAACAGAGTAGACACACCAGAAGGTGTAGACAGAATGAGAAGGGACCTGCAGAAACTTGAAGAATGGTCAGGGGTTTGGCAGTTGAAATTCAGTGCAAAGAAGTGCAAGATAATGCATATGGGGCACAAAAACCCTGGCACAATATATCAGTTGGGGGGTGAGGATATAGCATGCACCAAGCATGAAAGGGATCTTGGGGTTCTCATCTCTGATGACCTCAAGGTAGGGAAACAGTGTGACAAGGCAGGTAAAGCAAATAGGATGCTGGGATGCATAGGCAGGCATCACCAGCAGGAAAAGGAGGTCATAATTCCACTATACAAGACACTAGTGAGGCCCCACCTGGAGTACAGTGTACAGTTCTGGAGACCTTACCTATGTAAGGACATAGACCGGGTAGAGAAGGTTCAGAGGAGGGCAACAAAGATGGTACATGGATTGCATCACAAGTCCTATGAGGACAGGTTGAAGGAACTGAATATGTACTCCCTGGAGGAGAGGAGGGAGAGAGGGGATATGATAGAGACATACAAGTATCTTACAGGGAGGAACAGGGTGCAGGAATACACTATTTTTAAGCGTAAAGATGTTCCAGGATTAGAGGGCATGGGATGGAGTTGGAGGGAGGACGATTCAGAGGAAACGTGAGGAAATATTTCTTCACAGAACGGGTGGTGGACAAGTGGAACACCCTTCCAGAGGAAGTGGTGGGGGCTGAAACAATCACGGGCTTTAAGAATGCATGGGATAGACATAAAGGAATTCTGGAGGTCAGGGGTAAGGGGCAACAGACTTCTAGGAAAACATAAACTGAACTTACACGCTCAAATGGGCAGACTTGGTGGGCCATAGGCCCTTATCTGCCGACACTGTCTATGTATCTGTGTATCTAGATAGGATGAAGGGCACACTGTCAAAATATTTGTTAATCAATGACAAACCTAAAATGTATACAAAGAAAGGACAAAAAAGACAAAACAGTTGTACATCTTAGTAAACTATAATGACAAACATTTTCAGAAGGTTAAATACTTACATCCTGATTTAATAATTGAGCTGACATGACTTTGCCAACATGTTACAGTAATCACTTGATTGGTTTTATAAAATTATATATCACACTGTTCATTAACTACTTGGAAACAGGCAAATTCTGTAAAGCAGTAACAGCAGCCGGCCCGGTGGCGCTGAGAGTTGAGGCACTGGACGCCACACCTCGCGCCACGCCGGCGACCCGTGTTCGGGAACGAGCACGGGTTGCTGGGGTCGGTGGGCGGAGATGGATTGAGCGTCCAGAGGACTGCTCTCCATCTCCGGGATTGGTCGCCAGTGCTGGTTCCGACTTAGCGGAGGCTGGGGGACCACAGCACGAGTCGCAAGACTAGGGAGGGCGGACGTGGCTGACGCTGGATTCAGTGCGCGCGACGGGAGCATGCGCGCACTCAGTCGCTGGCATCATTGCACACCATGGCTCGGGGAACAAGAAAAAATGTGCCCGCAGCACGGGCGTCGCTCCCTGGTGCCATTCCTGGAGGACGCTCTCCTGGCATGGATCCGCTGTGGTGGGTCAAGTCACTCCTCACCACCCTGCCGCGAAGGGTAAGTCGCGGGGTGTGGAAGGGAGGGGGTCTCATGTCCGGGAATGGCACCGGGGGAACGGCGGAGTTCGGGAGGGTAGCCGGAGCTCCGTAAAAATAACACCCAAAGCAGTAACAGCTCCACACCCCTCTGATAGAGTAATATTAAGGACAGGGATGTACTGTATTGTTTAAGCATAGTGGTCTTGCCTTTCCATAAAAGCGGGGAAATATGATACACCGACAGTGGATGTGGCTGGCATGACAGTGCTAAAGACAAAGGGGGAGAGACCCTGTTGGGGGCGGGGCTACAATTAGTGCAAAAAAAAAAAACAGTATTATTGAACCAGCTCTAATAATAACATGGTATTCTTTATTGCCTAGATAAATTTATCCACGACTACTGCAGCTACCCAGCTGATAAGCCGATCTCAGACATCCAGCACTTCCAGTAGCAGTATCACCCAACAAACCATGCTGTTGGGGGGCACCTCCCCAACCCTCACAGCAAGCCAGGCTCAGATGTACCTCCGAGCTCAGATGGTAAGGTACACTCTGTGTGAATTTCATTCTGTCCAGTTAGCACTAATAGAATGTTTAATAACGCTCAGAACCCAATTGCAGCATTTTGAAACATGCACTGTTATTTGAGCAGGATTAAGCAGCAGTTGTTCAACAACACACAAAAAGGATATTTATGAGAACATAAACTTATGAACGGAGGCTGTAAGGTCCCATCATTGCTCATCCCTTGTTGTCATACAGTTCCAATAAGCAGGCTATAAAAAAGATCATGTGGTCAATGGCCAGGTAAAAATCATCATTGACCACTACAAATTATGCTTAAGTGGCCATATGGTCACGATGTTCTGGGTGCCTGCCTTGAGCAGTTGCATGCCATGGCCACCCTTGCTGGGGCTTTGTACTCACTGAGATGTTAGAACTAATAACCTGAGGGAGCTGTTTGCAGCTAAATTGATGACTATGGTGCTGAAAGGGAATGCTAATGCCAAGTGAGAGGCCCTGAAGAAGCATGTAATAGAGGCAGTGCCGAGATGTGTCTCCATGGGCAAGTGGGCTTAGTAGATGTCTTTGTGGTTGTCCAAGGAACTCAAAGAGAAGTTAAGTGATAAGGAAACCATATGATAAGTGGAAGGATTCTGGGGACAGACTGAGGGATGAAGTAGTTGAGTATATGGCATTACAGAACAAATTCTGAGCCATGATTGCACAGGCTTAGGCTGGCCAGGAAGATGGGATTTTCCAGGGGATCAAGTGCAGTAATGAACCCTTTTTTTAATACATAAGGGACAAAAGAAGAGTCGGGGATAAAGGTGAGGCCCCTGCTCATTGGTGTGGGTGGGGGTCTGAACAAGTCAGGAGAATAGTAGAGGCACTGGATAACTGCTTTGTGTCAGTATTCAGCCAGCAAGTTGGGGGACATGCACAGCTAGGGTGGAAGTTATGGGGGAGGTGCAGGTCAAAATGAGGCAGTACTGATAATGCCAGAATTAGTAGCTAGGCCAAGTGATTACAACCTTCTGATATGAGATAATACCCATGATATCACACATCTTGGAGTGTATTATTGCAGTTGTAAAATGGATCCTTTTTTAGTAAAAAAAAAAAAAAAATGAAAGTTAAAATTTTTTACAATGTTTGTTGACTGATAGCATGAACTGCATGTGAATTTATGACATGAACAGCTACTTTCGCACAGGATTATTTATTGAGATATCATCCCGGTTCAATGTGGCCTCAGGCAATCAGATTGGAGTATTTGACAGTCCATTTCATTATGAAGAATGCACAAATGGTGTTAACATGAACTGCTACTTCAAACACAGATTTTTGAGGGTCGTCTGCGTCCCGAGATTACGTTTGTCCAAGCTGTTGCTCTTCTGCCAGTGCAGTTTGCACACAGTAAACCAGATTCTAAAACAGAACTATACAGGTTCTTCAGTGTGAATAGCATTGAGGGTTACACAGTCTGAGTAGGTGTAACCTTCTGACAAATGAATTTGGATGGCCATTACCCATATCGGGGTATCGTCGCTGTCATGTGGCAGGAGGTGCAGACAAAATGGACTCTTGTTACCACAGTACTATGTTACTATGCATATTATTTTACACTGCAATGAATGTAAAAAAAAAATAAATGTTACAGAGTTGATTTTTCAATGGAAATTTGGACATTCACTGCTATTTTAGGCATCTACAGTAAATGTAGTGTGCCTTATTTTGAATAATTCTGGGTAGTAGTACTCACTTCATATTCTGTAGAGGAGTGTCAGTGCTCTAAAATATAATGAATGACTAAATCTGGATGGCCTATAGGCATTCACGTTGGGAAATAGTCTGAAAAAGATGCCAATACAGACCATGGTGCATTATAGAATTTTCATTTTGTAGTGTTTTATTTCCTCAAATGCCTTTTGTAATCAAATTGCTACTGGAGAGAACTGCCCCAATGGCTCAGTGATGGCGTGTTGCACTGCTGTGCAGCCGATTCAGGTTTGGGAGCGATCCTGCATTGCTGCATCAGGAGCTATGCCAGGCTGAGGTAGCTGCCTGCCTCAGCCAGGGAGGGTTGACTGTGAGTTCGGCTGCTGCAGTGACCCTCTGTTGCTGGGCCAGAAAGCTTGCTGCTACTACAGAGGACATGCTGCATGCATTCGGGGCCACCATCAGATTGGACTCATGTCAAGGGATCTCACAGGGCAAAAGGGGGAACAACCCCCCCCACACACACACACATACACACACACACACACAGCTGTCTGTATGATGATCTGGGCCCTGTGCATTCACTTGGGTCCTAATGCCAGGTGGCACTGTATCCTAGTCCACACAAGTAGACTGCCTGGGGAAGGGGGCAGCCCTCCCACCAGAGCCCCTACCACGGTGGGTAAAGCCATGGGGGTAAGTCGGCTGGTGTTGAATACCAGCGAGGACTGGGGATGCAGGCCTGAGCAGGGTATATCCTTGGGACCAGGATATATCCCTGAACAAACCATGCGTGGCAGGGAGAAGAAGCTCTGTAGAAAAAAATGCTATCTGGGAAAATGTATATTGGATTAATTTCTTCATTAGAATTAGGCTGTCTTTGCTAATGTAGCATATGTTCATATTTGGATCACATTGTCCGTCAATCATATGGTACAATACCTGATGAGTTTTACGAGACCGGGTGCTAGGAAAAGATTACTGCGCACTTGCAGTTGTAGTCTGTGAGTTTCTCGTAATTGGAGGACATAATTGGAAACATAAAAATTAGGGCAGTCATTCACTTGTAGAGGCTCCATTATCCCATAGAAACAGATGAATGCTTTTATTAAGTTGATGTAAGACCCATAATTTGAGACACACTTACTATGAAGAGCATCATTTGTTTAAAAACAAGATTCTTTAATTGCAGGTCCTTTTCTGAAGCAGTAGCACAGGAGCCTTTACCATCAGTTTTAGTAGTTCATGTGAGCTTCTTTTTCTTTTTAAGAGTATGTAAATCAGTAAAAATGTCAGCGACAAATGGCAAACCACAGTGAACTTTGTACAGTACATTTAAACCTCTGACTGGCTGATTAGGCCCTTCTTTTAATTAACCAAAACAAGATGTTTGCAGTATCTAAATCACAGGCTTCCTTTTTCACACGTTGCTATACAAATACTGCTCCCATTCAGTTTTTTGTCCTCATCGCAGACATTTAATATTTCTGGCACAGTACATATTTTAAACATTTGATGCCCAATCTTGCAAAATATAGAGGGGCAACATTTGATGGAAACTTGCACACTGTGGTACCCCATACGTTAGAAACCTCTGGGCTTGGTATACATAGAAACAATTACTCACACAGCAGAAAGAGACCAAGGGCCCATCAAGTCTGTCCATAGTATTACTAGCTCACCCACAACCTAGTGCCTGGGGGGTTACCCCCCCCCCCCGTCCCTCAGCCTCACTTCCTTTCCTAGTTCTCTAGTGGGACTGTGCATTCCTTTCATCTGTCCCAGCCATGCTTGAAACCCTATAAGGGTATCTTCCAGCACTTCCATCTGCAGTCTGCTCTACCACTTCCAGTAGCAATCTGTTCCACAGCTTCACTACCCTCTCAAGTAAAGAAGAACTTCCTCACATTCCTCTTGAATCTACCCCCATTGACCTCCAGTCGTGTCCCCTTGTGACTGTATCACTATTTATAATACACAGGTCTTCACTGTTCACTCTGTTTATACCCCTTTGAAATGTATTGGTCTCTATCATGTGGCCCCTCTCCCATCTGTGCTCCAGCAAGGACATGTTCAGGGTGTCAAACCGTTCCTCATAGGATTGCCCTGCTAGCACCGGATCATTTTGGTGTCCCTTCTCTGTACTGACACTGGCAAAACAAAGATAAACCAGCACTCCACGGCATCGGTGAAATTCATTTTTTTATGTAAAAATATGTGAATGTGGTGTAGTATAAGTGCAAATTGCAGGCCAGAAAAATGAGGCTGGTGAAGTTTTGTGGTTCGTTTTTCTGGTCTGCAATTTACAATCATACTGCACTGTGTTCACATATTTTTATATAAAAAAATCAATTTTCACCGATGCTGTGGAGTGCTGGTGTATCTTTGTTTTGCCATATTGCTTTTACCAAGCACCCAGTCTTAGTCGAGAGCACAGCCTTTCCAGCTCTTTTTGTCTACGTACTGACACTGGCCTATGTCCTTTCTTCACCCCAGGATCTTTGATGTCTTGCTGCATGCCTTATTGCATTTGCTAGTTTGCTTGACGGAATCTCTGATGATGACTCACAGACCCCTTTTGTCAGAAGTAGTGGCCAGCCTACCCACCTCATCTAATACATCATGTGTGGGTACCTTTTCTCTAAGTGCATCAGCTTGCACTACTTGGCGTTGAATCTCAACTGCCAGATCTTTGACCACCTTTCCAGTTTTTCCAGGTTCCTCAGAAGTTTCCTTACCCCTTCCTGACTGTCCAGCCTGCTGCAGAGTTTTGTGACATCAACAAAGAGACACATCTTGCTCTGAATACCTTCTCCTATGTCACTAATGAATATATTAAATATGACAGGTCCCAGGACAGACCCTTTTGGTGCATTGTTTGTGATTCCCTTGTCCCCAGATGTGACTCCATTTACTACCACCCTCTGTTGCCTCCCCAGTCAGTTTCCCACTCACCAACCTAAACCCTTCTCTACCACATTCTACAGCTTTTTCAGCAGCCTCCTGAGTGGCACCAAGTTGAACGGTTTTGCTGAAATAGAAGTAGAACAAATCTACCATCTGCTGTCTATCTACTGCCCTGGTGACCCAGTTCAAAAACATCATCAGTTTGGTCTGACATGACCTTCCTGCCACAAACCCTGCTGCTTGCTGTCCTGCAGGCCGTTTTCCTCTAGGTAGGCCACTAGACTTTCTTTTACCTTAGTCATTATGAGAAGAGCGCTCTCAGCAAACATCAAAGATTAATACAGTACTAATTTCTTGAGTTTTGAATATGCCCTGGCTTAAGAATGGGGTCCATTCTTGCCACGGTATTAGAAATCCCTAAACCTTTGGAGACATTAGCCCCGAGAGGAGCCATGACTGACCAGACTGTAGTTGCCTAGGTCTTCCCTCACCCCCCCACCCTTGTGGAGTGTGGCTTTGTCCACGGTTCTGCAATCCTTTGGCACCACCACCACCAGTGAGCCATTAAGTAACTCAGTCAGATTTATCCAGCTCTGAAGCTCTTTTCCTCATTATCCATGGGTGGAGGCCTTACGGACTAGGTGCTTATCTACCTTAAGGGGCCCCCAGCCCTTTTTTCACCCATTCAGCTATAATCCTCCCCCATGACTGCCTTGTTCCTGCTGTCTGGTAAAGGCCCATTACCATTAACCATTAATACTGAGCAGAAGTCATTGTTTAGGACATTTGCCTTCTGCTTGTCATCATCCAATATCTTCTCCCCCGCCCATCTAGCCGAACAATCCCTGTCTACCATTCCTTTTCTCCTGAATATATCGAAATCATTTACCCCTCTCCTGTCACCCTCAGCAATCCACAGCTCTCCCAGGCACTTGTTGCTCTCCATCGAGGAATTATTTTTTGGTCTTACCGAGGTGCCTGCTAAAACTTTCTGGTGATGTGCTGTCTGTTTGGAACTTTTTGCCATACCATCTGAGGAGTTCCCACTCAGTGAAGGCATTTAACGAGGTAGCTAAAAATTACCTCTTCATGTTAGCCTTTGGTGCTGATAGCTGCTAGAGAACCTACACCTCAGATATGTTTATATTATTTATACTGTTCTGATGTATTTATTAATTTTGTTCCACTGTGTAGTTTATTGTTAATGTTCTTCTGTTAAGTGCCTGGAGCCCTAGGGATAGGTGCTGTATTAGATATTGTGCCTTGTCTTTATGGCCTCTCCCCAGTGTCTGAGGTGGCAATGCAGATTAGTGTATCAGATGCTGGGGGTGCAAGTAGTGTTTGTGTGTGCTAATATACAGGCTAGCAACAGGCACTGAGGCCTCAACATGGCATAGCATCATTCGCACGGTGCTGTGATATGTTTAGAGCTCTTGGGCACTGGCATTGCCCCAGGAAGTGTCTCCTTCCCACTTCTCTTGCCCTGTATTTGAGGAGCTGCTTTGGAGATGTAGGTTCCTTCATGTTTTTGGACCGCTGAAGAATTATTCTGGTGGTCTAATGGTCTGCCACCTGCCCCTGTGTCCCATATCACTCTCTGATATCCAGTGGACCCCAAAGGCCCATCGCCCCCATGCCATAGTGTTTACACACTGGTCTCTTGGTGTTCCTTGTCCCCTGCCAGTTCCATGGAACTCCTTCACAGAGTTGTGGTACCCCTACCACTTGCCTTATATAGTTGTAAGACTCCCTACATTAGCATTTGCAAGAGTTGCCCTGTATTGTTTGTGACTTTTATTTTTTTTTTTTTTCAGTCTTTGGTAACCAGGTAAGGCACACTAGGCACAAGTTCCTGTTTTCAGGGGTGACCTGGGAGCACTGGGTGGTTAAATGACTTGCTCAGAGTCACACAGTATGCAAGTGGAGACTGTGAGAATCAAACCCAGGTCTGATCTGTTGGATATACCAAGCTCGTTCACAGCTTGTTACTCTAACCTCTAGGCTATACTGCCAGCCTGCCAGACTTTGCAAACTATGGCAACCCCTGCTTCTTTCAGAAACAAAAATAAGAACAAACTTATTTATTTATTTATTTATTTAAGAGATTTACCAGATAAGCATACTGAGTGGGAATCCACTCATTTCCAGATGCGACCTGGGAGTTACATACTTGAGATACGAAAGGTTCATAGGCAATGGTGCATACAACAGGTGCATAATGGTGCATACAACAGGTACATAATGGGTACATAAAGGGTGAAACATCAGGTCCAGAAATGTTACAGGCTGGACTTATGCATTTGTTATTTAGAATTACAAGTTTAGTGCAGACAGCATGAGTTGCTATATCATAGTTGGGGTCTATGACCATAGTGCAACAGTTCTCAAACTTTGTTATAGTGAGCCTCCCCTAAGCCATGGAAAAGATCTTGAGCCTCCCCCAAAATACTGAAATATGTTCGGGCCTCCCCATAGAAAATAGCCTACTTTTGACAGTACATCAGGAATACACTGAAACCTCTTTGCATAGCTGGGTCTCATGTTATTACAGCTTTTGTAACCCCTCCCCCAACAAGACACAGCCTACTTGCTCCAATATTTTGACTCTTGAACCATTGTTGTCCTTACTGCCATACCTTCCTGGTCAGACTGCTTTTTCTGTTTCTCTAACTGGAATAACCTTCCTACCGACTTTCCTCTCCCTCACCCTGCTCTTAAGCAACTTCTCAGGGATCATTTTGCTGCCTCCTGTTCTTATTCCTAGTACCTATATGGTTATCTCTTGTATTTGGACAGTTCTGCTGCCAGTCTAATTGATCAATTGTTCCTCACATTGTTAGTTTACTGTTCTTAATTTGTTTGCACGTTTATTCATTTTGTATTGCTTGAGTGTTTTGCAGTTATATTCTGAACTGTATTCTCTCACTACCCTTCTCTGGGTACACCTGAAATAAGCCATTGCTCAATGTACAGTACCTTCCCTGGTCACCGACTTGTGAATAAATACATAAATTCACCTACTATTATCCTCTTTCAGTTTGCCTTATCCCTTCACACAAAATCTATAAAGTTCAAAATTGAAATATAATACTTTTTTCAAGACTTGCTTGAGCCTCCCCTGGAACAGGTTGGGGCCTCCCCAAGGAGGCTAGCCTCACCATTTGAGAACCCCTGCTAGTGCATAACAGACAGTGAACATAGAGAAAACACAATAATAGTCAGATGTTGGACAGTTGTTCCATTTAGGGCACATTACGATGCCTCGTGATATCAGATCTGGACTGTAGGTTGCAGTTACATATGTCTGAGAAGTGGGCCTGAAGGAGAGTTTTCAAGGTCCTTGGGGTAGAGAACTGCCTGATTTCTTCTGGGAGGTCATTCCAGAGTTTGGGCAGTCTGTATTTTAAAGCTGATTGGCCCTTTGAGGTGTGCATGAAAGGGATTTGTAGAAGTTTTGAGTCAGTGTCTCGCAAGGAGTAGGCGGGGGTTGAGTTGACAGGACAGAGCTGAGATATGTGAGGAGGGAGTTTGACCAGTGCTTTACTACGAGATTTGCACAATGAAGCTGGCGCCTGGAGTGCAGTGAAGGGAGAGCTAGGGCATTATACAGGTCGCAGTGGTGGGTGGTGTGGGGGCATTCTAGGTTGAGCTGACAGAAGGAATGAAAAAGGGGGTCCAAGTTGGCCAGGGTGGATGGAAGGGCTGCACAGTAGACCACGTCTCCGTAGTCGAAGATTGGGAGAATCATTTTGTGCACCAGCTCCCTCCTGACCAAGGTAGTTAGGCAACCTTTGTTGCGGTATAGTGCTCCTAGTTTTGGGTGTAGTTTTTTCTGAAGGGAGTCAATGTGGACGGAGAAATCTAAGTGGCGATCAAGCCATACACCCAGGTACCTGAAGGAGTGCAGGATTCCAAGTTGGTTCCGTCCAGCGTATGGAAAGTGGGGGGAGCAGCTAGTCGGGAGAATCTGGGCTGTGTGCCGAAAGTTATGGATACGTTTTTCTTAGCGTTTAGGA
The DNA here is from genome assembly GCA_016271365.2 of Neoceratodus forsteri. Taxonomy (NCBI): domain Eukaryota; kingdom Metazoa; phylum Chordata; order Ceratodontiformes; family Ceratodontidae; genus Neoceratodus; species Neoceratodus forsteri. Next base: position 731,282,250 of record CM028137.1, read on the forward strand.
CAAGTTGATTTGAACTAAGCCAGGTTTGGACAGCATCAAAATCCTGCTTAGGGCAGAGTTTAAAACCTCACTGGAGGGGCCGGAGGCGTACAGAACGGTATTGTCAGCATACATTTGAATAGCTGAGTTTGGCCATGTCAGTGGGAGGTCATTTAGAAATATGGAAAAGAGAAGGGGGCCCAGGACAGAACCCTGGGGGGCCCCCATGGTGACTGGGAGCGAGGGGGATACGTGTGGGCCAGTTTTTACTGCTTGGTGCATACTGCACTGTGGTCCTGTTTTTTTTTCTGTTTTATTGGTCAGCGGCCACAAAGAGAAAGATGGGGTGATGTTTTGTGTCCCAGCTCACCACTTTGTCCAGGCTCAGTCTGTGTTCACCTGTTTGAAAACAGTTTTGTCCAAAAAACTCAAAGGGTAATTGTAAAATATACATTTTCTGCTAAAACCTCTGGGGCCACCAGCACTCCTTGTGGAATGATTAAATCTATCATTTATTTGGTTGGATTTAATCAAACATTTGCTGATGCATGAACTCTATACTGAGGGGAACATGGTGTATCTATAAATTAAAAAAATTAAGCAAGCTCTTATAATCCTAAGTGTGATGCAGTACATTCTAAGTAAATAGATCGTATAGCAGAAGACACAGGCCCCGATATTCAGAGGTTAGCGCAGGCATGGCCGGCCCATATTCAGAAGCCCCAGGAGCGTTCCTTATACCAGGCAGCACCAAAGCACTGAAATACCACTGCGCCTATACAGTGGGGCCCCTCATGTATACCAGCATAGCGGTATATTCAGAGGTTTGTGGCGCTGGTAAACAGAGCCCCATATGGCACTGTTTGCTGCTGCCAAATGTAAGTAAGTAAGTGAGCTTTATTTATAAAGCACCTTTCAAGTACCAAGGTGCTGTACAATACAACAATAAAACCACGTAATGAATAGGTGAATAAAATAGACATAAATACAACAAGTTAAATTCACATGATAAATCATCAAACATCTGCAAAAATTGATTAAAATCTATCAGCAAAGGCTTGTTGAAAAAGATAAGTCTTTAATTCAGATTTAAACCTTTCGACGGTTAGGCATTCTCTTAACCGACGAGGTAGAGAGTTCCACAGGGTTGGCGCCGCATAAGCAAAGGCTCGAGTACCAGAAGTTTTCAGATGCACCATGGGAATCTCTAGCAGTCCCTCGTCGGCAGATCGGAGAGGACGGAGGGGGCAGTAGGGAGTTAGAAAATCTTTCAGGTAGCCAGGTCCCTGTCCATGTAGGGCTTTAAAGGTTAGCAAGCCAACCTTAAAGGTGATTTGCCACTATATAGGCAGCCAGTGCAGTACACGCAGCACAGACGTAATATGACTGGCCCTAGATGTGCCAGTCAAAGGCTTGGCCGCAGCGTTCTGCACTAGCTGCAAGCGGCGAATATCAACCCCAGGAAGCCCTAGGTAGAGGGCATTACAATAATCAAGGCAGTTGGTGACAAAAGCATGGACCATGGTAGTCAGATCATCCGGAGGGACCAGGTGTCTCACCCAGGTGGTAATCCTCAGATGGTAAAAAGAGGACTTGACAACGGCAAACACCTGAGATTTCAGTGTCAGACCACTGTTGAAGATAACGCCAAGGTTCTTCACCCAGTCTGAGGTGGACAGCTGGACACCGTCAAGCCTTAAGCCCGACGGTTGCCCAGTCCCTAAACCTACCCCTGGGTGACATGGGTCCACAACTAGCATGTCGGTCTTATCTGGATTTAGTCTCATCCAGTCTTTGATTTCAGCGAGACGGTTGTTAAAGACGCAGATTGCATCCCCCTGTCCGGGTAGAAAAGACAAATACAGTTGAGTATCATCTGCATAGCAGGGAAAACTCAAACTGTATTGTCTGATGTTATCTCCTAATGGCAGCTTGAACACTGCGAATAACATGGGTGACAAAATGGAGCCCTGTGGAACCCTACAAGACAGAGGGAGGGTGTCAGAGGAATAAATTCCTGTGACAACCCTCTGAGATCTACCCGTGCGGAAAGATTGGAACCACTTGAGGATTACTCCCGATAGTCCACAAAGAAAATGCAGGTGCTCCAAAAGCACACCATGGTCCACAGTGTCGAATGCTGCGGAGAGATCAAGAAGGACCAAGATGGCATGTGCTTTTCAGTCTCTTGCTATTAAGAGATCATCCAATACCCGGACGAGGGTAGTCTCCATGCTATGTCTCTTCCTGAATCCTGACTGGAGAGCCTCATAGATACCATCTAATCCCAAATAATCCTCCAGTTGTAATGCCACCACCCTTTCAATAACCTTGCCTACAAAAGGCAGATTAGATATAGGCCTGTAGTTAGCTAGTCGTTTGAATCTAAGGAGGGTTTTTAAGGAATGGTCAAATGACCGCCTCCTTGAGGGGATCAGGAAAGACCCCTCTCAAAGAACCCCAAACAGTTTCCAGCCAGGATCGGGCAGATAGTATCAACACAACTCCTAAGTAAAGGGGTTGGGCCCGGATCCAAACTACAGCTAGTTGGTCGCATAGTCTGGACGATTTGGACAATATCTATGAGTTCCAGCCGGTTGAAATCCGACCGAGTAGGCCAGGTGCTCATCTCCTCCTGCCGATCAATGCAACCCCTCATGGGGAGTGCTGGGCCGGTACTGGCGTGGATGTTGGCAACCTTATCTGCAAAAAATCGAGCAAGCTCATCGCACTTAACCTGCAAAAAAGTTATTCTGGGCTGGAGACAGATCGGATTGCACAATCTGTCTACAGACCAGAAGAGCTGAGCCGATTGTTTTCGAGCAGCAGAAATCTCCCTGGACAGGAATTCTGCCTTCTTACTGGTGATTTCTGATTGATTGATTTCATAGTGCTCCCTCAATCTAAGGCTGTCAACATCCAAGCCAGACTTCCACCAAGCTCTCTCCAGCCTTCAACCCACTCTCCTCAGCTCCTTCAAGAAACCATTAAACCAGGGGTTCCTTGGGTGAAGAGTGAGCGGGCGAACACGAACCAGTGTAATCTTGTCCCGGGCATCTCCTACTTCCTTATTATAGGCCAGTCTAAATGGGGTGCTTAAGCCCTCACCCCCCCCATCCAAAGGCAGGGCAGATGTACTGCAGCCACCTGACCCTGTTTTCTCATTCAAGCCCAGTTACACATTCCCTGGTGGTCCAGTGTGTCCCCCCTCAATCACTCCTCAGAGCTGTACTGAAACTGCCCTGGTTGTCTTGTGTGTCCCTCCCACCTCCCAATATCTTCCCTGAGCTGTACTGAAACTGTCCTGGTGGTCTTGTATGTCCCCCACTCCTGATCAGTTCTCCAGCCTGTACAGAAATTGCCCTGGTGGTCTGGTGTGTCACTCCACCCAATCCACCTGCTAACATCCTACCACCCCACAATCTCCTCCATCAGCCTGGTGGCTGTTGCTCCTCTCGGCTTGATATGTCAACCGACACAGCCCTCCTCTTACCTCCATGGCTGGCTGCCATATGAGTTGTCAGTGAGCATACGTATAATAGAAACAGCTTTTCTATTGTATGCATGCTCACTGACAACTCATATGGCGACTGGCTGCATAGATGAGAGAAGGGTTGTGCCAATCGTCGTATCAAGCTGAGAGGAGTACCAGCTACTAGGGTGGGGGTGGTGAGGTGAGATGTCAGCTCACAGGTTGGGTGGGGGCACACTAGACCATCAAGGCAGTTGCAGTACAGCTTGGAGGAGCTATCTGGGGGGGGGTGGGGGCACAGTAGACCACCAGGGCAGTTCCTGTACAGATTGGAGGAGTGACCAGGAGGGTTGGGGGATGACAGTGCTACCAGGGCTTACTGTTTGGAGTGCAAGGGGCAGCTGTACCCCATGCACATAGAAACATAGAACTTGCCGGCAGATGAGGACCGCTGGGCCCATTAATGAGCCCAAAATGGGTATGCAAATGAGCCATTAGAATCTTGCATGCCCAATGGGCTCATCTGCATGTTCAGGCTGAATATAGCCCACAGGGGCCTTGGTGCTATCCTATCCTATCTTGGGCAGCACTTTTCCATGTGGGCTATATACAGCCCAGGTCCATGTTGGCACAGCCCAGTTGCACTTGGTGCTGTGCTGATACAGCCTGATATTCAGTTGGATAACACCACTCACTATCCAAATGAATATCACAGCAGCCGGTGTGAGCACAGGTGTCAGCATAATGCAAACATTTGCACTGTGCCTGCACATTTTTTTCTGAATACAGGGCTCACAATGGCAAATTTGTAATTTGAACTCATATACAGGAATGTACTTTTTGATGTTATGCAGATATGTAGTATGGTTGTAAAATATGGTTATGAGACAGAATATTTTAGCCAGAAATAGTAATTATGGACACAACAATCCTATGTGAAGCATACTGTTATTTATTAAATAGTCAATAGTGGTGAAGGACTTACTGACAGGAATGGAACACTGGTGGCACAGGATGTTTTAGCAGAATATGGATGTATCCTCTCCTTCAGCCCCATGGCCATTATAGTCTCATTAGCCCCCTTGATGGGTATTCATCCTTACATACCACCCTTCAGTGTCATGAACTCTTGGTGGAAGGTATGAGCATATCAGCCATTGTCATTTATTTATACTTGAATTCTAGCTTCTGATTGGCTTTTGTGAAACACTAGCTCATATGTATGTCACTTACTGGATTGTCAGCAAGTTCATTCAGTATTGCAACTGCTTTAGGGTGTCACATTATGTGCTACTGCATGGTTCTTTTTAACAATTTATTTACATAGGCTAGCCCAGCTGCAATGCATCATCTCATATCCATTGGGTTCTGCTTATCTGGGTGGACTGGAGCTCCAGTAGCACTTACAGTGCCCAGTACATTAGGTTTGGGGCTTCAGTAATAATGCATGAATTTGGCTTGCGTCGGTTGTTAAGTTATATGCTTTTTGCAGAGCACCACTTATCCAGTTGTGTTTCAACCTGGTACAGATATTTTTCGATGCAACTTGTGGTTCTTTCAGAATCTTGACAACTGTGTGATACATGAGTTCTGCTTTGTGATTCGCCGTTACAGCTGTGATTATTCTCTTGCGAACAACTTGCCTTGCTGTCTGAAACATGGTATGGCTAGTCACTGGTACTGTTTCTTGGGAATTGCACAGTCTTGGCTACATGTACAGTTCTTGACCTCGGAGGAGGGTAGATCTGGTGACTGACATCTGGTGTATTGGGCATTTTATATTTCCAGGATGCAAGTGCTCCACCTGCATATTTATTTATTTACTTTTTGTTGACCAGGTGGGTGCACTAGACAATAAAAATGCCTGTTTTCAGGCGTAACCCGGGAGAATTATAAAGACATTAAAAAATGGATATGGTCATAACATTACATGAGGATAGAGAGAGAGCAACATGTAATGATGCAATACAAGTGGAGAAAAGTACAAATTGTCACCACTGCTGATTTCCATCGGTGTCGACTACCAGTGCAGCTTGTGCTTGTGGGGGGCGGCTAGGATACCATATGAGCTGCAGTTCTTTACATAATGGTCTGGACAGTGAGCACTGGGTGGCCAGATTGATTTATTACTAAATGTATATATTTCAGCAGTTCAATAGCATTTACAGTGCCTAATACATTAGGTTTGGGGCTTTCTGATGGATTTCCTTGTGATGATTGATGAGTTCTATGTTGTGAGTGGCTGTTGACGTGCTTTGCTAAGCCATAAAAAACACTGACTCAATTCTTTTTAAATTTGGGTCCGACTTTTGTTAAATCAAATTGCTTGAAGGCTTTAAAATGTACATTTCATTAGCATTTTATATGGTTTACTTATCGCAGTATTTTTCATAGTATGATTAGATACCAAACATACTGCATATTATGATACATAGTAAACCACAATTCCACACACCATCTTACATGCATGTCGTTTATTTACAAGCAACACAAATAACAATTAAGTGCCCTCATTGTGGTATTATAGAAATAAACACATGCCTCTGAGGAAAACTTCCCCACTAATTAGCAGGTTGATCTTGTAAGTATGACTTTCACATCAGGGGATATTACTTCAGTATACTGTAATTAGTGCCATGTCACCTACAATAAAGAAAGACATGCCAAGACATAGCTTACACTGGCAGTTGCCATTTTCAAATTGAGAACCCATAAAACTGTATTATTTAATGTAACAGGGTGTGAACTAAAATGTGGCCTAAACCCATTAACTCATTTAAAGAAGGGATCGGCAAAAATATTAAATAGCATAATAAGGATGAGTATACCCCAATAGACCCTTCTCAGGGGGAGGAAATGGACAAGGAAATGATAGAAAGTATACTTAGAATGGCAGAAAAAGGGGAGATATTGCTGATGGGTGATCTGAATATGCCAGATGTTAACTGGAGTGCAGTTGCAGCAGCCACTTCAAAGAGTGGGGTTATTCTAGATGCCCTACAGGGGGCATGCCTTAGACAACTAGTATTGGAGCCCACCTGAGAGGGAGCAATCTTAGACCTGGTTCTCTCAAATGGAGATGGAGAGAGATCACAGATGTAGAAGTGGGTAGCCATCTGGGAACTAGCGACCATCGAACAGTATGGTTCACAGTAAACACAGCAATAGAGTCAAGCTATACAAAGGCAAAAGTACTGACTTTAGCAGGGCTGACTTTGCTTAAATGGGTGAGTGCCTCAAGGAATGCACTAGCAAATGGGCAGGAAGGAGGGGAAGAACAATGGAATAATAAAACTGCCATCACAGAGGTAACTGAGCCTTGTGTGAAGCAAATAAACAAAACAAACGATGTAAGAAACCACTATGGTTCTCAAAGGAAGTGGCAGTGAAGGTTCAAGAGAAAAGAAAGCATTCAGGAAGTACAAGGAATCGAGAAGGAGCAGGACAGAGAACTGTATCAAAAAGCAAAAGGAGGCTGGGAAGGCAGTCAGAACAGCAAAGGCCCAAACCGAGGAAAGATAGCCAACTCAGTTAAGAAGGGGATAAAACTTTTATAGGTACATCAGGGAGCCAAGGAAGACCAAGGAGGATAGTGAGGCTTAATAAAGGGAGGGAGGGTGGGTGGGAAGAGGGAGACTGTGAAAAAGGCAGAGATGCTAAACAAATATTTTGCTCAGTATTTACAAATGAAGAGGGGAGGTACCTAAAACAAATAGTAGAAACACTCTGATACAGAAGTTGATACCAGCCCATTTACAGAAGAAAGGGTTCTGAAAGAACTCTTAAACTGAAGGTGGACAAAGCAATGGGGCCTGATGGGATTCATCCCAGAATTCTAAAAGAACTCAGGGTAGAACTAGTGACACCACTGACTACCCTTTTAACAAATCATGGAGGATGGAGGTACCCGAGGACTGGAGGAGGGCAGATGTGATTCTCCTTCACAAAAGTGGGAGCAAGGCAGAAGCAGGAAACTACAGACCTGTTAGTTTAACCTCAGTGATAGGGAAATGATGGAATCACTTGAAGGAAAGAATTGTCGAGTATCTAGAGGCCAGAGGGCACAGGACCCTAGGCAGCATGGATTCACAGCGGAAGGTCATGCCAGACGAATCTGATAGATTTCTTTGACTGGGTGACCAAAGTAGTAGATCAGGGAGGGCCGTGACATGGCCTACCTAGACTTTTAGCAAGGCATTTGACACAGTCCCACACAGAAAATTAATATACAAGTTAGCCAGCCTGGGAGTGGGTCCCAAGATGACATCCTGGGTAAAAGAATTGGCTGGAGAATAGGACACAGAGAGTAATAGTAAATGGAGTCCACTCAGAAGAAAGGAGGGTTACTAGTGGGCACCGCAGGGTTCAGTATTAGACTGGTCCTCTTCAATGTCTTTATAAGCTACATGCAGAGGGATTGGAAGGAAAAGTATGTCTCTTTGCAGATGACACAAAGATCTGCAACAGAGTTGATGCACAGGGTGGGGTGGAAAGGATGAGAAGGGACTTGGGAAGGTTAGAGGAATGGTCAAATGTATGGCAGCTTAGATTCAATGCTAAGAAGTGCAAGGTAATGCACCTGGGAAACAAAAACCCAGGGGAAGAGTACACAATGGGGGGTGAGATACTAACAATAACAAAAATGGAAAGGGACCTGGGGGTAGTCATATCAGATGACCTAAAGGTGGACAAGCAATGTGAGAGGGCAGCAAGGAGGGCTGGGGGATACTGGGATGCATAGGGAGAGGCATCACCAGTAGAAAACAGGAAGTTATTATCCCTCTGTACAGACAGCTGGTGAGACCCCATCTGAGTACTGTGTGCAGTTCTGGAGACCCAATCTCCCAAAGACATAGACAAGATGGAAGCTGTCCAGAGGAGGGCAACTAAAATGGTGCAGGGTCTGCACGGAAGACATATGAAGAGAGACGAAAGGAGCTTAATATGTATAGCCTCGAGGAAAGGAGGGAGGGGGACATGATAGAAACGTTCAAGTACCTCAAGGGAATCAACAAAGTCCAAGAGGGTAGCATCTTTCAAAAAAAGAGGTGTGCAAGAACAAGAGGCACAATTTGAAGATAGAGGGGGGCAGCTCAGAGGTAATTTAAGGAAGTATTTTTTCACAGAGAGGGTTGTGGATGCATGGAACGGCCTTCCAGAGGAGGTTGTGGAGTCAAAATCAGTGGTGGAATTCAAGCATGCATGGGACAGTCATAAGGCCATTCTAGGGGGTGGGGGTAGGAAGAAGTAGGCTGCTGGTTAACTAGGATCTGCAGCTTATCCAGTAGGTAGGGAAATGGTCAGACTGGGTGGGCCAAGCGGTCCTTATCTGCCGTCAAATTCTATGTTTCTATGTTTCTATGCAACCCTCATACCAAACATGAGATCTAAAGTTACATTGTTTAGAAGTGGTGACACCCTATATGGGCGAGTAATATTGAGCAGCTCGATATGAACAACTCAATAATACTGCTCGCCTGTAGAGCTTGAGGAGAAAAAGAGCACTGAATGAGCATAGCGAGTGCAGCACTGAGGGATACGTGCTACACTTGCGAGAGAGGATATAAATAGATTAATCTGGCCAAGTCCTGTCGAGCTGGCTGTGTGGCATAGTGGCTTGAGACACTGCTCCTGGACCCTGAGGTGCTGGGTTTGGATCCCGGTGCAGGAAACTAGTTTGCTTCCTGGGGGAGTTGCTAATTCTCTCTATGTCCGCTTCCCCAGAGTTAAGAATCTTTATTTTGGGGGTGTAGGGGGCTTGTCTCCCACAAAGGGGTATGCTTCCCCCACATAAAAAGATATATTTGGGTGTTTTTATTGCCGGACTGAGCAGCCGTCGCTAGTTGCAACAGCCGCTCTAATATTAGGCGCCCTTTTGATGGGGAGCAGTTTTGCTGTCGCTGTTTGTTATCAGCGAGTTAAAGTACTCGCCATTATCACATTAAACCTTTAGAAGTAACAAGCTGTTTTGTCATCTTGATTTCACTGCCTGTTAAGCAAAGGCTGGTTTTAGTGAAAATGTATTGATGACTCCAGAATTCATAGCCTAGCCCTTAAAGCCAGCAACATTTGGTTTATTTCTCCAAGCTTTATGAAACTGTAGTTGTAGTAATCATTTGAAAAAAAAAAAACAGATACTGAATTAGGTGCAGCGCAAGCATTTCCAGAAGTTCAGATGTACTGTACTGTACTTTACAATGTGGTAGGCGGTGGTTTTGGAATGCAGCGGTGGATATGGCTTTGAAATTTCAAGGTTGTTTGAAATTTATGAATACCACAGTGGCTGACAATCACCAAGGAAGAAAAGGACCCAAGAGTTATTTCTGATGACCTCAAGGTGTCGAAGTAGTGCACAAATGCTGCAGTGAGGGCCAGTGGCATGCTGGGGTGCCTAGGCAGAGGTATCGCCAGCAGAAGGCGGGTGGTGATGCCATTGTATAAAACACTAGTGAGGACTCTCCTAGAGTACTGTGTGCAGTTTTGGAGGCCACACCCGCACAAGGACATTGACAAGGTGGAGGCAGTCCAGAGAAGGGCGACCAAGATGGTACAGGGCTTGCACCACAAAACATATGAGGAGAGATTAAAGGACCTCAATATGTACTCACTGGAGGAAAGGAAGGAGCGGGGGATATGATAGACACGTTCAAGTGCCTCAGGGGCATAAACAAGGTACAGGGGGAGACATCTTACAATTTAGAAGGAGTACAAGAACGAGGGGGCATCATATGAAATTGGAAGGGGGCAGATTAAGAGGAAAGGTGAGAACATTTTTCTTCACAGAGAGGGTGGTGGACACATGGAATAGTCTGCCACAGGAGGTGGTGGGAGAAACCACGTTGTTTTTTTTAAATATGCCTGGGACAGGCACAAGGGAACCGTGAGGTGGGGGGAGTGATGAAAAGCCACTGACCAGATAGGGTCAGAGGCTGCATACAAGTATAGGGCTTACAGACAGACTGGATGGGCCTAGCAGTCTTTATCTACCAACATTTTCTAAGTTTCTATGAGATTTCGGCATCTGGCTTGGTCACAGTTTTGTAGTGCAACAGGGACTCAATTTAAGAACACAGCATGGAAATACAAGTTTGAAATTTGGCAGGGACATAATTCCAGAATGTTTGTGGACAGTTACAGAATGAGGAGCATGCAGTCTTGGAATGTGGTGGGGACATGCATTCTTGGAATATGGCAGTGATGTGAAATCTTAGACTCTGTCGTGGGAAGAGCAGTCTCAGACTGTATGATTTCAGAGTGAGGGGCATACAGTCTCAGAATATGGCAACTGCACAATCTTACAGTGTGGCGGGAACTTGCAGTCCCACAATGTGATGGGGGGCGTGCCATCTCAGAATGTGACAGGGATGGATGCGCAGTTTAAGAATAAGGTGGGGATATGAAATGTCATATTATGACAGGGCACGCAGTCTTGGAATTTGGCAGGGATGGACAGTCTCAGAATGTGGAGGGAATGGGCAGTTGCAGAATGTGGTGAGGACAGGCAGTCTCAGAATATAGTGGGGATGTGCACTGTCACAATAAGGTGGGGCACACAATTTTATTCTGAAATTCCTTGTCCCTGCCACATTCCAAAATTGCCCTCGTCTGCAAAATTCCAGCATTGCCCTTTCCTGTCACATTTTGAGAATGATCGTCTTCGCCACATTCTGAAATTTTGCAACGCTGCCACCTTTTAAAATTGGCCACCCCAATCATATTCGGCAGTGCATATCACCACTACATTAAAAAACTGCAAATCTCTTCCACATTCTGAAATTGTGTGTCATTGGCTATGACATTCTGAAACTGCACGTTGCCACCACACTCTGAAATTAAGAATTACATCCACATTCTGAAATTAACTGTAGCCCCTCCATTCCCCACTGTCTAGGGGCATGAACAATTCAGATGGTCTGGGGTAAAAGGATCCACAAAATGCTGAAACAACTCCGAGCATGTGCACCAGCGATACTGATGTAGCAAAAATTTAGCCTACCTCTCAGTGACTATAGATTTCAGTGCACCCATGGTCTCTACCTTTGCAGTCTGAACTTTGCCCCAAACCTCGGCCGCTGGATCCAGAACCTCCAATTTATCTACAGCCTTAAGCTCCCCCTGGGCTTCCGAGCCCCACTATCCCAGTGCAAACTGCTGGAACACCTTTTAAAATTACAACTCATGGAGAAATAAATACAAGGAGCTTTCCATTTCATTCAGCCCCCTTCCAACTTAAATAAAGAAAATCAGTACTCAGTTTCTTCCCAAACAGCTCTTTATTTTCTCCTATGCCCCAAATGATTCCATGGGCACAGGGGTACCATCTTACTCCAAAAAAATAAAGCAGCTCCATGGGGCTATTAAAACTTTATACAAGCTCACCCAGCTGGAACTCTTGAGCAGACACCAGATGGCATATAGGCAGTGCATGCAAGGCTGTTTTTAACTTCTGGAAGCTTAACTGATCTACCTAAGTGGATCCTTCATCTCTGAAGAATCATCAGGCTCCTTTCCCACTGGCACTGGTAAGCCAATCCTTTACTTGGTTACCTTTCTCCTTTGTGTCTTTTCCTTGGCACTGGTCGACTTGCCCTGTCTCTGGTGTGGAGAAGCAAGCTGCTTCCCCCACCTGGCCCCCATACCCTGGCCTAAATCTAACAGGGATCCTAGGATTTTTGCCTTCCCGAACCAGGCCCCATATCCCTTGCCTTCTGTCCTCTAATTCGAACCTGCACTCCGGTGTACCAATCAAACCCCCACTGGCCATGTTACTCTTTCAATCCTCATTCTCCTGCTGGTGTTGACACCCTTATGGGCCTAAAAGGCCAGATCATAAATTGTGGTCCCGGGCCCAGCCCAAACCTGAAACCCTGACCAGCCCATAGAGTACCCAGGCCCAGCCCCAATGCCAAACTGCACCTCCAAGCTGCCCTGCCATAAGCAGGCTCTGGGCCCTGCCACCACCACCCAGGCCCTCCGAACAGCTCAATTCCTCTCTGGCATCCCTGGCATCCTCTCTTTTCTACGGTGCCCCAGATGACCATCTGAGAATGGCTCCAGCCTCCTCTCCATGTCCCTGCCAACACATCCTGGGCTTGAAATAAGCTCCCCGGCCAGGAGCCGCCCTGCAGGGCCTGTCAAAAGACCTGTGGCCCATCCTGTCTTTAAAATGCCAGTGCGCCAGAACCTGTGCCTCCACGCAGGCCTCTCTTTTTGTGGGTGAAGGACACTCCTGGCCACCTCCATACCTGAGCTGCCCTGCCACACCAGGTACAGGAGGGAGCCTCTGCCACTGGCTCCTCCCCTGTGGGAACCCTGCCACAATCCCCCAAAGCCCTGGCAGCCCAAGCAACACCTGCATGGGATTAAAAAAGGGGTCTCCTACCTACCCTGCCATCTGCCCACTAACCAGGCCTCCCCCATCCCGATGACACAGTACAGGCTAGCTGGCCATCCTCCCTCAGAGCTCTCATCCCCGCTCCTCGATGCCATGTTGCGATACAGAAGCCATTCCTAACTACTGACTTTTGGGGGGGGTGCACAGGCCCAACTTGGACCATCGAGCTCTCTCCTTGCCTGCCTCTCCTGCTGTTCCTGCCCCCCCCTCCAGCCTCAGGCCTACTGCCTGGGCTGGAAAAGACCCAGAACTTCCTGTTCCATCCCTGTTTATACCCTTCTCTACGTGCCCTCTGCTGTCGCCTTCAGACATCCAGAAGGGATTAACCCCCAGAGCACTAATAGATCCCTAAGCTCGGGGGGGGGGTAGGAGGTGGAAGGGGGTCCCCTAATAGGAGCATAAGCCCCTCAGAAGAGAGGGGGCTTACACTCTTCCCCCACCCAAGGAACCATTCCCTCCCGGGAATGATGGCAAATGGTCCAGTGATTGTCTCCTCCCAGCAAACTGGTTATGCACACTCCACAGCCTTCCGAGAACAAACACACCATGTCTGGCCAAACAGCACCATCCAAACCAACCTCTTTAAGCCCAATTTTGCTCTTAAAAAAAAAAAAATAAAGCTTACCTGTGCCAGGAGACGATTTTAAAATTTTAGAAAAAATAAAGCTATTTCTCTGTCAATAGACAATCATAATCATTGATTTCTTAATTATTAAACTTTACCATCAACATTTCAAACAGTAATGAGGTAGTTCTGAAATTTTAACAAAACCCCAAGTATGCCTTCCCAGATAGAAACAGGTTACTCTGTGTACAATCCCTGAAACATTCACTCACTCACACACCCACTCCTGCATCCTCACACCATTCTCAACCAACATTCATACTGCTAATTGTGCATACTTTTTTGCATTTTGACTAGTAAAACATAATTTTAAGTTTTTATTTCTCTTTCCTCCAAAGGAAAACTATTTACAGTCACCATGTCTGAATATCCAGGATGCAAATCCAGGATTCCAAGAATAGGATTCTTAGAATGGGAGTGGTGTACAGGCCACCATTTCAGACGGAGGAGTTAGACAGGGAACTAGCGGGACAGATCAGGAGGACCTGTGAGAAGGGTAGTGTGGTGATTGTGGGGGGACTTCAACATGCCAGGAGTGGACTGGAGCACCCCAACAACCAGGAACAGAAGGGAGCAGGTACTGCTGGATGCCTTCCAGGACAGCTTCCTGACTCGGCTCCAGATCCAGGTTCTGATTTAGTAGACAGAGCCAGTGGGCTACCGCCAGACAGGGGCTGTGATGGGGACCCCCCCCCAGGCCCTAGGGGATCTCCCATCGGTTTCTTGAGACCTCTGTCCCTCCCTCTGCCATGGGGATAGCCGGTAGCTGGTGGCGGGGAGCTGGGCAGACGGCTGTGCTCCCCGTCGCCTCCTAGTCTCGGTTTTACTCCTGCACCCTCTTCTTCCACTGCTTACACGATGACATCTTGGGGAAACACTCCGGGCCTTACTTACATGGCCACGAGCACTGTCTCCAGGGAGAGTCTATTAAATGCTCCTGAATCCCCACTAGCCGGTGACCATAGCACATAAGAGCCCTCTGTGATACTGGAAGTGAGCCCCCAATTGGGAACAGGAGGAACACGATATAAACTTTCTCCTGGGGCCGAATCTGAGCAGACCCTACACACAGACAACCTTGCGATGCCTTCCTCCTGATATCCACACCTCACACATTATTTGTTAGATTGCCTTTTTCCCACTGCCTTCCATAGCCAGGAGAGCAATGATGCGGGAACGGGGCAAGTGGTTCCTCGTAAGAGGACGCCTCCTCTTCACCTTCCTGTCCCTTGCCTGCTATGATCCAGCGCCAGTCCATGGGGCCACCCACTCAAGTCTTTTCCCCTGCTGCTCCTCCAAGTACGCAAAATAAAGGACCACTCTTACATTCGATGGAGCTTTCTGCTTTTGTACTCCCGTGTGGGTGTGTGCTGTCTCGATCTCACTCTTTTGACCATTCTCTCTCTCTGCACCTCTCCCTTCTGACTGCTCTGCAAAGATGGTGCTCCCTCAGTAGCTGCTCCAGCTTCTTCTTCACCATCCGCCAATCGAATGCCACCGGAGAGTCATGTGACCAGCTGGTCTTGTGCGCACACCACAGCAGGCATGCTGAGGCCTACTACTTCTTCAAGCCTACCCCACAACTTATTTAAGGGTTGCCACAGGGCCTACCTAGGCCGGGGAGCCTGCCAGCACCTCAGACCTGGGGGCTTGGGTCCAGCAGGGTTTTTGGGGTACAGGGAACATCCTAGGTGAGCCCTCATGTGTAGCCCCCTCTTTCCCCAGCTGTCTAGGGGCATGAACAATTCGCAGCTGTTCAGGGGGAAAAGGGTCCACAACAATGTGAAACAACGAGCATGTGCACCAATGATATAGAAGTAGGAAATATTTAGCCTACTTCTCGATGGCTTCAGATTTCAGTGCAGCCATGGTCTCTACCTCTGCAGTCTGAGCTTTGCCTCAAACCTCAGCCGCCATATCCAGGACCTCAGATTTATTTTCAGCCTTCGGCTCCCCCTGGGCTCCTGAGCCCCACGATCCCGGTACAAATTACATGCACCTTCTGAAATTACAACTCATGGAGAAATTAATATAAGGGGCTTTCCATTTCATTCAACCCCCTTCCAGCTTAAACAAAGAAAATCACTACTCTAGTTTCTTCCCAAACAGTTCTTTATTTTCTCCTGTGCCCCAAATGATCCCAGGGGCACAGGAGTACCATTTTACTCCAAAAAAATAAAGCAGCTGCATGCGGCCGTTAAAACTTTATACAAGCTCACCCAGCTGAAACTCTTGAGCAGGCACCAGATGGCATACAGGCAGTACATGCAAGGCTGTTTTCAATTTCTGGAAGCTTAACTGATCTACCTAAGTGGCTCCTTTGTCTCTGAAGAATCATTATAGGTTCATAGGTTGGAATCAAAGCCAGAGGAAAAATATCCATAGTAGAACTTGCCACCATGTCAATTTGTCATGGTGGAGTTAACAGATCTTCTATCCACCATAAAAGCATCAAGTCTCATCTTAAAACGATTTATATTCTCACTTTCAACCACATCACTGGGAAGTGCATTCCAGGCACCTATGATTCTCTGGGTATACCATTCACTTCTTTTTAGTGTTTTGGAGGTTTCTCCTAGTAATTTCTGGTTATGTGACCTAGTATTGTTATATTGCACAGGTTTTTTTGTTAACCCAATTAATCCTAGAAAGGCATCACCCCTACTAGCTCTAAATGCCAGACATAAATCACCTCTCAATTTCCTATATTCGACTGAGTACAAATGTAGGTGTTTTAACCTGTTCTGATAACTTAGATGTTTTACTACCTTAATCTTTTTAGTTACTTGTCTCTGTACTATTTCCATCTTGTTTTTCCCTAGGACTGAATATGGGGCATAAAGTGGAGAGCAGTACTCAATATGGGGAAGGATTAATGCTGAGTACAAAGAGAGAATAACTTGAGACTGTCTACTTTTAATTGATCTCAAAATACTTCTAATTATCTGGTAACATTTTATTATAGTACGACTGGTATGATAGTCAAATTTTAGATTATTCGAGATCCGGACACGTAGATCCTTTTGATTTACTGATTCTTTTAAGGGGATGTTTTTTAATTTATACTGGAAACCTGGATTGTTTGATCCGAAGTGCATCACTTTACATTTTTGTTCATTAAATGATAATTCATGATCTGCTGCCCAGGTTACCAGGTGATCCAAATTATCTTGGAATGATTTTGCTGATGTTTCATTGTGGACAATTGCACCGACTTTACAGTCATTGGCATATTTGCATGACCAAACCCCTGGAAGCGTTTGCATCGAAGATAGTATGATATTAAATAAAATAGGTCACAAGACCAATCCCTACGGAACCCCACTTGTTACCTCTTCCCACAGAGTCATATCCCCTTATGGTCACACATTGGGTTCGGTTCTTTAACCATGAATTGATCCAGTTGATTATATTCTGGTGGAGCTGGAGTTTAACTAATTCCTCGATCAAGATTTTATGTGATTCTGAGTCAAACGCCTTAGAAAAAGTGAGAAACACCACATCAACAGGCATTCCTTTATCCAGTGCCACACTTATACAGTAGGTTCAAAATGACCTACCAGAGACAAAACCATGTTGTGGTAAATCATAAAATGAAATACTCTTGAGGTGATCCATAATATGTTTTTGTAACAGCCTCTCTAGGATCTTACCCAGAACACGTTAGACTAATTGGTCTATAGTTTTTATATCATTTTTTCTCCCACCCTTATGTATAGGAGTTACCCTAGCCATGTTCCATATTTCAATACTCTCTGCTGATTTCAGTGAAGCATTAAATAACATAGATAAAGGTCCAGCAAATTGATGGTTTACTTCCTTTAGGAATTTTGGAGGTACATCATCTGGTCCTGCTGAACTATTTTTTTTTATAAGCGTTATTATTTCAGTAATATCCGACAGGTGAAAAGTCGGATAATTATCTTGCAATGGGGGTAATTCTTCCGAGATCTCCTCCTTGTATTTATGGACACTTAAAAAGTATTCATTAAAGACAGTGGCCATTTCCCTTTCTGCATTTATTACACCCTTGTCTGTTAAAATTGGTCCTAATGTCCTATCATTTTTTTAGAGAACCTATATAATTATAGAATTTCATTTTAATGTCTCCAATAGATGTAGCTAACCTTATTTCGGCATTTTTTTTTGCATTTCTTATTCTTAATTTTAACTCCTTAGTAACTTCTTTATATGCTGTAATATTAAGGTCAGTTGGGAATTTTTTTTGTTTCCTATATAACTTCTTCTTTCTTTTAATTACCTTTTTTATTTTCCTATTCCACCAAATAGGTACCCTACGGTTTTTTGAATATTTGACCCTCTCTGGAACCCATGTCTCAATGCATATACATATTTTATTTGATAATTTCTCCCATATCTGTTTTACTGAGAGATCTCTTCACTCCTCTGCCCAGTTCCAGTTATTTAAGAAATTTATAATGCTATTATGATTAGCCATATAAAAGTCCCTAAATTTAGTGATACCTGTAATAGGTCTGTTGGTCAATAGTAAGATGTCCACAAGAATTACATTATGGTCACTGCTTCCCAAAGGAGGAAGTATCTTGGGGCCATTGTAACTAAATTCAGGATTTATATATATTAAATCTAGTATGTTTTGTTTCCTAGTATTTTCGTGAACTATTTGTTCTAGACTACATTGGGTAAATATTTCAATAAATCTTTTTTCAGTGGTGCTTTCTCCTGTAACATTCGTCCAATCAATAAATGGAATGTTAAAGTCTCCTAGTAGCATGATATCACCTTTAATACTCTGTTCCTCAATCTCATCCAGGAAAATATGTGTCTCCTCAGTTGACAAATTTGAGGAGGCTCATGCTCCTTTCCCACTGGCACTGGTAAGCCAACCCTTTACTTGGTTACCTTTCCCCTTTGTCTCTTCTCCTTAGCACTGGTTGACTTGCCCTGTCTCCAGCACAGAGAAGCGAGCTGCTTCCCCCACCTGTCCCCCAGACCCTGGCCTGAATCTAACAGGGGTTCCAGGATTTTTTCCTTCCTGAACCAGGCCCCATATCCCTTGTCTTCTGTCCTCTAATTCGAACCTGCACCCTGGTGTACCAGTCAAACCCCCACCGGCTCTGTTACTCCTTCAGTTCTCATTCTCCTACTCCAACTGGTGCTGGGACCCTTGTGGGCCTAAAAGGCCAGCTCACAAATGGTGGCCCTGGGGCCAGCCCAAATCTGAAACCCTGACCAGCCTGCAGTGTACCCAGGCCCAGCCCCAATGCCCAACTGCACCTCTGAGCTGTCCTGCCATGAGAGAGCTCTGGGCCCTGCCACCACCCAGGCTCTCCAAACAGTTTGATTCCTCTCTGGCACCTCTGGCATCCTCTCTTTTCTATGGTGCCCCAGATGACCATGCGGGATGGCCCCAGCCTCCTCTCCACATCCCTGCCAACACATCCTGGGCTTGAAATAAGCTCCCAGCCAGGAGCTGCCCTCCAGGGCCTGTCAAAAGACCTGTGGCCCTCCCTGCCCTTAAAATGCTGGTGCCCCAGCACCTGCCTCTCACGCAGGCCCCTTTTTGTGGGTGAAGGATACTCCTGGTCCCCTACATACCTGAGCTACCCTGCCACACCAGGTACAGGAGGGAGCCTCTGCCACCGGCCCCTCCCCTGTGGGAACCCTGCCACAATCCCTACAGCCCTGGCTGCCCAAGAAAACCTGCATGGGATTAAAAAAGGGGTCTGCTACCTACCCGGCCATCTGCACACTAACCAGGCCTCCCCCATCCTGATGACGCAGTACAGGCTAGCTGGCCATCCTCCTTCAGAGCTTCCATCCCAGCTCCTCGGCGCCACATCGCGTTACAGTAGCCACCCCTAACTACTGACTCTGGGGGGGGTCCTCCACAGGGTCAACTCAGATCATCATGCTCCCTGCTTGCCCGGCTCTCCTGCTCTTCCAGCTGCCCCCCCCAAGCCCCAGACCTACTGCCGGGGCTGGAAAAGACCCAGAACTTCCTGTTCCATCACTATTTATACCCTTTTCTACCTGCCCTCTGCTGCCACCTTCAGACATCCAGAAAGGATTAGCCCCCAGAGCACTAATAGCTCCCTAAGTTCTGGGGGTAGGTGGAAGGGGGCCCCTGGTGGGAGCATAAGCCCCTCCGAAGAAAGGGGGCCTACATAACCATCACATCAACATGCCAGATTTGTGTTTTATTTTATTTTGTTTATTCACTCTCGGATTACAAAGTACATTTGAGCACAAAGCAGCTCATTTACAAAGGTTCCACGTCAGTGGGAAGGGCTACATAAATACAAAAATGGAACTTAACAAGTTTACTTTCTAACAAACATTGAATGTGTATAGACAAGAACGTCATCGATAAACAGTGATACAAAATACAAGAAGGAGTGGAGGACAATAGAAGGGGGAAGCAAGGGGTAGTAAGATATTAGGATAAGGAGAGAAGGGTAGCAGCCAGGGGCTTTGTCAAGTTGCTTAAAAGGGGTAATAAGGATTTGTGAGGGGGGGTAGATAGGTAGGTAGGAGGAGCAGAAGAGACGGCAAGGGATAGAGGCAGCAGCCAAGGGCCTTGTCAGGAGTGTCAATCAGTGGGAGTAGGTGGAGGAAGGGGGTGTGGAGGGAGGACTCAGGTGGTGTAAAGGAGATGGGCCGGACATACCTCAGATTAGGTGGAGCAATCACAGGAACAGATATGAGGTGTTGACGGAGCGTAATCTTAAACTAACCAAGATTGGGAAGACTAGCAATATACTTGTGCAACTCATTGAACCAAAGTGGGGCTCTACATAAAATGGATCACTGGTATTGTGTTGTTCGACACCTAGGGACTAGAAAGAGTTTGGTGATTGATGTGCAAGTGTGTTGGGTCCTGAGAGATTTGTTCAGAAGGCTTCCCGCTCCAGGTGGCAAGAGCCCAAGGAGCATCTTTTTAGTTAGCAGGCACATTTGGTATTTGATCCTACTACTTAGTTAAAGCCATCTAGTTTGAGCATAAAGCTCAAAAGTATGGGTGAGACGTGTGGTGCCAGTAAGTAGTCTACACGCTTTGTTCTGTGCAACAGTTAGTCTTTTCAGTGAGGAAGTGGTAGCAGCTTCATATTTGACCAAGCCATAGCCAATGATTGACAACACCGAGCAGTAAATTGCACGCTTGAGAGCTTCAGGTGTCAGACACCGCCTGTGTCTATAGAAGATTCCAGTCCTGATATTTACGGCCTTGGCAATATTCTCGATGTGAAGCACATAGGAAAGTTGAGTATCCAAGGTTACACCTAGGTACTTAAAGTGATGTACTTGTTTGAGTGGGGCTCCCAGGTTATTTCTAATGGGTTCTGTGCTTATTGTGAGTGGAGGTGAACAACATAGCTTTCGTTTTCTCATTGTTTAATACCAGTTTGTGTGCACTAAACCATTGTTCAGTTTTCTTGAAGCCAAGTTGTTGATTGCTTTCAAGAAGGTTGGGATCAGGGTGGCTCGTAAAAATGACAGCATCATCCTCATATAGGAGAATCCGTTGGTGACATGAGGACGGCAAGTCATTCAAAAAGATACTAAAAAGGAGTGGACGCAGGTTTGGTCCTTGTGGTACTCTCGAATGGATGGCCCGCTGTTCAGAGGTGACATTAGAAATTTTCACCTGTTGAGATCTGTGTTCAAGATAACTTCTGAACCAGTGCAGTGTTTCAAGTGAGAGGCCAAATTTAGTTAGCTGACAGAGGAGAAGTGGGTGATTAACAGTGTCAAAGGCCTTTGTTAAATCTATAAAGGCCGCCCCTACAAGATTGCCTTGGTTAAATGATTGCTGAATGAAGCTGGTGAATTCAACTAGTGCTGTGGTGGTGCTATGCCCTTTTCTAAAATCATGTTGTTGAGGGCATTGGATGGAATATGTTTCGAGGTAGTCCACAAGCTGATTAGCAACCAATATGTTCCAGCACTTTAGATAAAGGAGGGAGGATGGATATTGGCCTATAGTTGTTATGCAGTGAACAATCTCCAGATTTATGTACAGGGGTCACTAGGGCCAGTTTCCATGCCTGCGGGAATTGTAATAGTGTTAATGACAGGTTAAGGATCTTAGTTATGGGTAAAAGTACTTCCTGTAAGGTGAGGGTGATAAGTTTGAGGTCCAGAGAGTCGCCACTGTGCCTTGATTTTTCCAGCACTTTATTCATGAGTTTTCTAACCTGTGACACTGAGACCTTCTTAAAATAGAAAGGAGGATGAGCAGGAATCTTGTCATAGAGACTGGATGTCTTAGAAGAGGTATCAGAGAAGTCCAGAGGGAGGACACTGTTTAGGTTAGTGAAGGCATCGTTGAAAGTATTCGCAATTTTAAGTGGGTCCAGGGTGGGGTACCATCAATATTTAGCACTGAAGGTGACACCTTAGGATCTTTACCAGTGAGATCCTTGATATTTGACTAAAATTTCCTGCTGTCCCCCAACGAGTTGGTCAGCATCTCCCTATGGTATTTACTTTTCGCCTGTCGAATAGCACGTGTACAGGCATTTCTTGCTGCTTTATAAGCTTGCAGGTCCAGTTGCTTACTTGTGGCTTTAGCACGGAGCCAGAGATGGTCCCGTTGTTTCATGAGCATTAAGAGTTCAGGGGTACTTCAGGGGTACTCCAGGGGTGCACTGTGCCACGAACCTTCATCTTTTTAAAAGGAGCATGTATATTACAGGTGCACTGTGCCACGAACCTTCATTTTTTTAAAAGGAGCATGTATATTACAGGTGCACTGTGCCACAAACCTTCATCTTTTTAAAAGGAGCATGTATATTACAGGCAGCATTGAAAACATTGATAAAGTGCTCAAGAGCTACATTGATGTCATCAGTGGCGTCAAATAGGGCCCAGTCCTGGTAGCATAGCTGTTGTTTTAAGAGATCCAGGTGACCACACTCTATTGTAGTTAGTTGGGGGGAAGGGTACGGAATTTGTTCGACCAGCTGCAGGTAATAGGGGAGTGGTCACTAAGGGAGTCAGGGTGTATGGCCATGTTAGAAATGCGATCAGGGTGGTTGGAGATTATCCAGTCCAGGGTGGTGCTGGTTCCAGTCTTATAGTTTCTTCTGGTAGGTGAGTTGATGAGTTGTGAGGTGAAGGGCCAATAGGGTGTCCTTTATCGGGCCGAGGCCTGGTGCCAGCCAGTTTGTATTGAAATCACCAAAAATTATTGTCTCAAAGGGGTGGTTGAGGGGATGGAGGTAGTCAAGAATTCTGTGGAGACCAGATGCTGGGTCCTTGGGGGGTATGTAGACAGATAAGACTATGAGAGTTTTGTTATGAGCCCCAAGAAGTACTTTAATGGCAAGTACTTAGGTACAGCATCCAAGGTCAGTCTCAGGCAAGGCCAGACCCTTTAGGGAGTTTTTTTAGATAGATGGCGTAACCACCACCATGTTTTGTTGTCTTATCCTGTCTGAAAATGGAATATCCAGGTAGGGCAACAACTGAATCAGGTACTTTGGAGGACAGCCAGGTTTCTACAACAGACGGTGTGTCAGGGTCATGTTGTGCTACCCAGACTTTTAGGCTGTCGGTTTTGCACAAAAGACTACAGATGTTGATTGTAGCCAAAGTTATAGTGCCTTGCTTGTGATGAACATCATTTGAGGCCGGTCCAGCAGGACCTGGATTAGAATGGATGTTGCCTGATAGTAGAAGTAATAAGAGGGCAATCCTTAAGAGGTGTTCTCTTTGCAGCTTTGCCGATAGTGTGATAGTCCTTCTGGTTCAGCGGATCCTTTTTTTTTTCTTGCTCAGAGTTAGAAGCATAATGGGATGGGAGGGAGTAGTGATGCAAACCAGTGTGCTAGACAAGGCCCAGTCATTGATGCGAGGGAGGATCCAAGAGGGAGACCAAGGACCATTAGTGATCTTGAAAAAGTTCCTAGAAATACAGCCCTTGATGTAGTGAAGGTTGCCGTCAAAATCAATATTGATAGGTTGCTGAATGCAGGAGTTAGGGTTTCCAGCATGACAGAGCAGGATAAAGAAGTTGAGAAGGTGGGGTAATGTTTTCAGAGTGAGCTTACCCATAGTAGTTAGGGTAAGATTAATAGGAATTTAAGCAACAAGGAAGAAACAGTGTTGCAAAGATCCCTCTAGTGACCATGCATAGTAATTGTCTGCTTGAAATAGGATGAGATAGCAGCCAGTAGAGGATAGGAGTGGTTGGGGGGGTGGTGCGCTAGCGTATTTAATAGCGGCTGGGGTTGGAGCGGGTGGGTGGTACAAAATTGCAAGCCCAGCTAGCTTCAGCCAAGGAGCTGCTCAAGGGAAACCGCACTCCTCAGGCTGCAGAGAGAAAACAGTGCTAGGGATTCAAAGTGAACCAATGGCAGGACCAGTAAAATTGTGGTGTCCAGTAGGCGTTCAGCCTGCGGAATAAGGACCAATAGGGTGGCCACTGGTGAGTCCCTGGAAATGTACCTTGCTGGCCCCTGGAAGTGGCTGCTTGAAGTAGTGATTCAGCGTGGAGCACCCGCTGGCCGGAGGAGCCGAACCGCGGCAGCAACTGGAGCCCGAGTCGGGGTCCGGGACCTGAAAGGAGGAGAAGTTAGAGCAAGTTAACAGCCCTAGCCGAGGTGCTCAAATTGGTAGGTGGGACTGTGCACAAAAGAAGGGAGGAGGGGGTGAGAAAGTTGGAAGGGGACAATAAGAGGTACTAGAAGGGGAGGGGGGGCATTTGCTGGCTACAGGCGCCAAACAAAATTAGCAGGACCCTTTCAACCCTAACTGATGCCTAAATATAGTTAATTGTAATAATATCCTTATTTTTTTTTAAAGAAATTTGATAACAGATAACACGCTACTCCATGTTGATAGTGCCAAGGAATGTAACAAGTGCCTTTTCTGCAACTTTGAAGAGGCATATGCTGTGTTCTCGCACTGTTTGTGGTTGTTCTAAATGATGTGTATTTTTGTACAGTAGGGTTTTTTTCCAAATGGGTTTTTATCCTCCAATCGCAGGCTTTGTGGCTGTATCAGCCCATCCCCGTTACATCCGCACAGCCGTCCTGAGTCTCTCACCTACTTCACTCCCCAAGACCGGGCAGGTCACCATTGTGGTTGGTGAGCTTCATGAAGACCATCCTCCACATTTTCCACCAACATTTTCTCCCCTTATAGCCCCGGAACCTCAGTGAAAGGATGTATGTGGAGGCGTGCACATGCACCTTGGCCCGATTCTCCCCGGCGTAATGCCTAGCCCCTCAGACACCCTTTTCATCACACCTCCACATGATGCAATCAACGGCCAGTCCTCACCCAGCCCCCGGCCAGCCCCTCAGCAACCCAGGCCTGTCACCAACACGTGTGGTATGGCAGGAGGTAAGGTGCTAGCCCCTCAGCCCTCTACACCATGGCGGGGGTGTACAGTAGTTTAATGTGTATTGTAGTTACTCTTTTTGTATGTTGTATAGGGATGTCCTGTAAATGAGACCTGATTCTCGTAAGACCATTCCTTAAATATATTATCAGAGTTACATAATATAACTTGTATACATAAAAAAATAGGCAAACAAACAATGCTGACCTTTGGAGGTCATGGTCAATATTTTTAATACCCGTCATCCAGAGCATATATGCAGCCATTGCGTTATCACTTAAGCAGATCTTGGGCATTGGGCATTTTTTAACCAAAACACTAAATTGCACCCCCTCCCCCCAGTCCATCCCTCTCTCATGAACCTGTTGGGTCCCAGGTCTCAAATCTGCTTTAACTTACCCATTCCCACTCATACTGTACGTGTGACAAAAAGCTTTCACAGTTAACATTTCTTTACACTGTAACTAAAACAAACACATATGTGAACGTGTTTTTCATTATTTACTTTGTGACACTTAAGTGTGTACTGCACCTGTGCAGACATCCTGTTTTCAAGTAAGCAAATATTGGCTATTTTGAATTTTTTTTTTTAACTAAAACAGTAAATTGCCCCCTTCTTACTCTCACGAACTTATGGGGGTCCCACATCTTGGGGCAGATATTCAAAAGTTAGCCCAGGCGCTAAGGGGTGTTCGCCCGTGGTAACCGAGTCTTGCGCCCGATTCATGGATGGGGTCTGTATTCAGACATCCCCACAGCACAGACACGGCACATTAGCATCCAAGTGCTAACTTACCGCTGCACCCATGCAAATGAGGGGGCCTGCTCTGCGTTCAAGTGGAACGGAAAATTCAGAGGTTTGCACAGGCAGTAATTGCCACCCAAATGGGTGCAAAGTTACAGCCTTTGCAAACATCGATTCAATGGTGTGCAAGGCCCTGGTAGCTGGCAGTGGTACTGCAGCTGCCTCCGTCACCCAGCCCCTGAACCCTGACCTGTGTAAACAGTGGATGCCCACTGCCCTCAGTTGCCCATTGCCAAGATAGTAATACATTCCCTTGTGTCTAGTGGAACCCCCCACCCTCCAATCATCCATTGCCATATAATTAATGCTTACCCTGGTGTCTAGTAGTACCCCCAACATGCTGAGCACACATCCCAGTGCCACTCTGCTCCCTGGTGGCTTGCGGCCCTCCCTGCACTTCCCACACTGAGCACACCACCTTGCTTCCCCCTTACCTATTTGGCCAGTGCCACGCTGGGGATCTGATACAGCAAACGACACAGCATTCTTCTTACCACCTCAGCCGGCCATCGTATGGAATGAAAGGGAGTGAGAAGAAGCTACTAGTAATGTCCCATCTGTACAGCTGGAGCTGGTGCTGTTTTTTAAGCAGTCGTTCCACAGCTTAGCGTGACATCATCATCAGATGGACATTGGATTAAGTGATTTGATTCCATGTGGTGGCTCTGATGTGGAATAAAAGCAGAGATCATCATTCATAGATATAACTACAAAACATGAGTGAAGAAGCAAAGGAAAAGGGTCCAAAACATGCTTGCAAGAAAAATTATGGCAAAATGGTAATTATATATCCCACATCTCACATCTTGCTTGCTTTCAGTGATGGGTTCTTCGCAGTGTGGTTCTTTTTTTGTACTAATGAAAGACATTTATTAGTGGTTAAATGTGTTGCAGAGAAAGAATGGAGGTTACTAGAATCTTCATGCTTCTGTTTATACTGTTTATGTCCCACCCTAGAACACACCACTACGAGGCCCAGGCCAGGCTCAGGTGGCCGTCACTGGAAGCCTGCCTCATCTACCTGACTCTTTGCCTGGCATCTAAGTTACTGGGCCCCTCTCCTCCCCCTAGCCTCAAAGGGCTAATCACGGTCAAATCCATTCATAGGAGCCTCCGCACCTCAGGACAAACTCTCCTCATGGTGCCTAAAACAAGGACCAAAGCTGGGTCCAGATCCTTCGCGTTCACAGCCCCATCCAGCTGGAACAATCTCCCACAGGAGGTAAGAGAGGCAGGGTCGGGCCCCTGCTTCCGGTCCAAACTCAAAGCACACCTGCTCGACAGGAGTACTTGCCAATGCCTTAGGACCTGACCTCACGTCACCCCCAAGGAAGGTGACTTGACTCCTAGCAACGTAGCCCTTATCTCGTGCTCTCCCTAGATCTTCATGTTTATGTGCATGTAACATGTTTTTATATATCCTACTCTGGAGGTCTCTCTGACTGTATGTTCCCACTCCACCTACTCTGATTGTAACCCTATGTAATCTAGCACTGTAACACTATAAGTCATCTACCAACTTGTATTGTTCTGTTACTTGTATGTTATTTTTACCCCCCGGGTCGCCACTGAAAAAGGGACCTCCGGGGCCCAGTGGGCCTACCCGGTCAACACAATTCAATAAATAAATAAATGCTACAGACTGATGGATGTGTTCGTGGTGTGAATTGCATTCAGCGTCTAGTAACCTCTGTTCTTTCTGTGCATCACATTTAACCACTAACAAAGTCCTTTGATTAGTGCAAAACAAAAAACACAATATCAAGAACCCATCACTGAAAGTAAGCAAGATGTAAGATGTGGAATATATCTATACCTATACGTATGTGTGTGTGTGTATATATATATATATATATATATTATACAGGTGCGGTCACACATGTATATTAGGGTTGCGTAAGCACTTCTATGTTAAACTAAAATTTTTGCACCCTACAAAATGTGCCCCCTTTCAACCAATTTACATGAAATTTGGTAAGCACAGCCTCTGTGCTAGGATTTCTTGATCCTGCAAATTTCATGTAGATCGGTTCAGGGGAGACAAAGTTACAGAGGTGCAAAAAAATGCAAACATCTCAGTTTTTGAAAATGTTAAGACTTTGTTTGCCACCCAATAATTCAAAAAATAGAAGGCTTTGAAACCTGAAAATGTCAGGTTTGATAGAGGGTGGTCCAAGGTGTGTGCTTTTGTGGGTTTGAGGTCCCTCTGTTAAGTAGTTTTCAAAATATTTAATAAAAATGTTCCGTTTCTGAGCATGTGCAGTTAAAAAAATAAACGTTCAATTCACAACTGAATTTTTGCGAAAAGCAGCAGTTTGCACTATACGACACAGCTGTCTTTAATGAAACAGCTGTTTGTATAGTGTAAGCCCTGCTGCTGTCGCCACTTGTGGTTGTAGCCCTGCCATCATGACTGTGCTGTGCCTTCAACTGTATTTGCACACTGGGAGCCCCACCCGGTGGCAGTGCATTTATTGATTTAATTAATTAATTATTTATTCATTCATTTATTTATTAATTTTCCAACTGCCCCCAGTTTGTTGTTTCATGCACTTCACCCTCCCCAACAGAGTGGGACACTAGAGAGCCCACCCCAGTGTCCTGAAATAGATCAATTTTATATGTATACCTGCAAAGAAGAAAACAGATCCCCAGTGTCTTTTTTTTTTAATTTAAACCTAAAATAAAGAAAACGGTTCCTCGTCATCACCACCGTTCTCCTCCCCCCATTCTGACCCTCCCACTGAGTGCCCACCACCCCACCCCATCCTTACCCTATACTTCTCTCCAGAGGTTTTATGCTGTCATCTTCTGTGTACTGGGACACGCCTGCACTCTTCAAAGCCAAACCGTGAACTGACGAATAAAGCGTATTGCAGTATAATGTATATGGGGGTTAGGAGCTGGTTGCATTATAAGGCACAGCTGTTTAACAAGCCACAACTGTGTTGTATAGTGCAGCCCTTACTGCCGTGTAATGTATTTAGCGTTTAACAGCTGGATGCACTATACGACACAGCTGTCATTTAACAAATGACGTCTTTGTCGTATAGTGCAACCTCTGTTGTGTCATGACTTCTTTGTTAGGGACATGTGTGTGTGGAGGGAGCATTCGACTTATTGATGTCACAAGCTAACTCTGTCACTAATGAATAACAGACTTACTAAGAAAAATGCAGTAGGTAGAAGTTGATTAAAAGGGTGCAGTAGCTTTCACTTGCTATCATGTGTTTGTGACCCACAGCCATAGCACCGCTTTGCCTTCAACATTGAAAACGCAAACAGAAAATAGCTTTGGACAGCAACTAGAAGAACAAAAATCTCCATTGAAGAAATACACTTTTCAGTGTTGGCATACACAAAGAGACGAGTAATTAATCTATGTAACAGTATGCAAAGGAGATAATGCTGCTCATATTATAGATGCGGTATCCATTTCTGCCTAACAGATGACAGCTGCGGTTAAAAAGGAAGATGCTGAACAATTACATTGAGTATCCTGAAATGAAACTTTCTAATAGATCACACATGTTGTGGATAACATAAGATTTGTAGGTGTGACTCCCTCAGCTGCAGTTCACACTGAACACAGAAATCACAGTCTGATAACACAGAAAGTTTAAAGAGCGCACCACGAAATACAGAAAAAAACCAGATCACACTACACTCACACAGTCACAGTCATAGAGACAACAGCAGGCAGCATCCCTTTGCTGCTCAGGTTGGGAGTCAGAAGTTACAAGGGGAAAGTGAAAAATTATCAAATCACAGGTGCAGATCAAATACCAAAAATGAACTAAATCAAGTTGTCATCTCTTATTAAAAATAACATTACAGTGAAAGACACTTAAGATATATAATACATGACAGGCAGCCCAAAAACACAGAGGATCAGACGTGCTTTCAGCACTATTAATTTTCAGATAGTTTAGTTAATGATTATGGTAGCAGAGCACACAAACTGCTCCAATAATTAAACTGCATTTCAAAACTACCAGAACAGGACAGCATGTGCAGCGCGAGGATTACCCTACTGATTGGTTAGGGTTGTAATATGGTCCTACACAATGGTCCAACAGCCTCTTTCTACTGATAGATTCTGTGTTTGTCCCCTCTCCTCTGTCAGCAATTGAACCAGAGAGGTGGAGCAAAGCTAGGGGTATTTTTTTTTTTATATTTTGATGATAAGGCTCCCACTAGGCACAGGTGCCTGTTTTCAGGTGTGATCCAGGAACATTTGGGGTGTTTAAGCGACTCGCTCAGTGTAGCTCAGTACTCATGTGGAGATAGTGGGAATGAAACCCGGGTTGTTGCAGCATTTTCCGATCTCATTTGCAATTAGTCACTATATAGGCTGTACTGTCAGATTGGAGCTTTGCTCTACAATTTGCTATAAATCAACAATTTTTTTTTGTCAGCAACTCTGACTGGAATGTGAGCAGCACTATTTTAACTGGTTGGGCAGAGGGCACACTGGCAAGTAACAACACTGGCAGTCAGCTGTGTGAAGTGGGTGGCATCGTTTACGTGAGAAATAGCGTGATAAGGGTTGGTGTACCATCTCTTCCCAATCCAGAGCCATACTAATGTGCCAACCACCATACCCCAGCTTTTTCAGGGCAGCCAGTGTTGTGTGAGCCATGCAGTCTCCCAGCCAGTGACACCCCCTCCCACCCCCATCACTCAGTATTTCAAATTCCTTGTATCATTGTTCACATGACTAGCGTTTGCATTCAGTTAATTAATTAATACTTCGACTATTCGCATAATGCTACAATTTTCATCCTCCACCAGCCCCAGCCAGCAGTGCCACATAGGTCAGTCCGGTAGCCCAGCAGTCAAGCAGAGTGAATTCATTGTGCAGACTATGCAATCATGTGAGTTCTGGACTCCTCTTTTCCTTGCCTTCCATAGATTTACTTAGTTCAGTTGTTAAGATTTGACCGGACAGGCCACCGTGTTTTTTTCTCATTAATATATCACACGTGCTATATTATTTAAAATTATATGAGCCCCATCTGCAGCCAAATTGTCATTACCTTCTGACTGCACATAATGGTGTAAGTAATTTAGTGGGGCGGCGGGTTTGTTGGCAAATGTACCCGCGGCAGTAAACTCATTACTGGTACACAGACATACAGCAAAAACAAAAGAAGCACCATTTTGCCAAACACAGCCTTAAAGTATGAAATCAGTAGTCAACAATATGAAAATGTGAATGGTGCAAATATAGCCTGGGGGAAAAGGTATCTTGTCCAATCCCCGTGTCAGCATTCCCCCCCTACAGCAGTGTGGGACACTGGGGAGCCCACCCCCCGTGTCCCGAAATACTCTTTTTTTTTGTTAGTCATTTCCCTGGAATGAAAAAAACGTCCCACAATGTCCTTTTTTTTTAACCTGGAAGAAAGAAAACGGTCGCCGCTGTTTCCCTACCCCAAACCAGACCCTCCCACTCAGCACCCACCTACCCACACCCTCCTTACCCTATACTTACCTACAGAGGTCAGCGCTGTCATCTTATCTGGACCAGGACACATCTGCATTCTTCAAAGATGAACCACAAACTGAAGAATCAAGATAAGTGCCGTATAATGTATTTCAATGGCATTTTCAACTTATGTTGATATCTTTGCCGTTTTTTGGTATTTTTTCACCAAATTTTCAATATGGGCTTTTTGGGACCCCACCTCCTGAATATTGTCACTGTCATTTTGTTAATTGGGTCTAGAAAGTGATTTCGCGATTGCTGCATGGAATCATGTTTCAGGACCGATTAACGAAATGACAGTGCCATTGTTCATGAGGCAGGGTCCCAAAAGCTCATATTGAAAATTTGGTGAAAAAATTCCTAAAAATAGCCGCATTACGAGCGTGTGTTGCACAGTTTCTAGGCACATAACTGTGGTAATTTACATTATTTTAACTTCAGATTTTCAGCATACCCATTTTTTCACACCACCTCATGAACAGTACAGCTGTCATTTTTCATATCCTGTCTGAAACATGTTTTCGCACCTGTGGCATGGAATGGCATTTCAGTACAGATTTGAACATTTTCACCTATGGGATTTATGAGGCAGGGTCATAAGAAGAATATGTTGAAAGTTTGGGGTTAAAATATTAAAAAACAAAGAATTTATTAAGTAACATTGCTTGCAGGGATGCCCATTGCACCACGGAGGAACACACTGCCTTACTGTGCCAGTGAGCTGAGTTCAGGTGTGAATTCAGTGAGCTGGTTTACTGGGACAAGGTTGATGGGCAAGGTGCTGCAGCATGCAGCACCAGTCACGGACTGGGTAGGGACAGAGCAGTGTTTTGGCGCAGATGCCACACCCTGTGGTGGGTCAGGGAACCTCACCCACAAGATATCGAGATGTGTGCCGGGGTCTGCTGGGCCCATGCACTGCATCATGACTGTCTCCAATATTATATTTAGCTCATTTTCGGGGCCTGCGCAAATGAGGATACAGTTCAACTATCACAAAAAGAAGGGAAATTATTTGCAAAAAACTACATTAATGCAGACATTAGGGTTGTAAAAATTCAAAGCATATATTATACTGGTGCAGTAGCACCAATATAGTTAGAGTTGACCAAGCAGTTTAATGTTAAACCTCACATTTTGCACTTTAATAACTTTGCAACTGTTGCACTGATTTGTACAAAATCCCTTTTGTGGTTTTTGAGATACAGAGTGGTGAAAAACGCAAAATGTCCATGTTTTTTTTTCAATTTCTTTTGACAGCCATTTCTCGGAAACAACTTTTGGTTGCGGTCTGAAATTTTCAGGGTTGAATGCATTTGCCTCACAGATTTGCCTTTTGAAGGTTTGGTGAAACAATATTAATCCATTTAAAAGTTATTCCATTTTTACTTTTCCCATTATTTCCTATGGGAAAAATTAGATGTGCCATGTGAAAACAAACTTTGTTTTCGCATCTTGTTTTCAGGACCGGGTCACATGGTGTCGCAGGGATTGTGGTGTATTTTCGCAGAATTCCACCACACTCTTCTGTAGCAGGTTGTCTGGTACTCCTTATCTTGTTCATTCAGTTGAGTTAACTGTATGTGTCAAGGAAAAATCCCTCAGTTCTCTGATTGTATAGTGTGGGTGAGGATCTGTGTACAGGTCTTGATCAGAATCAGCAAAGGAGCTAGCCACATCCTGGGGTAAGGTGAGGAGAGGGGAGTTGGGTATGCTACTTTCCAAGGCTGGTGCATGCCTATCGACATGTTGTTTTTTGGAGCTGTGTAGCCAGTAGGTTCCCCACTCTATTTTCTTGTGTGTAATATAGTGTTTTTGTCTAACATACCAAAGTGTGCCTTCTACCTGACTTATACTTAGGTCCTAAATTGCAGCACTGTTTACCGCCACTAAAACCATGCCCTAAAAGCAACAGTACAGCTGCACCCCACCCCTCTGACACCGGGATGCCCACCCTCAGTGTCAGATGCCCTCGACCTCCCCCCCCCAAGTCCGTTGTATTTATTTGCCGACATCGGGGTGCCTAATCCCCATGTCGGCAGTACAAGGTCTCCCCTCCCCAGTAGTGTGGGACACTGAGGACCTCAGTGCCAGTGTCCCCAGTCAGGTTCCCCATCCCCAGCAGTCGGGCCACTGGGGGAGCCCTTCCAGTGTCCCAAGTCATGTTACTCCTCCCCGCCACTGTGGTACAAGGGGAACCCACCCCCAGTGTCCCTAAACATTTCTTATCCCTGTAAAAAAGAAAACAGACCCCCAACGTCTTTTTTTTTTTAAACCCTGTAAATAAGAAAATGGTCCCTTGTCTCCCCTGTCCACTACCCCCATCCCGACCCTCCCACTGAGCACCCAGCACCCCATACCCCCTTGCCTATACTTGCCACCGGAGATTGTCGGCTGGCATCTTCTGTGGACCGGGACATGTCTGCACTCTTCAAAGCCAAACTGCGAACTGAAGAATCAAGGTAAGTGCCGATAATGGCTGTCAATGGTGTTTTCAACTTATGTTGATATCTTGGCCATTTTAAGGTATTTTGTACCAAGTTTTCAACATGGGGTTTTGGGACCTCTCCATGAATACTGTCACTGTTGTTTCATTAATCGGACCTGTGAGGTGATTTCTCGGGCGCTGCACGAAATCACCTTTTGGGACAGAGTAATGAAATTATTGATGTTAGTACATAGGTCCCTTAAATATGTTGAAAATTTGGAGCAAAATACCAAAAACACCCTGAGTTACACGCGGTCATTGAAGTTTTCCTACACACGTGCTTAGTTTGCCAATTTTTAATATTTGCACTCCAAATTTTCAGCATAGCCATTTCTTCACACCACCTCATGAACAGTACATTTCTGAAATCCTGCCCAAACCATGTTCTTGCACCTATGGCATGGTATGGCATGGTCATTGCGCAAAATCACTTTTTGGGACCAAGTAACGAAATGACAGTGCCACTGTTCATGAGGTGGGTCTCAAATAGCCCATGTTGAAAATTTGGAGCAAAAATTCAAAAAAAACGCCCAAGTTACATGTGTTCACTGAAATATTCCTACACACATGAGTAACTTTGCACATTTTTAATATTTTCACTCAGTATTTTCAGCATGGCCATTTTTTCACACCACCTCATGAACAGTACGGCTGTCTTTTTTGACATCCTGCCCGAAATGTGTTTTTGCACCTGTGGTGCAGAGTGAAACATAAAAACATAGATATTGCCAGCAGATAAGAACCACTAGGCCCATCCAGTCTGGCCGTAGGCCCTATGTGATCAATGGCTTTTCATCACTCCATCCCCTTCCCTCTCAGGGCTCCCCTGTGCTTGTCCCAGGCATGCTTAAACCACTCCACTCTGCTTGCCCCCCACTACCTCTTGTGGCAGGCTATTCCAAGCGTCGACTACCCTCTCTGTGTAGAAAAACTTCCTCACATTATCCCTTAATCTACCCCCCTCCATTTTCATATCTCTCCCTTGGAAAAGGTCCCCCACCTGCACCTTGTTTATGCCCTTGAGGTATCTGAAACTTTCTATCATGTCACCCCGCTCTCTCCTCTCTTCCAGTGAGTACATATTGATTTCCCCTAGTCTCTCCTCATATGTTTTGTGTTGCAAGCCCTGCATTATCTTTGTCGCCCTTCTCTGGATAGCCTCCACCTTGTTTATGTGCTTGCACAGGTCTGGACTTCAGAACTGCACGCAGTACTCCAGGTGAGGCCTTACCAATGTTTTATAGAATGGTATCACCACATCCTCCCTCCTGCTATTGATACCCCTGCCTATGCACCCCAGCATGCCACTGGCCCTCCCCGTAGCCTTTGCGCATTGCTTTGATACCTCCCCCCCCCCCGACTATTTTTCTCTCCTGTCACCACTGGCTGGGGCCTCGTCAGTCATCCTGCCTGTTCCCCTCCATCTAAGACCCTCCCAAGCTGTACTCCCGATTTCCTCCTCTACCTGCGACATACCTCTGGAGAGTCCCCCGGTCCACGCCTCCGGAGCGGGGGCTGCCTTCTGCTCCTCGGTGCTACCTCTTCTGATACTCCTTGGGCAGAGGTGGAGGGCTAGACGAGATCCAGTGGGCAGGATCCAGAGTTGGAGGTGGGGGCTGGCAACGTCTTCCTCCCAGCCAATGGGTGTTTTCCGTGTTTGTGAGCGTGAGTCCTCCCCCCGGAGCATGGACATGCAGTGACATCCAGCATGGGCTGAGCGTGCTCCCATGCCCCTCCTGCGGATGTCCGCTGTTTCTCCCACCCAACATCAACGTGATCCCCCAGCTGTTGGACCCCCAGCCTCCGCTGGGTGTCGCTAGTGCGGGGAATCATACACCGCCCTCCCCAGGAGAGGAGAACTGTCCTCTGGACACTCAATCCTCTCCTCCCCTGCCGACCCCCAACAGCCTCAGCTCATTCCCAAACTTGGGTGACCGGCATGGTGTGAGGTGTGGCGTCCAGTGCCTCAACCCTCAGTGCCACCGGGCCGGCCCTTGCTTTGATACTTTGAGGCCGTCAGAGATGAAAACATCCTAGGTCCCTTTCCCTCTTCAGTGACAGTCAGCTCCTCCCCCCCTCATCCTGTAGCTCTCCCCAGGGTTCCCTCTAACCAGGTGCATTGTTTCGCACTTCTTAGCGTTGAACCTCAGTTGCCATGTCTCTGACCATCTTTTAAGCTTCTCTAGGTCTCTCTTCATTTTCTGAACCCCTTCTGGAGTATCCACCCTGTTGCAGATCTTGGTGTCATCCGCAAACAGGCAGACCTTTCCTTCCAGCCCATCTGCAATGTCACTAATGAAGACATTGAACAGGACTGGTCCCAATAATGATCCCTGTGTTACTCCACTGGTCACCCCTCTCTCCCTGGATTGGATCCCATTTATGACCACCATCTGCCTCCTGTCTGTCAGCCAGTTTTTAACCCAGTGTATCACCTTTTGTCCCATACCCAGACTTCCCATCTTGTTAACCAGCTTTCTCTGTGGAACAGTGTTCAAGGCTTTGTTGAAATCTAGGTAGGTGACACCTATCGCCCCTCCTTGATTAACTTCCCTAGTCACCCAATCAAAAAAATCTATCAGATTTGTTTGACATGACCTCCCTGCTGTGAATCCATGTTGCCTCAGGTCCTAGGCTCCCCTGGATTCTAGGTATGCCACTATCCTTTCTTTCAGCAGTGTCTCTGTGATTTTCCCCACTACCAAGGTGAGGCTGGCCAGCCTCTAGTTCCCCGCCTCCTCCCTCCTGCCACTTTTGTGCAGTGGTACTACATGAGCCCTCCTCCAGTTCTCTGGAACCCATCCCTATGTTGAGTGACTCTGTGTACAGAGCTGCCAGCGGTGCTGCAAGTTCTCTTCGCCGCTCCCTTAATATCCTTGGGTGTACTCCATCTGGCCCCTTGGCTTTATCCACCTTCAGCTTTGTGAGTTTGTTCAGACCTCTCTCCACTGTGAATGGACTGGTGTCCACTTCCTCCCCTCCACTGCCTCTGCCACCCAACTGTGGTCCTTGACCCTCCCCCGCATTAGTGAATACTGAGCAGAAGTATTTGTTCAGTGTTTCTGCCTTGTCTAGATCCCCCTCCTTACACTCTCCCTCCTCCCCTTTGAGCCTCACTATCCTCCCCGTTTTTTCTTCCTTCACTGATGTACCTATAGAATGTCTTGTCCCCTTTTTTCACCGTCCATGCTAAACCCCCTCTCTGTTTGTGCCTTAGCTCTCCTTACAGCTTTCCCTACTTCCCTTAGACATTCAAGGTACACCTCCCTGTCCTCCTTCCTTTGGGTCCCTTTATATTTCCTGAAACTCAGTTTTTTAGACCTTACTTTGTCTCCAACTTGTTTAGAAAACAATAGTGGTTACCTTCTTCTTTTCCCTTTGGCCACTATCCTAACTTACTGGTTTGTTACCTCCACTATGGCTTCCTTCAGTTTCCTCCGTTGCTCCTCTACCCCCCCCCATTACCTTTCCCTTCCCCAAGACTATTCTTGTACATCTAGCCATTTCCATAAAATCTGCCCTCCTAAAATCCAATACTTTTGCCCTTGTGTGGCTCACTTGGGTCCCTTTCTCCATGCTGAACCACACCATGTGTGGACCCCAGCTGCCTTTCCACCTGTACCCCTTTGACTCTGTTCACATTGGTCCATACTAGGTCCAGGATTGACTCATGCCCAGCTGCCTGAGACCAGCCCCATTGCAGGGATTCCAGGATGGCTGTGCTTCTGGCTGAAGCAGCCACCTGGGTGGTCCAATCCACGTCCGGCATATTGAAATCACCTAGTAGCAGGATTTCACCTTTAGCTGCCATGTTGTTTATGTCCTGTACTAGTTCCCTGTCTACCTCCTCCCTCTGTGCCCGAGGTCTATAGATCACCCCTGTGCAAATTGCTGTGCCATTACCTGGATCAAGGGTGAACCACATTGCCTCAGCCTCCCACGTCTTCCCTGAACTTCTGTAGCTTTTATACCATCTCTGACGTACAGGGCCACCCCCCACCCTTCTTACCCTCCCTGTCCCTACTGAACAGTGTATAACCCAGTACATTTATGTCCCAGCTGTGATTAGCAGAGTACCGTGTCTCTGTTATTACTGCTAAGTCAAGGTCTGCTTCCGCCAACAAGGCCTCCAGGTCTGGAACCTTATTTCCCTGGCTACGGGCATTTGCTAATGTGACATTCCATTGTTTATAGTCTGCCCTTCCTCTGTTCCTGTTCTCGCTCTTGCCCCTCCCCATCCTGGTTTGCTTTCCATGTGCTCTGGCCACCCCGTATCACCCTTATACACGCTTGTCTGCATTCCCCTCTGCTTGATTCAGCTATTACTGTTGTCAACTTATGTTCCTGCATGTTCCCATGAGGGGGGTGTTTCTAAGTTCCTTGTCCCTCCTGGCTCTCCCCCCTTGGCCAGTTTAAATGTTCACTGCTGAAACATTTAAACTTCTCACTAAGGACCGAGGTCCCCTTCTTGTACAGATGCAGGCTGTCCTTATTGTATAAACTCACATCTGCCCAGGTTGGGCCCCAGTCCCCCATGAAGCTGAAACCCTCCCTTCTACACCAATCCTTCAACCAGTAGTTGAAGGTCTGGATGTGGCGTGCCCTAGCTTCCCCTGTGCCCTAGACAGGTAGCACTTCTGAGAATGTGATGGAGCATGCTGTCCATTTCAGATTACACCCCAGCTTCCTGAAATCCTCATGGACTCTGGCTAACTCCACCCTTCTCCCTGCCAGGTTATTGGTCCCCAGATGGACAATGCCATCCATCTCCTCCCTCATAGCTATCGCCCTAGCAATCCTATGGATCCGCTTCCCATCCCTCCATGCAACAATTCCTGGGAGGCACTTAACCTCTCTCTCCACCCTGCTAGTTGTCCCTAACACTAACCCCCCCAGACAGTGGAGTCCCCCACTAGGAGAAGCTTCCCCCTCCTCTGGGATCCCCTGCCCCCCCTTCTTGGGTCTCCATCCTGGAAGACCGCCCATTGTAACTAGTCCCAGATATGGGTGCCTGTGTTGGGCTTTCCCTTTCCTCTAACACAGTGTAGGAATTATTAAGCTGGACCGGTTGGAGATGTACTTCTGACCTCCTCCCCTTACCCTCCCTGAGCCCACCGTGGTCCAATCACTTTTCTTCCTGGGCATCCTCTGAGGTTCAGGTTGTGGACCCGGTGGTCTCTGGGTGGGGTTGGATGCTGCCTGACCAATTCTGCTTGGAGACAGACAACCTCCTCCCTCAGCCCAGAGAGGTGCCTACAGATAGGGCAGCATCAAGAACGTCTCCCTGAAGACTGCTGCTCTACAACCACTGCACTGCACCACTCCCAACGTGTCTGTTTCTCTCCTATGTCTACTGCCTGTTTATGCCACCTCTGCTAATTTTTTTTCTTGACTTTTGCTACTTCCTGTGCGGATGCAGGATGCTGAAAGGCCCTATGGGACCTACCCTATAAACGTAAGTTGAGCCCTGTGGTGGGTGGATTGCAGGGCAGGTGGGTAGGATTACACTGCCAGCTGTGTCTGAAAACAATCAGCTAAGGAGTCTTCCAGCAGTGGCTCCACACTCCTCTCCCCGCGCTCGTCTAGGTGGATTGCAGGCTACTCCCTCTCTGCCTTCCTGCTTCCCACTAGTGCAGCTCCTTTCCGTTGAACTAGATTTAAAGCACCCAGTTCAGATTTTCAGATGTGTTGACATCACTGCCCACTGAATGGCATTTAGGGAAAGCTCTTAATTTAAAACCACACTAATCCCCTGAAATATGAGTCTGCACTTAAGGTACAGACTTAGCCAAGTACAAACGAACAGTCACAAACTTACCAGCAACCTGATTCCCTCAGTCCTGCCCACTGAATGGCAGTTAGGAGAAGCCCTCAATTTCAAACCACACTAATCCCCTGAAATATGAGCCTGCACTTAAGGTGCAAACTCAGTCAAGTACAAACAGTCACAAACTTACCAGCAAACTGATTCTTTCAGTCCTGCCCAGAATGGTGCAGTCTTTGCGGAAATCACCTTTTGAGACAGAGTAATGAAATGACAGTGCTACTGTTCATGAGGTGGGGTCCCAAAAGCCCATGTTGAGAATTTGGAGCAAAATACAAATAAATACCCGAGGTTATGAGTGGTCATTGACACATTTTCCCTCACATGTCGTAACTTGTAATTTTTTAGTATTTTCCTCCAAATTTTCAACAGAACCATTTTTAACATTACCTCATAAGCAGTACAGCTGCCATTTCTCACATCCTGCCTAACATGAGTTTCTGCACCTGTAGCATTGAATGGCGTTTTGCCATGGATTAACAAATTTTCACCTATGGGGTTTATGAGTTGTGGTGAAAAGAAGACTATGTTGAAAATTTGGGGTCAAAATGTGAAAAAATGGCAAAGTCATCACGGCTACATACATACAGTATATGCATCTCTAAAGGGATGGGCCCTGTGCTCCCACAGACAGATAAGGATATGATTATACTATCTAAAAAAGTAAGGAAATTCATTGCAAAAAACTTCATTAATGTATCAGTTAGGGTTATTACTAAAGCAACAAAAGCAGGACAGTGGAGTGTTGAGGGTTTCCAACCCTAACACCCACCCCCACCCTGAAGACACCGACAGGCGTCGGGGGTGTGCCTTGGGGTCGTCAGCCCTAATGCTTACCCCATTCCAGAAGTAAGTAAGCTGAGATGGGTACAGTATAGGAGAACCAGGTGAGCGTTAGGTCTGACAACCCCAAGATACACCCCCGCCACCTGTCAGTGTCTGCAGGGCGGGGATGGTTTTGCTGCTTTTGTCGCTTTAGTAACAACCCTAACTGATGCATTAGTGAAGTTTTTCGCAATGAAAATATATATATATATGTGTAAGTAGTATGTGTGTGTGTGTATATATATATACACACACACACACATATGTATGTATTTTTTTTTATTATTACTGTTTTACCTTTCTTTTTCTTGTGAGCTGTTTTGGATCCTTTTCCTTTGCTTCTTCACCAATGTTTTCTAGTCATGTCTATGAATGATGATTACTGTTATTACTCTACTATCCGGAGCCACCACATGGAATCAAACCACTTAATCCAATGTCCATCTGATGATGATGATGTGAAGGCAAGCTGTGGAACGACTGCTTAAAAACAGCACCAGCTCCAGCTATACAGATAGGAAAATACTAGTAGTTTCTTTTTGCTCCCTGTCTTTTCATACTGTGTCTGGCCAAGGTCGTGAGAGGAGGGCTGTGCCGTTCATCATACTGGATCCCCAGCGTGGTACTGGCTAAATAGTTATGGGGTGGCAGGGTGGTGTGCTCATTGTGGATGGTGCAGGGGGCTGCTAGGCACTGGGGATCAGGGTGGCACCAGGATAGATAAGGGTGGGGGTGTACCACTAGACACTAGGGTAGGCATTAACTATACGGTATCAGGTTATTAGGGGGGATACCACTAGACACCAGGGAAAATGTTCATATTATGGCGATGGGTAATCTGAGTGTGCAGGGTGCCACTAGACACCAATGACAGCGTTAATTATATGGCAGTGGCCAATTGGAGGGGGTACCACTAGACACCAGGACATGCATTACTATTACAGTGACAGGATATTGGAGGATGTGGGATGCCACTAGACACCAGGGACATAAGTCATACTTTGGTGGCAGGCAGTTGGAGGTGCCACTAGACACTAGCGACTTCAGTCATACTTCGGTGGCAGGTGACCGGAGGGTAGGGGTGCCACTAATCACCAGGGACATCACTACACATATGGGATGGCTGCATTGGGAGGTGGAGGGGTAGGGGTGCCACTGGACATCAGGGAGTACATTTAGATAAGGGGACAGGTATTCCTGGTGTGTGGTGGGGGGCACTGAGCGTCATGTCTGATGTCACGGGCGGCCACAGGAGGGGTTAAGACCTGCCACCGCTTCCCATGTAAATGAGCCCATAATTGGTATGCATATGGCCCTTAGCACCTTGCTTGCCCAGTGGGCTCATTTGCATGTTGCGGGCTTAATATTGCACTGTGGCTCCTGGTGCTATCAGGTCTGGGGGTGCCGCTTCCTGCACTTCCCTACGGGCTGCATACTGCACAGATCCATGTTGGGACAGCGCTACTTGACTTAGCACTTTGCCAACATGGCGCTATATTCAGTTGAATAGCGCCAGTGCACTGTTCAACTAATTATAGCAACTTCTGGGTCAGGCATAAGAGCAGGCACAGTGCAAACCTTTGCTCTCCACTTTTGTCTGTATTTCAGTATCGGGCCCCTTATGTTTAATAACTTGTGCCCACCCATCTTGCATATTTAAAAAGAGACTTTGCAGATCACTTCCCTGCAAAATAATTTTATACATTGTAACTTACAGAAACACACTTAGGAAAGCATTTTTCACTTGTGAAATCATTTTGTACTTCTTCTTTTCCTGTGCAAGACTATTTACTGTGGGGCACACACTAATAAACTTATGAAAAATCCTGATAAAAAGCTCTGTATATGTTCCTCCAAGGTAGCAGGTTCCTCAGTCTGTCACAAGAGGACAGTGTGACACTGGATCTCAGCTTGCTCCTAAGTGGGCTGGTGCCTGCTGCACTTAGAAGCACTCCCCAGCCCTGGCCACTCCTGAGCCTATGTCTCTGGTACAGACCTGTCACATACTTCTGCTTGGCCATTGTGCAGCCATAACCATTTACTATTTCATTACAGAAAATGTCAAAAGCAGCTGCCTCAGGACAGACTTTTACATACTTGAAAGTTTTAGGCTGAAAATCAAATGTGTTTTCTAGTTATTGCTGAGCAAAGGAAAAATGTGTCTTAAAATCAATATTTTTCCATAGTTTGTGTGACTGATATCTTTAAAACCATTAATCCATTTTTAACCTGCTACAAAGAACAGGTTTGCCAATTTTCAGATCCCTAGCCTCAAAGATGTCTGAGTTTTAAGTGGCCAAAACAGGGGGTTTAACATTAAAGTACTGACTCAACCCTAATATTAGTGGTACTACCATGCCACTATAGAAACATAGAGACATAGAATATGACGGCAGATAAAGACCTCTCAGCCCACCTAGTCTGCTCATTTTCCCTACCTACAGTCACATCGCAGACCCTACTTGATCTTCAACTTTACCCCCCTTTCCTTACACCTATCCCATGTCTTCTTAAATCCCATTACAGTTTTTGCTCCCACCACCTCATCAGGGAGGCTGTTCCAGGCATCCACCGCCCTTTCTGTGAATAAGTGCTTCCTTACATTTCCCCCTGAGTCTACTCCCCCAGCTTCATAGCATGATCTCTTGTTCTTGAGCATCCTTTTCTCTGAAAAAGGCTTCCCTATTGAACCTTATTTATACCCTTGAGGTATTTTAAAGTCTCTCATATCCCTGTATCCCTCCTTTCCTCCAGGGTGTACATATTTAGGTCCTTCACTCTCTCCTCATAGGCCTTTTGATGCAGATCCCGCATCATTTTAGTTGCCCTTTTCTGGAGTGCTTCTACTCTGTCTATGTCTTTCCAGAGTTGAGGACTCCAGAACTGGACACAGTACTCTAGGTGGGGTCTCACCAGTGATTGATACAGAGGTATCACCACCTCCCTCTTACTTCTGGTGATACCCCTTCCTATGCACCCTAGCATCCAGCTGACTCTCCCCACTGCCTTGTGACACTGTTTGGCCACCTTTAGGTCATCAGATATGATAGCACCCAGGTTTTTTTCCTGTTTGGTGGTCTCCAGTACCACTCCCCCTATTTTGCACTCTGACCCTGGGTTTCTGTGCCCCAAGTGCATGATTTTGCACTTTTTCGCATTGAAACTTAGTTGCCACATTTTTAACCACTCCTCAAGCTTACCTAGATCTGTATTCATTTTTTCCACACACACACACCCCTGTCATGTCCACGCTATTGCAGATTTTAGTGTCATCTGCAAAAACACTATA
Organism: Neoceratodus forsteri; assembly: GCA_016271365.2. NCBI lineage: Eukaryota > Metazoa > Chordata > Ceratodontiformes > Ceratodontidae > Neoceratodus > Neoceratodus forsteri. Next base: position 731,325,771 of record CM028137.1, read on the forward strand.
TCTTCCCTTCTAGTCCCTCTGCAGTGTTGCTTATAAATATGTTGAAGAGGACTGGCCCCAGTACTGATCCTTGCAGCACCCCACTAGTCACCCTCCCTTCCTTGGAGCGAACTCCGTTTTCCACCACCCTCTGATGCCTATACTCCAACCAATTACTTACCCTGTTTATCACTTTTGGTCCTACCCCTAGGCTGCCCAGCTTGTTTATGAGCCTTGTATGTGGAACAGTGTCAAAGACCTTACTGAAATCACCCAGTTAAAGAAATCTGCAAGATTAGTTTGACATGACCTCCCCCTAGTGAACTCATGCAGCCTCGGATCTTGTAAGCCACTAGATTCAAGATATTTCACAGTCCTTCCTTTTCAGTAGTGATTCCATTATTTTCCTCACCACTGAAGTTAGGCTAACTGGCCTGTAATTCCCAGCCTCCTCTCTGCTCCCACTTTTGTGACGTGGTACTACATCTGCCCTTCCCCAGTCCTCCGGGATCACTCCCATTTCCAGTGAGTGGTTGAATAGGACTATCAGAGGTGCAGCCAGCACCTCTCTGAGCTCCCTCAATATCCTTGGATGTATCCCGTCTGGCCCCATTGTCTTGTCCGCCTTAATATTTGCAAGTTCTTTCAGGACTCTCTCCTCAGTAGCCTTTTTGTTACCATCATCATTCCAGTAAGGAGTATTAGAATAAGTGTCGGCCACTGAGCAGTGTTTATATGTGATTTAACTTATATTATACAATGGCAAAGAAATTTCCTGTATTCTGATTGGTCAGTGGGTGCCTGAGACAGTGATGATATCACACAATAACATCATTGTATGGATTTACTTGAGCATTTGGAGCATTTGATGGACCACTTTTTTCTCTTCAGAAACAAAAAATCTACTAAAACCGTTTTTAATATTTTGTTTATTTTGTATAACATTGAGCCATTGTATAATTGCAATAAGGCACTCCAAGGTGTGTGTTATTGTGTAATAATGTCACTCCTGGGGTGGTGGAAGTACTCGGTTTCGCCTTGTGCTTCAATCCACCCCAGGAGTGACGTTATCACACGTGTAACTCACACCTTGTCATGCCTTATTGCTTAATTGTTTATGACATAGGTCTGTATACAACTTGTTTTGTAGATTTGATGAATCATCTGACAACAATCTGATTTTTTAATGGAGCAGCAGTTGGAGAGGATGTGTGCATTCTTAAGGTGGGGGAAGCCGGCCCGGCTGGCGCAGCGGTGGGATTTCTGCTTGCGGCAGCGGCGACCGGGTTCGGAGCGGACCGGGTCATCGGAGGGCGGCCGGGGAGAAGGACGGAGTGTCCTATGGACCACCTCCTTCTCTGGGAGGGCGAGGGTAGCGCTCAGAGCACTGAGGACTCCTGGCGGAGGCCGGGAGATCTCACGCTGCCGACGCTCAACATCCGGGAGGTAGGGCGGACGCTGGCGTCATTGCATGTCCCCACCTCCGTAAAGGGAAAATAGAAAATCAGGTGGGCAGGGCCACAGTCTCTATGAAGCCCTCCCGGGAAAGACCTCGAGTGGCTACCATCGCTGTGGGTCCCCCGACTAGATACAGTTCCGTGACCACGGGAAGACCGTACACGGCCCCGCCCGGGGTAAGCTGGGGGTGACTGGGGACCCTGCAGCCATAGATGGTGGCTGAGGCTTCCGGGCCGTGACCAGGGCCGAAAATGACTGGTGGCCCGGCCCAAAAAAAAGGTGGGGGGCAGCAGTTGGAGAGGATGTGTACAATATTAAATGTGGGGCAGCATTTGGAGAATGTGTATACAAAATAGAAATTTCTGGCTACACCCCTGCTCTCTATGAGTTGGACGAGGTAATCACTGAACCATTAACAAATCTTTTTGAGCCTTCTATTCCCTACACTCTGCCCAGCTTTCCTACCAAAGGTGGGAATAGAGAAAGGCCAAACTTCAAGTTCATAAGTATACACAAGCACCACGCTATGCACCAAACATTGAACTACTTGTACCCCTCATAGGTGTAACAGAAGTAGTCACATCCTGTTCCTGACCAATTCTGAGTTTGTAAATACATGCAATGTGCTCACTTGATTCAGCGAACATCATAGCAAGGTCATAGTTAGTAAATATGTGCATGAGTATGTCCCATTATTGTAAAAGAAAAAAACATTTTAGACACACTGAGCACAATAAGTTACAGGGGCCTCCTATTTCTGCAACCACAGGTTAAGTGTTAACCTTTTTCGTGCAGTATATCCCATGCAATGCCCGGGGCTATAGACAGCCACATTTAATATTCTTTAAATCATGCTTCTTCATACATTTATCAAAATTGCATGCCTAATGCTAAACATAAAAATGTTATAATACAGGCCAAGCCAACCGTAATAGAAATCCGTAACCATGATAGAATCTAACACCATGGTGCTAACATTTTGTATTATTTTTTGTGACAGTTAAAATAAATATTATCAGTTTTTCTATTCTAATCAACATCAGACTCCTCTGTAATCAAACTTGTAATCAGTTTTTCAGAATTCCCATCTGGTAGCAGTATCAGCAGCAGTAAAAAACAGGTTCCAGGAACAGGATACATTCTCCAATTATTCTTAATGGAATGTCATACCTCACTGCCTGGGATAAGTCCCAACCTTCTTCTGTAAATCTTCAAGTGTTTTGCTTCTTCAGTGAGATGTGGTGCTCCACATGAATCATTCTCTTGTTGCTTCAAACACTCATTTTTTATATACTTAAAATCACTGCCTCTGTGCTGCCTGGGAATCATTCTCTACAGATGAAACCAATTGTGATAGAATTACAATGCAATATAATGCTTTTGGTCTCTGCTGTTTTGTTAGTGCCCAGAGGAGGAGGCCTTTGCATCTGATGCTGAGTCTTCTGTTCCAGAATCTCACTTGGGACTGCTCCAGTACTGCTTACCCAGTCATTTAGGCTTTACAGATTCATCTTGTGTATTGATTGCTCGGACATTCTGTTTTCCCTTGCTGACTTCTGTGCTGGTTGTACCAGCTGTTCCTTTAAACATTTTTAGCTACTGGAGTATTTTTATAACTGTAAATGAAACTAAATCCACAACTCTAAATGTTAACATACAAAGGTCTGCAGAAGTTGTGTGGTTGGAAGCATGCTCAGTATAACCCTTACATGAAATTTTTAGTGTTGCCTATCTTGACATAACTATGCATGAATTTCCACTCCTGCTTTACTGTTTCGGTACATTTTTGGCCATATCTAAATGATTAGTTGTCAGGTAGATAGGTATTCATATTTATTGTCTCTATTTCTTTAGAATGTCATGATCAAATTAGTGGTAACTGATTATTCGTGCAGTTCTTCTCTTTGTAATTTGCAGTTACATTTTTACTATTACAGGGTTGATTGTTATGAAACTCGGTATGGGTATTCATTGGTGCTATTTAATAAAGGCGCCACAGTATTTGGTATGATAATCGAGCTACAGAAGAGCATTTCCTCTGAATTGTTATGTGTTTGGCTCTTAGACCTTGGTGTGGTATTAGAGCAGAATCTTATTTCTTCTTCTGCATCTGTGCCATGCACAGGAAACTCTAGCCACAGCTTGGGGCTCTGTAATGCCCAAGCCCACTTACCACCCTGGTCCACCTCAAGATCATCCTGAAGATAAACCTGATAGTGTTTGATTACATGGATGAGGTATACTGTACCACCCTCTAAATCCACCCTTGACAGGCTGTCCCCCTCTTCTGCTCCTTCTGTTCTTTTGACTTTACTTGGATCCCCACCCATCACTGTTCCTTTTACCGAATTTAACTCTCCCCTCTTGAGGACCTGTGTCTCTCTTACTGTTCCACCTTCCTTACCAATGTATCCTCTTTTCTGTCCTGCCAACTCTCATCTTCTTCCCCTTCTAAACAACTCTTCTCCCTCCATTTGTCATATACATTTTTCTTTCAGTGCCCACCTCTAAAGCAACCTGAACTGGGCAGTCTGCCTTTTCCTCTTGTCTTCCACACCTTTTGAATGGCCTCCAGCTACTATTCCACTCCTCCTGTCCCCACTTGCAAAATTCTCCCTGGGGTTCATTTCTCCCTCTTTTTGCCTGCAATTAGCCATTTTGTCCCATTTCTCTTCCCTTTTCTCCTCACCGTTTTCCCTTTCACTTATCTGGTTGCATCTCAGCCCACATGCCCTAAGTTATTACTTAAGTAATAAGGCACAACAAGGTATGTGTTATCGTGTAATAATGTCACTCGTGGGGTGGGTTGAAGCACGAGGCAAAGCTGAGTGCTTCCATCACTCCAGGAGTGACGTTATTACACAATATCACACACCTTGGAGTGCCTTATTGCACCTATACAATGGCTCGATGTTATACAAAATAAAAAAAAAATTTAAAAAAGGTTTTAGTAGATTTTTAGTGTAGCAATATATCTTTGTTTCTGAAGAGAGATCCAAAAAACAATCCAACAAATCAATACAATGATGTTGTTGTGTAATAACGTCACTGTCTCAGGCACACACCGACCAATCAGAGCCCTGGAAATTTTCTTGCCATTGTATAATTTGTTTTAGGTACTCTGTGCCCCCCTTTGACCCTATTTTATCAATGGCTATGGTATTATACTTCTTATCTCCTTTGCATTGTATTTTTTATTGCTTTTCATATACCATATTTAAGGGGCGTTTTTTTTTTTTGCACATTGTTCATCTGATCTCACTGCTGTAATTTTCCTGATGTGATGTAATTTTACACTACTTTTGATGTCATATTGGACTACTCTTGTATTCAGTACCATTTAGTAATTTCCCCTTGTAACCCTCTGCATGGGTTGCACCTGGAAATGAACTTCTGGCTCAGTGTGCCTTAGCTGAGGAAACAATAATAAATAAATGAATAAATCAAACAATAAATACATAAATAAATAATCAGCTACATCCTATGAATCACTAGCCTAATTGTGGTCATATTTATTAATTTCATTTATATTGCAGTGTTCCCAAAGGACCAAACTGCCTCACAGTACCGAAGCAAACTGTTCAATATCCACTAAAAATTAAAAAAATAAATAAAAGTCTTTAAAAATTCTGAAATATGGGAGCAATTCTAATATATGCTGATAAAATATTTCAGAGGCTGAGAACTGCCACCGCAAATGTCCAGTCAACCACTAATTTTAATATTAATGGAAGGACCACCATGAGTGTCAGTCTCCCAGAACAGATGGGGTGCAGCTAGTTAATCAAAGTTCTGAAGAATAGGCAGATACTCAGTCCATTCAGGAATTTGTACATATGTAACAAAGTCAACATAACACTGAATAGTCATCCAATCTGCTGTAGCTTGTGCAGGAAGAGGTGCTATGATCCAGTATCTAGCGGATGCCAGAAGCCGGGCATATGTTGACAAATGCTTTTCTCAGGTCTTCAAATTTTAGGCAGGCTTGTGAAATGGATTTATTCTTATGATGACAGAAGCTGCTCTTGGCGACTGCTGATACCTGTTGCTCTAGTGCCATCTTGCTTTCAGATCTCCCAAGTTTCTTATACTGGATAGGTTTGGGACAAAAAGAAGGCACAAGGCCCATCAGGATTGTCCCCACAACAAAAGTGGATAATTGATTCAGGTAGTATTGAGTGTTAAGCCATATATCCAACTGGGATGTAAATGACTCAAAGTTAACTGTATCAGTCAAATTTTTGGTAATGAATTCCAAGATTTAGCAACTCAAATTGAGAAAAGTTATCACTTTTTTGTATTGGCCCAATCTACAAGTAATTGTTTGTTGTATGCCTGCCCACTATCGTTTCTCTGCTAAGATAAGTCCACATTGTTCTCTTATATGGAAAATTTTAATAATTTATACACAAAAGAATATCCCCGATATCTACGTACATCTAAGGAAGGAGACCTGTTTCTCTTAGATGAGATTCATAACTAAGGGAATGTAGGCATGGTACCATTTTAGTGACTCTTCTCTGAATTAACTCCAATCGATTTGTGTCTCCTTTAAGATAGGGACTCCAAAAAGGTGAGGCATAATCCAGTTGTGGTCTAATATAAGTCCTATAAAGAGGTAATAGGCAGTGCTCTGATTTACTGACAAATGTTCTTTGAATTTGTTTCATTACAACATTAGCAGATCTAATCACCTTGTTGTAATGATTATTCAGGGATAATTTATGGTCAATTATGATGCCTAAATCTCTTTCATTAGTGGTTGATTTTAACATAATGTTATTAAGATAGTAATTTATCTTTGGATTTTTAGTACCAAAATGAAGGACCGAACACTTATCAGTATTAAAAAGCATCGAGTTTTTCTGTGCCCAAGATTCAATACAGAGGAGATCATTGTCAAGAGACTTTATGGCAGATACAATATCAACCCTACCACCCATTTTCTTGTCGTGGAGCAAATTTAGACAGATGACTATATGGGGAGACAGGCATATCGCTATAGAAAACATTAAATAGTAGTGGTCCCAACACAGAACCCTGTGGGACTCCACTAGTAACTTGACCTAAAACTGAAAAATAACCATTTATTTTTACTGTTTGAGACCTATTTTGCAACCAGCTAGCAATCTATTTAACAAGATAAGATGAAAACCAAATTTATGTAATTTATTAATTAGGATGGGATGTGACAACTTATCAAAAACCCTGCTAAAGTCAAGCAATATGACATCCGATGTGATTTTAGCATCCAAATATTGCCTTATATGATTATAAAAGGAAATAAGATTCATAGAGCATGAATGGCCCTTTTGTAAAATAAAACATGAGTCCCATCATGGATACCTAAGATGTCTATTTCTTTCTCAGACAGCACATTGACCAGGCGTCCATTACTTTCCTATTATAGAGTGAGACTAATAGGCCTATAGTTTTGTACATTTGATTGATTACCTTTTTTGTAAATGGGAACTACAGTGGCAGAACGCCAATCATCAGGGATGTTTTCCTCAAGTAAGGACTTGTTAAACAATAACGTTAGTGGAAAGGCCAATGATTTAGCTGTTCCAGTTATAAACCTTGGGTTTATATTGTCAGGTCCTGAACTTGAATTTTTATTTATTTGTAATAAGGCCTGAAAAATATCATCATAATTAAAGGACGGAATATGAGACATATCATTATCTATTACAGGGCATGCCTCAGGTGGATTAAAAACTGAACAAAAATAAGTGTTAAAGTGATTAGCTGTCTCAGCATCTGTATTAATAGGAATCCCATTATTCAGTATAGGGCCTAAAGTTTTATTGTTACCCTTCTTACTATTAATGTAACTAAAAGTGATTTATGACTGGCCTTTGAATGAAGCTAATTTAAATTCAAATTTTAACTTTGCATGTTTAATTGCCGATTTAATTGAAGAAACCACAGTTTTATATTGTAATTTAGTATAGGAATTTGGATTTTTTCAAGTTTTTAAAACAAGATTTCCTTTCTTATAATTAATTTCTTAATAGTTCTATTGAACCAAACAGGAATTTTACCTTTGTTATTGTATTTCTTTTTGGTAGTTACAAACATCCTTTCCAAGTAGCATATGAAATCTTTTAATTTTATCCATCACGATTTACTGTTAAGTACCTAAATTTTACCTCCCAATCGATTTCAGTGATTTTAGTATTAAGTAAATCAAATTAGCATTGTTGTAGTCCTTATATATACTAATATTACAGGTTTTAGGATTAATAATATTTATATTAAAATTGATTGTGTTGTGATCACTATTCCTATTGGTGCTGATATTACTATATCAAAGACCTTATTTTCAGTATTAGTAAGAACTAAGTCTAGTAAATTTAACCCCCTAGTGGGGGAATCCACCAATTGTACAAGTCCATAGTCTACACATGTAGAAATAAATAATTTTTCTTGTTCAGTATTGCCAAATAAAGTAGCCCAGTTGATACCGGGGAAATTAAAATCACCCATGATCAAAGTATCTCCCTTATCAACTATATCAGATATTACATTTATCAAATCAGAAGTATATGGCATATCCACAGATGGAGGTCTATAGCAAACACCCAAAGTAAGCTTTGGTGACCTTTAGGTAAAATAGTGACCCATATAGATTCAGTGGAGGTAGAAACAGGAATTTCATATGTTGTAATATCCTCTCTAGCATATAGACATACTCCTCCCCCTAGTCGATTTAATCTATCCTTGAGATAGAGTTTGAAGTTTAGTATTCCCTGGTCCATCCTGAAGAGAGTCCCACCATGTCTCAGTAATTGCTATAATATGAAGACCCTGTTGGATACATTTTAGCTCTAATTCAGATTTCTTCGAATGGTTTTGGGATCTTGCATTACAAAAGAAGAAATTACAATTCCTATTTCTTAAATATTCATTAGACCCAGTAAGAGAATTGGCAGAATAACCATTCTCCCCCATGCATGTTAGTTTAAATGGTTGTTAATGATGGAGCTTTTATAGTTTTACCTAGTAATGAGCTTCCACGCCTACTGAGATGAAGACCATCCCAGCAGAACAGTGAGTCACTTCCATAAAAATTCTTCATAGCCACAAGCTGCATGCCATAAATGGTGGACAGCTTCAGAGTGTCAATTACCACTGAAGCCTGTTGATACAAGACAGTTATCAGGAGCTTTGACTTTTCAGGGTTCAGCCATAACCAGATTGTGGCTTTCCAGTACTTAACTTCAGATAACCAGTGATCTTGAAGTAGTGGCTTGCCTGCCCTGGGCAAATGAGAGGTACAGTTGGATATCATCTGGACTGTAGTGGTACCTCAACCCATACCTCCTAATGATCTTCCCTAAGTGGCAGCACATACATGGTGAAGAGTATTGGGGAATACTTTGGATCCCTGGGGTACTTCACAATCAGGATACACAGGTCATGATGAGAAATTACCCTTCATTGTTTCCAGTTGGTGACAAACGATTGGACACTCTTGATTGTAATTTTACTCTGATTCTGGAGTTGTTTATAGAATTATTCATCACCTAGAGATCTAGTTTTCCTATATTTGACCAATGTTGCATCTTGGGAGTGGGAACATATGGAATAATGGCTGTGTAGGTGTGTATAACAAGAATGTTGTGCACACCCGAGGTGTGGGATGACATATAAACCCAGAGAGCGAAGTCTGAGGGGTTTATAAAGGCATCCCACATTGAGGGTGTGTGTTTGAGTTTTACACATCTACACAACTTTTATTTTATATAATTTGGTGGCCTTTGTTTTTTTGCCTCCCACTTTTACAAGTAATCAGTAGTGTGGCAAGAATGGTAATGGAGCACAGCAGAGAATAACAACTGCTTAACTTTTAACTTAACTTTTTATTTTTGACATAGAAATACTAACATGCAACATTTCCAAAAGCATTTAAAAAACATTTAAAATATGCAACATCCATTTGCCCCACGGAGTTAGACAGAGTGAGAGTCCGATGAGAAGGCTCACATGGAAGGGTGAGTCTGTGACAGAAGCTGAATGTTGCTCAGCTTGAGGAACAGTGGCTCACAGCGTTCCCTTAGAAGAGGTCAAGTGGGTTTGCTGTTATAACCAACTGGTTATTAGGGCAAACTGTAACATACTTCTCTATGGAAAAAAACCGAAGGTCAGTAATTATAACGATAATAACGTCTTAGAAATCTAAGGGTAATTCTGTCCCTCAACCTTGTAGACTGTAATGGGGGTATGCTTCTCTCAGATTTGAGAAACTCCACTAACCAAAACACCCAGGGCTGAATATTCAAAAGGGTTGCGCCATGCGCAAGTCCAAAATTGCGCCATTCTGCCATATTCAGCAGGAGGCAGTTGCACCCCCCAAGTCAAGCTGGGCAACAGCGCAATGCAAATGAAGGCATGTGCAACGGGAGGGGGAGGAACCATGCATAAACTGCACAGCCTGATATTCAGTGGGCTGTACAGAGTTGTGCAGGCGCAACCCCCAGCCTGCGCCTGCACAACTTTGAGCCAAAAAAAGGGTAAGTCGAGGGCCACCCACAGGTGAGCTGCCACATTGCAGGCGCCAGCACAGCAGGTGCCACCTGTGGCTGGCCCTCCAACCTACTCCTGTGCCCCCGCAGCCCGATCGCGGGCAAAGTGTAAACATCCTCCCACCCCGACTGGCCCGATCGCGGGCAAAAGCATAAAGTCCCCCCTCCCCCCCACTGGCCCGATCGCGGGCAGGCGCTAAATAACCCCCACCAGCCCGATCGTGGACAGCAAAGTGTCTCCCCCAACATATTCCTGGTGGTCCAGTGGACGCTAAGCCCGATGCAGGCTGAAGAAGTTTAAACCCGCCCCGAGACATATCCCTGGTGGTCAGTGGACCGCTAAGCCCGATCATGGGCTGTAAATGTAAACACCCCCAAGACCATCCCTGGTGATCTAGTGTCCCCCACCCACCCACCCGAGCCCACCACCCCACCCCAGGCGGCGGAGGCAGCATCCTACCGCCTGCCACCCCACACCCCGCTGACTGACTGCCGGTGAGGCCTGCATGCCGATGGTGCAGGCAAGAGCCAATGGGCATGACAGCCACACTGCTAAAGGCAGTCAGATGTGTGAATGAATGAATTCATTCATATATCTGGACACTGCCTTAACTCTAATATGGGCACAGCCCGGTGGCTCTTGCTCTTACCAACAGGCGTGCTGTGCAGGCTGATCGATCAGCCGAGAGCGCTGAAGTGGGTGAGCGTACTGCAGCCAGCGGCTGCGAGGGGCAGGTGGTGGGGCTTCGTAGGTGGAAGTGAAGGTACCGTCTCGAGATATGATGGCAGGGCGATGTTGGCATTTGCAACTTTCCTTGTCGAGCTTAGCGATCCACTGGACTCCTGGTCGTTGGGGGTTTCAACTTCTTCAGCCTGCGATAACTAGCGTCACTGAACTCCTGAATATATTGAAGGTTCGCTTTTCGGCCAGCGATGGGCTTCCTTGATCACTGGACCACCAGGGATATGTTCTGGGGGCACTTTGCTGCCAGCGATGGCGGGCTGGTGGGGGATTGTTAGCTTTTGCCAGCGATTGGGCCAGTCGGGGAGGGGGATGTTTATGCATTTGCCAGCTATCGGGCCAGTTGGGGTGGGTGGGGATTTCTTACACATTTTCCCATGATCGGGCTGCAGGGGGTGTCGGTCCCCGACGGCTGCTGCCTGGCAGGGCGCCAGGTGCAAGTCCTCGGGGATCGGTGCACCTGCATGCTAATGGCATGCAAATGGGGCCATAAACAGATGCAAATGGGCCCCCTGCACCTTGCATGAATTATGGCCCCATTTGCATGTCACCTTTTGAATATCGGAAATTTGCGCGGCGCAATGGTACTTGCACCACCACAACTTGAATGCTGTACTCTGACCACGTGCGGTGGCACAAGGTTGCACTGCGCCATGCACAGTGGCTGTGGCTGGGGGTGATATTCAAAAGGGTTGCTCAATAGTGCAACTCCTTTGAATATCGCCCGCCACATCCCTACACAATTACTCTTTTGGCGTAGCCAAGGGCTTCGCGCTAAGAATCGCAAGAGTTTGAATATCCAGCCCCAGGCTTTATTCATACTAAGGTTAAGGTTGATTTTTCTAATTTTACTGCTGCCAGGTCAGCAAGAAACTTCTTCAGGTGGAAGTGCCAGCAAGACCGCACAACGATAATTTTATAGGGCGATTCCATACAGATTATTTTCAAATGTGGAAAATAATAGCATGGTCTCTGAGGCAATCAGTGTGACACTAGAGGCTGTTATTTTTCAGGGCAGTAAAACAAATTCCAGTCTAGCAGGCTGTGATTACCAGATAGTTGTATGAGCCTGGTACACTAGCTGAGGTAACAATTTAAGTGCAACCTCCTCCCCTGCCTAGGGGTAACCTGCAGACTCATTCCATAAGGAGGGAGCCCATGAAATAGTAGTCACTCACTTGGCCTCCAGGGCCTGTGGTAACCTCCTGGGTGTGGGGACATCTTTTAAAATGATGAAGGCAGCAAATCGTCTTGTTAGCAGGTAAACACTTTGTAACCAGTAACTGACTGTCCAAATAAAGTATAAAGTTCAGCAGAATCCATTTTAATTTAAGTAAAAGCTCATGAGCTTATTACTACAAAGGGAAAAATCGTTCGTCCCAGCTAGGAGTGATACAGGTGCTTTACTTCCTACAGGGTAGAGTGTCTTTAATGAACTTCATTGTCCCATTCTGGGAGGCTCATTTTCAGGGCACTGACCCTTTAATTGGCATCTTCATAACTTCTGGGGTTGCACAGAACCCTAGGAAGTAGAGCATCAGTGATAGCTGTAGATTTCAAAATACTTGATAGAACACAGCATGATGTAGATCCAACTCCAAGCTGAGATTTCAAAAGCACCAGCTATGATAGAAATGGGACTAAGGGACATTCTGCTCAGGAGCTTCCCGGGGATGCCAGACTTCCAGCCATCCCATAGACTCAGTACGCACTTCACCACTGCCCCCTAAGGGAGAGTTCACCATAGCCTGACCTGGATTCTGGTGCATCCATCTCCTTGTGAAACTGTGGTAGCCAACTTAGACATCCTGGAGCTTACATAATCTCCACCTATTCCGTGCATTGGTCCCAGGTACTTCAGGACCTGTGTGGCTCACCACACAGTTTAGAAAGGGTTACAGAGGGGCACTACTCACTGGGGGACTGCAGCTGCCATGAGTCCTGCCTCCAAATTCTCTACTCAGTTATCCCTCATGGAGCAAAGGATCTCCGGTCATGTGGTATTGCCAGCCCATTACAGGGTTATCCTCTCTGTTATCTGTGACAGGGTTGAATACAGCCTTGTCCCAGTTGTTATAGAGAAAGAGTTTAAATGCAAGGATCTGTTCTGTTCTTTCCTTTTCTGTCTCTTCTCTGTCTGGTTGCATAACCAGATATTCTCATGAGACCTAGGACTTGATCACCCGATGATCTTGCAATTCTCTGCCTCTCACTCTCTCTACCCTCACTTTCTGTTTCTGCCTTTTCTTCCCCTTGCATATCTGAAGATATAAAAATATATGTGAATATTTTTGTGGAAATGTAATTGATACTTTGTTTAAAACTGTATATAGTTACACTGTTGAAATGACTGCAAAGCTATTTGGAACTCAAGGGGTTAACCTGAGATGCAATTTTTAAGCCTTTTGCAGAAGATGTAAACAAGAGGTCGGTTCTGAACCACAATGTGCTTTTTGCTGCACCTGCTGAAACTGATAAGAGCATTGGAAACTTTCAAGAACACTGTGTAAGAAGCATGCTATTTTCTTAACATGCTCCTGCACAGACATATAAAAAGGAGCCACAATTTTCTGCAAAAGAGAGAGACAGAGACTGAGATTGGAAATTGAGAAGAGAAACTCAGAACGACTCTGTTTTTTACGTTTCTATTGCCATAGTAAATGGTTCTTCTGAACAATTTTTTTTTTTATTTTACTGTTAATAATAAAACTCTTGTGAATTTTACAACTGCTCCTGGTTTTCCTATGCTTCCTGACCTGTGCCTTGATGACAGATGGTGTCAACCTAAGTGGGATGTATGCCATGCGTACTCTAAGCCAGGAGTTTGGTGCGTGGTTACTAGACCTGGTACCAGGGAGGCATAGAAGAATGGTATGGATTCTGCAGCAGCAAGCCCAGGAGTGGTTACCAGAAGAATGGCAGCCAAACTAGCAGAGACAGAAGTCCAAGTTGAGATTGTACAGCTAGCACCAGTTATGGTAAAAGAACATTCAGTGACAGAACCTGAAAGCCTGAATGCCTTTTTCAAATGGTGAGCTATGCAACAAAAAGAGACAAAGAAACAGAGAAAAGAAGAAATGCAACAACGTGAACAGCAGAGAAAAGAGGAGATGCAGTGACAGGAGCAGCAAAGAAGAGAAGAGGAAAGATTCAGTGACAGGAGCAGCAGAGGAGAGAAGAGATGCAGTGAGAAGAACAGCAGAGGAGAGAAGAGATGCAGCAACAGGAGCTGCGGTGGCTGGATGCCTTGCAAGCTATCAAAGGCAGAGGATCTGGCACAGATCCAGATGAGCAACAGGACACAGGCAACGAAATACATTAAACTTACAAAGTTGTGTCCTCCGATAATATAACATACCTGACAACTTTTGAAAGGGCTGCCACAGCCTGCCAGCGATAAAGCAGTAATGGGTATCGACTGGTACCTTACCTGACAGGAAAAGCCCAACTTGCTTACAACAATATGGACACTGCACAGTCTGAAAACTGTGACCTGGTGAATAGCGAAATCCTAAAAGGGTATGACATCTCAGGAGAACCTACAGGCAGAGATTTCGGTCTCTGAGTACAAGTAAGTCGCCAGTCCTAGAAGCCTTCACCTGACTCAGAGAACTCCTGATAAAATGACCAACCAGAGTGAAAAACAGTCCCACAGATCATCGACACATTTGCAATGGAGCAATTCATCAACATTCTGCCTACAGATGTGCAGCTTTGGGTAAAAAAACACCGACCAGAAAGAGGGAAAAGGCTGTTTCTTTGGCTGAAGACTACCAAATGGCCAGACAGACACCACAACAGCGAGATAACAGCCAAGCACTGGTAAGACATTCTTTTCCCATTTAAATTCCAGGTCTGATAAGAACTCTGGTGGGGTAAAAATCTGCACCCAAAGACTTTACTTGCTATAACTGTAACAAGCCAGGTCATATTGCAAGAAATTGCCATAGTAAGAAGAGTGATACTGGAGTACATTTGTCTTTAGCAAATTGGGGCAAGTACTTAACAGATGTGAGAGTGGGAGATAAGACTGTGAAGGGACTTATAGATTCGGGAAGCAGACAGACCCGAGTACATATTAAAGTGCTAGGAAAACCATGTCCGAAAGGACCAGGTACTGGTGTCATCTGCATCCACAGGGACACTCGATACTATCCCACCAGCCAAGTGACTCTGATTATTAATGGGGTGTTGCACCAAATGAAAGTGGGGGTAGTACCTAAGTTACCTGTACCTGAGATTATTGGAAATGACTTTTCAGGATTTACTGAGTTAATCAAAGAGGGTGTAAATCCTGATGTTTCAGCAGCTGAGGTGACAAAAGCTCAGGTAAAGAAAATCTCAGATCGTGGGGACTCTTTTCCTTTCGCTGATTTTGATTCAGACTTGTTTGAGCACAGCTCCAAGATCCGGAAGTCCAGGAAAGAAAGAAGACACCTGAAGAAACAGTGGCTAGGAAAGACTGATGGACATAACGGGATAACATTTGAAAATGCTGAAACTAAACTGATTACTGATTGTAATTTTCTTTCAGATCAAGCTAACAATGTTTCTCTCTAGGGTTATTTTAAGCAGTTGGGGGTGAAACGAAAACAGGGTGAACCTATGTTTAAAAAATGTAATGGGCTACTGTACAGAGTTTGGGTTAAACCTCGGACGCAGAACCTGATAGAACAATTGGTTATACCACAAAAGTATAGATCTGAGTTGTTACAGATAGCATATGATAGTCCTATGGATGGTCACTCAGGAGGATCGCACCCTTGCCAGATTGCTGTACAGATTTTACTGGCCTGGAATTCATGAAGATGTTGTTACCTATTGCAGCTCTTGTGCTGAGTGTCCGAAAGTCGCCCCAGTGACTAAAAAAGACAAGGTGACCCTCGTGCCCCTACCCTTGATAGATGTGTCTTTTGAGAGAATTGCAATGGATGTGGTTGGCCCTTTAGACAAAAGTAAAAAGGGAAATCAATTCATTTTGGTAATATGTGACTATGCTACTCAATACCCAGAGGCAGTTCCAATGTGTACCGTCACAGCCCCAAAAGTGGCAGCAGAGATTGCCAAAATGTTCAGCTGCGTGGGTATACCTAAAGAAATTATTACTGATCAGGGTAGTAGTTTTGGTGCTGCATTACTGAAGGAGCTGTATCGACTACTAGGTATCACTGCCATAAGAACCTCCCCTCATCACCCTCAGACAGATGGTCTTGTTGAGCGTTTTAATCAAACCCTGAAACACTTGTTAAAAAGGTGTGTAAAAGGGAAAGGGAAACACTGGGACCAATACTTACCTTACCTGCTTTTTGCTTACAGAGAAGTGCCACAGGCATCAACAGGTTTTTCAACATTTGAAATGCTGTATGGTAGACTAGATGTAATACAAGAAACCTGGGAAGATAACCCCAGTCAGAAACAATCTATTACATCTTATATGTGTGCTCTGAGAAAGAAGCCGGCAAAATATGTCAATCATTCATAGTAATCAGGAAGAGGCCCAAAACCAACAGAAGGTATATGACCATGGGGTAAAAGAAAAAGTTTTTGAGTCAGGTGAAAAGGTCTTGCTATGTTACCCACAACAGAAAATAAACTGTTAATGAAGTGGCAAGGGCCTTATAAAGTGCGTAGACGTACTGGCACAGTTAACTGTGAGATTGAGACCCCCTGATAGGAAAAATCCTACTAAGATATACCATGCTAACCTCCTCAAGAAAGGGATTGAAAAAACACCAAAAGCTGTTTTGCTGGTTTTACCAGAAATTGATAAAGAAGATATTGATGTACAGTAGCTTATGGCAGACTAGAACAAACTGTAACTGCTGATGCTCTAAAGGTGAATGTTTCCTTAACCTCCAAACAAAACGCAGAAATTTGTAAGATGCTGAAGACATTTAACAGTATTTTTACCACAGTACCAGGCTGAGCAAAAGGGGTCGAGCATGTAATAGTGACAAGGAATGCTCACCCTATTAGACAAAAGACATACAGATTACCAGAGCGGTTAAGAGCAGATGTGGTTAAGGAAATACAAAAAAATGAAAGAATTGGGTATCATAGAAGAGTCAAGAAGTGCTTGGTCATCACCAGTGGTGAATGTAAACAAAAAAGAAGGGGGTGTAAGAATATGCCTTGATTTTAGGAAACTTAAGTGTCAGAATTTGACGGTTATCCTATGCCCAGAATAGATGATTTGGTAGACAGACTGGGTAGTGCCAAGTATATCAGTGCCCTCGATCTCACCAAGGGTTACTGGCAAATCCCCCTAGCTAAAGAATCCAGACACAAAAATGCATTTGTCACTCCTATAGCGTTCTGTTAGTTCACCACCATGCCGTTTGGTTTACATGGTGCTCCTGCTACATTCCAGTGGTACATGGATGTAATTTTATCCCCTCACATTGGTTATTGTGCTGCATACATGGATGATGTTATGGTGTACAGTCCAGACTGGAAAAGCCACCTGGACCACCTATGAGCAGTTATCCAATCAATCAAAATGCAGGTCTGACAATTAATCCTACCAAGTGTGCATTGGGCATCAGAAAACCAGATGTTGGGCTGTTTGGGAAATGGAGCGTCAAGCCAGAGGTTTCAAGATAGAAGCTATAGCTAACAGCCCTGTCCCCAAAACCAAGAAACATGTCAGTTCATTTTTAGGGCTGGCTGGCTATTATCAGAGATTTGTTCCCAGCTTTGCTGAGTTAGGTACTCCCTCATTGAACTCACAAAAGCGGTTCCTGAATAATGTGAAATTACCCCAGAGTGTGACAAAGGCTTTTCAAGCTATTAAGGCTGCATTATGTTTAGCCCCTGTTTTAAGAGGCCCAGACTTTGAGAAACAATTTCTGTTACAGACTGATGCATCAGAGGTAGTCCTAGGTGCAGTCTTGAGTCAGCATATAGATTGGAAAGAACATCCTGGTCTATACTTAAGTAGGAAATTGCACGACAGAGAGAAAGGTACTCCACCATTGAAAAGGAATGTCTTGCAGCAAAGTGAGCCATAGAGTCCTTTAAGTTTTACTTACTAGGAGTGGACTTTGTTCTTGTAACAGATCACAATCCTCTCTGCTGGCTTAACGAAATGAAGGATAAAAATTCTAGAATCACACGGTGGTACCTGGCACTTCAGCCATTTAAATTTAAAGTGATGCACATATCTGAGACAGAGAATAGCAGTGCTAATTTTATGTCTAGATATGGATCAGGAATTGAGAATTCCGAAGGTTGAAAAAATGTGAATTGAAACTTCTCATTTGCTATGCTGCATTAGAGCAGAACTGTAAAGGGTATATGCTTATGTTAGATGAGAATTACTAGAAAGTTTTGGAAACCTGTTTTTGTAAAACAGGTTCCCTCTTAAGGAGGAGGGTATGTGACAGGGTTGAATACAGCCCTGTCCCAGTTGTTATGGAGAAAGAGTTTAAATGCAAAGATCTGTTCTAGTCTCTCCTTTTCTGTCTCTTTTTCTGTCTGGTTGCGTAACCACATTTCTCGTGAGACCCTAGGACATGATCACCCTGATAGTCTTGCAGTTCTCCCTCGTCTCTTGCTATCTCTCTACCCTCACTTTCTGTTTCTTCTTTTCTTCCCTTGCATATCTGCAGGTATAAAAATATATGAATCTTTTGTGGAAATGTAATTGATACAGGGATCCCTTTGTTTAAAACTGTATATAGTTATAATGTTGATTGCAGAGCTATTTAGAACTCAAGGGGTTAACCTGAGATGCAATTTTTAAGCCTTTTGCAGAAGATGTAAACAAGAGGTCAGTTCTGAGCCACAATGTTCTTTTTGCTGCGCCTGCTGAAACTGGCAAGAACATTGGAAACTTACAAGAACACTGTGTGTGAAGCATGCTATGTTCTTAACGAGCTCCTCCACAGACATATAAAAAGGAGCTACAGTGTTTTGCAGAAGAGAAAGACAGAGAGTGAGAGAGAGAGAGAGGAAATTGAGAAGAAAAACTCAGAAGGACTCTGTTTTCTATGTTTCTACTGCCATTGTAAATAGTTATACTGAACATTTTTTTTATTTTTTATTTTACTGTTATTAAAAATAAAACTTGTGTTGTGAATTTTACAACTGTTCCTGGTTTTCCTATGTTTCCTGACCTGTGCCTCAATGACACTATCTAGCGAAGAGAGGAGGTACTGGGGTACCTTAATACATCTTCTTTTCAATGTCCAGAACAATAACATATGAACATTATGAATATGCCACTGGAAAAAGGCCTTACGGTCTCTCTAGTCTGCTCTAATGTGTAGTTACCTTCACAGAGGGAACTACCCCCTCCCCAATTCTCTCTACTCGCTCCCCCCCCCCACCAGCCTTAGGCTGTGTCACCTGGTGGTTTTGTTCCCTCTAAAGCTGAAGAGGCTCTCAATGTTCACCTTGTTTATACCTTTAAAGTACTTGAAGTTCTCAGTCATGTCCCCCCTCACTTCGTTCCTCAGAGAGTACTTGTTAAGCCCCTTGAGCCTCTCCTCATAGGTGTTGCCTAGCTGGCTCTGGATCATCTTGGTTGCCCTTCTCTGAACCATTTCCAGCAAATTGATATCCTTCTTAAGATATAGGCACCAATAGTGCACACTGTACAATTGATGCAGTCTTACCAGTGACCTGCACAGCAGCAGAATGACCTCTGCCTTTCTGATGGTAATCCCCCTGGCTGTGCAGCCCATCGTCTGATTTGCCTTGGCTGCTGCTTTCCTACAGTAAGCCGAGTGTTTTAGGTCACTTGTGATGATTACTCCAGGTCCTTTATCTGCACACCACCCAACCGGTATTTGGTCCCTGGATTCCTTGCCCCCAAGTGCATAACTTCACACTTTTAAGTGTTGAACCCCAGGTGCCAAGTGCCAGATCACTTCTTTAGCCTAGCCAGGTCTTCTCTTAGTCCCCGTCTCCCCTCATCCATGTCCATCATCTCACATAGCTTGGTGTCATCTGTGAACAGGTAGATTTTTTTCCCTTGATCCCATCCATGATGACACTTATGAAAATGTTAAACAAAACCGGACCGAGCACCAAGCCCTGTGGAACCCCATTGGTCACAGGCTTAGCTTCTGAGAATCCACCCACCCCATCATCTTTTGGCTTCTTTCCTGCAACCAGCTCCTAACCCATCCCACAGCTTATTCCCCACCCCTCAGGTTTTCCAACGTCCTGACCAGTCTCTTATGAGGCACAGAATCGAAGGCCTTGCTGAAGTCCAGATACAGAACATCAACCGCTTGGCCCTTATCCTCTGTCTTAGTGACCCAGTCGAAGAAGTCAGTTAGGTTAGTTTGGCAGGACTTCCCCAACATAAACCCATGCTGCCTTGTGCCCGGACCATTTTCTCCAGAAAGCCACCAGTCTCTTTCAGGATGATCTTCATCAGCTTCCCCACTGTTGAGTCCGTCTGACTGGTCTGTAGTTCCCTGGTTCATCCTCGGCCCACTTATGAACAGGACAACAGTCACTGTTCCCCAGTCCTGGGGCAAATTCCTGACTCGAGAGAGGTGTTAAACAGGCCTGCCAGAGGATCCACCCAGAACTAAAGCTACCAACCATCCTGGTTTTCCCAGGATAGTCTCTATTTTAGGCAGCATGTTCCACTGTTTTTCCAAAATGTCACTTTCGTCCTTGTTTTTTGCTTACTTGTTCTGGTTTTGTCCCTTTTTTTTTTTTTTGCTGTCTGCTGATCTGTGAGTGACATTTATATCAGCACCACCATGGCGCTGCTTGAGCTGGAGAGCAATTTGCAACCTTCCGCCCCTGCGACTATGTTGCGCCCTGAATGTGAAAATGCTCGGGTAGTCAGATGGCAAGCAGGACAGCAGGAGCACCATAAAGCATGTTCCTTCCTGTTAGATTAGACTGAATAGTAGTGCGAGCAAGCACGTTCGACCATCTGCCTATCAGCTGCTGAGAGGATCTCCAGACGGAGAAGATACCAGCAGCAGTGAACTAAGGTACCTGAACCTGATCAGCTGTAGGGGAGTGTGTGACAACAATCTGGAGTGGTTGTGGGAGTCACTGAAGTGAAGCTTGCTCAGCAAAGAAGGTGAGTGTGAGCGGGTTGGGATGGGACTGTCAGGAGGAGCAGTGTACACAGCTTGAATGTCTGAACACAATTTAAAGCAAGTTTTCTTCTGATTAAATTTCTGTATGGTATGATTCAGAACTTGTTGCAGCAGAATGATGTATTATTTAAATCCAGATGTTTGCTACTGGTGTTACTCTGGGGCGGCATGGTCAGAGCAAGCTGCAAAATGTAATTTATTAGTGTATGCATCACTGTCTGCAGTGGCACCCGAGGAGTGAGTGGCGGGGGTGGGGGTTGTCATGGTCAGGATCGACCCTGTACCAGTTTAGGCTTCGGAAAGTTGATAACTTTAACCTCAGTCAGTTTTCATAGGACCCTTGGTTGCATGTCATCTGGCCCTGGGAATTTGTCCACTTTAGGACTCTTAGGTCCTTACCCTGTCAACCTGTATTATGTTGTCCGTGACTCCCGTGCTCCCAGTCCCCACCCTCCCTGCTCCCTTGTGGCACTTGTCCTCCATTCTCCCTGTTGAAGACTGAACAGAAGTACTTGTTATGTACCTCTGCTTTTTCTTCACTACCCTCTACCAAACCTCTCTGCTTTTTTAATCTGATTATCTCATCCTTTATGTTCCTCTTCTCCCTTATATACCAGAAAGGGCCTTCCCACCTGCTTTTGTACTTGTGCTAGCTGAGCTTCTGTTGTAGCCTATGCCACTCTAACCACTCTACTCACCTCCCTTGATTAGCAGAATAATCCTCCCTATCCTCCTCCTTCTGCATACGTTTGTACTTTCAGAAGGCTGCTCTTTTGTCCCTACAGCTTTTGCCACCTCCTTGCTGAACCAGCTGGGCTTTTGTCCTTAGCTTTCTTAATTTTGATATTGGCACACCACTAGTAGCCTCCATAGTCCCATCTTTATTATGGCCCATTTCTGTTCCACATCCATCCCTGTTCTGATCCTGTAAGGTGTCCTAACAGAACCTCATCCATCCTGCCAAAGTCAGCCCTCCTAAAGCCAAGAACCTTGTCTTGGTCCTAACCTTCTCTTTGCTCATGTCCAGATGGAACCATACCATATGGTGGTCACTACCTGCAAGAGGTACTTCCACCTTCACATCCTGAACATGTGTACAGTTGGACAGGACCAGGTCCAGGACAGCCCCTCTTCTTTGTAGGCTCCATGACACCTTTTGTCAGGAAACCACTCTGGAGTGCATCCAGCAGTACTTGCTCCTCAGTGCAGGAGGTAGCAGGGATTTTCCAGTTACCCCCAGATAGACAAAAAATCCACCATTATTACTACATCCCCCTTAATGAACATATCCATGATTTGGGATCCCAGTACTTTGTCCAACTCCTCATCCTGGGAAGAGGTCTGTAGACCATCCCATCTTTAGTTTCCTCCCCTTAGTGAATTGTACCTGTACTCACCATGCGTTAGTCTTTTCCAGTGCCTCTTCTCTCTGGTACAAGTTATCCCTCCTTCATGTACAGAGCTGCTCCCTGTTCTTCCCACTGTCCTTTCTGTACATGTTACTCAGAGGCTGCACACTTACCCGCTTTGACAGTAAAATAATGTCCCTTGAGGATCCTCATATGGTGGGGTGACATCCTGCCAGGGCTTCACATTGCAGGCCATTGCCACAATCCCAAAGGCGTGGGTGGGTTTCACTTCTAGCAGGGGTATTTACTCCTTGAGCTGCAGGCTTCAGCTCTCCTCAACTCTTCTTCTAGAACTGAGTAAACAACCATACCCGATGACTCACCAGGAACTGGCCACACTCCTGAAAACTCCCAGCCAATGCGCCCAGCAGGGAGTCTCCATTATGGGTAAAGTAAACCCTTAGAGGTCTGTGAACCTACTGGTGGGCCAAAACTACCTGTAAGTTACATAAGGTTTACATTGGGCAGGGCAGACTTAAATTTGGGTATTCATTTTAATAGCCAATGTATGAGGTCACGTGTGAGCCTGATAAAGATGGCCACCTTATCTGAAAGCTCCAGGCTACTGCTGATCTGATCCAGAGCCATCCATTGATACTAGCAGAGTGATGGCAACACAGTCTATCGAGCAAGAGAGGGGAAGATCATGCCAGCTGGTGGATTCGATTTTGGAACACCATTGACACCTGCAAAATGGAAAAAGAGCAATAACAACTCTCCTCCACATGACCTCTCAGCTGCAAAGATGCCAGTGCAGGCTGCTAACTGGAAAGCACCCATGATAGACAACCAAGCCACCCTGCCTGCAGCTCTGCTAGTGCAAATTACAGCGAGCGTCGAGACGATAAAGCAAACAGTGACTGAGATAAATGTTAAAATTGGTAACTTCATGGGCAGAGTTGCCCAGACCAAAATGCAACTAGCAGCATTCACAAAAGTACAGGGGAGCACAACATGCAGCTGTAAATAACAGAATCACAAGTTGTGTGGATCTTGGCTAAGCTTGAAGACTTTGAAGGTTGGCGGGCGATGTGCAGCTTCACGAATCTATTTTTTTTGTACTTTCTTTATTTATCACCCAAGCGTCTCAGGGCATCTCTCAGGTGAACCCACTCGGTTGCAGCTCCTAACTTTCCACCTGAAACCCCCTGGCTGGACACCCCACCCTCACTCACTGACCACAGCCAGCCCCCTGGATCTGTACCTCCTGGGGCGGGGCCACCCAACCACTTACCAGGTGTCCTCATCTGAAATCTAGACAGCCAGGCCAGGAGCAGGATGAGGCGGGGGGAAGCCAACCAGGAAAGTCCGGTGTTGGGGATGTGGGCTGGAGCCACTCAGACCTCCATTGCCTCCTCCGAGAGCCAGGGTTTTTTCACATTTTTCATCCCTCCCCTCAGGCTCGGACATGCAATGCATCCAGCGCAGGTGCACACACTTCTGTACACGCCTGCAGGATCACCACTGCAGCCAATCCCCTTGGTTACTGGATTGTGCACTGCTGTGCCCCCCAGCCACTGCCAGGAGCCACCAGAGCACGGGATCAGGTTCCCCCTCCCTCCCAGGACAGGAGAGCAGTCCTCCAGATGCTCCATCCTGTCCTCCCCTGCCAACCCCTGACGACCTGGGCTCACTCTCAAACCCGGGTCGCCGATGTGGCGTCCAGCATCTCAACCCTCAGCACCACTGGGCGGCTCATGGCTTCACAGATCTTGGGTCTCAAGGAGGCTTGAGAGTGCTGACCCAGTCCAGTACCTTTGTACCAACCTGCCTATTTGGTTTCACCTGGACCCAAACGTATATGGTTTTGAAACTGATAGAACTCATTGAGTCTAATGTGCCACACAAGCCTCCACCTCAGTCAGACTTTGCCCACTTATATTTTAACTTTTAAGAGACCATGATAAGGAGCTGATCTTATGCTCGGTCATGGGCTCAAAATATGTATTTGTGGTTGAACAGCGGATTTAATTTTGGCCCACTACCCGCCTAGTGTGCTGCAGCACAAACAGGCTTTCACAAGGTTAATCAGGGACTAAGAAACCGTGGGTTGACCTGCTCTCTACTTTACCGGTGGTGCTCTTTGTCACTTCCCAGGGAGCGACTCACCTTCCAGACCCCTGAGGAGGCTGACCAGTATTTCCAAGCACTTCTGGGCTAGCTTGATCTCCAGCACCATACACTAAAGTCCTGTCTGAACCCATGGAGTCTGCATTGCTGCCTGCACTGAGCACTGACTGACCCGATTCCATCCACAGTGAGTACTATCTGGAACCCTTGATCACCAGCAGGGACGGAGGACTGTGTGAGTTTGGACTGTTAGACTGGGTAGATGGAACTCTGACTCTGGCAATGCATCTCTAGGAACAAATGGTGATTTAATTCTATCCTTCTTCAACAGAGTGCATTTAAAGAGTGGGTCACCCAAGAATTAGTTGAATACTTTGCATTAAATGAAACCCTGACACTTCCATTGATGCCCAGTGGGAAGCGATGAAAGCCACCCTTAGAAGTAAACTTACCTGTACCACAAAGCTTCACAAAGAATAAGACCACCTCATTAGACTATGGGAAGGATATTAAAATGGGTAGAACATGATCTGTTCCTTTACCTGGAGAGATATGACTCCCTCCGTCCCCAAATAACAGAAGCTAGAGAAGGATTAGAGAGTCACACGGCACCATACTGAGTAAAGTGTCTTGAGCTATACCAGCCCTTCTGGGAGGCAGGAGAGCAACCCAGGACACTCCTGTCCTATTGCCTCCGGATAAGGGAGTCAGAGTGCTATATCCCAGTCATCCAGAAATTGGATGGTGCTTCTGTGTCCTCCTTGCCCTCATCAACAGTGAGTTCCAGAGCTTTGCCAAGCCCTCTATTCATCTGAAACAGACTCCTCTCCAGAAGCACTGGATCACTTTTACTAAGACCTTGTCCTACTCAGACATCACCAGAGGCATCCCAGCAACTGGTTTCACCTGTGGCTACCCGAGAAGTCATTGAAGCTATTGCCTCCATATCCTAGGGGAAATTCAGGATCCGGTTAAAATCGCGCATTCAAAATAGCGTGAGTCATTAACGCGCTTCCATTTCAGCACATACTTTAAAAGCGCTGGCACAGAACAGCACATGTACAATAACAGCATTAGATACCAGGCTGGATGAAAGAACTGACTACTCAACTTGATTCATTTCTTTCTGTAATCTTTTACAAGTCAAGGCGACCTTCTCCCATGTCAGACAGAAATATTCTCAACCAGGAACTCTAGCAGAACCATAATTGGTGACTATATTAATTTCAAGAACATCTCCAGCCAGGCTTTTGTACCACATGTATATTATCTTGCTGCTGTTTTAAGCACTCACTATTTTGAGCAACTCACGGTTAAGAACTAGCGCTAAAATGTAAGTGCTGTATTGCCTTAATGCTTTTTCGGTTGCGCTGTTTTGGCAGTGAATCGGAAAATTCCCAGGATCAGAACAGCTTTACCACCAATTTTTACCATGCCTTTATGGAGATCTTGGCACCTAGACTCTCCTGGGTCTTCAACGAAACCTGGACAAAGGTGTGCTGCCCTTCCTTCATGCAGGCCCTCATCACTTTGATACCAAAAAAGGCAAGAATAGCACTGTTACAATTTCACTTCATCTCTCTAATAAAAGTAGAAGTCAAGACATTTGTGAAGTTATGGCCCATTATCTGGAACCTACCATAGGCTCCCTAATACACCCAGAACAGATGGACTTTGTCCCCAGGTGTCTTGGTTCTGATAACACTAGGCGTATCACTGACCTTCTACAGCAAGTTAAAAATCCCTAGAGGCCCACTGCCACCCTGTTGTGGGCGCTGAAGAGATCTTTACAAGGTGGAGTGGCGTATCTCTTTAATGCCATGTCATGCTTTGGCCTCCCTCACTGATTTGTGTAGTTGGTGTAACTCCTATATATGAATCCATCTGTTACTGTGCCCCATAACTCAGTGATCTCCCAAACCTTCCCCTTGCACAAGGGGAAGAGGCAGGAGTGTCATTTGTTCCTCTTCCTCCTTGCGGTGGAACCTTTGGCACTCAAACTCCAGCCCTCTCCCACCATCCCTGGTATTCTAGTTGTTGGTATCCTTCATAAGAGTTCCCTTTTTTGAAGATGGCGTCACTCTGTTCCTCACTGACATGCCCAACTGTCTGTCCACCTAGCAGAAATCATCCAGGAGTAGGCACAGCTGTCTGGATACAAGCTAGATGGGGCCAAGTCTCAACTCCTACCCTCAATTCCCTTTGCACTCAGTTTCACCTGCATCCTATCCCTATTAGTGGTCCCCAGAAGACATAGCGTGCCGGGAATTTAGATTAAGTCCACTCTCTCTGTCACTGTATCAGCAAATACCAGCAGCATGCTGAATAAACTGACAGCATAAATGCTGGAAATCTGCTCTGCTCTCCACATGAGGCATAATGAATGCACTTACATTGATAGCCTTGCCCCAGATTCAGTACATTCTGGGCAATCTCCAATTAAACTCCCACCTTTCTTCTTCCAGTCTCTCATATCCAGAATAACAGCATTTATTTGGAACCACAAAAAACATAAGATTAAATGGTAGACCATGATGAGGCACTAGAGGGAGGGGTTTTGATTCCTAAATTAAAGGATCATATAGTGTGAGACAGACTCTCACCTGTCTTAAACCAGACCTAGTACCTCTCTCCCCCAGATAGCTGTCTCTGGAGATGATGCTGGGGAACTTTCCATCCCCTCCGTCTTTTGTCTTTCCAGAATGGAAATTGTGCCAGGACATGTCACCCAGAGCAAGACGCACAAAAACAGTATGGAACCAATGTGCCGCTAAACTAGGGTGGACCCCTCATACAGCTTGCACTTGTCATCTCAGGGACAGCCCAGACCTTTGCATTGATGGCAAATCTCTGACATGGGAGTGTTGGAAGAAGAAGGGTATCACCACGCTGGGAGACCTATAACACCCCCACACTGGGGTGTTACACTCTTTCACTGAGCTCTCCACCACGATGAAATCCCCAGAACCCATTTTGGAGATAACTGCAGATTAGGGACCTATTAAGGAGAAAATCTGCAGTCCACTCCATCCCTCCTACTGTGCCTTTAGAAATAGGCAGACACCCTTCCATCCCTTAAAAGAGTCTCCCCAAGATTAAGGTCTTACAATCTACTTTGACAGGCCTCACTTCATCACGGGCCCCAGGAGGCCTGGGAGTGAGAACTTGACATCTCCATCTCTCAAGGAGGAATATGATGCCCTCTGCTCCACCTACAAATCCTCATGGGAGGTCCATGCCAAAAACTTTACAGTTTAAGATCCTCCACAGGGTGTATAGGACTCCTTTATGGTTGTAGAAAGCTGGCCTACTTTCACATAGTGACTGTTAGAGGTGCTGCTTCCCAAAGGCGTCCCTTTCCCACTATCTCCGGTACTGTCCACCTTTGAAACACTATTAGGACACAGTGTGGGCATACTGCTGAGAGGGATCACTCCACTACCTTGGGCAGAAGACCCTCATTTTGCCATATTGGCTTTGCTACCACCTGACACCCCCTTCCCCTTTCACCCACACAAATCCTGTGGGCTACAGGAGCTCTGGCTGTAGTCAAAAGAGTAATTTTATGACACTGAAGGGACCCAGGTCCCCCAACTTTTTCGAAATGAGTAAATCTCCTCACTTTCACGGCATGATACAAGAAGATAGCCCATCTCACAGTGGGCAGACTTCCACTTTATGACAAAATTTGGGGCTCCTTTCTGCTTCAGAAGCAAGCAAAATCACCTGTACTCCCCCACATAGGTGAGCAGATGGCACATAACAGCCCAGCTCAACACTGCTTTCCTCTTTTGCACCTGCTAACCATGACAAATCTACACTTTGCTACTCTTTTGCAGATGACAAGTATGGGGACTTGTCCTCTTCCACCCCCCACTACATGGTTGCAAATCTACCTGACAATTCAGCACCCCCCCCAGCAAAGATCGACTCATGATTTACTGAATTTGCCCATTTCCCCAGAATAACTGACTGTACCTTGACTTTTGCGCTCTTAATCTTCTACTCTGGCCCAACTAGTAGCGAGCATTATCCGGCATCATTAAGACAACCGGGAGAATTAGGCCTTCCATTACTAAGTATCCTTGGTGCACAGTTCATAAAGCTCTGTGACAGTAATCCCAGTGGTCACAATAAGGGACTTGAACAATGTACCTTACTATGTTGGAAACATTGCTCCTTTTCTGAAGTTAACTACATTTTGTATGGTTGATCAGTTTAGCAATGTATGCACCTTGGTATACAAATCCATTGTGCCCATAAACTAGGTAATAGAAATGTACTTTGCTGTACTGTGTACTCAATACCATGTAGTATCTTAAAAGTTTCAAATCATTCAAAACTCTTATGGAAAAAATAGCCAATTTATGTTAGAATAAAGGCTTTGTAGTTAACTTACTGACAGTTTTGCCAATAAGAAAAGCAACATTGTCCAAGCCAGAGTTCTGCCAATAGGAAAAGCAATATTGTCCAAGCAAGAGTTTTGCCAATAGGAAAAGCAACATTGTCCAAGCCAGAGCTGAGGTGCATTGTCTGGCATACAACTAACAGCATCTGAGTCAGCATTGTAAACTGCTACTTCTAAGAACATGGATATGGTGTACTATCCACACTTCTGGCAATACTCCTTTCTCTTCAAGAATCTGTGCGGAAGGTCTTCAAGCTAGCTCCTCCCACCCACCCGGGTGGTATCCTTCTCAGCACCACCTCATAACATCAGTTCTTCTTTTCCACTGGAAGCATCAGGTTCGCTCCATGTTAGGTGTAGGCCTTAACTTCAAAAAACTTTTGGTCTTGAGCTTTTGCAAAACTTCAAAGATCCATTCCAGTTATGGATCAAGATGATTCAAACCGGAC
Source organism: Neoceratodus forsteri (assembly GCA_016271365.2). Taxonomy (NCBI): domain Eukaryota; kingdom Metazoa; phylum Chordata; order Ceratodontiformes; family Ceratodontidae; genus Neoceratodus; species Neoceratodus forsteri. Next base: position 731,354,887 of record CM028137.1, read on the forward strand.
CCGCCTTCAAATGGTGCATTACCTGCACACAGAAGATGTTGTGTACCAACCGCACTCTGTGTGTGTCTACTGCTGGGGTTCAACATGACCCGCAGACTTGTAGCTTGTTCCAGACCCTCCACCTCGGAGGACCACTATGCCAGATCTTCCTGGGTCACGGACCAACCCGGACCCTCTCGTTCAGTCAAAGGATGCTTGCAAAGCCATCTCTGCAGTGGCTGGTTCAGCTGAACTGCTCGCCGCCTTCAAGGAGGATATAGCCAAGGCCACCTTGGGTGCGCTTTGTCATAGTCCCAGTGGGCATGGCGCCTCATTCACTGGGGCATTCAGGAACTATGCCAGTCCCTATTTACTCTCAGGAGGGCCCTTCCCAAGGGTCAAAATAGGACTCTAAATCAAAAAAACTCCTGCTGCAGGTCATGGTCTTGCTCCTCTCATTCCTGCATATCTGCTGGTTCAGTGGCCATCAAGCCATCAGCTTTGGCTGACACTTCTACATCCCAGGTCCCCTTGGTGTCCATGTTGGGCTTGTCAGCCGAGATTCAGACTGACCAGCCAGTCAAGCTCTATCTCGACCCTGTCGACCCGTTGTTGGCAGATGGTGGGAGGATTCCTTGTCCAGGACTCCGGCCCTGACAGCCCTCCTGTAAGAGGATCCAGATCAGCCCTCAGCCCCTCTACTGACTCAATGTCGATCAAGGTTTCAATCAAGATCCACTTCTTGGTTGAGGCCTCGAGGTTCTCGACATTCTGATAGGTCCTGTTCTCACCTGTCGACCAAAAGAGCCATTGGCGTCTACTTCCCCATCATCCAGTGAGGAAGGCTCTACCACAAACTGAGGTGCAGGTATGAGGAGTTTGTTTGGCAGCAGAGGATTGTTGGCCAAGGCCAGGCTCCACAGTTGGTACCTGCGCTACCTTGGACACTGGTGCCACAGCCCGTTTCAGTCTCCCCTGCCTGGCCAATGCCTGCCTTACCACCAGGGCCCTTGGTGTTCTGCGGCAGAATTTTCTGATTTCTGTGGCAGGGCTCCTTGACTTCTGCGGCAGCATTTTCTGATTTCTGCGGCATGATTTATTCATTTCTCTGGCAGAATGCAATCCTGTCATTGGCTAAATATGATGTGATGTCATCGATGACATCATATGCTGAGCATAGAGGAGGGGCTTCAGGATAAAAGAAGTGGGAAAGAAAGCCTGACACTATGGAAAAACAGTATATTTATATGAAAATTCACCAAAAACAATGAATTCTGTGGCACTATATATATTCTGCGGCATGATGCAAATTCTGCGGCAAATTCCATAACCATAGAACTGCAGAATTCAGGGGCGCCTTCTTACCACCCATTAGGTATGAACCACTGCTTCTACAGCCTTTGCATTGCCTCCATCCAAGACTCGTGCTCTGCCCCAGGCTTCCTGGTAAGCTATTGGTGCAAATTCACACACACTCCAACAAGCCCCACTTTTTCCATGGGGAGCCTAACAAGGTGGTGTGCGAGGAGACCTCGGATTTGGAGGTTTCTTCTGCGCATTCTTCATGGACCCCAAGCCTTGACGGGAGTCCACTGAGGAGCTCCTTGCGGATCATGGGCCAACTTACTTCAGGGCCCTGCTCCACCTTATATCAATCAATGGGCATTCCACTGCCTGCAGCCAGTCCAAAAGAGGGCCAAATACCTATTGACAGAGATCTTGGACAGGGACAGCTGCCCGGGTCACCTTCCTATAGCCGAGGCCATCCTTGGTCCCGTTCTGGAGCTGTGGCAATGCTCAGCCTCCTGTCCAACGCCATCTGCCCGCATGGTTGGCAAGTATGCAGTACTTACTGGGTTTACCAAACACCCTTTGGTAAAAGGATTGGTTGCAGACTCAGTATTTTGGTGTATGGGCAATGTCAGCGAGCGTTGACAAGCCCTCAGACAAGGAGTCCAAGAAACTGGACCATGAGGCCAGAAAAGCCTATGCTGCCTTGTCCCTTGGCTTTTGGCAGGCCAATTTGGCTGCTATGATGACCAACTTTCCCATTCCCTTTTGGGAATGTTGGATCAGGTCATATCCCACCTTCAGGCTGATCTACAGTTGCGGTTAAGCTGGTCTGTGACCAGGGCACACTCAAGAACTATGGTGACAGGTGAATAACCATCATCTTGTCAACATGCTTGCTTCGGTTTGACAGTGTACACAATGCCCGAATATTAATGCCTGAGTCCTGCTTTTTAGAATTTAGCCAGGTCTCAGTAATAAAAATGATGTTAGGGTTATAGACTGAGGCCCAGGCTCACAAGTCATCATTTTTTTTAACATGCTAACAGCTGATATCTTGTTCAAAGGTATCTCTTCCATTAGGCCACACCTTTGGAACTACAGCCATCAGGTACCAAGACCACATGGAAACTTTTGCTAGCTGGGGGCCGTCCAGGACAATGTTATGCATCAGCGTCTACATAAACATGGGTGGCCCCATCACTTCTCAGTTCCTGTCCTACCAATCACTCTCGTCGGACCTGCTGAGGAAACACCATCGACAAGTCATTGCCATTCACTCATTCCTTATTTTCTTACAGTATTTTTGTTGTCTTTGTATGCCACTGAAATCTCCAGCCACGTTATTTCAGTATTGTAAGTGTGGAGACAAAACTTATAAAGAAGACTCGCACACCATTTGAGTGTGCTGTTTAGGCCTATCTCACAACATGAGGACTTGTGAGATCTGCCAGGGTTTCTATCAGGCAATAGGGCAACACCATAAGAAAGCTCTAGAAACTTTACTTCTCCAAAAAGTATTAACAGCCATGGAGAAGGAGCAAGGCTGAGATGCAGCCACTGTAATCAAAGTCGAAGGACCAGGAGAGAGAGAGAACAGTCATCACAGCCTTCTTCATCGTCGACATAGAGCATAGAGACAAGGAGGCGTCCCTGCCGGCAAGGTCCCAGTTGCTGTTGATACCAGATAATCATATAGCCCCCAACGTTGCTGAGACACCAAGGTTGGAGTCTGGCTTAGGTGCTGCCATATCTACAATGGACGGTACAATGCCATCATTGTTGGGCAAAGACCCATCATCGGTACAAGTAGGGGGCCGTCCAGGACAATGCTGGCTGCTGGCCAGGGCATCATTGACTCTCTGGCTGTGCTGGCATTATTTTCAGAGATGATACGATGCATTCTGCCTGGCTCACCTATGCAAGCTGTTGTTCCATTGATGGAGATGTCAAGCACTCAGTTCCCGTAGATGACTACTTCCAGCACACAGCAAATTCCTCCCTCTCAGTAACTGTCATTATCTCCAGTGATGTCTGTGGCTCCTGTCATCAACAGGGACATTGACGATGAGGTGGAATATAATCCTGACCTCATAGTATTAGAGGTGGATTTAGAGAGGGATTATGGGGAAGAACTGTATGTTGCAAATCATTATAGTTCTACCCTCACGTCCTGCAGTGAGGACTAGATGGTGTATACCCTGAGATTGCCTCCTGAGGATCCCACATTTCAAGCCATGATGCAGCAAATGCAAACTGCCATGGACTGTGAAAGAAGAAGAGTCCACTAACAAGAACTTGATGGAATTTTGGAGGTTCCTTGTTCACCCTCCATTATAATTAATTCCTCCTATCTATCCTGCATTGAGAATGCTACATTTGCTGCATGGCACAGACCAAACTCACTGCTTGCTGTACCCAGAACGGCTGATAAGTAGTATCCTGCTCCATCTCCTAAGCCTTATTATGCTAATCAGCCAGAAACTGACTCAGAAGTTATCATGGCTGCTAATGATAGGTCCAGGGCTCCTAACCACCTGAGTACTGTGGCTCCTCACAAGAAATCTAGGAGGCTGGACCAACATATTTTTGCCTCTTCATTGTCTGGCCTTAGGATTGTGAACTACCAGGTCCACATGATTAAATACCAGAATAGCCCATGGAAAGCTGCTAAGACTGCAGCACAGGCTCTACCTGAGGGCTCAGCCAAGAATGAGCTACTTAAAACTCTAACCTCTGGAGATGAGGTTGGCAAACTTTTTCTCAGATCTACCTATGATGTTTCTAATGCTCCTGCCAGAGCTGCTACTTCAGACATATGCATGAGATGCTGTTCTTGGCTTAGAGTTGCTGGCTTTGCTAATGATGTGTAGTTTTGAATGCACCATTTAGGGGAACAAATCTGTTTGGTTATGATCTTGAAGAGATACGCAGGAGTCTTCAGACATCCAAAATAACCCTCAGATCTGTTAAGTCCCTTTACCCCACTCCTTCTAGGGGCCATGGGAGGGGCTCTTTTTGTCAGCCTGTTGCAGAGGTGGTTATGTCCACTGTCAATGAAGTGATAGAGGAGATGGCTCTTTGCCAGGACCCCTCCTCCCAGGTGCCCATTCAGAAGCATCCAAAGTAATCTGTGCCAGTGGCTCTGCCCCATCAGTTCCACCTGACTGTTCTCAGACTATAAACCCTCCTCCACTGTTACCTCATGGGGTGGCGGGAGGCGTATCTCCCTACATCTACAACAGTGGTGGAAGATTACAACAGATGAATGGGTACTGGAGATAATTGCAAGGGGCATGCTCTGGAGCTGTTAACAAGGCCTACAGATCATCCTCCACCTCCTTTCAATTATTCTCTGGAACATCTGTCCCTTCTGTTGGAAAAAGTGCAGTCATATTTTAAAAATGGGCTATAGAACCAGTTCCTGTAACTCAGAGCAACAAATGGTTCTAGTCCAGGTATTTTCTGGTCCCAGAATGGACAGAGGATCTGTGTCTTGTACTAGACCTCAGGGATCTCAACTTCTACATAGAATACAAGAACTTTCATATAGTATCCCTGCAAGCACTGCTTCCTCTTCTGTAGCAAAGGCACCAGCTATGCTCCCTAGACACGAAGGATGTATATCTTCATATCAAGACCAGAAAACCCCACAGACAGTATCTGCATTTCATGCTGGAATGGAGAACTGTCAGTTCAGAGTATTGCCTTTTGGACTGTCATCTGTGCCACGGGTTTTTACTAAATGCTTGGCAGTAGTGGCAGCAGACTTTCACAGGGACAGCCTGTATATGTTCCCATATGTAGACAACTAGCTTCTGAAGGCCAGCTCCAGAGAGGCTTTACTGCATACCCTTTTGAAGACAAGGCAGTTTGATGATTTAGGGGTCACAGTGAATGTCCCCAAGTTGGTACTGACTCCATGCCAAATACTGTAGTACATAGGAGCAGTCTTGGATATAGAGAAGGGATATGCTTTCCTGCCACAGTACAGGGTGGAAAGTCTGATCGCTCAAGCACAGCTATATACAGAAGTCACAGTGTTCTTGCACAGGCCATGTTATGCCTCATAGTGCCACTGGCATGCTTGCACTGAGGATACTGCAGTTGCCAATCAGGGTCCAGTGGAATCAGCTGAGAGATGAGCTGGACCAAAAATCGTTGTCATATCTCTGTTGTGCAGGGCACTACTGTGGTGGATAGATAGCACTAATCTTTTAAAGGCATTCCATTTCTTGTTCCCGCTCCTGTACAGATCCTTACCTCTGATGCCTCGTGTTCTGGATGGGGTACGCCATCTGGGACTCTACCAGACACAAGGGTTATGGTCTCAGATAGAGGCCAAGTTACACATCAGTGTTCTGGAAATGACAGCTGTTCAATACAGTCTTCAGGCATTCCAGGAGCATTTAACACAGAGTCCTCTGTTACTGCAGATGGACAATGCCAGTCTAATGCATTACATCAACAAACAAGGGTGCAGCCAATTTTTATCCCTGTGTAGGGAAGCAGTGAGACTCTGGTACTGGGCTCTGTCCCACGGCCTCCACCTGTCAGCTCTGCATCTCCCAGGTACCCAAAATGTAATAGCAGACAGGCTAAGCAGGTCACCGTCCCAGATACACAAATGGTAACTGCTAACTTTCTTGGTAGATGACCTCTTTGCTAGATGGGGTCATCTGGAGTTGGACCATTTTGCGTCCCCACACAGTGCAAAACTACGATGTTTCTGCCTGCTCACTCCAGGGCCTGGAGTTTTCTGGTGAGTTGTGTTGTCCCTCTCTTGGAAAGGGAAATCCCTCTCTGCATTTCCCCCAGTTCCACTAATACAGAGAGTCCTCCTCAAATGCAGATGGAAGATGCTACCCTCATCCTCATAGCACCATTATGGCCTCACCAAATCTAGTTTCCACTCCTACAACAACTGGTGGTGGAACCTCCGGTACCTCTACCATTGTGTCAGGATCTGTTGTCTGGGACAAGGCATCTCTGGTCCATCCAGACCTGAAATTCTTATATCTGCATGCATGGCTCCTGAAAACATAGCCATGGCACCTTTTAGGGTATCCCTAAGGTTGCTGTTGTTTTGGTGTGGCTGGAAAGCCTTCCACCGGACATACTTATTTCTTGAAGTGGAAATAATTCACTTTGTGGGATGCCTCTGAGAACTGGGACCCATTCAGATGTCCTATAAACGTGGTACTGGAATACTTGTTGTACCTGTCAGATTCTGGCCTATAGTATTCCTCCCTTAAGGTGGCATTTGGCCACTATATCAGCTTTTCATTCCCTTATTAATGCTGTATGATGGCACAACTGGAAGTGTCCTGTACCTTTCTGAGAGGTGTTCTGCATTTAAAACCTCCTATTCATAATCCAGCCCCTTCCTGGGACTTGAATTTTGCGGTTGAGAAACTGACGTTGGCTCCATTTGAGCTGGCTGTGAGTTGTGGCCTATGTTTTCTGTCATGGAAAACGTTTTTTGTATTTGCCATTACTTCTTCTTGAAGGATTTTGGAGCCATAGGCTCTAAAGTGTGAGCCTCCTTATTTGATTGTTTTCACAAAAATAGAGTTTCTTTGTGTACAAATCCTAAGTTTCTGCCAAAGGTGGTATCTGAATTTATACTGAATCAAACAATACACCTTCCTGTTTATTATCTCAAGCATGCTAATCAGGGTGAAGCATTGCTCCATACTTAGATGTACGTAGAATACTGAGATGTACTGAGAATACTGAGGTGGGAATCGCACCAAGGACTGCAGAAAGTCCTCTTAGCTTTTTGTTTTGTTTTCCCCTGGGAAGAGGGCACTCCTGTGTTTAAACAGTTCCTGTCAAATGGCTGGCACATTGTGTTACGTTCTGTTATAGCAAGTATGGTTAGAAACTTCCTGGTGTGGTTCATGGGCATTCCACAAAGGGATGGCCACCTCTACTACTTGTTTCTGAAATGTCCCTGCTGTTGCCATTTGTGCTATGCTGCAGCCACATGGAGCCCTGTCTACACCTTCACTATACATTACATACAGTTTGGACATAGTCTCTAATGAGCGTACTGGATTTGGGCTGGCTGCACTGAAAGGCCTCCTGTCTTGAATGTATCAGACTGTAACAACCTTCCAGTGCCTTTTGAGACTGCTTGGGACTCATTCCAAAGGTGTGGCTCAATGGAAAAGAGATCCTTGAAGAAGATAGAACAGTTGCATACTTACCGTGGCAGTAGATCTTGAGAGAATCTCTTCCATTGAGGCCATGCCATCCCTCCCTCCGACTCTCTTCTGATTTAGTGGCAATAGCATTGGATATTGTTCCTGATCTTAATTCATAATTGTTCTATCAGTCGCTATATTGCTTTGTATACTTGATGCTGGTCTGATGTCCTGGTTCCCCACAGGTGGCGATCCTCGAGCCTTATCTCCAGCGGGAACCGAGAGTGATGGGGACACCCACATTATAGAGACACTAATGCATGATTGTGTCATGGACGTCCGCCAGCTAGCAAAAGTTTTCATATGGTCCTAGTGCCTAACAGCTGTAGTTCCAAAGGTGTGGCCTAATGGAAGAGATTCTCTTGAAGCTCTACTGTTACAGTAAGTATGTAACTGTTCTGTTTTACCTGGTATAGCGTACCAAAAACTACATTGTTTTCATCAACTGCTGCACAGAAATGTTCATGCATCTTAGTCACCTGCTACACATCCAAGTTCACCCAAAAGTGGTTGTACTGCTGTAATTGCTACACAAACATCTTTTAACAATTTTCCTGTACACTAAGGGTATTGATGTGGATTATTTCAGATCTTTGCCATTGTAAGTCTCAGAAAGGGTAGACTGGAATGGGCATGTGCAGACAGTTTCTGTCAATGTTAGCTCAGAAATGGAGCAAGTGAGCTAAGATAACTTTATATGTTCTTTTGTTAGGAGAAACAATCCAATTTACAGGGAGATTGTCTTGGGGAATATGAGAGCACACATTTATGGAAACAAGCACAGAATCTCTATCCTTAGTGACAGAGAAATATGGGGATACAGATCATGATTCAGCAATGGGTGCAAGACATGATGAGGAAGGATAATCCAGTCATAGGGTCTGGTATAACTGAATAGAGGAGGAGGGTAGGTAATTTTAAACATAGAAGGCACTAAAAATCTTGGTAGCCTGAAAATCATTGTCCAGAGCAAAGCAGAGTATTAATATCATGTGAAGCATATTGCTACTATTATAGAGGTTACTGAAGAAAGAGTAGAATGTTTGTAGACAGAGGGAAATGAGAGGCAGAATTATCTAAGAACAGCACCCTCATTCCAAATGTACCATTGCTCACCACTGTCAGCGGAGAAAGTGTGCAGTAGTAGGCAGCAGTAATGGAGATAGTGCTAACAGTACAAAGCCAAGTTGTAAGCACAAGATTAGTTATACAGTAATAGTCCACAAGCACATCCAAACTTCCAAAGTCCTAAAGGTCGTAATGGGGAATGTTGCTACAGTATTTGCAGTTTTTATTTTATTTGTTTATCCATGAGGAGAAGAAAACAAAGAAACACAGCACTAACCAGGAATAAAATGGAACTTTTATTGAAACATTACTGTTTGTTACAGGACGCTGTGCAAGACCCTATGTTGTAGCGTCCTACATATGAGGTTTATCAGGAGGGAGTGTGCAAGAACACGTAAATATATTTAAATCTACATCAAATTTAAATATTCATTAGTTTAGTCAAACAGTGCTCACAGAAAGTGAATACCACGTGAAAGTGCAGAGTGCTTATACATATTCAGCAGTTCATTAGAAAAAATCAGGTTTCCAGTTTCATCAGTTGATTTTTTAAGCCTTAAATAAGCATTTTTTTTCTGGAACAATCCATCAGTTTTAAACCATAGCTTTTCAGATTTACCCACACAAGGATCTCATTTTACATTTTAAGAACTGTTTATCTTATTGCCCTGAACCCTGTTCCATCAACAAATAAATTAAGAAAAAATGTCTTAACATTATGACTTTTATGTCCCAATTCTAAGTAAATTTCAAAACTCAGTACCCACCCCATTTTTAGATTTGGATAGGGATCCTATTTCTGGAACATTTCTCTGTAGTCCTCTGCCACAGGACTGTGGGAGATGTCGATCGCCAGTACAGGGCCTGCAAGGGAATTGGGCCCCTCATCCTGTGATCAGGGATTTATTTCACCTTTTATTCACCTCAACCCACCCTCATGTGCAAGGGGTGCAGTGTACAAGCTCTACCTCCATGGAGACACCCCGGCACCCTACATGTAGGATCCCTCCTCCCCTGTGTGGTGTCATTGTGCTGCCACCCAGACACCTCCAGGTCACAGACGAACAGTGGGACATACTCAGGGATGGGGAGTTGCCCTAAGGATGCTCAGTTCTCCTCTCTGGCCAGACCACGAGCATCCATCCATTCCTGAACCAGGTCAGTGGCATACAGGGAGGAGGGGCACGAGCCCTCATCCTCTCTCATGCCATTTCGGCTGCTCCTGGGTCAAGTTTAAACCAGTATATAACACAGTAATTCCATAATGCAAGCATATAAGATAAAGAAAATATTGCAGTTTATAATATGGGGTCTGACCAGTTCTGTTTCCCGAATGTTTGAAACCTGGTGACATGGTGTGAGATGTCTGGGTCTGGCTCAGGGCTATGATATTGACAAAGAGCAACCCACAGGTCACTGTGCTAACTGCTTCCCCCATCCTCGGAAGGTCATTATACATATCAAATGCGACATGACAACCCCCCTCCCAATAGCTGTCCCGCACGGAAAACAAACTTCCTTACAGCTTTACACTCACATTAAAAATAACACTGCATGTTGCCAGAAAGCCAAAACCTGCCTGCAAACCAGCCTACAGCTGCCAGCAAACACAACACAGAGGAGACAGCCAAACTGAGGTTTTCATTACGTAAACTAAACAAAAATATTCTAGGTGTAGCGCATTCCTGCCATCGGCATGGATTTGAAAGCTTAAAAGGTCATCAGGAAGTGACCTAACAGAAGTAAACTTCCCTTAATTATTTATTTATTTTATTCAGTATTAATCATGTATTCAAAAAACAAACATTGACTTAACGCTTATTCATTTTTAACGAAACTGGAGCACCTCTATTCACAGCTATTGGCCTCACTACAGAATGTATACAAACAGAACCCGAGTCATATTTTCACTACAAAAACACTCTATCAGTGGAATAAGTCACACAAGAGGATGGTTTGTACACTATCAGTATCCCTTGTGGTGAGAACTCCATTGGCTGTTAAACCCACAACTTGGGATGTTGACGGAGTATAAAACCATCCTCTCTTATGTTTTATTCTTGACGTTATGTCTCGTCATAATAATTTTTCAAATAAGTAAGGGCTAAAAGGGTGAGTTTCAGGAAATATAAGGAGACCCAAAGGGAGGAAGACTGGGAGGTGTACCTAGAGTGTCTAAGGGAAGCAGGGAGGCTGTTAGGATTGTGAAGGCACAGACTTAGCATAGACAGTGAAGAGAGAGAAGACATTCTATAGGTACATCAGCAAAAGAAGAAAAGCTGGGGGTATTGTAAGGCTCAAAGGAGATGAAGAAGAACGTAAGGAGGGAGACCTAGAAAAGGCAGAAATACTGAATAAATACTTATGTTCAGTATTTACTGGAAGAGGGGAGGGCAGGGACCATGGGCAACAGTTACAAAGTTGGGGGGTGGACACCAGTCCATTCACAGTGGAGAGAGTCCTGGAGGAGCTCACAAAGCTAAAGGTGGATTAACCAATGGGGCCAGATGGCATTCACCCGATGGTATTAAGGGAACTGCGTAGAGAGCTTGCAGCACCTCTGGCAGCCATGTTCACTGATTCACTCAACACAGGAGTGGTTCCAGAGGACTGGGAGAGGGCACAGATAGTCCCTCTACACAAAAGCAGCAGTAGGGAGGTGGCAGGGAACTGTAGCCAGTCAGACTCACCTCAGTAGTGGGTAAGATCATGGAGGCACTGCTTAAGGAAAGAATAGCGGGACACTTGGAATCCAATGGGCCCCAGGATCCAAGGCAACATGGATTCACAGCAGATTGGTCTTGTCAAACAAATCTGATAGATTTTTTGACTGAATGATGAAGGAAGTAAATTGGGGGGCAGTGGATATTGCCTACTTCAAATTCATGAAGGCCTTTGACACCATCCCACATAAAAGGCTGGTTAACAAGATGGGTAGTCTGGGCATGGGGAAAAGGTGGTAAACTTGGTTAGGAACTGGCTAATGCACAGGAGGCAGAGGGTGGTGGTTGTAATGGGATCCAGTCTGGGGAGAGTGGGGTGACCAGTGGGATATCTCAGGGATCAGTCCTTGGGCCATTCCTGTTTAGTGTCTTCATTAGTGACACTGCAGAAGGGCTGGAGGAAAGGTCTGCCTATTTACAAATGACACCAAGATCTGCAACAGGGTGGATACTCAGATGGGGTGGAGAGAGGAAGAGGGACCTGGGGATGCTTGAAAATGGTCAGAGGTGTGGCAGCTGAGGTTTAATTCAAAGAAAGTGCAAAATAATGCATCTGGGACGAGGGAACCCTGGGGAGACCTACAGGATGGGGAAGCTGCTGATGATCACCTGAAAGAGACCCGGAGTTATGATTTCAGATGACCTAAAAGTGTCCAAGCAGAGTACAGAGGCTGCAAGGAGGGCCAGTGGCATGCGGGGGTGTGTAGGTAGGAGTATCACTAGCAGAATGCGGGAGGTAGTGATGCCATTGTATAAAACACTAGTGAGGCCTCACCTAGAGTACTGTGTGCAGTTTTGAAGGCCGCACCTTCATAAGGGCATTGGCAGGGTGGAGGCAGTCCAGAGAAGTGTGACTAAGATGGTACAGGGCTTGCATCAGAAAACATAGGAGGAGAGGTTAAAGGACCTCAGTATGTACTTACTGAGGAGAGGAGGGATCAGGGTACATGATAGAAACATTCAAGTACTTTGAGGGCATAAACAAGGTGCAGTGGGAGACATCTTCCAGTATAGGAGGAGTACAAGAATGAGAGGGCATGATATGAACTTGGAAGGTGGCAGGTTAAGGGAAATGTGAGGAAGTTTTCTTCACGGAGAGGGTGGTGGACAAATGGAATGGTCTGCCACAGGAGGTGTTGGGCTGAGCACAGTAGAGGAATTTAAACATGCCTGGGACAGGTATAAGGGAGGTTCAGAGACTCAGTCTTTTCGATGATAGGCTTAAGGGTAGAGAGGACCAGTTTCAATTTAAATCTTTGAGAATAATAAAAGTTCACTGGAAGAGGATAGAGACAAAGAAGAGACAATTTCAATGAGAGAGATTTTGGGAGAATCATATATAGCACAGCTACAAATATGGGAGGAGGGAGGAGAACTTCAGATTAATTAGAAGGAGCTCATTCGAGGACGGGAGAAACCTTTTGCATTAAATGGAATCTGTTTTATATCAGACCCAGACTCCATTGTGTACATCACGATTTAATTGCAAACGTTTTGTCTCTGCTGTCTCGTTAGTTTTGTGCAACTAAAATGGCAGGGGGGGGGGCAGACTGACCACGGTCCGCCTAGGTCTACTGTGAAACATGGGAGGGTTACATCACCTTTTGCAAACCATTTTAAGTGCATCTTTTTTATTTTGTTCTTTTATGTTCTCTGTGACCGGGTTGTGTGGGTGGGGTAAATAAGTAACACAAGACCTCCAGTTTATGGTTAACACACCTTTTCTCGGTGTGATGTTTATTTGTCCAAAGGACTATTTTTTGTAAAAAGATATATACAAAAATAAATAACAACCATAAACAAAAATTAGTCTTAACTTCAGACAACAATTTAAAAGAAGAAAAATAATGAAAGAAAATAGCTTTTCCTTGAGCTCCAGAACTACCCTTCCTTGGTAGTCCTGCCACAGAGTAGTTAATTTTTTTAAACACAATTATACTACAATCATCTGTGCTATGAGGCAACCTCCCCTTACTCACTCCAAGGTTGATCTGATACTTCTGAGCACCAGACGTTTTGGGGAAAAGAAATGCCAAAGTCTGCTTTCCAAGTGGGAGGGGTCAAACTACCATACACCCCCAAGGTCAAACAGAAACTAGGGGCTACCCCATCTTGTTTCCAAGACAATCTACCCAATTATATCTGGGTAGGATGGAACTGCCGCCCACCCTCGCTTTGGTAGCTCCACCCCAAGGTCCCTTAAATACATATAAACACTTAGGTAACACTCCACAAGTATACCTAAGATACTCCAATACAACCCTTAGGTGTCTAAAACATTTTGATATAACAACATTTCATACAGCATCAATAGGTGTATTTCCATTACACACACTGGTTCATTTATCTTAGTGACAGGGGCCCCATATCTCAACAAAAAATCGTCATTCACATGTTGGGGGTACCAGCATGATGGTGAATGGAAATTTGTAAGGTTGCAGTGTCAAGTACCACCGCATTATCCGATTATTATTATTATCTTTCATCTGGTTTATGAAACACAGCAGATTATGATCAGTAACCAGTGTAAATGGCGCTCCCACAAATAGAACCATAATGCCTCAATGGCCCACTTGGCCACTAGGCATTCTGGCTCCACAGTCGAGTACTTCTGTTCATGATCATGGAGTTTGAGTAAATGTACAGGATTGGGTGTTCTTCACCCTCAGCAGTCTGACTCAAGATAGTCCCAATACCTGTGCCCGAGGCATCAGTATGAACCTCGAAAGGCTGACTAAAATCTGGGCTTCGTAGAATGGGTGAAGAACATAGTGCCGCTTTTATATCCAAAAAAGCCTTCTCACACTCTGGTGTCCACATTATTTTATTACCAGATTTTTTCTTAGGTCAGTTAACGGGCTTGCCATAGCTGCAAAATTGGGGATAAATCTACGGTAGTAGCCAGCCAACCCAAGAAATGAGCGGACATGTTTCTTCGTCTCTGGTTGGGGACAACTGGCTACCGACTCAACTTTATCAATTTCAGGTTTGATGTTTCCGTTACCTAACACAAAACCTAAATACCTGGTTTCAGACATGGCCAAAGAACATTTTTCAGGGTTGATGGTCACTCCTGCTTTGGCAATTGAGCTAATGACAGTTCTCAAGTACGCCAAATGAGTGTTCCAATCTGGACTAAAGATGATGATGATGTCCAAATATGCTGAACAAAAATTACAGTGAGGTGCCAGCACATGGTTCATAAACCTTTGGAACGTCGCTGGAGCTCTGTGGAGTCCAAAAGGCATAGTCCGGAACTGGAACAATCCCATAGGCGTGCTAAAGGCCATTTTCTCTCTGGAGGTGTCTTCAAGGGGAACCTGCCAATAGCCTTTGGTAAGGTCCAGGGTGGAAATGTATTGGGCTTTACCGACTTTATCCAGGATGTCATCCAGTCTGGGCATGGGATAGGCATCAAACTGGGATACTTCGTTCAGTTCCCTGAAATCGAGACACAGCCTAATACCTCCCTCCTTTTTGGGCACCACAACAATGGGAGAACCCCAAGCACTGTTAGATGGCTTGATGATTTTCATTTGCAACAGTTTCTCCACTTCTTGTTGCACCTCTTGTCTCACTCTTTCTGGGAGCCTATACGGTTTCTTTCTTATGGGTGGGGATGTGGTCTGAATCTCATGCTCCACTCCCTTAGCCTCACGTGGTACACTAGTGAAGGTACTAGGATATTCTAGCAACATATCCTGTAACTCTCTTCTCTTTACAGGGTCTAGAGTAGGATTTACTTTCACCTCCCGTATCCCTTTTCTAGTCTCCAGTCTCCCATAAGCTGTTTCCATTTCTGTCTCTGGTGTTTCTGGTATTATCAACATACTCAGCCCCCTGATACTTTTCTCATGCCATTTCTTCAGCAGGTTTGTATGGTATACTTTGGTTTTGTGGATCTTATCTGGCATCTCTATCTCGAAGGTAACAGGCCCCATCTGTTTCATTACCTGATATGGTCCCTGCCATTTCATGAGTAGCTTGTTTGCGGTGGTTGGGAGAAACAGTAATACTCTATCCCCTTTTACAAATGTTTTGGCCTGTGTACCCTGATCATGTGTTACTTTCTGCACCGTCTGGGCCTGGATGCTCATATCATGGGCCTTTGCAGAGTATTTCACTAATCTCTGTCTCAGTTGTTTCATATACTTCACAATTCCAGGATGCTTCATGTCTTTGCCTTCCTCCCAACATTCATTAATTACTTCTAAGGGTCCTCTAGGGTTCCTGCCATGAAGGAGTTCAAACAGAGAATGACCAGTGGATCCTGAGGACCTCTCTGTATGCGAACAGGGCAAAGGGTAAATACCTGTCCCAATCCTTGCCATCCTCATGAATGAATTTTTCAGCATTTGTTTCAGCTTAGGTTAAAATGCTTGGTTAGCCATCTGTCTGGGGATAGTAAGGAAGTACAGACAGCTACTATACCCAGCAACCGATATAATTCCATATTAAAATTGGAACCTCGGTCTGTCAGTATCTCCTTAAGTATGACTACCTACTGAACAACTTCACTAACTCCTCCGCTATTTTGGGGCGTGGTGACTGGCCTCATGGGGATAGCCTCAGGGTATTTCATCACATAATCATATGCGACCACTGTGTATTAGTTCCCCTTGGAGCTTTTGTTAAGTGGGCCCACCACATCCATCCCAATCCGCTCGAACGGGGTTGTCACTAGGGGTAAGGGCATCAAAGGGACTTCATCCTTCTTCCCCACTTGGGCCACAAGCTGGCATGCTTCACATTCTCTGCAGTATCTAGCTACATCCTCATGTATTTTGGGCCAAAAGAAATGTTGTGTTAGCCTGCCCAGTGTCCTATCTCTCCCCGCATGTCCTGCTCATGGTAGGTCATGGCTTAAATATAAAAGATCATCTCTAAAACCAGAGGTACCAGTAATTGTTCGATTTCTTCTTTAGTCACTGGGTTTGTGCACACCCTATACAGTAAATCATGTTTCATTACTATCCTTGGGGCACCTGGGGTCTGTAATTTTCCTACCTGTTGGGGAAAAAGCTGTAAACTCACATCATGTTTTGTTCAGCAACAACATTGGCTTTCCAAAAACATTTGCACATTTTCAGGGGTTAACCCTTTCTGTTTATCATGCCATTGTCTCTGTACCTTCTTCTTCATGGTGTGGGACAGTTTGGTTTTCCCAGGTACATCAACCAGCTCATTCTTAAAAGGAAATACAGTATGTCCCCCAGCTCTTGTTGTCTCTTCTCCTGCGCTCTTGTGGTTACAGCAGTGACAGTCCCTTATTGGGCATTAAGTCGGCAAAGTCCGGGAAATCATGCATTGGTACTGGCAGGTGTGGTACCAATCCTGTTGTCAACGTGGTTGTTCTCTCCTTCACCACCATGTTTACTGGCACCACGGGTATACGGGTGTCTCCATGAACACATAACACACTCATAGGAGGCCCTCTTTCCTTCTTGGTAACTAATTCTGGGTGAATTAACATTTGCTTGCTTCTGGAATCTATCAAGGCTGTTACATTTTTATTTTCTACCTTTACCTCGGTAAAAAAGTAACCAGGATTTAACAATGCCAGATGTGTTGTTTCTCCTTTCCTAGTTGGGCAAAAACATGCGATGTGTCCCTGGCTTCCAGGATGGCTTCCAGGATGTGTTCTTAACAAAGCAGTGATGGAGCCCACAAGGGAGGGGCATGTCCTGGATGTGGTTCTGGCAGATGGGGATCTGTGAGGGACATGGTTGTACAGGACCCCTGACTGGGAGTGACCACAATACTGTCTGGTTTCAAATAAGCATTGGGGAGAGTGGGGTGAGATCTAGGACACTGGCAGTGGACTTCAGGGGCAGACTTTATGGGCATGGGAAATATTCTCAAGGATCACTTGAGAGGATTACCTCAACAACAAGTGTGGAAAGGAGATGGGAGGTCATAAAGGGGACTTCATGAGGCAGTCAGGATCTGCGCTAAGTTGAAACGTAAGGGAGCAAGGTCACATAAACCATGCTGGTGGTCCAGTGAGGTCCAGGTAGCAGTCAGAGAAAAGAAGGCGGCTTACAAAAAATATAAAACAACAAGAGGGGATAGGGATAAGGAAGTGTACCAGCTTGCATCTAGAAAAGTCACCCGTATGGTGAGGGGAGCAAAGTCCAGTAAAGAGCAACGGCTGGCACAGGGGATACATGGAGGGGAAAAGGGGTTCTTCCGGTACATTGGGGAGCGGAGAAAAACTAAGGGCCATCTCAGCAGATTGAGATCAGAAGGAGGGTGGGTGGAAGAGGCGTAGGACCAGGCAGAGGTATTTACACGAGTACTTTGTCTCTGTGTTCACTAGGGAGGGGATGGGATATCTACAAAGCAAGGCACAAAGGGGATAGAAGCGGCAGGGAGTGGGATCAGGGCAGCAGAAATGGAGTAAAAGGAGGAAAGGTACCAGGGGTGTCACATCTGGATAAGGATAAAAGACCAGTAAGGTGGAGGGACGGATGATGCCATCCCCACCAAAGGGTGTGGTTGCCCTCAAGGCCCTAAAGAAAGACAAATCTCCTGGGCCGGACGGCATTCATCCAGAGTACTATGGGAATTGGCGGACATACTGGCTGCACTCTGGGCGGAGCTTTTCAACAGGTCACTTGAGACAGGGAGGGTACTAGATTAAGTAGAGGCACATGGGTACCAATCCATAAAGGGAGTCAAGGAAGCACCAGGAAACTATAGACCCATCAGTTTAACCTCGGTGGTGGGAAAATTAATGGAGAGTATACTAAAGGAACGATTGGGGTTTTACTTGGAGGAGGTGGGAGGTCTGGATAGTCGGCAGCATGGGTTTGTGCCAGGTAGATCATGTCAAACCAACCTTGTGGAGTTCTATGAATGGGTAACATCAGAACTGGACAAGGGTAAGCCTGTGGATGTATTATTCTTGGACTTCAGCAAGGTGTTTGACTCTGTCCCCCACAATGGTCTGGTGGAGAAACTGATGGGGTTAGGAGTAGGCCCTTTGATGGTCAGATGGATTGAAAACTGGATAGCTGGACGCACTCAGAGGTAGTGGTCTGTGGGAGCTCTCGAACCCCTACAGAGGTTGGTAGTGGGGTACCCAGGGCCGATCCTGGGTCCAATCCTGTTTAATGCATACATATCAGACATCAGGGATGGTATAGGTGTGAAATGAGTCTTCGATGGATGACTCCAAGATGGGAGCAGTAGTTGAGGGAGAAGAGGGAGGTTGGCCCTGCAAGGGACCTGGACACCCTGGAAAGCTGGGCTCACACATGGAAATTAATTCAATATCACCAAGTGCAAGGTGTTGCATCTTGGTCGGGAAACCCTAAACACAGGTACACCCTGGGAGGAGGTGCTGGAAGCCTCAACAGGGAAAAAGACCTAGGGGTCATGGTGGATACATGTATGAATAACACTGAGCAGTGCAGGAGAGCAGCTAGCAAGGCAAACAGGATGTTGGGATGCATCGCAGTGGGATCACCTCTAGGAGCAAGGAAGTGATTCTGCCACTGTACAATGGACTGGTTAGACCACACCTTGAGTACTGTGTACAGTACTGAGACCACACTTGAAGAGGGACATACAGCCCTGGAGAGGGTACAGAGGAGGGCAACAAAGATGATACGAGGGCTAGGGATTTGACTTACGAGGACAGACTTGAGGAGCTCTGCCTGTTTTCATTGGAGGAGAAGAGAGACAGAGGGACATGATTGAGGTCTTCAAGTACCTCAAGGGAATAAATAGTAAACATGGAGGGATCTTTAGATTAAAGCAGGGAGGCATCACCAGGGGCATGGTTTGAAGTTGGAAGGTGGAAGGGTGAGGGGAAAGAGGAGGAGGTTTTTCACTGAGAGGGTGGTGGACCCTTGGAATGCTCTGCCTGGTGAGCTGGTTCAGAGATCCACAGTGGAGAGCTTTAAGAGAGGGTGGGACAGACACAGAAAGTGGATGTATCAGATGATGGCCTGTCCGGGGGTGGGGATGGATGATAGGGTTTCTGGAGCACAAGGGATGGAGGTCTGGCACCCAACTAAGGATCTAGGTTAGCAGACTTGATAGACCATAAGGCTAATCTGCTGGCAAATAGTATGTTAGTATGTTAGTACCACTCCTGTTGTCTTGCTGGCTTTCATATCTTCCATACCTCGGTTGTTCATAACGTGGTCTCACTGGGGGGGTTGGTTTAGTGTTGGTATTTTCAAAAACGTTGGCACCCCCTTTCTTTATATTCTGGTGGGCAGAGAGCTAGTCATCCGCCAAGGTAATGACAATTTCTGCTGTTAAAGGGTTGTGCTCCTTTACCCAAATCTGTACATCATGGGGCAGGACTTGTAGGAACTGTTCACCCACTATGGTATCTACCAAATCATCTACTGTTTTCCCCTCCAGCTGCAGCCATTTATTACACAGGTCCCTCAGTCTTATAAAGATCTCTCTGGGGGTGTCTTGGTTCTGAAATGTTAAAGCCGGGAACCTTTGCCGGTATGTTTCGGTATATAAAATGTCCTTTTTAACCAGATTATACATATTAGCCGTTCATGCATCCATATTACTGTACGCTAACTGTGCCTTCCCTGTTGGGTATGAAGCTAGTTGTACCACCCACTGTCTCTGTGGCCATGCACATGCCAGGGCAACCCTCTCAGAAGTGATTAGATGCTCTATATCATCTGACGATGTCATCTTTGTCAGCTTGATATCTTTTGGGTTTGGGTCGGGCATACCCCATCCTGACCTCTACCTGCCCCCAAGTTATGACAAGCATGTAGTGTCTCTGCCCTCCTGGTATCCTGTCATCTCCTCTCATGAGCCCTCTCACTCCATATCCATCTGTCTGATGGCCAGTCATCGCAGTAATTCCGGTAATCACCTGGTGGTTCATCTGGGTACATCCTCTGTTCCTCCTCCTTCTGATCCTCATCCTCGTCCTCATCCTCCCGATCTAGATCCTCTGTGGTTTCACCACTGGTCCTAATCCTGGCATCAGGGTCTCTCCTCATCATCCAACATGTCACTCTCTTTACCCTAGTACCAAGGCTGGTACCAGATTCTGGTCTCTCACCTAGGCTAGACAACCAGATCCCACTTCTCACACCAAAATCTGTGACTGGGTTGTATGGGTGGGGTAAATAAGTGACACAAGACCTCCAGTTTATGGTTAACACACCTTTTCTCAGTGTGATGTTTATTTGTCAAAAGGACTATTTTTTGTAAAAAAGATATATACAAAAATAAATAACAACCATAAACGAAAATTAGTCTTAACTTCAGACCAAAATTTACAAGAAGAAAATTACAAAAGAAAATAGCTTTTCCTTGAGCTCCAGAACTACCCTTCCTTGGCAGTCCTGCCACAGAGTAGTTAATTTTTGTAAACACAATTATACTACGATCTTCTGTGCTATGAGACAACCTCTCCTTACTCACTCCAAGGCTGATCTGATACTTCTGAGCACTAGGGCAGCTTATATACTCGTCCCCAGTGTGTCATCAGGTCAACTGATCTGCCCCAATCTGAATTATAATCATTCCTCCTCTAGTACGTACAGGTTAGAGGATCAGCTTGACCATATGCTCAGATTTCAATACTGCAGTCCATTATAACCACTTTTTGTCCTCTTTTGGCAACAAAGGACAAGCTATAAACAAATATCTGCTAATTGCCTGTAATTTGTGTAGCTCCTCCCCCAACTCATTTTGCGTGGCAGCTGTCATATCCTATGTAACAGCCTCATTATGAGGCTGCTGGCTCCTAAGGGCTCATTTTCCACACTCCCAGTGCTAAGGTAGCAACTCACAATTGTCCCACAAACAGGAAGCAAATGTAATTAGTTTCTATGACAACGCTTCTTTGGTGCACACATGCAAGAGTGTTACACTCAACTGCTGTTAGCATCTTCTAAACCCAGTGGCTGAAAAGATGAGCCGTCGTAAAACATTTCAGTTCTGCCTATTTCTCTGTGTCCACATAGCAAGGGTTTCATTTATTTACATGGGAGCAGGATCTGACTGTTCTGGAGGCACGCTTCAATGAAAGTGAAAGCCTTTCACTTTTAAGGCTCAGAGGTGCTGTGAGCAATTTCCCAGACTGTTTAAAAACAGTCCTGTCTCTTTACTACCTGTGGGAGAAGCCTTCCTATGCTGCGGGCTTCTCTCCGTAGCAAATTTCTGGTGTTCCCCTTCTCGGATTACTTCTCCGAGATTGAGTCAGCTCATTTCGCCTCCTCAAGAAGCGGCAGCCATTTTCCACTAACAGCAAAGCTAAACACAGCTTCTTTCAGTGAACAGATGTCCCTGCCTTTACAAAATCCCCACAGGGGCTGGACTATGGTGCAAACGCGCGTCATGGCATATTTCAAACGAATACCTTGCCCTGTTTGCTTATTGGGAATTATACTCATTCCAGGAAATCATACAGTACTACAGTTACCAGCTCTTTCTTACTGGTTCCTAGGCTTCTCATTTTGCAGGCATAAGGCAGGGATGAAAAAATGAATATACAGGGGGAATAGCCAAGAGAGACAAGATACTATTATGGGTAGCCTACCCATAATAGTGGAAAGGATATAGTTAGAAAAATAGAATAGATAGAAGTGCTACTGCAGTAGATGTTTGGGGGAAAAGAAATGCCAAAGCCTGCTTTCCAAATGGGGGGTCAAACTACCACATTTCCTGCTGTCCAGACTGAAGCTGGGATGATGCCACCACCCATATTTTACACTTTGCTGATGGCAATGTAGCTGAAGATGTGCATGTGCTAAAGAGACGATCAACACTGAGGTGTGGACCAGCATTTAGCAACAAGTTTTCATGCTGTTTGCTCGAGTAGACACCGATGTCTCTGGTACACATCAAAATTTCATAGCCCCCCACCAAGTTGCCTGATTGGTTGCCTGTGTTAACAAAACTCTCACAGTGTAGCCTCGCATCAAGACTGGAGAGGCTGAGTCAAGTCAGTGCTACAGTGGTACTAGGAATTGGAGTGTCGGACAGACAAAAGGGAGATGACAGAGCTTCACTGCTGTGACAAAGCTGCTCTTTGGGCTGTACCAGCTTATAGGTAGTTTGGCCTGATTCACTGCTCCTGCTGTCACCACCTGGTCATCTCAGGAAAATACCTCTGTCCTGCTCAAGGACTTGGAAGGTCAAACACAATAATATTTGGTAGAGTGCACTTTGGATGGTGTATTTAAACAGGGAATTCTTATCTTGCCAGCAGACACATTATGTTTACCCTTGTTATAAAGAAGCTCAGCCATTGGTTCTTTAAAGATAGATTATTTATTGTTAAACGCTACAGATATTACAGCCAGGGTATGCACAGCTACCAAAAAGATATACACGTTTACAGGAAAATAAAATAAAATACAGTTTAAACAGACAGAGTACTGATAGAATAAGCTCACAATCTAGTCTCACACTAAGATCTCTATTTACCTGCCAGCTAACCTCCTACTTGGGCACTCACCAAGACAGCCCCAGGTCCTCTTCACAGGCTACAGGAAGTCGGAGAGAGAGAGACAGAGAGAGAGAGAGAGACAGAGAGAGACCGCTCCCTGGAGTGGCAGCGCTCTTTAGTATTCCCCACCCTCGTAGCGCAGTGGTGTGTGTGGTTACATCTGCCAGGCCAAATTACCTTTTTCTCACCTCGTGACATCCTCACAGCATGACCCTGTTCATGTCCTATTTGGTCAGATATCTCTCTGGGAAAAATAACATCCTCACATGTGGCACGCTGTTTTCCCTTGCAAGATTTCCCAGGATAACTGCTGGAACATGTGACCTGAACTCAATTTTGCATGCTCTGTGCCATTCCAAACATAGAAAGACATACACGTGAATAAGCAGAAAAGAAAATATTTACAATAACAAAAAGAAATTACACTCACATGGTTACATTCTCATCACAATTGCACAGATGACATGGATTGACTTAGTCCAGGATTCCAAGGTAGGCGTTTCTCTACTAGTGCTGGCAGATGGGGTTGGAGGAGGACAGCTGTTTTTGTGACATGCTTCATCCTAATTTCATTAATATTTTAAACTATGTTTTTTATTTTAACAAAAGAACACTTGAACAATATATCTTACACCCTGCACTGTTGACCATATAAGTTTCAGACTTAACTTCCAACATATTTTCTTATTTTGACGTGCCAAATGTTCTGTTTTCTCCCACTTTTCACCTGGTAAGACTGAAGAAAGTAGATTTATGAGTCCCAAAAGCATGTTCACAAGTCACAAAAGCAGGACTTGTTTTCATAAGACCAAACAGCATGATTTAATTAAATATTTTGAAGACTGTTTTTTTTTTTTTTTGCCTCTATGCCCAGATGGCCTCTCCTTCAGGACACCCTAGGTGCACTCCACCCACTCCACCCCGACACCATCCACTGGCACATATTGGCAGCCCCCGGGAAACCCGACATATCCCTTTGTCGGATGAGCCCCCCCTTCCAGGGGAGAAGGCGCCGGTAGGCATATCTTAATTGACCTGGGTGCTGCTGGGGTCGGTCCAGACGAGCCAGGGCTTTGTGGCATTGGGGGACTGGTGACTGTCATCCGGTCAATCGGGAGGTGATTTTCCTTTTTTTTGGCCCACCTACATTCAACCCTGATTGGGCCTACGTGAGATGGCGACCTGGGGCAGGATGTGTGTAGGCATGTCGAGGCTGCACGCTCCATGCACATCGCCCAATCCACTGCCAGGTGCCGAGGCCATGCCCACCCCACTGGGAGGGAAGCATTCAATGGATGCTCTGGATTCCCTCCATGCCAGTCTCCTCTCCTGACACCCAGGCTCAGGGCACAAACCTGTGTCGCCAGTGTGCCGTGCAAACCCTTTTGCTCAAATTCCACAGAGCCAGACAAAGACTGTTTATATTTTCTTTCAGGTTTTTATCCTCCGGAGCCCTGGCAGGTGGTTTTGGCCCTCCTGACATAGGATCTCTCTCCGGTCCTATCGCTTCCATACTTTTGCCGGATCCCCAGTAGTTGCCCTGTAGATTGCCCCTGCAGTGGAGCCAAGAAGGAGGTTGCCAGCTTCTCCCCCTCTCCCAGAGACCCAATCCGGAATCTGGAGATGGCTCCCAGGAGCTGCGGATTATCGTCAAGGCTGCCGGGCTCATTTTCCTCCATGTTTCCCATCCCCCCCTCCCATACCAACATAAGGATGTCAGATCTAGCCTCCTGACCCATACCGCCCTCCTGCCACTGCCAGAGGGCAGTCAACAAGCGGGATGACAGGTCTCACTCCCCCTGAGAGAAGAGAGCAGTCCTACAGACGCTCAATCCTCTCTCCCCCGCCAACCCCCCAGCAGCCGGGCTCATTCCCTGGCATGAGGTGAGTGACCAGCGCCTCAACCTTCAGCACCAACTGGCCCAACAGATTGTTATTTTTAAATAAAAAACAGTGAAAGAATCAACCTTGCACCCTACACAATCAACAATATAAGTTTCAGACATAACTTCCAACGCAGTTTCTTGTTTTTGGTTTGCCAAAGTTTTCTTTTGTTTTTCCCCACTTTTGTGACCACAAAGGTTCAGGAACACATGAGTGTTCTCTTACAAAAGTAGATTCTGACTCAGTTTCACAAAAATTCAGTTATGAACAGTTTGTGAAAAAATTAACCAATATCTACTAAAAAGGCATTTTATTTTCTCGATAGTTTAAAATAGAAACATTTCTTAGTAGAGCAGTCTTGCAAAGAATCATCCTTGGGCCAGACTCTGTTGATATTTGATCTGCTTCTGCCAAAAACCACTTTGAAATAAATCTAAAAACCTGATTGCTCCAGATGGCTTTTCAAAATGTGTGTAATTGCTTAATTATTTATTTTGCTCTTTGTTTATTATAAATTATTGTGCTGTTGCTTATATTAATTATTTTTGTAAAGCACCATGAGCTTTGTAAATGTGTTGAAAAAATATCTATCTAGCAGTATAGTGTGGTTCTAAATAAAGACAGGACCGTGGTCAAGTCGCACAAGGACAAACATTCTGGAATTAAGAGGGCAGATTTTAGAGAAATGGATGACTGTGTCAGGAGTTGCCTAAAGGTAGTGGAGGAGTGCCAGGGAGAGGTAGAGGCACAGTAGAAAAAAATTAAAAGACGGAATAACTAAAGCAGTCAACCTATGTGAGAAGGAAAATGAGATCATTATGGTTCTCTAAAGAAGTGGCAAAGATAGTAAAATAAAAAAGGGGTTGTTTTCAAAAGGTTTAAGGAAACACAGGGAAAGGTGGACAGGAAGATATACCTAGAAAAGCAGAAGGAAGCAGGCAAGGTGGTTAGGGTGCAAAGGTCCAGACAGAGAACTACCCAAGGGTTGCTACAGGGGATAAGACTTTTTCAAGTATTTTTTTTATTTCTTTATCAAGTCTAGGATTACAAATACCTTTGAGCCAAGGCTCTTTTACAAAGGTTTCATGTCAGAGAAATACAAATTATGGGGAACATCAAGACAGACATTACAACAATGTGAACATTGCAAACAGAGTACAGATTAATACAATTCAAGGGTAGCATTGTAAGCAAGGCAGCCAGTGGCATTTCAGAGAAAATAGACAACAGATAAGAAGTGACAGAGTCAATAGGGAGAGGGAAGAGGGAGGGGGGAGAAGGAATATAGGTAGGGTTTGGAGAGGGTATAAGCAAGAAGAGGAAAACAAGGGAGGATAGTAAGAATTAGAAGGCGAAGGGAAGACTGCAAAGGAGATCAAGAAAAACGACATCTTAAATAGCTACTTCTGCTCAGTCTTCACATTGAGAGTGGAGGGAATGGACCACCAGGGATAAACAGTAATAGGATGGGGAGTGGGTAGACATGAGCCCCTTTTCAGAGGAAAGAATGCTGAAGGGACTTGAATACCTCAAGGCAGACAAGGATGGGATTTGCCCCAGGGTACTTATAGAACTTAGGGAGATTCTGGCAGCCCAGCTGTCAGCCTGGTTCACCAGCTCACTAAAAACAGGTGTGATTCCAGCGGACTGGTGAAGCGCTGATGTTGCCCCTCAACATAAGGGCAGTAAAGAGGAGGCTGGCAACTGTAGGCCAGTCACTCACTTCGGTGGTGGAAAAACTGATGGAAACACCACTGAAAGAAAGGACGATAAAATATCTTGAATCAAAATGGACACAAGACAGCACAAATTCATGGGTGGCAGGGGGGAGGGGGGCGGAGTCATGCCAAACAGATCAAATGGCTTTCTTTGACTGGGTGGCCAGGGAAATCGATCAGAGTAAAACAGTAGCTGTGGCCTGTTTAGACTTCAGCAAGGCCTTTGACTTGATGCTGCATAGAAGGCTGATTAGGAAGTTGACCAACCTATTAGTGGGATCCATAGTGGTAAATTGGGTTAGAAACTGGTTAAAGAATAGGAGTCAGAAGGTGATAGGCACTCATTCTAAAGAGGGTAGTGTGATGAGTGGGGTGCCGTGAGGCTCAGTACTGGGATCAGTCCTCTTCAGTATCTTTATAGGGGACGTAGTGGAAGAGCTGGAAGGGAAGGGGTGCCTTTTAGAAGATGATACCAAAATCTGCAATAGGGTGGACACACATAGGGATCTTGAAAAACTTGAAGAATGTTCAAAAGCATGACAGTTGAAATTCAGTGCCAGAAATTGCAAGGCAGTGCACCTAGGACATAAAAGCCCCAGCACTGAGTACAAGATTGGGGGAGTATGAACTGACACTAAGCAAGAATGGGATCTAGGGTAATCATATCTGAGGACCTCAGGGTGGCAGAGCAGTGTGATAAAGCAGTTGGTAAGGCTAGTGGAATGCTGGGTTGCATAGGGAGGAGTATCTCCAGCAGGAGGAAGGAGGTAATTTTGCCATTGTATCACTCATTGGTGCGACCACACCTAGAATACTGTGTTCAGTTTTGGAGCCCACACCTCAGAAAGGACACAGACAGAGTGGAGGCAGTCCAGGGGAGGGCAACTAACATGATTCATGGTTTGCACGAGAAGCTCTGTGAAGATAGAGTGTGGAATATCAACATATATGTCCTAGAAGAAAGGAGAGAGGGGATATGATCGAGACCAACAGGTACCTCAAAGGAGTGGGCAGGGTATAGGTCTGTCTCTTTCAAATGAGAGCAAGCACCAGAATCGAGGACATACTGTGTGGCTAGAGGGGAATATTTCCTCACTGAAAGTGTAGTCGGTGCCCAAAATAGATTGCCGGCAGAAGTAATGGTGGTCAGAACAGTGGGAGGCTCCAAGCATGCATGGGATAGATAGAGGGGTATGTTAAATAGGGTGCAGGGATGGGGGGGCATTGACGGAGACTGGATAGGGTCTGCAGAGACAGAATAGGTAGGAAACATCTGGGCAAACTAGATGAGCTAAGCAGCCATTGACATCAAATTCTGTGTTTCTATGT
Organism: Neoceratodus forsteri; assembly: GCA_016271365.2. Classification (NCBI taxonomy): domain Eukaryota; kingdom Metazoa; phylum Chordata; order Ceratodontiformes; family Ceratodontidae; genus Neoceratodus; species Neoceratodus forsteri. The sequence goes on from CM028137.1 coordinate 731,382,536, forward strand.
ATCTGTCTGTCTGTCTCTCTGTCTATCTATCTGTCTAATCTAATCTAACTCAGCTGTTTCTATGCTATTGGTGAGCAAGAAATGTCTTACGAATTTTATTTTTAACTTTATAGGTCTTTCATACCACCCAACTGACCATAACCAAATATACTGGATCTAAAGATCCTAGTGCATGCCAAAGTTCAGGTGATTCTATCCAGAAATGGCTGCAGCACTGAGGTACAAAAATCAGGGTTTACCGTTGAAATCCCGTCTCAACTCTAATTATAGTGGTGCTACTGCCCCACTACAGTATAATATACATATTTATACAAAGGGATAGAGGAAATTCTGCATTCTTACCTGTTTCTATCCATGGCCTTGGTAGACTACGCTCAATGGCTAAAACAAGTCCCTGCCAACCAAGATCCACACCTGACAAAAATCTTGTGCCTCTCTGCATTTTTAACTGAAAATGGCCACTATTGTTTTCTCTGCTAAAGTAAAAATATACACAAAAAACAGTACTTACAAACACAAAGTAGGCACCAACGAAACACTTTCTTTTTCAGTCTCACACAGCTTTTCTGTTAAGTTATGCGTTTCATTGTACATTCACTCCTGTACCCCCCAGTTTTTCTCTGCTAGAGAAAAAAATATATACAAACAGCATTGCTTAAAAACATCAAGTAGGGACCCAGGAAGACAATTTTGCTTAAAGAGCCAGTGACAAAGTTTGTTGTATTTTTCATTTTGTGCAGTATTCATTCATTAATGTAATATTATGTGGTATTTTCCTCAATTTCTTACATTTATGCCTTCTTTTTCATCCATTTGTCTGACTTCGTTGGATAGCATTCCCGCTTATGTGCTATGCTGCCGCTCCCTGTCATGAGGTGCTGGTGTCAGGTAGAGAAACCGGAGTCTTGAAGTGGGAATGACACTCCTATCTATCATTCGGCAGGAAATGCGAGTTACATCATATTACTGAGTGCCAGTTCTGTCATCAAACCTATATCATTTATGTGATCCATAATAGAAATGTGTGTCTGTTTTGCAGCATTTTCTGCTGATGTTGTCCAGGCATTTTATCCGAGACATAGCTGCTGTCCTCTAATTTCTGATTGTATAAGGTGCATTTCTCATGTGCCCTTTGTGAAACATCCCAGTTTATAAGCATTTTAAACTTTGTTATTGAGTGAAAGTTCAGTCATCAAAACAAAATAATTTATTTGGCCCTTAATAGAAAAGTTTGTCTGTTTTTGCATTGCCATATGCTGAATTTGTTCATGCATTTTATGTGAGTCTGTAATATCTGATTGTCTGAGCTGCATTTTTTTGTTTGCTCTCAGTTGAACATTCCAGTTTACAAGTGTTTTAAACTTTGTTATTGAGTGCCAACTAAATAATTTATTAGGTCATTAATAGAAAAAAATAAATGTTTGTCTGGTTTTGCAGCGTTATGGTCTTAGCAACAGAACGATACAAAGAATTGATTTTCCGCTGCTGCTTTGACTATTACCACAATGGCAACTGTCCGATACATCTGAAACTTGACTCGCTGACACAAGTGTGGCTGGCTGCTACTCTGCTGACCTCACACAGAATCCAGTTCCTGAGGTATAGTAGCTAGTGCTAATGGCTGGACTTCCTACATAGAGGAAGCACATTTGACATGAATGGTTGCCCCCCCGGGGGGGATGGTAGCAAGTTATTACACCAGCCTGATTCCAAAGAAATCATTCACCCTAGTGCCAGTGCCCCCCCCCACGATCACCACCTGATACCAAAAATATGTATTCCCTCGTGTACAGTAGTCCCTCCCCCACCTGATCACCTGCCCGATCAAAGATACATGTTTTCCCTGTTGTCCAGTTGTCCCTCCCCCACCTGCACCCATGCCCGATCTGTAATGATTATACCCTGGTGTCCAGTGGCCCCCACAACTCGATTCCCCGTAATATCAAATAACACCATTCCCTGGTGTCCAGTGTCTTCCCCCCAATCCTGATTCCCTATACAAGAAATTATACTATTCCCTGGTGTCTAGCAGATCTCTCACCCGCCCTGCTGCCCCCCCATCCTAACCCTGAGCCTGCAACCAGCACAGCCCTCCTCTCTCCACAATAGCCGGCTGCTGACTGAGCTGTCAAGGACCATGTACTGTATAGGGTATGCCCATTGGTAAGCTGTCAATCAATGTGCACATACTGTATACAGTAAGCACTACTTGACAGCTCAGTCGGTGCCCACCTGGTAGAGGGAGGAGAGCTGTGCAGGTCGATGGTTTGGGGTTGGATGGGGAAAGAGGCTGGTGGGCACTACCTGCTGGGTGAGGCGACGGGGTCCGCTAGGACACCAGGGAATGGTATAATTCTTGTATAGGGGATCAGGATGGTGGGGACACTGGACACCAGGGAATAGTGTTATTTGATATTACAGGGGATCGGGTGGAGGGCCACTGGACACCAGGGCATAATCATTACAGATCGGGCATGGGGCGGGTGGTGGGAGGTACCACTGTACACCAGGGAAAACATATATGTTTGATAAGGGGCACAATCATATGAATCCATCGGGTTACACTGCACTCACAGGTGAGTGGGACAGTCACTAACACCCCCCCCCACCCCCATGCAGCTCCAGCACTAGTAACCTAAGAATCCCTTTGGAACATCTATTTAACCTCCATGTTTTTTTGAGACAGTCAAAGATATATTTTAAAATACGTTATAAGAAAAATATAGTACAGAATACTGAATGCCATTTCAGCGGTAAAGGACAGCTTGATTCTTTAAAGTATACTTTTTAAAATCTCTGCAGAGAACTTCAGTTCCAGCCTGGGATGTACTCTCGCACTCTTTCAGCCTACAAACAAACCATGTTAGAAATTGTAAATGTATCCAGTATTTAACAAACATCTCTGTAAAGAATGCCACTCACCCTGCGTTTCTTGGCTTCAGGTGTAAAAGGCTGCCAGTGATTTCACTGCTCTCGGCCTCCTTTTAAACCCTTTTGATCTGACCAGCTCTATGAACATCATGACATTGTAGCCTGATGATGTCTCTGAAATGAAGCTTCTCTTAAATCATTAAAGTTTTTACCACAATATTTACTAAAATAAGTAGTAATCATTTTTATTTCTACTACCAACAGTATCATTATTTAATAATCCATGAGACTCACTGTCTCAATGTAATAAGTAGAGCCCCGTGTTTTTCTTGAATAAGAAATAACAAGAAAGCCAAGATGTTATAAATTAATAAAACAAAAGCAAGCTCATGAAAAAAGTTAAACAATTACTTTTTTTTTTTTTGGCAAAAACGAAATAAATACTTGCAGCAGTTGTTTAGGCTCTGTTGTTACCACAGAGAAGTCCACAAGAAAGTGGCAGCATAATTGTCTGATTCACAAAACCTTTCAAGACCATAGCATAATGCTGCTTAATACAATGTAGAATACTAGGAATGTGATTTCTAGTGTGTATAAGGTCATTTTGAGGTATTTTATTTATGTAAATGTGATAACAAGAAATAAAACTACATTTCAATGAATAAAAAGAAATAACAAGAAATTCTAGAAAAATAAAAGAATTATAAAAAGAAAAATAATTTCACAGGGCTCTAGTAATAAACTTATTACTCACTATCCCAGACAATACATCTTATAGCTTACATTATGTTTTTCATATTCCATCTACACAAACACATAAAATCCACACTGACCCCTAGCACTCAGAAGTCCTCTCACCAATGCAGCATACATTCCATCCACAAGAAGATCTTATATATCTGTGCAATCAGTAAATTATAGTAAGTTTCAGACTGTGGGGAGGGCTCAAGTGAAAGCCAAGGCTCTGAGTTCAGCAGGAAAAAGAGCCTCTAAAAAGACAGAACACAGATTAGCCCTCACCTAAACTATCCCATCCAGCTGCAGAAGGGCTAACCAATCTTCATTTAATGCATATTTAGGATTAATTGTTTGCATTCCATCCCTCCATCTATCTTCATGCAAAAGGAGAATCTTGTCTCACTCTCCCCCTCTGTGTGGCATTTTTGCTTGTTTTATGCCAAAAAATCTAAAATGTGGTATCATATGTGACCTCTCCATAAAATGTCTCGACACAGGAGAAGTTACATCTTTTCTCTGAATACAACTCTGTATGTTGAGGAATTCTTCTATTTAATTTAGAGTTGTCATTCCTATGTAACTTAAATCAAAAGGACATTTTTATTATATATACCACTTGTCTGGTCTGTCTTGTTATGAAGTCTTTAATAATAATAGTTTCCTTTTAGCCACATTTCTGAATTATTGTATCTTTCTAGTGTTTGGACACTGAATGGAGTTCTCATGTGGAAACTGCCTTTAATATCTGACTTTAGTCAGTCAGTGCCAGATTCCCATGGGGTACAGTATCTTATGATTAGATTTACATTGTCTATCCTTCAAGTTCTTAACTCTCCTAGAGACAACTAGAGGTTTTGATTGAAAAGCTTTCTCACCTTCTGTATTGGCCACTACTATATGCCAGTGTCTCTGTAACAACTTTCTGATTTAATGCTGATAATCAGAGTACTTGGTTGCTAAACACAGCTTCTCCCTAGCTCATTTGTATAGTTTTTGGGGTCAGCAAATCTTTTTTGTGCATTTTATCCATGTGTTCCTTTGCTCATTTTTAAATATGTGAATTATATCCCTTCTGTATGTATTGTATCTATCATAAAGATTCTTTTTTTCAGCTTCAAAATCCATGTCTAATGTAGTATTTTCTTCATATTCTCATATATTGCTCTTTTGGAATATTATTTGTCATAAAGTTAGGATGACAGCATGAAGATAGTAACAGAGTATTTCTGTCTGTAGATTTCCTGTAAAGATTCATGTTTAGTTTTTCCTACTCGTACTAACCTCCAAATCTAAAAACGAAATGTTATCCTTACTGTAACTCGTACTAACTAAGAATGATGTACAAGACTCCATGTACTCTTTGAACTGTAACAGTTCTTCCTCAGTTCCCATCCAAACAAATTAGTACATCGTCAATAAAATGATGTCAAAGGAGTATTTTACCCTTAAATAAGTTGTTATCTGAATAGATGTACTGTTCTTCGAACCTCCCCCTTGTCAAATTTGCATAACTGGAGGCCATCATGGACCCCATTATAGTTCCCCTCTTTGGTTTATAATAAGTATCTTCAAACTTGAACTAATTCTCTTCAAATACTAACTGAACTAGCTGTAATAGGAAAGCATTAGGGGGGTTCATTTAAGCAATAAGCCACGAGGGTGTGGAGTTATTGGGGGTTTACCCACGGCTGAGGTGGTTTGCCCACAAGGTGCAGCTGAGTGGGTAAATCTGCCCCAGCCATGGTAAATCCCCCAATTAACCCACAGCCCCCGAATGGCTTATTGCGATTATACCGTGCATTTTTTTTAAGACTAGAATAAAAGTGTTGGTTTTTTTTTTTTTTTTGCTTTTGTTTTTATTGAGTTTTTCTGTATTTGTTAGAACGTTATAAAAATAGTGCCCTGTTGATTATGTGGCATGTTGTGGGTGAGTCGTTAGTTGTTGTCATCCTACAGCTTCCGGGTTACGGTTTGCATGATTGCAGTGGAGTTGGGGAAAACTGTTTGCTGTTGGGGTAATTTTAAATTACATCTTTCTTTTCTTTTTTATGGTGACATTGCTAAACCGCGATTTGAAAGGAGACAGGGGCTGTATGGGAAACCGAGAGAAAGAGAGAGACCCTGTCAGCAATACAGCAGAGGCGAGCATGAGAAAATATTATTTACAGGTGAGCTGGGTGGAAAGTGGTTGTGGGAGGACAGTAAAAGAAGCCCGTGTATGCTTATTTTTAGGATTGGATAGTGCTTTTTTTTCACTGTTTTGGAGATAAACGGAGGTGTTGTTTCGGGATCACCATTTATCGGGGGGAAACAAGATGGCAGTCGGGGTTCCCTGATTTCGGGTCGGATTGTTTTTTTTCTTTCACATGCGGCTGGCTGGCAACTTTTGCGGTGATTATCAGTAGATAACTAACACAGGTAAGGTGCCAGCCTGCCTATTTGATTGGTTAGTGTCCAAGGTCCATGGTATAATGTATGTTATCTGTTCTAAATAGTGTTTCAAGGCTAAGTCTTCAGTATGTGGTATTGATGTGTACAGATCTTTAACATCTGTACTTACCAGTAAGAAGTCCTCTCCATTAAAACCAAAATGTGCAACTACAGATTGTTTTTTACATATTCTTTTATATGATGATCCACATACGTGAAGACAGGTTCAAGTATGGAGCCAATTCCAGTAACTATAGGACATCCAGGTGGTGATTCCTCATCATTATGTATTTGTAGATAGTGTGTAAAAGACTGGCATTATTGGAAATTTCTGATTCAAAAGGTTAATCTCCCATTCAGTTGTACATTTTCTTTCTACCCCTTCTTTCAGTATTAAATGGATTTGTCCTTGTATCTCCACTAGGGGACTAGTGTTAAGTCTTAAATATATATTGCTATCATTTAACTGTTGTAGACATTTCAGTTTGTAGGTTAAATAGTCTTGCAAGACTATCGCTCCTCCTTTATCAGATGTTTTTGATAATAATTTATTCATCATTTTTAAATTCCTTTAAGCTGCAAATTGTGAAGCAGAAAAATTTTATTAAATTGTTCTAGTCACTGTCCTCTTCGCTAATCAAGTTTCCAAGTCTTTTGTATTAATTTTGGATTCATTTCAAGATATGCTGGAATGGGTCCTGGAGAATAAACTTGGATTCACTTTTTACAGCTAACTGTATCCTCCTTCTCTGTTCTTGCTCTCGCAAGTCAGTTTGAATTATTTCCTTTTTCAGGCATCTTCTCAAAATACTGTCTTAAGCACCATTTTCTAAAAAAAAAAATAAAAATCTGTTAATCTAATTTAAGACCAAACCAATCTATATATTCACAGAGGCAAAAAGAAAGTCCTTCTTCCAGTACTTTTGTTTCCTCCTTTGTGAGAATATGTTTAGATAAATTATAAATAACATTCCTTCTCGGAGCCTATTGGCTTGTGGTAATCCCTGTTTCTGGCCCCCTTTTCTCTTTGGCTTTTATGCTTACTTTTTTATTATTATTTCCATTCCTTCTTCATATTCTCCTGCTTCTGCTTCTCTTCTGGAAGTACTTGGTCCTGCCCTGTTGCTCCCCTCTGTCTTCCCCCTCCTGCCCTGTCTGCAGCTCTGCCCTCCCTCCCAAAACCTCCTCTTCGCTTGCACCCTTTGGTGACAGACCTCCAGGGGAGGGACTATGTTACCAATTATTGTCAAATGTTATACATTTTTCAGCTGTAATATATATTTGTAATTTTCACAAAAACTATTTTTTTATAAGCCCAATAAGCTACTCCAGGGTTCTGGTTGTTCTAGTTTTACCACACTTTGAGTGGCAAAAAGGCTTTTGGCCTTCAGTCATGTACCTAACTATGCCCCCAGGCATGTGGTAAACCTAGTACAACCAATGCCTTGTCATGGCAAATATATATTTAGTTTTTGTTTAGCGGGTAGGGTACACTAGGCAGGTGAATGCCTATTTTCAGGTATGACCAAGGATGATACAACGTTGTGAACAATAAACACAAGATGGTACATAGTACAGAAAAATGGCTTGGGATTAGGCAGACAATAAACAGCAGGAGCAGTGAACAGTTCAAGAAATTTACATACATGGGTTTGCAAATATAAATATACAATTAAATATGCAATATACATTGAGCTGTACGATATACAGGCTTAGGATAGCTCTGTATATTTCCTGTGTAAAAACATAGAGAGAGATAGAATGAGAATGAAACAGACAGAGAGGATATTCGATAGGGTACAAAGGAATATGTTTTGTATTCACTCTGGAATGCTGCCAGCAATGCTGCCTAACAATGAGGGGCTAAGCGAAGCCCTGCATGCCATGGCAGCATTTTTTGGCAGGTTGTTAGAGTGTATAAAAGGAAATAAACTCCGATCATAAAGCCACAAACCCGAGGAGCAAGTGACTATGACCTGCTTAGCCCCCCTTGATGGGTTTATTTCCAAGTATAACCGACTTCCCTTTGATTTTCTGTGCTACGTTTGGATGCTTATTGTTAGTTTTGATTGGAATTGTATATGCAGGAAAAGGCTGTACAGAGAAATTACTGCCCGCCACTTTTATGGAATAAGTCCCATCCATGTATGTTATCTGTCTGTCTGTCTATAGTCATTGTATAGTTCCAAGCACTAGACCTGTGGGGCACAAGCTTTGACCTGTAGATTCTCATTGGTGCACCAGGCTAGGGGCTCAAAAGAGTGGTGGCCATTATTGTTGAAAACCCCAAGTGACACCACACTACCAATTTGTTAATATTCCTGAGATTTCAAACCCTCATTTTTGGTTTCCTTACTTTGTGCTCTTTGTGTTTTTCAACTCTAATGTCTACATTAATGTATTTTTGTGCAGTGAATTGCCTTCTTTTTGTGACAGCAGAATCATATTCTCATCATTCGCACAGGTTCTAAATGGAATAAACAGAATATTTGACATACTGTATTTCGAGCCCTGTGTCACCTCATGCCGTGATGCGTAAGGCTGAAGTAACATGGTCTGTTTGGCTGTGGGCCCTGTGCACATTTAGATACTAGCCACCTTCATGCGAGTATGCACAGAGTCCTTTGGGTCCTGAGCCAGCACAACAGTCTGCCTGGCCAAACACTGGACAGGCACACACTAGCCACCATCAGTGTTAAAATGTACAGAGCCAGTGCAATGGTGTGTCTGGCTTTCAGTGGCTGCACATAGGGCCCTGTGGATACTACATAAAAACAAACTGATGACACAACCAAACCAAACCACAACAAGCATATCTTACTGAGCAATCAAAACATTTTCTACAATTCCTTTCAAAACAATCAGGAAATAAATTCCTTTCAAAACATTCAGGAAACAAACAAATCTCACAAAATAATTCCCATCCATCACAAGACCTAGCTCACAAAATCATAATCTTGTGTTTGGTTTCCCATTCATTCCTCAGCAAATTTCCATTCTGAGTTAAAATAAAGAGCCTTTTTATTGAGAAAACACATCAAAAGAATCTGCTTTACAACTTAAGCTGTCAAGCGGCAAGTTACACTTGTGATATAAAAAAATCCTGCAATTCCTTTCACACTCCCCAAACAAAATAATCATGAAACCATTTCCATGTGACACCTGTCTCACAAAATCATAAACCTATGTTTGGTTTTGTCATTTGTGCCTCAGCAAATTTCCATTGTTAGTTAAAATAAGGGCCATTATACGACAAAACACAGCAAACAGAATCCTCTTCACAGCTTAAATTGTCAAACATGCAAGTTAAAGCCATGAAATCCACCTAATTTTCAAAGTTTTGTTGTGCAGTCATTTACTGACATTTCAGATTGTCACAAGACCAAAAATAAATGACAAAAACTTGCGTGAACAACAAAATCGAACTCTTTAAATCAATAAAAATATTTATGGTTTCATCACTTGTGATTTTTAGAAATTCATATTTACAAAAAATGTACAATATCTAGCAATGAAAAATAACAGGGAATCCTCCTTTCACACTAAAATGTTGACCACACTAGGAAATAGCTACCCTTCCACTACAGTTTTTTGTTTTCAGCAAGCAGGTTTTTTTGCGCTTTAAAGTTTTGTGGCTATCTTTGACAATAGCCAATTTTAAACTTTACAAAACCTATTTATTACTGATGAAACTATAACAAAATACTTTGGAAAACGTTGTTTATTCTTAGAATGTTCATTTTCACTACTGCCCATCGTAAAAGCAAACACATTTTTACAAAGGAAAACACTGATCACCAAATAATTAACCCTGTACCAAACCCTATCAAGCTTGTAACTTTCAGATTTCCGGCCTCAAACATTTTTGCAGTAGCTATTGATGAGCAAAGAAAAAAGGTCTTAATTTTTGTAAATTTATGTATTTTCAATCTTCTATAACTTTGTACCCCCTTTACCAGTTATTAGAAATCAATAGAATTTAAAGATCCTGGCACTAACACTGGGCATGCCAACTTTCAGGTGAATTCATTGAATGGCAGCTTAGCTATTAATGTGCAAAATATACATAGAAACACAGAATCTGGTAGCACATAAGGGCTGCTTGGCACACCCAGTCTACCTATTTTTCCCTACCTACATTACCATAAAACACTACTTGATCTATAGCTCTTTCTCCTCCTTCCTTCCCACTATGATTCCCTTGTGCCTATCCCATGTATTCTTGAACCCCACCACTTTTTTCACCCCACCTGTCAGCTGGAAGGCTGTTCCAGAAATGCACCACTCTTTCTGTGAAGAAGCTCTTCATCACATATCTCCAGAATAATCCCTTCCAGCTTCATAGCATATCCTCTTGTTCTTGAGCACCTTTCTTTAATTAAAATACTTCTGTACCTTACCTACCCTCGTGAAGCATTTAAAGGTCTCTAGTATGCCCCTTCTCTTCTAAGGTGTACATATTGAGGTCCTTTACTCTCTCTCCTCATAGGACTTTTGATGCAGACCCTGCTCCATTTTAGCTGCCCTCCTCTGCATCATCTCCACTCTGTCTGTGTCCTTCTGGAGATGTGGTCTCCAGAGGTGGACACAATACTCTAGGTGGGATTTTATAAACAATCTTTACAGCAACAACAGCACTTCCCTCTTTCTCCTGGTAATACCCCTCCCTCCATACCCCAGCATCCCACTAGCCCTCCCAACTGCCTTGTCACATTGCCTGGCCACCTTAAGTCATCTAGTATGATTACCCCCAGGTCTTTCTCCTGATTGGTAGTCGTCAGTACCACTCCACCCATTTTGTACTCTGCCCCGGGTTTCTGTGCTCTAACTGCATTATTTTGCAGTTTTTTGCATTGAAATCCAGCTGCTATACCTTTGACTACTCTTCAAGTTTTCTCAGATCTCTGCTCATCCTTTCCACGCACACACCGGAGTGCTCACCCAATTGCCGATTTTAGTGTTTTCTGCAAAGAGGCAAACCTTCTTTTTAGCTCCTCTGCAGTGTCACTTATAAAGACATTAAAGAGGAGCAGTCCCAGCACTGATCCCTGAGGCACCCCGCTGGTCAACTCCATTTACCACCACCACCATTTATTGCCTATCCCTTAACCAATTTCTTATCCAGTTTACCACCTTTTGACCCACTCATAAGTTATCAAGCTTGCTTACTAGTCTTCTTTATGGAATGGTGTTGAAAGCCTTACTAAAATCTAGGTAGGCCACATCCAGTGCTCCATCCTGATCTAATTCCTTTGTCACCCAGTCAAATAACTCAATCAGATTCATTTGACATGACCTTCCTCCTGTGAATCGTGCTGCCTTGGGTCTTGTAGCCCACTGGATCCAAGATATTCCACAATCCTTTCCTTCATCAGTGATTCCATTAACTTTCCCACCACTGGTGTCAGCTGACTGGCCTATGATTGCCAGCCTCCTCCCTACTACCACTTTTAGTTATGTGTAAGGTGCTTACAGCATCAGCTTGCCTTGCTGCTGACACCTCCGGGTTAGGGTTGATGTCTCAGTGTTTAGCCTCCAGGGGGATTTACACAAATATTTCTATTTAACTCTGGAAATGGGATGGATTGTGACATCAGGGACCTGTGCAATCATGCAGTGGGGCACCAGGAAACACACAATCATGCAAACAGATGCCCTCTGTTCTAGCTAGGGTAAGGTAGTGGGTTTATTTTGTACACAAGGTGGAAAAGCAACAATGTTTTGCCCACTGGGGGGGCTACAGGTACAGATGGCAGAAAGGGTATACAATCCATTGCACTGTACACAAAAATCCAAGAAGGTCCCTGCATTAGGGATCAAGCAAAAGTTTCTGTATGCATCCCTTTTCTGGCATTGAAGCCAGAACAGAGCATATCCTCACAGGATTTGAACACTTTGGGTTTAAAAAGCTCATTTTTTTCTATACAGGCAGAAACACTGTTGGAGGCAGCTGGTACCCATACTGAGAACACTTTTTGTCAGAAATTGCACATTTTGGACACATCATGCCCTTGCTGAAAATACACTCCGTGACCAATAAAACTTGGATTTGCATGTGAGCCCTTCCCCATCTTTTGATCAGAAAGCACACTGACCCTTTTCCAGTCAGGGCAAGCCACTCTGTCCACTACTGTGCCAATGAGGCATGAGGCAAATTATTATCTTTCAAACATCCTGTTAAACAACCTGGAGTTTAGTACTTCCAAACCCTGGCAGACATTCCCATTGGGGCCATCCTGGAGGAGCCAGCACTGAGCTTCCCAACAAAGGAAAAAAAGTCTCTCACAGTTCAGGGATGTTTCCCACACTCATGGTTCCCATGACCAGGTGTGTTAAAAAGTCATTCACCATACACTGGGGTGCGCCACTGGAGACAGCCACCACCACAACTCAACACTCAGGTACTCCAGGACTGAACTAGGGACCTAAGCAGGACAAGAGAGGGTTGGAGAACTCTCACTGCAGCTCTCCTCAGTCAGACTAAATCAAAGCTCTGAGTGAGCTACTGACCCCCTGCTGCAACATTCCATTGTGGCTTATGCTGCTGTGGAGTTGTTCCCACTTAGTACCTTTACCCAGCATATTGACAGTGGTGTCAGGAAGACTTGAAAGTTTTAACAATTTGCTGCCCAGAGTGACAAAACAAAAAGAAACCAATTACACTACATTGGATTCTAGTGCACTCCTAAACAGTTTAAAGATCCTGCTGTAGAAAACTGTAAACACAGTGTAGAAAACACTTCTAGTATATCTCTAGTAAAACTGTCTAGTAACACAGGTGGAGGTATACTGGGGTTACATATGGGTTTAACATTAAGGTGTCTATACAACCCTGATATACCGTACATGCAGTAATGCACCTAAATAATATCTGTCTAGCTGTCTCTCTCTGTCTAATCTTAATTATACTGGCACTGCATCATCTATATGTTACAGTTGGGTTATTGTTTGTGTCATAAAAATGTGGTGTGCACAGTTTCAGTCCTAGGGGCTAATTATTTGGCAGGTTTGGTGAAAATCAGTTTTGTGGTTCAGAAGATAACAAGCATTTGTCAATGCCGAATGTTTGCTTGCTGGCATTAGCAGTGGTAGTGTAGAAGTTACAGAGCTGTGTAATAGGAATGGCAGTGAAGTACTGAACTGAAGCCCACCCCACCACCACCCTGCAGAGAGTGACAGGCATTGGGGTGTGCGTTTGGGTCGTCAGGCATAACGGTTATGCTATTTCACCACACCCCACCCTGCAGACACTGACAAGTGTCACGGTGTTCCTTGGGGTCTTTGGCCATTATGCACATCCCATTTCATTAGGAAATACAGTGAGATGGGTGCGATATAGGAGAATGGGGTGAACTTTGGGGCCGGAGAGTCCAAGGCATACCTCGATGCCTCTCACTGGCTGCAGGGTGTGTAATGGTATGAGCATCACAGGCAAGAATCCCAAGTCACACCCCTGATGCCTGTCATTCTCTATAGGGTTGGGCATTATGGTTGGAAACCCTAATACACGCAGGGCATTCGTTGGTATTTTCACCCAAATTTTCAACACGCTTTTTTGTGACCCCACCTCATGAACAGGGGAATATCAGTTTGTTAATGAAGCTGCTTATGCACAGTGACTACGGCATTTAGCACCACAGGTGCAAAAACATTCCAAACAGGATGTAAAAAATGACAGCTTTACTGTTCATGGGGAGGTGTAAAAAATGTCAATGTTGCAAATCTGCAGTAAAAATATTTAAAAAAATGGTGAAGTCACGAGCACACATAGAAACTGTGCAACGCACACCCGTAATATAATTAGGTTGGGGATTTTTTACAGCAGATTATCAGCTCAGGCATTTTGGTGCCTCCGATCATGAACAGTGTCACTGTGATTTTCTTTATCTGTGCCAAACAATGATTTCCACAGCGACCACGATCTCTGCGCTGAAAGTGTGAAAACACACTTCAGCCATGTTGTGAAAAATGACAGCTGTACTGTTCATAAGGAAGTGTGGAAAAATGCCACTGGTGAAAATCTGGACTGAAAATATTACAAAGTGATGAACTTTACAGTGCGTGGAAACTGCGCATAATGCTTACTCGTAACACAGTCATTTTATGGACTTTTTGTCACCAAATTTTCAACATCGCCATTTTAAGACCTCTGCTCATGAACAGTATAACTGTGATTTTCTTAATCTGTCCTAAACATTGCTTGCAACACCAAGAGCACCATTGTGCGCTACATGTGCGAAAACACATTTTGGTGACATATGAAAAATTGCAGCTGTACTGTTCATAAGGAAGTGTAATAAAATGGCAATGTTGAAAATCTGGGTGAAATATTAAATCGCAAACTTACTGTATGTATAGGAACTGCACAACGCACGCTCGTAAAACAGTCATTTTTAGGAATTTTTTCACCAAATTTTCAACATAGCCATTTTAAGACCTCTGCTCATGAACAGTGTCACTGTGATTTTCTTAATGTGTCCCATACATTGATTTTGCACATCGACTGTGCCATTGTGCGTTACATGGGCGGAAACACATTTTGGGCAAGATGTGAAAAATGACAGCTGTACTGCTCATAAGGAGGTGTGGTAAAATGGCAATGTTGAAAATCTGGAGTGAATATATTGAAAATTCGCGAACTTACGAGCGTGCGTAGGAACTGCGCAATGCACACGCTCGTAAAACAGTCATTTTGTGGAATGTTTGCACCAAATTTTCAACAAGGGGTTTTTGTGAACCCTTCTTATGAAACGATGTCACTGTCATGGCGTTATTCAGGCCGAAGGGTGATTTTGCGCAGTGACTGCATGCGACTGCGAAATCACCCGCCGGGCCTGAATAATGCCATGACATTGACATCATTCATGAGAAGGGTCCAAAAACCCCATGCTGAAAATTTGGTGCAAAATTCCAAAATGCCTGAGATATGCAATAAGTTGAAACCCCTATCTATTACATTATACAGCTTACGGCATTTCCTCAGTTCGCGGTCGGCTTTGAAGAGTGCAGGCGTGTTCTGGTCCACGAAGATCGTCGTGCGAGTCAGAGGTAAGTATGGGGTGAGGGGTGTGGGAGGCAAGTGCGCATTGGGTGGGTGCGGGTTGTGGGAGGACCAGGAGACTACGTGTGACCGTTTTCTTTACAGGTTTTTTTTTCCTAATGACGGCGTGGAGGCGTTTGCCACACTGGGGTGGGCTCCCAGCGTGCACAAGGACGATGAGGGGACATTCAGCCCGGCGAGAGATTGGGCACCCCGTTGGCCAAGAAATCACTTGCCACGCTGGGTGGGCTCCCAGCGTGGCTCCTGCTACTGGGGGATGAAGCCAGCGGGGATTGGGCACCCCGTCGGCATAACATGGGGAGGAGAGACAGAAAAGCCGGCGAGTTGGGCACCCCGTCGGCTATTCCATCAGTTGCCACGCTGGGGTGGGCACCCAGCGTGGCATTTGAGAGGCTTTTTGGGGGAGCGCAGCACGGCCGGCGAGATTGGGCACCCCTCGGCTAGAAGGTGTATGGCGTGGGGGGCATGCACGGTAACTATGTGGTGTGTGTGGGGGAGCGCGCATGGGCAAGCGATATCTTATCGCTGCTCACTGAAGCGTAGCTCCTCCTTTCAACTGTATGCCACTGCATTTTGGAGCTTGTCATAGACAGCTCCAACATGCATTGGCTTACAGGGACCGCGCCTGCCAGCACACTGACTGAATTGGAGGAGGAGGTGACACACCTCCGAAATCTCGGATGATGGCACTATGTTTCTTGCACATGCGTGCAAGCAAACATAAAAATTAGTGAAATGACACAAAATTTACCAACTTCAGTCTTAATTTTGGCCATAGGACAGCTAAAAAAGTATAACAATTTCAGTGATGAAATTTACAGGTTTGTTAGATCTTGTCCCAGAATCACGGCCTTTTGTGCTTTGAACATTTTTTTGTTTTGTTTTTAGGTTATAAGGCTTTAAAGTTTTAAAATCAATTGCATGCATGCACCACGTTAAAATAATGGCTGAAAAACACAATGCTTCTTTTAGGGTTAAAGAAGGGCATAAACAAAACTTTAAAAGTTAAAAACCTCCAAAGGCTGACAATTGTATGGTTCATTAGAAGACAGTCTGATGAGATGTCTGAACAGACTTTCAAAAAAGAAAATTAATGACACTTTTAGTTAGAAAAAATACATTAGTGGTTGTCTACAAACATTGGGATGGATTTTAACAAACTCAGCATGTGCATAACAGATAGCGTTTGTACTTCATAAGACACAGCAGAGGGGTGCTGTGGAGACTGAGCAGAGTGGTCGCACTTAACATTGACTCCTATGACTGGCTAACAAAATAGGTAATAAAAGTTATATTTTTTTATCAAGAAATTTCAAATTTGGAGCTGGCTGGGAAGAATCCTGTCTTGAGAACAACATTGGCAAGCCTTGTAAAGAACAGGGACAGAATGATCCCGGAAGCAAGCAGCAGCAGGATCTCCTGCTTGCTGAGCCACAGAGGATGGGACAGTGCCAGGGCCTAGCACCAGAACAGAAACTCTACAAACATTAGGCATGAAGCTCCAGTTCTTAATCTCCTCGGTCTCTAACCTTAGTCAGAAAATGGACTCTTTCAATACCAGAGTGACTGTAATGGAAACTACGGTGGACTACATACAAAAAGACATGCAAGAGGTCCTGAAACAAACAGCAGCAACTACCAGCACCACTGCAATGGTAGTATAGGAGGCCCAACATTTCTGTACAAGGTTGGAAGCCCTAGAAAACCAAGTACACTTGGCAGACTTACAGATTATTGACCTCCCTGAAAGCACTGAAGGGGACCATCCGATAATGTTTCTCAAGGACTGGTTTGTGGAAAAACTCACTGAAGGAGACTCAGATAGCTTTCAACTGCACAGAGCTTACCGTATTACACCACCTGGTCAGATGGAGGACTCCAGTACTCCTTGGACTCTGGTGGTGGTGGTTACAGCAGGAATTGGGGAACATAGTCGGATCTTTGCTCTTGCATGGCAGAATGGTCCATTGTCCCAGGATGGTCAATCAGTCCACATATTCCCGCTATGTTATGCCATGAGACAACAGTGTAAAAGTTAGATAGCGCCTGACACATCCTCCAGAAGACTAATGGTCCCCACTCTTGTTATCCCTGTATAACTTAGAATCATCCTTCGAGGTAAGAGCTGGGCAATTTCTGACCCTGTGGATGCTAGCAAATGGGCTGAGAGACTTAAGCCAGAGCTTTGACAGAGTGGTCAGGAACAGGACTAAAATTTTGATGAAGCTGAAGTAACCTGACTTCTATACCATGACTCTGTCTTTGCCTATGACAATGGTTCTTCTTCATTAAAACTTGGATTCCCAGTTTGATCTGCTATTTACACTTCAGATAAAGAAGCTGTTCTATCAGTGGGCTCCTAGTATGTTGCTAGTCAAGTTACATGTTATGCTTTTAATCATGTTACTTGTTCAATTTCTCATGGTTGATCAGAGTTTTTTTATACCTGAGCTCTTTACAAAGTGCTCCATTGATCAATCACTGCATTTATAACTTTAGGGGACAAGCATGGCATTACGTTCCCCCAATATGGGGTAGTACACTGTTGGACTCTATTATGGACTATAATTCTTAGGAAACAGCCATGTTGCTCATGAGCTTTGACCCAGTAATATATTTTGCTTCTAGCATCTTTTCTTATGAAGCTTGTTGTAATCCCCCCCATGCTGTACCACTAATATGGCCAATGCATGTTTATTTTCCTGTGATTCAGAAGTTTTGGCTCCCTTGGGAACTGTGTAATTTTGATCTGTCTGCCATATGGAAGTTCTTGATTTTATATCAAATGTGAAACTAATAAAAATAAAGTTAAAAAACACTGAGATAAAAACAGCTGAACATGAGAAAAACATGTTGATCTTTTTCCGTTTATGTGTTTCTATGGGAACTGTAAAAATGGTAGTGAAAATTAGGAGGGCTCTTAAATTTTCAGCTTTTTAACAGCTGTGAATGTGATTGTATTTAAATGCTTATAGTTTATATTTGTTCAAGTAGTTTTTTGTTATTATTAATCATTGTCTTGTCATTTTCTTTTCTGGTTGACCATGTACAGTAAATGGGTTTGTTAGCCCAGAGACTATCCAGAGTTTAAATAAAAACATCAAATCAATTTCTCTTAGTCTTACACAAAAAAATGTTTAATGGCCCAAAATGCAAAAATTTGTCGAGGACTCAATAAAAAAATTGCATGCACTTGTACTAAAGTCATACACAAACAAAATATTAAAAATATAGCCCAAAGCAAGTTAGCACTGACATCCTGCTCACTTGGCCCCATGAAGAGGAAGTTAGGACTCACTTTTGCTTTTGAAAGACAAAGGGCCTTACATGAAACAAGTTAGGCTCTCCTGCTGCTTTTTCAGGGCCCAAAGCAAGTTACAACTCTGCTTTATCAAAAAAGTAAGGAAATTCATAGCAAAAACTATCTTAATGCATATGTTAGGGTTAAAAAGCCAAAAAGCAGAGAAATGTGGTGTTAGGGTTTTTTCAACCCTAACACCTACTCCTCTTCCCCATCCTCTAGCATCACGACTCAAGGCAAAGCTATGGGGCCAGGGCCTTGCCCCATGGATCTGTTGCTTTCAACAGTTCTGGGGCAGAAACTGTTATGACTCATGTCCTGCACTGGATAGGCCTTGCATTGCCCTGTGCAAAAAAATCTGAGACTGATCTCTTGCTTTGTGCAGTGCCCTGCATGAAAAAAGTTGCGATTCATATCCTGCTTTGCACAGGGCCCTGCATGAAGAAATATAGGACTCATCTACTGCTTCACATAGGGCCAGAAGAGAGCTGTGACTAATCCGGTGGGCCCTTCATGCAGAAGCAGTCTTGTGGGGCCCACACCTGTAGACTGAATCAGCCAACCCATGGTGCACAACCTGGTCCTGTAGCTTGGCCTTAGGTCATGAGGGTGGGGGGGAGGTGGATGCCAGGGTTGAGAAAACCCGAATGCCACATTTCCTTGCTTTTGTGGTTTTGTAATCCTAACATATGCATTAATGAAGATTTTGATATACATTACATATCTATATATTACGTATATAGATATGTCCATGTATATGAGGGTCAAATCTTAGATATAAATGTTATATTAAACATACACATAACCTAGTTCTAGCCTCAGTGCTTTGTACAAGTAGGTAGAAAACTAACTATATAGACAAAGTGTGTGATACACTTTTGACATAAAGCTACATAAAATATGGACTTCCGGTGACGTTATCATAGCGGATAGTCGACTGAACACAGAGCTCTGCTCTTGGGCCACTTAAACCTCGTAAGTAATTGCTTGCTATACAATTATAAAACCTACAGTATCTGGGGATAAGAGATTATACAGCACAACAAAGAAAGCAAGGCAAATACAATTGGGTGCTAGAGTGGAGGATGGCGCCGGATTCTGCTTCTTGGGCTCAGAGAGCGAGGCCTCGGTGGCCTCGGCTCAGCCACGCTCCAAACACGACTCGCCTGCCAAACCCCTAAAGAGTCTTAAAAAGGGGAAAGAGTTCAACAGCAGCATGTGGAAACTGAAATCATTTTGGACAGAAATGTCCAAGAACTTTGATACACTTAATAATAAAGTTACCAACCTGGAAAATTGCGTTGATGAAGCAGACAAATGTCAATCAGAAAACAGCAGTAATGAGTACACACACACACAAAAAAGCCAACAAAAATATAAAGTTTGGCTTACCGGTTTATTTATGAGCAGTTATGCAGACTGCACAAAAACATCTAGTCCCGCTTAACTGCACCAGGAGCAGATTGATGATGTCATGAGAGGATGTCTAACATTTCACCTTAACCTTCTGTAATGAAGCCTGGTAGTTACCAAGTGAAATGTTAGACATCCCTCATGATATCATCAGTCCATTCCAGCATGGCTTGTCTGCCTAGCTCTCTAATGTAAGTGGGACTAGATGTGTTTTGTGAATAGTCTGCATAGCTGCTCACAAAGTAAATTGGTAAGCACCACTTATGTTTTTGTTGACTGGGTTCTTGTGTGGGTGTTCATTACTGCCGTTTTTTTTTCAGTCAGACATATTCAGTGGCCCATTGGTAATACAGGGTCCAAAATACCAATCCTAGCTGTGCAGTAATATAATTTTGTCCTTCTACATTTGTAGGAAGAATACTACCTGTTTTCTCTTATACAAGAATTTTTTATGAAATCCTCTTGGTCCTGAGAAGGGGACAGTGATCTATGAGGCCGGTTTTCTGTCTCTTATCCCTGTGGTGGATACGGGGAGGGATTCAGTTCCCTCCATTATAAACCTCACTACCATTCCATGGACACAGCGTCTTTAGGAGCGCAACTCCTGCCTGGAAGGCTTGCAGGACGTTCTCCTTGCAACCTATTTTCTCCTTCAGGATGTCTGGTACATCATCATGCTCACTCCCCAGGTGGACAGGGCATTTATCACTACAAGCCCCATGGATGGAATTTGCATACAGTTGTAGTATAGCTCTGGTTGTGAGTAACCAGTTTGTATTTCAGCAGTTTGGTACAGATTGTTATTCTTGTTATATCTGTTCCCTAGGTTTTATTACTTATAAAATATATTTCAGCGGTTTTGTTTAGATTGTTATTCTTGTTATATATATATATATATATATAAATATATATATATATATATATATTTTAGGTTTTATTAGTTGTAAAAGCAGGAATGTTGATAGAACTACATGGCAGATGCAGGGACAGTCAATGGTTATGACAGGTTGGAACTGGCAATAATTTAAGATAAGGCATATGGACCACAAGAAGAAATAATATCTTTAGTTAGTGCAGCTACACATTTTATCTTTAGTTAGTGCCTTTATGTTTAGTCTAATATTAGGTAAGCACAATTCAAAATAATTTTACAGAATGTCAGTAGGCTAACCCACTCCATCAAAAGGACAACATTTATATCCTCACTTAAAAAAATGAAAACTGGGCAATACTTGCTTCAAGAAACACATTTACCAGCTGCAGAACATGAAAAACTTAGAATGTTCTGGTTCAAGGAAGTTATCTCCTCATCCTGCCAATGTTAATACCCAGGTCATCTCCTTTTGGCTTTGAAGCCTCTTATCATGACCCTGCAGGTCATATGATGATTATAATGGGAAGTAGGGCTGTGCGAATAACGAATATTATTTCCCGAATACCACGAGTAATAGAGCTATTGGTATTCGGAATCTGAATAACGAAAAGCTCACTATTCATCCTTATTGGGAATAATATAATTCCCTTTCCCCACCCTCAGATAGCATTCCAAAACCCCTCCCCAAGATCCCCAATCACTATTACAATTTTGAAAAAAAGGCCTCTTCCACCCCTCGGTATCCAGCAGCAGCCTTGCCTCCTCCCTTTCCTCTGCACCTAAACAAGATGTATAAATGTAAAATAAGCAGCAGGTGCAGCCCGCCCTCCTCCAAAGCGGCTGCCTTCTTATGAATGAAGCCATGCCTGCTTGCGCTTATATAGAGATTGAGCTGATCACGTGATGGCTTGTTCTGTCTATATAAGCTCAAGCAAGCATGGTTTCATTCACAAGAAGGCAGTCAGCCGTGGAGGAGGGAGGGCTGCACTGGCTGCCTTTTTCTTAATTTATATATCTTGTTTAGGTGCAGGCAGGGTGTGGGGGGAGGCGGCGGCTGCTGCTGGCTACTGGGGGGGTGGAGGAGGACCACATGGGGGACTGTTAATTTTTAATTTAGTAATGAAAACTGGCGGCCGGCCGTGGAGGCGGGTGGGGTTGTGCCGGCCACTCCAAAAAGAATTTGCTACTTTTTTTTTTTTTTTAAATATTGTAATAGTGGTTGGGGAACTTGGGGAGGAGGGGGTTTTGGGTGCTATCTGAGGGTTGCGGGAAGGGGTGGTTATATTTTTTTGCCGAATACAAATATTTGGCTGAATATTTGGTTGTGCTGGCCACGAATACCGAATATTCGGCCTTATATTAAAAAAAAGGTATTCGCACAGCCCTAGTGGGAAGTCTGCTGGAAGGGCTGTGTACCATTGTTAACTTAAATTTGCCTCCTAGCTCCGACTCCTCCACCATTAGACTATTATTTAATCAAATACTAACATTTCAAAAATTAACTTTAATCATAGGGGGGAGATATTAATCTTGCCCTAGACCCCAATATGGATGTCACTTCTTCTCAGGGTTCAAAGCTCACCTCTGCCCACAGGTATGTCAAATGATTAGTACAAGAATATGGTATTACAGATGTGTGGAGGGCTTGGAATACATATAAGAAACAGTATACTTCTTATCATGAAATGGGTAGAAAGAATGCTGAATTCTGATTGGCCGAGAGTTGCTTTCAGCTGGGCTGTTATCCCAGCACAATGGCCCAGCCGAAGTATTATGTTCAAAATGCATAACATTTACTAAAATGACCCATTTCATAATGCATAAAAGGCACTCCAGGGTGTGTTATGGTGGGCTACATGGCCCTTCTCAGGTAGTGGAAGCCCTCAGTTAGCCTCGTGCTTCAACCCACCCCTAGGTGGGCCATTATCCCACCATAACACCCCCATCATACCTCATTGCTTAATTCACATTCTGCACTGCATGTGTTCTTGATAGATTATTTTGTTAGAACATATAACCAAGGTCCTTTCCTATTCAGCTGGTCAGATATTATTATTTGATTATGCCCCACTGGTCATGACTTTAGAATTAAACCAAGAACCAATACAGACAACTTGGAGATTTTTTTTGTACTGAAATACACTTTATTGAAGATTTTATAAGAACAGTAAGACAACTTTCATATTAACACCAGTCTTTTGAACGACCCAAAATTTAAAGAATTGTTTCAGGAGAAAATCCCATTAATACTGCAACAAAATCAAGGACCAGATATCTCCTCAGCTATCACATGGGATACCCTCAAAGCAATATTAAGAGGGGAGATCATAGCATACACTTCTACAGCTAAAAAAAGCAAGGGAGGAAACACTAAAACACTTAACTGAAACATTTGCATTTTTACAACTTCCCCATCAGCAAGGTGATTCCACATATCCACATATACTGACTACAAAAACTGAAATGGCACTGCAATAGCTAAAGCAAAAGTATTATGATGGGGGCCCCAAAGCCACCAAATTGTGAGCATTCCATTTACAGAAACAAAGAACTAAGGTGACAATAATAAAATTGACAGATCCCACTACTAAAAAAGAAGTCTTTAAGACTTTACAAATCCTCCAAGTTCTGACTTCCTTTTACTCCTCATTGTATCATCAGGAAGCAGAACCAGAACCTTCCAGTGTGCAAAAATACTCTGATCAGTTACAACTCCCTAAAATTACAGAGCAGCAAAATCAAAACCTTGTTGCCTCGATCACTAGCAGAACTTGAAGGAGCCTTACTTTGCTCAAAAGCAGGAAAATGCAGATGACTGGATGGTTACCCAGTGGAATTTTTAAAAGCATATAAAGAGATGCTCCTGATAGCACTCCTCAATACATGCAGAGCCACACAGTGGGTAATCCTCCCATCCTGGCAATTTGCCACTATTTGCACCATATGAAACCAGATAAAAATCCAACCAAACCAGAGTCATATGGCCCATCTCTATCTTAAACCTTGATAACAAATTGTATACTTCCATGCTGGCAAAAGACTGGAAGGATCCTTCCAGATATCATCCATCAAGACCAGATTGGATTCCTACAAAATGACAAATACAGGACAACATAAAGCGAACCCTCTCCTTACTCCCTATGTATCCAGGACTCAGCAGCCAACTTTGCTGCTGAGCCTGGATCTGACAAAGCTTTGATAAGGTATCATGGAAGTTTTTATACTACTCTCTACAGATTTGGGTTTCATTCCCAATTCTTATTCACAGTTAGAGCATGCTATCAAAACCCATATGATGGTCTGGTGAATGGCTTCCTGTCCCACAGATTCGCCTATTCAGAGGACAAGGCAAGATGCCCTGATGTCACCCCTCTTATTCATTCTTATAGTTGAGCCACTAGCTGAAGCTATAAGGCTACACAATATTTCCCATCATGGAAAGCATAAGCTTGCTTTTATGCAGACAGTTTACTAATATGCCTGACTAACCTTCCTTAGTAAGTATAGTATCCTGTTGGGCTACAAATTTAATGTAGATAAAGTGGCTGCCCTACATTATTTATTTATTTCAAAGGTTTAACCAGGAAAGACATGCTGAGCTGATATCAGCTTGTTTCCAGATGTATCCTGGGGAGGGGAAGAAAGCAGGAGAGAACAAATAAAAAATACAGAATGTAAAATACATAGAATGAAAATAAATATAGCAAAATAAACAAGACAATAATGCTTAAAAATAAAATAGACAATCAGTAAGTTACAGGCAGTAAAACTGTGGAACTGACGAAGAGCAATTTAATATTAATCAACCTAGCAAAATAAGGAACAGAGGGAATGAATGGTACAAGGGAAATGCATAAATCAATAAATAGGAGTTGCAGGTGAAAGTGGTCCAAAAAATCAGATGCAGCTGCAGGAGTGAGTAGAGAAATCACGGAGAAGAGCTTTAGGAGTAGGAAAGGAGATAGCAGAGCAAATAGAAGGGGGAAGAGAACCCCATAGTTTAGGAAAATGGAATGAGAAACTAGCCTGACCAGCATTCGATTTCATTTGAGGGATAGCAAAAGAACGAGAACAAAACTGCAAAGAGCTTATGAGGACAAAGGTGGAAAGGAGAGAAGAGAGGCAAGATATAAGTGGAGAGAGCCAAACCAAACTTTGGAGATAAAGGAAACACAGGGAGGGGACTTCCGGTGACGTCAGCGCCAGGGATGGTAGCATAGAGAGGCAGCTCCCGCACAGCCTACAGACATTTCTCCCCTAATTCGCCTGGAAACCTTCTAATTCAGCTTATTTGAAGTCAATAAATGATGGGGAGTAAAAATAAACTGAATTCGAGCTCTGGAAGAAGCTTTCAGAAACCCGATGCAGCTAGATTCAAACGGAGGCCTAGTGACAGCCGCAGCGTCTCGCCTCTGAGCAGCATACTAGCGGATCATGACCTCGATACAGATGGAAGCGGAGAACTTTCCCGATCCCGTTTTGAGACACTGCTCATGGAAATAAAGGCATTTAGAGCCAAAATAAAAAGAGTTTACAGTATTACAGAACCGCCACGGAACTCGGGGAGGAGAGAATGGATAGATCGGAACGAACCTCCAATGAGAATACAGAGCAGACACATAAGCTCCATACAGCAATCGACTATTTAGTGGATCAGTATGAGAACATAAGAGAAAAAATCACAGATCTCGAGCCAGATCACGGAGAGATAACTTCGACTTATATGGTCTCCCAGAGGGATCGGAGACAGGTAAAATGGAAGATTTTTGTCTGATTTATTAAAGATGTCCTGTCTCTCCTCCTACATTTCAATTCAGGATAGAAAGAGCCCACAGAGCTCTGATGAAGCGACCCACAGACCCTAATGCAAGACCTCGATCCATAGTAATGAAGTTTTCTAGCTTCAAAGATAAGGAACAGATTCTACGAACAGCATGGGCTCAGAAAAAGGTCACCTACAACTCAGTGAGACTGTTGTTCGATAACGATTATCCTACAGACATCATGAAGCGAAGGATGGCTTATGCACCCATATTAAAGCTGCTAAGAGAGAAAAATATTAAATTTCAAACTCCATACCCTGCCAGGCTCCGAGTATTTTGGGAAAATGGAACAGCAATATACTCAGCCCCAGAAGACATTCTCCCGAACTGAAAAGAGAGGCTGGAGTTTCCACCCTACTGGTCGGTGCAACAACAAAAGCGTCCCCTCGACCTGAATGGCTGACAGCGTTGATACGCACAGGATGCAGAGAAGAGAGGAAGATTTCGATCCTTAAGACACCTTAGACAGTACATTGGTCCCGGACCTCCGAAGTGATCCTGGAGGCGGAACAACAAGGCATGGACACCTGAAGCCGACTGGTAGTTATTGGTTGTAGTTCAAGGTTCTGAGTGAACTTTATAATTTAACAACCAGGGACACTAGCCAAGTTGGTGGTCCTGTTATAGACTGGATGGAACTTCCTTAATACAGGACAATTTTGTTTGGTCTCTTTTATTTTCATTGGGTTTTCAGAATAGTCTGAAATATGTTGAGAGCCGGCTGACAGTTGGAATTTAAAACTTATTATTTCTGGGGGCTGTGTGGGAGAATAGATATAATCCCATACAACGGCCTCGTGGCTGCCTATCCAGGGTCTTGGCGGATTTTTCAACTGCTGTTGGCCCTGTTCACTATTATCCCTGGTTCCACGTCCCAACTACTTAACCCTGTGCTATACAGGGGTTGTGGGGTTCGCCTTCAAAGGTCACAATACCTCCCAGGGTCTCTGCCTGCATGTGGTATGATGTGGGCCCCTTTTCCCAGAGGGTAATTATATACTCCACTCTTGGAAGTGCTAAGTAAATAGTTTAGTTTTACGTTGCATAATACTTCTTACTGTTGTTTATTTTCCTTTAATGTGCACAAGTTGAAAGTTCTTTATGAAATTATTCTACAGGAGCAAATTACTTTATTTAGTTTATCCTATATAAGAAGGTCCTTGCTCTGGATCCTCAAGCGAGGTGCAGTTATACTGGTCCAATCAGGTATACAAAGAGAGTCAGTGTTTTTCCTTATTGATAATGGGTGAGGCTACAAGAATTAGAATATGTTCACATAATGTCAATGGATTAAACAACTCTATTAAGAGATACAGAGTGATTTCCTCGCTCAAAAAGCTGAAGCCCTCCTTTATACTACTGCAAGAAACCCATCTAAGCAAACAAGAACATCAAAAATTAACTAAATTTGGGTTTGCCACAGTTGTAGCATCTGTTTATGGTAGGGGAAAGAGGAGGGGGAGCTGCTGTACTAATTCCTAAGGGTATTCCCTTCCAATTAATAAACTCTTACTCGGACCCTGAGGGCATGAAATGGCTGCAGCTGGGCGGTTTCAGAGCAGGAACTCACTCTTGCCTCTATATATACCCCCTGGAGAGGGGCTGCGACTCAGAAAACTGCTGCTGCAGAGGGTTCTGGAGAGGTAGGGGTTCTGGTGCTGGGAGGAGATCATAATATACCCACTTCTTCTCTAGATACCTCCTCTAAAAGCCATTTAAGAAATCTCCTCTTTCCATTACTATCACGGGCCTTCCTTGCTGAGGCACATTGGGTCGATGTGTGCTAAATCAAAATCCCAATAAGAGGAGTACACGACTATTCACACACAGGGTGTATACCGCATTGACTATATACATCTCCAAGGAACACCTGTATAAAGTGCAAAGCTGCATACAACCCCTACTACACTGTCAGACCACTCGTTAATAACTCTGAACTTGATTTGGGATACCAAGAGGAAAAACTCTCTTTGGAGATTCAATAATTTCTTACTAAACAGTAAAAAATTCAGGGACACTATGCAACGTCGAATAAAACAAATATTAGAGGATAATAATGCTCAGGATACCAAAAGGGGAGTCCTATGGGACACTCTCAAAGTAGTTTTAAGGGGAGAAATAATTAAATATGCTGCTTACCAGAAGAAGCAGCGAGGACAGAATTTGAATAAGCTGCAGGGCCAATTGCAGGAGCTTCAGTCTCAACATGCAGCAGGGGATCCGGGAGTGCTCCCTCTCATACAAACTATTAAACAGCAAATCCAGGGTATCTTAGACATGCAAACTGAGCAAGCTTTGCAACTCCTGAAACAAAAATACTATGAAGGGGGTCCCAGAGCCACTCGCCTACTGCGCCAGAGGCTTAGACAGCATAAGACCAGATCTAACATAGCACAAATAGAGACCCAGCCTCAAGGAAATTACTTACCCTCCCTTTGGAGATTGAACAAGCTTTCCAGAGGCATTATACTAACCTTTATGACTCCGAACATACCGAAAATCCCCAGGCCTATCAGGCCTTTATGTAAACCCTTAAGTTTCCCAAATTATCCGCAACCCAAAGACAAGCTTTAGAAAATCCGATCTCCAGAGCAGAGCTAGAGCTGGCACTGTCAACCCTCAAAACTAATAAAAGCCCTGGTCCCGATGGCTATACGGGAGAGTTTTATAAGGCTTTCCGAATGGACCTGGTCCCTACATTGCTGGAGGCCTGTAGGGCTGTCCAGAGGGGAGCCCACCCGGACTCTTGGCATGGCGTGATATATCTAGCATTCTGAAGCCTGGCAGGGACAGGACCTTCTGTTCCTCCTACAGACCTATTTCAGTCCTCAACATTGACTATAAGGTATTCGCATCTATAATGGCTAAAAGATTTCAAGCATTTCTCCCAGAAATAATAGATTTGGACCAGACGGGATTTGTGCCAGGTAGACAGACACAGGATAACATCAAAAGAACTTTGCACCTTCTGCAAGGGTTAGGCCACCGGTGCAGTTTCTCCTTCTCTCCCTTGATGCGGAGAAGGCGTCAACCGTGTCGAATGGCCTTTTGTCGGGGTGCTAGGTATGATGGGAATACCTCAACCAATTATCAATCTAATCAAAGCCATGTATTATCAGCCCAGGGCTTACATTAAATTGAATGGCTCATTTTCCTGCCCTATATCCCTCTCACGAGGTACCAGACAGGGTTGCCTCTTTCCCCCTTTTGTTTGCAATATATTTAGAACCTTTAGCACAGGCCCTGAGACAGAGGGAGGAGGTAGCATGGATTAAGGGTGCTCACAGGCAGAGCACAAATTAGTCTCTCATGAGCGACCTTTAGTGTATCTCGTGAACCCTGAAAGTGCTCTCCCTGCTTATGGGACCTCCTGAGAAGTTTTGGTGCAATCTCAGGCTACAAAATTAATGAGAATAAAACTGAAGTCCTAGCATGCAATTTTACCCTAGTATGAAGCTAAGACAGACATATATAGTTTTAAATGGCATTTGAGCAGTATTCGAGATTGGAACCCCTGGGTTGTGATCTCTTCAGGCTTAATTATCCCCTTTGTCCAAGATGGCATTGGACATGGAGAGATGGCGGATTTTGCCTTTATCCTGAGCCAAAGA
Source organism: Neoceratodus forsteri (assembly GCA_016271365.2). Classification (NCBI taxonomy): domain Eukaryota; kingdom Metazoa; phylum Chordata; order Ceratodontiformes; family Ceratodontidae; genus Neoceratodus; species Neoceratodus forsteri. The sequence continues at coordinate 731,411,658 of CM028137.1, forward strand.
ATAGAGGCGGTCAGGATGGTGGTATTACCCCGCTTCTTGTATTTGGCCCAGACCCTGCCGGTCCCTATTCCAGACCCCTTTTTCAGATCCCTGCAGAGGAAGGTTTCGGCATTTATTTGGGCAAATCGAAAACCCCGAATTAGTCTAACATTACTACAGATGCCCAGATCTATGGGAGGCCTTTCCTTGCGGTTCAAGCTGTATTATCAGGCATGTCAATTTAGGCTTCCCTTTATTGGCTGGATGGCACGCACAGGGCTCGATGGAAATCTGTGGAGTTACAGGAACCGAATTTAAAGATATCTATAACACTCTATTATCCTACCCCCTATGCTTAAAAATAGAGACTGTAGCTAATCCTTACACCCAGACGACACTTAGATGTTGGCAAACCATCATATCAGGCAGGGATTTTAGGTCCTGTAGGTCGCTTTTTTTCTCTTCCTACCATAAGGCTTTTCTTCCTGGTAAAATGGATAAGGGCTTTAATAATTGGTTCAAGATGGGCTCGCCTAGTATACCATTTTGCGCCTAAGGGCAGGATCCTTTCCTCACAGAGTTGACGAGAAATATAACATTACCTATAATGAGAGGTTTAGATACTTTCAGTCTAGAAACTTTATAAACACACTAGGAAACTACAATGGGATAATCTTCCCCGACAGATTTACTGTTTATCTTAATCGAGACACTAGACGGAGAGCCTGCTCCTTCTCATCCAATTTCTACCCTATATGGGCGCTTCAGAAATGCAGAATAAATCATTAAATAAAATCAAGACTGCATGGGAGAAGGATCTAGAGGTACATATACCAGACCCTGTTTGGACAGGCTCATGATGGCCATACAGAAAGGTGTTAGTTCTGGGGTATGGAAAGATTTTTCGTGGAAATGTGTTGTTAGATATTTTAGAGCACCAGTAATAACACAAAAAGTATATAAAACACTATAGTGCGGCCAGTTGGAGAAAGTGTGGGACCTCTCCTGCTACATTGGGGCACATTTTTGGACCTGTAAGGTCTTGCAACCTTTTGTGCACTTATTAACGCTCTCCATCAAATTATCTCCCAGAATTAATGATGAACCCACAATTTTTTTATTTGGCTTTACCTCCCCAATGATATTAGATGCTGCCAGTAGAAGGATGCTGAATTTGACCCTGTTGGCAGCAAGGAAGACCATTACCAGGAAGTGGTTCTCCCCTTCCGCTCCAACGATGGAGCAGTGGCAAAATCTGATTATTGAGATTTATAGGATGGAGAGGCTCACAGCCTTGGTCAATAAGTCATTAGAGGCTTTTGAAATTATGTGGAGAAAATGGGTTCTGTACATTATGTCAGTACGTGCTGACTTTGTGCCCTGATGCTGAGGGGAAAGCTCATTTCCTCCCTCTTGGTCCAGAGTTTTATTCATACCCGATTGTAATACACTCAGATTAATTTCCTGTTATCAGCTTCCTTTATGAAACAAATGAGATAATCTTTTCTTTATATGATACTTGTGCACAATGTAATGTATTTTGCTTTTGATTTGGAAACTACTGTCTTTTCCCCTCTCCTTACTTATTCATTTATGTAAATACCCTTATCTCCCATAACATATCATGTTTTTTTTCTGAAAAGCAATAAAGATTGAAAGTTTAAAAAAAAAAAAGGAAACACAGGGAGAAGGGTGCCTGGCATCAAGAGAGGGGAGGGAGAAGGAAGAATACAGGGTACATCAGTATGTGCACACAAGGGTTTATCAAGGGCAAAGTGACAGAAGGAGCGAAAGAGAGGGTCGGAGCAGCACTTTAAACAATGTCACCATAGTCAGAAATGGGCAGAATCATCTTAGTGAGGATTTCTCTACTTGCAGGAAGTGGAATGCTTCTCTTATTTCTGCATAGCTCCCCAAGCTTAGGGTGGCGTTTCTTGTGGATAGAAACCACACGAACAGAAAAATCAAGATGGTGATCAAGCCAGACCCTGAGGTACTTGAAGGATGAGACATCTTCAATAGAAGCACCATCAAGGGTATGAAAGGAAGGAAGGGGGAGAACTCTAGCAAATCTCTGCCTAGTGCCAAAAGTCATAGAGACTGTCTTCTTGGCATTGAGGGATAACTGATTATCACAAAACCAAAGCTAAATATTTTTAAAATCCATTTGGAGTTGGTTCATGAGATATGGGGCAGAGGAGCCAGAGGTAAAGAGAACTGTGTCATCTGCATCCATATGTATTGACACAGAGGAACAGGCCTTGGGGATGTAATTTAAAAAAATGGAGAAGAGTACTGGGCCCAAGACAGACCCTTGGGGAATGCCTGAGCTTATTGGGGAGGATCTCCAGTATGGAACAGGTTGCAACCTGTCCTCAAGGTAGGAGTGGAACCACTCAGCTGAAGATACTTAGAGTCCAGCAGGTTTAAGCTTGTCCAGGAGAATAGGATAGGCTACAGTGTCAAAAGCTTTGGCTAAGTCGACAAAATTAGCTGAGGTGACAAGGCCCTGATCCATGCCAGAGACAATAGCATCAATGAGCTGAAAGAGAGAGGTAGAAGTGGAATAGGTCTTTCTAAAACCAGACTAGAACGGTGTAAAGAAAGAGGCTGAATCAAGAAAAGGGGAGAGTTGCGACAGAACAGTGTTCTTGGAGCTTAGCCAAAGTGGGAAGGAGAGAAATAGGTCAGAAGTTACTAGAGGAAGAGAGATCACTGCCTTTAGGAAGGGGAATGACAGTAGTCAACTTCCAAGAGTTAGGGACACAAGATTATGAGAAAGAAACATTAAGGAGATAGGAAATGGGGAAGGCAGCGGCATTAGTAGAGAGAACTAGGAGTCTAGGATCAAGACCATCAGGGCTCCCACCCTTGTGAGGATTTAGAGACTGAAGGGCCTTAAGAGCAACAGCAGAGGAGATGGATGAAAAAAAAAAGGGAGGGGGGGGACAGAGGGAGAGATTGAAGGATAGAGTGAGAGGGAAAAGATGAAAAGAGAGATGGAGAAGTTGAGGAGAAAGAGGAAGAGAGGAGTGGTCAAGCACAGGAGGTGAAAAAGGAATTAAAAGAACAGGCAGTCTGTTTCAGCGGGATCAGAGATAGGAGTATCGCCAATCTAGAGAACAGGTAGAGGACTGGGACTGGGGAGGGAGGAGAGAGAATGGATAACCTTCCAGAACTTAGAGGGGTAATTAAGGTTGTTCTGGAGTATGGATGCAAAATACTCGGACTTTGAAAGTCTAGTGGCTTTAGTACAAACATTGTGAAGGAAATGGTAAAAAGGAAGGTCAGAAATGGAGCCAGAGGATCTGTAGGCTCTCCAGGCAAGGTCACGTGCATGGTGGCAAGCTAGTAACTCGGCTGAGGTCAACGGGAAGTGGGAACCTCTAGCCCTGGTTCTTCTAACATACATAGTACATGTATTGTATCACCCTCCCCCTAACATTTTAAACCATTACAACTTAAGTTTTGATTAGCCGACAATAAAATACCTAAGTGTTGAGATACCCCAAGAACTATTTACTTTTTATCTGCAAAATTACCCCAAATATTTGCAACTCCGTATGCAGACATAGCTACAATAGACGGATGATAGTCCTTCTTGCCTTCCATAACAGGATGGAAACAATATGAACAGGTGCAGAGAGAATGGTTTGGGCTTTATTGGGGACTGGGGACCCACCTGGAGGAATGTGGACCTCTACAAGGGTGACTGCCTACATCCATCCAGGGAGGGGACCGTTGTCTTTAGTGAATGGTTTAAATGCTTCGTTGGCAAGCATTTAAACTGGCTGGGGGGGGCAGCGTAAGGAAACAGGGAGAATCAAACTGCCCACCCCCACAAAAATAGTGCATTCAACATGGAGGACCATGAGGTTATGATATCACCAGAGGTAACTAAACTCATAAAGGGGGAACAGCGGAGGACAGGAGGAAGGGGATTAAAAACAGGAAGGACAAATGGAGGAGGCAAAAAGGCAAAAGGGGGATGATAGAAGGACAAATGGCAAAACATGGAAGGCCAGGTATACTAATACTCGCAGCCTAGGACATAAAATTCCAGACCTGGTGGCACTTCATGACAGAGGCTGACCTGGACATTGTAGCTGTTACCGAGACATGATATACTGGAAACCATGACTGGGATGTAGCAATACCAAGTTATACTCTGGGAGAGACAGGGAGGGTAAAAAGAGAGATAGGTGGCTCTTTACATCAGGGAGGGTATTAGAGTGACTGAGATACAGGGAATGTGGGGGGGCGGAGCTACTGTAGGTCACCCTTGAGATGGGCAATGGCACAGCTATTTGCACAGGGGTGATATACAGACCTCCAGCACAGACGTAGGAGGTGGGCAGGGTTCTAGTGGAATCCATCCGCATGATGGCAGCTAAAGGGGACATACTGCTGGTAGGTGATTTCAGTCTGCCAGTTGTGGACTGGGGCATCCCAGTTGCTGCCTCAGCAAGGAGCAAGGACATCCTGTACTCCATGCAAGGGGCAGGCCTAAGGCAGCTAGTGCTACAGCCCACCCAGGAGGGTGCAGTTTTGGACCTAGTACTCCCCAATGGGGACAGAATTGTGGAGGTCAGGTGTTTGTGGACACCTGGGGTCCAGTGATCATCGCACAGTGTGATTCCGTGTGAGTACAGTAGCAGAGTCAAGCCACACAAAGGCAAGGGTCCTGGATTTCAAGAGGGTGGACTTTACTAAGATGGGGCTATGTCTCAAGAATGCCCTGGCTGGGAGGGACGAATGGGGGGGAGTTGAGGAGCAGTGGGCCCATCTGAAAGGAGCCATAGTGGAGGCGACAAACCTTTATATTAGGCAAGTAAACAAGGGCAAGAGAAAGAGAAAACCACTATGGTTCACAAAGGAAGTGGCCGGGAAGGTAAGTGCAAAGAAGATGGCTTTCAGGAAATACAAAGAAATGCAGAAAGAGGAGGATAGGGTATTGTACCTGGATAAACAGAGGGAGGCAGGGAAAGCAGTCAGGAGCACAAAGGCACAAACAGGAAAAAATAGCACAGGAGGTAAAAAAAAAAAAAAGGGACAAGACTTTTTATGTGTACATTAGTGAAAGGAGAAAAAGCAGGGGTGGGATTGTAAAGCTTGAAGGGGAAGAAGGGGAGTGTGTGGAAGAGGACATGGAAAAGGCATAAATACTGAACAAATATTTTTGTTCTGTATTCACAGAAGAAGGAGAAGGTGAGGCAACATGAGCAGATAGGGGAGGGAGTTGAACACCAGACCATTTACGGAAGAGAGAGTCCTGAAAGAGCTCTCAAAACTGAAAGTTGAGGCAATGGGACTGGATGGGATACATCCTAGAATATTAAGGGAACTACGGGGTGGGTGCTGGCAGCACCACTGGCAGCCCTGTTCAATGAGTCACTTGATATGGGAGTGGTTCCGGAGGACAGGAGGAGGGCAGATGTAGTCCTTCTTCACAAAACTGGGAGTAGGGAGAAGACTGGAAACTATAGACCAGTCAGCCTCACCTCAATAGTGGTGAAAATTATAGACTCACTACTTAAAGAAAGGATTGTTGAACACCTTGAATCCAGTAGAGCACAGGATCCGAGACAGCATGGACTCATAGCGGGAAGGTCATGTCAAACAAATCTAATTGATTTCTTTGACTAGATGGCTAGGGAAGTGGATCGGGAGGAGTGGTGGATGTGGCCTACCTGGATTTCAGCAAGGCCTTCAACACCATTCCACATAGAAGAAATGTTAACAAACTGGGCAGCCTGGGAGTAGATCACATGGTAGTAAACTGGGTTAGGAATTGGTTGAGTGATAGAAGACAGAGAGTGGTGGTAAATGGAGCTCAATCTGAGGAAAGGAGGGTGACCAGCGGGGTGCCTCAGGCATCAGTTCTGGGGCCAGTCCTGTTCAGTGTCTTCATAAGTGACATTGCGGAGGGGCTGTAAGGGGAGGTGTGCCTCTTTGCAGATGACACTAAGATCTGCAACAGGGTGGACGCTCTGGAAGGGGTGGAAAAATGAGGGGACCTAGGTAAACTGGAGGAATGGTCTTGAGTGGCAGCTGAGATTCAGTGCAAATAGTGAAAAATCATGCATTTCGGGTGCAAGAATCCAGGGGAGGATTACATGATGGGGGGGGGGTACTGATGGTCACCAAACAGGAAAGGGATTTGGGGTTAGTCATACCTGATGACCTAAAGGTGGCCAAACAGTGTGCTACTGCTGCGGGGAGAGCCAGTGGGATGCTGGGGTGCATAGGGAGAGGTATCACTAGCAGAAGAAAAGAAGTGGTGATGCCACTGTACAAATCATTGGTGGGGCCTCATTTGGAGTACTGTGTCCAGTTCTGGAGGCTGCATCTCCATAAGGACATAGACAGGGTGGAGGCAGTTCAAAGAAGGACAACAAAGATAGCGCAGGGCCTGCACCAAAAGTCTTATGAGGAGAGACTGGGAGACCTCAATTTGTATACTCTGGAGGAGAGGAGAGACAGGGGATATATGATAGAAACCTACAATAACTATAGGGCATAAATAGGGTACCAGAGGGTAGCATCTTTCAGAAAAGGAGATGTTCAGGAACGAGGGGGCATGACATGAGGTTGGAAAGGGGTAGACTAAGGGGTAACATAAGGAAATATTTCTTCATGGAAAGAGTGGTTGATGCATAGAACAGACTCCCAGCAGAGGTGATGGGGGAAAATGCAGTGGGGAGATTCAGAAATGCATGGGACAGGCATAGGGGAACCCTAGCCATAAGAACGAGATGGTAAAGCCGGAGATTAAGGAGGGTCTGCAGTTTTTGCAGTAGGTAGGGAAAATGGGCAGACTGGATGGGCCTAGTGGTCCTTATCTGCCATCAATTTTCTTGTTTCTGTTTCTATGAATGAACCTCCTCCCTAGATTGCTATATTCTTCCAGACCATACCAGTAGCCTCAGTATGAGCAACTTTTGATGAATGGAATAAATGCATGTCTAGATTCATCTAGGTGGGAGACCAGTTACATATAGTTTTTCATAAACTTCAGCTAGAAAAATCGCAAGGTGGTTTAGCCCTGCCAAACTTAAAAAGTTAAAATATTTTGTGGCAGCACAACTTTGCCACATAGCGGCATGGCTAGATCCGAGCTATTTGGCATTGAAAATCACTGAGGTAAATTATCTTCAATATTCGGTGACTAGAACACTGTTTGCTGACCCAACCCCCACCCCACCCAAATGGCTGAATATATCTTCACTTGAAATATTTTGCAGGTGTGGAGCGAATTGAGATGGGATAGAAGTCTTTCACAAACACTTATCCCAGTAACTGCAATAGCTTATGATATTACTTTTATTCTAGTTTCAGTCAACCCACATGTCAAACAATGGAATAGACAGGGCCTCATCCAGTTATACCAATTATATGAAAAGAAACTACTCCATACATTTGCTCAACTGAAGCAAAAATATGCACTAACAAACTTAGATATTTGCAGGTCCGACATTTCCTTTCAAAAACTTGAGACAACTCAAGAACTACACCGAGCACCACCCCTAGTAATATTTCTTCTCAATTTACAAATTCAGGGAAAGGCCTCTGATTTTATTTAGAAACATAGAATATGATGGCAGATAAGGACCGCTTGGCCCACCCAGTCTGCCCATTTCCCTACCTAATGGATAAGCTGCAGATCCTAGTTAACCAGCAGCCTTCTTCTTTCTACCCCCACCCCCTAGAATTGCCTTATGACTGTCCCATGCATGCTTGAATTCAACCACTGTTTTTGACTCCACAACCTCCTCTGGAAGGCCGTTCCATGCAGCCACAACCCTCTCTGTAAAAAATGACTTCCTTACATTACCTCTGAGCTGCTCCCCATCTTCGAATTGTGCCCCCTTGTTCTTGCACACCTCTTTTTGATTCCCTTGAGGTACTTGAAAGTTTCTATCATGTCTCCCCTCTCCCTCCTTTCCTCGAGGCTATACATATTAAGCTCCTTTAGTCTCTCTCTACATGTCTTCTGGTGCAGACCCTGCACCATTTTAGTTGCCCTCCTCTGGACAGCTTCCATCTTGTCTATGTCCTTGCGGAGATTGGGTCTCCACAACTGCACACTGTACTCCAGATGGGGTCTCACCAGCTGTCTGTACAGAGGGATAACAACTTCCTGTTTTCTACTGGTGATGCCTCTCCCTGTGCATCCCAGTATCCCCCCAACCCTCCTTACTGCCCTCTCACATTGCTTGCTCACCTTTAAGTCATCTGATATGACTACCCCCAGGTCCTTTTCCATTTTTGTTGTTGTTAGTATCTCACCCCATTGTGTACTCTTCCCTGGGTTTTGTTTCCAGGTGCATTACCTGCACTTCTTAGCATTGAATCTAAGCTGCCATACATTTGACCATTTCTCTAACCTTGCCAAGTCCTTCTCATCCTTTCCACCCCACCTTGTGCATCAACTCTGTTGCAGATTTTTGTGTCATCTGCAAAGAGACATACGTTTCTTCCAGTCCCTCTGCAATGTTGCTTATAAAGACATTGAAGAGGACCGTCCTAATACTGAACCCTGCGGTACCCCACTGGTAACCCCTTTCTTCATAGTGGACTCCATTTACTATTACCCTCTGTGTCCTATTCTCCAGCCAATTCTTTACCCAGCTATCATCTTGGGACCCACTCCCAGGCTGGCTAACTTCTATATTAATCTTTTGTGTGGGACTGAGTCAAATGCCTTGCTAAAGTCTAGGTAGGCCATGTCCACAGCCCCTCCCTGATTTACTACTTTGGTCACCCAGCCAAAGAAATCTATTAGATTCGTCTGACATGACCTTCCTGCTGTGAATCCATGCTGCCTTGGGTCCTGTGCCCCTCTGGCCTCTAGGTACTCAACAGTTCTTTCCTTCAGAAGTGATTCCATCATTTTCCCTATTACTGAGGTTAAACTAACAGGTCTGTAGTTTCCTGCTTCTGCCCTGCTCCCACTTTTGTGAAGGGGAATCACATCTTCCCTCCTCCAGTCCTCAGGTACCACCCCTTCCTCCCATGATTTGTTAAAGAGGGTAGTCAATGGTGTCACTAGTTCTACCCTTAGTTCTTTTAGAATTGTGGGATGAATCCCATCAGGCCCCATTGCTTTGTCCACTTTCAGTTTTAAGAGTTCTTTCAGAACCCTTTCTTCTGTAAATGGGCTGGTATCAACTTCTGTATCCAGAGTGTTTCTGTTGTTTGTTTTAGGTACCTCCCCCTCTTCATTTGTAAATACTGAGCAAAAATATTTGTTTAGTATCTCTGCCTTTTCACCATCACCCTCTGCCCACCTCCCCTCCCCTTCCCTTTATTAAGCCTCACTATCCCTCCCGTAGTCTTCCTTCGCTCCCTGATGTACAGTACCTAAAAAAGGTTTTATCCCCCTTCTTAACTGAGTTGGCTATCTTTTCCTCGGTTCGGGCCTTTGCTGTTCTGACTGCCTTCCCAGCTTCCTTTTGTTTTAACTGATACAATTCTCTGTCCTTCTCCTTCTGTGATCCCTTGTACTTTCTGAATGCTTTCCTTTTCTCTTGAACCTTCACTGCTACCTCCTTTGAGAACCATAGTGGTTTCTAACATCGTTTTGTTTTGTTTATTTGCTTCACACAAAGGCTTGTTACCTCTATGATGGCAGTTTTTATTATTCCCCATTGTTCTTCCACCCCTCCTTCCTGCCCATTTGCTAGTGCATTCCTTAGGCACTCACCCATTTTGGCAAAGTCAGCCCTCCTGAAGTCCAGCACTTTTGCCTTTGTATGGCTTGACTCTATTGCTGTGTTTATTGTGAACCATACTGTTCGATGGTCGCTAGTTCCCAGATGGCTACCCACTTCTACATCTGTGATCCTCTCTCCATCTCCATTTGAGAGAACCAGGTCTAAGATTGCTCCCTCTCGAATGGGTTCCAATACTAGTTGTCTAAGGCATGCCCCCTGTAGGGCATCTAGAATAACCCCACTCTCAGAAGTGACTGCTGCAACTGCTAAATCTAACAACTCTGTTATCTACCATTATTGCTGAACCTGTGTGCACTGCAGTTTGTTCGGCTTCGGGACACTGCTACCCGGATTATGATGATAATGTTTCTATTACTGGCGTTACTATTGCTGAAGCTTTGAAAGGGGCTGGATGGGAGAAGTCGACTACTGATAAAACTTGATCCTCTCCGACACATAATGGTGTGGAGTCTCATGGTAACCTGATTGATATGTCAGACCCTTTAGAGATTCCACCAGAGTTTCATTTGACTCAAAACCCTGTTTGGCCTAAGGTCAGCTCTCACATTGAAGTTCACAGTTTAAAGGGAGATGAGAGGGAGGATGCCTCAACTCGGCATAATACCATGGATATGGGGGACTTACCTTCTGCAGAAAAGGAAAATAGAGCTCAGGGTTCACTCCCTGTTGTTAACTCTGCCAGTCCATCTCATGCTAAAGGACAAGGTGAGGGAAACAACTAGGATGGGGAACAAGAACGGGATGAGGAACGAAAACAGGATGGGGAACAAAAACAGGATGAGGAACAAAGACAGAAGGACAAGGCCCCTGGGCAGCATGGAGGATGTCAGGGTGGCAGAACCTATGCTGGCCTGTTCCATACTCCTCCTGAGCAGGCCAAACGGAGGAATGCAGTGCGACTGAGATACGAGGGTGGGCTTGACATATTTCCTGATCGAATATATGTCAGGAAGACATTGGTAAAAGACAGCTTGCAATTTCTGCCATCCAAAATATATGCCCTTATTCATACTTCAGGTGATAATAATTTTGATTTAAGGTTTAAAATGTCTGCAGGCTTAGAAGCATTCTGGCATCGATATCAGCAAGTCAGACATACTCCTTTGTGGTCTCTTTTTTCTGCTATCCTTCTTACAAAACCTGCGATTAAAACTATCACAATTTTGTTTAAAAATGAAGGTGTTGCAGTAATTGACATTATCAGATGATTATCCTCAAAATGCACTGTTCTGGGCCTGCCAGAACCCATCATTGATTCAGAACAACTATGGACTGGTGGATGGAAACTACAAGTGACGCTCCCTCAAGTTAATGGGACTATTCATCATTTACCCAGTTGTTTCTACTTGGGCAGGGCAGGGCAGGGGTTTTATTTTTAATCCCGGTCAACCCAAGTCTTGTTTTCGATGTGGGGCGCAAATACATTTAAGCAACGTTTGTGATAAACTAAAATGCTCCTTATGTTCTGGCTCTGGACATACCAGTATTAATTGCCCAAGGCCTGTTTACTGTAATTTATGTGAGGACACATCACATTCCTACTGTGATTGCCCCTGGGCCTCTCATAACAATCCCGGGGCACCACAGGAGGATCAGGATGAAACAGTTTCCAAGGCCCAACAAAATGCACAGGCCAGGCCTCAGTTCCAGCCTCATTCTGAAAAGCAGCGCCCTCAGTCTTTCAGTTTGATTTCTTCTGAGACTTCAGCCCCAGTCCCTGATCTTTCCTGGTCAGAACCTCTTGGGTCTCAGTCAGCTGCGGAAGCCTCTCAAAGGGGGGAAGATATACCTTCCCATACTGATTTGAGAGCCCCTTTGGAAGTTGTTGTTCCTGACCCTGTACCTAGCACTTCTAACCTGACCACTGAGTCCGGAAAAAGGGATATAATGCCACCACCTGATGAATCAGATTGGGTACAGATTGGTACTCTCAGGCAAACATGAAGCAGGGCTAATAAAGGAGCTAAACCCTCCCAAGTCCATATGGAGACTTTTTGTTCTAGGAATAAATGTGCAGCTTTGAATAAACGAAAACAGGTGACTGAGACGGAGGTTGATTCTGATGCCTCTTCTGTTGCCTCCTCTCAGCGTAATTTTTCAACTGACACTGACCAATTATCTAGTGATTCAAGAACTTCTAGAAAAAAAGAGATGCAAAATGAAGTCTCCAGGGAAAGGGAAAAAGAAATCTTGAGCTTTTCACTCTCTGCTTGCTAAATGATTGATGAGTTGACTTTTGATACTTTAAATACAAATAGTTTAAAGAATTCCAAAAGGAGACACACCATTTTTTCTATGTTGGCAGCCTCTAATGTTCATATTATTTCATTACAGGATACCAGACTGTACTCTCTCAGGGAGACTAGTCAAGCTATGAAGGACTGGAGGGGAGGGCTATCCTATTGGTCCCTTTCAGAAGATGTATGTGCTGGGGTGGCTATTCTTTTTCATAATCTAGAGGTTCAGGTTCTTAGACTTGTTGATTTAATACAAGGTTGAGTTCTTATATTAGATGTTGTTATACAGGCTCAAGAACGGAGATTAATTAATATTTATAACCCTCAAGTTAAGACCCAAAGAATAACCACCCTAAAGGCTGTCCAACCCTTTCTTCATTCATCTAAATCTATAATTGTTTGGGGGGACTTTAATTGTATTCTTACACTTACTGATAAAACTGAAACAACTCAAAAATTATATAATGATTCCAACTTTCTTAACTCCCTATATAAGACAGCAAATTTAATTGATGGGGCTGTATTTGGGCCTCAGCCTCCCATGCATACATTTCATCGTGGAAGACATTCTACTAGAATTGATTATTTTTTTATTTCTACCTGGTTACCAGGTGTAAAGCAAAAAGTGATTCCTTGTGAAGCTTCAGACCATTGTATGGTTGTTTTGTCTTTAGGGCATCCCCTTAATAAGCCGGAATCTCATAATTCTTGGAAAATGAATATCACAGTTCTAGGTAATGATTCTGGTTGGCAGGAATTGTACATGGTTCAACAGGACAAAACTGTCTGTATTTGACCTGTTTGATAACCCAACTTTATGGTGGCAGGAAACAAAACTTGAAATACGAAATGTCTGTACGTGATTGGCTAAATCCTGTTCTAAGGAACAATATTTAACATATTTAGATAAAAGAAGACATTTACAAAAGTTGCTCTCCTGGCAAACAGAATTTAATTTAGACTATTCCTCACATATTCGTCAGTTAAAGAAGGAAATGTATACTTGCCAGTATAATAGGTCTACTTCATTATTCCTGGAACAAAAATATGTCCGAAAGGGGTCGACTAAAGTTATTAATCCATTTGACAGTTGTAATCAGCAAGTGCATGCAAAATATATGCCTTCTTTAGTTACACAAGACAGTATCAGAATTTCAGATAACCGTGGTATTCTGCGATTGGTCTCTACTCACACTAAAAACTTATATGGTCGGAATCGACCATGTGACTGGGGGGAATTTTTTCAACATTTAGATTTCCCACAGTTATCTAAGGACAGCACAGTAGATTTAGTACAACCTATCACTATGGATGAAGTCAGTAGTGTCATTGGACAGTTGAAAAGTAATGTAACGCCAGGGCCAGACGGGATTCCCAATGAATTTTATAAAAAGGCCAAAATGTTGTTACTACCTCATTTAACTGCAGTTTTTAATGTTATCATTCAAGGTTTATTACCAGTGCCTGTTACTCTTGCTGATAGTAACCTGATTTATTTATATAAAAACAAGGACAAGGATAACTTGGATATTTGACAGCCTATCACTCTCATGAACTGAAACTGGAACATTTTTTGTACAATTATAAACAATAGATTGTCTAAAATAGCCCGGTCTTTAATTTTTCACACCCAAACATGTGCAATTCCACACAGATCCATGTTAAATAATCTAAAATTAATACTGGAAGTATTTGATGGACATAGTACAGGTGGGTACATCATTAATCTAGATCAGTCTAAAGCCTTCGATCGGGTTCCACGTAGTTATCTTTTTGCAGTATTGCAGCAGTACGGTATCCCGGAGGAGTTTATCTCATGGATTAAGAATCTTTATAAGTATGCTTCTGTGACTCCTGTGGTTAACGGGATTAAAGGTTCTCACATTCAAATTAAAAGGGGGGGGGTATGACAGGGTTGCCCCCTAAGCCCTCTTTTGTATGTTTCTTCAATAGACCCTCTTCTTAGGAGATTAAATTGTGATGCTGCTATTAGACACATAGTGGGTACTGCTACAGGGGAGTTCCCCAGTGCTATGGCATATGCAGATGACCTTTATCTATTAGTAGCAGATCATGAGTCAGGGATACAGGCTCTTAATATTGTGCAATCCTTTTCTTTGACTTCAGGATCAGTCTTAAACACTCACAAGAGTGTAGGCATGTTTGTGAATGAACATTCACATCTTGGGCAGGCAGATATTGCTGGAATTCATATTCAGCCTAATAATTTTCAGGTTCTAGGCCTTTATTTTGGTCGTTCACAGGCTGCAGAGAAAAATTGGACAGGGCAACTTTCCATTGCAGAAGGAAAAGTGCATAAATGGAAATCCTATCCTATGTCACGACAGAAAAGAGTTCATATGTTTAAAACCTTTATTGTTCCTATTTTTTTACTGGTTTGCTATGTCTTTCTGCTTCCCTTCAGATTAGAAGCACGCATGTATAATTTATGTTTTCAGCTTTTGTGGAGTAGTTGCCTAAATCCAGTTAAGAGATCGGTTACTTACTGGCCAATTAAAAAAGGGTGTTTGAATATGTTAAATCCAGTCTTATGTTTCTTCTCATTATTTATACATGCTATTATTTACCATAGTGTGGCAGGCCATCAAGATGCTTAGATTCAGCGTTTTTCTTCCAGGACCAGGTATTTTACAGATAAATGGAGGGCGACACAACGGAAGCCCTTTACTAACATCCCTCCAGGGACTTCTGTGTACCTCATCGAAGTTTACAAAAAAATAAAACAATGGAATGTGTCTTCTCATTTATCATTTTTGTAAAATTGAAAACTTCTTTACTCTTCAGTACTTAATCAGAATTTCTTAACAGAACCCTGCTTTAAGTGCCCATCAGCTATAGAAGAACAGCATTTGACTAAACAATTGCTAGAAAGTAGAATTCCACAGAAAATGTGGGATACTTTATGGATGTGCTGCCACGATAGACTGAATGTTAAAGAGAATCATGCTCATAAAAAAATAGAAGAGAGATTCTGCATTAGAGACTCCTGTATTTGTCAAGTGGAAACCATGCAACATTTGTTTTTTGATTGTCCCTATATTGCTCCATTGTGGGCTCAGTTAGCTCAAAAGTGGTCATTACCTGTGTTGGCTAAAATGTCTTATACTGAGCTGGTGTATGGGAAGTATGGTACTGAATGGGGGTTGTTATATCCTGGAACTCTTAGGGTTATTTGTGCCATTTTAAAATGGTGCATCTGGCAAAACAGGTGCCTGTTTGTACTTCATCAAAAACAGACATTGTTGGTGGGCTTGATGGAAAAAATAACTAAAGAAGTATCTAAGTTATATGTTACAGAAAAACAGACATTGTCTTCATCCTTAGTTGAATTTTGTTGGAGAGCTCTTCCTGTAATTCTTTTTGAGGGTATCACTTGAGGGATGATAAGGGGCATGTTTTGTATCCAGTGTTGAGCGTATGTTTTCTTTCTTTTTTTTTTTTTTCCCTGCTTCATTTTTTTCTTTTTGTGCAGCCATGTATGATTTCAATATGAACTTATATATTTATCTTCCTTTTCCTTTTTTTTGTTAATATTGCTGTTTAGTTGAGCCTTTAGGAAATTATGTACAGGCCTTGCCTTAATGTATTTACTTTGTTATATTGTTCTTCAATAAAAAATTCCCCAACTCTTTTCGAGAAGTGCCATGGGATCTTTAGCATCCACCTGAACTACCACCAGAACAGGCAGATGGGACCTCGGTTTAACGTCTCATCCGAAAGACGGCACCTCAGGAGTGCAGCACCCCCACCCCCCCTTGCTGCACTGCAGTGTCAGTATTGGGATATTAACCCAAGTGCCAGGTGTGGGGATAGAACCCACAGTGTTCTGATCTCCCGGCCTCAGAGACGAGTGTGCTACCTGCTGAGCCGCTGACACTGCCACATAATTAATCAGCACCCTGGGTGCCCTTGTGAGGCATAAGGCCATAGCCCGAGTGTCCTCACAGTGCCCAGGGTGTTGATTAATCCCCAATAACACCATACCCTGGAGTGGGTTATTGCACTTAAAACATGGGTTCTTTGAAAATTTTTAAAAAATTAACCAAAACCCTTTGTTTGTGCTCCAAGCCCTCCAAATCTGACTGTATTCTTCTATCTTGACAAGTAGCCCCAACAACTTAATGCATATGTCACTGATGTTATAAACACAAAAATGCTAGAAATATAATATTAGGATGATTTCTGGCATTTCTTGTCCATAACATAGTTTGACACGGTGGAAAAGATGCTTTACTGTGCCCCCTCCCCCATGCTCCTGGACCCGATCTTTACTGATGTGCATTTCTCTCTCTCTCTCTCTCTCTCTCACTCTCTATGGTACAGTGTTCAGTATGCCTTGCTGTGCTACACATGCCTCCTGACCCTTTTGCTGTGCTTTGTGTCCCTCACTCTGTCACGGACACTCAGTGCTGCCCCTCTCTGTGTCTCACACATTGTCAACATTTGTGTACCGTAAAGACACTGCATGTGTTAAGCCTTCACCTGAGCAGGCAGCTTTTAGCTACTTCACTCACTGTGTCCCGAGCGCTGACTCACTCAATCAGTACCGGAGAAGAGCACTTCAACAAGACACTGGCTGCTGCACTTGCTCTCTCCAGGTTGATGTCTCGATCGCTACTGCTGGATGGCACTGTACAACCACACTGCCTATACAACATTGTCTGTCTCCCACTCGCTACCCGACAGAGGGAAAGTATCTCTGGCTCGATAACAACAACCTGCAGTTCAGTGTGCTTATTGGGGGGGAGGATCGAATTCACGCTGATACATACTGGAAAGAGACACACAACACTGTGTGCAGAGACAACGGGAGAGAGGCACAGTCCCCTCCCCAACCCACGAACTCTGCTCACTAGGCTGCGGCGAGAGAGAGAGAGAGAGAGACTGCCAGCCAGCCAGCCATACACAAACAGAGAGACAGGAGAGAGCAGACATTCTGACTTCCACCTTGCCATTGAATTAAGCGGTCACTGTTGCAGCATCTCTCTCTCTCTCTTATCCCACTTTCAGCTGCAGTCACAGCAGGGGGTTCTGTGCAGTTTCTGGGTACACAGACACAATTGACAATGGGTGCTGCTGCTCTGGCTGCCTTTCTATGTCACTTGTGTGATCTTACCTGTACCTACTCTGCTTCTGCACACCACATTTACACCCCGCCAGCCACCTCACCCCCCCAGCCCCTCCCCCAAACACAGGCACCTGACACAGGCGGACAGAAACAGGGTGTTTGGTGTCCTACCAGACAGATGCAATAATTCATCGGGTAACACGGTCTTGTGCCTGCAAAGGACAGCCACCTGTGCAGCACAGTCAGCTCGCTGTGTCCTGCTTGCCCACTTGTCAATGGCTGCCTTTCAGTTTTTCATGCAGCAGGAGACAAGTCCCGACGACACTGTGCAGGAGTCCCTCTGTGGAACTGTGGGTTAAATTGGATATTTAACCCATGACCACGCAGAGGGACTTCACAAGCGGGTTCTGTGTTTCTCTGAACCCATGTGATAAAGAGCTGTAGATCAAGTAGGGTCTGTGGTGAGAATGTAGAATGTGAAATTTCATTCCTTGAACAGAATTATGTTGGACAACTGTATTATTCTGGTGATATTGGACTGTTTCTCAAGTTGTAAATCCTGCCCCCAGGATATCCTGAAAAGTAAAGGCAGTTAATGAGAATTAGCAATTGTGCAAAATGATCCTGTAACATTGTCTGTCTATATTAGATCAATAGTTAACCATTGCCATGTACTCTGCCTGTACACATCAAATTCATTGTATTTTGAATGAGGGTTTCCTAAGCCCATCTTCATGCCAGTGCTTTTGAACTGTATTCTGTCTATAGTGATTTATTAACTTTCTTAATAAACACTATATTTAAAAAAAGCTACATAAAACACGTAAGCAATAATAAATGGCAGAGCATGGATTGTGCCAGAATAAACTATGGTTATGGTTGTTGGAGTCACAAGGTGAAGCCAAGTGACTTCAAGAACCTGTATCCATGGTTTATTCCAGCACACCCACAAGCCCTTCATGTTATAATATTTATAAGGTGTATCACTCTTTATAAATAGAAGGTAAGAAACAGTAAAAAATAGGAAAAAACTTGAGACTGCTGCTTAGGGGAGTGGCCAGGCTGTAGCCTGAAGGCCTGGGCTTTCATTTTGATTTGTAAAGTTTGATTATTGCACCTTAACTCAGCAGGCCATTTACCTAGCCCACCCTCATCAACAGAGCGTGGGCCTTTACTTTCAGTTTTGCTTACTCACCTGACTGTTTGAAACATGAAAATTAATTTTTTCCCCCTTTTGCTAGGGGTTTGGGGGTTTGGAACAGTGTCACATGTGAAGTGCAGTGTATTTTAATTGGAGTTTCTTGAAACATTAACACTCTCTCTGCTTGAAAGATTAACAAGTTGTGACACAGGTGAAGTGCTTTGAAGTGTACTTTAGTTTGGATTTCTTGAAGCTTTCAAGGAACCTGTATTTTATTTGTGGGTCCTGAAACTTGCAAGGAACTCCGAGCAAAGTGTGTGGTTGTGCTGGATTAGATAATGGTTCTTGACCAATTAGATTGCAGGATTTTCAGAACCCATTATGTAAATGTAAGTAGGTGGTATTTCATATCCATCAACTGTATAAATACAACGATTCTGCAGCTGCTTTCAGTTTGCAAAAGAGGAGATGTAGCCTCTTCTCTACAAACTGAGAAAAGTCGAGCGGCACTTAGCTACATCTGTAATGACTAAGACAGCACAGAGGGATAGAACAGAATGACTGCAGAAACATTCATTACAAAGTGCAGAGCTGTGTATAATAGGAAATGGTGATTAGAGACACAGAAAAAGGTCATTCCACAGACCTCCATTTTCAGGGTCTCTAGGGGATTATATTTTCCTTGCTGTTTTATCCTGTTCTACGCAGCAGAATACGTTTTTTTTTTCAGTCATCTGCTGTATCCTACTGTGCTTTCTCAGTTAGTACAGATGTAGGTGAATGGCTGTCTTTATTTTCAGAAAGAAGATGTATGCACCCCCCTCATACATTTGACTGCATCACACAGAACAGTGCAGCTATCTTGATCAGGTAGTACCAAAAGGAGTTGGTTGGCATGCATTTCTTACTTTTATTTTGTTTTTTTTTGGGGTGGCAGCAGGATGAAAACTTAGGTACCATTGAAGTTATGCCTAATAATATTGTAAATGAGAACATTCATGTTGTTCATGATATGTACATGTTATGGACATGAGGTCATCAACAGACTGGAGAGCAGAACATGAATGTAATTAACTGGTTGGTCAGAAGTTATATTGTTCAGTCTACAAAGGCAAGCATGATTAAGAAAGATTTTTTCTTGTTTTTTTTTTCAGTAAAATTTTACACTGATGATACCACAAGACTCAGTTTTCATTTTATTTAAAGGAACCCTTGATGAGTACTACAATGCACCAGAACACTTATAAAACTTTTCTGAGGCCTGGGCAGCCCACAGTCATTTGTTGTAGATTTCTGCCCCCCACCCACCCATTGAACCCACTTGAACTGCCCCAGTTAGTTATTGTCAGTACCGGGTTTCTGATGTGGGGATCTTTATAGGTGAGAGATTACAATTCTGTCTCTTATGCCCCATCACCGTTGTGTTTAATTGACACCTATGCACTTAAACCATCTTGAAATACAACTGAATGTTAACTAAAACAGGGTAGCAAAGGCAGGTTGGAAACCTCACTTTTCTCCTCTCTTTGATGGCCACTTATCATAAACTTTGCTTGAGCTGTGATGGGAAACATGTGCCAACCTTTGGGGCTAGTGGGGGTTTCAAGATGGCTGCTTAAAGGGGTGCCACATATCAAAACTCTCTGGATAAGCCTGCAGTGATTTTGATTTAAAAACAGAGGAGACTATCCTCCAAAGGCTCAAACCACGTCAAACAATGACGAGGTTATTTTCACTGTTAGACAAACAGACTCCAATAAAAAAGGGCTTCTAAATTGTTTTGTCTACTCACCTGATTCTAGCCTGGAGGAAACCACAGTCATAGAGACAGTGGTGACCAGCAGAGACAGTGACATGTCTGTAACCTCTGGAGCCACAGGATCTATGCTGGGCATGCTTGTTACTCATCGAGGTTTGGCGACAATTGAGCAATCTCTTGTCCCTAAAACTTTGGCTGAGAAATTGACTCATTACCTCCAGTAGCTCCATTTGAAGTCCGAACTATCCATTGTTTACCTGACACAAAATGGCCACCCAGAAGGTAATGAGTTAAGCCAGCTATCCCAAATTTGACCTCAGAGTCACTGAAACGTGTATCCACTATTCTTCAGGGGCTAATGATATTTTTTCTCAACTTCGATAAGAAATTGGAATCACTGAGAAATGTAACACCACAGAAACTCACATTACAGAAGTTCAAAAAGAGGTAAAAGAAAAAAATTGTCTTTTGAAAAAAATAGGAATTTAAAAATCTCAGAATTGTTGGAATCCCCAGTATTCTGGATAATGAATGCACTGCATTAAGAACTTTAATCAAAGAAATATTCAAAGAATCATTGAGGTATCTAGAAGACGCTTTGCCATTTGTGACCAAGACATTTTGAATACTAGCGAAAAGCTTAAATGAGTGATTCTATAACAGAAAAGACTCCAACTAACAAAAAGATGACACTCTGAATAAAGATGTGGCAAATACAAAATGGTGATTTAAAGCCGGATGATATTGGACAATCCCAGGGCTTCGTTTCACCCTCATAATTAGTAGAGGTTTTAACACAGATACGGATTTGATTATCCAAATTACAAGATGCAAATGAGTCTTATTGTTTAGAAATACCAAGTTTTCACATATATCATGATGTGCCAGTAGGCACTCAAGAAAGCAGAAAGCATTTTTATGTCTTTAAAGACAACCTGCAAGAGACTCAGGCCACATTTTAGATATCACTCCAAGCAAAATCCCAGGGTCTGGATTCACAAAAAGTCACAAAGCACAGTGCAAAAGTTTGTGTTGTGCTTTGCGATTGACCTGGTGTCAAGGGTTGCTATTCATAGTTGGATAATGCACCTGCGCTATCCAACTGTGAATAAGGTCAGGACGAGTCAGCGCTAACCCTGTTACCACTAATGCTAACCCTACTAGCACCACCCCGACATGCAGCCAGGAGCATGGCTCTGCAATGAATAGCACAGGTACTGTAGTACGTGCGCAATGATAGCGTCGGTGGCCAGCCATAGTGGAGATAGGGATGTGCTAATTGCTGGCTCGGTTTCGGGATGGGGGAGCAGGTTGGAGGGGCACCACCTGCTGAGGTGGGTGGGGGGTCCACTAGACCACCTGGGCACAGTTTTGAGACACTATACAGGGGATCGAGGGTAGGGAGCAGGGTCCACTAGACTACCAGGGACAATTCATTTTCATACAACCAGCAGCTCAGGGATGGGGGAGCCACTAGCCACCAGGGTGGTGTTTTTAGTATTCTCATGGGCACAGTGATCAGTGATCGGGGAAGGGGAAGGACCAGTAGACCACCAGGAAAATATTGTTTATTATCAATGGGACAGTGATCGGGGAGGGGAGGGACCACTAGACCACCAGTGACATATGTTTTCTAATCAACGGGATGGCGATCAGCCATTAAGGAAGGGGAAGGATCACTACACCACCAGGAAGATATTTTTTATTATCAACAGGATGGCGATCGGGGGAGGGGAGGAACCACTGGACTACCTGGGACATATGTTTTCTAATCAACGGGATAGCGATCAGTGATTGAGGAAGGGGAAGGATCACTACACCACCAGGAAGATATTTTTTATTATCAACAGGATGGCGATCGGGGGAGGGGAGGAACCACTGGACTACCAGGGACATATGTTTTATAATCAATGGGATGGCAATCAGTGATCGGGGAATGACCCCTAGACCACCAAGAAAATATTTTTTATTATCAACAGGATGGCAGTCAGGGGAGGGGAGGCACCACTAGACCACCAGGGACATATGTTTTATAATCAACAGGATGGCGATCGGGAAGGAGAAGGACCACTAGATCACCAGGAAAATATTTTTTATTATAAACGGGACAGTGATTGGTGTTCAGGAAAGGAGAGAGACCACTAGACCACCAGGGGGACATATGTTTTCTAATCAGTGGGATGGTGATCAGCGATGGGGGACCACTAGCCACCATGAACTGTTCATTTATTTATCTCTCAAGACGGTGATTGACCATGGGAGGGCCACACTACACTTACCGAAGCCTATGCAAATGTGCCCATAATGGGCATGCATCTAGTGCCTTGCATACCCAATGGGCTCATTTGCATGGCTTCCTTTGTGAATAGGAAATAGTGCCCCTGTGCAATTCTTTGTGGGGCCATGCTCCTGGCTGCATGTCAGAGCGGCGCTTCTGAGGTAGCACTGGCGGTACTGGGAGTACCACTACCTCGGACCAGCCCTATTCACAGTCGGATCGTACTCCGCACTATCTGACTGTAAATAGCAATTTTGGTTGCCTGGGAAGCTGCAGAGTGCATCGCAAAGTTTTGCTTTGCCTTTGCGAGTTTTTGTGAATTGGGGCCATGGAGTCTAGGGTCATGGAAGTGTTGTACCTACTCTCTGGAGATAGGTTGTAGGCTGCACTGTGCTGTAGCATTTGTTGCAGTGTGAACCCAAGGGCTATTGGCATCTGGCTGTATCTAGCTGCTCTAATGCCTTTTAAGCTAGAGGAAAGGTTCTGGGGCTGCAGGCCTGAAGGAGAATGAGGTTTGGATCTCTTTGTAGACAGGTGGCTGCTTCAATCATCATTGGGACCCTTGACATGGAAAGGCAAGAGGCATTTTGTCTGCAGCACAAATGGCTAGTGAAATAGTACCAGAGTCTCATTTCAGGAATGAGCGAGTATAGTGAACTTGGATCTTAATAAGGGCGTTATAACTTTCAACAAGATGTTGCATCCCCAAGTCCATACTGCCCAGACTGAATCCCTCTTTCAATCCTTTTTCTGCTTTTCTTTTGACTGCCCCCTGCCTGCACTCACCACCTCTTCCCATAGTCCTACCTTTACTCCCCCTCCCTTGAGACCAGGTGCCTCGTCCAGTGTGTTTCCTTTATCTCTAATTAGTGGCTTGGCTCCCTCCCCTTCTACCTTACTTTCCTCCTCACTTCCCTCCTACCCCCACTTACCTCCTTCACAGCTCTGGCACGTGCTCTCTCGCTCCCCCCCTCAAGGAAATCCACTGCTGGTCAAGCTGCCTTCTCCGTCTGGTTCCTCAAACATTGGGGTTCTCTCTCCCCTTCCTTCTGCTCTCCCCTTTCTACCACTCTCTCATATCCGCACAGGGATTGTATACAGACCCCCATCTCAGGGGGAGGAAATGGACAATGAAATGATAGAAGGTATCCTTAGAATGGCAGGAGAAGGGGAGATATTGTTGATGGGGGATCTGAATATGCCAGATGTTAACTGGAGTGCATTTGCTGCAGCCACATCAAAGAGCGGGGTCATTCTATATGCCCTGCAGGGAGCATGCCATAGATAACTAGTACTGGAACCCACTAGGGAGGGAGCAGTCTTAGACCTGGTACTCTGAAATGGAGATGGAGAGAGGATCACAGATGTAGAAGTGGGTAGCCATCTGGGAACAAGCGACTATCGAACAGTATGGTTCACGATAAACACAGCAGTAGAGTCAAGCCATACAAAGGCAAAGGTCCTGGATTTTAGGAGGGCTGACTTTACCAAAATGGGTGAGTGCCTAAGGAATGCACTAGCAAATGGGCAGGAAGGAGGGGTGAAAGAACAATGGGAAATAATCAGAACTGCCATCACTAAGGCAACAAGCCTTTGTGTGAAGCAAATAAACAAAACAAAACGATGTAAAAAACCACTATGATTCTCAAAGGAGGTGGCAGGGAAAGTTAGGGAGAAAAAGATAGCATTCAGTAAGTACAAGGAATCACAGAAGGAGCAGGACAGAGGCCTGTATCAGTTAAAGCAGAATGAAGCAGGGAAGGCAGTCAGAACAGCAAAGGCCCAAACTCAGGAAAGGATAGCCAACTCAGTTAAGAAGGGGGATAAAACCTTTTATAGGTACATCACTGAGTGAAGGAAGACCAAGGGAGGGATAGTGAGGCTTAATAAAGGGGAAGGGGGTGGGCAGAGAGTGACTGTGAAAAGGCAGACATACTAAACAAATATTGTTGCTCAGTATTCACAAGTGAAGAAGGGGAGGTACCTAAACCAAACAACAGAAACAGTTTGGATAAGGGGGTTGATACCAGCCCATTCACAGAAGAAAGAGTTCTGAAAGAACTCTTAAAGCTGAAGGTGGACAAAGCAATGGGGCCTGATGGGATTCATCCCAGAATTCTAAAAGAACTAAGGGTAGAACTAATGACACCACTGACTACCCTCTTTAACAAATCATGGGAGGATGGGGTGGTACCCGAGGACTGGAAGAGGGCAGATATGATTCCGCTTCACAAAAGTGGAAGCAGGGCAGAGGCAGGAAACTACAGACCTGTTAGTTTGACCTCAGTGATAGGGAAAATGATGGAATCACTTCTGAAGGAGAGAATTGTTGAGTACCTAGAGGCTAGAGGGGCCCAGGATCCAAGGCAACATGGATTCACAGCAGACAGGTTATGTCAGACGAATCTAATAGATTTCTTTGACTGGGTGAACAAAGTAGTAGATCAGGGAGGGGCTGTGGACATGACCTAACTAGACTTTAGCAAGGCATTTGACACAGGCCCACACAAAAGATTAATATACAAGTTAGCCAGCCTGGGAGTGGGTCCCACGATGGTAGCCTAGGTAAAAAATTGGCCGGAGAACAGGACACAGAGGGTAATAGTAAACGAAGTCCACTCTGAAGAAAGGGGAGTTACTAGTGGGGTACCGCAGGGCTCAGTTCTAGGACCGGTCCTCTTCAATGTCTTTATAAGTGACATTGCAGAGGACTGGAAGGAAAAGTATGTCTCTTTGCAGACGACACAAAGATCTGCAACAGGGTTGGTACACAAGGGGGCTGGAAAGGATGAGAAGGGACTTGGCAAGGTTGGAGGAATGGTCAAATGTATGGCAGCTTAGATTCAATGCTAAGAAGTGCAAGGTAATGCACTTGGGAAACAAAAACCCAAGGGAAGAGTACATTATGGGGGGTGAGATACTTACAACAACAGAAATGGAAAGGGACCTGGGGGTAGTCATATCAGATGATCTAAAGGTAGGCAAGCAATGTGAGAGGGCAATAAGAAGGGCTGGGGGGATACTGGGATGTATAGGAAGAGGCATCACCAGTAGAAAACAGGAAGTTGTTATCCCTCTGTACAGACAACTGGTGAGACCCCATCTGGAGTACTGCGTGCAGTTCTGGAGACCCAGTGTCCGCAAGGATATACAGTAGACAGGATGGAGGCAGTCCAGAGGAGGGCAACTAAAATGGTGCAGGGTCTGCACCAGAAGACGTATGAAGATAGACTTAAGGAGCTTAATATGTATTCCCTCAAGGAAAGGAGGGACAGGGGGAACATGATAGAAACTTCCAAGTACCTCATGGGACTCAACATAGTCCAAGAGGGTAGCATCTTTCAGAAAAAGAGATGTGCAAGAACAAGGGGGCACAATTTGAAGATAGAGGGGGACGGCTCGGAGGTAATATGAAGAAGTATTTTTTCACAGAGAGAGTAGTGAATGCATGGAACCGGCCTTCCTGAGGAGGTTGTGGAGTCAAAAACAGTGGGGGAATTCAAGAATGCATGGGACAAAAATAAGGCAGTTCTAGGGGTTGGGGGTAGGAGGAAGTACTGGCTGTTGGTTAACTAGGATCTGCAGCTTATCCATTAGGTAGGGAAATGGTTAGACTGGGTGGGCCAAGCGGTCCTTATCTGCCATCAAATTCTGTTTCCATGTTTCTCTCATCCGTGACTTCACTTCTCATCCCTGTAGTTACCCAATACTGGACCCAGGCCTGCTGCCCAGCACCCTTCCTCCTCTGCTCCCTCTTCACCTTATGCCTGTGCTGGTGCTGTCCCCTCTTCCTTCTTTCCAGTTCACAACCATTGCTTTCACCCTGAATTCAGTTATTTGTTCAAATGTTATATTGTCAGCCTCCTGCACTTTATTGTATTTTTGTGCACATTACAAATATTGTTATCCTCCAGCACTTCATTGTATTTTTGTGCACATTACAAATGTTATCTTCCAGCACTCCGTTGTATTTTTGTGCACATTACAAATATTATCCTCCAGCACTTTATTGCATTTATGTGCACATTACAAATGTTATCCTCCAGCACTTCACTGTATTTTTGTGCACATTACAAATGTTATCCTCCAGCACTTCACTGTATTTTTGTGCACATTACAAATGTTGTTATCCTCCAGCACTTCACTGTATTTTTGTGCACATTACAAATATTGTTATCCTCCAGCACTTCACTGTATTTTTGTGCACATTACAAATGTTGTTATCCTCCAGCACTTTGCTGTATTTTTGTGCACGTTACAAATATTATCCTCCAGCACTTCATTGTATTTTTGTGCACATTACAAATGTTGTTATCCTCCAGCACTTCACTGTATTTTTGTGCACATTACAAATGTTGTTATCCTTCAGCACTTTGGTGTATTTTTGTGCACATTACAAATATTGTTATCCTCCAGCACTTCGTTGTATTTTTGTGCACATTACAAATGTTATTATCCTCCAGCACTTTATTGTATTAGTGTATTTTTGCTTACACGGAATCTTTGTCCTTGTACTAAAGGTATTTATGCTGCTTATTTACTGATTACTTCTATTATTATTGTTCTTAGTGTTCCTCACTGTCCTCCCTTCCCCCTCCCTCAGGACACATACATAACTGAGCTGTTACCAGCTCAGTAGGCCGTTCCTGGTAAAGGCCACTCCTAGGTAATTTAATTGTGAAATACAATACATTAACTACTTGACAGAAATGTGGTTTTAACAGAATGAGTACCCAAATGAAGACCCCAGTAATGAAGGATTCATTCCACATAGCATGCTGTGCCCCAAGCCGCCATGCAACAGGTAAGACTACAACAGATGACCTGTACCCCTTATTCACCAGATTGTGCCCCCTGTGACTACTGACTGTTTCCTGTCTTGAACGATCTGCTATGTGGAAAGACCAACAGCGGAGCATCAAATCAAAACTAGTTTCCTCTGTAAACCAGTACCTTAAAGAGCTTGGCCTCAAAAGCTGCAATGATGCAATCAGAAAGTTGCTAAATGATTGGCAAAGGTATATTGACAAGAGATATGGCATACTCCAAAGATGTGGTAGGACTCCTCTACCTGGGACACTAACTTTTTAATGCATCGCTTACAGTACAGGCAGTGGCATGACTAGTTTGATCAACCCTTGCATGTTTGAACTCTGTGTGGTCCTCTTTTTTTCTAGCTCTATTTTTCTCTTTACAGCTAATTTTTACTCCTGCTGCTACTGTAGCTGCTGTCCAGTCTGACATGCCTGTTGTCACTTCTTCCTCTTCTTCTTCCTCCTCCTCCTCTTCTTCTTCTTCTGCACAGTCCGCAGGTGCTCAGGTGAGCGTGTCTGAATTATGTGGGGATACAGTTGTAGCTTTAAGTGAACAAGTAAAGTAGCTCCCTTAGACAGTAACATAGTAATTATTGGTTGGAAGGGAGTCAGTGTTCATTGGGCCTAACCCCCCAACACACACACGCGCACACACACACACACACACACACACGTACACACTTCTTATGCTAGTATGAACAAGTATTCTGAGCAAACGTACTAATTTACAGGAATAGGCAGGGATTAATAAATAGTTAGTGCACCCATTCTACTACTCAGGGTACCCTATAATTCCAAACCAGAAGAGGAAAAGCCTCGCTGCCCTCCCTTGAGTGCAACAGATGAATAGAGTCCAAAAGCTCTGAGACAGGGAGCGAAATGCTGTCAAGCATTGTAGCATGGGTAGCACCTTATTCGATATACTGTATATATTTTTTCTAGTGTGTGTGCTTGCTATTTAATAAAAAGACTGTATCTGGTTCTTTACAAGACACATTATTGTTTGGACTATATTCATCTGTTGCACTCAAAGGAGGGTAGGAAGGCTTTCTGTCTTTTGATTTGTTCTTTTATTTTGAGCCTTACGTAGCCGCAGCCAGTGGGCGTTCTCTATCTTTTTGAAAATACCCTATAATTCACTTGGTAAAGAAGAATTTGTCCAGGCTGTACGTGAAGGGTTGTATGGTTATCAGATCCACCGTCTCCACTGGTAGGCTGTTCTATAGGTTTACCACCCTGAGGGAGAAATAGTTCTCCTAACAACACCCCTGTCCTTCCAACTTCAGGCTGCAAGTCATGTCCTTGTGTCCCGCTGGAACACACAAGATTGAACATCTCCATCTGTTTGCTCCTGTCTATACCTTTCAGTATGTGAAAGAGTGAATTACTGTTCCACCCTCAGTCTCCTTTTCTCCAGAGTAAACATGTTAAGGGTTTCCACCCTCTTCTAGTGTATGTCCTCCATACCACTGATTATTACCCTGCATTGCACCTTCCCTGCTGTTTTAGTATTAGAAGCAGAGAAATTGATGGCAGATAAGGACCACCAGGCTCATCCAGTCTGCCTGTGTTCCCTACCTTTAATAGTGGCTGCTGACCCTACTTGGTCATCAGTTTTAGCCTCTCCTTTCCACCTCTAGGGTTCGCTTATGCCTATCCAATGCATGTTTAAATCCCGACACAGTGCTTGCTCCCACCACCTCCTGGGGCAGGCTATTCCATGCATCCACCACCCTTTCTGTGAAATAGAACTTCCTCACATTACCCCTTATCCTGCCCCCTTCCAATCTCATATCAAGCCCCCAAATTTTAGTACTTCTTCTATACTGAAAGATGTCACCCACTTGCACCTTGTTTATGCCTTTAAGATACTTGAACGTCACTATCATGTATCCCCACTCCCACCTCTCTGCCAGTGTATACATATTGAGGTATTTTAATCTCCCCTCATATGTGTTCTGGTGCAAGCCCTGTACCATCTTAGTTGCCCTTCTCTGGACTGCCTCTACCTTCTCTATGTCTTTATGAAGGTGCGGACTCCAGAACTGTGCACAGTATTCCAGATGAGGCCTCACCAGTGTTTTGTATAGTGATATCACCACCTCCCTCCTTCTGCTAGTGATACCCCTACCTATGCACCCCAACATGCTACTGGCTCTCCCAACCACCTTAGTGCTCTGTTTGGCCACCTTTATGTCATCTGAGATGAAAACCCCGAGATCTCTTTCTTCCCTGGTCACTGTCAGCAGCTCCCCAGCCATCCTATAGCTCTCTCAAGGTTCCTGCACCCCACGTGCATGATTTTGCACTTCTTCGCATTGAACCTCAGTTGCCACACTTCAGACCAATTTTCCAGCTTTCCTAGTTCCCTCCTCATTTTCTCCACCCCATCTGTAGAGTCCACCCTGTTGCAGATCTCTGTGTCATCGGCAAACAGGCACACCTTCCCCTACAGCCCTTCTGCTATGTCACTAATGAAGACATTAAAAAAGACTGGCCCCAGAACTGATCCCTGGGGTACCCCATTGACCCCTCCTTTCCATGGATTGGATCCCATTTACCACCACTCTCTGCTTCCTGCCCCCTAACCATTTTCTAACCCAGTTAACCACCCTGCGTCCCATGCCCATGTTACCCAACTTATTCAACAGTCTTTTATGTGGGCTGGTGTTGAATACCTTGCTGAAATCAAAGTAGGTGACATCTACCACTTCTCCCTAATCCATCTCCCTTGTGACCCAATCAAAACAATCTACTAAATTCATTTGACAGGGCCTCCCTACTGTGAGTCTGTGCTGCCTGGCATCCTGGGCATCATTGGATTTCAGGTGTTTCACAATCCTTTCCTTCAGTAGTGCCTCCATGACTTTACACACTATTGAGGTGAGGCTGACCGGCCTACAGTTTCCCACCTCCTCCCTGCTACCAGCTTTGTGAAGAGGCACTAATGTGCCCTCCTCCAGTCCTCTGGAACCACTCCTGTGTTGAGCAACTCACTGAACATGGCTGCCAGTGGCTCAGCTAGCTCCCTCCCTCCATAGCTCCTTTAAGATCCTGGGATGTATGCCATCTGGTCCCATTGCTTTGTCCACCTTCAGTTTTGTGAGCTGCTCCAGGACTCTCTCTTCTGTAAATGGAATGGTGTTTGCCTCCCTCCCCCCCCATTCTATCTGATACCCAACTGTGGTCCCTGGCCCTCCTCTTCTTCAGTAAACACTAAACTGAAATATTTGTTCAGTATTTCTGCCTTTTCCAGGTCTCCCTCCACACCCTCCCTCCCTCCTGAGCCTTACAATTGCCCCCCCACTCCAGACTTTCTTCTTTCACTGATGTACCTATAGAATGTCTTGTTCCCTTTCTTCACTGTCTGGGCTAATCTTTTCTCTGTTTATGAATTTGCGCTCCTAACAGCTTTCCCTACTTCTTTCAGACAATTCAGGTACACCACCCTATCCTCTTCTTTTTGCATCTCCTTATACTTTCTGAAGCTCAACCTTTTGGCCCTTACTTTCTCTGCAACCTCATTTCCTCCTTTGAGAACCACATTGGTTTCCTCCTTCTCTTGCCTTTGTTCTTCAGCCTAAGGCAGTGGTTTGTAACCTCCACTATGGCTCCTTTTAGGCATGCCCCACTCCTCAACTCCCCCCTTCTTGCCTCCCTCCGCATCAGGGCATCTTTAACACATATTCCCATTGCAACAAAGTCTGCCCTCCTGAAATCCAAGACCCTCACCTTTGTGTGGCTTGACTGTGTCCACGTACCTATGTCAAACAACACTGTCCTATGGTTGCTGGAGCCCAGGTTACCCTCTACCCTAATGCCTGTGATTCTGTCTCCATTGGTCAGAACCAGGTCCAAAATTGCCCTGTCCTTAGTGGGCTCTAGCACTGGCTGCCTGAGGCCTGCTCCTTGCAGAGAGTCCAAGATGTCTTGGCTCCTGGCTGAGGCAGCTGCTGGTATGGTCCAGTCCACATCTGGCATATTAAAATCATCCAGCAGTAGCACCTCTCCTCTTGTAGTCATTTTGTGTTTCTCATCCACTAGCTCCTTATCCACCTCCTCCTCCCCCTGAGCTGGAGGCCTGTAGATCACCCCTGTGCGAATTGCAGTGCCATTGCCTGGCTCAAGGGTGACCCACAGCGCCTCTCCCTCCCCCTGTCTACCTTGTACCGCATTTGCCTTTATACTTTCTCTGATTTACAGGGCCATCCTCCTCCCATCTTACTCTCCCTATCCCTCCTGAATAGAGCATCACCTGGTACACTCACCTCCCAGTCGCGATTTGCGGTGTACCATTTCTCAGTTGTTGCCACTATGTCCAGGTCAGCATCTAGCATCAGGACCTCCAGGTCTGGGATTTTATTTCCCAGGCTGCAGGCATTTGTAATCATGGCCTTGCACATTTTACTGCCTGCTCCCCTTCCTTTCTCTCTTTTGCTCTCCTTGTTTTTCCCCCCAGCCCCACATTTCTTCTCCCTCTGCCTTCCTTCTTCTGCCCTGCCCTGTATGACTGGTTTATGTGTACCTGCCAACAACTTTTTATCTGGCTCCTCCATTCTATTTTCTCTAACCTGGGGAGGTAGGCTGTTTGTATTTCCCTGCTTCCATCATCTCCCCCCCCATGGCTAGTTTAAATACTTGCCCAGGAAGCATTTAAACTGTTCATTGTGGACCACCATTCCCATTCCGGATGGATGTAGGCTGTCGCCCTTGTACAGGCCCACATTGCTCCAGGTGGGTCCCCAGTCCCCAATGAACCCATAACCCTTATCCCTGCACCAGCCCTCCAACCAGGTGTTGACGCATCTGATGCAGAGATTCCTAGCCTCCCCCCTGCCTTGGACCAGTAGAGCCTCCAAGAATGTTACAGAGCTTGCAACCATCCCAAGGTGCTCTCCCAACACCCTGAGGTCCTTCTGCACCTGCTGTATACTTGGTTTGTCCCCAGCTAGGTTTTTTGTCCCCAGGTGGACAACCATGTCTAGCCTTCCTCTACTTGCTACCACTTTGGTGATCCTCTGGATCCGCTGCCCCTCCCTCTGAGCTGTGCCTCCTGGAAGGCACTTAACCTTCCTCTCCACTCTGCTACCTGTGCCCAAATACATATACCAAACAATTGAGTCCCCCACCAGGAGTAGCTTCCTCTTCCCTTGGGTTCCTCTTCCTCCCGCCCTTGGGTCCAATCTCTTGAGGACCTGCACATCCTCCTTGGTCCCAACCTTTGGTTCCCTTGCAGGACTGTCCTGCTCCTCCAAGACAGCATAGGGGTTCTTAAGTTGGACTGGATGGGGTACATGCCTCTGACCCCCCACCCTCCCTGAGCCCACCTAGTCCATCCAGCCCCTGCCTGGGCAGCTGCTGTGGCAGTAGCTGGGGACATGGTGGCCTCTGGGAGGGGGAGAAGGTCCCATGTACTCCTGCCAGCTCAGCCTGGAGACTGGCCACTTCTGCCCACAGCACAGAGAGGTGCCTGAATATGGGGCAGCACTGCAGTACCCAGAACATCCTCCTGAGGACTGCTGCCCCGCAACCACTGCACTGTACCACTCCCTGCATCCTCCTCTTCTGCTGTATGTCCCCCTCCTGCTTTGCTGTTTTAATCCTTCCTTTGCTGTATTCGGGCTCCTAGTTGTTATTGCTTGTTTTTCCCTTGTCCTGTGTTTATCCTCTGTCTCAAGTGTGTTTCTTTTTTTTTTCTCCCCTCTGCCTCTCTACCATCTCTATCTCTCCCCTATTTGCTGTCTATAAAGTCGGATGACCCGGGTGGGAGTGGGGGGAGGGCAGGTCACTATTCTGTGGGATGGAAACAATCAGCCCTGTTTAGTCACTCCTGCTCTCCAACCTCTCTCCATTCCTTCCCCGCTTGGTTCCCAGGTACCTGATACTGTGCTCTCCTCTAAGGAATCACAGAGGAAAAAGAAACGGCACCTAAAGTAAAAGTAAAAGAAACAGCTCCCCGGCTCCTAAAGTAAAAGTAAAAGAAACAGCTCCTCGGCTCCTAAAGTAAAAGAAACAGCTCCCCGGCTTCTAAAGTAAAAGTTAAAGAAACAGCTCCCCGGCTCCTAAAGTAAAAGTAAAACAAACGGCTCCACCTGGTTAATGGTGAGCCTCCTGTCCACCCTGTAAGAAATCAGGCAGATTCACTGAAATAGATACACTGCTACTCTCATTCAGAGCAGCCGAATGCCTTTCAGTATCCCCAGCTCCTCTGCACTGAACTGCCCGACCTGTAGCAAATTATCAGAAATTGCCAACCACAAGCAAAATCAGCCCTCTGCCCTGTTCCCCTCCCTGCCACTGGTGATCTGTTTGCTGCAGGTTCAAACAAAGTGGGTTTAAATACCTTTTCTGGCTTTGTGCCTTCTACCCACAATGTTCAATTGGTTACTCAGACCCCTTTCCGGCTGTGCTGCTCCACATTAGACCACTCTGGGCTTCCTGTGTAGGATGGAAACAGTCAGCCCTGTTTAGTCACTCCCGCTTTCCAACCTCTGTCCATTCCTTCCCCGTTCTGTTCCCAGGTCCCTGATACTGTGCTCACCTCTAAGGAATCACAAAGGAAAAAGAAACTGCACAAAAAGTAAAAGTAAAAGAAACAGCTCCCCGGCTCCTAAAGTAAAAGTAAAAGAAACGTCTCCCTGGCTCCTGAAGTAAAAGTAACAGAAATGGTTCCTCGGCTCCTAAAGTAAAAGAAACAGTTCCCCGGCTACTAAAGTAAAAGAAACGGCTCCCTGGCTCATAAAGTAAAAGAAATGGCTCCCTGGCTCCTAAAGTAAAAATAAAAGAAACAGCTCCCCCTGCATAATGGTGAGCCATCTGTCCACCCTGTAACAAATCAGGCAGATTCACTGAAATAGATACACTGCTACTCTCATTCAGAGCAGCCGAATGCCTTTCAGTATCCCCAGCTCCTCTGCAGTGAACAGCCTGAACTGTAACAAATTAATCAGAAATTGCCAACCATAAGCAGAATTAACCTTCTACCCTGTTCCCCTAGCTGCAGCGGGCGATCTGTTTGCTGCAGGTTTAAATAAAGGGGGTTTAAATACCTTTTCTGGCTTGGTGCCTTTTACTCACGCTATTCAGTTGGTTCCTCAGACCCCTGTGTTCTCCCTGTTGTACTGTTCCATGTTAGGCCCCTTCAGTTTTCCTGTGAAGGATGGAAACAATCAGCCCTGTTTTGTCACTCCCACTCTCCAACCTCTCTCCATTCCTTCCCCGTTTGGTTCCCAGGTCCCTGATACTGTGCTCTCCTCTAAGGAATCACAGAGGAGAAAGAAACAGCACCTAAAGTAAAAGTAAATTAAATGGCTCCTCAGCTCCTAAAATAAAAGTAAAAGAAACAGCTCCCTGGCATCTAAAGTAAAAGAAACAGCTCCCCGGCACCTAAAGTAAAAGAAACAGCTCCCCAGCTCCTAAAGTAAAAGTAAAAGAAACAGCTCCCCGGCTCCTAAAGTAAAAGTTAAAGAAACAGTTCCCCAGCTCCTAAAGTAAAAGTAAAAGAAACAGCTCCCCGGCTCCTAATCTAAAAGTAAAAGAACCAGCTCTGCCTGTTTTATGGTGAGCCTCCTGTCCACCCTGTAATAAATTAGATAGATTCACTGAAATAGATGCACTGCTACTTTCATTCAGAGCAGCCGAATGCCTTTCAGTATCCCCAGCTCCTCCGCACTGAACTGCCCGACCTGTAGCAAGTTATCAGAAATTGCCAACCACAAGCAAAATCAGCCCTCTGCCCTGTTCCCCTTCCTGCCACTGGTGATCTGTTTGCTGCAGGTTCAAACAAAGTGGGTTTAAATACCTTTTCTGGCTTTGTGCCTTTTAACCACACTGTTCAATTGGTTCCTCAGACCCCTTTGTTTTCCCGGCTGTGCTGCTCCGCATAAGACCCCTCCAGATTTCCTGTGTAGGTTGGAAACAATCAGCCCTGTTTAGTCACTCCCACTCTCCAACCTCTGTCCGTTCCTTCCCCATTTAGTTCCCAGGTCCCTGATACTGTGCTGTCCTCTAAGAAATCACAAAGGAAAAATTAACGGCACCTAAAGTAAAAGTAAAAGAAATGGCTCCACCTGCTCAATGGTGAGCCTCCTGTCTACCCTGTAACAAATCGGGCAGATTCACTGAAATAGATACACTGCTACTCCCATTCAGAACAGCCGAATGCCTTTCAGTATGCCCAGCTCCTCTGCACTGAACTGCCTGACCTGTAACAAATTAATCAGAAATTGCCAACCACAAGCAGAATCAGCCCTCTACCCTGTTTTCCTAGCTGTAGCGGGTGATCAGTATGATGCAGGTTTAAACAAAGGGTGTTTACATACCTATTCTGGCTTGGCGCCTTTTACCCACTCTGTTCAGTTGGTTCCTGAGACCCCTGTGTTCTCCCGGTTGTACTGTTCCGTGTTAGACCCCTCCAGTTTTCCTGTGTAGGACGGACACAATCAGCCCTGTTTTGTCACTCCCACTCTCCAACCTCTCTCCATTCCTTCTCCATTCGGTTCCCAGGTCCCTGATACTGTGCTGTCCTCTAAGGAATCACAAAGGAAAAAGAAACGGCACCTAAAGTAAAAGAAACAGCTCCCCGGCTCCCAAAGTAAAAGAAACGTCTCTACCTGCTCAATGGCGAGCCTCCTCTCTACCCTGTAACAAATCAGGCAGATTCACTGAAATAGATACACTGCTACTCTCATTCAGAGCAGTCAAATGCCTTTCAGTTTTCCCAGCTCCTCTGCACTGAACTGCCTGACCTGTAACAAATTAATCAGAAATTGCCAACCACAAGCAGAATCAGCCCTCTGCCCTGTTCTCCTTGCCACCAGTGGCAGACATCTATTGATCTCTACTGTAAATATCCTTATTGGGTACACTCTGGTGAGGGGCATTCTTATGCATTGAGGAGTCAAGAACTGCACACAGTACTTAGGTGTGGTCTGACCAAAGCCTTGTAAATTGGCAAGCTTACTTCCTAAGAGCTACTGATCACCCCTCTGTTTGATGCACCCCAACATTCTGCCAGCACTTTTTGATAGATGCTGTGCAACATATAGACTCTGTAGTGGATTGCAGTGGAATAACACACTATCCCCTTAAGGCCCTCTAAATTCTAATGTTGCAGTTATGTGAGGCTGCCAGCCTGGAACAGCCTGCAAATGCCACCCCCCCAGCAACGGTTCCCACTCAAAAGTTATAAATCTCAACAGTCCCCCATACCCCCAAGTATGTTGGCGGTGGTAGTGGAGTTGTGAGCAGAGCATGGGTGGACTGCAGACATACCTCTCAACCTCCTGCCTCGTAAATCAGGGACAAGGCTTAAAAAAATCAGGGACAAAGGACTAAAATCAGGGACACATCTTCAAAATTAGAGATATCCAGCCAGAAAGCTGGTAGAATATGGGGCTTAGTGCACAATGCATTTTCTAAAGAAGAACAAGTCTGTAACTTTAATGCTTGACATTGTTTTGTGCTTACAGTCCCCACTGTTTAGCCACAAAAACACAAATTTTAGGAGGGACAGAGTAAATTTTTGAGGCAAAATCAGGGACATCCCTGAAAATCAGGGACACTTGAGAGGTATGACTCCTGCAGATTGAAATCATTCTGTGTTCTGGCCAAGTGTATTCCTGTTACACAGGATCATGGCACAGTCTGCATATCCTAAAGGGTTACTGGATGTGGTGCCCTATAACAGTTTTTTTCCCTTAACAAAACATGCAACTGTCTCAAAATAACCTATAAAGGTTCTGACTATAGATATTCTTCAGAGCCCCCCAACGTGAAGCCCCCTCCTGTAGAAGATGAGTTTGGTGCACCTGTATCTGCTTCCTGATATATAATCCCCCACCTGACCCTTTGACTGTGTTAGCTTGTCATTCTGTTGATATCTACTGTAGATATCCTTATTGGGTGCACTCTGGTGAGGGGCCCATACAGACTGTCACAGCAGTTAGTGCAGGAACACAAGGCATTACATGACTTTAAGTGGGCTTTCATGCAGTGGGCTAGCTAGGACAATAACATTTGTAAGCCAAAAACCCTTTGGTGCCACTTTGCTGCCCCATATGACATGTCCATATTTGTTACCCAAACCCTTTGTACTCCCTATATTGTGCTTCTGGAACTGCATAATAGAAAAATATGGCAGCACCTAGTTATATGTATATAATATTAATTAAACAGAGCATAACAATCATATTATAACACCACTAGGGGTGGATATTATAGTAGGAATAACAACAATCGGTGATCAGGACCTAGAATGCCACCCACATCTCAGTCACTTGGTGTACACGTTCTTATACCCATGCTTACATGGAGCTTTAAAGGGAAACAATGCAAGTTAAAAAGCCCCCAAACCAGTACATAACACTCTAACTAGCATTTGAAGCCTTAAAAAGGGTTTTTGAGTACCATAAACTCCTGTTTTTTTTATGGTGCTATGATGCAGCATCAGTTTTCAAAGGTTGTATGATACCATCTCACAGGCATCTGCTTGCTTCTGTAACTCACCTTGTGCTGACGTGCCCTGATGCCTAATGGCAGAGGTCAGCAGGGACCATGTGTTTAATGACTGAAAACATTACTCATACGGTTATTGGGATGGCTGGTTTTGTACCACATAACCATGATGAATACAGTCCTTAGTGTGCATTATTTTTCCTGGTTTACCCACATAGTTCTTCAGTTACTGAGCTCATTTTTCCCCCACATGAGCACAAAAATGCACACACACAAGCAAAATCCAAAGTTTGGGCAGGAGGTTTATTTATGTATGTATTCAAAACGTGTTGACCGGCAAATTCACACTGATCTAGAGTGAATTTCCAGCTGTGGCAGGGGAATGTTGGAGAGAGTCCTTATTTTACTCATTCCCCCACGTTAATAGGCTCCAGCTCAGCTGCCACCATGCAGTTGACTGGGGGCAAATGCACCACCGCTGCATTGCTGGCCTTCAGGTTCCCTGAAACCAACTGCTAAGTGGTGCTTATAGAATTAGCTGATGCTTTCGTTCCTGTGGAGCATGTGTATGAGTCCGACAGGATGCAGCTGGAGCGCCACCAACCTCGGAATGGGACTCAGGTTTATGAAGTAATGACATCTCCTACAGTGCAGCCTGCATGGCTAAGTGTGTCACTTTGCATGCAAGTACTGTATAAACGGCAAGGTAATTTGATATAATGTTTGTTCCTAGATGGTTCTGTGTGCTGAACATAAAAAAAAAACACCGCACAAAACTGGTTACAAATATAGCAATCATACTAATCAAACTGGAATAGATCAGAATTTATTCCCTGCATAGGCTTGATTAAAAAGATGCATCTTTTGGTGAGCCTTAAAAAAAACTCCATAATTGCTGCAGATGGTAAAAATGTAGTGCAGTGGCAAGGCTTCTACCTCAAACACTCATTTCCTGAAGATGTGTTACCTTACTGTCCCTGTTTATGTAGTTTTTGTGCAATAGTCTTAGAAGATTGAACTAGTGACATATCACTGTGGATGCAATATAATACAGGCTTAGATAAGGGAGAGGTGTAAGCAAAAAATTAAAAGAAAGCTTTTTTGATAGCATACTTTGTGTGATTATTATTTTCTGTTTTGACCAATGTATCCCTGAAGATTTTAGTCAGTACAGTGGGTAGAATACCATACCATGTCTCCAGAGGAAGTGCAAAGTGGAGTCTTTGGATTACTGGCACATTCTATGCCCTCCTTAGTTCATTTCCTGTATCTCAAGAGGGAACCACTCTAGCCAGCTCCTGCTAATAATTCAGTTGTGTATTCAATTCTGCACCCGGGCTGAGGTCTGTTAAGTGACCGGGTATTAACTTTAAAACCATTTTGGTCAACTGTATTCAAAAAGTGTGTCTTGAAAAATTATTTCTAACTTAATTGCTGCCTGCCTGTGGCAAAGCAAGAGCTTATACAATTCAATGTTAGTGAGTAAATCATTCAAGTGGCTCAAATTTATATGTTGCTGTAACATTTTGTAGTTCTGAATGAGCTCTTCTGGAAATTTAAAAGGTTTCTTTAAATGTTTTTTTCATAATTCTGCTTAACTCTCAGTGTTCTTGAAACATGTTTTCCTCCACCATTACCTATCATTTTTAACGTCCTCAATTTTCCCCATATGTACACATTTGCAGTATCCGCTGAGCATATTCAAAGTCTTCATCAGTTAACCCTCTCATGGACTTTCCCCTTTCCTTGAGTTCTTATCCCTTTGTGCTTGAGATATTTCCTTTCTTTGGAAAGGGAAACCTCCTTTCAGATGTGAAGGTGGTCTGTTTCATCTGAAATGCTCGGATTTTACTAAGTTCAGCTCTTCCCTTGCAGGCTGAAACCTAGTAACATGTTCTTCTGCTTTTTATGGTTTTCCTCAACTTCCTTTGACTTTGGCATTTCTCTCCAGGCCGAACAATGTGTCAAAGATGATGCCTAAGATTGACTTTAAGAGGCATGCTAAGCACCATAAGAAGATTTCAGTTACCAGTGAACATGACTGTACACCTGTGCCTGAACCAAGACACTGGGCACTGAGAGTGCTGCCAAGCCATATGGCTTGGCAGCCATATGAACTGGCATATTGGTATGCTCAAGTCTACAGCCCGGGGCATCCAAGGGCCTGCTAAAGTTTCAACCTTAAATGCCTACCCTTTCTTGAGGGGCTGTGGTAGGTTCAGTCCCATCTGATATTGAGCAGCTCCAAGAAGCTGTTACTGACCTTGGTAACCAGATCTCACTTTATGATGCAGAACCCAAGGACTGTACTTCAGCTCCCAATACAAATCAGATCAAGGACCTCTTTTGGGAGTCCTCTCATGGGACTTTCCTTTAGAAAATGTTCTTGGTTTTCTGCTGAGCTGGGGCTTGGATAAAGGTTCTGGAATGTCCTTTGGGGTGCAGTCAACACTTCAGATTGTCCTAAAATGTGGCAGCCCAGTCAGCCATATAGAATAGCGGCAGGGCATCCACTTGTTACTGCATTGACCTCAGCTTGAGAATGGGCTCAGGTTGAAGGACACATATCGGGGGAAGGAGCAGTGAGCATCCCACTGGACAGCTCTCCTCCTTCATGGAGGGGGGATTCCAATGTCTGTTGTCTGAGTGCCACCCATCAGAAGCTAGGCCGCTGTGCATGTGGAGGCTGCCTAGGAATCAAGGACTTCTGTGGACACTAATTCATGTTTGTGCACAACTGTGCATTTTTAGACCATGACATTTCAAGCTGGCAGTCCTCTGGGTAGAAAAATGGGGGGAAAATGCTGGGGGGTGTGGAATGCTACAGGGGCAGGATGGTGGCCAGCCTCTTGCAGGTCCTGCACCATTGACCAGGCACCTGTCTCCCAGACTGTATCCTGGTTCTACTAGTGAAAGCATGCTTCCTGAAGGGCCCCACTGTGGTATATGAGCCATGGAGGAACTTGGAGATCAGTGCAAGTACGTGGGGTGGGCAGGTGACAGAGCTGGAGGAGTGATCAGATGGGTCCAACCTGTAGTCTGGAGCATAAACGATAGACTGAAAAAGTTCTGAAGGACAGAAAGTGGTTGTGCCTTGACCTGGTCCACTGGTACTGGAGATAGCACATCATGCTCCAACATAAGTGACCCAGGTTTGTATCCTCAGTCCCACTGCTAGCCATAGGGTTAGAGGAGTATAGCATACACTATGAAGGTAGTGCACTCACATTCCAAGGGGAGGGCTGAGCATAGCTCACTGAGTTCCATCAAGCCCCAGCAACAGAAAGTCCGCCAACATTCCCCACAGTGACACAGTGCCGCTGACATCCCCAACACTGCCACGTCCCAGCACCGACTGAGAAACACACCAACACCGACTCAGTATCAGTGCCCCCCCATGCGGGGGGCTGTTCCCCTGCACCCCCCCATTTAATATATCTAACTCCATGTCACACAGACAGTGGAGAAACGACCAGTCCTGCTGCCTGCACACCAGTCGCTGCAACATGCTGTCAACGGCGAATACAGCTAGCCACAAGTGCGGTTGCTGCTTCTGTGTCACTGTAGGGGATTTGCTGTTACAGCATTGCTGTAACAATGGTATACAAGCTCACTGCATCAGTGCCTCCTTTAATGTGGTTGGGAGCAGCCTTGAAAGTCATGACTGACTACTACTGCCTGTCCCTTGTTAGTTAAGCATAACTAATGTGAGTAGTCATGTGAGTAGCCATACAGAAGTTAAAATTTGGGTCAGGAGCTAATTTCAGTCTAACCACACCTCATGGCCTGTCTGTGTCCTCTGAGAGCTTGCATCCTCTCAAAGGAGCCTGGTGGTGGCTTTTAGAGATGATGTGGCCTTGTTTTCTGGTGCAGTAGGAGAGAGCAGCAACATTTTGTACATGTTGGAGTCTAAATGGTGGGGATTTAGAGAGTTTATATGGAGCTGAAAGTCAAGCTGTACTGAATACTGTAAATGCAAGGATGAGGATTGCAGAAACTTCATGGTCCATGAAATGGTGAACTTGGGCGATATTACAAAGGTGAGGGAACTAAATTGTACTTATTTAAGGAAATAACATGGACAGAGAAACGGCTCAAGACAAAGGAGAACACCAAGACAATAAACTAAGTGGAAAAACTGGATGGCTTATAGGAGAGAGACTGAGGTGATGGAGCTATGTTTAAGAGATGTTTTTCTTGTTTGAGCACTATTGTACCTCAGTTTTTGAGATACAGTTTCAAAAAATCCAGATTAGGACAGGAATTGATTTGGTCAAAGCAACTTGAAAAGGTGAGAAGAGACTAGCCATTGAAGGGATCAAACTCTGTATGCAGTTGGGTACCATCTGCACAGAGCTGAGAATTAAGACTGAAAGACGAGATGAGCTGTCTAAGAGGATGAGGCAGAAGGAGAAAATAACTGAGTTAAAATGAGATCTCTGACTTGTACCAAAGCAGAGTAGGTGGGAGTTGGATGAAAATACCTGAGAAAAAGAAAGGAAGGAGCGTAACTAAGACTTACTGCCCCAGATTTTACAAGGTCGATGCATGGCATGCCTCAAGCCCTGCATCAGCTGCAGTGTTTGACGCAGCTGCGCCAAAGCCCTCAGATGGCAGGGCTTCTGTGGTAGGTGGCTTACAAAATTGCACTTGCCACAATGTTTGATACAACTTGCCACTTGCATCAAACTCACTGCCACATGGCCCTTGCGACGATCTAAACATTTTCTAAAATTGGGCCCACTGTATCTAAAACACCAGCATAATATTGAAATCCATCTAAGAGAATGGCATTATCATCAGTATCATGTACAGCACTGAGATTAAGAAGCCTAGGGAGGTAAAGAAAGCATTATCAGCAGAGAGAATAAGAGCACAATAATGCAAACTAGTGTATTCTTAGTTCTGTGTTCAGAGGATTAGACTAAAAACAGTCAGTAAAATATTGTTACAAAACAGAGGATCTGTAAGATGAAGAAATCTACCTTCTTTAGAACTTTACAGAAGAAGGAAAGGCTTGACCCAAAATTCCTGGCTGTTCAATCTATGTAATAAGTATGCCCCATGCCCCATGCCAAAGGCGCTTAACTTGACTTTTTCGCCTGTATGACTCTCTGTGACCTGTACCCCCATGACATAGACACATGGTGATATAACTAAAAACCAGTTTTGGTCATGACTAGCATTTTTTAAAGTTTATGGCGACATTAGCAGTATTGAGACAATCAGTGGAAATTGCAGACAGAAAGGAGTGATTAACAATATCAGTAACATAAGTAGTACGTACTGAGTGACAGAGAAGTGGGCATGAGGTCTGAAGAAGTAGTACTGTAACTATATTGAGTAGGATACTTTTATGAATGTCAGGTTAGGAATGGAGGTGGAATGATTGGTGGAGAAATGATGAGTGATTGTGCTTATAGATTTAAAAGAGCTGGCAAATTCCACACACATTAAAAGTAGAATGAAAGGTTGGGGAGAATGAATTGGCAAGGAAGGTAAGAGAGTTCATGTTTTGGAAGAGGGTGTCTTTAAAACTGAGATGTTTTAAATAATATTTTTATGGATTTTATATATATCATTTAGGTTCAGAAAATTAATTTTACCA
The DNA here is from genome assembly GCA_016271365.2 of Neoceratodus forsteri. Classification (NCBI taxonomy): domain Eukaryota; kingdom Metazoa; phylum Chordata; order Ceratodontiformes; family Ceratodontidae; genus Neoceratodus; species Neoceratodus forsteri. The sequence goes on from CM028137.1 coordinate 731,454,755, forward strand.
GTTCCAGTACAGGGATGCATATATAAAGCAAAACTTACAAAAAAACGAAGACACGTCAAATAATGCCAACCACTATTCTAATCTCAGACCTGTTTCAAATAAGAAAATAAACCCATTGTTTGGCAAGGTGGTTAAAAAAAAAATAGTTTCTTAATGTGATATACATGTTAATTTAACCCATCAAAAACACATTGCCTGTAAGTGCTTAAAATAGTCTATATACCTGCTCCTGTTTCTCATCCTGCTGATACCTCCTTGCTTGGAGTCCCTACTGTCCATGTATTGGGCCTCTGTCTGGGACTCCCCTACCTGCTTAGTGGTCTGGCCCGGTGGCGCTGAGGGTTGAGGCACTGGATGCACACCTTAATGCCGCGGTGACCTGGGTTCGGGAGCAGGCCTGGGCAGCGGGGATGGCGAGGAGAGATTGAACATCCGGAGGACTGCTCTCTTTTCCCGGGTAGGGTTGGGGAGATGACCACTCAAGGAGCGACCTCTGGTGGAGGCTGAAGGTGAACGAAAGTAGCGTATGCCAAGGAGGGGGGTGGAGCCACGGCAGCACATTGCCTTGGCAGCTGGGCTTCACGGGGCGTAACTAAGTAAGGAAAAACACCCCTCCTTCCTCCAATAGGCAAAAGCGCCTCCCACCCATGAGCTACACTCCCGTAGTCGGGCACGGCTCTCCTCGTCCTGTCTTCTCTCCAGCCCGGTGCTCAACCCTATAGAAAGAGTGCCCTGGGTGGGAGTGGTCCTTCCCTGGAGGGTAGACCTGGGGGATGCCCAGCGTCGGGGGGGGAGAGGAGAGCTCGGGCCACGCAAGGAGGTAGAGTCTGTGGTGTTGGGCGGTCACTGCAGAGAGTTTGGCAGGACATAAGGAGAGGGTGCAAAAAATAGAATTAAAAAAAAAAAAAATACTTGCTTACTGGTTTAATTTCCTCACTACCTCTGTACATCCTTCACCCACAGGGGTAGGCGTGCACCCACCTAATAGGTCTTTCATCTGACGTAGTATTGTTTCTGCACATTGTGACTTGCTGCTGTTTTATTTGCACTTGTATAGATATTCCATGTTGTACTCTGAATGCACTTCATTTTTGTGCCAATGTAATGTCATTGTGCCCTGTACTTCTGCTTTCCCATGTTCCCTTTCCCCTGGGCCATGCCTGGAAATGAGCCTTGGCTCAGAGTGCCTTGCCAAGTTATCAGTTTTCAAATAAATAAATGCAATACATTAAACAATGTTCAAGACTCCAGACCCTGCACAAAAAGCATTTATAAGTAAAGTTAACAGAGAAATATATTTTGTAATAGAAAATATTGGCGAGAATGTAGTACAGTCGGAACTCACTACCATATATTCTTGGGCTGTCCCATAGTAAAACCATTTTGGAAGGAGGTGCATTCTGGACTGCAGAGAATGGTGGTAGTAAAAATTCCAAATACTTTCCAGGGTATGGTTCTGTGTCTTCCAACACTATTAATAGATCCCATAGCTAAATGGAATCTGATCCAGATGTTAAGGATAGCAGCCCTCAAAGTATTACATTAAATTGATTGACCCCCCAACCCCAAACAGACCTATGGAGGACTAAGGTATCAGAAATAGAAAGCATGGAGCATATTACAGTGTACTTACTGTACAATGCAGACTGCCAAAGTACCTAGAGATCTGGCAACCTTGGCAGTACACTCAGGCACTACAGCTAGGAGATTGAGGCAGAGGAGACCTAGAAGGCTTCTCATGAACAGCCTTGCAGGCTCAGCAGCTATAACATATTGAACTGTTAATAATGACTGACACAGATACTCAGAGTACAAGAATTTTATTACACGTACCATTATTCCTACTAAAATCCACTGTGATATACATTGATTAAAAGCAGTATCTCTTCACAGACTAGTGATATATACAAAATCACAGTGAACAATATAACCTGGACATATAGACTGCCCATGTTGTTGTTTTCTTTTTAATATAAGGCAATTGATTCCCATAGTTACAAATGTCAGAAAACAATGTATTAAAGAACTGGTGACATGTTCAGGAGAACTTTAACAAAACCTAATATTTAGTCACAGTCCAGCTTGTATTTCCCATTAGTGGTGTATTCCTCCTCCCCATTATTCATTACTGACGTCATCTGTATGAAAACAGGATCTTTGCTTCTGAAGAGTTTGTCTATTCCTGCTGCGTTTTCCCTACTTGAAGTCACAGAGCACTGCTTGTGATATCACAGTTACTCCCATGGCAACAGACTGTGATGTCACAACAGAGAATTATGACTTGAAGTAGGGAGTAAGCTATAGCGGCAGATGGACTGTAAAGAAACTCTAAGGGATAAAGATCATATAGTCATGCAAATTTCCTTAGTAATAAATAATGGGGAGGAGAAATATATAAAATATAAATGGAATGCAGGCAGAATTGTACCTAATTATTATTCTTTTTAAAGTTTTCTTTGAGGGGTCAGTAGCTCTTTAAGACAGGTCTAAGGAGGGAGTCAGTGCATTGGGGCAGAAGTTTGACGTCTTTGCAGAATATTTAAACTAGCAAATGGGAAGAGGGGTGCAGCACCCAATACATTGAATGGGAAGCACACCCCTCCCCCCCAGCTAGTGATCAAACAGGAGTTCAGCATGTTTGTGTAGTTCATGTGCATCACCAGGTACGGAAAAAGGTCCAGCTCCACATACGACACACAGGAGAAACGCCAGACTTCGCCCAACTACTGACACACCGAAATCTGGCCAATGGAAAATCATGTACATAAATGCCTGCAGTCTGGGAAACAAGATCCCAGACCTGTAGGCAACAATGACAAAGGCTAAACTGGACATAGTAGCCATTAACAAGACATGGTTCACCAGTAACCACACTTGGGAGACTTCAGTACCCGGCTATGTACTGTTCAGAAGAGACCACAGTACAAAAAGGTGGGGGGGGGTGGAGAGTGGCCCTTTATGTCAATGAAAATATCAAAGCTACAGAAATTCAGAATACACATAAGGAGCCCGAAGAACCGTGGGTCACCCTGGAAAAATGAAATGGGACAGCCATATGAACTGGGGTTGCCTATAGGCCTCCAGACCAGGGGGAGGACATAGACACATTACTGTTAGAAGATATACAAAACATGACAGCTAAAGGGGGGGTTCTGATAATGGAAGACTTCAACATGCCAGATACAGATTGCTCAATACCAGCAGGAGCATCTGCCAGAACTAGACACATAGTGGATTCCCTGCAGGGGAGTGCCTCAAACAACTGGTACAACAACCCACAAGAGACAGGGCTATCCTAGATCTAGTACTGACTAACGGGGAAAGGATCACAGATCTCCAGGTAGAAGGTCACCTGGGGGCCAGTGACCATCACATGGTATGGTTCAGTTTGGCCACTAGAATTAAAACATCCCATTCCAAGGCAAACATATGGGACTTCAGAAGAGCTGACTTTGATAAGATGGCCAACAGAGTTAAGCTAACCCTGGCAAAAAATACAGTTGAGGGGGGTACAGGCAAAGTGGGCAAGCATTAAGGATGCAATACTTGAAGCAACATCCCACTGTGTTAGGGAGAAAAGCAAGAGCAAAAGAAGGAGAAACCACTTTGGTTCTCAAAAACTGTAGCAGAAAAGGTCCGAGCCAAAAGGCTGTCCTTCAGGAAATATAAGGGAATGCAGCGGGACGAAGATAGGGAGGCATACCAAACTTCCCTAAGGGAAGCAGGGAAGGCAGTAAGGCAGGCAAAGGCTCAAACCAAGGAAACATTAGCACGAAAAGTAAAAGAAGGGGACAAGACTTTCTATAGATACATTAGTGAAAGGAGAAAGTCCAGAGGGGGTATTGCTAAGATCAAAGGGGATAAGGGGGGAAGAGTGTGGAGGAAGACCAAGGAAAAGCACCTATCCTAAATAGATACTTCTGCTCAGTATTTACTGAGGAGAAGGTAGGGCAGGGGCCCACAGCTCAGCACCATGGACACAGAGGGGAGGGAGGTGTGCACAAGTCCCTTTACAAAAGAAAGGGCCCTACAAGAGCTCGCTAAGCTCAGGGTGGACAAGGCAATAGGACCTGATGGCATACATCCCAGGGTACTAAAGGAGCTAAGGGTGGAACTAGCAGAGCCATTATCAGAACTGTTTAGTGAGTCTCTGAGCACAGGAGAGGTCCCAGAAGACTGAAGAAGGGCTTATGTGATCCCGCTGCACATGAGTGGTAGCAGGGAGGGGGCAGGGAACTACAGATCAGTCAGTCTTACCTCAGTAGCGAGCAAGATTATGGAGGCACTACTTAAGGAAAGGATAGTGCAACACCTGGAATCCAAAGGAGCACAGGATCCAAGACAGCATGGGTTGACAACAGGAAGGACTTGTAAAACTAATCTCATAGATTTCTTTGACTGAGTAACCAGAGTGGTGGACCAAGGGGGTGCAATTGATGTCGCCTACCTTGACTTCAGCAAAGCTTTCGATACTGTTCCATATAGATTGATTAACAAGCTGGGTAGGCTCAGCGTGGGTCAGAAGTTGGTCAACTGGGTGGCAAATTGGTTGGCAGGCAGAAAACAGAGAGTGGTGGTAAACGGTATACAGTCAGCAGAGATGCAAGTCACAAGTGGGGTATCTCAGGGATCAGTTCTGGGGCCAGTCCTCTTCAATATCTTCATCAGTGACATTGCAGATGGGCTGGAGGGTAAGGTTTGTCTGTTTGCAGATGACACCAAGATCTGCAACAGAGTAGATGATCAGATGGGGTGGGCAGAATGAGAAGAGAGCTGAATAAACTGGCAAAATGGTTGGAAGAGTGGCAGTAGGGGTTTAACGCAAAGAAGTGCAAGATCTAGCACATAAGGAAGAGAAACCGTGAAGTCGCCTATAGGTTGGGAGGGGAGCTGCTGGCAGTCACAAGGGAAGAAAGATACTTGGGCATCATCATCACAGATGACCTGAAATCATCCAAGAAACATAGAAATTGTCGGCAGACAAGGACTGCTAGGCCCATCCAGTCTGCCCGTAGGCCCTATACATTGTATATGGCCACTGACCCTATGTGATCAATGGCTTTTCATCACTCCCTCCCCTCTCAGGCTTCCCTTGTGCCTGTCCCAAGCATGCTTATACTCCTCCACTGTGCTTGCCCCCACTACCTCCTGTGGCAGACAATTCCATGTGTTGACTACCCTTTCTGTGTAGGAAAACTTCCTCATATTTCCTCTTAATCTCCCCCCTTCCAATTTCATATTGTGCCCTCTTGTTCTAGTACTTTTTCTACATTGGAAAAGGTCCCCCACCTGCACCTTGTTTATGTCCTTGAGGTACTTGAAAGTTTCAGTCATGTCCCCCCGCTGTCTCCTCCAGTGAGTACATGTTGACGTCCCTTAGTCTCTCCTCATATGTTTTGTGGTGTAAGCCCTGCACCATCTTTGTTGCCCTTCTCTGGATAGTCTCCACCTTATCTATAACCTTGCGCAGGTGTGGTCTCCAGAAATGCATGCAGTACTCCAGGTGAGGCCTTACCAATGTTTTATACAATGGCATCACCACCTCCCACCTTCTGCTAGTGATACCCCTGCCTACACATCCCAGCATGCCACTGGCCCTCCCTGCCACCTTTGTACACTGCTTTGATACCTTAAGGTCATCAGAAATGATAACCCCTAGGTCCCTTTCCTCTTTGGTGACAGTCAGCTCCTCCCCCCAACCTGTAGCTCTCCCCAGGGTACCCTCTACCCAGGTGCATTATTTTGCACTTCTTTGCATTGAACCTCAGTTGCCACATCTCCGACCATCTTTCAAGCTTCTCCAGGTCCCTCTTCATTTTCTCCACCCCTTCTGGAGTATCCACGCTGTTGCAGATCTTGGTATCATCTGCAAACAGGCAGACCTTTCCTTCCAGCCCCTCTGCAATGTCATTAATGAAGACATTGAACAGGACTGGTCCTACTACTGATCCCTGTGGTACCCCACTGGTCACCCTCTCTCCCCAGATTGTACCCCATTTACCACCACCTTCTATCTCCTGTCTGTTAACCAGTTCCTAACCCAGTTCACCACCTTGTCTGCCATGCTCAGACATCTTGTTAATCAGCCTTCTCTGTGGGATGGTGTCGAAGGCTTTGCTGAAATCCAGGTAGGCGACGTCTACCATCCCTTCCTGATTAGGTTCCCTAGTCACCCAATCAAAAAAAAACTATTAGATTTGTTTGACTTGACCTTCCTGCTGTGAATCCATGTTGCCTCAGATCCGGAGCACCACTGGATTCCATATGTGCCACTATCCTTTCTTTCAGCAGTGTTTCCATGATCTTTCCTACCACTGAGATGAGGCTGACTGGCCTGCAGTTCCCCGCCTCCTCCATACTGCCGCTTTTGTGCAGTGGGACTATATGTGCCTTCCTCCAGTCCTCTGGAATGAGACCCGTGTTCAGTGACTCTGTGAACAGGGCCACCAGAAGTGCTGCTAGTTCCCTTCACAGCTTCTTTAATATCCTCTGGTGGATGCTGTCTGGCCCCATGGCCTTATCCACCTTCAGCTTTGTGAGTTCTTCCAGAACTCTGTCCACTGTGAATGGACTGGTGTTCACCTCTCCCCGCCATTGCCTCTGCAACCCAACTGTGGTCCTTGACCCTCGCCTCCTTAGTGAATAATGAGCAGAAGTATTTATTCAGAATTTCTGCCTTGTCTAGATCCCTCTCCTTCCACTCTTCCTTCTCCCCTTTGAGCCTTACATCGCCCCCCTGTTTTTTCTTCTTTCACTGATGTACCTATAAAATGCCTTATCCTCTTTGTTTACAGACTGTGCTAAGCTCTCTTTTGTCTGTGCCTTTGCCCTCCTAACAGCCTTCCCTTAGACATTCATGGTACACCTCCCTATCCTCCTCCCTTTGGCTCCCCTTATATTTCCTGAAACTCAGCCTTTTAGCCCTGACTTTGTCCCTCACCTCTTTGGAGAACCATAGTGGTTTCCTTCTTCTTTTCCCTTTGGCCACTATCCTAACACATTGGTTTGTTATATCCAATATGGCTCTTTTCAGTTTCTCCCATTGGCCTTCTACCCCTCTGCTACCTCTACCGTCCCCAGGACTGCTTTTATACATCTACCAATTTCAGTGAAATCTGCCTTTCTAAAATCTAATACTGTTGCCCTTCTGTGGCTTAATTGAGTCTATGTCTCCATGCTGAACTACACCATGAGGTGGTCACTGGACCCCAGCTGCCCTTCCACCTGTATTTCTTTAACTCTGTTTCCATTGGTCCATACCAGGTCCAGAATTGACTTGTCCCTTGTTGGCTCATGCACCAGCTGCCTGAATGCAGCCCCCTGCAGGGATTCAAGGATGGCTGTGCTTCTGGCTGAAACAGCCGTCTGGGTGGCCCAATCCACATCCGGCATATTGAAATCCCCCAGTAGCAGGATTTCGCCCTGAGCTGCCATGTCGTGTATGTTCTCCACTAGTTCCCTGTCTACTTCCTCCTCCCTCTGTGCTGGAGGTCTGTAGATCACCCCGTGCATATTGCTGTTCCATTCTCTAGCTCCAGGATGACCCCCATTACCTCGGCCTCCCCCGTCTTCCCTGAACTTCTGTAGCCTTTATACCATCTCCGAGGTACAGGGCCACTCCCCCACCCTTTTTACCCTTCCTATCCCTCCTGAACAATGTATAACCTGGTACATAGACTTCACAGCCATAGAGCACCATGTCTCTTATTGCAGCTATGTCAAGGTCTGCTTCTGCCGACAAGGCCTCGAGGTCTGGTACCTTATTTCCTAGGCTATGGGCATTTGTTAGCATGACCTTCCATGTTTTACAGTCTGCCCTCCCTCTGCTCTTGTTCTCCCTCTCCAGCATCTTCCTCCACCCAGGTTTCCTTTCCTGTGTGCTCTTGCCCGCCCCCGTATCACTCTTCTACATTCTTCACCTGCCTGCCCCTTCCTGCCTGCTTTCGCTGTTCCTGTAGTAAACTTATGTTCCTGCATATTCTCATGGGGGGGGGGAGGTGTTCCTAAGCATCCTGACCCTCCTGGCTCTCCCCCCTTGGCCAGTTTACATGCTCACTGTTGAAGCATTTAAACTTCTCCAAGCAGACCACTAAAGCAGTAGGTAAGGCTAGAGGGATGTTGGGGTGTATTAGTAGGGGTATCACAAGTCATAAGAGGGAGGTAATAATCCCTCTTTACAAGACACTGGTTAGGCCCCATCTGGAGTACTGCATGCAATACTGGAGGCTGCACCTGCAAGTGACATTAACGAAATGGAGGCAGTCCAGAGAAGGGCAACCAGAATGGTGCAGGGACTGCATCAGAAAACATAGGAGGACAGATTAATGGCGTTCAGTATGTATACCTTAGAGCAAAGGAGAGAGAGGTGATATCATCGAAACATTCAAACATCTTAAGGGCATTAAAAAGGTGAAAGAGTCTACATGTTTCAATATAAGAAAAATAGCAGGACAAGAGGACACAGCATGAGATTAGAGGGAGGCCGATTAAGGGGTAATGTGAGGAAGCTCTTTTTCACAGAAATGGTGGTGGATGCATGGAACGGCCTACCTCAGGAAGTGGTGGATATGAATACAGTGCAGGGCTTCAAACAGGCATGGGATAGACATAAGGGAGCCATACAGATGAGTATGAATAGATAGGCCAGTGACAGAGTACAGGCCTATGGCACATTCATATGGTAGAAAAAATGAGCAGACTGGATGGGTCTTGTGGTCCATATCTGTGTCAACTTCTATGTTTCTTTTAATGTTTAGTTATTAATCTGTATGGCATAATGGATAATGTTCAGTACAATTGTAACATGTCTCAGACAATGTACAATGTATGTTATATGAGAACTTGGTGATCAATAAACTGTGAGTTTAAAAGAAAATCAGAACATATCAAAAATATATGGTTATAGAGCCCCCAAGGAAAATATCCATATTTCCACAAAATATAGCAAATAATTCATCCTCTTGAACAAATGTAGTTAGTTTATAACTCTTCAGTGAGGGAAATAATTGTTTTTTTCTAAAAAATGACTATTTCCCCGCCAGGTAGTAACAAGGCATAAACAGAATCATGTTGATAACTATGGCTGTAACCCACATGCAAACCTGTAATTGCTTTTCTATAACTTAATGTTTCCTCTCTGCATCAAAACATGTATTGTTTATCCCGGGTCGCCCCTTAAAAAGGGACCTTCGGGGCTCAATGAGCCTACCCGGTCACCAAAATTTAATAAATAAATAAATATTCCAGTCTTACCACCACCACTTTACAAATCTGAGTAAGGTGTTTGCAAAATATCAGCCTGACAAAGTCTCACTGGAGTTAAGGAGATGAGCAGAAGGGAGAAGGTATCAGTATAAGAAATGCTAGCAGGAATATCTGTGCAGAATTCGCTGAAGAGCTACATTCATCCTCCTTATGGAAACATTGCTCCAAAAGTGCCCAAGCTGTCAGTTCTGAGTAGGGCGTATTGTGACTGAAAATATATACAGTAGCCATAGTAAATCATTGTTTTCCTTTTTGCTGCTGATAAAATAGTGTCATGATTGGAACATCCTCAGAAAGAGTCTGTAGTTATTGGTTACAGAATACTATAGCATTTAAACCAGCTTGCCAAGAAGAAGCACTGTTTCAGCTTATACGTTTTGTCAGTTTTAAAAGCTTGCAGGGGAACTGTCGTGATATTCAGCATTACTCCACAAATTTGTTACATTCTTCCCACCTAGCCTGTTTAATTCTTAGGCACGCTAAGGTTATGAGTCTTAAGGTGATTCTCCAGGGTTTCATTCATCCTAGCCATGTATACATTTTCCCTTCAGAAATTTTCTATTGCCTACTTAGTCATCAGTATTTTTGTTTCCCTCAATTTGATTGACATTTGTTTTGTTTTGCACAAGCATTTCTCCATGCTGCCCAAGAGCTGATCTTAATCTTGAATTTTAACCCTGTCTGCCTCCAAAGTTTTGCAGAATTGTGTTAAGATGATTTCTCCCTTTGAAGTCTGTAATTGTTACCTTTGCATATTATTGCGATCTTTATTGGAGTAAGGTTGCTGCTGGGGTTGTGGTTGTGAGGAACAGGGGCCTGCTAGCCTACCAACTGTAGCCTGAGTCTCAGCAAGCCACCCAGGAACCTAATGAATGTTGTAGCTACTGTATGTAATGTAGGGGATTTCTAGCTCAAAAACCTTTGTTTCTTATATTCATTTTCCCATTCCTCAGCAAAGAGGTAACCCGATTCATTCTAAAAAGACCTCAAATTGTACACAGACCAGCTATAACAAATGTCTGCTCACCAGAGGTAACTGATAGTGTACCCCCCCAAAAAAAAGTCAGAGTTGTTTTTTTACAAAGAGCATACCCATCCTGTAGCATTCGAAGAACATCCTAACCTCAAAATGAATCTTGAGGTAAAAAGAATGCAGTTGCCTTTCAAATTCTCCAATTGTGGATTCATAGGCCTAAAGATGGTCAAAGAACCAGGGCTAGAGTTACAAGAAAGTGTAGGAAACATAGACAGCGATGGCAGAAAAACTACCATAGGTCCATCTAGTCTGCCCAGAGTTTCTTATCTGCCCCGGGCTATTGTCCATGCAGGATTTTATCCATCCTGGTCCACCCTTTGCTCCCTTCTCTACTGCTGCTGACCTGTGTAACCACCAAACCCTTCACTGTGTCCCAGCCATGCTTGAAACCATTTATGGTCCTGATGCCCACCACCTCCTCCTCTGGCAGACTGTTTCACAGCTCAACTACTCTTTCTGTAAAACAGAATTTCATATAACCCTCTTAAACCTTCCCCCTGCCAGTCTCTACTCATGACCTCCTGATTCTAAACTCATGCTAAATAGTTCCTCAAAGTTCACCCTGTTTATTCCCTTCAAGTCTCTATCATACCCCTCCCCCCTCGCCTGCTCTCCAGCGAGTGCACGTTCAGTGCTTTGGGATAATCTTCATAGGATCTTCCCTGTTGGTTCAAAATCATCTTTGTCACGCTGCATTGTACAGTCTCAAGCCTGTCCCTGTCCTTCCTTAGATGAGGACTCCAGAACTAAGCACAGTATTCCAAGTGCGGCCTCACCAGTGACCTATATAGAGGTAGTAGTACCTCCTTTTTCCTGCTGTTAATACCCCTTCCGATACACTCCAGCATCCTATTAGGCTTTCTATATGCCTTGTTACAGTGGCTTGATTGTTTGAGGGTGTCACTAATGATGACTTCCAGGTCTCTTTCCTCTGCCGTAGTACTCACTTAACCCCTTCCATCCAATATTCTATCCTTTCTTTCCCCTAGGTAAATAACCTTGCATTTTGTGGCATTGAATTTCAACTGCCAAACCTTAGACCACCTCTCTAGTCTTTGTCAAGCCCGACGCATCTCCCTTATCCCTTTGCCACTATATAACCTACCATGGAGCTTAATGTCATCTGCGAAAAGGCAAGGCAAGGCAAATTTTATTTATCCTGTGCCCAGTCCATGAGAAAAGACACAACTTGCCCCAGATGCCCCTCCAATGCCACTGATGAACATATCAAAGATGACAGAATCCAGGACAGATCCCTGCGGCACTGCACTCATGACCTCCCTCTCTTCTGATTTGACCCCGTTTACTGCTACCCTCTGCTGTCTCTCCTTCAACCAGTTTCCAATCCATGTTGCTATGTCCCTAACCAAACCCAGGTCCTTCAGCTTTTTTCCGCTGTCCTCAGTCTGGGTCAAAAGCCTTGCTGAAACTGAAGCACAGTAAATGCACAGCATTATCTGTATCTATTACCTTTGTTACCCAGTCAACGAAAACTTGTTTGTCTGACAAGACCTCCCTGCAGTAAACCCACGCTGTATGTTTTCCTGCAGACCATTGCTCTCTAGGTAGTCCACAAGGTCCTCTTTGATCAGTGACTCCATCAGTTTACCCACTACAGAAGTAAGACTGACAGGTCTGTAATTCCCCACTTGCTCCTTGTGGGAGGGGTGCCCTTGTGTAGTGGCACTACTTCTGTTACCCTTCAGTCTTTCAGAACTACCCCGTCTGACTTGAACTGTTGAATAGTACTACTAGGGGTTTAGCCAGTTCTGCAGCAGATTCCGTGAGCACCTTTGTTTGCATCCCATCGAGTCCTGGGGCTTTAGTTACCATTAGGACTTCAAGCCCCTTCTGAACCCTTTCTCTGGTAACTACTGGCTGCCTCATTTCAGGAATGCCCCTGGCAGCTACCTTCATGCCACTTTCAGGCAGGGGCCCACGGTCTTCCCTTGTGAAGGCAGAGCAGAAGTAATCATTAAAGGATGGTTGCTTTTTGTTCATCTTCCTCTAGAAACCCCCGTAGCCTAACAATACCCCTTCCCTTCATCCTTTTCTCCTTAATATAGCTGAAGAATTGTTTTGCCCCAGCCTTGACCCTCCATAATGTACAGCTCAGTGTCTGCCTTGCCTCCTGACCATCTTCTTTGCCTCCTTAGTTTATATTTTATACTGTCCCCATTTGTTCTCCCCCCCTTTTCTTTGTACCTGGTAAAAGCATTTTTCTTGGTCCTCACTGCTTCTCTAACCCTTTCTGAGAACCATATTGGTCTCTTGCATCTGTTTTGTTTTGTAACAATTTTCATACATGATTTTGTTGCCTTAAGAATGGTCCCCTTGATTGCCCCATATCTTTTCTCTACACTTCCAATGCTGTCCACCCTGGTCATTTTGTGTTGGACCAGCTCCCTCATCTGGTTGAAGTCTGCTCTTCTGAAATCTAGGATTTCAGTTTTTGATATGGGCATTCTGGTCCCAAGGGCCAGCTTGAACCAAATGGAGTTATGGTTGCTGGACCCCGGTGGCTCCTCTGCCTTGCTCCACCCACCATCCACCACCCACCATCTCTGAGTTGTTGAGCCACCAAATTGAGAATGACTGTTTGCCTAATGTCTGGAATAGCTCTTAACAGGTGTGAGCTGGTAAAGTGCCAGTGAACAAAAGAGTGAAAAATATCTGAAAGGCAGGGAAGGAATTAGTAAAAGGGATAAATCAATAAAGAAGACTAAATCAATGAGTTGGCATGAAAAGTGTGTTTAAGGGGCAGAAGGATATAGTAATAGTATGTGTAGGGGTCTGTTTTAGTGCAAAGTCATTCTAATCAAAGGAGAGATTAGTGATGCTTAGATCTTGTATAAATAGCAGAACTGGATTTTGGGAGTTGGTAATGATGTGCTATGGGTTATAGAAACATAGACTTCGATGGCAGATAAGGACCGCTTGGCCCACCTAGTCTGCCCATTTCCCTACCTATTGGATAAGCTGCAGATCCAAGTTAACCAGCAGCCTACTTCTTCATACCCACTGGCAAGGCAAGGAATATGGCAAGGTAAGTTAACAGACTGGCAGATTCCAAGGGGCTCAAGGATGGAGACATGGTTGGTTGTAATAGAGTCATGAGGATTATCAAAATGAATGCTGAAGTCACTAGTGGCAGTGATGTTGGAAAAGGGGAGACCAGCTGGAGAGAACTAGTAAAAAAATTGAGAAGGAGGGATCATACATTTTCTTTTTTTGTTGTTACCATAACCATATGAATCATGATAAGATGATAAGAGGTAACAGGATAACTGATTTCTGAATGTGTTAACATTTACTCCTGAGAGCTATTGCTACCGCTTCTTCAGAAGAAATTGAGCATCTGCAGTAGTACTGCAAAGGCCAATATCTGTTCATTCATTTCTGCTAAACACTGTAGTTTGGACTGTCCAGCTCCTCAGAAGCAGCTGTCATGGAAAGTTCCAGTTGGGAACCATGCTTGAGAATTTGTATGGTGTTATGGCTTGTAATATCCTAATGTACTGATGAAAATCTACTGGGATTCTTTAGGTGAAACAGAAAGGAAAATTCTGTTCCTACATGTCAATAGTTTCCATTCTGTGGGATCTGATTTTCCCTGCAAATTCCTACCCAAAGGATGGTGGAATAGTCAACAACAAGAGATACTGGAAATTTCATAAATGGGAAATTTTGTCTGTTGAGTCCAAATTGTTTTGAAAACATCACTGGTTATGTTTAGTATTTTTGGAAACATTTAGTATATTTTAATATTTCACAGTCTTACTCGTTGCTGCTGCTGACAGCAAAGCCTTCAGAAAAAAAGTTGGTTTACTTGAGAGAGGCAATTAGCTGTTTATATCGTCATTATCTTCTCTTGTTTATGAGAATTGGCTAGACAGAAACAGTTTGAACTGTTGGTACTTGGAAAGACCTTAAACTGATCATAGCATAGAACGTGCTAGCAGATGATATAATCCAAAGATTCTACTTCCTGTCCTGCCTTGCAGGAATATCATTCTACCCAGTGTACTGACAAGAATCTACAGGGATACAGTACATCCAAACTCGACAACATGTTATGTATTGATAAAGTAAGAATTGAATTTCCATTTGTTGTACTAGTTGCTAAAAACAGTATAAAACAGAAATGTAGAAACATAGAACTCGCTGGCAGAAAAAGTCATACTGGCCATCCTCAATGCCCCACCTTAGCTATTAATTGGCCCTAGTGACCATCTTCCTCCCTTTCTCATCCCCCGTTACTGCCCCTTCTGTTTCTATTAAATCCTTGTGCCTGTCCCACACATGTTTTAATCCACTCACTGTTTTAGTAAAGACCACCTCCTCTGATAGTGTATTCCACTTGTCCACCACTCTTTCTGTGAAAAAGTACTTGCAGACATTCCCCAGGAACCTACCACCAGACAGCTTTAGTGGATTTCCCTGTTGTGTTTGTATTTGTACTTAGGGTGAACAATTCATTGCATTTCATTGTGTTAATCCAATGGAGATATATACCGTGTTGCCTCTCTCCCTCCTTATGTCCAGGGTGTACATGTTAAGGTAAAGTCTTCCAGTCACTTCATCATATGATTTCTACCCTAGCCCCTGGACCATTTTGGTCATCCTGCTCTGCATCGCCTCCCCTGTCACAGTCCTTTCTCAGGTGTGGACTGCAGAACCTCACAAAGAACTTCAGGTGGGGGCCCACTAGTGACCTAGGATCAATTATATGCAATCTGTCTGAACATTTCTTTTCTGTTTTCTAGTCCTTACCTTAGTTTTCAAATAGGGATATTAGTTGCCAGAGTTCATCTGAAATAAGGGTAAGTTTGGCATTACTTTCAAAGTAATCCCCTAGCCAAGTTTTTCGCTGTCATAAATTTTAAATATAAATTTGCTCCTAGTAGTTGAAATATTACCCCCCATTCTCTCTTGCTCCCAGTAACACACTCACAGCTTTCTTTTTTAAATTTATGTACCTTAGCTAACATGAATCACATGTGTTAAGTGCAGAAAAAGTTACTAGGAGAGAATCACTTCCCCATTTAAATCTTTTAAACAAATTATGAGGTAGCATGTGCTGCCCAATCTCATGCATTAGTTTACAATAAATTTGATAATTATACTTTATAGGACTCCTGCTATATAGGTTTTTGCATAAATGCAGACTTCTAAAAGAATTCTGCATAGCAGTCCTATGTGGATGAAATTAGTTGAATGCAGGTGGCAGCATGTTTATTCTTCCTAAATAAAAAAAAATTGATTTTATAGGTATGCTTTGCACCTGTCTCTGTTTGGGTTAGAGGTGGTGCTCAGCCTTGCTAATTTAACATAACAGCTCAAACTCTGACCTTGTCCTTCTGTTCATTCTCTATTTTCCACACCACAACTCTAATCCAAATAATGACACTGTAGATAAAAAGCACATCAATGCAAGTGGAATATACAGTCTGAATTCACAAAAACCTTCTAATTTGCACTGAAATCAACCTTGGCAATCTCCCCTTTTGACTTATTCTTGGGTATCTCTTATTTGGATTACATTCATGCCTTGAAAGGCTTAGAACAGAGAAGTAAAGCTTTATAAGATGGTGCTCTTTACCCCTTCTTACTTCTCAGGCCTTATGGGGTACAGTGCTTATTGCTGCCTAGATCAAGGCTCAAGTAAGGTTAGTGCCATGGCCATACCATTACAGTTTTGCAGAGATGGATCTGTATCCCCCACACCATTCTAAACACTTAGTTAGCTAATATTTCAACAAATTGATAACTATTTTGTTAATATTTTTATGCCATTGTTATCAGTACTGTGCTCTGAGCTGATGTGGGAGAGCGCTTAAACATGCTATATTAAAATTATGCAGGATAGTTCCACAGACAACTGAACTTGCCATGTTTTTTACTCCCTCCAGGATGAGTTGGTATATTCTCATATCCAGTGTTGTGGTTTAGTGCTGGCAGGCTAGGTACACCTCAGTGATTGTTATGACAAGAAAATGCTCTATGAACTTTGGAATACACTATTTTAGCTTGTTGTGGCAGCTTTGTCATAAAGCATCCATCAAAGGCAGTGTATAATCT
Organism: Neoceratodus forsteri; assembly: GCA_016271365.2. Taxonomy (NCBI): domain Eukaryota; kingdom Metazoa; phylum Chordata; order Ceratodontiformes; family Ceratodontidae; genus Neoceratodus; species Neoceratodus forsteri. The sequence continues at coordinate 731,471,136 of CM028137.1, forward strand.
TGACTTTTCTGTCTCTAGTAATCTGTTTCTTTCTCCAGGTCCAGAATCTGACACTTCGAACTCAGCCGCTGGGCACAATGTCAACTTCACCAACAGTCCCACAAAAAAGTACAAGCCAAGCACAGCCACTTGCTATTAGTCACAGCAAGACAACAGGTGCAAGTTCCAAAGAGTCTTCTCCAGAGAGCAGTAAGAAAGGAGAGAGTCCAAATCCTGAACCCCGAAATACTACTGTTACTCGCACACCAAGTTCTCATCAGTTAATAGCACCAGGTAGCTAGAAAAAGTTTGTACCCTAAACATCTTATCATTTTTCTCATCTTTAATTTAATTAAATATTTGTTTAGAAAGTAATGTCCAGTCAGTGTCTCAAGGCCATTGATAGATTTGATAAAAATGTATTTTGTTTTATGTGTTTATAGAGTTTACCTTTAAGCACGTCTGTTTACTTATAAAGAAGTGCTATCCCCCTTACAGGAGTAAGAGAGTCAAATATTCTGTGAAAATTAGACAGATAACTGGCATTAACAGCACTACTCTCCTTTAATAAGTGCTGCGGGATCTGTTATGCTAACAAAACAGATAATACATTGACACACGTTTGCAAAAGACACACCTCCAAGAGCGAGATGCCTCCATCAAGAATGTTGAGTATTAGGTAGGTTAAAATTGGGCTTTAACCTGCAATCATCTGGTGAGACTCTTACTATCACTATTACTGAGTCACCAACACGTTTCTTTAACTTGTCGTAAGTTACTACACCTCTTGGATTATTGGGGTCAATTTTGGACTAAAGGCGTAGTTGCAGTCCAAAACTAATATGCAAATACAGTATGATTAACATGCCTTTAATTGGTAATTTATTCCATAGATAAATAGGTACTCCCATGGAATGCAATACATATAGTGCAGGTTTTCCATTACACTTGCAGTGGGAGTCAATATAAGATGAGTATCATTAAGGTGTTGAATGTCTCTGCATATTACCTGAACAGTAGTTAATAAGTGCAAACATTTCAGTTTATAGGATCAGTGCTGATTAATATTTTTATGCTTCAGTATCCTTCTAAAATCTATTTTGGAGATGTCAGTAGTGGGTTAATACAAGCTTTATAATACAGTTTCATTTTAAATAGAATCTTTCTTACATAGTCTCACAAAACACTTCATAGTGAATTCCAAGAAAAATAAGGTTATTAAACGAAGGTTGAAGACAGAAGCTAAACATTGAGAACTGGGTGTGAAAAGAGTGAAGTCAACAACTGAATGCCATGAACAAAATGAAGGTTTGAAGGAGAGCCTACACATGGCATATATACATTTTTTCCAGTGGTTTAGTAATTTATAGCTTAGTATGAGTAGTCTGAATAGAGACAGAACACAACAGCAAAATAATAGCGTTATGTAGTAAAGAAACCAAATGTCGTACCGAGTTATCTGTGACAAAACGATTTATTTGATTTCCAGTTGGGACTCAGACAGTGGTGGGGCTAGTGTAAGTCCAGGTATAGTAACAGAGTTAATCACACATCATTGTACCTCTGCATCAAAACAGAAACTGTAGCAGCAAAAATTTGGAGACAAGATTTACTAATAGCGAAGCTCAAAGTAGGGAGGGGATTCTCCAGTGGAAGAAAAGAGGTGCTGTTGCCTCTCTGTGGTCATTGTTGAGGCCACTCCTGGAATACTGTATCCAGTTCTGGAGCCTGCAACTGAAAAGTGATAAGGACCATACAGAATCTGTCCGAAGGCATACTGCAAAGATGATATAAAGTCAGCAGAGTAAATCATATGAGGATTACCTAATTGGTCTGAACATGTAGTCACTGGAGTCCAGAAGAGAGTGCGGGGGGGAGACATGATAGAAACCTTTAAATATCTGGGTGAGATAAACATGGTAGGGTGCCATAACTTGTTTAGACATAGTCAATAGATCTTGGAAACTAGGGGGTACAAGTATAAACTGATGGGATATAGATTCAGGAATGACATGAGGAAGTATTTCTTCACTAAAAGGGTGGTGGATAGGCAGAATAGTTTGCCAAGGGTGGTGGTAAATATCAAGATGGTGACAGGTTTCAAAAAAGCATGGGATAGCTATGAGGGGTTGGTGAAAACTAAGGCAAGGAAGAGGGTAGAGAATGGGGGTGGCAGGGTTGATCTACCAGTGAGCATGTGGCCAAGGCAAGACCAAGGGCAGGTAGAGAGTGATGACTCAGGTATGAAATTCAACAGATATAATGGACTATATGGGCTGGATTTTCAAAGGCCAGAGAATGACACATGGTGCTTGTGTCAAAAAGAAATGACGCAAGGAGGATGCATCAAAACTTGAATCAATTCTGATTTTCTAATGGGGCTTGCACCAAAAACAGGTTTGCATGTGCCAGACTGGCTTGCATCAAAAAAATGCCTGCCCCATGTTGGAAGGGATGCCTGCATCACAGAAATTATATACCATCCCCTTATTTGGGATTTTCAAAGAATTTGGGTCCTCATTGTGCTTAAGACACCTGCTGCTGTTAGACCAGCCAGAGGTAGTCTAACTGACACCAGAGCATATACAGAGGCCCACAACAGGCAGGCAGGCCTGACTATGGTGCTATGAATGGCATTCTGCTGCAAGAGTCCTGCATTGTAGACATTGTACTGCTTCATCAAATACCATTGCATGTAAAGTATTGCCTCAGAGGCCATTTCATCCACCATAATTTTTGACTCAGCTTGCATCATTTTTTGCTCCATGCATCAAATTTTTGACTCAAATTGCATCATTTTTTTCACTCCATTCATTGCATTTTTGACTCAACATGTGTCATTTTTGCTTCATCTCACTCTGTACATCATATTTTTGACTCAGCTTGCCTCCTTCTCAGCTTACGTCATTCTTACCCCAGGCATCATGTTTTTGACAAAGCAGTCCTCTTTGTACCATTTTGTGGGACTTTGCCATAGAGAATGCTTTTTTTGCAAAATATGACACATGGTATTTGGTGCACCAGGATTTGACACAGGGTGAATGTTTTATGCATCTTGCGTTGGTCTAAGGGACCTTTGGAAATCACGTCTTTTTCCAACAATACCTTTTTTTTCTGTGTTTCTAATATGAATAAAGAACTCAGATGAGAGTGTGCCAAATCTGTAATTGACTTACAACGGGCTTGATCCCACTGTATGCATTGATTGACTGTATATGAATGCAATGGAGACTACTGTCAACTGTAGTGCATGAATGTGCTAAGGAAAAACGTGAGACAGTTGTCACATATTTTTGACGCTATGGATGAAATGTAGAAACATTCTACACTGCAGGACTCTGAAGGGCAAAATCTGTTGTTTGTCTTTAGTTGCAGTGTTGAGACATGATAATTATATTATCTTTGCTACATCATAGCAAAGATAATAAGGACAAAAGAAGTATATTAAAATCAAGAAAACATTCTTGGAAGGAATGGTAAGTTAGTATTTTCCATCTGAGTATTGTGATTTAAAAGCAGAAGAGTTGAAGGCATGACTTATTTCATTATAATAACTGGTTCTCATTTTTTCCCTAAGGAAACCCATGGCATAATTTGCCGTTATAAAGGAGTGTTTATAACGGCAAACACGCCGGATTTCCCCTCCTCTGCGCACGCGATAGCCACCTCTGTGTCCTCTCTAGTCGCCAATGCCATGGCTTACAGTGGGATGCCTCACCACCACTCCAACTCGCCAGTAAGTTTTTTTTTAACTAACAAAAGAGTCTCCTACATGAAAATAATGAAACTCAGCTAATTTAAATAAAAAAAGGCAAAAAATGGAAACTTCATCTCCAACGCGTCCGACTGCAGAGAAGGAAATAAAACAATAGGACTGCAGCTAAGCTGAGACTCTTTATTTTATATAATTGCTGAGGCAAAAAAACAAGAGCCAGCAATTATATAAAATAAAATATGGGGTGGCGTCTGTAAACTTAAAGTTTACACACACCCTCAGTGTTAGATGCTTTAATAAACCCCTCGAGCTTCGCTCTCAGGGTTTATGTTGCATCTAACACCTTCGGGGTGCATAAACTTCTCATTACACACTTCCTCTTTTAAATACCTGGGCATTTGGCTGGACCAACACCTTAACTTTTCTGTGCATATTGACACCATCCTGAAGAAACTGCACCCCAGCTTGGTGCCCTTTACAGGAACCATAGTTCCCTACCACTACCAGTTTGGCGTGATCTTGTTCAGAAAATGATGCTGCCAAGTTCTGCTCCCAAGTCTTCCCTTACCAGATTGGATACTCTTTTCAATGCCTTCTGTCACTTTGCTCTCGACACCCCCTCCCGCACTCATCACTACTCCTTGTACCACTCTCTCGCTTTCCCCTCCCGGGATTGCAGTTGTCTCTCCCACTGCACCAAGTTCATATCGAAATACTGGTTTTGGACTCTCCCCTCCTACTTCTCTGCCCCTCTCTCTTCTCTCACCCCCTCCTCCCACCACCTCAGATCCACTGACGCTTGCACTCTAGCTATTCCTCGTCACTCCACTGCCACTGAACAGATAGCCTTCTCCTTCTGCTTCCCTAAGCTTTGGAACTCCCTGCCACCTCCTATCCTTCTCTCTTTGTCCTCATCCTCTGTCTCATTAGCCCTTCATAATTTCTATTCCCCTAACGGCACTTGTCCACAGCCCCTCCTCTACCCTCCCTTCAAGCTTCTTCTTCCTTTGGCCCTACCCAGCTCCTTTCCCCTAACTACAGCTGTTCCTAGACCCCTTTCTCAACCCCCTCCACCCTTTGTCCTACCCTGCTCTGCTTACTCCACTCCTCTATCCCTGACACTCCTCCTTGGATCCCACTTTGTAACCGCCCTCTCTTCCCTTCCTGCCCCCCTTCCTCTCTGTTCTTTCTGCCTGTGTCCTTCCCCTCTTGCAGGGTTCTCCACATCCTGAAGGGGTATAGGTCCTGGCCCCTCTCTCATCCCCCCTCATCCTCTCCTCCTACTCCCTAATCCCGATCCTCTTGCAGGGTTCATAGCATACTGAAGAGGTTTAGATTAGGGATTTACATTAGCTTAGACTGGCTCTCTCTTCTAGCCCTCTTCCTCCCCCCACACTTTCTAATCCTTGTCTGCCCACCTTCTCGTCACCTACTATCCTCCACCCCTGCTTCCCATCCTCCCTCCCTCCCTCCCTTTCTGCCTGGTCCCAATCCCTTGCAGGGTTCTCAGCATCCTGAAGGGGAATTTGTCTAGGTGGCCCACCATTCCCACTTCATCCTCCCTCCCCCCACCCTCCTAGCCATTGCCTCCTATTTTCCCATGTTTGCCTAAAATCTGCCTCCCAAAGTCCAACTTAAGCTCTTCCTGTCGTATGCTGAGCCTAATTTCCATAGCACTTCAACTGTGTCTGCCTCCTCTAACCTATACCCTGCTGGGTTACCTTATATTTCCGCTGCTACATTATCTGTTATATCCAAACATGGCTTGCTCCCTGGCCGGTTTGTCTGGGTCTTCCACTCGGTACTGTTACCACACTGTTATATTTTGGTAATGGCACTTGTATTGCTCCCATATTGCTATGTGTTTGTTCTCCCAACTTTGTAAACTCCCCTTCCAGGACACTTCTGGAAATGAGCTGTTTACTGCTCATGTTGTCTTTCCTGGTGAAACGTTTTCCAAATAAATAAATAAGTTACACACACCACCCCATACTTTATTCTATATATGTGAAATGAGTGGTTACAGAGATCAACTAAAAGTTCTGAATATAGACTCTGAGGTGGCAGCAGTAGGACTCCAACTTTTAGGGATCTACTGAGTCTGCCAGTAATGCAGGATCCTGCTTTACTGTCTTAAATATACTGACAAGCATGGAGATATGCTAATAACTTAATAATAAAGGTAACTGTTATTCTGTTTTTCAGCACCATATCCATCCATCCAGCCTCATCCTCTAATTAAGCACCAACAGATTTGTCTACATCAGCCTGCCCAAAAGGGGCCTCACCATCAATTGGTTATACAACAACAGATTCAACACAGACAGCCCCAGCAGCAGCAAGTGCAAACAGTGACACTTCAGAACCCAGCTCAGGAACCACCCCCATCTCAGCACTGCTTGCCAGTCCAAACCCATGTCCAGACTCCAGCTCTAAGTTCTACCCAGTTACAGCAGTGTCCTCCACCTATAACTTCAGCCCAGAGCCAGCCTGTCCAGCAGACTGTAGTTGTATCTCCTCAATCCACTCATTCACCTAGTCAGTCTCCTAGTATAATTGTACAGCCGCAAGCTCTTATGCAGTCACAACAACATGCTCTTGTATTACCAGCTCTCCAGATAGAGCCACAACAACAACAACAACAACAACAACAGCAGCAACAGCATCCATCCAGTAGCAGTCCTGTACTACCACCTCAACAATCAGTCATGCCATCTCATCTTCCACCTCCACCCTCCCCAGTGGCACATGTTGGACCCGTACAACAGTCAAATCTGGTGTCATCAGGGCAACAAATTGCATCACCAACTCAGCTTCAGGCCCCTCCACACACACACCAGCACCAATCTCTCCCCCTCTTCAGCTGTCTTCAACTCCCCCTACCCAGATTCAGTCACTGCCATTGCAGTCTGTTCAGGCTTTATCAGCACAGTCTTCTGAAATGCTGTCTTCAGCCCATGTACTGGCACAGAATACGTTGCTGTCGAAGGAGGAGCTACCTGCAGCAGAAACCCTTGTCCAGATGCCATATCAGACTCTTCCACCACCGCAGACTGTCGCAGTAAATCTTCAGGTGCAGCCTTCAACTCCTGTTGAACCGCCACTGGTAAGGTCTCAGAAAATAAACCTTGTACAGTATAAGCATTTCCATAAAAGCTTCCTTGTCACTTGCCTAGTTCCAGAATTGACTTTTAGGAATTATGTTACTCATCAGTTATTTCCATATTTATTGCATCAATGAAATATTTTTGATACCTAATTCAAAATTTATTCTCATCATGTAGGAAAATATGTAAGCTTACAATAATCTTTATTATAAAAAGGGTCTCAGAAATGCTGCAGTCTGATTGACTATTATAATTCCAACAGCCTTACATTAATCCCTGTTACAGTGTCATGTACCGCTGGATCACCGTGGCACATGAATTCTTCCTGTCAGCATTCCATCCTCTAGCACTGCTGAATGACTGGAATGATGCATTCTCATTCTGACCCAGCATTCATAAACTGTTGGTGGAAGAACTATTTTATTAAAAAATATCCCTCTCAATGAGGAAAACATTCAAAAAGTACACTTTTAATACTTTTCTTTTGGAATAAGTTTTATAATAGCAATAAGGCACTCCCAGCAGTTAGAGTAACAGTCGGTTAATCACCCCCTAGGGACCATATGGCACTCGGCTGTACTTTGTGACACATTACACCCCTAGGGGGCGATTAACAGACTGTTAATCTAACCCCTTGTCATGCCTCATTGCTTAATTAACCTTTGTTTCAACATACTGACCAAACTTAAAAATGTGTTCAAATTTGGAAAATCAGTGTAGTATGAGCATTTAGCTGAATGGTTAAGGCACTTCTATTAGGAAACATTTAGACAAGGGCCTGATGTGAGTGAAATGAAATTGTTTGCCTTCTGCATAAAAGTCTGGCTCAGAAAAGGCAGACTTTCAATCAGCTGCCAGCTCCTAATAAAAGTGTTTAGAGTTGAACGCCAAGTATGGCCCTTTTTAAAGGGGACAGGAAATTATTTTTAATGTGTAGTTGATTGTAATGTTCCTGTTTTCAGAAATTATATTCTTCCCTTTCAAGTGATCCATATTTAACTGTGCCAGAAAGAAAAGCTGATGTGAAAAACACTGTTTAGTATTGTTTTCTATTTAACGGATAACATTCTGTACTGTTCTCTTCGTGGAACCAAAAATTTGGAGTTCTGCCAAAGTCACTGCTTGGAGTCAAAACTCTGAGCACTGCTCTGATAGGTCAAAAGGTCAAGCTCAACAGCCTGACTCATGATCCCCCAAAATGTAACTTTTGAATTCTGACTTCATGCAGTGGCACAGGCAGAACTACAAATTCCTGGTTCTGCGAAGAGAATTGTACAGATTTTTGTCTCAGAAAAGCAATGAAGAACAGTTTTAACTTTCATTTAGGCACAGTTAAACATCATTTGGTGGGGGTGAAAGAAGTTTTTGAAAATAGGCATAATCCAAGCAGCTGCAAATTCACACGGATTTCATGTTCCATTTAACTAAAACAAGAAGTCAATTCCTTGACATGCAGAATTGCCCCCAGCACTTTCAGATTTTAGCTCAAAGTATGACAGTTGTGTCTGTTCAGAGCCTTTGAATGGGTGTAGAACTTACTGTCTGAATGTATCTGTTCCATGTGCTTAACAGAACATGTTTCCCACAACTGGTTATAAATTGAGGAAAGGGCTGCAGCACTCTTTCAGAACTGCCTGCTGACCAGTGGGTGTAACTGTACTGCAGTCCAGCACTGTATACAGCTGCGGACTGCCCCATTGTAAAATCTGGTCAAGTATTTTTTTGGCACATTTTCTACCTGTCCTCCACCCTCTGTGTCATCTTAGCCTCCTGCCGCCAACTCATGACTCAAGCACCAAGTCACATGCAGGCATAACGCCAGGCTCTTCCTGGGAAAGGGAACACATCTCTTCCTTGTGCCTTCACTGGCCTAAGGAGATAGAGACCCATAGTCCCCCGTGAACTTAGACCTCCTGCCCAACTGCAAAGTCACCAGTTTGGTGAGTTTTTCTTTTTTACAGTATCCTTAAACTTTCTCGGTGACTCAGGCAAAACTTGAGAAATTTAATATTATAGACACAAATCAACTTATATGTTTCATAATTTCTTTATTACCAATGACATTTACTTAAAACAGGATCTCTGTCCTGTTAAATTATTTGGCTGTTGAGCCAGCCCAGTGGCAAGAGGGTTGAGACGCTGGCACCTTACCTTGCACCATGCCATGACCCAGGTTCAGGAATGACCTCGGGCCACCAGGGTGCCGGCTTGGGAGAGGGGGGGTTGGAAGGGGATCGAGCTATGGCTTTCCCTTCCATAGTGGTGGATGCCCACTCCGCCGTAGTCCCACTCTCACCAGGTGGAGGTCCGATGTATAGCGCAGGCAGTTAGGAGTGGCGATGCAAGTCTAGAGAGTGGTGGAAGGGGCCACTGGATCCTGGTGTGTGCATGCATCTCCATGCATGTACACTCATGTGTACACCATGACCCCAAGGAGGGGGGGAGAAGGGGAGTAAAATAGAAAAATGAAAAAAGTATGGAGAAAAAAAATTATTATTTGACTGCAACTACGTATTCTCCCTCTGATGTCATGATCCTTCTCTTGCACATTACAGTCTTTTTCTGTGACAGTGGTTGTTATATCACAAGAAAGGGTTATAATTTAGGTGGGGAACAGGAAATAGAAGCAAGTGAAGTCTAAGGGACAAGGACCCAGTTTTGATATAAAACATCCATAGCAGTAAATAATTACCCCATAGTCAAACAGTTAACACCATGCTAACCGTGAATAGCACCTGTGGTTGGGTGGGGTCATATTCAGAGGCCCCAGAGTGCCATCCAAAGTTGACAATGCATCTGTACAAAATATACTACTTTGCCTGTGCAAATGGTTGATTCAGTATGCAAATTTAAAAAAGCCTGGGATACATACATGGGCGTAACCAGCAGGGGGCAGACAGAAAATGGACCGCGCAGGTCTTCGGGGGGGGGGGGGGACTCAGGCAGACTGGATGCACCATGGAGTCTTTTTCTACCGACATATTTCTATGTTTCTGTGTTTCTAAATGGAGATCCCTCATATATAAATGGTGCAGCGCTATATTCATAGGTTCCAGCAGAGCTAAACAACCACCACTGCATCACTGTTTACTGCAGCTGAAACCTTGACCTTATCTGGACATAAGAGCTGTGCCCCCCACCATCACCCATAATGGTATAATACCGTACCTAAGTTGTCTTGGTATATAGTGATGCTTCTCCCACCAGTCACCCATGTTGTAAAGATATCACCCTCTTCTCCAGTAATCTAGTGGTCACCTCTCCCCCTGATCACCCATATTGTAGTACTTTCACCCTCTTTGCTGGTAGTCTAGCAGATTACACACCTCCCTGACCACATGCTATCCCCCAACTGCCCACCCATTTAGGACACCTTACCCCCCATCCTCCCCCAACCCTGGTCACTGTTTAAACTGAAAATGAAGGAAACTGGCACAGCCCTACGCTCACCTTCTTGGCTGGCCGCTGTCTGAGTGTCAGTGAGCATGAGTGGAACTACTGTAAAACAAGCTGTTGGTGGAGATGATAGAGCATTTTTATCCACTGTAAGGAGAGGTCCTCCTGTAGTTTTCTCCTTACCATGTGTTAAAGCAGTGTAACAGTTGCAGTGGTACTGAACGAGAAATTAAAACAAAGCATCTAGTGATCTTCCCTTAATAGGAGGTTTGTCGGAGCACTACCCATCTGTCCCCCTAATGTCACTAGGGAGGGGGGGGGACAAACTCAGTATCCCTTGTAGCACCTTCTGCAGTGGCGCTGTCTATCCACACCTTAAGCCAAGACCCCATCGGAGGTGTTGAGGGGACCCCATCAGCATGTTGGATCTGTGGAAGCCAGTTGGAGATGGAGGCAAAAGAAAGAGGGGGTACATCATGGGCAAGGGAATCTAACCTGAGAGGGAGATAGTCGTGCAGCTAATAAGTGAGTCTGTAATTACAGGGGCTTGGTCTGAAACTGTGGCCCCAAACTGCGAAGAAATATTCTTCTGTCAGGTGCCTGGCATTGAGGGAGAACAGAAATGGTGCCCTTTTATATCCATATTTGTCTGGACTTCTCTACAAAGCTGGAAGAGCTGCGTAAAATTAGCAAGCTTCCCCAGGGAGGTGTTGGATGGGAAATTACCTGGTTTAGTTACAAAAAGCCAACATACAGTAGGCCATCAGGGTTACCAATCTCTCTTTAAGTGACTTTGTTTCCCACTATTCCAAATCGAATCCACTCAGCATTCTATGGAAGTAGATAGAGGTAGACAATTAAAGAGATAGTGTAGCTTCAGCATAAATTAGACTGAGTGTTCCTGTTTCAGGGTAACTGTCAGCTTAATGGTTGGTGACAAACATTATTAATTAATGTTTTAAAAGAATTTAAATGTTTTAATTTTCTCCTAAAGGGCATTGAGAATGTAAAAACACACAAACATGATAATCCTGAAAATGGAGACAGACATATTTTCTTCTCCTTTATTAATTTTCCGGGGACAATCTTTTCAGATATAAGACTATAATTATATTTACAGCTGTAGATGGCAAATTGATACAAAAATACAAGGAACAACTCAGTTTACCTTTTTCTGATGTGTCTCGTTTTTTATTTTAGTTTTTTAAGTGTTACATTTTAACTACCTGAATTCCTTTCATGCATTCATACTGATGCAATATACACTAAGTAGGTACAAAGTCCTCATAAAGTAGTTGTTTGGGGCCCTACTTTAGCTTCTCTCTATCCTCGAGTCCACACCCCTGAATATGCCAGATCTTTTCTTTGCACCGTAGGTAGAGGCCCTCTTTTCAGAAACTCCAATTCTGAGTGTCATTTTTCACTAAGAAAAGTTCTTATGGTTGGGATGATAAGCGTTCATCTGGTTTTGCTTTATTTTTTTTTTTTTTTTTTTTAGAAAGGTAAAAACTCAGTCCCAATCATTGACATATCAGTTTTCAGACGATTCTTCAAGATTTGTATGAAACTCAGCATCCCCCCTCTGGGCTGGTAAAGTTGGCTCCAAAGACTGCCTCAAACAGTGTACCGTATGCCACTTAAAGATGTCTGTGATGGACCAACACGGTATCACGTCAAAAGAGCGAACCAACTTGAGTGACTCATAAATGAGCGACTCAGTTTCGTCAAAAGGAGGTACAGTGATGCGGAGGATTTAGCGAGCATTGAAAATAGCGATGATGGTGGGGAATAAGGGTGACGAAAGGGAATAATGATGGACGAGGGAGGAAATGAGGGAGGGACTAGGGAAGATAAGGGAGGAAGTGGAGCCTGCTGCTGCCAGACTGCCCACCTGGAGTGGCGGGTAAGGATGCTGCCTGCGGTGCTGGTGGTCCCGGGTTCGGAACTGCTAGCAGGTACACTTTTGTTTGGTTTTACAGGGTGTTGTGTGACATTCCTGTTGTTGGTCCCCCTCCTCTGAATTCTTTTTTCCCCAGTGTCCGCTCCCCCTCAGAGATGGTTATTTTAGTATGGATGGTGCAGGGGGCTTGCCCCCCACAAAGGGAGGTGGGGGGGTATCCCCCTGCATTAAACATTATTTTACATTTGCGCTTAGTTTATGTTTGGCGCTGTGTGCTATGTGATGATTTGGTTTTCCGCAAAACCCACCCGCTGTTTTGCGAGTCATCAAAATAAATTTGCTCTTACGACATGGAAGCAACAAACACAGTATCTTCCAGTGAACAGACTACAGTGCTGAGCACTGAGACGGATTCCTGTAGAAGTTGCAGTTATACCGGACTTGATTTCCTCGGTCAATCTCGCTTGCATCACAGAGATTTGGCTGGGTGAGATGCTGGTCCAGTTCTGGAGGTGTCCGTTTTCTCCATAGTGCATTACCCAAGAGGAGACCACAGGGGCAGGGGTGTAACCATCTGTTTTTGAACCAACTTGAACTTCTCTGTACACCCAGTCAGAGCTACTTCAATGTTTGAATGCATGGCCATGCCAGGGCGGGGATCTGGGTGCAGGCTGCAGAATCCTTCTTGTGTACTGACCTCTGGGCATGAGAGGGAATTTCTGTAAGAAGTTGAGGACTTCATCTCCAAGAGGGTGTTGCAGTTACCCAGATGACTGATTCTGAGTGACTTCAACACCTAGATTGATGATGAACTTTCGCAGTTTGGACAAGACTTCCTCCAGATGAGGAATTCGCTGGGCCTTGTATAAGCATTTGCTTCCATGACTCACTGCTATGGCCACACTTTGGATTTAGTATTCTCTCTAAGGTTTGAGATTGCTGATCTCAGGATTGGTCTAGTGTTTGGTCAGATAATTGTATGGTGAGGTTCTTGTTCGGGACCCCATGATCCCTCCCCTGTGGAGATTGCCCATTATCCCCCTTTAAGGGGATTGTCCCTAGAGAGATTTTTATGGGCGATAATGGACCTCTCTGAGGTGAGAGCTGCCTGTGCAGCAGGAGTGGGTGAGGCAGTGGAGACTTGCAACAAGGCTGTGACATCGATGCTTGACTCCATCTCACTGGTCCATATGTGACCACAGTCCTCTTGCTTGAGATCCCCATGGCTTGACAGGGCTCTCAAAGAGATGAAGGCTAAGGGTCAGAGGCTAGAGCATTGTTGGTTGAAGTCTGGATCAGGGGAGGACAGACTGGCTTTAAAAGCTCACCACAGTGAGTATCAAATGGCTATCTTCCATAGGAAGCCAGTATTCCTGTCCAGGGAGATAGCTGCTAGGAAGAACAGACCAGCTCAGCTCTTTAGGACTGTTGACAGACTGCTTCATCCAGTCTGCCTACAGTCTAGAGTTGCAGCCTCAGTGGACAAGTGCGAAAAGTTTGCTCTGTTCATCTTTGACAGAATGCCCTCCATCAGGTCCAGTATTTGCCCAATGGGGCTTTCATTGTCCCACAGTGGTCAGTCAGATGTTACAAATTACACTGTGGTTGTCTGGAGTGAGGTCAAGCCAGTGGAGGAAGTACGCTAGGTAATCTCGTTGCTGCAGCCCACGTTTTGTGAACTGGACTCGTGCCTGACACATCTTATGAGATGTGTGAAGTCTGTTGGCCCAGGGTTCACTGAGATTGTCCAGTGTTTGCCCTCTGAGGGACTTTCCCCAACACTTTGAAAGAGGTGCTGATCAATCAATCGATCAAAGTCTTTCCCCCTCCCCTCCCCCTCCCCCGAGTCGTGCCTGAAAATGGGCAGGATTTGTCTAGTGCACTTACCCGGTCAACAAAAGCTAAATAAATTTAACCAGGCGATTGCAGTTGAGCAAGCTAATTTTCTAGGTGGACCTGGGTTTGTTAACAAGGAACAAAGGACAATATACATGGGATGCAACACACAAGAAAATAGTAATAATACAAATAAAGTGAGATACAATAATACAGTATATACAAAGTATCAGCAGGTAGCACTGTCAGTAGTATATGTTTGGAACAGAAGATACAGCTAGTTTTGGGTAGGACAAAGTTTTTCATAAAAGTAAAGAAATATACATATCAGGTGCACCGAACACAAATAAAACCTAATATAAAAAGATATATAGTGATACGGTATGGAGAATTTAGAGCTGGAACCAGGGTCAAAGTAATGTGGAAGGGACAGATATGGGGGTAGAAAAAGGGGAGAGGGAAGAGTCGATTATAGATGTGATCAGTCTTTTAACAGTAGTAATTAGAGTGTGCTTAGACTTATAGGAGTCACTATTTAGGGTAGACAGGCACAGTACTCCTTATTATGATGTAGATATAGAGATTTAAAAGCTGCTAGGCCGATGGGGTGAGTTAATTTCAAAGTTTTTTGCAGCTTGTTCCACAGTTGAGGGAGCACAAAGCTGATGGCTGCTCTGCCAATGTGAGATTTTGCTTTGTAAACATAAAGGTAGATATATGAGGTGCTTCTCAGGGCATACTTCCTCAGAGTGCACAAAGGTAAACAGACAGAGATACACTGGGGCAATTTATTTGAGATAGCTTTGTATGTCCAAACCGCAGCATTTTTTTGCCATCTGTAAGCAAGGGATGACCATCCCACTGCTGTGTACAATGCGCAGTGGTGGGTTGAGTATGGAAGACCCGTGATAAATCTTATGGCTCTGTGATAAAGCGTATCGAGTTTGGCTAGGGTACCTGCAGGTCCCTGACTATATAGAAAGTCTGCGTAATCCAATAGGGAAAGAAAGGTCATTTGAACCAGTTTCAGTTTAGCGTCTCTTGTGAGGAGATTATTAATCCTAAAGAACAGGCCAAGTCTTTGTCTAAGTTTCTTTCCCAGTTCTTCTAAGTGATCTGTGAAAGTAAATCTATGGTCTAACCAGACCCCCAGGTACTTGAACTTTGGTACGTAGTCCAACTGCTCACCTAGAATGTTAGTGATCTGCGAGAGTGTCCCAGCAATTGCAGGATTTATTGCATTTTGAAGGGGCGAGAGTAACATTGCTTTGTTTTTTTTTTGCATTCAAGAGCAGTTTCTGGTTTATAAGATGATGTTGCAGCAGATTAAATTCATTTTGAAGGGCTTTACGGGCCGCTTCAGGTGTGGAGCTACTAGCATAGGTACCGTATCATCTGCGAATAGGTGTATTTGTGCTTCTTTGATGGGGGCATCTGTGTCGTTAATATAAATGGTGAAGAGCAAGGGACCAAGAATGGAACCTTGCGGCACACCCCTCAATAGGGGTTTTGGTGAAGAAACTTCCCCTTCTGCCTTTATTTGTTGAAGTCATCCTGAGAGGTAGTTGGAGAACCATTTAAGGGATAGGGAATCCAAACCAATGTTCTGGAGGGACGACAGAAGCAATCTATGATCAGTGGTATCGAACGTCTTGCTTAGGTCCAAGAAAACTGTGCAAAGTGTTTTTTGTCTAATTCAAGCTGCCAGTCGTTTGTTACCTTGGCTAGAGCAGAGATTGTACTGTGCTGTGCTCTAAAACCAGATTGTAACGGGTTGAGCAATTTTTATGATTCCAGGTACTTCTGGAGGTGGGAGTTCACTATTTTCTCCAGCATCTTTGACAGGATTGGAAGTAGGGAGATTGGCCTGTAGTTACTGAGGTCACTAGGATCTCCTGACTTAAACAAAGGGACCACAAGTGCATTTTTCCAAATGGGCGGTAAGTCACCCTGGGACATGGATAAGTTGAAGAGATGAGTAATTGGGACAGCGAGGACACGGTAGCCGACCTTTAAGAAGTACGGGTCAATGAGGTTGGCCCCAGCACTTTTCGTAGTATCCAGTTGAAGGAGAAGATCTTTGACTTCTTTCAGGGAGGTAGGCTGTAGAGAGAAGGATGGACTGGGGATGGGTTTTTCTTGTGTATCCAGTCTAAGTTGTTGGTGGAGGATATTCGCGGGAGAGGAGTCAAAGGCTAACCCTGCAGTGGCAAAAATGATTATTGAGAGCATCGAGGATAGACGATCTGTCGGAGATGTCAGTGTTGTTGATCAATAATTTAGTAGGTAGGGAATTTACAGTTGTGTGACCTTCAATGTCTTTGATAGTCTTCCAGAATTTGGAGGCATTTCTTGAGGAGCTCTCCAGCTGAGAGTGGTAGAAATTAGCTTTGGCTTCTCTGACCATTTTGGTGTAGAGTTTCCTTGCCCTCCGGAAAGAATTCCAGTCATTTATTAAATTAGTTTTGCTAGCAGTTCTCCAGAGTACATCCCTACTCTGCAAAGCATCTTTCAGGTCTTCTGTAAACCAACAGGATTTGTTTCTGGCACAAACTTTTGCTATGGGAGCATACTTGTTGAGAGCCCCTAGCACAATTTCTGAGAAAATATCATAAGTCATAGTCAGGGACTTGGCTAGATAGAAGTCCTGCCATCGCATGGAGTCTCTTAGGTCTGATATATGCCCATGGAGATCAAAGTTGCATATGCACCTTTTAAAGGAGAATTTTGGTACAGTTGTGGATTTAAGAATGGATCTTACACACACGATGAAGCAGTGGTTGCTAATATCAGAGAAAAAGACACCAGCATGGGAGAATAAATGGGGTTTGGTAACTAAAATGATATCCAAGAGAGTACTGTTATTAGGGTTGAGCTTGTTAGGACGAGTAGATTCATTTATTAGCTGTAACAACCCAAGGGAATCACAGAACATTTTAAGTGGGGTGGATGCACTCGAGAGCCAGTCTAAATTGAAGTCCCCTAGTATGATACACTCTGAAGATGCTGAACCCAGGATGTTTTCGAGATGTTTTAACAACTGTAGTCCAGCTGATGGGGGTCTGTATCATCCTATTATACATAATGAGACAACAGTGGCAATTTCAGTCTTTAATGACATGCTTTCAAATTCTTTTGGGACAGAGGTTGAGTCAGTTATGGAGGCAGGGTGATGAGGCCTGTCTTGAAAAAAACATCTCTCGACCCTGATATCTTGGTGAGTTACAGACCCATCTTTAACCTACCCTTTTTGGGCAAGGTTATTGAGAAAATCGTGGTGCTGCAGCTTGAAGCCCACCTCGCTGCTTTCAACATCTTCAAGCACTTTTAGTCTGGATGTAGGTCAAGGCACAGTACCTAAATGACACTAATACAGGTGCATAATGACCTGCTTAGGGCTAGAGATAGAGGAGAGCAGTCAGTTCTCATTCTTCTCGATTTCTCCTCAGTCTTTGACACTGTAGACCATGGTGTGTTGCTGGATCACCTTAAGGGGCTCTGTGGACTCACCGGTACTGTCATCAACTGGTTTGAATCCTTTCTCATTGACAGGATGCAGAGGGTTGTGTTGAGGAGTTTTTCCTCTCACCCGAGGACCCTGCCATGTAGAGTCCCCAAGGGTTCAGTCCTCTCACTCATGGTGTTTGCAGTGTGCATGCTGCCCCAGGGTGAGATCATTCAGTGCCACAGACTGGATTTCCACTGCTATGCAGATGACACCCAGCTGTATATGTCTTTTGTACCCAGAACTGATGGTGCTGTTGAGGTACTAAATGCATGCCTGGCAGAGATCCAAGACTGGATGACCTACAGCAGGCCAACGCTCAACCTGGACAAAATGGAGGTACTAGTGATTGAGCCTGGTCGCTAGCAAGAAGTGGAGGCTGCTGGGGTTAGCTCTGTCTTGATTCTGGGCTTGACCCCACAGGTGGCTAATACAAGGGTGAAAAATCTGACCGTTATCTTCCATGTTGGATTGACATTTGAGGCTCAGGTGTTGTTGTGTGGAGTGGTTTTTATCACTTGAGGAATATCACCAGGATTAAAGCCCTTATCCTGCCAGAGGACCTGCCCTCACTGGTGGATGCATTTGTGACGTCCAGACTCAATTACTTGTAATGCTGTTTATCTCAGGGTTAGTGGAAGAGACCTGCATCGCCTGCAGCTGGTGCAGAACACGGCAGTCAGGTTACTGACTGGCCTTCTGAGTTTGCTTCATGTGACCCTGGTGCAGCGTGGTCTGCACTGGCTGCTGGTTAGATGGAGAATCTTCTTTAGGGTGAGTCTTCTCACCTACGAAGCCCTATATGGTCTGGGCCTAAGCTACCTGACTGATCTCCTGACTCCCTACCACTGTCAGCGCTTGCTTTGCTCCTCCGAGGAAAGCCTCCTAGCAATTCCCAGGGTCCGACTTAAAACATATGGTGATTCAGGTTGTCTGTGCCAATCCTGTGGAATTCATTTCCAAGGTCCTTGAGAGAGGCCCCCTCATTGGAAGCCTTTAAGCACTTATCGACAACGAAGCTTTTGTGTATTGAGCTATGCAGGTTGACAATCTTAACTAACTTTATTTTATTATTCTGTCGTCGTTCTATTCTTGAATTGTGGATCCATTGCTATTTCTATTTATATATTGCATATTGTAAAGCACCCTGATCCTCAGGGATAGGGTGCTTCATAAGTGTGCTTTATTTATTGTAATGATTGTATTTTTAGAATCCTTGGATACTTTGGAGTAATGTTTTATATATATATATATGTAATGGTGAAAGTGTTTGTGTTTTGTGTTTTTGAAAAGTATAAAATTCAATAAACTGTAAAAAAAAATAAAGTTTTACTTACTTGCTTAGAAGTTAAACAGGGCAGAAACCAACAGGAACTGAGTTCCACCCCCCCCTTACACAACTGTGTGAGAATCTCTGCTCCTCTGACACATTTTTCAATTGAAAACTATAAAAGAAATCAACCTCTTAGAGAAGACAGGTTTCTCTTCTACAAATGAAAATTCCCCCTCTTAAACATACCCAGTTTAACCACTGTATGTCTTGCTCAACGTGCTGGCTTTCCTATCAGGTGGGTGGATGCACCTCTGAACACTCCCAGTAAGGCTGAGACTTATTCTGCAGCAGGCATGGGGCTAGGTCCCTTGAACTTAGTTCCTCACTGGCAGAGAAGTCTGAAGAGTTTACCTGGGTTCCATGCTGGCTTTGTTGCTTAAGAACCTTGTTTGAATCATCTGCCCAACTTGTTTTCCTTAGAGAGTGGGTGATTAAAGCTACAAGGATCCTTGGTGTATACAGGTTCAGTATTGAATAAAGTTACTACTTTTCATCCTCTTTAAGATAAAATACTGCAAGTATTTCATCTTCTGTCTCTGGCTGCCCCGTCATGTGGTTGGAACAAGCACTCAAGCAACGATGATTGAAGATCAGTGCCATTGAGACAGGTGCCCTGATGCCCATTCCTCTTCATGTGTTCCCCATCAGGGTCACACTTAAAACAGATACTGCAAGCCCATCCTGGTGCACTTGGCACTTACAAAATTCCTATAATGTTTTGCCCTTGGGGCAATCCACTGTTGTCTCGGTCCTTGCTATACATCCAAAGAACCTCAAAGAAAGGATTATCTGCTTGGCTGACTTCAGCCTATTTGTGTACCCTGCGTAATTAAAAAGTGCCACTTTATCCTGTGATTCATAAGAGTCATAAGATTTTAAACAGATCAATAGCATGAGCCTTTTGAGACCTGCACATCCTAAAGTCCACCGAGTGGCACAAGGATGAAAAGTGACCATCTAGTGCCAGTTTAAATTGGTTCACAATATTACCTTATATTAATGATGGTGGTAGTGAATTCCAACAGGTCACCACCTGTAGAGAGAACAACCCACCTCTCTGGTTATTCTTGTATTGATCTCCTTTTAGCATTAGGTGATGCCCCCTAATCTGAGTGGTGTCAGGTCTCACACTCTAACCTGTACACTCAGAGATGTCCTGGTTTTGGAATGCTTTGTAGACGAGGCACATGTTCCCCCTTGGTCTTTGATACGGAAGGGAAAACAGACCCAGTTCTCAGAGTTGTCCAGGCTAAAAAGATCAGTCTCCATATAGTGATAAGAAATACAAAATCACGCATGCCCCCACAATGCAAAGCATCATGGGCCGGATATGCAAATCACCACAGAATATTATGCTGGTTCAGCTTTAAGCAGAAATGCATGGTGCCGAAAGGCCTCTCATATAGTGATGCTTATCACAGGCTACAAGGGGGAAGAGTCAAGAGGACTTCAAACCAGAGCTCTCTAGGGTCAGAGGACCCAGGGGTTACAATTTTCATAGTGGACCTTATATTATTAATGGATGCAGTAATCCCTTTGAAGTCCCTGTGAAGCTGAGCCCAAAACACTGGCTGGCTATACACCACCCTTAAGCCATTCTATCCTAGAAAAAAATCTAGTTTAAGCTTAAGATCATGGCCTCACTGGAAATGGGCTTTGGCACAGAAAACATAGGAGGAGTAAGTGTAAGCAGTGCTATTACTCATGCTTGAGCAAGAGACTCAGTGATTGATGGAAACACCACAGTAAGCACAGACATGGTAAGAAATGGCATCAAGAGGACCGATACCCCAATGTGTACTAGTAGGCAAGGCAATTTTATTTATGTGGTGCCCATTCCCTGGGCTCTGGGCACCTTATAGTCAAATAAAATAAAATCATTCGTAACATGTTTTAAATTAATATAATAACACAAAACTACACATCAGTGTCTGGATCCAAAGCACAGCAAAAATAAATATGTCTTCAGAAGTCATTTCAAAATGCTCAGGGATGGCAAGTCTGAAACTTTCCGGGGAAGGGCATTCCAGAGAATCAGGGCATTAATGCTGAATGCCCTATTACCCAGGGACTTCAAACAAAATCTGGGAATGTGTAGGAGAGTCACATCCGGTGACCAGAGGGGGACAACCAGGAGTGAAAGGGGTAAGGAGATCTTTCAGGTAGACCGGACCCAAACTGTGCAGGGCCTTGTATGTTAATGAGCATTCCTTGAAGTAGATGTGCCACTGGACTGGCGCTAGTTCAGAACTTGGAGAACCGGTGTGATATGCTTTAGAGGTCCCATCAACCAGCTGGACTGCCACATTCTGGACTAGCTGGCAGCAATGCAGCAACCTCGCAGATTACCCAAGGTAGAGAGCATTGCAGTAGTACAATCTAGATGTAACCAGAATATGCACCACAGTTGCCAGATCTGCTGATTTCAGAAAGGGTTTTATCTAGGAGATGGTTCAGAGATGGTAACAGGAATTGTAGACAACAGCCGACACCTGATATTTAAAAGTCAGCTTGGATTCCACAATGACCCCCAGATTCCTCACCCTATCTATGGCTCAGGGCATTATATAATCAAAGGAAGGAAGGGCTGCACCACTACTCATCGCAGCCAAACCAGACCAACCAGCTTCACTAATAACACCTCAGTCTTCAATGGCTTCTGTCTGAGCCAGCTGGCCACCATCCGATCTTGAATTTCCCCAAGGCACTCTGTCAATTCCAGGACAGCCATATCATCGTCAGGTGCATGACACATATAGCTGGGTATCATCAGCGTAGCAATGAAGACCCAAACTACACCATCTAATGATCTTCCCCATGGCAGCATGGATGCAGTGAACAACAAGGGAGCCAGACTCAACCCCTGAGGCACACCACAGCAGAACGCAGCAGTGCTCAAGATAAAAGAGCCACTGCCATGTACTGCACCCTGCCGGATAAGTAGAGCTCAAACCATTGGAATACTGTACCTGTGAGTTCTGCATAATGCCTTAAATGGGTCAACAGTACCCCAAGGTCCACCCTATCAAATGGCGATGACAGATCAAGCAGAACAAGGATGGAATGATGGCCGCTATCCCTAGCCAAGAGAAGATCATGGTGCACATTGACTAAGGCCATCTCTTTACCATGATGTGGCCAGAATCCAGACTGGAACAGCTCATTGATGTCAAATTTCTTCAGGTGTTGCTCCAGCTGCATCACCATCACCTTCTTGGTCAACTTCCCAACAAAGGGAAGGTTCAAGACAGGTCAGTAGTTTGCAAGATCATTGGGGTTCGAAGATGGTTTGTTAAGTAGGGGCCTCATCACTACCCTTTTCAAGGTGGCAGGGAAAATACCCTCCCTAAGTGAACACCCAACAATCTGCACAAAAATTAGACCAAGCTTACCCCAGCACTCTAAAAGAAACCAGGTTGGCCCATGGACCAATAAACAATAAGCGGGGCACAGACCAGAAACTACTCAGAGGACATTATCTGCCAACACCGGCTCATACTCCTCCCACATGGACTGAGTGCCACTGCACATCAAAGTCTGGACAGTGCTGGCTGATGATAGGCCATCTGGGGATATCCCAGCATGAATGAAAGACACCTTGTCCAGAAAGAGTTGGTTAAACTAATCACATTTGTCAGTTGAAAAGGTTCTACAGGACTACAAACAGACCGGTTTTAATAATCTGTCCACAGTGTTGAAGAGCTGAGCAGGTTGATTCCTTCCAGCAGCAATCACCTGTGACAGGAATCCTGACTTTTTCAGAGTGACTGCCTGCTGATACTCATTGTAATGAGCCTGCAGCTTCAGCTTGTCCTTCTCCAGCTGGGACCTCTGCCAGCAATACTCCAACCTCCACCTCTTTGTCTTCAGCCTCTGCAGATCACCAATGAACCAGGATGACTTGCACTGAGAAATCAAGGGGTGGAAACAGAGGGGTGCTAGGGAGTTGAATGCTGTCGTAAGACTCACATTATAGCCTTCCACGGCCACCTCAACTTCCATTGCACAAGCTGTCTCCATGTTCGAGATGTCCAGCACTGCCAGGATGCTGTGAAACTCCAGATTACGAAAAGAGCAGTAGCTGACCATCTCCACAGGAGTAGTTAAATGAGGAGCCCCACAAAGAAACTGCACAGCATGATAATCCAACCAAATGACCAGATAAACCTTGACATTACTAATGTCTAGACTCAAATAAGAAAACCAGGCCCAGGGCATGTCCATGCTCACTAGTACCAGAATCAACTGCCTGTACAGAGCCCAGCAACATCAACATCTGGAGGAACTACATTCCAAACAGAGAAATTTCATCATTGAACCAAGCACTGAAGTCATCCAAAACCAGAAGTTTCGGCAACTCCACCACCAGGTCAGCCATGAAACTGTAGTTTCTGCAAGTATGTACTTCCATGCCCCAGAGACCAGTATATGAGAAGGATCTTACAACTTGTACCCAGCCCACCTTTCCCAGCCACACATTCAAATTACCTGGTCACACCTGTGGGGTATGCTGTCCGTTCCAATGTGGATCTAAAACAGTTAGCTACCTTGCCACCCCTGCAATTCTGTCTAGGACATTGCACTATGGAGTAACCCTGTGAAATGGACACCTGAAGCACAGGGCTTGAGTCATCCCCCAACTAGGGCTCTGTGATACATACCAGATAAGCCAAGGAACCTGCAATGGAATCCTTCATCATGTCCATATTCTCCCTTAGTGATCTGGTGTTACAAAGAACTGTCTCATGGGGAAGGGCAGAGTCGACTGGTCTATCAGCTACCTGCCAACTGAAAATCTCAGGGGCCCGGGGAACAGGAACCAGGCTTGAGGTTCCTTTGCCTGAGTAGGCATATTGTCCAGACTTCTCCTCACAAAACACTCCTGATCCAACCCCCGTCCACCCTTGGAGCCCGACTACATTTTGAACAGCAACCTGGAGAGCCACCAGTCCCCTATAGCAATCAATCACCACTGCAGGCAGGGTACAAGGAAGCCCCCCCAAAGGTATGCCACTCCTATACCTGCTTCGCGGAGTAGATGAGATGAGGCCTGAGAGCTATGCAACACATATCCAAAGAGTCCCACTAAAAACTAACCTAAACAAACAGTTTCCTCCCATTACAATTAAACCATAACATACCTCACTACCATACAACAGAAACATAAAATCACACAAAGCTACCCTCCCACAACACAAATATCCTCCCCATTCCCAACACAAATTCCCAGTAGACCACCCAAGCAAAGCACACTCACTCACTCAGCCAATCAGACCAAGCAGATAACTAACCTCATCATTCACACTCTCCAATCACTCCAACTTTAAAACACTGAGTCTGTCAAGGTTCAACAAAAAAACAATAATACACAGTCAGCAGGGGGTGTAAAACTAGTTATCAGCAGCAAGTTGCCAGTTCTGAAACTATTTAGACAGAGACAGATAAAACTTTATTTTTATACAGAAGACATGTCATTAGGATTTTTCAACTCTGTTTGCAAGACAGTCCTGTGCTAAGTTGTGAGTTACAGTAAAACGTATATACCAGAAACACTGTAAACCAGAACAACATTTAGTTAAATACACAGATTACCAGATATTAACTGAAGACATATCAAAATACAAAAAGCAAAACTAGCAATATTCTATGTACATTTACAAATAAATTGATATAGTTCTTTGACAGATGCAGTGGAAGATCTATGCGAGGTTAGTGTTTGAAGTGAAAAAGGTAAAATGTTCTAGACTTTGGCTGCCTGAGTACACAAAGTTCTATCACCATATTTATTCTTTCTTTTTGTGAAGTAAATTTTATTTACATGAACAGATCTGAAGAACTCCTTTGTACTCTTATTTTTATTTGGTAACGAAGTTTGGGTAGTATAGTGAGTTGGGAAGAGTGTCTGGTATTTATGTATGATTTTTGCTCAGTTTATAGTATACCCAGTCTCCAAGGGTTGCCATCCAAGTTTTATAAGAATTGAACAATGGTGTGTTTTAAAGCTACATTGTAAAACGTATCTAGCCATTTTGTATTGCACTCTTGTCTAGTCTAGCCAACAGCTGCTTGTTAACCGTTCAGTACACAAGTTCCCCACAGGTCAGGGTAAGCCACATTAGCTGTTCAGCTACCCTTTGCCTATCTACCAATTTCAAGCATTTAGTGGTTCACCTTAAGGCTCCCAATTTCCGATTCACCTTGCCTATAAGTTGAGTGATATGAAAGATTTGAAATTGGGGAAGATTTTTCTTTGGTATGAAGAGTAACACTTTTGTTTTCTTAAGATTCATTATTAGCCTTTAAACAGCATCAGAGTCACAGTAAGCAGTTTAGGGCAAGGCAATATAAAACTTCAACTTCGTAGAAGGTTGGGCACTTCTTTAGTAGACTCAGTCAATCCATCCAACATGCTGTCTCACAGCATGAGTTTCAGTCAGAAAGTTAAAGAGCAGCTTTACTCACTATGCTGGTCCAGGCCTCAGACAGTGACCAGCTCTCCCACCAAGTGGCCACCTCACTGGACTTTATCAACCCCAGTCTCCAAAGACTGCTATCTCACCACAGCTCTGTACGGGGTTCCAGGTGGGAGAAAGATTCTTACCAGGACCAGCCGTAAATCCCTTCATGCAATAAAATCCTGCTTCAGTTGACAGCCTGGATTCCCATCTTCTGGGTTTGAAAGATCCTCATTAAGAACACCTGCAGACCTCTTCTTTCCACTCCCTGGCTTTTCTTTGACTGTAGAAACAGTCAGGACCAGAAAAAAAAAATCACCCCACTAGGAATGGGGTGACGAAGGGAAGTCTTACGGATCACATACTGGGATGACCCAGAAGCACTGCAGCCCTCTTCAGAACAGGCAGCAAGGCAGCTCTACTGACTATGAGTCCATTGCCCAACCACTGCTCAGCTGCAGGTAACTGCATGAGGAATAAGTTTAAGTGCAGTAAGCAAACTCCATATAGAAAACAATGGATACTCAGCTATCAGTAACAAGCTGGTTAGTTCATCAAGAGGTTGCCATGGCGGCCATTTGAACCTCGAGAGTGTACCTCGAGAGGTTCTGTCACCATGGGCAACCTTGAGATGAACTAACTCAGCTAGTTACTGTTAGCTGGGTATCCATTGCTTTTTTATAGTGCAGGATGTCAACTGCTATGAAACGTGACTATTTGGGTGACTTACTTTTTTTTTTTCCTCCACTTTGCCGCTCGATTCACTGTTGTTTTCACCACCACGGCCACTTCCTGGTCATGTAATGCACATGCGCTAGGGCGTTCGATGTTGTTATGCTGTAGTAGCTATGCAGCTAGTGCAGCATAACAGATGCAATGACGTAGCTATTACAGCATAACAACATTTCGAAAGTGATGGATTTTTAACACTAACAGTGTTCCATCATACACTATAGAAAAGTTACAAAGCATCCTCCTCCAGCTACCATCCTCAAGGAAACCAGTTGTCAAACCAGAACAGCAACGTCGGCATCCTAAGGTATAATGAGGATGCCACACAACCACCCCCTGCAATAAAAATGAAATAAAACCCCACCTACCTCACTAAGCAGTCCCTAACTAAAACAAACAAGAGTCCTTTCCTGCAGTATAACGCTGTTTTCAGACAAGAAAGGTGCCTTTAAGCACTAGAAAATACATAAGTGTAAAAAGATGGTTCTCTCAGAGCCAGTTTTGTGGACTGCCCAGTGTGGCTGCCATCATTAATGCAGTATGGTAACATTGGCGGCTATATGGTAACATTGGCGGCTATATAGACATAGAAACATAGACTTTGACGGCAGATAAGGACCGCTTGGCCCACCTAGTCTGCCCATTTCCCTACCTAGAGGATAAGCTGCAGATCCTATTTAACCAACAGCCTATTTCTGACTACCAACCACAAAAATTGCCTTATGTCTGTCCCATGCATTCTTGAATTCTCCCACAGTTTTAGACCCCACAACCTCCTCAGGAAGGCTGTTCCATGCATCCACCACCCTCTCTGTGAAAAAATACTTCCTCACATTGCCCCTGAGCCGTCCCCCTCTATCTTCAAATTGTGTCCCCTTGTTCTTGCACATCTCTTTTTCTGAAAGATGCTACCCTCTTGGACTTTGTTGATTCCACTGAGGTACTTAAACGTTTCTATCATGTCCCCTCTCTCCCTCCTTTCCCCAAGGTGTGGTATATGTATGGTATATATGGTAACATTGGAGGCTATATGGTAACATTGGAGGCTACCTCCAGGTTGAGATTAGAACTGCAAGTCCTTTTAGTGGCCCCAGACCATAACAGGCACCTTAAGGTTGCAGCCTGTCTGATTTGTTAAGATAAGCATGTTCTTCCTGAGTCACAACCATCTCTTCTGGCAGAACATCAGACTCCTCAGGGAAGGATTTTCCTTATCCAGCATGACAGTAGCGATATTCTGCAATCCTTCAGGATGGTTTTTATGAATCTGAACTTACTCTGTGTCTCATTTGAATCAACATCTAACTTACATTTCTGGCTTGAGATTCAGCATTGTTTCCACCAACCTGATGAAGAGAGTATATATTTTAAAAGCTAGTCTCAAAACAATTTTGCTAGTCAAGGAAAAGGTATCACATGCCATGTGTTTATTTTTTTCCTGCTTTCTCTCCCTAAACAAACCCTCTGTTCTGAAGGTACCTGTGCTTCCACCTAGAATGCCTCTTAAGACTGCCAGTTCTGTGCCTCAAACCTTTGGGTTTAGAGCTGCTTTGCATGCCATATCAACGTACAACCACCCACCCCTTTATTTTTTTTATTTTTTCCATAAGCACTTTATCCACCGGAGCCCTGGCAGTCGGCTGCTGCCCTCCAAATGGAGGGACACTCTCTCTGGTCCCGTCGCTCCCGTGTTAGGTGGTCCCCGGTAGTTCCCCCATGGATCCCCCCCCCCCCACAGTGGGGCCAGGAGAATGTTGCTGGCTTCTCCCCCCTACCGGAGACCCAATCCAGAATCTGGGGATCACTCCCGGGAGCAGCGAACCATCATCGAGCCTGCCAGGGTCATTTTTTTCCCTTTTTCATCTAGTCCCCCCGACGTAAGGACATCAGATCAAGCCTCCCGACCCATACTGCCCTCCAGTCTCTGCCAGAGGGCAGTCAGCGAGTGGAACGACTAGTCCCCGTCCCCCCAAGAGAGGAGAGCAGTCCTCCGGATGCTCAGTCCTCTCTGCTACCTGCCAACCCCCGGCAGCCTAGACTCAGGTTGCCGGCATTGCGCGAGGTGTGGCGTCAAGCGCCTCAACTGTGAGTGCCACCGGACCGGCTCCCACCCACCCCTTTAAACACCAGACCACCAGTAAAGGAGAACAATGGGCAGGTAACTATGGACTTTTTTTATAACTAAGCTAGCAATAATACCTGACAGGGTGGGCAGTATTGGGCTATACCAGACTGCCCCAGGGGTGTACTGAGCTCCGGGGTGGTTCAGCATAGCCCATACCGCCCACCCTGCATGGTATTATTGTGCTTATCATATGGGTTTTGGGTGGCATTTTAGATTAAATATTTCAAATAATTTAAAAAATTGTAAAAAGGTAATGGAAATAAATAACACAAATTTTTATACAGTAGTCCATCCACTGCTGGCATTGGCAGTAGAGGGCGCTGTTGTGTTTAACAGTGCTTAGTCAGTCTGTTGAATGTAGCCAGAGAATGCAGTAGCAGTACATTTCTGTTTATTTCATATTGGTTCCTGTCCTCCCTTCATGAGTTGGAATTTGGTTTTGTCCTGTCCTCCTTCCTTGAGTTCCGATACACTTTCAGTTTTTTTCTTCTGTGATTGGAAATCTAGCGTGACAGTGTGGTTGGGAATGAGAGCACGGTCAGGGATGACAGCAGCAGTACTTTTATGACTGACTGTACCACAGATGGAGATGTGTTGCCTTGTTGCAGCAGGCCAGACAGCGGGCAGGCAGCTAGAATATGGAGCTGCTGAGGAAGCAATGTCGGGAGCTGCAGACTGAGGGAGGTGGAGTGAGCTGCCACTACAAAGGACACTAAGCCTGTAAAAAGTAAATTATGACAGTTTTAATTGGTTTTGATGTGTAATGGGGGTAGCTAGTGGGGCTAGTGAAGTAAATCTTGGTAAGTGAGTGAAACAAATGGCGACAGAGCAGTTTTAAAAAGTTTGTTGGCACATTGATTTTTTTTGGGTGAAGGGGCAGGCTGGCATAGGGACTTGTTATTTCCCGTCTCTATCGGTACATAAATGTACAACTTGCCAGGAGTCTCAGCCAATCAGAGACCAGGAAATCTGCCTACCCATTTTCAAAGTATAAATAAGGTATTTGGGAGAGAGAAAAAGGATGCTGGGGATTAGGAACATTGGGGTCCAAGGCTTCTGGCACATTGTATATAAAAATATGTAAAATGACAAACTCCATTTTCCAAGGCATACAAACCTATACAGGGATCGCACTTGTTCCAGCCTATAGCCCTGCATGTTTTAGGGCCAGGCCCTCCTCATAAAGAACTTTAAAGTGGGATCTATTAGATCCAGTGGGGGGAGGGGAGATTTGCAGGAGCACAGCGGGATGGACACAGCTGAAAGCTTATCTAGCAGCAAAAAATGTTATTTTTTTCAGTCTTTGGTAACCAGGTAAGGCCCACTAGGCACAAGTGCCTGTTTTCAAGGGTGACCTGGGAGCACTGGGTGGTTAAGTGACTTGCTTAGAGTCACACAGTATGCAAGTGGAGGTTGTGAGAATCAAACTCAGGTCTGGTCTGCTGGATGTATCAAGCTTGTTCACACCTCATTCCTCTAACCTCTAGGCTATACTGCCAGCCCAAAATGCATCATGGGTGACTGACTGTACATTAGATGTGTGAGAAACATAATTTGCCCAGTGAGTAGCCTATTAAATAGCAGGTCCTTGCAATCATCCTTGCATCTGCTAGACTTCTGTCCAGTATCTTTAAGGTTTCTCTTCTGGAAGTTCAAAAGGAAGAGGCATATGAATGGCTGAACCCACTGCTCTCATTTCTAGCCATCTCCATTAATGAGGCTATTATGGATGTAGTACAGAAAGTGTTCTCCTAGCTTTCCTCCTCTGTCCATTCCCCTAAGAAGTGTGTCAGATATTGTGATTTTCCTCCAAAGATACGCAAGGTTTTTCTTGAGCATCCTTCAAAGGAGGGATTTGTAGCTGTCATAGTCCTGAAGAGGTCTAAGTTCTAAAAGCCAGCTTCCTTTCACACTTCTAATATTGAGTCAAATAGACAAGTGGTGATGGAAGTTTAATGTCATGGGTACATTAGACAGCCATCATTCTTCTTACTCACAATATATAATGAGTTATTGCCAATCATTTTGACATTTGACCTCAGAGATTCTGAAGATGGTATTCAGTAACCACAAGGATGATGTTTTCTAGGTTATAGACTGGCATTGTGACTGCCTAGCACCATTGCAGATGGACATGGATAAGGCTAGTGCGACATATAGGTTTGTAGTCACTGATGTTTATAAGATTGTACATGTGGGTACATTCTTCCGTATTTTTATGAGATGTAGCACAGGGTGGCTGAGATCTCTTTGATGGGTTAACACATTTTAGGCCACTGGTTAATGAGTTCCTCACTCAGATTAATGTCTCTAACATTACCCTTCAGTCTGCTGAGTCTGCATCATGGTTTCATCCCATGACATCCTCCTATAGAGAGCAGTTCACTCATGGACAGTCAAGGCAACAGAAACACAAGTGGAAGCCCCACAAATTACATTATACAGGCTGTGTTGGTGGACATGGGGGCAGGGCTCCAAACATGGCCCTTTTCTTATTCAGTAAGACAAAGAAGTGACATGAGGAGGATCCCCATCTTCATTCCCCACCAAGTTGTTCCTGGAACTCCCAGTTTGGGAACTGATTACCCTCTTCTTTCCTCAGTGGCCGTCCATTAAGTCTGACCAGTGGGTGCTCAGTAGGATTTGGGATGGTCTCTACTTAGAGGTTGCATCTCACCTCCCTCATAACTCTTCACTATGGCCTAAAGAGTTAGCTCCAGAATAGTTTAAATGTAGCTGTAGTTCTACTACTGGCATTCAATCCACATTCACACTGACCTCCCAAACCCTCCAAGCTAAAGCCCTTACAGTGTCTAGAGTTCTCCTGTTTCCTTTTCAGTGATTTTTTAAGATCTAGAGTGTGCAAGGTGGGGAAGCAGGAAATAGAATAGGGTTCTGACCATTTGATTTTTAAAGACTTCACATACAGTATGCTCTGTAGATTCTGCATCACTGTGGATGTGAAAAGAATAAGTAGACGTACAGTTTCAATTATGTCACTTAGTCTTTCTTAAGAGTTTTGTGGAGTAGCAGGTCCATACTGGTTATTGAAATGCAACAAAATACATTCTGTGTTTAACCAAGATTCAAGATTTGATTGAAAAGGAATTTGGTGCCTGATTATTAAAAGTGTTTTTTTTTTCCCATTTGCACACAGTTGTAAAAGAAGTTATTCTTATGAACCTGCTGATGGAATTGATCCACAGTTTGACAAACTCGACCTTGCTTACATAGACCTTTAAATGCTTGCTTTATCATGACCCTTGACATGAACTTGAACAGTGACCTCAAATTCCCTTCCTGTTCTGTTTCATAATTCTTTTCCTGTTAAATGGAGGATTTGACTATAGACAAAAAAGTTTAACTGTGGGGGAGAGAGGGTACTGTATGTGTGTGGGAGGGAATACTATTAAAAGAACAACTGCAAGTAAATAACATTGTGTTCTGCCTACAAGGACTCATCCCACATTCACTTTTTGTTTGACACCGAACAGTGCTTGGGAGGTGGGAGCTGAAGCTAATGGAGGAAATAGGCTCTTGAATTCAGCATTCCTGTGGAAGATAAAGTGTCAAGCAGAGAGGGCAGGCCCTCCTGACCACAGATGTAAATGCAGCTGTACAATGACACTGGGAGATCACATGGCAGCAGTGCTTAAAGAGCCCCTGATGCCTCAGTGGTATTTTTAAGAATATCAGCGTATGGCTTATTATATATTCTGCTCTTGGTGTAGCTTATTTTATTATGACTGTGTACATTAACATGAAAACAGTGTCTCTGTCCTCTAGACTTCATCAGCTCTGCCTGCTTGTCTACATCTGACATCATAGTCCTCTAATTGTGATCACAGTCTGTTTCTGGGGAAGTATAGTGATGTCATCAATAGGATTGAGATGCAAGATGCAAACAAACAGCCAAAGCAGATGAAGTCTAGGGGGAACAGTGATTCTGTTTTCATGTTAATGTGCATAGTTGTCATACAAAATGAGAAACTAAATACAAAATACACAGTATATGAATGTAGCCATCCCCCCCCCCCCCATAAAAGAGAGGGGTTACTAAGCAGTCTATTTTTGGTCTATACTTGCACTAAAGGTTAAATGTTCCAGTCCTGGTCAGAAATATAACAATTTGTTTCCTGTCAACCCCCGCTACAGGGAACTGTCAGTTTCCCGAGTAAACCCTGTATTTGTTGACACTTGTACTTTCCTGGGTTTTTAGCTTCATGTCCTTCCAAGGTATCATACAGGCAAGGTTGTACCTGTATCTTAGGGCTGAGTAAGCACTTTGATGTTACTCCCCCAATTTTTGCACCTTAATAACTTTATCCCTGTTAAGCTGATATGCTGGAAATTTGGAAAGTGCAGACATGGTGCCAGGCTCACTGGATCCTTTAAATTTTATGGCAGTCAGTTCACTAGGGACAAAGATACTGAGGAGTAAAACCCCAAAAAATTACACAAATTAAGACCTATAAAACTAAAAATCTAGGAGAATTTGAAACCTGAAACTTGCAGGTTTGATAGAGTTTGGCGCAAGGTGTGTGCTTTTGTGATTTTTATCTCCCAAATTAAAGTAATTTTTAAAATATTTCAGAAAAACAGTTCAATTTCTGAGCATCCACAGTTAGAAAAATCAGCATTCTGAGGATAACTGAATTTTTATGACTATATTCCTTAATGTGCTCGTTTTATGAGAATGCATTTGTGTCTCAGGGGCAGGGCTATCTATAAGCTGAAAACAGCATCTGTATTCCTTTCTGCAGTGTTTGTTCATCAGGGGCCAGGCTATGTATCAGTGCATGGCCCCACCCCTGCTGAATGGAGCTCTGCATGTTTTCTGGCCCTTCGGCCATCAGCATGCATCAGCTGTTTAACTTCATTTAAACTGGGCACCGGGGTGCCCAATCCCTGGTGCAAGTGAAATTGTATATTCCGACAATGGGGTCTCCATCCCCAGTGCTGGCTCAGTTCCCTCCCCCCTTGTAACACCCTGCTGGCCACCATAGTGATACCCCCACCCAACACCGGGTACCCAATCCTCAGTGCCAGCTCAAACACCCCCTGCCCCAGCTCAACACTGTGTGATACCGGGGTGCCCACCCCCAGTGCCACGAAATATCTTGCTGATACTGGGGTGCCCAATCCCCGTGTCGGTACCTGTAAAACAAAAACTGCCCCTGGCTGTCTTTTTTTGCTTTTTAACCCTGGAACAAAATAAAAAAACATCTATCAATGTCTGTAGCATTAAAAACAGCAAAGTTATGAATGTATGTTGAATATTTTCATTGCTCACAAATAACTTTGTTAATTTTCAGTATTTTGACAGAAATTTTTCAACGTAGTGATTTTTTTCACATCACCTCATGAATGTGATTGGTGTCATTTTTCAAATCCTGGCCAAAATGTGTTTTCACACTTGTGGCCTGAATGACATTTTGGCCAGTATTTTATAAATGACTCCTGCCATATTCAGGAGAAAGAGGGTCATAAAAAGACTATGTTGAAATGTTGGGCTCAAAATGTTGCAAAAATAAAATTATACAATGGCAAGAAAAATTCCTGGATTCTGATTGGTCAGTCTTGGGCTAGACCCGTGATGTTATCCCAGTACAACATCAAGGGTCTAGTCTCAGCCTCACTGTGAACCTGCAGATGAGAATTTTATGGAGCTTTTGATTGATTGTTTCATCTTCTCTTAAAAAACAAAAATATTTTTCCACACAAAAACATCTTTAAAATATTTTTTTTTATTCTGTGTAACAATGAGCCACTGTATAATAGCAATAATGCCCTCCAGGGTGTGTGTCATTTGGGATAACGTCATGCCTCAGTCATTGGACACACTCGGCCTGCGGCCTTGTGCCCAACCACCTGAGGCGTGACGTTATTCCAGCATGACACACACCTTGTTGGGCATTATTGCTTAATTATGAAGTAACATTGTTTTCAGGGATGGCTGTTTGCCCAGTGGGGACCATGTTGCCTTCCTATGCCAGTGATCTAAGCTCAGGTGCGAGCTCAGTGAGCTAACTTAATGAGCCTAGGGTGGGGGCAAGGCACTTTGATGTGCAGCACTGGCCCCAGCCTGGGGAGGGACAAGGCAGTGTTCTGGCACATAGCAATGCCTTGTGGCAGGCCAGGGAGCCTTCCCTCACAAGAAGTTGATGTACATGTTGAGGCTTGATGCACTGCGTTGGGACTATCTCCATTATTCTGTGTATTGCATTTCACGCAGGTCCTGAAAAAGGACCTGCATGAATGAAGATACGATTTCACAATCAGAAAAGAAGGGAAATTCACTACAAAAAACTACGTTAATGCAGACATTAGAGCTGAAGAACACAAAGCACGTAAAGTAGGGAAATGAAAAACTATTAAGGTTTTGAGTCTCTGGAAATGATAGAAGGTATCCTTAGAATGACAGAAAAAGGGGAGATATTGTTGATGGGGGATCTGAATATGCCATATGTTAACTGGAGTGCATTTGCTGCAGCCACACTCAAGAGCGCGGTCATTCTAGATGCCCTGCTGGGGGGCATGCCTTAGACAACTAGTATTGGAACCCACTTGGGAGGGAGCAATCTTAGACCTGGTACTCTGAAATGGAGATGGAGAGAAGATCACAGATGTAGAAGTGGGTAGCCATCTGGGAATTAGCAACCATTGAGCAGTATGGTTCATGATAAACACAGCAGTAGAGTCAAGCCATACAAAGGCAAAGGTCCTGGACTTTAGGAGAGCTGACTTTGCCAAAATGGGTGAGTGCTTAAGGAATGCACTAGCAAATGGGCAGGAAGAAGGGGTGGAAGAACAATGGGGAGTAATCAAAACTGCCATCACTAAGGCAACAAGCCTTTGTGTGAAGCAAATAAACAAAACAAAACGATGTAAAAAAACACTATGGTTCTCAAAGGAGGTGGCAGGGAAGGTTAGGGAGAAAAAGACAGCATTCAGGAAGTACAAGGAATCACAGAAGAAGCAGGGCAGAGAACTGTATCAGTTAAAGCAGAAGGAAGCAGGGAAGGCAGTCAGAACAGCAAAGGCTCAAACTGAGGAAAAGATAGCCAACTCAGTTAAGAAGGGGGATAAAACCTTTTAAAGGTACATCAGGGAGCGAAGGAAGACCAAGGGAAGGCTAGTGAGGCTTAATAAAGGGGGATGGGGGGTGAGCAGAGGGTGACTGTGAAAAGGCAGAGATACCAGATAAATATTTTTGCTCAGTATTCATAAATGAAGAAGGGGAGATACCTAAACCAAACAACAGGAACACTCTGGATGGGGGGGGGGAGATTGAAACCAGCCCATTCACAGAAGAAAGAGTTCTGAAAGAACTCGTAAAACTGAAGGTGGACAAAGCAATGGGGCCTGATGGGATTCATCCCAGAATTCTGAAAGAACTAATGGTAGAATTAGTGACACCACTGACTACCCACTGTAACAAATCATGGGAGGATGGGGTGGTATCTGAGGACTAGAAGAGGGCAGATGTTATTTCACTTCACAAAAGTGGGAGCAGGGCAGAGACGGGAAACTACAGACCTGTTAGTCTGATCTCAGTGATAGGGAAAATAATGGAATCACTTCTGAAGGAAAGAATTGTTGAGTACCTAGAGGCCAGAGGGGCATAGAACCCAAGGCAGCATGGATTCACAGCGGGAAGGTCATGTCAGATGAATCTAAGAGATTTCTTTGACTGGATGACCAAAGTAGTAGATCAGGAAGGGGCTGTGGACATGGCCTACCTAGACTTTAACAAGGCATTTGACACAGTCCCACACAAAAGATTAATATACAAGTTAGCCAGCCTTGGAGTGGGTCCCAAGATGGTAGCCTGAGTAAAAAATTGGCTGGAGAACAGGACACAGAGGGTAATAGTAAACGGAGTCCACTGTGAAGAAAGGGGGGTTACTAGTGGGATACCGCAGGGTTCAGTTCTAGGACCGGTCCTCTTCAATGTCTTTATAAGTGACATTGCAGAGGCACTGGAAGGAAAAGTATGTCTCTTTGCAGGCGACACAAAGATCTGCAACAGGGTTGATACACAAGGTGGGGTGGAAAGGATGAAAAGGGACTTAGCAAGATTGGAGGAATGGTCAAATGTATGGCAGCTTAGATTCAATGCTAAGAAGTGCAAAGTAATGCACCTGGGAAACAAAAACCCAGGGGAAGAGTACATAATGGGGGGGTGAGATAGCAATAACAAAAATGGAAAGGGACCTGGGGGTAGTCATATCAGATGACCTAAAGATGGGCAAGCAATGTGAGAGGGCAGTAAGGAGGACTCTGGGGATACTGGGATGTATAGGGAGAGGCATCACCAGTAGAAATCAGGAAGTTGTTATCCCTCTGTACAGACAGCTGGTGAGACCCCCCTCTGGAGTACTGTGTGCAGTTCTGGAGACCCAGTCTCCGCAAGGACATAGACAGGATGGAGGCAGTCCAGAGGATGGCAACTAAA
Source organism: Neoceratodus forsteri (assembly GCA_016271365.2). Classification (NCBI taxonomy): domain Eukaryota; kingdom Metazoa; phylum Chordata; order Ceratodontiformes; family Ceratodontidae; genus Neoceratodus; species Neoceratodus forsteri. The sequence goes on from CM028137.1 coordinate 731,507,677, forward strand.
ATGGTGCAGGGTCTGCACCAGAAGACATATGAAGAGAGACTTAAGGAGCTTAATATGTATACCCTCGAGGAAAGGAGGGACGGGGGGACATGATAGAAACTTTCAAGTACCTCAAGGGAATCAGCAGAGTCCAACAGGGTAGCATCTTTCAGAAGAAGAGGTGTGCAAGAACAAGGGGGCACAATTTGAAGATAGAAGGGGGATGGTTCAGAGGTAGTATGAGGAAGAATTTTTTCATGGAGAGGGTTGTGGATGCATGGAATGGCCTTCCTGAGGTGGTTGTGTAGTCAAAAACGGGGCAATTCAGGAATGCGTGGGACAGACATAAAGCAATTCTAGGGGGCGGGGTAGGAGGAAGTAGGCTGTCAGTTAACTAGGATCTGCAGCTTATCCATTAGGTAGGGAAATGGGCAGACTGGGTGGGCCAAGTGGTCCTTATCTGCTGTCAAATTCTGTGTTTCTTTGTTTCAATGGAGTCTTGGCGAATCAATGGTGGAGTCTTTCTTGGGTTTGTCAGCTCTAATGCCAGTCATGAAGTACAGTTGTTAAGAGCAGTGTTCACATCAGTACAGGCATTACAGAGTAACCAGTTAGCCTTGCACAGATCAATCAGGAAATTGGGTACAGTGAACTTTGAATAATTCCTGAAGAATACCATCCTTTGCAGCTGTCTTGGTGTTATGTTGCTCTAGACACAGAATAAGAGGCCATGATCACTCAAGGCATCTGCAAACTGGCCTTTTGGCTCTTGCTGGTTCTGCTGTAGGTGGGATCCCCTAGTGAGTCCCTATTGCTTAAAATGTCTATGCTCTTTGCTCTCTGTCCTCCTTACCTAAGTACCTGATATGTAGATAGCTCGGGATTCTGTTGGGTCTTCTGATACTGCTTGCCTTTTATAAAGTGGTATGGCATAATATGCTGCCTACTTCAACCATGTCAAAAACTGATGCTTCCTTAGGCCTGTTGTGCATTGCTTACAGTACTATATTAGAATATGCCTTTGTACCTGTGACCCACAACTATGCCTCATGCCATTGCAGAGGACAGACCCTTGCATCCCCTGTAGATATGGTTGTACTAAATTGATTGTAGTAATGTTTCTGTCTTTCCACCAGGTCTTCTTGAGTAAAAATGGCAGAACTCACATTACCTACTACATTATTTTTTCAAGGCAAAGGTACAGCAGGTGCCTTGAGGAAGTTATTATGTTTGGGGCTACTCATGTTATCAGGTGATGTGGTATTAAATCCTGATACTTATTGTAATCCCAATGTCTGCATCTCCAGTGCTGATGCAGTGTGATGCTCATTGAAGGGTCTAAAAATTGCTCATTTAAGTTGTTTGTAGTATTACTGCAAAAAAAAAAAAAAAATTTGAATGCTTGCTAACATTGTACTCCACAGGTATATTTGCCATTAGTGAATCATGGCTTGGTCACAACATACATGACTCTGAAATTCACATGGCTAATTACGAATTATTTTGCAGTGGCAGATCACAAAAAAAGGTGAAGGAATCCTCCTGTATATTAAAGTAGGGCTACATGCCTCTCTACTTCAGCTCATCTTTACTGATGATTCATTTGTGACTGTGGCTCTCTGCAGGGCAGGCACAATTTAGTGGTCTGCTGTGCGTACATTCTATAGGTGGGGGGGTGGTCGGGGAACAGAAGGACATGAGGACCTGCTTCAGTCTGTTAACCCATTAGATTCCATTGAGTTGCTAATACTGTGTGACCTGAATCTGAATTTGTATAAGAAACGACTCCCTATTTGTTAAACAATGTCAGTAGAATTAAATCTGAAACAGGTCATTCCTCAGCCTGCAAGGATGAATACCAAATCTTGCAGTTTCACATTACTGGACTGGTAGAAGACTTACAGAGAAGACTGGGTCAGTTGGCCAGTTTGCAGATGTCTTGAGTGATCGTGGCCCCCTATTCTGTGTATAGAGCAACAGAACACCAAGACAGCTGCAAAGAATGGTATTCTTCAGGAATTATTCAAAGCTCAGTGTACCCGAATTCCTGATCTATGCAAGGCTATCTGATTACTCGATAATGCCTGTACTGATGTGAACACTGCTCTTAACAACTATTCTTCATGACTGAGTTCACAGGGGTTACTGACAAGCACACTCTTTGTATCATTGTGTTAAGAATACTGTCAATAAATGACTCATATGAGAACTACTTGCATTAATACATTCCTGCAACACAACCGTGGCAGTTTACAAGAACACCAAGCTGTAATAAATTGTCTGTAGGCAACTAAGAAGTAAATGCAAAGCATTTCTAAGAGCTGCTAAAATAATTACCGTAGGCAACAGCAGTCCTATAATTATAATGACACGAAAAGTTTTGTAAAAATCATAGATCAGATATCAAAGGGATCCAATGAATCAAATATAGACAATATTAAAATTGGGGACTCTGATTGTATTGATCTGTTGACTGTGGCCAGTTTCTTTAACCAGTTATTCACCAACCTGAGTCCCCAAATTAACTCCCTAACTACTCCCTGACTCGGGTGCTATAGCCACCGAAAGATGAAGCCAACAGTGCCAAGTTTTCACCTCAAGCCGATAATGGAGTTCAAGGACTTCAAACAACTGACCAAAATCAAAACTCATACAACTTCCAGCTGTGATGGCCTGGAACCAAGCTTGACTAAGCTTTTCACCCTAGTGGACAACCTGTTAAACTTGTTCTTTCTCGCTGGGCAAGTTCCTATAGTTGGAAGGCATCCAAGGTAACTCCCATTCATAAAGGTATCCAGAGTCTTTGATTTGCAATTACAACCCTATCTATGAATTTCTGGTCCTCCGTATAGTCCAGGAAAAAATGATATGCAACCAACTAATAGAGTATCTGAAGTTCCATACAATACATAACAATGGTTACCCCTTAGCACGCACTTCCCCATGTTATGTATATGACAATGCCTCTGGCTGTGCTCCTCCTCTATAGCTCTCTGCCCCCCTCTACTCTTCCTCTCTCTTGTCCTCTATTCTCTCTGCACCTTATCCACTATCTCCTTGTAACCTAGCCTCCAAAACTTGTTTTGTTTCTCAGATGCTTTGTAACTCTGTTTAGCTTACACTTTTGTAACCTTGTCCTATGTATTGAATCTGTAAACTGACTTACATGTCTTATGTTTTGAATTGAACCTGATGTGGAACATTTGTGAAAGAGCCCTGGCTCAAAGATATTGTAATCCTAGACCTAATAAATAAATAAAAATAAAATACTCACAACTTAAGCTCATCACTGATTTAGGAGGAACCATGGTGCTTTAACAACATTGACCCAGTTTGCATATGATGTCCTATGAGCACAGGAGGGGAGTATGGTGCAGGAGCAGTGTGTATGAAATTAACTAGGATCTTTGTTCTTTGAATCATGAGCTGCTGCTAAGCAGACCAGGAGAAGCAGGTCTGGATGACCTGTCCCTGTCATGTGACACAAGCTATCTGAAAATAGGTGCCACATAACAAAACTCAGTAGTACTATATCCTCCCCTCTAGAAGTCCAGAGTAGGGTACTGCAGTGATCCATTCTGTGTCCCCTTTTATGTTCTGTGGTCATCCCCCTGTGGTACTGTACATCAAATCTCATTCAGTATACTAATGAGTCTATTCTTTATAAATGTGCTAGCAACAGTCAAGTTTGAGACCCAATTTCAGGACTCTCAAAACTTGACTTGCACACTGGCCATCATATATACACAGTTTTCTAGGAGAGGAAACTGAGAGCACAGTGACCCATAGGTTTAAAAGTCATTTCTGTAGCCTTACTGAGGGCCATGTTAAGGTCCTAATAAGGAGGAGGAGGCTTTTGTAAGATTGGAAAGAGACTATACAGTCCCTTGAAAAATCAGTTTATTTCTTTATATCTAAAGTCATGCTTCAGAGATTGGGCATAGTCTGCTATGCCAACATATGTGCCAGATGGACTCTGTGGAAAGAAAGTTTTAACCCGGATAAGAATAGGGATCAGAGGTAATCTTGATGCTGTGCACATCTGTAACAAGGCACCAAGGGTTCCTGACAATAAAATGAGACTCCATTATTTTTAAAGGGATGACCCCTTCTAGTAGAAGACTTAGAGGAAGCCCCAAGCACTCACTGGTCTACTGCCTGAAACTCTGGCCCCTCAGGAACTATTCCCTCATGTGCAGGGATGCTAGTCTAGCCCATGAGGAAGCAATAACAGTGGTTTCTATCTCAAGCTGTGTAGGTCCTGATACCATTGCTGCTGAGTCAGTCTTTGGCATTGAGGATCACAGTGGCCCACTATTAAAAGGCCTTCAAAAGCATCTTGCTCAGTGGGGTAAATAGAGAAAAAGGTTTACAGATATTCTTCACCAGTCAATGGTAATAGCCAGTATCAGTTAAATAAGACTCTTTATCAGATCCCACCAACTGTGAATGGGGTAACAATGGAATGAGTAACCTTATCAGCCATGCCAAAGTGTGCACAGTAACATTCTCCTGCCTGACCTCTAGACAGTAGCTAACCACTACAGCTTTTGCTGCCAGTGTGCAGTGTCTATGTTCTAAGTTCAGTTAATATAACCCCCCAAAAAGTATAAAAAAGAAAAATCAAACAGAAATGTCCATCCATGGATGAAAACAACTGTGAAAGGCAACATAATGTCGTACATTAAATTTTTCTTTATTTTTGTTATTTTTGTTTGTTTTGTGATACAAACTTGTTTTTCTAGCAGGGGAAATAGTACTGTATCATTTGAAAATAAAGTGATGAAGAGAGATTATTATAATTGCCATGGAAGTAAAGCAGAGACTATGGGGTTCTGTTTGTCTTAAAGTTGGCAAAAGAATAGTAACTATTATGGTAGGTGACACTGGGCCATGATGGTCTTAGTGGGTGTTGCAAACTCGGTCATAAAACCACAAACAGCAATCCACAGCAGATGCATGCCAACCATACCTCCCACAAGTAGGCTATAGTAATTAATATTCATTGTTGGCATTAAGACTTTTTTGCCCTGTTATTTGTAGTCTACTATAACCATGACAATTACTGCTTTAGGAGCTAAACTAGTTGGGCCAATTCTTAAATGAGCCCAAACTCCAAGTCAAACCAAAGTTGTAAACGGCCCACTCCTCTAACTTGTACCACATTCATGTGTAAATAAACATCAGGCATGATGGAAACAAGTTTAGTCATGAATAGAGGAAACAAAGAGCAGGCATAAAATGCAACCCTGAGGGACTGCAATCTGGCAACTTGTTTTGAATGCAAACTGTCTAGGCATACCAATTAAATAATTTACTGCCCAATTTCTTTATCATTTCATCAAAACAAAAACACTGTAATCTGTGTATCACAAATCTGCGGTCTTTGATGTGAAAGGCCTTGAAAAGATCAGTGAATATGGTTTAAACTAGCAAATTCTTACCTATTGCTTGTTGGATATCATCTGCTCCAAAGCTGCTATAGTTAGTGGCATTTTGTGCTCGCCATACGAGCCCTTCTAGCTGCTGAGACGCGGCTGCTGGTGGCCTGGCGCCATTTTGTGTCAGCGTAGAAGTGGAACAATTTTTAACAACTGCCACTACGTGGAGACTGTTGAGACTGTTTTTAATAACTGCCACTATGTGGAGACTGTTTTTAACAACTGCCACTACTAGGATATGATACTTTATTAACTGTTTCTCGGCAGAATTAATTCAGCTTGACCCTACTCAGTCCGAGAAACAGAGGTTGCCTTAAAGGTATCCCTGCCTTAAAGGGAATGTACGTTCTTCAAAAATGTAATTTTAATAAGTATACTCATGCTAATTTGTGTGACCTATATACTGTGTATTGTGCATAGGAAGTTACAGTGCTACACGCATGAGCCCCTTCCGACTAGCTAGCTGAAACAGTAGAATTTGTGGAGACTTATACAGGCTGTGTGTGTTCTTTCAAATCTGCAATTTTAATAAGAATACTCATATATTAATTGTGACCTATATACTGCTTATTGTGCTTAGGAAGTTACAGTGATTCACGCAAGAGCCCCTCCTGACTAGCTCAGCTTCAATTTGTAAAACTCCTAGGTCCTTTTCTGAGCTCACCCACCCCCTCGTTTACTTATTATTTTAAATACCTGTGCCTCCTCATCTCTGGATTGCTTAAATACCTGTGCTCACAACGTTTCTCTTTCCTGTTAGGTGGTCGGCCGCGTGGTTGTGAGGGCTCCGGCTCCGGCTCTCCCCCGCCCCCCGAACTCTTCTGAACCAGGAATCCATGGAAACCGAGGTAATGAATGAGTGCAAGCAAGAGTAAAAGCACTCGCAGGAGCTCACCCTTTCCGGGGATTTTTCAGCTGCTCCAAAGCTGCTACAGTTAGTGGCATTTTGTGCTCACCATACGAGCCCTCCTAGCTGCTGAGACAGCTCTGACCCGCTAGCCGCGGCTGCCCGCCACCCCACCACCACCCTAGGTCTGCATTTGCTTATATAGCTACTGAGATGGTCTTGTGAGCTGAAAATACCTATCAGCTCACTTTACCATCTGCAGCCTATACAACTCCTCCACTAGGGGCCCTTCTGACATCACTGGGATAACCTAGCCACTCACCTTGTTTACTCTCAGCACCATCCTTCCTCTTACATCACTTCTCAGCTTCCCCACTAGTGGCCGTCCTGCCACTTAGGATTGCATTATTACTGAATGCCATCTCTCCACTCAAACTTTCTCAGGACGTGCCAAATTGTCTCCCTAATCCTTGGCAATATTTCTCCAGTGGTGCTAGGAAATTTTTACTTCTAAAAGAGTATCCTGTCTCCTTTTACATATCCTAGTATCTGATACTACTTACTTGCTAATCCTGAGTAACCTCTGGCAAAGCCATTGTGTCTCTCAACTCGGTACTGAACCTCCTCGTCAGACATTAGGTTACACTAGTGTCTTCTTACTAAGGAATCGTTCTCTCTTGTTCCGTAATCTAGGACCCCTTCTAATATGGCCTTCCTAAGCCCATCCCTGTCTGGACTCGGTGGTGCCGAGGTATTTTCTCCCAAGGGGTGCGATGGACGACTGACTTTTCCCCCTCCTCAGCTACCTCATGACAGTCTGGGCAGGATCCTCCTAGTCCTTGGGGTGACATAGAATCAAACCCTGGTCCTATCTCCCCTAATCTTACTCTAAACACCCCTCATGCCCGAAGTGACTTCAGAGTACAAAGGCTCAAAATCGCTCATATGAGACATTTGCAGCCTAAAGACTAAATTCCATGAAGTCGAGGCCTGGGTAGCACTCTCTAAGCCTGTCATATTAGTCTTGGCTGAAACTTGGCTCAAACCTCAGATCCTCCCCATGAAGTGGACTTAGTGGGATACTTTGCTTTCGAAGACAGGACTGGGAAAAGGGGAGGTGGGGGTCGCTATTTATGTCAGCACTGACCTCCAAGCCCAGCGCTGGACTCCCCTCTCATAGTGACTCCCTGGCTGAAATGCTGCTCGTCAATGTACTACTTGGCAACACCAACCCCTTACCATAGAGGTGTCTACATTCCTCTCAATCTGCTGCCTCCTCCTTGGAAGCCATAACTAGCCTCTTTGAAGACTACTCCACGAGGGAAACCATACTACTCGGGGATTTCAATCTTCACTGACCGTCCCTACTCTCCTCCTTTATTAAGAACCCATTACTTGGCTCACCTCTTACCCAAATCATCGACCTCCCCACAAGACACAACACCAAGACTGGAAACCACTCCCTCATTGATTGGATCCTCGTCTCCTGCCCGGGCCGTGTTTTGTCTGCAGGGATTATGGCTGACTTCTTGAGCGATCACTCGCCTACTTTCTGCATATGGTCCAACAAGCCCCCCAAAATTGCCGCAAAGATCATTGAGGTGAGAAACTTCAGTAGGTTTGTACCTGCATACTACCGTACCCAGCTGTTGAACTCCAACTGGGCCCCTATCACCTCTCTCTCCTCACTCAACGAGGCTGTCGAGTACTTCACTCAGACCTTCTTGTCTGTATCTAACACACACGTCCCGATAAAAAGGCTCAGAGTACAGGGCAAATGTCATAAATGGCTGAGCCCTTGTCTCAAACACACCATGCTCCTCCAGGACAGAGCTTGGGGTATCTTCAAATCCTCTGGCAGCCCAGCAGCTTGGGAAAAGTACAGAGAGCTGAGAAATCAGTGCAAAAAATCTTCGAAAAAAGCCAAGTCTCAATATTTAAATGACCTACAAACAAGGCACCTACGGGACCCAAAAAAATTCTAGGGTCACCTAAACCTACTTATTAAGGGCTCCTCAACTGATCAAACAGACTCCCTCTTAGTGGGGGACTCTCTGACAAATGACCCAGCCATAGTTGCTGAGGCTTTCTGTGCCTCCTACTCTACCCCGAGTGGGTCTCCCCCTCTGGTCCCCCATGGGCCTAACCCATACTCTGGTGATGAATGGGCTCACCCTCGGCCCCAATTTCACCTAAAGCTGATCAAACAGGCAGAGGTGCTACCTCTCCTACACAAAATTAAACCTTCTTCCTTGCTAGGGCATGACCAGCAGACCTCACCTCCCCTGGGGGCTGCCGCCTCGGCTATTGCCTATCCTGTCACCTTACTTATAAATAGGTCACTTCAGGAAGGAAAGGTCCCAGAAATGTGGAAGGTTGCGACCATTATACCTGTCCACAAAAGTGGTCCCTGAGACAAAATGGGAAATTATAGACCAATTTCCCTTCTCAGTCCCTTGGGGAAAATTCAGGAAAGGCTAGTCTCAAATCAACTCCAAGACTACCTTGAGCTGCACTCTATCATGGCCGACATTCAGCATGGTTTTAGAAAGGGCCGTGGTACTGACGCTGCGTGTATCCGACTCACTACGGACATCCTCTCCTACATGGACCAAGGTTCCCCAACGGGTGCCCTCTTCATTGACCTATCTAGGGCCTTTGACCTGGTCAACCACAACCTCCTCCTCTCTAAACTCCAGACCTTGGGACTGGATCACCACTCTCACTCTTGGTTCAAGAGCTACCTGAGGGACCATTCCCAAAAGGTCCGCTGGAAGGGCGCACAGTCTGGTTGTAGATCGGTCACTGCTGGGGTACCTCAGGGCTCAATCCTGGGCCCCCTGCTTTTCTCTCTCTTCCTGAATAATATTGAGGGAAGCAGACTCTGCAGCAATCTCATTCTGTATGCTGACGACACTGTCATTTACTGCAGTGACCCACAACCCAGTGTCATCTCAACTAAGCTACGGAATAGTCTCTTCGCCCTTGAGATCTGGTTCTCCGCGAACTCCCTTAAACTTGATGCAAAAAACAAAGCGGTACTGTTTGGATCAAGACAACTGGGTTCTGACAGAGGCCAGCTCCTCCAGATCTGTACCAGCCAAGGAAAAAGAGTCGAGGTCATGCCTAGTTTCAAATACCTCGGGGTCCTCCTAGACCAGGAAATGACCTACCAAGTCCACATTGACTCATTAACCAGTTCCACCCATCAAAAGCTTGGCCTCCTGCACCGACTGGGGAACTTCTTATCCTCTACTGCACGTCGTGCTATCGCTTGCTGCAATCTCCTTCCATCCGTCCTATATGGAGCTCCTCTTTTGCAGTTCCTCCATGAGACAGAATTTAATAAGCTCTCTGTACGCTATAACCGTGTGGCCCATTTTGCCACTAACTCCTCCCCTAGGAAACATCACTGTGACGCCCTAAAAGAGCTAAATTGGCCCTCTCTCTGGCATAAGCTAGCCTATCCTGTTGCCTGCCTAGTTTTCAAGTTTACTTACCTAGGTCCCCCTCCCCATCTCGGAAGACTTCAATCCCCCAGAAAACTTCCCAGAACCCTGCGCTCATCTGCAAGTCACCCTCTCGTCACCCCTAGAATGCACTCAACCCATGGCAAACGTTCCTTCAAATTTGCTGCCCCTCACGTATGGAACTCCCTACCACCTGGTCTGACAACTTCAACCACTCTCACTCAGTTTAAAAATGGACTCAAACTATATCTTCTAAATCTTAGTCTCTGTGGCTGTAACCGTTAGCTCCCTAGACCAGTCCCCTGGGCCCTTTCACTGGTTAATCTCTATCTCTGACTGTACTTGAAATGCTAATGTGGTCTCTGATTTCTGGCTGAACTTATGTACATACTGTATATAATGTGTGAGATTTTAACATATTGATTTTAATATGGATCTGTATGCAAACCCTCCTGCTACCCTTGTACAAATGACTTCACTATACTGTGATGTAACAAATGTAACTAACTTAATTGATGTAATTATTGTTCTTGGTGTCCTTTCTGTAACTAATCCCTGGTCGCCCATGAAAAAGGGACCTTCGGTCTCAGTGGGCTTACCCGGTAGACAAAATCTAAATAAATAAATAAATACTTTAAACAGTGCCATAGAATCTTTGTACTATACATGGGTCTGAAACCAGATTGTTTGTCATTTAATAGATTATTTTGTATCTGACAATCACCAGTCTGGCCAGGCACCAATTCTTCCCAAAACTTTAATACATTAGACAACAGAAATTAGGTGAAAATTAAAAATTTAATTGCAACTTCCAAATTTAAATACAGGTAAAACCTTGGCCTGCTTTCATTTGGAGGGAAACTATAATGCACAAAGACTAATTGACTATATCAGTCAGTGGGTAACATACTAGAGGATCTACATAATGCAGCAATTTACAACAAACACCATCTGGGACTCCTGTCTTCTTAGGATCAAGTTGTAACAACTCAGTGCAAACTTTATTGGTTGATATTTTTTCTAAACATCAAATAAATCCTTATAAAAGAGAGATACAGTATAACATTATTGGAGGAAAAATTGGGGTAGATTGATAAGATCATTCAAAATTAATGAAGTAAGAATTAAACAATTCCCAAATTTCAAAGGGTCAGAAACCTGTTTGCCATTGTGTTCAATAAAATTTGGAGTAGTCTAACCAGAGCCCTTGTACAAAGTGCTAATCAGCTTCCAAAACATTTTTAGCTATTATCAAAAAGTTGTTGCTTAAAATAGTTTTGGAAACACATATTCCTTTAAATGTTTATTTAGCTGATTATTTTGCAGGGAATTCTAATGAACGGAATCCTCTGCTAAGTTACACCTTTTAGCGTTATCCCAGTCCCTATTACTTTGTAATTTTAAGACTCATAGAGTACCATTTTACATTTCTTCCTTTTACTGTCATTCCACAAACTGATGTATGAAAATCAGCTGTATTGTAAAAGTGGACTGAGCCACATGCTTAATTACATGTGAGCCTGAAAATCTCTCTCTGAGACTTGCTGGGGCCCAGTTCTTTGAAGAGGTGAGGATTTTGGCTGCCATGGAGAGAAGATGGGACCCCACCTGACATCCATGCATCTGACTTCTGTCTGATCAAGGAGCCTCACTGACATCAATTGTGAAGGCAGCTACTCACTTGCCTTCCCCTCTGAAGAAGTAGTGCAGATGTAGTGACCCTAATTGTTACAGTGGTAGATGGGGAAATGAGGAAAGAGAAAACTAAAAAATGAAAAACCAGCAGATAGCCACTTCTAAGACACATTTCACCACACCAATCACTTACCAAAGTATCAGATATTAATTTTAAATAAAACAGAAGCCAGTGAAGCAAAGCACTTAATGCTTAAATTGGAATTAGAAAATGGGTACACAAAATGCTGGCCTGTGATTAGCTGGCAGAATTCTGTACTTATACTTGTATCAGGCTACTCTGCCCAGTTAACAGAAAAGAAAAACAGCCAGTATGTGGCTTACCCACCCCTGCTCACAGCTTACCTCACCAGCACTGCAATCCCTCCATCCCTCCACTCTACTAATTTCTTTGCCATCACAACTGACCACTGCTCGCTCGCTCAGTGCTACTCAAACATTTCTCACAGAACACCCCAACACAACTCATTTTATAAACATGATAAGACCCTTCAGGGTGTGATGCTTTGCAGGATACCCACCATTCCAGGGGCTACGAAGGTCATCTGCCTTGTGTGTTTGGCCATGCCCTTGGTCAGGCGGGTATATCACAACACCTTATGCCTTTTTGAATCTTATCACTTATGACTAGTCCAGAATGTAGGGCTATTCAAGATTATAGACTGAGTCAACGTGAGGAGTCCCCACCAGCGGATATTCTGAAGCTACTTAGAGACATGACTCTGTCTGCTGAAGTGTGGAAGTGGAGTGAGTCCATGAAGGAATAGCACATGGCCCATGAGGTTGGATGGGGGAGCAGTTCTGCTTTTAATAAACTGCAATGTTCTCTAGATGTAAGTTAAAAATGTATCTCACCCTGCCATTTTGATTGCAGACTCCCTGGCCTTAAGATGCCTGTTATTTCTTTGCTTTTACTTCATTCCACCAGTGGGAGTTTCCCTGTTAGCAGCTAGCAACAAACTCGGGCACTAGCCACCAAATCAAACAGAATCAAGGCAGCTTTGGCATAAAAAAAATGCTTTATTTTACTGAAGACAGCATCAGTGGTGTATGGTTATACCTAAAAACAGGAGTAAGCTAGCTGCTATATACTTTTACTTCATGAGCACCACCTTCCTTGTGCACACTCTACCTGCTTGATTTGAGTTTCTCTGTTACCTTTAGAACTTCAAAGAATTGGGAAGAAATTACTTAATACTGCAAACCATCCCTGAATGCATTCACATTCTAAGAGCCTTGTAGCTGAAGATTAACCCATGATTCATTTTTTTTCCTGCCTTTTTGCTTTGCCTGTTAAGCAGTTAGTAGAACCTCACACAGAACCATCTCTTTTCTTTTGTATTTGTTGTTTATTCTGCAGTCTCACATATCTCCATCTAAGGTCTCATTTCTTGATCAGACATCAATCTCTCTGTCAGCCTTACAGGGTGAACACTAAACTCTGACCCAGGCTTCTGGCTCTGGGGATACCACACAGCCCCCCCCCCCAAAACACACACACACACACATGGCATGCCCTCCTCCCACTCCCCAGTTTACTTAAAATATTTGTTGTTTTTTTTTCGCTAGGAGGTATCGGAGGGGAAATCCCTGTGCAGGAGATGTGGGGTTACAGACTAACATTGTGTGAAGCAGGTGATCCGTCCCCCCCCCCATTAAGTACCCATGCACCATCCTCTTCTGTGACTGTCCTTCCATCATAACTATGGGGAAGAACATTATTTGGTCACCTGTGACATCAAATAACACCCCTGGCCTTCCACAAAAGAAACTGATGTAGGGCAGATGCCCTCCTTCCCCCAGAGTCTCAGAGCACTGCCTCCCTTCTGCTTCCTAGAGTCCACCAGCCAGGAGTAGGGAACCCTTTTTTTTATGATATGAACCAAAGTCACTCATGCCGTACTAAACCCACTGGGCTGGGACAATAATCCCTTTTTTTTACTTGGAGATAACTTATCTTGATTCTGGGAATTTCAGGAATATTAACGTGCCCCAGGTTGGGTGGAGTGTAGCAGTGCTTGGTTGCTCCCTGATAAACCACAAGAGCAGCATAGGATCTGTGGGATAGTGACACTGTTGGGGGGGGGGGGGATGTCAGTAAGATGTGTTGTCTAAGCTCCTGCACACTGACATAACAGGGAAGGGGTATACAGGGTAAAGCCCTAACCTCCCTCCTCTGGTACCATGAAAGAAGGCAAGGATATGCCTTTAGCATTCCTGCCCCTGCTCTGGAAGGTATGTTCCCCAGTGGTGATGGCAGAATTGTGGGGGCCCTGCCATGAGGGGAAGTCATGAACAACTGGTGGCAAGAGGTGAGAGACTGGTCTAAATCTGAACGAGAAGGCAAAGTGGAGGAAAATGCAAAAATAGAAAAAAATACATGTTATGAATGCTAGTGTTTGCATCTAAATTAACATGCAAGTCTTACGTTATAGTATCTGGACTTTCAAAAATTTAAAAATGAAAAGAGAAACTCTAATGTAATGCAGCTTTCCATAGACTGATTAATCCAGTGACGTTTGAAGAAACAGGGCTATAGTAAAGAGATGTACTCGCATCTGTTACTGACATTCTGAATAGTAAGCTAGTGCATCCTTACCAGTCATATGAGATCAAGATTTATATTAATGGCTTTCTGAGTGACTAGAATCAGTCTATGGATCCATTTATTAAATAATTTTAAAGTGGGTCCTCTTTAGAAGATACTGACTAAAAACAATCAGAATGGTAGTAAAGATTTAAGTGCTGTCTGCTCTGTGTTTGAGTAGGTTTACCAGGTGGAGGAAGTATGTGAAGAGGAGATGAGAGATGGGCAGGAAGAAGGCCTTCCAGGAGCCAGAACCCCAACTCCACCCACTCTGTCTCCATCTGCTGTTCCAGTAATTAGTAGAGAGGAGCTTACCTCTGAAGATATCCTATTAGGTAAGAACTGAAAATACATTAAATTTAGAACAGATTTGTATATGATCTTCTGCAGCTTTTGATTGCAAAGCTTGTACAAGCAGAGGAAGATTTAAAGATCACTGAATACAAAATGAGGATTTTTGCCATTTTAAAAGCATGATTGTAGCGCTTTGCCAGTGGACTGTAATTACACAAACTAGCAAACCTGCAGGCGGTGATTACCAAAATAAGTGGGAGCTTTCTTCTTTGGTCTGAATGTGAACCAAAAATATGAACATTTTGAAAATCATTTTTTTCCCAAACTAGTATTTTAATGTTATTATTGATAATTATTTATAAAAGTATCAATAATTTAAATGATCACTGATTGAGAACTATATCAGTATTACTGTTCTATGATGTTCTGACTCCAGGCCTTCATTAAAAAAGAATATGCTTCTAGCTCTAGTGATTTCAAATTCAGACATTTAAAAATATAATTTATTTGGAAAAAAGGCAAACATATGAAACGTTAGGGCTAGGAATCTATACTTACAAAATTATTTAAAATTAGAATTTCCAATAACTGAAAAATGTATCAATATTATTTATCTATGATGTTGCTAAGACTCACAGCTTTAATTTAAAAAAAACAAATAAGGTTCTGGCCCAAGCAGTGTCAATGTATATGCTCTCCTAAAGATACATTCTTTGAACCAGGCTTACTTCAAAAATGTTAGGGGGATATATATGTCACTTTTTTCAAGTTTATTGGAGAAAAGCTCTGTTGAGCAGGCTCATTCAAAAGGAGATCCTGATTACATAAAGAAAGGTTTGTATACACAGAAAATACTGGCAGGTACAATACAAGTTATTACAAGCAATCGAGAAATAGGTTAGAATAATACATTATTACAAAGCATAGAGAATATATACAATCAGAAATACAATAAATTACAGAGAGGGCAAATAAAGAAACAGACATGGCAAAAGTAGAGCTGATAATAAATGACATGGTTATACAAGTAGAAATCTATCTAAATGCAGAGGTGGGGGGAGAATGGAGGGCACGGAAGCCATATGAACATTAGTAGGAGGATATACGGGTTCTGTAGGAAAACTAGGGAGGAGAGGATGACTGGTGCTGGGTTGGGGGATGAAAGAGGACAAGGAAGAGGACAAAGGAGAGGAGAACGAGGATGAGAGCAAAAGGGGGCAATGGGAAATAGAGGAGAGGGAAGGTCGAGAGAAGATGTGCAAGGGGTGGTATGAGGGAGAGAAGGGGAATTGTCACAGTTCAGTTTGGTCTAGTGCTGGCCGGGTGAGGGAGGGGAGATGAGACAGGGAGAGCCAACTCCTTTGGCAGTTACATATTACCCTAAGGTGTTTGGAGGCCAAGGCTTTGAAGGAATTAACTGTGACAGTATTTGGGAGCTTGAGCAATGCCTGCAAATTATTCCAAGCTGAGGAGAGGGCATAGGAGATAGCACCCTTGCCGAGGGATGTACGAATTCTAGGGACATCCAAGGAGATGTAAGCAGACTTCCGTAGGGAGTAGGTACTGTGTGAAATATGGATGAGGGAGGAGATGTAGCTCGGTAGCTTGTTTAGGAGTATTTTCAGTGTCCACACACAAAGGTGAAGTAATCTTCTGGTGGAGAGGGACATCCACCCCACTGAGGTATACAGGTTGCAGTGGTGTGTCCTAGGTGGCGCCGTGGTGACAAAATGCAGGACACGGTGAAACAGGACGTCGAGTTTGTGGAGATTGCTTGCTGATGTGCAGTTATAAATTATGTCTCCACAGGCAACATGTGGGAGGAAAGTGGCCTGGACTAATCCGAGTCTGACCTCTGGTGAAAAGAGTGCCCTATTTCAGAAAAAGAATCCTAATCTAACTTTAAGTTTGGTGGCAAGGCAATTGATATGAGTAGTGAAGGACAGCTTACTGTCAAGCCAGATGCCTAAGTAAACTTGTCGACAACTTAGAGAGATTCCATGAGGGACGTCTTAATAGATGTATTATTAGCTGTGGTTATTTTCATGGGGAGGCTGCTGGTGTGATTGAAGAACATAACCTTAGTTTTTTTCACATTTAGCAAGAGCTTGGAATCGACAAGGTTACGTTCAAGCTACAGGAAGTCAGATTGAAGCTCGTCGTAGACTTCATCCAAGGAGGGTTTGGAAGTGTAAAGAACAGGGTCAAGCCGCAAAAAAGTGAAGTTTGGAACTGACGATATCGGAGTCAAGGGTGTTACTATAGATGGAGAAAAGTATAGGACCTAATATGGACCCTTACGAACACCTCTTGTGATGGGAGGGGGGTTGATAGAAGGCTGTCAGATTTAATTTGCTGAGTTCTACCTGTAAGATAGCTAGTAAATCACTGGCCTGTGGAGGCAGGAGCACCTAGATTTGAGAGGGCAAGAAGCATGAGGTTGTGATCAATGGTAACAAACGCCTTGCTCTGGTTGAGGAATACTGCTTCCGTTACTTGCTTGGAATCGTAGGCAGTGAACCAGTCATTAGTGACTTTTGCTAGAGCTGAGGTGGTACTATGATTTTGTCTAAATCTGGATTGGGCGTGGTTAAGGAGAGAGTGGTATTGAAGGTGTTCTTTTAGGTGGCAATATATGAGTTTTTCAAGAATTTTGGAAAGGACTGGAAGGATGGAAATGGGCTTGTAATTGTTCAGATCACAGGGGTCACCTGATTTGAAAAGGGGCAGAATATGAGCCGATTTCCAGCAGGATGGGACAGTGGCAGATAAAACTGATAGCTTGAAAATATGAAGAATAGGAGCAGCCAGGTAATAATGTCCAAGTTTAAGGAAAAAGGGTTTGATCCCATCTACTCCACCTCCTTTTTTGATGTCTAACATGCGGAGATGGTCTTCCACTTCCTTTTATGAAACTGGGCATAGTAGAAGGGGGTGTATTGGTGACCGTGGAAGGACAGGACATTCCTGCATAGGGGGAGGAATGAAATGCCAGCCCTGCAGTGGCAAAGTGGGAATTTAGTTGCTCAAGAATCTGGTTGCGGTTATTGATCTCAACTCCATTAGTATGAGTTTTTGGTGGGGACAGAAGGGACAGCTTTACACCCTTCAACCAAATTTATGGTCTGCCAGATTTTGACAGAGTTCCCTTTGGAGTGCTTGAAGGTTTCGATATAATAGTTGGATTTGGCTGACTGGATTAGCTTAACACAGGAATTCCTGGCAGTTGTAAAAGTCTGCCATTCAGCCTGATCCTTTGTTCATCTCGCACGGGTCCAGAGCATGTCCCGGTTGGTAAGGGAGGATTTGAGATCTGGCGTGAACCAAGGGTGGGAGAACTTATGGACTGTGGTTCTAATGAAAGGATCTTGTTTGTCGGCCAGTGATAGAAGGTTTTCGTTGAGGATGGCGATGGATTCCATTCACTTTCTTGGCTAAAAAAAGGCTTTGCCAGTTTATGCGGCTGAGGTCATGGAGAAAGCTGCTTGCGTTGAATTTATGGAAACTGCGCTTGGTGGTGAATCTGGACGAGGAGGGGCCTCTTGATTTGGACCTGGTACAAACTACAATACCATGTTCACTCAGATCATTATGAAATACTGTGGTGCTCAAGATTTTGTGTGGTCGGTTAGCGATAATGACATCGAGAATAGAGCTGTTTGAGCAATTTTTGGTATTAATCCTGGTTGGCTCAGTGATAAGTTGTGAGCATCCGAGTTCATCGCAGAGTTCTTTTAGGCCATTTGCTTTGGGTGAGAGCCAATCTAGGTTCAGATCACCAAGGATAATAGTTTCATTGCTGTCGTGATCTAAAAGGGATTTAAGGGGTGGGATGATTTTGTTGTTCCCAGAAGGGGGTCTGTAACAGCCAGTGATATTGAGCACTTCTGATGAGGATAGATGCAGTTTTAGGGCCACATATTCGAATTCTTTAGGTTTGGACATAGTGCGGATGTCAGAAACTTTGAATTTGAATTTAGAGTAGATGACAGCTTCACCTCCCCTGGTGGACCTGTCTGCTCTAAATAGTTTGTAATTGAGTAGGGAGATCTGTTGGTCGGAGACAGAGCTCTTAAGCCATGATTCCATGATGATGATAAGGTCAGGCCTGGTGTGGGCTGCCCAAATTTGGAGTTGGTCTGTTTTATTCAGCAAACTCTATGCATTGATTAGCATAAGTTTGAGGCCTGGAGTGGAAGCAAAGTCTGAGGGGGAGTAGAGGAGGCAGGGGGGCCCAGGATTAACCTTTCCATTCCCAAAACAGATAAGGAGTAGCATAATAAGCTTTATCAACTTATATCTTGCATAAGCTAGCTCCTTCTGCCTTTGGTTCTGCCCTGAGCACAATGACTGGGGCAGAGGCTTGGAGGGAGAGGATGTGAAATGAAGAGGGGAGATGATGGCAATGAGGGCAAGAGCTGTAGTTGACATGTGTGATAGCAGGATATTCTGAGAACTTGGGATAGGATAGGCAGAGTGCCAGGGGGGAGGGGGTAAGCAGGAGGCAAAGTGGCATGGCAGGGAAGGGAAAAGACTGGCAAGGACTGCTAATTGTGGAATAACTGAGCCCCGGAGAAACTGTGGTGACTGAGTCCTTAGATGAGAAGGGATAGTAGTTATAGCAAATATCAACAGGAGGATCATGGTCGAGAAAGGGTGGGAAGGGGGGTAATAAAAATGAACAGGGGATGGGTAATAATCGGGGTCACTAGAAAGGGTGTGGGTGAGGATTACTTAACAGGGTGGTGGGAGAAAGGTGCCTTTGGTGCTAAAGATGGGGGGGTAGATAGTCAAAGGGAGGTGGGTCAGTAATAATTTGAGGGTAAGGGTATAAGACCCAGGGAGGTTATTGTGCAGAAATAAAACAGAGGAATGCATAAGAATGGGGCTATAAGGAGGCTTTAAAATGAGGAGTGCATGATAGGAGATGGGATAAATGCAAACAGTGCGGGGGGTGAAGACCTGAGTTAGAATTAATATTTAGCAGCGTAAAGATAACTGAGCTGCAGGTGTTTGGGGGTGAAAATTGCGTATTTATAGAGCCTAAATCAGGATCGGGGATTAGATAGTGGTGATGTGGGAAGAGGGATGAGGAGAGTGAAGTAGGAAAAGAGGTAAGCAGAGGATTGCTAGATGGAGTAGAGGAAATATATATTTATACAATAAAGGTGGGAGCTTCTAGAGTGTGATAAATGGAGATATCTTCACTGACGTGTGATAAATGAAGGTATCAGCACAGTGATGATAAATTCTGTTTATCCATACTGTGCTGATGTCACCACTCACTCACTACAACCTGCATTCTGAATGAAACTGCTTTACCAAACAGTTTCTCTTTTCTCACTGAGGCCTGAAAGTTACTCAATTAGCATTGCAAAACACACTCACCTGTATCCCATAGTGTTCCTGAGATTCCCAGCCCATTACTATGCTGATATCAGCTTCACTACAGCCTGCATTCTAAATGAAAATGCTTTACAAAACAGTTTCTCTTTCTCGCTGAGGTCTGCAAGTTACTCAACTAGCATTGCAAAAGACAGTCGCCTATGTCCCATAGTGTTTCTGAGACTCCCAGCCCATTCATAAAAACACTTAGAAAGAGCAGAAAGCACACAGAAACAGGAAAATGTAACAATATTTCTGGAGCTCCCACCGCCATTGTATATATAGCACACATGATGTGCTGATCATGTGCTATGGAAGATATTCTCACTCCTGCAGAGTGAGCTCTGGATACTCTCACTCATGCCTTTGGCACTCATGAGTATCCAGAGCTCACTCTGCAGGAATGAGAATATTTTCATACACCCTGCCCATCATGTATCTCTCCCTCCCTCCTCCCCTCTCTCTCTCTCTCTCTATATATATATATATATATATATATATATATATTACATAAACATATGAAATTATTGATAATTGAAACTTATATCAATATCACTTTTCGATTATGTTGCCCTGACACCAAGCTTTCATTAAAAAAAAAAATAAAGATTATAGCCCTAATGCTAGAACTTTCTAAAGGTATTTTTTTAAGTCTAACTTTGGAACCATTATTGCTAGAAACTGAGCTTGGAGTCATGTTGACACAAATCATTTATGTCTACACAGTTTGGAATTATTGATTTTTTTTCATTTATTCTTTATACTATCCAACCCTCACTCTGCCATCTCCTCTCACCTGCTGTTGAGATGCTGCTCCAGTGTGCCCTCACACATGCTTTCTTACCAAGACACTGTTAGCGCCAGACCTCTTCCATCCTCCTTGTTCCTTCATGTCTTGCCCCTCATTATGGGCACCAAAAACTGACCAACCGAGCATCAGTTTTTGGCACTGGACACAGGGTGGTGGATGTTGGCATTTAACAGCCTCGAGATGGATGGTCAGGAGTGCCATCGTGTTCATGGGGTGGAACTTTTCACCCTTTAATGTCATCCCACCCCCCCAGCATCAGGCTATGGATCCTCATGGCACCGTACTACGTGCTGGGGCTGAATGATGTCGCATGATCATGCACATCATCAGTGCTACCACTGCTTCTGCTGTAGGAATTGCTTGTGCAGTGAGCTGCTTAGCAACTTTCACCAGTGTCAGTGCACAATGCCTTCACATTATGCCCGGTACCCTTCCAGCCCAGGGTGTCACAGTTGGGATTGGGACTCAATCCATGAGTGCACTTCCAGCCACCGTTACCAGGTCAGGTGAATTATTTGTATTTTAAAATACAATCAATACATTTTTAAAATATATTTAAAATTACCAGTACTATTCTACAATATTAATTAACACTGTATTTATTATCACTTATCTGTGTTGTCCAGACTTCTTATTTTGATTTAACAAAATGTCCAGCAGTAGTAAACCATTCTAAGGATACTTTCTTTGAAAAAGGCAGACATCTAAACCACTAAGCTTAGAACTCCCAATCTAGGAGGTGCCCCAGTCTGTCCTTACGAGGGAAAAGGAAATCAGCATGCCTAAAAGGCAGGGACTGCCAGAGAGCATGCCAGGAGATTGGCAGAGCCCCAGAAAGACAGGAGTAAGGTATATATGCTGAGGGATTCAACTTTAAGGGGCACTGAGAGGGAACTGGATCTCACACCCAGTGGTGAAGAGGTGGTCTGCTGCTTCCCTGGGGCAACAGCAGACTTATAACCAGGGTGTTAGATCTCATGGTAGAGGGGGAGGAAAGACCAGATCTAATTATGCATGTGGACATGAATAATCTGAGCAGGCAGAGCAATGAACAGGTTAAGTCAGACGTCTGTGCTCTGAGTAAGGTAGCAAAGTAGAGATCAGGGGCAGTAATCTTCTTTGAGGTGCTACCACAGCCATGCCAGAGTGAGAGAGAACAGATCTTCTTCATGGATATCTCTTGTAGCAGATCACACTTTAGGAACTAAAGCCATCAGGCACCAGGATCACACAGAAACTTTTTTTCTAGCAGTCTACCTGGGGCCATCCACAGCAATGTCATCACACCGATGTTCTCCCTATATAGCCATCGGCAGCCCCATGCTCTCCTTGGTTCTTTTCCCACCATCGACCATCGCACTTTGGGCTCCATGGAGCATCATCGCTTCAGTCCACTGCCAATTTTTAAACCGCTACCATTTTTTTGTTTTCTCTCCCTAGTTCTTTGATCACTTTACTTTTTAAAGTGATTTCCCTGCTTCTTTCCATTAATGCTAACTGGCTCTAACAAGCTTTACTGACACTGTCATCAAAAAAGACTTCCATGAGGCCTGCGTTCACTGTCTAGGCCCTGACCATGATGTTAAGGCCTGTGAGATCTGCTGTGGCTATAGTCAAGCTACGTGGAGGTGCCAGAAAGCCCTGGAACCCTTCCTAATGGAGTAGAAGGTCACTGCCATGGAAAAGGAGCATCAAACTAGGAGCACCTCCACTTCCCTAGCCCTGTCCATGAACTGTCATGCCACCAAAGCCTGGGACAAGTCAGCTGGGAAGCACTGCCACCAGGTTAAGGATGGGCCCTCCCGGGAGCATTGTCGGTTGCCACTTTCTGCATCGACCGTTACAGGGTTGTTGGCCAAGCTGGCAGTGACCCCTGCTGCTGCTCATACCCTTTCAGATACAGGGCTAGCCTTAGCTGCTTTTCCCACTGGTGCTTCTCTGCCCAGCACTGGTTCATCATCAGTAGGCCTTCCCTTTCTCCTGCCAATGATTCCCACAGGCTCTCACCCTTTCTTCGATGAGGGGAACTCTGGCAGTGCGACCCATCAGTTTTTCTTCTGCTGATGCTGGCCCTTCATCATTAGGGCTCTCCTTGCCCCCACCAACATTTCCTCCCCTGCTGAATGCCCCTCCTCCTTCTCAGGAGCCGCAGCTACGGAGCTGCACCAGACCGGTTGTGGTCGGCGATGGTCAGTCATCGTCGGGCTTTAGGCCCCTTCAGCTGATGCACCCGACTGCTTCTGAGACATTGGGGATGCAGATCCCTTAGCTGGTGCTTCAGCCTGCTCCTATCCCATCACTGCTTCAGCCCTCCCTGCTGACGCCGGGGCCTCAGTACCCTCCCATCACTGCCACAGAGCACTTAGCTGATGCCAGTGACCATTGAAGTCCAGACTCTGTTTTTCTCGGTCTGGGACTTCATGCAGAGAGTTGCCTCGCCTCAGGGCCCATCACCAGCAGGGTCCCCTAGGCTGGCTTTGGCGCTGTCACACCATACATTGTTGAGGTCAGCCCCTTCTCGGTCATCAATGTTTTCAGTGCCTATGTCTGAGCCAGGGGATGATGATGATGATTATCGCCCTAACTTCCTTTTACCTGATGAGGAAGTTGAGGAAGACAAGGATGCCAGGCTATGGAGTCCCTCTAACACCTCCACTATTTCGTTGGCGGGGGGAGGACTCCTTAAAATACACCTCACGGTCCCCCTTGGATGACCCGTCCTTCACTGTGGTAATGCGGAAGCTGCAGGCCTCTATGGGGTCTGATGCTGTGGAACAGTACATGTCCTAGTTGAACTTGACTGACTACCTGGATCTGCCAAATTCCCCATCGCTCATCATTCTTCTTATGATAAATACCAGTGTGAATGCCACTATGGCCACTTGGTACAGACCTAACCTGATTCCCCCTATGCCCAGAAAGGTGGACAAGCTCTATCAGGCCCCCCTCTGGGAAGCCTTTTTTTGTGGGGCCCCCACAGGTGGATTCTGTGGTGATTGGTGTGGCCCATGACAGGTCTAAGGAGTCCCAGCACCTTAGCTCTCTCCCTTCGGACAAGGAGTCCAGAAGGTTGGACCTTATGGGCAAGAGGGTTTTTGCCTCTTCCACTTTGGCTATCAGGATCATTAATTATGTGGGCCATATGCTCAGATTCCAGAATGGTCTCTGGAAAATGGCTAAGTCTGTGGCCCAAACCTTCCCAGAGTGTCCCCAAAAACAGGAGATGCTTTTGACCCTCCAGTCAGGAGCGGATGTGTGCAGGCACCTCTTGGAGGCTGCCTATATGCCCTGGATGCTTTGGGGGCCACAAGCTCTTCAGTGCAGATGCACAGGATATCTTTAATGATCTGCAATCCTTGGGGAGAACTTTAAGGTCGATTCACTCCCTTTACCACATCCACCAGAAGAGTGGACAGAGGGTGCCCTTTCAGCATGCCACCCATAGATCCAACTCTGGCACCAGACAGCCCGGCAAGAATGAAGCTGAAGTGGCCCTGCCCACCCCCTCCTCCTCCTCCATAGTGAAAACCCTAAGTAGTGGAGGGGTGGCCTCCGCCAGAGGCTCCACCTCAGCCTGACTCCTTGCCCAACCCCCCTCTGTGTGGTTCCCCAGGATGTGGTGGGGGGTCATGTCTCCCTCCATCTGGCTGGGTGGTGGGAGATCACAACCAATGCCTGGGTGATGTAACTCACAGAACCAGGATATGCTCTGGGATTTTTGGAGATGCCTCCACATCTTCCTCCAAGACCCTCTACTTATACTCCAGCCCAGGTACCCATGTTGCTGGAGGAGATCCTCATGCTGCTGTAAAAATGGGCCATAGAACCTGTTCCCGAAGATCAGTGGAACAGGGGGTTCTACTCTTCTTCCTTGTCCCCAAGTCCACAGGGGACTTGCTGCCCATCCTGAACATACGAAACCTAAACTGCTACATCCAGTACTTGAAGTTCAGAATGTCACCCTTCTGGGCCTGCTGCCCTTGCTCCAGAAGGGAGACTGGTTCTGCTCTGTAGACATGCAGGACGCCTACCTGCACATCAAGGTCTGCTTCCCCTACAGGAATTACCTCAGGTTCCTGTTTCAAGGGGAGCACTACCAGTTCAGGGTCCTTCTCTTTGGCTTGTCTTCGGCACCTCGAGTCTTCACCAAATGGCTAGCAGTGGTGGCAGCGGCCCTCAGGAGGGAGGGACTTTACAACTTCCCTTATCTGGACTACTGGTTATAAAAAGCTGAGTCCAAGGAGCAACTGTCTTTAACCCTGAAGTGTACTATGCAGCTATTCAGCACCTTGGGGATCACAGTCAACCTGTCCAAGTCAGTGTTGACTCCTGGGCAATGCCTCCAACACATAGGTGCCATACTGGACACTGCCCAGGGATCCATCTTCCTACCCCCGGACAGGGCGGAGCACATGATAGCTCAGGCCCAGGAACTCTACAACAGCTGCTATGTCACAGCCAGGACATATCTTAGGATGCTGGGTCTGATGGCCATGGCCATCATCACGGTTCCCCTGGTGAGGCTGCACATACGCATCCCTCAGTGGACTTTGGGGGTCCAGTGGGATCAGCAAACCGATGATCAGGAGCAGAAGGTCCTAGTCATTTCGCCAGTAAAGAAGGTTCTCCTGCTGTGGATGGAATCCAGTCATTTGCTCAACGGGGTTCCTTTCCTCATTTCCTCCCCTCATCAGATCCTCACCATGGATGCCTCGGGGATGGAATGGGGGTGCTCATCTAGGTCCTTTCCAGACTCAGGGGATATGGACTCTGCTCGAGGCTTCTCTCCATGTCAGTGTCCTCAAGATGAGAGCTGTCCTGTATTGGGCCATCTGCTGGTGCAGATGGACAATATTAATGTGGTGCACTACATCAACAAGCAGAGGGGCACCCACTCTTATCACTTGTGCAGGGAAGCAATAAGGGTTTGGTACTGGGTTCCAGAACATGGTCTCAGTCTGTCGGACGTCCATGTTCCAGGTGTCCAAAATATCCTGGTAGACAACTTAAACAGGTTGCAGTCCCGAATGTATGAGTTGGAGTTGCTAACCTTAGTGATGGAAGACTGGTTCAACAAGTGGGGTCACCCAGAGCTGAACCTTTCTGCGTCCCCACACAACGCAAAACTGCTGCTTTTCTGCTTGCTCTCTCCAGGGCTTGGAATTTTCTGGTGAGACGCATTGTCCCTCTCTTGGAAAGGGAGGTTCCTTTACGCCTTCTTCCCCTTCCTCTGATTCAGGAGGTGCTGATCAAGCTCCAAATGCAGGGTGCCACTCTGATTCTGGTGGCCCTCTTTTGGCCTCATCAGATTTGGTTTTCACTGCTGCAACAGTTAGCAGTGGAGCCTGCAGTGCCCTTTTCTCTGTGCCCAGACTTACTGTCACAGGAACAGGGCACCTTGGTCCATACAGATCTTCAGTCGCTTCATCTGCCTACCTGGGTCCTGAAGACATAGCCATTGCCAGGTTTGGTGTCTCCCTGTGGTTGACGTCCTGGTGCCTACCAGGAAACCTTCCACCTGGGTGACTTATTCCATGAAATGGAAGTGCTTTGTTTTGTAGGCAGGCTCCCATCACCTGGATCCTTTCACCTGGCTGGTCAGCCAGATTCCGGAGTACCTATCATCCTTGTCAGATGCAGGACTGAAATACTCCTCATTAAAGGTGCACTTGTCCACCATATCAGCCTTCCATGTGCCCATTGAGGGCCAGATGGTTGCCCAGTTGGATGTGGCCTGTACTTTTCTGAGAGGTATCCTCCACTTGAAACTTCCCACCTGTAATCTAGTCTTGGCCTGGGACTTGAATTTTGTTTTAGAGAAGCTTACTCTGGCTCCTTTTGAGCCCACCAAGACTTGCGTGCTATGCTTTCTGTCATAGAAAGCATTATTTTTAGTTGCTATTACCTCTTCTCAGAGGATTTCTGAGCTTCAGTCTCTTCTGAGTGAGCAGCCTTATCAATTTTCCACAAAGACAGGGTGTCTTGGTGTACTAACCCTACATTTTTGCTGAAGGAGGTGTCTGAGTTTACTTTGGATCAATCCACCCACCTGCCTGTTTATTATCCGGAGCATGCCTATCCAGGGGAAGTATTGCTCCATGCTTTAGATGTGCATTGAATACTTAGACACTACACACACCATACGAAGGACTGCAGAAAGTCCTCACAGTTCTTTTTTATCTAATCCCTTGAGAAAGAGAGCATTCCCGTTTCTAAGCAGTGCCTGTCCAAAGGGTTGGCTGACTGCATTATTTTTTGTTACCAGAAGTATGGTAAGGAGCTTTCCAGGGCTGTTAAGAGCCATTATACCAGAGGCATGGCCACTTCTATTGCCTGTTTCAGAGGGGCTTTAGCCATTGAGATTTGTGCTGCTGCAACCTGGAGTACTGTCCACACTTTCAGAAGGCACTATAGTCTGGACATTGCCTCTATAAGGAGGGCAGGTTTTATCCTAGCTGTGCTATATGGCCTTCTTTTATAGACCCCTGCCTTCCAGCCACCCAGTCTGTTCACCTCTGCAGTACTGCTTGGGAGGGACTCGTTCCTAAGGTGTGACCTGCTGCAGGAGATGTCCTCAAAGAAGATAGAACAATTATGTAAGAACTTACCATAAAAGTAGATCTTTGAGAGAATATCTTGCAGCAGGTCATGCTGTTCCATCCTTCTTCCCCCTCAGTCTCCGAGTTTCTCCTTTCCTGTTTCTCCTTTTTTCCAGGATGGTAATCTTTCTGTTTCCATGCACCTTCTGGCAGGTCTCTTTGTCTCTCCCTTGGTTCCCTCAGGAGTGCATCCTTGGTGGGTGGTCTCCAGCAGGGAACTGAGGAGGGCGCGGGGCTGCCCATGGCTATATAGGGAGGATGTCAGCATAATGACGTTGCCGTTGGTGGACCCAGATAGACTGCTAGCAAAAATGTTTCTGTGTGGTCCTGGTGTCTGAAAGCTGTAATTCCTAAGGTGTGACCTGCTACAAGAGATTCTCTCAAAGATCTACTGTTACAGTAAGTTCTTACATAATTGTTCTTTCCATGTGTTCCTCTTTAATGCATGGCTAAATGGATGGTGCAAGGAAGAGGGATTTTGTTTCTTTCAGGAGTTGGGCCTGACCTGAGTGACTGGAGACTGCTGAAGAGGAATGGCTTGCATCCCAACAAGAAGGGCAGGAGGGTGCTGGTAGAAAGATAAATGCAACACATACTTAGTTTAAACTAGTCAGGGGGAGAGTCAGTGTGACAAGGTACACAAATAATGCCCTGAACCTGGGGTTGGGGGGATTGCCAGCCTCCCTCCACCAAACAACGAAAGAAAGACAACCATACAAAGGGCAAGAAGAAAAAAGGGGGCAGGGCCAGTTGGAGCATGATGTTCACCAGTGCAAGACGTCTCGGTGACTAAATGCCATATCTGCACGTGTTGGTTGCAGAAAGAAACCTTGACCTGGTGACTGTCACGAAGAAGTTGGCAACTCCAAACCATGAATGGAACATGTCCATACCAGGATACTCGCAGTTCAAAAAGGTCAGAAAGAAAGGGTGTGGGAGGTGGAGTAATGCTATACTTAAAGGAGCTAATAGCAGCAATGGAAAGAGACAGCCTTGGGGTGTCAGAAAAACTAGAAACCCTATGGGTGCTAGGTACAGCAGGGACTGAGAAAGAAATTAGGATTGGAGTGGTCAACAAACCACCAGGCGAGGATCAGGAGGTGGATGAAGAACTGGGGAGGTGCTGAGCAAGGCGGCCAGTGTTGACTTGCAAGTTATAATCGTGGAAAGTACTAGAAACCAGCTCCTGGTAAATGCATGCCAAGAAGCATTCCTAGTATCCAGGGCCTGACACAAGAAGTGACTCTACCGGATCTGAAGCTCACCAACAGTGTGAAGATATGATGTGGTAGTCCAGGAACTGCTAGAATCCAATGGGCATAATACAGTGAGGCTGGAGGTCCAAATAGGAACCACTAAAGGGGAAAATAAATAAAGGTATGGGATTTCAGGAAAGCAGATTTTGACAAGATGAGGGACTGTTGGGAAAAAGCACGGAGAGAATAGTGCAGTCACAAGGGGCTGAGGAAAAATATTAAGCATTTAAAGAAGGAATACTAGAGGCAGTAGAAAGATCAGTTGGGTGGGTAATGAAGGGAGCAAGATCAAAAGTAAAAAAGGTGATAAGAACCAGGAGGATGGTGTTAACAAAATATAAGGGAAGCCAAAGGAGGGAGGATAGGAAAGAGTATCTTGAGGCAGCAAAAGAAGTTAGTAGGAAGGTCAATGAGGCCAAGGAAGACAGAACTCTAGCCAGAAAGGGGGAAAAGGCATTCTTTAGGCACATCAGATTGAAGTGAAAGGCCAAATGGGGACTAGAGCTCAAGAGAGTGGAAGGATAGGAGGAGGGAGACAAAGGAAAAGCACAGATGCTGTACAAATACTTATGTTCAGTATTTATTAGGGAGAAGGATGGTCCATAGCTGGAATGTGGGGTAGAGTATGGAAAGAAGGGAGTGGGTGGATGCAGAAGCAGCATGGCAAAATAATGGGGGAAAAAGTATTGGAAAAGCTAAAAAGGTTGAAAGTAGATAGACCTATGATTGGACCTGATGTCTTGCACCCTAAAGTGTTATGGAAGCTGTGGAAGTGATAGCAGTATCACTGGCAGATATAGTAATTTGCTTTTTGGACACAGGGTTGGTTCCTACGAACTGGAGGACAGAAGACATGATCCATCTGCATAAGAGCGGAAGGCAAGATGAACCGGGGACCTATAGACCAGTCAGTCTGATGTCTGTAGTGGGAATGGTAATGGGAGTCCATATTGATAGAGGAGCTAGTGGACTTCCTAGAGGGAAATGGGCTACAGGACCCAAAGCAACATTAATTCATGAGGCAAAGGTCTTGCCAGATGATTCTTATTGACTGGGTGACCAGGGCTGCCAATAAGTGGTGGCGGTCAATATAGTGTACTTATAGGAACTTCCGGTTCTGCCCTCTGAGGAATGGCAGCCTAAGCAACACGCTCCACCCGACCTCGATGTAATATCCCCTCTGTCTGGATCCAAACTACTTCAGATTTTAAACAAAATTAGCCCTACCATTGAGTAAGAGAGGAAATAAGTTGTAAAAACTGGTCTCAGCCCGAAGAAGAGGTAGATGGAGGAGATAGAGGACTGCTCTGAGTCGGAGGCCTCTGAGCCTTGTTCCCAGTGTGTAATGGCATCTTCAGACTCCTGGCGTGGCTCAGCAAAAAGTTTAACAAAATCGGCCAGGGTCAAAAATAAACGAGTAAAGTTAGACATCATATACCAGGAACTGGTGTCCTTTCGTGCAGAAGTCAAGGAGCTCTACAGGGAATTGCGCCGAGATGTCATGCAGTTGGATCAGAGAGCGGATGATATGGAGCAGCAGGGTATGGCTGCCGAGAACAGGGCAAATGACTTGGAAAATGCAGTGCAGCTGCTCAGAGAACAACAGGAGCAGATGGAAGCCAGACAGGACTCTGAGAACAGGGCCCGTTGGAAGGATATACATATATATGGTATTCCAGAGGGTTCTGAGGGGAACAGTGCTAGAGGATTTATAGAAGTATTATTGAGAACAGCTCTGGAACTACCAGACACATTACAGCTGCAGCTGGAGCGGGTCCACAGAGCTGTTACCTCGAAGCCTGCAACCCGTAATCTTCCACCTCACTCCTTCATAGCCCGGTTCAATAATTATGCAACTAAAGAGCAAATCCTCCTAATGGCCTGGCAGAAAATAAAAGTTTTTTATGGTCAAATGAGATATTATCTCGATCGTGACTACGCTCCAAAGACAATGCATCTCAGAAGAGCATATCTCCCATTGCTACCTGTAATCAAAGCTGCAGGGTACACATTTTCTACTCCCTATCCAGCTCATTTGGTGGTTAATTTGCCAGAAGGAAAGAAGGAGTTCCAAACCACACAGGAGGCCAGAACTGAATTGACCAAGATGGGCATACACTTTTCAGATCACCCCCAGGCCTCAGAGGATGCTCCCCAATGATGTCCAAGATGGCAAACGAACTCTAAAAAGTCCCGGGATGGGCCAAGCACTTCCCGAGACCCGAAGTAAGTACTGGCAGCTTACTGACGTACTGGCTTCCCACTGAAAACCTGAAGAAGGCCGGTTTCTGACTGTGGAGAGTTATTCTGCTGAAGTCTCGGCAGGCATTCAGGTACATTTACTAAGAGGGAGATAGGGGATCAGTTCCCTTTAGGGGGTTCCCTACATTTTCCTGCTCTCCTGGCCTTGATTCTAGGCAATAAAAATATATTGTTGAAATCCCTCTACTAAACTGTGCATGGTATTACCACTTGTCTGGTCTGGGCAGAGTGGAGACTTGGGCCTTTCCCCTTCCCTTGGTGCACCTCCTTACTGCTGAGGGAGCAGTGTGGTACCCTTGGACTTGGGGATAAGGTTCAGTTTAATGAATGAAAAGATGGTTGTCATAACTCCTAAGTATAGATTTTTTCCATTTGTTTTGGACTCAGAGATTCCTATGGCCCTTCTTGATTTTTGGGCAAACTTTGTTTAAGTTCCTCGTGTATAGGTATCAAGTGGACAACATCTGTATAGACTTAATTTCTTTATTAGGACATCCAGGTAAAAACTTAAGGATTACTACAAAATGATAATTTTTTTTGGGTTAGACAAATTGGTTGTCTGATTACATAAGTCCTCCTGATATAGATAAGAATTATGGGAGGATCACTTTCAAGAAGTTACAGGAGAAATTTAATTTAAGGCATTGGGTGATTTCCCTATTCCTACTTTTTTGTGTTTTCTGTAGTACAACATTCTTTTTCTTTTGGGGCCGTTCAGGCTCCCAGGAGGCCCTGAGTGAATTTAATTTGAGAACTACCTCCTCTCTTGGGTGGACTATTACTTATAGCGAGGTCCCCTGGAGAGGTATAGGGAGTGTGTTATTAACCTAATCCACCTTGGAAGTCTCAGGTTATAATAAATTTTGGTATAGTAAATCTGAAAAGAAAGCACTTCACTGGACACAATATGATGTAATATTGTTGTCTACATTTTGTTTTGAGAGGGCACAGTTGCCTTTCTGGTTTTACAGTGTTATGTGGTTAAATGGTTTAGTTAATAAGGGGATACTATTTTCTGAATACCGGATATTTCTAATTAGATGTCAAAACATACTTTTCTTTTGGGAGAATATATTTAGTTTCGAGAATTGGGAAGGGTTTTTCTCTTCTGTTTCCAATCAGGACCAGACTTGAGGGGTTGTACACTGCCATATGCATTGGGGGATAAAAAGCAGAGGTAACTTAGGGGTGGACTATGAAGTTTATGGGGGATTGGGGGCAGAAATAAAAGGGGTCTGTCAATTTGATATTTTGATCATAAATCAAAAATGGCAGTAACTCTAGTTAAAGTACTGCCCTTAAACATGAATGGGATCAATAATCCAGTAAAGAGGGCCAGACCGGTCAGTCTTACCTCAGTAGTGGGCAAGATTATGGAGGCACTCCTTAAGGAAAGGATAGTGCAACACCTGGAATCCATAGGGGCACAGGATCCAAGACAGCATGGGTTTACAAAAGGAAGGTCCTGTCAAACTAATCTCATAGATTTCTTTGACTGGATAACCAGAGTGGTGGACCAAGGGGAGCAGTTGATGTCGCCTACCTTGACTTCAGCAAAGCTTTTGACACTGTTCCACATAGAAGATTGATAAATAAGCTGGGTAGGCTCGGGTGGGTCAGAAGTTGGTCAACTGGGTGGCAAACTGGTTGACGGGCAGAAAACAGAGAATGGTGGTAAATGGTATACAGTCAGAAGAGATGCAAGTCACAAGTGGGTACCTCAGGGATCAGTCCTGGGGCAGTCCTCTTCAACATCTTCATTAGTGACCTTGCAGATGGACTAGAGGGTAGGGGTTTGTCTGTTTGCAGATGACACCAAGATCTGCAACAGAGTAGATGATTCAGGTGGGGTGGGCAGAATGAGAAGAGATCTGATAAACTAGCAGAATGGTCAGAAGAGTGGCAACTGGGATTTAATGCAAAGAAGTGCAAAATCATGCACATAGAGAAGAGAAACCCTGAAGCCACCTATAGGCTGGGAGGAGTTGCTAGCAGTCACAAAGGAAGAAAGAGACTTGGGCATCATCATCACTGATGACCTAAAATCATCCAAGCAGACCTCTAAAGCAGTAGGTAAGGCTAGGGGGTGTTAGGGTGTATTAGTAGGGGTATCACAAGTCGTAAGAGGAGGTAATAATCCTCTGTACAAGACACTGGTTAGGCCCCATCTGGAGTACTGCGCAGTATTGGAGGCCACACCTTCACAAGGACATTAACCAAATTGAGGCAGTCCAGAGAAGGGCAACCAAAATGGTGCAGGGACTGCATCAGAAGACATATGAGGACAGATTAACGGAGCTCAATGTGTATACCTTGAGCAAAGGAGGAGAGAGGTGATATGATCGAGGCATTCAAACACCTTAAGGGCATAAACAAGGTGAAAGAGTCTAACATGTTTAAATATAAGAAAAATAGCAGGACAGGAGGACACAGCATGAGATTAGAGGAGGCCGATTAAGGGGAATGTGAGGAAATTCTTTTCACAGAAAGGTGGTGGATGCATGGAATGGATTACCACAAGAAGTGTTAGCTAGAATACAGTGCAGGGCTTCAAACAGGCATGGGATAGGCATAAGGGAGCAATACAAATGACTATGAATAGATAGGCCACTGACAGAGCAAAGGCCGATAGCACATTTATAAGGTAGAAAAAGAAATGGGCAGACTGGATGGGCCTTGCGGTCCTTATCTGCCGTCAACTTCTATGTTTCTATGTTTCTATGACTCCTCCAATATATATGGAGGCAGAGGGTGGACTTGGTTTATTTGCAAAACACCCACCTGTCCCCGGGGGAGCATTTAAAGTTGTCCTCCAGGGGCCATTACTCCGTAATCTCGTCTTCATGTAATGATGGAAAGTGGAGAGGGGTGGCAAGTATGGTTCGTCCCTCAACGCCCTACGTAGTAAAACAGGAATCTGTAGGCCCCAATGGATGCTTTGTGATCATGCAGGGGAGGAAGTTTGGAATGGAGGTGACCATGGCAAATGTGTGTTTTCCTCCTGCTTCGCCTCCCTTGAGGATGAGACATTTCTTTAATAAGCTGGTGGAAATACAAAAGAGGATTTTAATATTAGAAGGAGATTTTAATGTAACAGTATTTCCCATGCTAGATACATCTCACCCCCAGAGACATAGAGTCACGGTTACCCAGAAATTACTCGGGGCTCAGCTACCGGCTCTTGGGCTGGTGAATGTGTGGTGGCATTTTTATACTTCGGCAGGGGGTTTTACATATCTTTCACCTAGGTTCCAGACATCCTCCCGAATAGATTATTTTTTCATCTCCATAGAACATGCAAACCAGTTAAGGGATCTATCTTTAAATGCTTGTTTTCTGTCTGGTCATAGCCCCCTCCTGTTAAAAATAGACACAGGGAAGCCCTGGAACCCTACTTTATGGCACCTAAATCTTTCTTTACTTAAAGATCAGAAGTTTTGTAATAAGATGATGCAGCGCATACCTCAAATTATACAGGACAACCTGTCCCCGGATACACCTTCAGTATTAATTTGGGATACCCTGAAAGCAGTAGTCTGAGGAGAAATTATAGCCTATGCCTCTCAGAAGCAAAAGCAGTGGGAAGGTAGATTTGAACAATTGCATAATAGATTAAGGGAATTGCAGCAGCAGGAGAGACCGGGCAAAAGGGCTGACATAAGGGATGAGATTTGTTCCTTGAAGTCAGAGTTACAGGATATTCTGGATTGAAATGTCCAGTCTGCCTGTATGTATCTGAAGAAATTTTATTACGAAGGTGGACCCATGGGGACTCGTAATTTAGCGAAGCACCTTAGGAGGTTTTGGCAGGCAGCTTGTATACCAAAAATGAAAAATCCACAGATGGGAGGATTTGCCCAGTCAACCTGTGATATATTGGAGGTCTTCCAGCAGTTTTATAAAACACTGTATGCTGATCTGTCAACCCCCCTCTGAAGACCAGATACAGGCTTTTTTGGCCCCCCTCCCTATTCCAAAGTTGTCCCAGCTGTAGCAGGATTCTTTATTACGCCCTGTAATGGAAGCTGAGATAAAAATGGTTTTATCCAAAGCCAGAAACTTGAAATGCCCAGGACTAGATGGGTTTCCAGTTGAATGGTACAAGGCCTTTCTACCCCATTTTTTGCCTGTCATGAGAGGAGCATTTTTAGAGGTACAGGAGGGCACCCCTCTCCTAGCCTAATGGTCTTATGCGGTGTTGTCAGCAATTTTGAAAACAGGGAAAGATCCCCAATCAGTAGATTCATACAGACCTATTTCAATCTTAAATTGTGATTATAAATTTTACATGTCGATTTGAGCTCACCGCTTGAAGCATATTCTCACAGAAATGATTCATATGGACCAAGTGGGCTTTCCGAAATTTAGACAGACCTCTGACAACACCCGTAGAATTATTCACCTTATAGATTATGTTAATAAAAGGTCTTTGCCAGCTACCTTCATGGACCTTGATGCCTTTAAGACCTTCAATAGAGTAGTTTGGAGTTTTTTTGTGGAGAGTGTTGGCCTCATTTGGCTTCCCGGACGAGATGATCACCTGGTTGGGTAATATATACACCACTCCCGCAGCATAAATTAGGATAAATGGGGCTATTTCAACCCCTTGGTATTGGAGGGGAGCACTCGGCAGGGTTGTCCCCTCTCCCCCCTTCTTTCTGCTCTATATATTGAGCCTCTGGCGACAGCTTTTAGAAGATCCAGAGATGTACAAGGTATCTGGGTGGGTGAGGGAGACTATAAGTTAGCTTTATATGCAGATGATATTCTGCTTACCCTTTTAGATCCAGAACATTCACTTCCAGCTGCATGGAGGTTACTGGGAGAATTTGCCAGGGTTTCTGTTTATGAGATTAATTTGACCAAGATGGAGGTATTGACTCTGAACTTCACCCCATCCCAGTCCCTTAAGAAACTACTCCGGTTTAGATGGAGGAGTACAAAAATTAAGTATCTGGGAGTAAATTTACCCCAAAATCTGCAGAACTTAAATCTTATAAACTTCAGACCTTCACAGATGGGCAAGATTACGTCTCCCCTTTTATGTTAGAATAGACACAATTAGGACTAATATTTTACCTAGATTGTTATACCTGTTCCAGACAATCCCCATGTTTCCCCCGGCTTCATATTTTACCTCCTGGAATAGAATGTCAGCAAGATTTGTCTGGGCAGGACGTAAGTCTCGTATTAGATGGTCCATTCTCCAGCTCCCAAAAGATAAAGGAGGTTTAAACCTCCCTAATATACTCCATTACACCTATGCTGTTATTCTTGGAGTGCTATTAAGCTGGCTGAACCCAACTTGTAATGCAATTTAGAAACAAATAGAGTGTGCACTCAGTGACTTTCAGGATGTTTCACGGGTGGTTTTCGCACCTTTGACATCTTTACCCAGATTAGGAGGTTTCTGTATTGGGGCTCAGCACACTTTACAGACCTGGTATAAAATTAGAGCTTTCTCTGCCTTAGCCCCAGTTTTGTATTTTCTATGGTTACTCAGATCAGAAACCACATTTTTACCTGTCCAAATTGATTACACTTTCCAGTGGTGGCATCAGAGAGGTCTTTCTTTTATTTTTCAATTTTTAGACTCCAAGGGAATTGTTCCATTCTCACAGCTATAGGCAGTAAATGGCTTGACCAATAGAGAATACTTTAGGTATCTACAGGTTCAGACCTTCTTGATATTTAAAGGCCCAAAGAAGAACCGCCTCCCGGAACCCATACTGCTTCTGTTAAACATGTTCATGATGCTTTTACGTGGATTTTATGTGGCAACATGTAATTGGGCTCTTATACAAGAGACTTAGGAATATTTGATACACTCAACCAGAGGAATACTGGAGACCTGAAGCAGGGAATTATAAGACCCAGTTCCCTATGATAGCTGGATAAAGTATGCTCACAAATTCTTGGGGGTATCTTTAGCCCCATATTGGCAAGAATTTGCCTGGAAGGCACGTTCTCGCTTTTTTAATACACCGGCAAATTTGGCAAAATTTCTCCTCTCTCTGATAGGTTGTTGCTGGAGAAACTTTGGAGAGCAGATGGCCAATCAGGTCCATATTTTCTGGTCTTGCCCAGCATTGAGGCCATTTTGGCAGGAAATTGCAGATTTCTTTATTAATTTGCTGGGCGAGGAGATGGTGCTTACCCAAGAATTGGTTCTCCTCTCAGTCCCACCAGAGGGTCTTCGTATCCAAAGGGGTTTTCTCCTATTCACGTATATGCTGGCTGCCAAGACGGCAATTACTCACCTCTGGAGGAAGAGTAATCCTCCTACAACTCAGGAATGGTTTAAAATAATGATAGATTTGTATTACATGGAATGGTTGATAGTCAAGTGTAATAATAGATTCACACAATTTAAACTTAGATGGCGCCCTTGGTTTTCTTTTATTTCTGAGCGAGACCCCTCTTTTGTCCTATGAGTGAAGTTGGGGGGAGGGGGTAGTGGGTTGGATTGGATGAAGGAATCTGGCACACATCCCAGATAGTTTACCTAACAGAGAAGCTATAAGTCTGATTAATTTAGCTTGTGTTTTCTGTTCTGGATTAAATTAAACACTATCGGTATTGCTAACCATAAGTAAAATTATGTATTTATCATGGTACCCCTTATTGTTATTTAATATTGACAGGATTGATTTTCTTTTTGTAAAAATCAATAAAAATAAATATTTAAAATAAATACATATATAGTGTACTTATGTTTCAGCAAGGTCTTTGACTCAGTCCCCCATAGGACAGTAGTCAAACAGCTAAGAGACTTAGGTTTGTCGGCTTAGGTGGAAAACTGACTGAGGGGAAGAATGCAAAGGATCACAATAAACTGGGAGTTCTCAGAAGTAAGTGGGTTGCAGGTGGAATACCTCAGGGATCAGTTCCTTGTGCTTTTCTATGTGTTCATTTGCAACACAGAGGAAGGCATTAAGGGCAAGGTCTGCTGTTTTGCAAACGACACAAAGATATGCGCAAGGTTTGACACAGAGGCAGGGATAAGGGAACTCAGGTAGCATCTGGATAGGTTGGAAAGTTGGTCAAAGATCTGGCAGCTGTCCTTCAATGTAAAAAAGTTTAAGGTGATCCCCATTGGGAAAAGGAACCCAAGAGTGCTTTATAAAATTGGGGGGGGGGGGAGTGGTGCTGGTAAGCACCATGGAGGAAAAGAACCCAAGGGTCATGATATCAGAGACTGTAAAATGTACTGCACACAGTAAATGAGCTGTGTGGTTATATAGATATATACACACATATACGTATGACCTGGGAGATATATATATACGTATACATACGACCCGGGAGAGTACAAATCATGGAACAGGTAAAAACAAATACATATACAGTGTTGTACAATAGGAGATTCCAAACAGTTATATAGAGGTGCAAGTTACATAGTACATAGAGGAGGTACATGTCACACCGTATAATAGGAACACAACAGACAAAAAGGCACAATTTACTATTAAGAATGTACAAAACATGACAGTGCTGTTTGTAAGTCAGCAAGGAGACAATTCCCAGGCAGAGACAGGGAACAAAGTGCGTCGCTGCAGCTGAGGAAGAGTGGGGATGGGAGGAATCGAGAGGCCACAGGGAAATTTAAGTGCAGGACAATGGTAGATTTGCATGACTCGTGAAGCTAGGGACATTTGCAGTTGTCAGGGGAGGCGAGGTAATTGGAGAGGCCTTTCTTGAAAGTGGGGTGGGATTTGGAGTGCTTAAGATCAAGTGTGAGAGAGTTCCAAAATTTGGGAGCATAGAAGGAGAAGGCAAGTTCACCCATCCTGGTAGAGTATTTTGGGACAGGTAACAGAACTGAAGACATGTAATGGAGGGAACGAGGGCAGTCCATGAGGATGAGCATAGCAGCACGTGTGGAGGGGATAGAAGAACGAATAATGTTGTCAGTCAGACAACCTAATGAATAACCCTGACGTGAGGAAGGAGACAACCAGTGGAGGTCAGAGTAGAGAGTACAGTGATGCTTAAGACGAGGAGCAGATAGCACAAATCTACAGACATTGTTGAAGGCACTATCCCACATTTGCAAGATGCTTGCCTGTGCCATAGCGAAGACAGGCAGAGTGTAGCAGAGTCTAGGGAGGAGAAGGTCTTATATATGTAATAAGCCACAACATGGTGTGCAGTAAAGGATTTTAATGCACACCAGGGGCGTAGTAAGACATGAGGCTACCCTGACGTGGCTTGTCAGACATATAAAGTGGCTCAGTTGTACTTGGATAATAATATAATTTTAAAAAAAGTTGTGGGTTTTTTCTTGTACTAAAAAATAATTTTAAATAGTAAACATTGAGAAAATAGTTCTATTTGAGGTATGTGGCCAGCAGGTGGTGCTTAGTGGTGGGCGAAGTGACAAAACTTCACTACTCAGAGTAATCTGTAATTCTGACCATTTTTCGGGCAAAATGTGAAATTTTGCCTTCCATGGTGAAATTTCACCTTCTGTGAAAATTTGCCATGAAGATGAGGAGCCCCCTTACATGAAGAGTGAAATTTTGCATGAGTAATTTCTTGGCGAAATTCCACAAGTGCAGAGAAATTTCACGGATTGCTCCGTGTGGTGAAATCAGCCACTTCGCCGCAAATTCACTGCATCTCTAGGGTGCTGTGCTGTTGTGCTTGCAGAGCAGGGAAAACTGCAGGTAGCGTGTACTTTGGGAGTTGTGGTTGTCAGCTTGGGGGAACAAGCATCAATAAAGAGAGCCCCTCTTCCTGTGATCAGTTCCAAGTCGCTCATTCACCAAGTCCACTCCCCTGCCTTGATACGATCGGCTGCAACTCACTCAATCAGGAAGACTGCCCCATTGCTCCATTCCTCTGTTTTGCTCGGTTGTGACCTGCCTGCTTCAATGTTTCACAGTAAAGAGGTTAGATGTTTAAAAGGATTAACTGTAAAAAGATTAACTGCAAGACAAAAAATGACTGTACAAGTTGCGTGAGGGGCTGATGAAAGATCCATTATTGTATGGCTAATTTTTTGTGTACAGGTGGTTTTCGTGGTATGAGTGAAGTTGTCACTCTCTTGCTCTGCTGTGCTGCACCCCACCAGTCTCTGTGATTTAAATAGCGGCTTATCTACCGCTGCCTATTCTTTACTGCAAGTTGCTGCCTTGCTGTTTTTTGGCCAAAATTGGGTATGTGAAACTGTATTGAGGTGGCATTAGAGAAACTGGTTTTATGGGTAGAAAGAGTATGGGCTCCACCGGACCTGTGGTATGGTGCTTAGCGGGAGAACTAGAAAAAAGACAGTTGTTTTTGGCAAAGGTCACAGTCTGTAGTTTAAGCACTCAGGACTTGAGATTGTTGATTTAATTATTGGGAATTGTTTTATAAGGTGTTACGTGTGTAGTCAGTGTAGTTTGAGTTGCTTTCTAATACTGAGGTAGCAAACGCTAGAATTTTCAATATGGTAGCTACTGAATTTTTTTTTAGTTTCTTTTTGAGGTTTAGTGATATTGTTCAGTAAGTAGGTTTTTTGGGGGAAGAAAATGAGATTCAGTAGCTGACCTTGCGTTTATAGAGAGTTACTGTATGGTCAGCTGATGTCCATTGACCAATGAAATTACTAGATTTTTCCTTTTATAAATCAATAAACAAATAAATATCTTAATACTTAGAAGGCTTCTCATAACTGTGTTTATCAGAGCAACTATACTAATAAATCGGCGACTATGGATTTATTAGTATAGTTACGTTTGTCATCACTGATTTATTAGTATCGTAACTACATCATCATGCCAGCCGCCCCCGCCTGCTGGCATGACTTCCTGTACATCAAACTCAAGATCAGAAACACAGAGACACATTTCTCCCTTCTTACCCTGACACAGCTCACCACACTAACACCACAACCCACACCGTTCTTTATTGTTTTTTTTACTTTCGTACAAACTTGTCAGCATCACTGTCTCCTAAAAGACAAAAAAGGTACCTTTTCTTTTCGGCTTCTCGCTGAACTGTAGTCCTCCCCACACTGCTGAGTCCGTCACTTCCCACTCACTTCTAACGTCCCCAGCCTCCCAGCCCATCAGACGGAATGCAGTGGAATGCATAAACAGAGATTAACTTGAAATGCAAATAAAGTTAATGAACCAAACTTTTAGTTGTCACCCTTCTGTTCAGGAAATTTTTACCACATCTGTGATGTGTGGTGTGGCACGGGGAAGGAAAGGGGGTGTTGGGAATAGTGAACGGGGCATCAGAAATGTTTTTGCATGGGACGCTGTTAGAACAAAAAACACTTTTGTATAAGTAAAATGTTTACTACTTAAACTGGCCCCACCTTTTGACTGTTTTGGCCTGAGATAACCTTTGTA
Organism: Neoceratodus forsteri; assembly: GCA_016271365.2. NCBI lineage: Eukaryota > Metazoa > Chordata > Ceratodontiformes > Ceratodontidae > Neoceratodus > Neoceratodus forsteri. The sequence goes on from CM028137.1 coordinate 731,548,646, forward strand.
AACTCCCTGGACCACAGATTTTGTAGAAAATAATAGTAATGCTGTGACCAATTTCAAAGCCTCTTTCTGCCACTAAGAGTTGAGAATTAAAAGCGGTGCTACTGTGGAATCAGTTTCACAGATGGCAATATTGTTACTAAGGAGAAGATTAAACAGAAGCAGTGGAGTCTGCAGTCTCTCTACTGCAACATCTGGAAATTGCTATGGTAAGTGGAGTCTTAGTGTTACTATTTGCACATAAATAGGATAGTGAGTGTGTCAGAAAAAACAAGCTGGTGCCCAATGAAACATACTCAGAAGGGCTTTAGTAGAGGCACATGAAGTTTAAAATATGTGATGGTATTGATTTGTAGTACTTCTCTGGGGAAACATTCTGTTAAAAGTATGTATTGATATGACTTTCCTCTGATGAGTTTATACTAACAGTAAAAGGGGTAGCATTTATAAGCTTTGTGAGTAGTCATATTGTGCATTAATGCAGTCTTGTTGATCACTCTTACCACTGTGAGAGTGGTTTTACTTGCGTTCTTCAGGCAGTGAGAACAGCCTAGCAAGGCTTCGCTATTCTGACCTCTTAATAACGCAAGTGAAAACACTCTTATAGTCTTAAGAGCAACCGATGAGATTGTGTTCATATATTATGAATCCCCTGTAATTTTCTGAGTCTGGCGTACTTGAGTTATGTAAAGATTTGGTGAGTTTTCGTCATTTGGAACAGCTGACAGATGCACCCGAGCTGCCATGAAGCAGTACACTCAATGTGAAAGCCACTCTTCACTTTAGAATATTGGTCTGTCTTGCAGAGCGTACACTAAATCTGACTGGCTGAGATTTATAAGCAATGAGCTGGGGGTTTACAATGTGTTTCATTTTTCGGCTATACACAATTGTGCTTCTGTTTGCACTCTTCATTTTGGTACAAATAGAATTTTTATTACTATCAGTACATATACTAGGGTTACATTTATCAACGATTAAAAGAATACAGAAAGGTTTTAACTGGAATACAGAAGATTTATTGATCTTCTTCAGGGGTATCTCAGACATCAGGTTACACGATAGGAAGCCTTGCTCGGAGACAGGGAATCCACACGGAAGATTTTCAGCAGTACAACTGAGGCCACCCACACCATCGACATCCACCGACATCAGCAGCCCTATATAGGCATGGGTGGCCCCACTCCCTCCTCAATTCTTTTCCCCCATTGACTTGCAGGCACAGTCTCCATGGAAGAGCCGTTGCAGTGTTTTGCTCCTTTTTGAGCCTACAGCCAGTTTTCTTCAGTTTCTCTACAAAATCTCTTTTAGAGAATTTTCCTTTTTTGTTTATATCGAGAGTTAATCCATCCTCTTCTTCTGTTTTCCAGCGCTGCCACTGCAGGAAGAAGATTGCCTCTACAGATGAACATTCCATTTGTGTCTGCTGTCTTGGGCCAAACCACAGAGTTTCCGAATGTGAGCTCTGCCAGAAATTCAACCAAACAACTTTAGGCGATACAAGAAGGCTTTCAAGAAATTCCTGATGGAGCAGCAGGTAGCCAGCTATGGGCAGTGGTCCTCTGGGGCCCAGCCACTTCATCGCTCACTGGGTCCAAGAGCTCCCAGGCCTCCAAGGCCCGAGACAAGTCCTTGAAGAAAAGTCACAAAAAGGACTGGGATCACGACCTCTCCCCCCGGCAGCCATCCCCTTCTCCGTCAGCCTCTCCTTCATTAGGGGGCTCTTCATCAACAGCCACTGCCTCAACAAAGAGACCAGCTGTCTCTATTCCTGCCAGACCCCTACTGACAGCTTCTCTGCCTAAATCTCTGGCTGCCTGGCCGTTGAACCCCAGCTCATCAGCCCCTCCTCCGTTGATGGACTCATCAACGACGGTCACCATGTTGATGCCTACCCCTTCCTCTCTGAGGGCTCTGGGCTTGTCGGGCTCTCAGGTCGGCGGTGTCTGTGCCATTGAACCCCCCTCCGTCGATGAAGACCATGGACCTGAATGATGGCTTGGTTAAATTTACCAGTGTTCTGATCCAGCCATTTAGCAGCTTCAATAGGCCGTTGTCGCCGCCACCGTCGATGGTGCCTTCGTCGTCCATGCCCATTTGCCACCCAAGAAAATCTTCCCGTGGGACTCAGATGACTGCTCTGATGCCAAACCCAGATGTGGAGATCGACATCAAGGAGGAGTACCACCCTGACCTCTTCCTCCCTGATGACATAGAGGATGAAGAGGAGGAGGAGGAGGAAATCCTCCTTTCTGAGAAGTCCACTGCCTCTTCGGTTAGTGAGGACTCAGTTAAGCATACACCGAGTTCTCCCCCTGAAGATGCTACCTTCTATAATGTCATGAAACAGCTGTCTAACACTATGGGCTTTCAGATTGAGGAGGAGGAGGATGTCACCAGAAAGGACCTGGCTGACTACTTGGAATTCCCTGATTCTCCACCTAAAATTATCCCTCCTATGCTGCCAGCCCTGAAAAATGCCACTACGGCAGCCTGGCACATGCCAGACATGGTGCCAGCTATGCCACACAGGGCACACAGGTTGTATAATGCCCTCCCAGAGCCTCCCTTACTTTGCAGCCCAGGCTGAAGCTGACTTGGTTGCCATTAAGGCAGCCCATGACAGGTCTAAGGTGCCCAAGCACCTTAGCTCCCTTACCCCAGGCAAGGAATCCTGCAGGATTGACCTCTGGTGTAAGATGGTTTATGCCTCCTCTACCTTGGGTCTGAGGATTGTAAACTATCTTTCACATATTGTCTAGTTCCAAAATGCCAACTGGAGGAAGGGAAAGGCAGCTGTCCAAGCCCTCCCTGATGGCACCTAGAAGCAGGAATTGCTACAGTGCCTGCAAACTGCAGAGGATGTCAGCAAACATCTTTGGGCCCTCTATGATTTGGCCAATATGGTGGCCAGGGCTGCTGCCACAGGCATTTGCCTTCATAGGCATTCATGGCTGTGGGTCTGTGGCTTTGCAGCTGATGTGCAAAAAAACATGCTCAACACCCCATTCAATGGCACCAGGCTCTTCAGCCCTGATGTCGAGGACCTCATTAATGATCTACAGGCCTCTGGCATGGCCCTTAAGTCAGTATACTCTCTCTACCACTCTCAACCCCATGGTAGGGGATGCTCTACTTTTTGTAGACAGGCCAATAGACCAGGCTCCGGCCCCCGCACCCAGAGTAAGTGCATAAGCCCAGTCTTCCTTGCCTGCCCCCTCTAACTCTGGAGTGGTGGCCAGGCACCCCAGAAATGATGGACCAGCTTCCACAGCTGGTCCTGCATCAGCTTGGCTCCTTGCCAGACCCCCCTCCACTGGCCCAGACCCAGGAGGTGATGGTCGGAGGTCGATTCTCCCTCCATCTGAATCAGTGGAGAATCATAACTTCAGATGTGTGGATCCTACAGATTATAGAGAGCAGTCATACCCTGGATTTTATTCAACAGCCTCCAGATACCCCTCCTCCACCTATGCCCTGGCCCACTTGTCTGTTCTCCTGGAGAAAGTGCAGTCTCTGCTGCACAAGCAGGCAATCAAGCTGCTGTCAAAACGTCAGAGAAATCAGGGGTTTTACTCCAGGTTCTTCCTGGTCCCCAAAAAGACTGGAGATCTGAGGCCCATTTGGATCCCAAGGACCTCATTCTCTGTCCAGTACACAAAGTTCTGAATGGTAACTTTGCCAGGCCTCTTGCCCCTCCTCAAGACCGTGGATTGGCTCTACTCACTGGACATACAGAACACTTACCTGCACATTGCGGTCTTTACTCCACACAGGAGGTTTCTTCACTTTGCCTTTTAGGGCGAGCATTACCTGTTCAAGGTGCTGCCCTTTGGCTTATCCGCTGCACTGCATGTCTTTACCAAATGCTTAGCAGCCATCGTAGCAGCTCTCAGAAGAGAGGGACTGTATGTCTTCCCTTACCTGGACGATTGGCTTCTCAAGGCCCCATCCAGGGATCAGCTGTGGCTGACTCTGGAGCGTACTCTCCAACTTTTACACTCTTTGGGCATAACAGTCAACCTGCCGAAATCTATTCTAGTACCACCCCAAAGACTGCAGTACATCAGGGTGGTTCTGGGCTATGAGCAGGGGAAGGCCTTCTTACCCCAGAACAGGGCAGAATCCGTTATAGCTGATGCTCAGGAAGTAGCTCAGAGTCAATACATTCCTGCCAAATTGTATATCAGGCTCTTGGGTCTTATGGCTGTGGCCATTCCCACCATTCCACTGGCTAGGCTTCACATGCGCATCCTTTAGTGGACCCTCAGAGTGCAGTGGAACCAGCAAACAGATTAGCCGGACCAACTAGTCCTGGCCTCCTCCCCAGTCCGCAAAGTTTTGCAGTGGTTGATGGATTCCTCAAATATTTTTCAGGGAGTCCTTTTCCAGGTTTCCTGTCCCCAAGAGATCCTCACCATGGATGCATCTGGTGTGGGCTGGGAAGCCCATCTCAGTCCCTTTCAAACCCAAGTTTCGTGGTCCCAGTGGGAAGCTGCCCTGCATATCAATGTCTTGGAGATGAGTGGTGCTCTATGCCTTGCAGGTTTTTCAGGAGCATTTGGCTCTGGGTCAGCTTCTGGTGCAGTCGGACAACCTGAGTGTTGTCTATTACATTAACAGACAGGGTGGTACTCACTGATACCCCCTTTGCAGGGACGCCATGGGAGTGTGGTATTGGGCACTGGAGCACAATCTGACACTCTCGGTGGTCCATGTGCCAGGCATCCTAAACACCCTGGTGGACAGTCTCAGCAGAACTCACTCCAGCTTTCACAAATGGGAGCTTCTCTCATCCATAGTAGAAGATCTGTTCAACAGATGGGGTCATCCAGAGTTGGACCTTTTTGGTTCCCCACTCAATGCAAAACTGGCCAGTTTCTGCTCACTAGATCTAGGGCCTGGTGTTTTCTGGGGAGACACATTGTCCCTCTCTTGGAGGTGGAGATTTCTGTATGCATTCCCTCCATTTCCACTATTTCAGAGGATGCTGATAAAGCTGCAAATGGAAGGGGTCAGCATCACTCTGGTAGCTCCATTCTGCCATCGCCAGATATGGTTCTGTCTGCTTCAGCAGCTGGCGGAGGAACCAACAGTCACTCTGCCCCTTTGCAGGAATTTGCTGACCCAGGATTAGGGACCCTGGTCCATCCCAACCTCAGGTCCCTCCATCTGCATGTGTGTCTCCTGAGGACATAGCCATCGCCAGGTTCGGGGTCTCTAACATGGTGGCAGACATCCTGGTGACCTCCTGTAAGCCATCCACCTGTGCCACTTATGCCATGAAGTGGAAGCGGTTTGCCATCTGGGCTGCCAAGCATTCCCTAGACCCTTTCACCTGTCTTGCGAAGGATGTCCTGGACTACCTGATTTCTTTGTCTAACTCAGGCCTCCAGTGTTCCTCTCTCAAGGTCCACCTTTCGGCTATTTCTGTTTTTCATGAGCCCATGGGTGACTGCACAATTGCTCATCTGGATGTTTCCTGTACCTTCGCTAGGGTATCCTGCATCTGAAACCCCCAATGCATTCCCCTATCCTAGCTTGAGACTTGAATTTTATTTTGGAAAAATTGTCCCTGTCTCCTTTTGAGCCAATCACAACTTGCGATTTTCACTTTCTCTCTCAGAAGACATTATTTTTAGTTGCAGTTACTTATGCTTGAAGAATTTTAGAGCTTCAGGCCCTCTGGTACTAGGAACCTTATTTGACTTTCCACAAAGACAGGGTGTCTTTGCACACAAATCCTAAGTTTTTGTCTAAGGTGGTTTCAGAGTTTACGCTCAATCAGTCTATCCACCTTCCTATTTATATTCCTGAGTGTGCCAATCCAGGGAAGCTCTGCTCCATACCCTAGATGTGTGCAGAACTTTGAAATATTATCTGCTTTGGACTAATGAGTCCAGAAAAGTCTAAGCAGTTGTTTGTTTCTTTTGCCCCAGTTAGAGAAGGTGCTTCTGTTTCTAAGCAATGTTTATCCAAATGGTTGACGAACTGCATTGTGTTCTGCTTCAACAAATACGGCAAATAATTGCCTGGTGCTGTCAAAGATCATTCCACCAGAGGTATAGCTACCTCTGTGGCTTGTTTCAAGGGGGTCCCAGCTGCTGACATTTGCGCTGCTGCCACCTGGAGTACAGTCCACACTTTTACCAAGCATTACAGTCTGGACATTGCTTCAAAAGCCTGTGCAGGATTTGGCAGGGCTGTGCTACAAGGACTACTGTCTTAAGTTTATGGGGTTTCAGCCTCCCAGACTGTCTGTTTTTTGCACTTGTCACTGCTTGGTAGAAGAAGAAGCCCTGTCATCAGAGATGATTGCCAGTGGGTGGCTCAAGACAAAACGGATGGTAAAGGATGACATCTGGACCCTACTGAATCAGATGTCTCACAGGCCTCCAATTCCCTGGTTTCTATAGGTCTGGACCATTCATTGCCATGAAAGGGGACCAAAACAGCAAAAAACTTGGATATGATGCTGAAGGAACTTGGAGACTTTCATGCCACTATATCCACAAGCTAGATGCCGTCAGCACAGTCTTTAAAACTCCACAGCGAAGGGCCAAAGAGACAGATACCCAGCTTACCACAAAAGATCACTGCATGGACCAGCTAAAGTGGCTTATTCTACAAATTGTTGACACCCAGACCAAAATACAAGACAGGCAGGATGACACAGAGAGCAGAGCCTTCTGTAAGAACATTTGCAACTGTGGCTTATGTGAAAATACAGAGGGCTCTGATATCAGTGCCTTCCTGGATCGCTTCCTCAAGGAGATCCTGTAGTTAAACCCAGCATTCCCCCTGGAAATCAAGCAGGCTTACTGTGTGCTGGGGCCCAAGTCATCGGACCCAAGTGCACAGCCCCACTCAGTTATCATCCTCTTCAATAAATATAAATCCAAGCAAGATCTTTTGCTATGGCATGGAAGCTAAAAGAAGTTACATATCAGAACACTAGGGGTTACTTTGATAACAGTTACCCACCACTTACCATGAAAAAAAGGAGACAGTACATCAATATCTTACAGGCACTACGCAAACAGCAGCTCAAGTTTCAAACCCTTACCTTGTGGGCCTACTAGTGCTTTTCCCTGAGGGAGAGCATATATTTGAGTCTGCAGTGAAACCACAGCTTACCTGAAGGAGATGGGCATTCTAATTGAGCGCTGTACTATGGAGACACTAGCATAATGTCTGCAGAGAGAGACACCTGAAAGGTTGCAGCATCCAAGAAAAGGAATATAGCAGACACCCTAAAGGACATAGTAGCCGATCTGGAGACCTTCAAGAACAAACCGGAGACCACTGTCAACTAAAAGAACATTGCTGCAACCATATCCTTTAACTCATTGCTTCCTGGCCCAGTTGGCCATTGAGGGGTGAGACTCTGTATATGAAGAACTGTTTAACTGTCTGGACTGATGGGAGGGCAGGGGCAGGAGGGGTGAAGCAGAAGCTAGTGAATTGGTCCTCAGTTGTGTTGACTGGACAGATTGTGGTGGGGAGGGGACTGTCCCCTTGACATTAGCTTCTGTTAAGTGGTGTGATTGGCAATGTAGAGCCATGGTAGTGTGGGTACTCAGAGTCAGAATGACAGGGCTGCAGTATCAAGGATAGTGGCACTTCAGCCAACGCTATCTACTACTATAATTACATGTGATGGCTTCTCCCCGCCACCACGTGCATTGGGTGCTTGCACCTGGTCGCACTGGCGAAGAGTGAATCACATGATCTTTCTTCACTCTCAGCAACACTTACAGCACCATGGCAGGCCCTTCCCTGTAAGCCCTTCATGGAAAGAGACTATGACGTTGACTCCTGGAAACAAGTCAGAAAGATGCTCAATTAAGACTCTTCCAGCTGCAGCCTACAGCTTATTCAGCAGGTAAGCCTGGCTATGATGATTCTGTAGGTTCCATCTGCAAGCCTCTCTGTGGTCCTGTACGAGTTACTTTAGTAATCTGCCTGAGCATATACCAAGCTCCACAACCCTAGCATTGCTGCTGATTCCCAGTATGAGTTTGCTCAATGTGTGGGCTTCTCCCTGCCTCCCTGTTATGGTCAGAAAATATTGGAAACCTCTGTCCCCAGCCATGACTGCCCTCCATGCCTCCTTGCTGTTCTCTGGCCCCCTTGTAGCCAGCCTAGAGACCATGAACCCACTATGTACCTGAGACTATAAACAACAAGGCTGGAACTTTGAGTCTTCATAAGGACATGGTAGGGTAGACCACCACAGGGTGTTCCGGTTCTAGCCCTGCGGACTCACTTGTCCCTCAGAACTTGAATTGCTGAAAAACTTAACTGATTGTGTTATTGAACTGATAGCATCTGTTATAGTTTTGGTGATATTTCACCAGCTGTATATGGAGACAGGGCATGACAAACTGTCCTGACAATTATTTTCTTTCAGCTTTCCCCGATTGCCTGCCCTGGGTCAACTGGTAAATACTGCAGTATTACACAGAGCTTGTGATATCCCTTCCTTGATTGGTACAGATAGCCACACCGCATGTAACATAACTGTCACAGGTCAAAAGAGAGAGTACCTACATATGTCCGGATCATAGGTCTTGCTGGCATACTACTCTTTCCCTTAGCAGACCCCCCACTCTCACATCCTTAGGAGGTTACTTCTCAGAGGCTAAAGTCCTTCTGACTTTACTTTCCTCTGGCCCAGTCAGAAGAATCCACCTGTCTCCGGCGGGTAAGGGCCCCCTATGCAAGGGGCTCCAACCTTGGAAGTACACAGCCAAGCTGGCCCTTTGCATAAAATTGCACATTTGGTGCTTTGTTGCATTCTGTACAGATCTCCTTACTACCACACTAGAACCCAGTATATATGTTCTGTGGTTTACTGTATTTGTGCTCCTTACTACCACACTAGAACCCAGTATATATGTTCTGTGGTTTACTGTATTTGTGCTCCTTACTACCACACTAGAACCCAGTATATATGTTCTGTGGTTTACTGTATTTGTGCTCCTTACTACCACACTAGAAACCAGTGTATATGTTCTGTGGTTTACTGTATTTGTTGTCCTTTGTTTCAAGTCAGTCAGTACTGTGAGATGATAGAAAGTAGGTCACATTTTGATCCCTCAAGATGTACTCTAAGATGAGGATATCCTTGCGCCTCTATTCCTTTTATCCCCTCCCCAGCACCTTCACTGGTGCCCAATTCAGCAAACTCAGATGCCCCCCCACCATATGTTGATGGCTCCCAGTAGACTAAGCTATACTCAGTGAGTGTTGGTAGTCTCTTGAACCCCATCAGGAGGGCTGGGGTGTTTGCAGAAATCTGAAGAGAATGCCCAGGGTTTGTACGTTTACAGGAGATGCATCTCTCCTCAGCAGAGCATCGAAAGCTAGTTGAGTTCGAGTAGGATCAGTTTTATTTTTACTCCTATAAGAATGGTAGAAGGCGAGGAGTGGCAATTTTAGTTTCTTATGCATTTTCTTTTTGAGAGATGCAGATAACAAAAGGTGAGGACGTATGCTGTGTGATCCTGATTGGAGAAGTTGAAGGGAGGCCGGTCACTGTTGCCTTGGTCTGTCTCCCCCTGAATCAGACACAGCTTTTATAAAGAGAAAAGTGCAGATGATACTGGGAAAGCAAAAGGGTTTCTTGTATGTGGCAGAGGATTTTAACCTCTACATCGACAGTCATAAAGTTACTTCGGGCCTGTCTGGTCCCCAATCCCGGCAGCACACAAGATGTTTCATAAATTAATGGCCTCCCTGGGATGGCCAGATTCGTGGAGGGAACTCAACCCCTGCACCTTTGTGTGCACTCATTACTCCCATCCATGTAATAAGTATGAGCTTATAGACTATGAGTGGGATATTCAAATGGCGCAACCCACCAATGCCCCCCGGTGCGATATTCAAAGGGGCATGTTGCGCTGTGCAACCCCCGATACGCTGGGGCAGATCGGTAATGTATGCGGCGCAAGTGCAGGGGGAGTGCCCATGCATATGCGGCACATCCTGATATTCAGCCCGGGATGTGCAGCGCAGATGCTGGCACAACCCTGCCTTGCGCTGTTCGTGGGGTGCAAAGTTGTGTCTTGTATGACCAGGAAGGTCCTGGCCACTCACAGGTGAGCTGCTGTATTGCAAGGCGCAACATGGCAGCCACCTGCTGTGGGTGGCCACCCACCCAACCAGGACACAGTCCACATGCCCACTGCACAGGGAGCATTGTGCCCCCCCCACGCCCGATCGTGGGCATATGTCAAATTAATCTCTGGTGGTCCAGTGGTACCCCCTTCCCCACCTGCCTGCTGAGGCCCCCACCACCCAGCACCCCCCCAGTCAGTGGCGGGCGGCTGCACACCATCCGAAAGCCGCCCGACTGCCCACCGACTGGCAGTGCATGGTAGGGTCTGTACACCTATTGGTCCACTGCATGGGCCAATGGGCATGCAGACCATACTGTACTACTCAGAGCCGGAATGTGAATGAACACTCATTCACAGTTCAGGCATGTGTAGTACAGTATGGTCTGCACACCCATTGGCCCACGCAATGGACCAGTAGGCATAGACCCTACTGTATGCTGTCAGTCGGTGGGCGGCTTGCGGGCTGGGTGCTGCCCCCTGCCGCTGACTGGGGGGGTGCTGGGTGGTGGGGGCCTCAGTGAGCGGGTGGGGAGGGGGTACCACTGGACAACCAGGGTTTCTCTATGCGAATGCCCGCAATCAGGCGCTGGGGGAGTCAGTCCACTGGACCACCAGGGATTGATTTGACAGATGCCCACAATCGGGCGATGAGGATCGGTCCACTGGATCACCAGGGATTAAATTAACAGATGCCCGTGATCGGGCGAACGGGAGTGGAGTACGCTGAGGGGCTGCTGGGCATCGGTCACCGACGGCTGCAGCCTGGTAGGGTGCCAGGTGCAAGTCACCGGGGATCAGCGCACTGCATGCAAATGGGGCCATAATGACATGCATATGGCCACATTTGCATCTTGCATGCATAATGGACTCATTTGCATGCCCGCAGCTGAATATCGCAGTTGCTGCACCTAGCGCAACCACACTTGCGCTGGTGCAGCCCCCTGCTCCCATTCTGCCACTTGCACTGGTGCAGTGCCACTGCGCCGTGCACAGTTCGTGCGCCCTCAGTGCCATATTCAGTGATGCTGAGTCATGGCGCAGCACTGTTGAATATCACCTGGTCCATTCCCTGGCTCAGCCCAGTTGCACTGCACCCAGGCTTGCGCCACTGCCCTGGCACAGTCTGAATATCCCACCCTATGTATTTATACACGCAGAGGATATTCACAAGGTCCATATGTGCACTATAGCTTCCATTACCTACTCAGACCATGCCCCTGTGCTGACTGCAGGAGACCTAGACCTTTTCAAGAAATGAACAGGGTGCTGTTTTGATACATTCTATTTAAACACACACATAAAAGACACTATAGCCGTCAACACCTCTCCAGAAGCTACCATATCCATGTTATTGGGATACCATTAAAGGTGTGATCCGAGGGCACCTATCAGTTATGTGGCTCATAAGTTAAAGGAGCGACAAGCTCACTGTAATGATTTGTTAGCCTTCCTCTCTTTTCTCCAGTAACAGCAGAAGCAGGGTACTCTAGCCGACCCTGCCCAGCTTGCTCATGTTAAAAAAAACATTTGGATGACTTAGCACATCAACAGACAGAGAGAGTTCACAGATATCTGTGCCAAAAGTACAAAGGCGTCACAGCAGCACACCTGGTGGCACACAGAATCAGAGGTTACAGACACCGGCCATCCATTCTGAAACTCCATTACCCTGCCACAGGACATCTGGTCTGGGATGTGGGTACCATTACAGATGCATTTGCTTCCTATTATCCAAGAGTGTACACAGGAGGACACAGGCTCCTCCGAGACCATCAGGCATTTCCTGAATGCACTTGATCTTCCCTGTCTCCAGAATCTTTCACTTCTCTATAGGCTCCAGTCACAACAGATGAGATCCAGTGGACTTTAAAACACCTTAAGCCAGACAAATGCCCGTGGCCGATGGTTACCCATCTAAATTCCTGAAAGCCTTCTTTCTGGAGCTCTATTTCTTGTTTCTGAGGATGTCTAACTCACTGTTAGAGGATGCTGCACCCTGGCCTTCTTGGAGTTTTGCTGTCATTTTGGTGATACTAAAGCCAGGAAATCTCCCGAATTCTGTGACTCCTACAATACAATTTCAGTGCTTAACAATGACTATAAATTATTTATTTATTTGGTAATCTTGGCTCACAGGATGGATGTTCTTCTTCCCTCACTTATTCATATGGACCACGGGCTTTATATGGTCTCAGCAAACAATGCATATCATCTGGTAAATGTTGTCTCTTCTGCACCACACCTCCTGCACTAGATCACCTCTTCTTACTTTGAGTCTTCACACAGAGGAGCCATTCAGCAGAGTTTCTTGGGCCTTTCTCCATGCCTCACTCTTGAAGTTCAAACTTCCACTCCCTTTTGCAGCCTTTCTCTTTTCTATCTATTAAAGACCCCAGGCACAGTTAGTGGTGAATGGCCAACTCTCGGAATTCTTCTCACTGGAGAAGGGCAACTGCCAGGGATGCCCATTCTCGCCCTTTCAGTTCACAGTTTATGTAGAGCTGTTGGTTGAAGTAATACAGTAGGACCCACATACTGTATACTCAGGTGCAGGTCAGATGATGGTAGTGAACACTGCATTGCCCTGTACATGGATGATATTCTTTATCTATCAGACCCATTAGAAGGCCTGCCAATGACCTTGAGCCTCCTGATGAAGTTTAGTCAGCTGTCTGGCTACAAATTACATGACACCAAGACAGGGGTCTTAGCAATGACCTTCATCAACTCTGCCCACCTCTGAATAGAATACACTTTTTGATGGGACCTGTGCTCCATGAAATAACTAGGCATCCATCATACCAGCTTAGCTTCATGTTAGTTTGCGGCCAACTTTCTCGACTACAAACATGGGTTCATCAGAAGCTGGATAGATGAAACCTACTTCCACTCTATTTGGAGTGCAGGATAGCCTTACTAAAAATGATGATACTGCCCTAATTCCTTTATCTACTCCTTTTACTCCCCCAGCACCTTTACTGATGTACAATTCAGCATACTCAAATGGTGCCCCCCATGCAGATGGCCCGCAGTATACTAAGCAGTACTAAGTGAATGCTAATGGTCTCTCTCGAGCCCCATTAGGAGGGCCAGAGTGTATGCAGGAATCAAGCTCCTCAACAGAACATCAAAATCTAGTTATGTTCTGGTAGGATCAGGTTTATTTTTTCCTGCTACAAGAATGGTAGATGGCAAGGAGTGGCAATTTTAATTTCTCGTACATGCTCTTTTCAAGAGACGAAAGTAACAAAAGACGAGGATGAATGCTTTGTGGTCTTGAACAGGGTAGTGGAAGGACAGCTGATCACTATTGTCTTGCTCTTTCTCCCCCCAGATCAGGCATTGCTTTTATAAAGAAAAAAGTGCAGATATTGGAAAAGCAAAAGTGCTTCTTGTATGTGGCAGGGGATTTTAACCTCTATGTGGACAGTCACAAAGAGTCTTTGGACTCTGCCTGATCCCCAACCCCAGAAGCACACAAGATCTTTCATAAATGAATGGCCTCCCTGGGATGGACAGGTTTAGGGAGGGAACTCCACCCCATTGCCCTTGATTACACTCATTACAGCTTACTTAGAGTGGGGAGTGGCTTCAAGTCTATTCTTGGTGAGAGGGTCCAGAAGGGATTGGGAGCCTTAAAGGAGAATAAGGCGATGGGACTACTGTAGATGGGATTCATCTAGGAACTGAGCACGGTGCTGGCCGCCCCTCTCGCAGTGCTTTTTAGCACCTCAGTGGAGATGGGGGGTAATTCCAGAGGGCTGCCGGAGGGCAGATGTCATCCCTTTGCACAAAAAAATCAGCAGTAGAGAGGATGCTAGCAACTACAGGCTAGTCAGTCTCACATCAGTGGTGGGGATGTTAATGGAGGCACTACTGAAGGAGAGGCTGATGGAGCACCTGGAAGCAAAAGGGCTGCAGGACCACTGACAGCATGGTTTCATGGTGGGTGGGGGGTCATGACAAACTAATCCAATACATTTTTTGGCTGGGTTACCACTGGGATGGATCAAAGTAGAACAGTGGATGTGGCCTAGCTGGACTTCAGTAAGGCTTTTGATACAGGAGGCTAGTTAAGAAATGAAGCAGCCTGGGGGTTGGGGAGAAAGTGACAAGCTGGATATCAAACTGGTTTGAAATTAAATATATTTTATTAGTTTCATGAACAAAACATAACTACATGCAAACCAACCAGAAAAACGTCCCCCCTCCCGACCCAGCCCATAAGCGAAGTGGATAAAAACCCAATACACAACATATACCATAAGTTACAAAAGTATCTGATAAAGGTCTCACTACACAAATAAAATTAAAAAAATAAACAGCAAGGCTGGAAAAGAAAACATGCATCATTTCCCACTGGTGCCACTCCAGAGCAAATGAAATCGTATACATGGCATGCAGTTTGCTCCAGTTTTTGTTATACTGTATGACTGAGGCCTATTTTGGACAGTCGCTATCATCTTTTCTAAACGAAGGTTAAACAGGAGTTCCTGCTACCATTCCTGATATGAAATTAGTTCTTGATCCAATCAATGGCGGAGAACCACACGTTTAACTGACAAAGAGATCATCGCAATACATTATCTGCTCTCTTTTATGGCTATCTCTCTATAGTCCCCGACTATACAAATTTTCAGGAGTAAAGGCCCCATCTACACTAAAAAGAGGATCCACCCTGAGTTTAATCTGCTCCCCATAAAAGTGCAACTTTAGCACACTCCCAGAAAATATAAAACAATGTACCATCCGCTTGTTCACATCTACTACAGAGAGGGGAGTTCAATCTGCCCATCTTGACTAATTTTTGGGATGTAAAATAGAGATTATTTAGAATGTGAAATTGATTGAGTCAGAGTTTGTCATTAGAAATATAAGTACTGTAGGTCAGCCGTTCTCATACTTTGTCATAGTGAGCCTCCCCTAAGCCATGGAAAAGATCTTGAGCCTTCCCAAAATACTGAAATATTTTTGGGCCTCCCCATAGAAAAATAGCCTACTTTTCACAGTACATCAGGAATAAATTAAAATCTCTTTGCACAGCTGGCTCTCATGTTAAGCTTATTGTAACCCCCCCCCCTCCAAAACAGGACAACCTACTTGCTCCAATATTTTTGACTCTCGAACCATTGTTACCCTTACTGCCGTACCTTCATGGGTTAGACTGCGTTTTCTGTTTCCCCCTCTAATTGGAATAACAATCCTGCCAATCTCTGCCTCTCCCCCTCTCCCCCTGCTCTTAAGCAACTTCTCAGGGATCATTTTACTCCCCTCCTGCTCTTATTCCTAGTACCTGTATGGTTAACTCTTGTCTTTGGACAGTTCTGCTGCCAGTCTAATTGATCAATTGTTCCTCGCATTGTTGGTTATTGTTCTTAATTTGTTTGCACTTTTATTCATTTTGTATTGATTGAGTGTTCTGCAGTTACATTTTGAATTGTATTCTCTCACTGCCCTTCCCTGGGTACACCTGAAATAAGCCATGGCTCAGTGTACAGTACCATCCCTGGTCACAGACTTGTGAATAAATACATAAATTCACCTGTTATCCTCTTTCAGTTTGGCTTATCCCTTCACACAAAATCTATAAAGTTCAAAATTGAAATATAATACTTTTTCAAGACTTGCTTGAGCCTCCCCTGGAACAGGTTGGGGCCTCACCATTTGAGAACCCCTGCTGTAGGTCTTCCCTTATTTTGGTCCATATAAAACGGTGATGAGGGAAACCCACATTCCAATAATGATTTTGCCTGGTGATTTTAGGGCGTATTCTGACAAATAAAAGACTGTAGATTTGTGATACTGCATTTGGTTGAGACGCCATCTCTGTGACTGATTTCAGGAAATCACTTTGATTCATATTCCTACGTAAAGAGCCCAGCCATATTAAAAGAACGTGTTTAAGTTGAAATATCTTGAAAACATACTTATCGTCTAAGTGATATGTTCTAAGAATATCATGACATGATTTGAAAGCACCATCATGGAGCAAACTGCCGACCTTAACTGCTACAGGTTGTGGTTGCCATACTCTTGACAACACTCTGTCCCCTATTTTAAAATCGGGGTTGTCGAATATGAGTTGAGAAATGTCTTTAAAATATTTATAATTCATCAGGTTACTTAGTTGGGTGTGGACCCAAAGAGAGGTTCCTATGACAGAGTCCCAAAGATCTTTAGGTAGAGTCTTGGTGGGGGGGATAAAAAGCATAGCAGAAGGAGAAAAACCCACATTCTTAATGTGTTCTCTTTCAGTTTCGAGTCAAAGAGGGGGTGTAGAGAGAATCCATGTCTCTCATTTCTAGGATAGGCCATTTAAAATATTTATTGGCATGAATGGCAAAATAGTAGACAGTAAAATGAGGGAACCAAAGGTTACCTAATACCTTGGGTACTGCTAATCTGTTATAAGCCCTTCTTGGTTGCTTGCCCATCCAGATAAAATCAAAAACCATCATATGTATCTTCTTAAACCATGATAAAGGTAAAAAGACATTAAGCATATTGAGCAGATAAAACAAATGGGGAAGCACATTAATCTTAATAACATTTATCCTGCCCCATAACATCAATGGGAGAGACTTCCACCTGTTTAAATCTTGTTGGATGATGACAAGCAGGTCATCAAGATTAACTTTTTAAATTGTGCCAGACTTCTCGTTAACGTTGTACCTAAATATTTAAGCTGTTTCGGGGCCTAAGTTAGTCCCAAAGCAAGAATATCAGTTTTAAAAACACCTGAATTTAAGGGCAGAACAACTGTCTTATCTTTGTTGAGCTTATAATTAGAAAACTGTCCCAATTCACCGATAATGGTTAAAGCAGCTGGTATAGATACCTTGGGATTGATAACATGTCAGAGTATATCAGCCACATAAGCAGGTAGTTGTAAATTCTGCGTACCCAATCGCATGCCTGTAAGATGGGGATGCATCTTAAGTTTTTGTAACAGTGGTTCTAAATACAAATTAAATAGAAGGGGAGACAAGGGGCACCCCTGCCTAGTTCTGGAAAATAAGGAGAATGACAAAGAAAACACACCATTGCAATAAATGTTAGCACTTGAACACGAATACAAAACTTTAAACCATCAAATAATATTAAGGAAAAGCCAAAGTTTTCTAAGGTAGCAAACATAGAAGCCCAGTTTACCCTATCAAAGGGTTTCTCTGCATCCAGAGAAACCAGGGCCGTGGAAACACTGGGATCCCTGGACACAGAGAAAGTATCGGTCAGGTTGCATAAATGGTCAATAGAGGATCGTGTTGGCATAAAGCTAACTTGTTCCTGGCATATGAGACCCACCTAGACCACGTTAATTCTGTTAGCTAAAATTTTAGCTAATATTTTAACATCATAATTCATTAATGAAATGGGTTGGTAATTGGCGACTTTGTCTAAGGGCCTACCCACTTTAAGCAACAGGACAGTCATGGCTTCTAGGAGAGCACTGTCAGAAACTCCATGGTCATAGACTTCAATAAAGAGGCTATGCAGTAAAGGAACTAATTCGCTGGCAACATTTTTGTAAAAGTTCACAGTAAGCGCATTGGGCCCCGGGGCTTTATCACATGGTAAAGCTTTAATGGCATAAGATTTCTTGCTGTGATAATGGCTGCACCAGATATATCTGCTGAGCAATAGACAAAGTAGAGAGAACAATTCCAGCTAAAGAATCTTTTATGTCAGTGATGAATGGTGCACTAGGCATAGACCAATAAAGAGATCTATAAAATAATATCTCTGGGAGAGGTTTTAACAGAATTATCAATCTCCGACCTAATGGAAGAGACAATATTGGAGACCTCCTGTTTTTGAAGATGTAGAGCTATGAGATGCCCGGCCTTTTTGCCCTCATCGATGTAGGTAGAATGTGTTTTAAAATAGCATGCTCGGCTTTTTCCTGTGGAAGTTCGGCGTATTTCTCACGAAGAGAAAGTAATTTGATTCTGAGCTCTAATGGTGACTGGGGGCTCAACTTTCTTTCTAGTACTCTGATTCAATTTAAAAGATCAGAAGCAGCAGCTTCCCTGTGCTTCTTCCTTTTAGACGCTAGTAGAATGAATTCTTCTCTAATAAAGCATTTAAAAGTACCCCATTCTTTGTCGCCTCTCTCGATAGAACTGGTATTATAAAGAATAAAGACCTCTATTTGCCCTTTAATTTTTTTAATAATGTAATCTTCTTTCAGTAATTGATTTTTTTAATTTCCACATTCTAGCCTTATTGAAACCTAATACAAAATTGTGCCTTAACCATACCAGGGAATGGTCTGAGAGGATCCGGGGAGCTATCTCACATCCCTGAAAGCCACACAAGGCTCCTTGGCTAAGCAAAATATAGTCATTACGAGAAAAGGAGCCATGTGCTGGTGAATAAAATGTATATTCCTTAGACGAAGGCTGTAAATTCCACCAAGGATCACACAGCCCCAAGGAATCAGTCATATCTCCTAAGGCTCACTGGCCCAGAGATAGTCCAGTGTGCACTTTGCCTGCCATATCTAAATCTTGCATAAAAGAGATATTCCAGTCTCCCCAATTATGTTGGGAAATGAAAGAAAAGGAGCTAACAGGCTGTCCAGTTTAGTGAAAAATGAGGGCGTCTCTCGGTTGGGCCCATAAACACTGCCTAGCATAATCTCCATATGATCTAATGTACCTTTTACAAAGATATACCTGCTCTCTGGATCCTCGAGACTCTGAGTGTATTTAAAATTTGTGTTTTTATGAATCAAAATGGTTACCCTGATTTTTCTAGTGCTGTCGCCAGCAGCAAACACCTGACCAATAGATTCTTTATGAGGACTTCTGGTTGAGCCGTTGGCTGGAATGCAGCACTGAAAGACCACGCTCCAGGGACCCGACAGAACAAACTCCTAGAATCAATACTGAACAAATCAAAACCAGAAAAACTTTTTTATACAGAGACTCGAGGAGTACCAGAATTGAATGGGAGTCCGAAAAAAGAAAACAATCAACTGCTTTAGCTGTACAGCAGACTAGGCAAGTGAATGCTTCTCAGACTAGTGATTCCGGCCTACCAGACATGGCGGAGCCCCAGCTAACTCCTAATGGGCAACCCAGCAATGCTGCAATCCTGGCAGAACTCAAAGGGTTCAGAGATGAAGTTCGCTCCTTTTGTACCAAACTATCCACAGAACTGGCTAAATAAATCAGAAGGTGTATGAATTGGAGTCGGCTCACAGTAATTGAGGCAAGAACTGATAGCCTGGAGAGGGTTGTGGTGCACTTAATAAACGAACAAAAGCTCTTAACAGACAAATGTGAAGACCTTCAGAATAGGTCAAGGAGAAATAATCTGCGCATTCATGGAGTACCAGAAGAGGAAGAGGGTCGTGACATGCTTAAATTTGTGGACACTTTATTATGGGAGGTACTACAACTTGATCCAGCCACCAAACTAGACATAGAACGAGCTCACAGAGTCCTTGCCCTGAAACCTCAACAGGCCGATCAGAGGCCGCACTCCATAGTGCTCAAGTTACTAAACTATGCAGTAAAACAGCAGCTGTTGTCAAGAGCATGGCACATGGGAGACATTCAGTACAAGGGCAGACGTCTCTATTTCAATAATGACTATTCTCCACAAATAGCAGCAAGGAGAAGGGCCTATGCCCCGATACTTTGCACCCTGAAACAGCAGCAGTTGAAGTTTGTTACACCATACCCTGCAAAACTTAAAATAATGTTTCCTGAAGGCCCACAAACATTTGAAACTCCAGAGGAAGCCAGCAAAGCTCTCCAGACTAAGAACATCATGATACCCCAGCAGATAACATCAGAAACTCGGGACCTGGAGGCACTCAAATCAGGAATCATGTGGGAGAAGGCACAGAATATGCAATACAGAAAGAGACAAGGCTACTCCATATTACAAGATGTTAAAAAACTTTTACTCAAGTTCCAGAGGACTGCCCAGGATTGACTGTCTGAGTAAGGGACTCTGGTAATCTTTCCAGCCCACGACGTGAGTTGGGGCATGCTCTTATTTTTAGAGTGGCTGCATGAGCCATCTAAAGAACTAATCTAGGTAATGCTCTGTTATAAAGGCTAAATCTTTGTATTTTAGAATGGTAGGTAGAGATACTAATCAAGGGAAATGGGGGCCGAAGTATAGACTCAATCGATTTATGCATAGTAACATGATTTCTCGTTATTGTTTTGTGTACCAAAGAACGTGGGACAATTATGATGGAACAAATGAAAACTTTATTTTAACCCCCAATTCATATCTGCTTCTTGAATAGCCTCTACTATCATTCCTTATTTGTAGACGAGCTCCCCCATTAAAACTAACTTTTTTTAAAAATACTGTTGGGTCCCATGGGGTGAGCTGATGGAGGTGCATTCAGCCAGATGGCCACATGTCGACAGCCATGTACAGCGGATTTTGGGGCAGTATCAGTTTAGTTGGTGCTGTTCAGAGCTGCGCGCATTGATTGCCTGCTCCATGTTACTAATTTTTGTACATGGTGCTGGGGGCCCATGTTGGTTTCATGAGCTTCCCCCACAGGGAAATAACATTCATCCCTGCACAGGAGGGAGTAGAGATCCTTCCCTATCTAGAGAGACACTACAGAATTGTTCTGTAACCTGTGTAAATAAGTTAATGTTATACTGCTATTACTGGAAATTAAGTCATGACAGTTATAAACTCTCCCCCAAACCAATATTCTTTTATTTTTGTTACTCCTGAAGGCTATCACGAATTAAGATATGTGTTAAAACTAGCTGGAAACATTACATGGTTGGGAGTACCGCCAAATCACCACTAGAGGGGGATAAACACTGCCATCAATCAATGATCTTTTGTAAGATTTACAAAAATGTTTTGAGCATTTGTACCCTATCTTATGGGTGTATAGTCTTATGTAAGTTGTTAAAATTAAGCAGTGAGGACCCGACCACACAGGAGGCTATTTTGCTGTGGACTGAAACTACTTGCCAGCAATTTAAGTTGAAAAGATTTGGAGGGGAGCGGTTTACTACCTTGGGTGAAAAGGAGAACAGTAGGAAACTGGGCTTTTGCAATATAAAATACTTGTTAATGATACAAAATGGGAAAATCGTCACTGATACTGTCCCTTAATATTAATGGGATCCATAGCCCAGTCAAGAGATCTCATTTAATACAGTTTATTAAAAGGGACAATCCTGAAATCATATTTTTACAGGAGATTCACCTGTCTTCTTTTGAGCATGAAAAAATGCACCAAATGAGGATTTCCCATGGTGATAACTTCATCTCATAGCTCGGGTAGGAGACGGGGAGCAGCCATCCTGATTAGACGTGGGGTGCCATTCGATCTCCATCAGAAGGTAATAGATCCAGAGGGACAATACGCTATTGCAATGGGTATGTTACATGCCCGCCTGGTTACTCTGTCATCAGTTTACTTTCCCTTGGCTGAGACTTTTTTTTTGCACAGCTCTTGGAGATCCTCCAGGGGCAACTTTTGATGGGGGGGGGGGCGACCTGAATACTACTTTGAACCCTGCAAAGGATGTCTCGGTCCATCTCCCTCACAGGGTTAACCCACTTCAGAAGTATTTGAGGGGCACAGTTGCTTCCTTGGGGTTGGTGGACATCTGGCGTCACTGTTACCCCTCAGAGAGAATACACCCATGTGGCACCGGGACCAGGGGTGGTGTCTCAGATAGACATGATTACCACAGCAGAGCATCTGGAGACATTACATGATGTGTGGCTTGGGGGCGACCATATTCTCAGATCATTCCCCAGTATATGCCAGATTTGATCTGGGTGGGGGACATAAATTTCTGGCATCTCAACTTGTTGCACTTAAGGGCTCCAGAGTTTAACCAATTGGTCAAAGATAGGGTCCCACAGATCTTGGGGGAGAATGGTGACCCAGATGTTTCGGCAGTGATTCAATGGGATACTGTTAAGACAGTGTTACGTGGGGATATTATTGCTTATTCATCGAAAAAAAATAAGAAGAGAGAGAGGCACAGCTTACTGGGCTCCAGGGGGAGTTGAAAGTGTTAGTCTTTATATGCCCAGGGAGATGGAACTGTAAACGTACAATTACTAACAATAAAGCAAAAAATTCAAAAATACCTAGATCAGAAAGTAGAACAACAACTCTTTTATCTCAGACTCTCAACCCATGAGGGGGCCCTAAAGGAGCCAGGAATCTGAACCATAAACTTAGAATGCATAAGATTAGAGCCTGTGTTATGGCCATGCAAGACCCCACCATGGGGAAGCTAGAACATCACCATACGATCATTAGACGAGTCATGGCTGAATACTACCTTGATTTATACAGGGCGGAGTCTGAGGACCGTAGTCAACAGATAGAGGCCTACCTTAACAACTTAAAACTCCCCAAACTGTCTGCCTCCCAAATAGATATTTTGAGAGCCTCAATTACCTTGACTGAGATAGAGGGAGTCCTACAGAGAGCCAAGACCCAGAGAGCCCCCAGGACCAGATGGATATCCATTGGAGTTTTATAAAACTAAAAAGAGGAATTACTACCACCGCTACTCCATCCTATCCATGAGGGAGGTATTCCTCCCCCCTCTTGGCAATACGTAGTGATCTCTGCTATACTTAAACAAGATAAAAACCCTATTCTACCCTCATCATACAGGCCAATATCAATGTTAAATTTTGATTACAAAATGTATATGTCTGTGCTAGCACATAGACTTGAAAACATCATGCCTTTGTTGATCAGTCATGATCAGGTAGGCTTTATTAAGGGCAGACAGGTTCATGATGCAGTACGATGAACATATCTACTTAAAGAGTATGCAGCAACACCCTCGACTCCCCTGGCACTCACTGGATTGGACGCTGAAAAGGCATTTGACAGGGTGGCCTGGCCATTTTTGTGGGCTACCCTGTCTAATTTTGGCTTTCCCTTGGAAATCATACAACAATTGCAAAATATACATAAACACCCCCGGGCCTACTTAAAACTAGATGGCTCTATCTCTGACCCTTTCACTCTACAGAGGGGCATTCGTCAGGGATGCCCCCTCTCACCCCTGTTGTTTGCTCTGTATCTCGAGCCATTAGCCCAAACCATTAGAGCTCATCCAGAAATTGAGGGCATACCCATGGGAGGCACTAGTCATAAAATTTAATTATTTGTTGACGACATCCTTCTCACTTTGTCCTCCCCGGAGATTTCAATCCCAAGGGTCTGGGAGCAACTGGAGATATACGGTAAAATCTCAGGATATAAAATTAACCAGCAGAAAACAGAGGTACTGATGTGTAATTACACCCCTTCCCCTGCATTAAAACGTGCATTCCCCTTCAAGTGGTATAAACAGTCAATACGGTACTTTGGGAACCATCTTAATAAAAATCAGATACATACAGATATTGCAAATTTTGAACCCCTAACTCAAAAGATAACTGAGGGCCTCACACGATGGTTACAAATACCTTTGAGTTTCTTTTCCAAGCCTGGAATAGGTTGATCTCTCGCTTTATATGGCAGGGGAAACCTCCCAGGATTCGATTCTCTTTATTACAGTCATCAAAAGACAGAGGTGGGTTAAATTTACCTAATCTCCTGCACTATGCTCGAGCTTCTAAATTACAGATTTTACTCTCCTGGATAAACCCCAACTATATTATGCCCTGGAAGCAGTTTGAGATGACTTGGAATGACCTAGAAGACCTGACGGACTGTCTCTTTGGACGTCCCCTGGTTGCCTTCCTCTTTCAAAATTCCCACAATCTACTGCTGAGGTATTTAAGCAGTGGCTGACTGTACTCAATAAAAGATTATTGCCTGTGGAGGCACTTTACCTGAGATCCCTTGCAGTGAACAGTGCCTTTCCACCCAATGCTTTGGATAGATCCATAACCCGGTGGTATAAATAGAATATCAAACATATCTTTCAATTGTTAAGCCCACAGGGCCTCTATTCATTTGTCCAGCTTCAGGCTCAGTATAAAATACCTCAGGGCTTCTTTCATAAATATTTGCAGTTAAAATCTTATCTGCAAGCAATGGAGGAAGCACTGGCAGCAGCGGCTGAAAACCCCCCACTAATAATAAAATTACTTCTATCACAGAGACAAGGTGCCACTTTGGACCACTCTATTAGTCTGGTCTACCTTGCTTTGGGAGAGAAATCGGATGACTCTACTGAGTCGATTAGGGCCTGCTGGTCCTTGGAACTGGGGATTGATCTTCCAGCTACTAACTGGAGTTTGCTTGGAAATTATGATATAGATTTTTCCGCACTCCTGCAGTGGTAGCTAGCTTTACAGGCAATCCTGAAGAAAGGTGCTGTAGGGGATGTGGAGCAGTACATGCAGACCAGACCCACATATTTTGGAACTGCAGCATGTTGGGTCCCCATTGGGGGGACATAGTGCAGGAATTGGTGGCAATATATGAAAATCCAGGTCTTTTTACCCCGGGTATATACTGACAGCTACTACCCTGTTTGGTTTAAAAGTAGAGAAGAATGTATACCTGCAAACTACTTTGCTAATATTGGCAACAAAAAAAGTAATCACCAGACTATGGGGAACGAATAGGCTGCCAGCTAAGGGAGAGTGGCTAAACTTGACAAGAGAGATATATAGGTTGGCGAGGATGGCGGCCAGAGTATGGGATAGAGTGGAAGTCTTTAATACAAAATGGAGAAAATGGATTATATATCAGTTAAGCACTTATTCAGACTTTGTTCCCTGAAGCTAATCAAATCAGTACCTGAGTAATGTTAAAATGAGATTTGTCTATTACGTGTGATCAATTAGTCCTTGTACTGGGTGAGAGTTTTTAAAGTCCAATGTATAATAATATAAGCTTAACAAATGTATCTATGTGACATGACCTGTATATGTACGAATGTCCTCATGCCTAATAAAAACTTTATTATAAAAAAAAGATTCTTTTATGAACAAGATTACCTTCAGATATTAACAAGTGTGTTTCTTGCAGAAAACTGATATTATGTTGTAAATGTCTCAAATGCTTAATAATGTGATACTTCCTAACCCTGGAGCGAGCACCGATTACATTCCAAGAAGCATATATGTTATTAGACATAAAAGTCACCAACACATATTGTATAGATGTGGAGTCCCATAAAACAACTAAATATCACAGTAGCCAATAAGACATCCACTCCACTACCCATCCCTCCCCATTCCCCAAAAGTTGAAAAACTACTACAAGTGTAGTACAAACAGTCAAACCAAACAAACATGCAAATCCCAAAACGCACCAACCTACCTCCCCATAAACAAGAACAAAACCCCCCAACAAACTCTGGCCAGTCCCAGAGACCACATCTGCAAAGGTTCTAGGTCCATGGTGATCCCAGTCTCAGCCAAACTCATCCCACCCAGCCCCAGATCTGGCCAAAATAAAGTGGTGACCTTGTAAACATACAAAGGAAAAGAGAAGAAGAGAGAACTACCAAATCTGCCCACAAGGATCCATACCATGACTGTTCTTCCATTACCCAGCACTATAAAAAACTGACATCTATAAAGGGGGGGTTCAGACATTAATAGGAACAAAATAGTTATAGCTATCCTAGCTAACAGCCATCACTCCAAAAAAGGAAAGACAGTAGTCACCGGAAGACAAAACGCAAAAAGTTCAGGTACTATGATACGACCCTAGAATAGCCCCACCAAGTTATCAGAACAAAGGAACAGGGACCAAGTAATAAAGGTAGGTAATTAAAAGGAAGAAGAAGAAGGCCCCCTATATCCGAGTGTATCTCACTCTACAGTAGATTATAAACCAGTAGGGTATAAGAAACTGGTTAAGGGACAGGAAGCCAAGGTGGTGGTAAATGGTAGCCACTTAGGTAATAGGAGAGTGACTAGTGGGGTGCCCCAGGGTTCGGTGCTGGGACCAGTCCTCTTCCATGTCTTCATAAACAGCATTGCAAAGGAGCTTGAGGGTGGTGTATCTTTGCAGATAATACAAAAATCTGCAATAGGTTTAACACTCAAGAAGGGGTGGAGAGAATGCAAAGAGATCTGAGGAAACTAGAGGTATGATCTAGGGGTGGCAGCTTGGTTTCAATGCCAGAAATTGCATGGTTATGCACTAAGGGCTGTAGAACCCAGGGGTGTGTGTATAAAATGGGGTAGTGGAGCTTACAGTCTCCAAGCAAGAAAGAGACCTAGGGATCATCCTATCTGATGACATCATGGTAGCTGGGCAGTGTTACAGAGCAGTGGGAAAGGCTATTAGGATGCTGGGGTGCATTGGGAGAAGGATTTCTAGCAGAAGGAGAAAGGTGATGCTGCTGTTATGTCGCTCACTGGTGATGCCCCATCTGGAGTATTGTGCCCCGTTCTGGAGGCTGCACCTCTGCAAGACATTGAAAGGGTGGAAGCAATACAGAGGAGGGCAGCCAAAATGGTGAGGGGGTTGCACGAAAAGCTGTATGAGGAAAGGCTGCAGAAACTCAGCATGTACTCCCTTGAAGAGAGGCGAGCGAGAGGGGACATGATTGAAACCTGCAAGTATCTCATAGGAGTGAACAAGGTGCAAGTGGAAGGACTATTTCAGAGAGAGAGGAAATCACTAGAACAAGAGGTATGCAGTGAACCTAAGGGATAGAAGTTTAGGAGAGATGTGTGGAAATACATCTTCACAGAAAGGGTGGTAGATGATTGGAACAGCCTGCCAGAGGAGATAGTGGGGGGGGCAAAGACTGTGTGGAGCTTCAAGCATGCATGAGACAGGTGCAGGGGTATATCTGGTAGAGGAATGGGGGAAGGGAGTGACACCTATGAGCAACTAGGATCAGTGGTGATGGAATAGGCAGCGACAAGAGGCAGACTGGATAGGCCTAAAGGTCCTTTTCTGCCAACAATATCTTATGTTTTTATATTACTCCCAAGCCACGTAATAAATATGGGTTTATACAATATGTATTTATATAAGGAGAGGATAGTCACAAAGTCCATATGTGTGTTTTACAAAAAGAATGTTGCAGGCTGTGCATGGGATTTTTTTGGAAAACCTGTTTAGACAGGAAATTGAGATACCCAGTGTTGGCTGACAACATTTATATACCAGAACATTCATAATATGATGATGTTTGTGATGGACTCAAATGTACATATTTTGAAAAAAAAAACAGTATTCCAGGCATTGTTAATGTTAACAGTCTTTAGGACCTATTTTCAAAGGTTAGAGCTGGCGTGAACATGGCTAGTACTGGTGCTAACCTGGGTTTTGTGCTAGCGTTCTGGGCGGGGTTGTATTCAGAAGCCTCCAGAATGCTTCATAAACCTGACAGCGCCAAGACGCTAACTATACTGCTGCACCTATGCATATGAGCAGGCCCCCTCATACATACTGGCTTAGTAGCATATTCAAAGGTTTGCAGCAGCAGTAGACAGCCCCCCAAGTTGTGCCATTTATCACTGCCGAAAACCCAATCTTAACTGGGTGCTAAGCCTGTGCTCCCCCAAAGGCAGGGGGCTGTATTGCAGCTGCCTGCCCCTGTGCCAAGCTGACCTCCATCCTCCTCCCATTTGCCCATTTGCAATGTCATATTGCCCCTGGTGGTCT
Source organism: Neoceratodus forsteri (assembly GCA_016271365.2). Lineage (NCBI taxonomy): Eukaryota > Metazoa > Chordata > Ceratodontiformes > Ceratodontidae > Neoceratodus > Neoceratodus forsteri. The sequence goes on from CM028137.1 coordinate 731,576,336, forward strand.
ACTGGTACCCCCTGATCACTCTCTGTCAATATGTACAATTGTCCCTAGTGGTCTAGTGTCCATCCCCCCCAATTGCCTGAGTTCTAATATGTACAACTGTCCCTGGTGGTCTAGTGGTTCTTCCGATTCCCCAGTGTCCTAGTTTCAATATGCACTATTATCCCTGTGGTCTAGTGGTTCCCACACCATTCGATCACCTGGTTTCAATATGTACACTGTCCCTTGTGGTCGAGTATCCCTCTATTCCCCAAGTTTTCAATATGTACTACTGTCCCTGGTGGTCTAGGGGTTCCCACAACTCCTGATCACTCAGTTTCAGTATGTATTATTGTCCTTGGTGGTCTACTAGGAGGGTGGAGGGGTTGACGTACAGTTGGGGGATGGAGGAACCATTAGATTACCAGGGACAATAGTACATATTGAAACTGAGAAATTGGGGGGTGCATGAACCACTAGACCATGAGGGACAGTAGTGCATATTGGAAACTGGGTGACTGGGGGGGATCACTAGACCACCGGAGATAATAGTACATACTGAAACCAGGTAACCGGGCAATTGGGGGGACCACTAGACCACCAGAGACTATAGTAAATGTTTAAACAGTGCAATTGGAGGGTGGGGGGAACCACTAGACCACCAGGGACTATATTGCATATTGAAACCAGGTGATCGGGGGATGGGGGAACCACTATATCACCAGGGACTATAGTGCATATTGAAACTGGGGGTGGAAGGAACCATTAGACCACAAGGGACATTATTACATATTGGAAACCAGATAATTGGGGGACCACTAGACCATTAGGGAAAATTATTACATGTGGAAACCTGGCATTGGTGGGGGGAGGGGGCAGTAGACTATCAGGACTTTCTTTTCCACAGATATAGGTGCTGTGGGGTTGCTGCGTGACATGCAAATGAGCCTACAATAGGCATGCAGATGGCCGCTTAGAGCCTTGCATGCCCAGTGGGCTCGTTTGCTTGCTCAGGCTGAATATGGCGCACAGGGGACCTCACACTACCCTGATTCAGGCAGCACTATCTCCTATGGGCCACATGCAGCCTGTTGGCGCAGCACAGAGCCTCATAGTGTTGTGCCAACATGGACCAATATTCAGTCGCATAGTCCCGCTCTGTTAGTGAGTGATGTCAAACTAATTATTGCTCAGAGCCAGGTGAGTGCAACTGTAGCACAAATGGCTGTACTGCAGTTGCCCTATGCTCTGAATATTGGGACCCATGTATCCTATTTCCAGAAATTTGCACATGCTGTCTATTTGATGGTGTAACTTTTGAAGCACTGTTCTTCAGAAGTAGGTTTGCTCAATCCAGTAAGAATACACCTGAGTTTACACTAGTTGTAAGTTCTTGCGATCTCCCTCAAGACTCTGGGCAGCTAAAGGTGTTTTTAAATTTGCATAAGCAACCAAATTGTGACTACAAATCTTTTGAAAATCTGTCCCCTTTTCCTTCATTTGTCTTCGCTCACTAACAGAGCAGGACTATGCGACTGAATATTGGTCCATGTTGGCACAACACTATGAGGCTCTGTGCTGCACCAACAGGCTGCCAGATACTGAACGAATATTTCTGCTCAGTATTCACAAAAGAGGAGGGGGAAGTGCCTAATCCAATTAACAGAAGCACTCTTGATAGGGGGGTCGATCCCAGTCCTTTCACAGAAGAAAGGGTTCTGCAAGAACTCCTAAAACTGAAGGTGGACGAAGCAATGGGGCCTGATGGAATTCACCCCAGAATTCTAAAAGAATTAAGGGGAACTAGTGAAACCACTGGCAACTCTTTTAATAAATCATGGGAGGATGTGTGGTACCTGAGGACTGGAGGAAGGCGGATGTGATTCCCTTCACAAAGTGGGACCAAGACAGAGGCAGGAAACTACAGACCTGTCAGTCTGACCTCTGTGGTAGGGAAAATGATGGAGTCACTTCTGAAGGAAAGAATAGTTGAGTACCTAGAGGCCAGTGGGGCACAGGACCCAAGGCAGCATGGGTTCACAGCGGGAAGGTCATGTCAGATGAATCTAAAAGATTTCTTTGACTGGGTGACCAAAGTAGTGGACCAGGGAAGGGCTATGGAGATGGCCTTCCTAGACTTTAGCAAGGCATTTGACACAGTCCCACACAAAAGATTAATAGTCAAATTAACCAGCCTGGGAGTGGGTCCCAGGGTGGTAGCCTGGGTAAAACTTTGGCTGGACAACAGGACACAGAAGGTAATTGTAAATGGAGTCCACTCTGAAGAAAGAGGGGTTACTAGTGGGTACCGTAGGTTCATATTGGGTCCAGTCCTTTTAATGTCTTCAAGTGACATTGCAGAGGGACTGAAGGAAAAGTATGCCTTTGCAGATGACACAAAGATCTGCAACAGGGTTGATACACAAGGAGGCGTGGAAAGGATGAGAAGGGACTTGGCAAGGTTGGAGGAATGGTCAGAAGTATGGCAGCTTTGATTCAATGCAGAGAAGTGCAAAATAATGCACCTGGGAAACAAGAACCCAGGGGAAGAATACACAATGGGGGGGAGGTAGTAACGACAACAAAAAAGGAAAGGGACCTGGGGATAATCATATCAGATGACCTTAAGGTTAGCAAGCAATGTGAGAAGGCATTAGGGAGGGCTGGGGATATACTGGGATGCATAGGGAGAGGCATCAGCAGCAGAAAACAGGAAGTTGTTATCCCTCTGTACAGACAGTTGGTGAGACCTCATCTGGAGTACTATGTACAGTTCTGGAGACCCCATCTCCGCAAGGACATAGACAGGATAGAGGCAGTCCAGAGGAGAGCAACTAAAATGGTGCAGGGTCTGCAAGAGAAGCCATATGAGGAGAGACTAAAGGAGCTTAATATGTATACCCTTGAGGAAAGATGGGAGAGGGGGGACATGATAGAAACTTTTAAGTACCTCAGTGGAATCAACAAAGTCCAAGAGGGTAGCATCTTTCAGAAAAAGAGATGTGCGAGAACAAGGGGACACAATTTAAAGATAGAGGGGGCAGTTCAGGGCAATGTGAGGAAGTATTATTTCACAGAGAGGGTAGTGGATGCATGGAACAGCCTTCCTGAGGAGGTTGTGGGGTCTAAAACTGTGGGAGAATTCAAGAATGCATGGGACAGACATAAGGCAATTCTTGTGGGGGGTAGGAAGAAATAGGCTGTTGGTTAACTAGGATCTGCGGCCTATCCTGTAGGTAGGGAAATGGGCAGACTAGATGGGCCAAGCAGTCCTTATCTGCCGTCAAAGTCTATGTTTCTATGTTTCCTCCTGGGAGACCATTTATGAAGGCAACTTCTGATTGCTTCAGATTATCAACTTTTATGCTCATAACCTTACTTATTTACATGGGCAAGACAGAATCTTAGTGACCATCAAAAATATCCATCTCATGTTTTTGTTCTACAAAGACTCAGTAAAGCCAGTCAAAATCAGTATGCATAGTAAGTCTGAAGCATTCTTCCATATTGATGTCATCCTGGGAGGAGGAGGAGGCTTAGATGTGTAACCATTCCACGGTTTCCCCTTATTATATTATTCTTTGGGGAGGAGATTTCAGCCATGCACCCATGCAGCAACTCTCTTCCATTGAAATCATGCGGTAAGAATCATAAATAAAAAGGGCTAGATGCAATACCTGGGTCCAAATAGTAGTCAAAGCCAGTAGTGTCATATAAATGGCAACTGTGCTTAGCATATGTTAATAAAAATCATTTATAACCATAAATCCTGAAATCTTACAATATATTTTATGATCTAGTGCAGTAGTTCTTAGACTTTGTCACAGTGAGCCTCCCCAAATCCATGGAAAAGATTTTGAGCCTCCCCCAAAAACTGAAATAATCTTAGGTCTCTCCAAAGAATAAATAACATACTGTAATTTGAGCAGTACACCATGAATAAATTGAAACCCCTTTGAGTATTTGGCTCATATTCAGTTCTTTGTCTTATACTGATGTGGAACCTTTGAAAAAGAGCTCCTGTGCTCAACAGTATTATCTGAATAACAAATAAATTACAAATAATATTACTCAACTTATTGTAACCCCCCCCCCCCACACACACACAGGCCAGCCTACTTGTTCTGCTATTTTCATTCTTGAATGATTGTTACCCCTTGTTGCAGTACCTTCATGGGTCAGACTACTTTCTGTTTCTTCTCTATATGAAATAACTTCCTACATACTTTGCCTCCCTCCTCCCTGCTCCTAAGCAACTTCTCTGGATTATTTTGCTCCTTCCTGCTATTGCTCTTAGCACTTCAACCCTTGTATTTGGGCTTGTTCTGCCATCAGTCTACAAATTGATCAATTACCACCATGCATTATTAGTTTATTGTTCTATTTGTTTGCACTATTGTTCATTGTGTATTTCTTGATTGTTTTACAGTTACCTTTTGAAATGTATTCACTCCCCACCCTTCACTGGGTACACCTGTAATGAGCCTTGGCTCATTCACTTTCCCTTGTCACCTATTAGTAAATAAATACATAACATTCACCTACTACTATCATCTTTCAGTTTGCTTCATCTCTTCACACAAAATATATAAAACTCAAAATTTAAATACAGTACTTTTTCAGACTTGCTTGAGCCTCCCCTGGAACAAGTTGGGGCCTCCCCAGGGAGGCTGGCCTCACCATTTGAGAACCCCTGATCTAGTGTATTGCTTCTTTCTATAGTATCATGATAAAGGTTGTTTTTAAACATAGAAACATAGAAGTTGATGGCAGATAAGGACCACAAGGCCCATCCAGTCTGCCCATTTTTTCTACCTTATGAATGTGCCCTAGGCCTGTACTCTGTCAATGGCCTATATATTCATACTCATCTTTATTGCTCCCATATGCCTATCCCATGCCTGTTTGAAGCCCTGCACTGTATTCATATCCACCACTTCCTGAGGTAGGCCGTTCCATGCATCCACCACCCTTTCTGTGAAAAAGAACTTCCTCACATTCCCCCTTAATCAGCCTCTCTCTACTCTCATGCTGTGTCTTCTTGTCCTGCTATTTTTCTTATATTGAAACATGTTAGACTCTTTCACCTTGTTAATGCCCTTAAGATGTTTGAATGTTTCGATCATATCACCTCTCTCCCTCCTTTGCTCTAGGGTATACATATTGAGCTCCATTAATCTGTCCTTATATGTTTTCTGATGCAGTCCCTGCACCATTTTGGTTCCCTTCCCTGGACTGCCTTTATTTTGTTAACGTCCTTGTGCAGGTGCGGTCTCCAGTACTGCATGCAGTACTCCAGATGGGGCCTAACCAGTGTCTTGTAAAGAGGGATTATTACCTCCCTCTTATGACTTGTGATACCCCTACTAATACACCCCAACATCCCTCTAGCTTTACCTACTGCTTTAGTGGTCTGCTTGGATGATTTCAGTTCATCTGTGATGATGATGCCCAAGTCTCTTTCTTCCCTTGTGATTGCCAGCAACTCCCCTTCCAACCCATAGGTGGCTTCAGGGTTTCTCTTCCCTATGTGCATGATCTTGCACTTCTTTGCGTTAAACTCCAGTTGCCACTCTTCCAACCATTTTGCCAGTTTATCCAGATTTCTTCTCATTCTGCCCACCCCATATGGATCATCTACTCTGTTACAGATCTTGGTGTCATCTGCAAACAGACAAACCTTACCCTCCAGTCCATCTGCAATGTTACTGATGAAGATATTGAAGAGGACTGGCACCAGGACTGGTCCCTGAGGTACCCCAGTTGTGATTTGCATCTCTTCTGACTGTATACCATTTACCACCACTCTGTTTTCTGCCAGCTAACCAGTTTGCCACCCAGTTGACCAACTTCTGACCCACCCCAAGCCTACCCAGCATGTTAATCAATCTTCTATGTGGAACAGTATCGAAAGTTTTGCCGAAGTCAAGGTAGGTGACATCAACTGCTCCCCCTAGGTCCACCACTCTGGTTACCCAGTCAAAGAAATCTATGAGATTAGTTTGACAGGACCTTCCTGTTGTAAACCCATGCTGTCTTGGATCATGCACTCCTATGGATTCCAGGTGTTTCACTATCCTTTCCTTAAGGAGTGCCTCCATAACCTTGCCCACTACTGAGGTATGACTGACTGGTCTGTAGTTCCCTGCCTTCTCCCTGCTACCAGTCTTGCGGAGTGGGATCACATGAGCCCTTCTCCAGTCTTCTTTGACCTCTCCTGTGCTCAGAGACTCACTAAACAGTTCTGATAATGGCTCTGCTAGTTCCACCTTTAGCTTCTTTAGTACCCTGGGATGTATGCCATCAGGTCCCATTGCCTTGTCCACCCTGAGCTTAGCGAGCTCTTGTAGGACCCTTTCTTTTGTGAAGGGACTAGTGCTCAACTCCCTCCCCCCCGTGTCCATGGTGCTGAGCTGTGGGCCCTGTCCGGCCTTCTCCTCAGTAAATACTGAGCAGAAGTATCTATTTAGGATAGATGCTTTGCCTTGGTCCGCCTCATACTCCCCCTTATCCCCTTTTGATCTTAGCAATACAACCTCTGGGCTTTCTCCTTTCACTAATGTATCAATAGAAAGTCTTGTCACCTTCTTTTACTGTTTGTGCTAGTGTTTCCTCGGTTTGTGCCTTTGCCTGCATTACTGCCTTCCTTGCTTCCTTAGGGAAGTTTGGTATACCTCTCTATCTTTGTCCTGCTGTGTTCCCTTATATTTCCTGAAGGCCAGCCTTTTGGCTCTGACCTTTTCTGCTACTGTTTTTGAGAACCAAAGTGATTTCCTTCTTCTTTTGCTCTTGCTTTTCTCTGTAACACAGTGGGATGTTGCTTCAAGTATTGCATCCTTACCAGTTGTTTGAGGCCCTCCCCCTGCAGGAAATTCACTATATGTCTAGTTCTGGCAGATGTTCCTGCTGTTATTGACCAATCTGTATCTGGCATGTTGAAGTCTCCCATTATCAGAACCTCCCCTTTAGCTGTCATGTTTTATATATCTTCTAACAGTAATGTTAGAAGATATAGGTATATATTTTATATTTTGTTGTGTGCCCAGTGTTAGGATATCAATAAGCACTGGAAATAATGTTTGCATTGAATGTTTTGGATATAATTTCCAAATTTTTGACAGGATGTGATTTTGTTATGTTGAGTGACGTTCGTCTAAATTGGTTTGCATTTAATAATTTGGGTTTAGAAAGTTTTCTGCAGTCCTTTCATCTGTTTCAAATAATTACTGAACTTACTAGACTGAATGTGCTATACTATTTTGGCCTGGGTGATTCCTGCTAGACCTCAGATGATAATTCTACAAGTGATCACCAAGCTATTTACTGTGTTCTGAATTTTAAGCGATCTAAAGTGCCTCCAAGTTTTCTCCAATTCAGAAATTTTAAGAAATATGACCCTATGGCACTTAAGTTAAAATTATCAGAGCTTGATTGGTCATTCATTAATTAATTGCATCCCTGATCCTGATAATGTTTTGTATTACTTTTGCAAACAGATACTTCCCATCCAAAATTATTTTTTTCCACAACGTAAAATTCAAGCCAGAGGGATGTTTAATCAATGATTCTCTACTAATTTAAAAAGACTGGATAAAGGCTAGGGACATTGCATGGGAGAATTACAAATTGTCCCGCTCTATTTTTGTTATGAATAGATACAGATTTCTTCGAAATAAGGTATCTACCCTGGTTAAGAGTGCAAAAAAAGAGTACTACAACAAACAATTTGATGAAAACCTGTCCAACCCTAAATCTTTTTGGAACTCGGGAAATCAGTTTTTGTCACCTAAAGAAAAATGCTCTGTCCAGAAATTAGTCACTTCAAGTGAGATTGTAATGGTCCCAATTGAGATATCCAATTTATTTGGCTCTAAATTCTCTGATTTAGCTAGTTATGGGAGTAGTGGACAGAAATCATCTTTGTCTAATACAGAATCCCTTTCTCCTGCTAGATCCCCTTTCTATTTTTGCAAAATTACCCAAAAACAGGTGCTGAAATTACTTTTGACAATTCCAAAGAGATATAGTAATTGTGATGCGGGATTGGATGGTCGCTTCATAAGATTAATATCCCCTTCTATTGTTGATCCTTTACGCTCTATTTTTAATTTGTGTTTGGTATCTGGCTCATTCCCTCGTTCTTGGAAATGTGCCAGGGCAGTCCCTGCCTCTAAGAAATGTGCTTAGTGTTTGGATGATTTTCAGTCAGTTTCCATTTTGAATCCTTTAAGTAAAATTTTGGAAAAAATTGTGTCAGATCAAATTACTACATACCTACAATCTTACAATGTAATGTGTTCCCAACAACATGGTTTTCATAAAAATCATGATACTGAGACTGCCTTGGTTAGGTTCACAAATGCCGCCCTAAGTGGCTTTGATGATGGCCTTATGCTGGGGGTAGTTTTTGTGGACCTGATCAAGGCATTTGACCTCATGGTAACCCATGAAGTGGGCGCATGAGGAAGGGTGCCATCCATTATGGCGACACCTTCCCCATGCAATCCACTCACGGCGACGGACAGGTAGGGTGACCGGATGAGGGGGTGGGCGAACTAGGCGGCAGGATGTTGCTATACGTACGCGCATGGTGGGTGGGAGCGAGCACGGCAAGCGTGGCCTGGGAGGGGTGGAGAGGCTATAGGGAGTGGCACTGCAGTTGCCGGTCGAGCTGCGTCATGGCATCAGGGATTGGCTAGTGGTTGGAGTGGTTGAGGTACTGGGTTCGGGTCTGGACGCTGGTGCGATTTTTATTGCGCCCAGCCCGAACCTTTTTATTTTTACTGCTTTCACCCCCTGACATGCCCCCTGGGTTGGGAATCCTTAAGTGGGGGTGCGGGGCACCCCCACAGAAAGCAGTAAAAATATCCTAGTGCTGTTGTGCTGGTGCGCTGGGGTTGTCAGAGTGACGAAAATGTGTTTGGCACTCTGACTGAGCGATAACAGTGATCGCTTTTAGGCATTCGCTGTTATCACATAGACCCAAGACCTCTTTAATCATTCTTTATTATGTTTAAGGTTGGGTGAACTAGGTTTTTCTGAGAACGTTGTTGTTTGGTTTAAGGATTATTTATCTAATAGGACCCATTTTGTTAGCATTGGGACTGCAGTTTCTTCCACTTATCCTATTAACTTTGGTGTGCTGCAGGGCTCAATTTTGGGTCCTTCATTGTTTTCTCTTTTTATTAATCAGTTGCCTTCCCTCTGTAAAACTTGTGACTGTTTATTTTATGTGGATGATTTCATCCTTTTCTCCCAAGCTAGTAACATTACTCAGTTGACTTTATCATTGGAAAATTAATTTATTGTCATTTGTAATTGGCTTAGGGCTAATTCTCTTATTCTGAATATTAAGAAAACTATGACCATGTTGTTTGGAACTCCATTTCAATTAAGATGTAATTATAGTCTAAATATTCATGATGAAAGGGGGAGAAGTATTAAACAAATTCTCGAGTTTAAATACGTAGGTGTTCTGTGCTTAACTTTCCAACCGCAAGTTAAAGTTGTGTGCAGGATGGCTAATCAAAAACTGGGTGTATTACATAAACTTAAAAAAAAAATTCTTCAGATATCCGGAGAGCCATAGCCATGGGAGTACTGTTACCACATCTAGATTATGTTGGGGGTTTATATTGTAAGATGTCAAGTAGAGAAACCAGTGCTTTAACAGTTGTGTTTAATAATATATGTAAATTTGTTCTGGATGTTCCAATATGTACACATCCCTGTTTACCATATTCCTCACTTGGTTGACTGTCCCCCAGTTTCAGATTCACTTTCTTCTTTTGTTGCTTAATCTTTAAAACCTTATTTTCCTCAGAGATATTTCCCCTGAGTGACCTGGTATCAGAGATACTTCTCTGAAACTTAGGTCATATAGGGGAATAATTCTTCTTACCCAGCATTATAAAATGAAGGCTGGGTCTCGTTCCTTCTTAGCTGCTGCTGCTCTCCCTCTTTGGAATAATTTATCTGAGGAGTAGAGATATGCCCCTTCCTTTCAAAGTTTTAAATCTAAGTTAAAAAGTTTGTTACAGGTATCAGATGGTTGTAAATGTTTTTAGTTAAATTCTTTGTTGTAGTTGTTTTGTAATTCAATGTACGTTTGTAACTGTAAATGTCTTGTTTATTATTGTGTTGGGTTAGACCTGAAAAAGGACCTGTTCCAGTGTCCCTACCCGGTTAACAAAATAAAAACAAACAAATTAATGTGGTTCTTTTTTCTCTAAATTCAAAATGGAACATCTGCCTTAGAAACTGAGGAGAATAATGGTATACTCCTTTAGAGGTATAAACCAGTTTTAATTCACTTCTTTTAAACATTGCAAACAGGAAAGGTGAACACAATGAACAATGTAGGCAAATGTTATTATATAAACTGTTGAAGAGAAGTAGCACAGCAGCTCCATGTGTTGTTTTTGAAAGTCAAGTGAAAATATTCAAACAAATGCCATGAAGAAAATAAATGGGTTAGACCTTTAAATGCTTTGAATGCTTGTGCTTTAGCCATATCATAGCTTGTCGCCCTGACTATTATAAGATGCAGGGTTTTAAAGAATTGATTAGCAGTTTTTTTCTTGGGACTATGCTAACTGTACAGAAAGTATTTTTATAGATTTTCTAGAAGTGCTGTCTTTGTTAAACACAGTGAGGCAAGAGTTATGCATTTTCACAAAGATTTAGCACTTTTATGAGAAAACGCTAATCAATTTTTAGAGTTAAATAAATCCCTGAGATGACATCCAGGGTAATGAAGCAGAGAATGCACAAGCTGAGTTGTAGTCCTTGGGCAAAGCTAACCCCTTCTAAGAAAACCAAAAGACCACTGTTGACATCCAAGTTGGCCTAGCATAAATGGAGGATGCACCATCACCTGAGTCACAGTTATCTGATCGTTGCCAAAGCAAAAAGAAATTGAAAAGCCTCCACAGTGGAGATGAAGTCTTCATTGTCGAACCTGATGTGGTCACATTGGAAGTGCTGAAAAGGAACTGCAGAAACTGTGTTGTAGCTCAGCATCACCTCTGGCCAAGTCAGCAAGAACCAACGTGAGCAACATCAGGTTACTTTTCAAGAGTGAGGCAGGAGATATACAAAATAGCCATCATCATAAGGGAAACTTTCTGAGGCTTAGATCACTAGATCGATGGCCCTAATAAAGGAATGGGTCAGGAAAGATCATGGCCCTGTTTTGGTGCCAAAGGCAATAGTCATCCTTACCAATATCATGCAGATTTTGACATCGGTGTTTCAACTCCTGTCGTCGCCACTGTTGTTATCATAGTACTGACACAAAGTACCAGCAGACCAGTCCCTGCGGTAGCACCAACTCTTCTTACTGGATCTGAGACAGAGGAATATGAGTAGCACAACCATTAGCTTCTTGAGAAGCATGAGAATGGGAAGATGTTGCTACAGAGGCATATTATTTTCTCTTACAGCTTGTGATAGTGAGGATTCCTTAATTTATAGACCTTGCTCTCCTCAGGATGATTTGCCCTTCCACTCCCTTAGCCATACAGTGCAGAAGGGCTTAATGTTGCATGTTCTCACATAGACAACTGCAAAAAGGACCCAAAAGTGTGATTGACTCTCCCCATGGTTCCCTCAGTCATTGTGACCCATTCAACCGGCGTTACAGAATGCCACCAAAGCAACATGAGCACATCTTACCAATTGTTGCCAGGAAAAAGATCTGTGCAAACCACTCAGGGTACAATCTCACAAACTGTTAACACCGAGCCAAGTAAACTTTGGACAGTTTGGGATGACATGGTTCAGTGTGAAGTTTGGAAGTATGGGCCAATTTCACTTATGCCGAAAGAGTAAAAAACAGGCAGTAGAGCCCTTTACTTCCCTTTCCCCATTTATCAAACCATTTGTTTCTGGATCTGGTAGGTTAGGGCACTGAGGTTCAAACACACACTCTGCCTATAAGCTAGCACTTCCTTCCTCCACCTGATCCCTTTAGGCAATCCATCTGAATATTGGTGTGTACCATGGGAACCTTAATTGCACTGGACCCCATGCATGTACCTTTATTGGGCTAGAATGCATACCTGGATTAGGTGTTAAGACTGAAGAGTGTGGCTGTATAGTGGAAAGACTCTAGAAGATCAAGAATTAATGGTATGGCAAATGCATAGCCATGGTTTGGGAACAGGGGATTTCCACCAAAGAAATACCATTATTTTGTTTGGATGTACAAAAATTATTTTATGAAAGCATTATGGAAGTCAAAAGGGGAGGGGGTTTCTGGACACCCAGGACCCCCTTCCCCACAGCTATGCCTATGTATGTAACTTACCTTACTTTAGCTGGAACTCAGTAGCTTAGCTTGTGAAAGTGAAGTCAGTTATCACTTGGGGAGGGGGACTGTGTTCATTTTTTATCTCTGAAATGTACTGTTATAAAAGCAACACTGTATAGCTTCACTGAAACACCATATTCAGGCTTATTATTTTTTTGGCTGGGCACATGTTTGTAATATTTCCAGACTTTTATGTTGAAATGGTATTTGACTTTTGGTTGGATGTTTTATCCAGGTGATTTCCCTGTGATATTTTTCACTTGACTATAAAGAATTGCATATAGGTGTGCGTTTATGTGCCTATAACTAGCTTATGGATACATTTTAGTCTTTTTCTACCCAGGATAGCAGAAACGAGCTGCAACATCTCTTTCTTCGGTGGGGTCCTACTTCTACCGATATTACAGCTGGGAGGAACTAAGGCACAGGGAGGTTAGTTGCCCTGCTCAAGGTCTCACAATGAGCCAAAAGGTGTTGCAGATTTTACACCTATTCTACTGGTTCATAGCTCTGCATGCCAACCACTAGACTACACTGATTCTACTATGTATTTATTTACTTGAACTGCAAGTGCAGCCATGTCACCCCCATGCTCAGAGACCTATACTAGCTCCCCGTCCAACTCCAAGCCCAATTCAAATTTGCCATGCTCATCTTTAGAGTCTTCTTCAATTGTACCCCTCCTTACGTCTCCAATTTCAGTGTCCCTTTCTACTCTTCTCACCTTCATTTTTTACACATTGACCACCATGTTATACATCACCTTACCTTATTTAAGTAATAAGGCATGACAAAGTGTGTGTTATTGTGTAATAACGTCACTCCTGGGGTGGGATGAGGCACGAGGCAAAGCCGAGTGCTTCCACCACCCCAAGAGTGATGGTATTACACAATAACACACACCTTGGAGTGCCTTATTGCAATTATATAATAGCTCGATGTTATACAAAATAAAAAAAAAATTAAAAAATGTTTTTAGTAGATTTTTTGTGTTTCTGAAGAGACAACGGTGATCAAAAGGTCCAATAAATCAATACAGTGATGTTATTGTGTAATAACATCACTGTCTCAGGCACCCACTGGCCAATCAGAATACAGGAAATTTCCTTGCCATTGTATAATTGTTCTTTGCACATGTACCACTATCTTGTACATCCCCCTAACCTTACCTTTTATTATTCTGCTCCATCTGTCTGGGAAAGTCTTCCTGTCATTATTTTGGTTATTCATTTTACCTCCTATTTCAAATCCAGCCAAACCACCTATCTCTTTTATTTGGCTTTTGATTCCTTAGCCCACTCATTTCCTTTCTGTTCTGAAGCCAATTGGGCCAAAACCTATCTTGTAAATATATTTTACTGTATTATTTTGTTTGACCATGTATTATTTTATAAGTCAAATTACTCACATGATATCAGTGAATCAGTGTGAAGAACTGCAAGACATCTTATCCTACATACTGTTATCTTGCGTGATGGCAGTAAAGTGGAGTGATCCATTTAAAGTTGTTGGAAAGGAGCATTGCATTAAATTTTTAAAATAAAAAACAGAACTGTGACTTTTTTTTTTCCAGTTCTATTTTGGCTCCCTGAGTGTGCATTGATATACCACTTATCAGCCCTTGCAATCTCAAGACCACTCCCTCCCGGAACTTACCAAGAGATCGCATTTACCTGCATGGTGGGCCACCCTCCAGTGATTAGAGGTGGAGGGAGTAAGTACAGTGTATGCAGGATAGGAAACAGGTGCCAGGCTTCATTGTTCTCGGCTAAGGGGATTTTCTTTGTTACAGTGTCCTTGGTGATGTGGAAGTGCTATGAGGTCAGTGGCACACAGTGCACACTCTTGCATGCTGTATGTCGATGTCTGTTACATCTGTCATTCCACAGCACTGTTGAGGCAGTTGAGCGCACTGACTCCTAGTCATTGCCAGGAGTCAGACTACTGCCGAGTGCTTGCTTCCATCCCACCCAGAGAGGGAGAGCTGTCTGATGGATATTCAGACCTCCTCCCCCCCACCAACCCTCCAATGTGCTGGGTTTTCTACCACACACAGGCCATCAGCACTACAGGTGATAGCACTAGTCCTGCACCAGTGGGCTGGCCAAATAGAACTGTGACTTTATAGTATTGTTTGTCATGGTTACTATGCAGTACATTGAGACACACTTATGTGCCATCCGGAATAGAATTGTATCATGTTGTGTTGCATTGAAGTGGAATTGTTTTCTACAGTTCTTTTGGGTAAGCCACTTAAAAAGAATGTGGAAATTCCAAAATATTGTAGGGTAGAATGTGTAAGGCATTACAATGTGAGTAGTTTTTATTTGAGTGGTTCTGCTGTGATAGAACAATGCATCTCTGATGTCAGAAGAAAAAAGTGAAAGAACAGGCATTTTTTTTAATAAAACGTCAGGGTAAAAATCTATTGACTTTCAGTTTAAGGATTACATAGTCCATCTCAGTGGTCGATTGTGAACCAAGCCATCAGTGGGGACACTTTGTTTATGATATGTCCAGATGAAGATATGCATGGGACCTGGTGTGCCTTCCACCATGTTCATATTCTTTAATGGGAGACCATGTGATCTGTAAATTTAAAGTTAATTGATTTACCGTTATGCTTTAAAAGTGAGTACAGACTACATCTTTGGGGGATTTGATACTGAAGAGGGGAAGCATTTACTTTTTTTTATCTCTGACATGCATTGCTATAAAAGTAACACTGTATAGGTTCCTTGAAACACCTTTTTATTTTTTGATTTTTTGTTTCCTTGGCAGTGTTTTCATGTGTTTGCAATATTTTCATACTTTAATGTTGGTATTCTACTCTTGGATATATGTTTTGCCCTATTGAGTTCCCTTTGCCATTTTCCACTTAACTAAAAAGAACCACATACTGGTTTACTTTGATATATTTAAAGATCTTACAATTATCTCTAGCATGTAAGTGCATTTTAGAATGTGAACACTTTTTAATGCTGCTGCTACAGAGCTATAAATCTGAATTACAAAGTAAAGGAAAACTCAACAAATATGTTTTTAAAGTGAATAACAGAGAACTACTGTACCTAAAATAGTTATAGGGCTAGCAGGGTTAATGATTGCATACAATGCAAAGGGGGTGGGGTGACAAATAAAGCTACAGGGTGAAAAGGCTAGACATTTCTTTATAACAATGATGTAAAAAGTATGTTTCTATTGGGATCAAGGGATTGACCTGTTTTCTTCTAGGCCGAGCAGGACCCCCTACCATGACATCATCAGCAAGTGCTTCGGTAATTAAATCATCTGCAGATCCTTCACATGTCTCCATCCCCCCACCTCCACTGTTACTTCCAGCTGATACAACAAGGAGCAACAGCACCTCTGTCCCTGCTAGCATTCCCAATGCAGAAAATAACCCCCCGCAGGCCATCGTTAAACCACATATCCTGACCCATGTTATTGAGGGTTTCGTGATTCAGGAAGGGCTGGAGCCATTTCCTGTAAGTCCAAAATAAATACTTACTTCATTTTATTTGTATAAATTGTTTAATTGGCTTGGGGTTTGTAGCTTCTGTAGTTATTATTAAGTTACCCGAGAGGAAAGATTTTACGTTTGAAAGTATACCTTCCTGTTTGTCCATTTCCATGGCTGTATTTCACAAGCTGAAATAAGCTAAAGTGACATTAGACTAAAAATTAAGAACATGGCATCTGAAGGGTGACCCATTGATATAACAAAGCTGCAACCTTAGTAGCTCAGTTTACATAATTTACTTAGATGCCTACAAACTATTTTGAAATTAATAGTCTTAGTTACAGTAGGTATGAAGTACCAACAAACTCATTTCTAAAATAATGTGTGTTATCTAGAAGGTGAACTTCAGTCTACTTAAGTCTAACAGAAATATGCGTGTAGCAAGATATTAATCTCCAGACAATTGGCACAGCTGTGTAACAGAATTAGTTGTTTTAAAGTGCATTTGTCCTTACACGCATCCTGTTATCAGTGTAGAGAAGAAATATAAGCCAGCATTTGTATTGCTTAAGTGTTGCAGGAAATAAAACTATGATTTGTGCATATATCTATGTGTTCAACATTGCCTTAGTCATACAGTTTTACCCCACAAATTAGATTCTGCTTCAGGGTACATTTGTTAAGTGTTCAGCAGCTGGAAATATTTGGTTTCAGACAAATTTTTCCAGGGTGCACTTCGCCTTTGAAAGGAACTGTGCAGGGTCTCTTCCAACTGCTACGACTTTGGGAGGCGAATGGGGCGATCATCACCTTTCCACTCATTCCATGGTTCATCCATTAACAATTTAATATGCTTCTTAACTTGAGTAGTGTTGCTGCATTGCTTTTGTTATATATTATGTGCCTTGGATGTATAAGGGATATTCAGTTACGTGACTCAAAATGTGCAATTTAACTTCACATGTAAGGGGGGAGAGACCATAACTCAGAAGTGGCAGAGCCACAAGCAAGTTATGAAAGTCCTACCCACTCACGAATGAAAATAAATTGTGCACTGTGAGTCAGACCATGGTGTATTCAAGCTATACAACATCAGCTTACACATATTTTAAATCCACTGTTAGTATGAAGATTTAACTGTTTGACTTCTACTTCTGGCTTCAGTGCTGCACAGGGCTACTGTGATGTCATCAGCATTGTGAAACATGTTCTCTGATTGGCTCAGGCTTCTGCTGTGATGTACCTAACCTTCAAGACTTGATTGTGACCTGCCTACCAGCTAGGATATCATGATAGCTTGAAGTTAGATATGTCATCAATAAAGATATTACATAGCTTGTCATTTTAATCTTCACTGGTGTTGTATAAACCAACATAGTGTGTGCTGTGATTGAGTAATTATGACCTTTTTTAAAGGAGTAAATAAATGTGTTCTGCATTTTCTCAAAGAGCAAGTTCCCCATCTGTTTCATATGGAGTGGACACACGTTTTTGCAGTGTGTTCCAATATTCAAAATAAAGACATGCTGAGCAATATATGTGACCCGGGAAACAGCCTATTAACATTTGGTGCTTCCCCCACTAAACATAAATTTTGTTACTAAGTATAATCTTTTATTTGTAAGGATCTGGCACTTAAAAATCCATAAGAAGTGAGCATTGTATTTATTTAATAATACTATAGGAACTTATAAACGGGCATCATATCAAACTCAAAATGCTGTTCCTTGCTTTAGTTATCAGTCTTCTACCAAGACATGTTTACTTTAGTACGGTAATAAAGAAGATTAACCCTAAGATCATAGAATTGCAGAACAAGTAGTTATATCATTTTTATGTGACTGGGACTTTATATAGAAAAATCCATCAACTATACTGCCATTTACTTTGGCTCAGCTTGCAACACCATCACACCTGATGAGTCATATTTACTGAATCCACACTTCTAAACAGACATGACTGAGATATGACAGCCCTAGCTAGCAAATACAGTGACAGGGGTCACCAAAGTATTTGACACTGCATTTGTGTACAACTGATCTGAAATTACTCAATTCATGTGCATTTTCTTTCTTACATTTTCTTCAGAGGAAAAACAAATAACTTTATTTTTTTTTTACTACATGGGGACACCTGATGTCAGGAGGGGGAAGGCAGACAGGATCTAAATGTCAGGAGAGAGGCACTCAAAAGGGGCAGGGTAGGTTATCTTTCTCTTTATTTTTAGGAAAACTAATACAAATAAATATCAACTGTTGAACAGTAACTAAACTTCACCAATTAAAAATGTAACATCCTAAATAATCACTATATACCTCTCTCTAGATATTACTGGATGTTTAACAGAATGAATCCTAACTTAAAATTAAAGTTATGTTCATCTTTATGAAGTCTTTGTTTGTATTTTGATAGGTGAGTCGCTCTTCCTTGCTGGTTGACCATCCAGTGAAATGCAAGCCTCATTGTGAGGGTCAAGCGATGATTCCTAGGTGCATCAACTTAGCATCCAATCTACAGAACAGTACAAAATACCCTGAAAACTCAACAGATACAGATATGGATGATGCCACTGGAGAAGGTTTGTGGACCTCTTTTTTTAGCCCGTTAACCAACTTAGTAACGTATCTTAAAATTATCACAGTGGATGGTTTATATGTAGCAATAAAATGTTGCTCATTTATTTAGTTTTCGTTTACCTGGTAAGTGCTCTAGATAGACATCGCCTATTTTATGGCATGACCCAGAAACTTAAAATACACAAGTGGAGCAGTATTCAAAAGCAGTACAGTAACAATATAAAGATTACTGTTAAGTTCCTGGGATAGCATACAACAATACACAAAGGGAGCAGTACGCAGAAAGGAATATGGATACAATAAAGGAGAGAAGTGAATACTGTTGAGTGTATTGAGTAACATTTGAAGTCAACAAATGGGCAGCATAAATCATCATTAGGTACATTACATATGCGGGTAGATGTATAACACTTTGAAGAAAGTTTTTTGCTCTGTAGTGTAAACTACGTTGTTTTTTTGCTAAGTCTCCCTGTCCATGAAAGTATATGGGACAAAATGTTTGTAGTTGATAAGGTAGGGTCTAGTACAGTGCTTGCTGACAATGAATTGCTGGTTCCAGAATCATTCATTTATTTAATTTTATTTATGTCTTTGGTGACCAGGTAGGTGGGCTGATCCAAGGGACTGTTTTCAGGCACGACCCAGGCCATAAACAATGGCACGTTTAGCAAAATAGAATACAGGAGGAGTAACATGGCTGCAATGCAGGCCATTAGCAATGAGGTGCAGGGAATTACAGTACAGAGGGCATTAACCAAAATGAGAATATAATAAGGTACAAGGTGAAGTTGTAGACTAGTGACAAGTCCATATACGTCTTCACAGGAACGTGATCAATACAGTAAGGTGACAAATTACCAGGTAAACCATATAAAGTACAGTTTCAAAAAGGTACACCAATAACAAAATCAACTAACAACCAGGTGGATATTCAAAATGCAGTGCAACAGTCCACATAATTAAAGTGCAGTGGAGTAGACTATAGGGAGGGAGAGAGAGAGCGAGGTGGGGGTGGGAAAGAAGCTGGAGAGAATGGGATGTTGCATGGGTGGGGAGGCCCACACAAAAGGTGGGGGGGGGAATCATCCGAGCTTACACAAATGGACAGCGGCATTTGGCTTCCAGTAGCAGCCAATCTTTAAAGTGGCTTTTGAAGGATAAGTGGGAGGAAGGTGAGTGGAGCGATATAGGGGGCTTGCTCTGTAAGGAGGGGGCATAGATGAAAAAGGCTTTGCTGCCCATAGTAGTGGAGATTCTGGGAACTACCAGGGGGAGGATGGATGATTCGCAGAGGCACCTACTAGCCACTTTGCCTGAGAGTAGGGATGAATAAGGGGACAGAAGGCCATCCCTGAGTGTAGTGTCTATTAGGCAGCCCAAGGCATAGTCAAAGCGTCCTTGAAGTGGGAGCCACCAAGCAATTTGTATAAGTCACGATGATGGATAGAAAAGGGTGCGAGGAGGATGAAGTGGCAGATGCTGTTGTAAACTGATGTCAGCCTGGAGCTCAGGGCTGATGACACAGGGGGTGCATGGGGGAGCAGTAATCAATAAGGGGTTGAAGGTTGCCTTGCGCAATTGTTAACTGTGCCTAATGGGACAGGAATTGTCTTAGCCGGTAGGTGGCTCCTAATTTCTGGTTAACTCTATGCATGGAAATATTAACATGCTCAGTGAATATAAGGGAGGGGTCCAGGGTGACACCCAAGTATTTGAAACTAGAGATATTTTCGAGGATAGGGGTCAACAGGTGTGAGTACAAGTAGAGAGGACTCTGCTTTGGAGACCTTGGTGAGGAACGATTTTGAGCCAAATAACATTGGTTTTGTCTTTTTTCATTTACCAGGAGCTTTTTGGAAGTAAACGAATTGTAGGCAGCACCATAATTAAGGGTAAGGATGGAGGAGATGTTTGCAAGTGACTTGTCACCATGGTATAGAACAAGGTCATCTGCATAGAGAAGTGCCTCACAGGAGATACTCTGTGCCAGGAGTGCATTGATAAATATGTAAAAACAGTAAAGGGCCAAGGATGGAGCCATGGGGGACCCCGGTAGAGACAGGCAGGGCAAGGGAGGATGCAGCCCCGATGGTAAGTGACTGGGACCTGCCCTTGAGATAGCTCCAAAACCATGAGGAAGTCTCTGAGGAGCAGCTAAGGCAGTGGAGAGTAGAGTGGAGGAGAGAGTGGTCGACTACATCAAATGCCTTAGTCAGATCCATGAATTCAGCACCTGTGGTCTTACCCGAATCCATGTTTCTGAGGACATGGCCAGTGAAATGGGCTAAGGTCACTGTGATGCTGTGGAGCTTGCAGAAGCCATGCTGCTGGGGGCACATCAGTGAATATCCTTCCAATTTGCTCAGAAAGCTGGGAGTACACAATTCTCTCTAGTAGCTTGCTCAGGTGGGGGAGGAGGGGAGATGGGCCTGTAGTTATCGGTAGAAAGGGGATTGTCTGCTTTAAAGATAGGAATCACATTAGCATGCTTCCAGGAATCAGGCATGGTGGATGTGAGAGGGCAAGGATGAAAAGGAAGGTGAGTTTAATGATTGCAGGAGAGATGTGCTTAAGGAAGGAAGGCAACAACCCATCACTGCCAGGGTTACCCCTGGTAGAAGGGGACTTTAGGAGCTTGGAGGTAGTTTCTGAGCCTGTGACTCTAAAGTAGAAGGGGGACAGGGAGGGGGTGTGGCCAACAGAGAGGCAGTCTACCTGACTACTAGGGCTAGATTGTGACTGGGGGGGAGTCTACTGAGGTGGACAGAGAGGTCAGTAAATTTTTTGTTAAAGCTCTGTGTAGTCTCAGCAGGGTCAGCCAGGGGGCCTGATTGGGAGGTGAATTGGAATGATTTGGCTGTGAGTCTTCAGACTGATACTGATCATACGGATCATACTGCAATTAGTGACACATAGAAAATACATTAATTCCTCAAGCTAACTGGATTGTGTTTTTCTCTCCCAGAAGGTCTAGAGGAAGTCGAAGCAGGTCTGCTGAAGTGTGAGTTTTGCAGAAAGATGGGATATGCTAACAGGTTCCTGAGGTCCAAGCGATTCTGCTCAATGTCTTGTGCTAAAAGGTAGGATTTCATTATTGTTGTCTAAAAAGAATGCTGGCAGCTGAAGAGCAAATTTAGAAATATAGAAATGTAGACAATGACAGGAGAAAAAGGCCAATGGTTCATACAGTCTGCCCATGGTACCCTATCTAACCATGAAACCTATGGTCCCTCCAGGATCCTAATCCTCCCCA
Organism: Neoceratodus forsteri; assembly: GCA_016271365.2. Taxonomy (NCBI): domain Eukaryota; kingdom Metazoa; phylum Chordata; order Ceratodontiformes; family Ceratodontidae; genus Neoceratodus; species Neoceratodus forsteri. Next base: position 731,597,917 of record CM028137.1, read on the forward strand.
TCCACAACCCCATTCCCCTTCTCGTTTCTGTCTTCCCAAGCAACCACTATACCCTTCACTCTGTTCCAGTTGTGCTTGAAACCATTAATGGTTTATCACCCCAACCTGGAATGGTAAATTGTCCCATGGTTCCACCACCCTTTTTGTAAAATAATACTTTTTTATGTCCCTCCTGAACCTGTCTCCTGTCAGTTTCCACTCATGCCCTTGTGACCTCGAATTGTTACTCATGCTAAATAATTCTCTGCAGTCCACCGTGTTTATTCCTTTCAGGAACTTGAAGGTCTCTCTCTTATTTCCCCTTCTCCCTTCTGGGAGATGGGAGATAGTTATAATAATTTTCATTTAGAAATTAAATCAGGGCAGATCCCAGTAAATCAGGATCTGCCCAGGAGAGTTCAAGTAATTTCATTTAATACCTTTCTGTTGAAAACAAAAAATACTAAATGGCAGTAAGGGTCTCAAACTTAGTGAAAATGGTTTTATAGCTTTATGTTCCAACTAGGATCAGTTTTTTAAGACCATGTTTAACTAGATTCAAAGTGTACTTTTCTTAACACTGTATTGCATGGGGCCTCTGAAAAAAATGTTCTATTAATACATGGACACCATGGGCTGGATATTCAAACTGCGCTATTCCGTGGCGCAAGCCCTTGCGCTGCTCAAACAAGTTGCACTGGGGTGTGGCCGGGGCGATATTCAACGGAGTTGCGCTATTGAGCAACTCCTTTGAATATCGCCCCCCGGCAGCAGCCACTGTGCATGGCGTGGTGGAACTTGCGCCACCGCAAGTGGTCAGAGTGGAGTATTCAAGATGCGGTGGTGCAAGTGCCATTGCGCCATGCGCAAATTTCCGAGATTCAAAAGGTGACATGCAAATGGGGCCATAATTCATGCAAGGCACATGGGGGGGCCATTTGCATCTACTTATGGCCCCATTTGCATGCCATTAGCATGCAGGTGTGCGATCCCGGCGACTTGTGCCTGGCGCCTGCGGGCAGGCAGCAGTCGGCGACCGAACCCTCTGCAGCCCGATCACGGGCATGAAGTAAATCCCCGACTGGTCCGATCACTGGCGATGATGACAACCCCCACCGGCCCGATGCAGCCAGAATGGAGTTCACCCCCAAAGAGCAATATCCCTGGTGGTCTGCACATGGGCCCGATCCTGGGCATAAGAGTCAAACCCCAAAGTCCATTTCCTGGTGGTCCAGTGGCCCCCACCCCACCCATCCACAGAGCCCACCACCCGGCCCTCCCCGTCAGCCAGCAGCACCCCACCGCCTGCGCCGCCACCCGCTGACTGACGCGCCTTGGTACGGTATGGGCGGTGGCTCTTGTCTAGACCAATGGGCGTGCAGCCCTACCGAGCAGTCATCGGGCGGCGCGGGCGGAAGGCGGTGGTGCTGCCACCCGCCGCTGACGGGGAGCGGTGGTGGGGGTCCGGGGTGGTGGGGTGGGGACCACTGACCACCAGGGAAATTGACTTTGGGGGTTTGACTTTATTCCCGCAATCGGGCTTCACGGTCCACTGGACCACCAGGGATATTGTTTTGGGGGTGAACCTCGCTCTGGCCACGATCGGGCCAGTGGCGGGGTTGTCATTCACATTATGCCCGCGATCGGGCCAGTCGGGAGTTGTCATTCACATTATGCCCCGACGGGCCAGTCGGGGGTAGTCATCTGGCATTATGCCTCGCGATCGGGCCAGTGGGGGTGTGTCATTTATGTTATGCCCGCGATCGGGCCAGTGGGGGGGTTTCATCACATTATGCCCGTCCATCGGGCCAGTCGGGGTTGTTATTCTCATTATGCTCATGCATTGGGCTGGGGGGATTGTCATTTATGTTATGCCCGCAATCGGGCCAGTGGGGGAGATTTTACATTATGCCCACGATCAGGCTGCGGGGGCACAAGGAACAGTGGAGGCCACCCACAGGTGGCAGCTGCTGTGTTGCACCCTGCAATGCAGCAGCTCACCTGTGGGTGGCCCTCGACTTAGTCCTTTTGGGGGCTAAAGTTGTGCAGGCGCAGGTAGGGGTTGCGCCTGCAACTCTGCACAGCCCGCTGAATATCGGGCTGTGCAGTTTATGCATGGTTCCTCCCCCTCCGGTTGAGCATGCCTTCATTAGCATTGAGCTGTTGCTCAGCATGACTTGGGGGGCGCAACTGCCTCCTGCTGAATATCGCAGAATGGTGCAATTTCTGACTTGCGCAGGCGCAACCCTTTTGAATATCCAGCCCCATCATTCTAAAAGGTGTGGTACAGTATCCAAGAGTCAATGCTGTGGCTTGACACAATGGTGATTATAAGTAAAATTCTAGACTTTGTCATCCGGACAGACCATGGTTCAATTCCTAGGATTGATGTTAGGATACTGTATATAATTATACCAGTTTTCTTGACCTTCTCACGGGAAGCAACCACAGTTTACATGTGTTAGAATAACCACTGTGAACTGGCTCCATGGTGCTGAGTGCTATGTGGGACAACTCGGCTATGCTGGCAATCCACGTTCACGCCTGAGCCAGGGAAATAATGAGCAGAGGCTGGCAGGGTGGGTGAGAAAGTGTCTGTGAGGACACTGCCCTCCCCCAGAGGAGGGAGAGATGTGCATCTCTCAGAGGGAGGCACCTGAGAGTAGCATGGGGCCATTGCTGGAGTGAGTAGCCACACATCAGCAAGCCTCACCCTCAGGGCGCCGACATAGTGCACATGCGAAGCATGATGGTGGGAGATGGGTGGGAAAAACAGGTGAAAATGCTAGCCCAGGAAGCATTCGTGATGGCCTCCCTTTGTACATTCCCATGCCACCTGACCCTCATCAGCAGTTACCCTGCCCCTGGTGCCTGGTAATGATTTTGATGGCACCCTTTTTCATCTCCTCTGTCACCCCTCGGGATAGAACTGACCTTTGGGATCAGATGGTGAATGGTGCTGGCAAGAGTGAGTCTGTGGGGCAAAGGAATAGCATTGTGCAGGGCCTGAAAGAGTGAGCCTTCTAGGGGCATGGGAATGGTAGAAAAAAAAGAAGAACCACTACTTTACCAAACATGGGGATCGCTTTCTACTTTTCTTTGGTGAATGGGGTTCGGGCACAATCATTGAATGCAATAAAATGTAGTTAACTCATTACCTCCTGGGCAGCCATTTTGTGTCAGGTAAACAATGGATAGTTTGGACTTCATATGGAGCTATTGGAGGTAACGAGCTAAGTGAATTTTGGGAAAAACCTGTTTCTATCAATGTGAATTCATCCATAGCTACAAAAGGCAGAATTGTGGCTTCTGAGTTCATAACCAAAACTAATGCAATGATTTGTATCACACCAAACAAATAGCTGTCGTGCATTTCACCTGGCTACCTTCAACCATCAAATCTTTGTTTTCCATTGAAGTGATTTCTTGACTTAATCCCCACTCTGCTTCTCTTTGGTTACTCTTTATTATGGCTGCAGTGGGCGGAGCCTGCAGACGTTTTGCATGTAAAAAAGGGCTGATGTCATGCTTTCTGTCCGTGGAACTGGCTGAAGGTGTAAATAGTCTCCTCCGCCTTGCCCTCCTCCAAGAAATGCTTTCCGCCCTTAAATAAATACACTTTCATGTTAGTTAATGGTTGTAGGGCACTATTTTCTTTCTTAAATGGGAGGTACAAGTACTGGAACCTGAGTAGTGGGAGGCAGCATTAGTTTTTTTTTTTGGGGGGGGGTTAGATCCACCCCCACCACCACCTGAGACGCTCCTAAAGATTCACCCCCACCTTTTATTTTGGTTCATGTGGGAGGGGCATGAGGTGGCTCTATCATGTTGGAACAACTGACTATCAGAGCTGCCTGGGGCATCAGAGCTTAAGGTTCAGAAGGAAAGAAAAAGTAATTAAGGAGTACCTGAAACAGCACTTGTGAAACTGCATCCTGAAATTACAGCACTTAAGGAAAGCAAGCACTTGCAACACAAGAATGACAATTAAGGTATAAACCCACAAATAAGTAAAATATGTCAACCAAAGAAGACTATCCCATATTGGATACTAGACTGTCTGTTTCTTAAAAGCTTTTTATACCCCCCCCCCACATACACACACACACACACACACACACAGCTGAAGCACCCACCCAAATAGCTAGGGGAAGCTCTACATTTTTATCTCTCTGGGACCTGAAATTTAGCAGTAATGTGTGAAGAGAATAAAGTCTTATGTTTTGTGCATTTGATTAGGTTTAGTGCTTGGAAGTTAAAATATATAAATATACACATAGTGTCATGGGCACCTGAAAAGGAAAGAGATACTACTGACATAAATGCTATTCTGATGATTTATTTATGTGTACGATTTTAAGTGTAGTTCTGCCTAGGTCACAGACACATAAGCTATAAAAAGTACATTTAAGGATGAATGTATTAGTCGAAGCTTGTAGTAGCAAAATAAAGCAAAAAAAAAATATATTGTTTTTTTTTTCTTACAATTGTTTAACCAGGAGTGGCACACTAAGCTGAAAGCTTGTTTACAGGGGCATTCTGGGAACACATGGAAGTTAAGTGACTTGCTCAGGGGCACCCAGTATGCAAGTGGGGGATATGGGATTCAAACCCAGATCTCCAGATTTGCAGCTCAGAGCCTTAAACCACTGTGCTATACTGCCTTGCTAGTTATGGCAGTCATCTGTTTTATGGTTCATGATATTGGTGTAGTAAGCAGCAGTACATTGCATAGCAGGTGCAAAATGTCAATAAGTAAGTCATGCAATAGATGTGCTCAGCAGTTACTGAAGCAAGAAATGTATTTAGGATAGTAAAATATTCCTGTTAGAAAACTGATAAATGTGTGACATTTGCATCTCAATTTCAAAGAGGTCCTTATGGGGTGTCAATGTACAATATAGAATAGCTATAGTTTTCAAGTTGTCCGGGTAATTGCTTTGTACTACCACTGTTACTAAATTAAAATTATTCTATGAAGAAAATTAAGTTTATGTAACTGTCTGTAAATGTAATAAAAACATTTACGTGTCCTTATAATGTAATGCATTAAATGCTGTTGCTAAGTTAAGAAGTCACATAACAATGCCCAGGGCATTAGGGTTTCTGACCATAACACCCTGCCCTGTAGGGCTGACAGGCATCAGGGGTGTGACTTGGGATTGTCAACAGTAATGCTCACGCCATTCCACCCCCATCCCCACCCTGCAGCCAGTGACAGGTATCAAGGTGTGCCTTTGACTCTTCAGCCCCAAAGTTCACTCCATTTTCTTATACAGTACTGTACCCATTTCAGCATGTTTCTTTATGGAATGGGGTGAGTGTAAAGCTTGAACACCCCAAGGCACACCTCGATACTTGTCTGTGTCTGCAGGGTAGGGTGAGGTGAAATGGCGTGAGCGTTAGGGGCAATGACCCAAAGGCACACCCCAATGCCTGTCCATCTCTGAATGGTGAGGGTGGGGTTGGCATCACTTCAGTACTTCACTGCCATTCCTATTCTGCCTGCCTGTCTGTGTGTGTCTCTCTCTCTCTCTATTTATATGTCTATGTAATTATCTATCTTTCTATCAATTGCTTGTATCGCTATTTTTACCTTTTTCTAAAACAAACCTGCATATCACATTTGCCTGCACTCTGAGCACATACTTATGAAACTGTACATATTTGTGCTCCACGTCTGTGTAGACCTCATACTTTCCTAATATTCCCATAGTCACAAGCATAACTACCTTACCCTTATCAAAAGTGTCCCCCCTCTGAAAGTTACTATCACATTTTCTGTGCTAATTCACGTCTGTGTAGACCTCATACTTTCCTAATATTCCCATTGTCACAAGCATAACTACCTTACCCTTATCAAAAGTGCCCCCCCCGAAAGTTACTGTCACATTTTCTGTGTTAACTCAGACCCCACTCATCCCCTAGGCCTGACAATATACATCCTAGGTTCCTTAAAGAAACATCAAAGGTTATGTGTGGACCATTGTCGGTCTTGTTTAATGCCTCGTTGAGTCGAGGTGAAACAATTCATTCTTGGAATGAGGCCCTTGTCACTCCGATATACAAAGCCGGCAACAAAAAACTTGTATCTAACTACAGACCCATCAGTCTCACTTCAGTTATTGGTAACTTATTTGAAAGAACATTACTAACCCAGATTGAAGCACATATTTCTAGTCACTACATTACAGGATTTAACCCAGCATGGGTTCTCTCAAGGGAGATCTTGCCTGACTAACTTGTTAAATTTCTTTGAGAATGTTAGTGCATCTCTTGATCTAGGGCTCCCTGTGGATATCATTTTTCTCGACTTTTCCAAAGCTTTTGAAAAAGTCTGTTACCAGGTTTTGATTAACCATATGTATATGTTTGATTTTCATCCTAACATAATAAACTGGGTCACATCTTGTTTGCAAAATAGATGCCAACGAGTTGTCATCAGAGGTCACTGCTCACAGTGGGGAAAGGTTAGGAGCGGGGTCCCACAGGGCTCGGTCTTGGGCCCTATCCTTTTTAATATGCTGATATCAACAATGCAACCATCTAACAATGTTTGGATGACCAAGTATGCAGACGACTGCAAACTTGACTACATAGTCAATAATATACAGGCCGCAAATTACTTTCAAAAGGAATTAAATAAAATGTGCACCTGGGCAGCTAACAATAAAATGTTTTTTAATGAACAAAAGTGTAAAGTAATGCACTTAGGTTATAACAATCAGAATTCCATTTATAAAATTAATAATGTTCCACTCTCTGTAACAATTAATGAAAAAGACCTAGGAGTCCTGGTGGATAATAAGCTATCCTTTGATACCCACACCTCAGACAAGGTTAAAAAATGCCATAGAATTATTGGCTGCATTTTTAAACATATAAAAAGTAGAGACCCTAGGGTGATTCTCCCACTTTACACGAGCATGGTTAGATCCCAGCTAGAATATTGCTCCCCCTTTTGTGCACCGGTCACGAAAAAAAGAAAAAAAAACTAGTTGAGGGGGTCTAAAGAAAAGTAACAAAACATATTAGTGAAATGAGCTGCCTAGAGTATGAGGCAAGGCTACAAGTTTTGGGCCTCTTCTCTTTGGAATACAGACAATTACAAGGTGATCTCTGCTTGACATACAAAGCAACCAGACACCTGCTTCTTTTTGAAACTCTGGGCCTGACGAAGAACCATTCCCAGGCTCTTACTCGAACACACAGCCTTAAACTTAGAGAGTATAATTGTAAAACTCATAAAAGAAGTAAATGGTTCACCCAAAGGGTGGTGACTCAGTGGAGTGCCCTACCAAGAGAAATAGCAGAGAGTGATAACATGGAACTATTTAAAAGACAATTAGATATTTATATGGGAAACAAAAAAACATCTTACCTACAATAGAAGCTATTCCACCATATTGGTGGCAAGCTCTTTAAGGGCATTCTGCCTTCTGAGCCCGTTACACTCTATGACTCTATGAACAGTCCATGACTGTCCTGACTTCCTGACAGCAACACATTGCTTAAATATAACTTACATCACCTCATGGACAAAAACCCTGTTTCTCTAAAAAAAAAAATAAAAAAAAAAATAGGTGTAACCCCCTACAAATGGGGGTTCCTGAAAAGTCTTCTTTGAGCTTGCCTAAATGCTCACTGCCAGGCTGGTGTCCTGTGTTTTATCAGTTCAAACGTATTGCCAGAGAGTGCCTGTATAGCCTTCGTGTACTGTCTCTTTAAGAGCTGCCTAGATTGCAGTTAAAATTACCCTGGGAAGGGTCCGAGTGTTTCTATGTTGAAGTCCCGCCTGGACTGCCAGATAATTGCTCCGTTCTGCCATCACTAATTGTGCAGAGGGAGCTCTGTCAGAAGCTGTACTTATTTGCTGATTATCTATTGTGACAGTAATGATATTGTAGTTTGTCTAACCTGCATTCTTTGCAGCATGGACAGTTCTGTTCATTTCCACCATCTTGGTCCTGGACTGCTGAAATGGGCTAATCAGTACCTTTGGGGACTTTAAAATGGTGCCTTTCCCCAGAGGTCTTGTGGGAGCAAATTTCTGTAGGAATTGTAGTTTTGGGCTTTTGGCGCCTAAATGAACCTGGAGGGGAGCCCTTGTGACTGACAGAAGAATCAGCCAAATGAACCTTTTGGAGCCTGGGGGAAAGTCCCAGGCTGCTTGCAGCTAGCTTCAGATCTGAGTTGGGAAGTGAAGGAGTCACAGCTCGAGATGGTCGAGCAGCAATCCTGCATGTCTTCGTCCGGGAGAAGTGTGAAAGGGCTGAGTTTGGCCTGTCTGCCTGCTGTCCCTGAGAGGGAAACTAGAGTTGATTCGGACTGAATTCAAGTTGTGAGAACGATTTAAGCCACTGGACTGTGACCAGGCTTTAACCTGTAGAAGACCAAAGATTTACTGAATGCGATTGGCCTTTCAGGATTTCCAGCCACCTGTGAACTCCCGGTCTGTGCAGAGACTCTGTAATTGCGACCGGATAGCAATCTGCTGGTACAGTAGAATTTCTTACATGTAAATGTGCTGTGTGCTGTTAGTGGGTCATGATTTGGTTCCCCACTGTGTGCTGAACTGTGTTATGCTTGCTGGAGGCTGCATCCAGCTCAAACGGACTGAATCCGTGTTCATCTCCATTTGGCCTTGGCCGTGCCACACTGGCCCAGCCAGACTACCCGCTGCACAGAGAAAGCCGTCAATGAGAGACCTGCCTGGGGATCAGCCCCCTGCTCAATGCTTTGAACAGGAACGACGCCTCGGTGATTCATGTGGGCCCTGCTTCTCCTGGCGCTCCAGTTCAACAACCTGCCATCTCGATTTCATCCTGCCTGTGTCCTGCATTGGGTATCATCAGTAAACATCAGTGTAGCTCCCTGCAACAACAGCTAAATCTAAAGTGTTGTCATCTGATAGCTTTGTTGTCTTTTCTGTCACGAACTGAGCCCTCCGGCTCCGGATTACAAATGGTGTGTGTTGTGCATGTTGTTTTCTTCCATCACAGGGCCCCAACCAGCTGCAATGCTGACCTACCCCGGGCAACGTTCCTGGCTAGCCCACCTCTTCTCCACCTGGGTACCAAGAGTGCGTGACTGTGTAGGGACTCTGAAGTGCATGCATGACTGTTTGTTTGATATAGCCTTTAAGCAAATCAATCTGATTGCGCCCCTCCCTTGTTCAAGTCCCCTGAATAAATCACATATAACTCTTTTTGCACTTAACCTGACTGTGGTTCCAGTTTCTGCCAAGAGTACTGTACTGTTGCTGTTTGCTGTGCATAACCTTGTTTTACAGAGGGTCTCCAGGGTCGAGCTAGAGGAACCAGCCCTGGTGGTAAGTGCAAACCGTGTGGGTAATTGCATGGTAAATAAGGGTCATTGTGAAAGTGATTATTGTATATTGTTCAGGCCACAAGAAGGGAAAGAGGGGGTTACAGTGTCCCAGAGGCCTGTGCCCAGGTTATCTTGACCACTAACAACTCTGACCTCCAGGTGGAGGCACCCATTTCAGTACCTAAGCCCCTTAACCTGCAACTAGCCAAGCATGCAGGGGTAGTAGCCCTTGGGATAGCGCCACCTAGGGGTTACATATGTAAATAATCCCAAGGCTGAACATATGCCAGCCATTACTTTTTCAAGTACTGCCACGTTCTGTACCATCATGGGGATTTGCATATGTTTCCCATGATGCTTTGCATTATTGGGGTATGTGCAATTGTGTTTTTTTTAAAATTTGGCTGTCTGGCCAGTATCATCTGGGATAACACATACCTCAGTAGCATTTGCTCTGGGGTTCTTTTATAAACTTATATTGCTTCCTTTTCCTTCCATTAAAATGTACACCTCCATATATTTTTTCTAGTAATGTGTATGCCTTCCTTAGAACAGAAACTAAAACAAATATTACTACTTACAAATCATTGTATTGTTTCTCCATACTTCCTTAACAATTCCACACAACTTTACTAACTTCATTATGCAGCCGTGGTGGATCTGACCAGATTTTGTTTTTTAGTGAAGTGTTTTTCTTCCAGCTGGATGCCCCTTCTCAGGCTTGTGCTGCTCTCAGTCCAATCCGCTCACGTACCTAACTGCATTACTTTATTCAAAGCTCCTTTTCTTCCCCAATAACTAGGCCTTCAGGAGGCATACCTCCCCCCATTGGTGTATACTGTACATCTAGTGGCAGAGAAAGTGTGGAGAGTGTCAACACCATAATACTGACAGCTACAATGTTCGGCAAATACAGCCTCCTGTGTACAAAACCACTAGTCTGAGGCAGCAGTACCAAATAAAATAAAATCTAATCAATCTTTATTTATAAAAAAAAAGCATCTTTCCGAAACCAAGGCGCTTGTACATAATTCATTTAAATAACTCCATAAATAAAACAACTAATTAAAACCATAATTAAACACGATAAAACTCATAACATTAGCATTAAAAATCCATATATGCTTGGCTAAACATATAAGTCTTCAAGGCTACCTTAAAACTTTGGATGTTCGGGCAATCTTGCACCTGACTAGGTAGATAATTCCACAGGGTTGAGGCCATAAAACTAAAAGACCTGGCCCCAGATGTCTTCAAATGAACCCTTGGAATCTCTAGCAATCCCTCATCAGTGGATTGGAGATAGTGGGAGGGACAGTAGGGATGAAGGAGATCTTTCAGGTAACCAGGTCCCCGGTTGTGTAGGGCCTTATAGGTCAGCAAACTGACCTTAAAGGTGATCCGCCACCTTACTGGCAGCCAGTGCAGTCCACGGAGCACAGGCATTATATGACTGGTCCTAGACAAACCAGTCAACAGCCTGGCTGCCGCATTCTGCACAAGCTGCAGGCAGTGGATATCAACCCCTGGTAACCCGAGGTAAAGGGAGTTGCAGTAGTCAAGGCAGGAGGTAACAAAGGCGTGGACCAGAGTTGGAAGATCATCGGAAGGAACTAGGTGCTTCACCCAGGCGATATTCCTCTGATGATAAAAAGAGGTTTTGACAACTGCTGACTCCTGAGATTTGAGTGTCAGACAATCATCAAACATAACGCCCAGGTTCCGCACCCGGTCTGAGGTAGTTAGCTGAACACCCCCCGAGCCAAAGACCTGACGGTGACCCTGCCAACAAACCCGCCTCCCAGTGACCTGGGTCCACAACCAACACTTCAGTTTTTGCTGGGTTTAAAGGCAGCCTGCTCACATTCATCCAGTCCTGGACTTTGGTGAGACAGTTGTTAAAACCAAAACAGCAGCATCCTGGCCAGGCGCAAAGGACATGTACAGCTGAGTATCATCTGCACAGCAGTGAAAGCTCAAGCCGTACTGCCTAATAATCGCTCCTAACGGCAGCATGTACACCGCAAACAACATGGGTGCCAATATGGAACCCTGCGGCACCCCACAGGATAGGGGGAGTGATGCCAAGGAAAAAATCCCAGACACCACCCTCTGAGTCCTACCCTCAAGGAAAGATTGAAACCATCTGAGGACTGTACCAGACAGTCCACAGATGAACCACAGGTGCTCCAATAGCACACCATGGTCTATGGTGTCAAATGCTACAGAGAGATCAATAAAGACCAAGATAGAACGAGTCCTTTGATCTCTCGCTATTAGGAGGTCATTTAGTACCCGGACAAGGGCTGTCTTGGTACTATGTCTCTTCCTAAATCTGGACTGGAGAGAATCATAGACATTGTGGCTGGTCAAATGATCATCCAGCTGCGATGCAACCACCTTCTCAATAACCTTACCCACAAAGGGCAGGTTAGAGACCGGCCTGTAGTTAGCCAGATGGTCAGGGTCCAGGGAGGACTTTTTATGAAGAGGCCGAACCACGGCCTCTTTCAGAGGATCAGGAAAGATCCCCTTCTCCAAAGACATCCAGACTATCTTGGCAAGGACTGGATCGATTTTATCTACACAGCCCACTAAAAGACGTTTGGGGCCCGGGTCCAAACTACAATTAGTCGGACGCAAGGACTGGATGATCATCACAGTGTCACTGATCGTGGGGTGACTGAAGTCACACCACACAAACTGGGTGTCCGACATCTCCTGCCAACCACCACAGCTCCCATTAGAGAGGGTCAAGTGGATGCCGGATCTGATTGTGGCAACCTTATCTGAAAAGAATCGAGCAAACTTCTCACACCATTCTTGAGAAAAGGCACTTCCAGGCTGAAGACAGATTGCACTGCACGATCTGTTCTCAGTCCAGAAGAGCTGAGCTGTCGATTCTGTGCAGCAGCAATCTCCTTGGACAGGAATGCTGCCTTCTTACAGGTGATTTCTGATTGTTAGACCACATAATGGCCCATCAAACTAAGTCTGTCATACTCCAGGCCCGACTTCCGCCAACACCTCTCTAGCCTTCGTCCCACTCTCCTCAACTCCCTCACAGTCTCATCAAACCAAGGAGACCTGGGGCGAAGAGTGAGGGGGTGAACATGAACAGGAGCAATGGAATCCAGGGCCTCTACCACTGCCTTATTATAGGCAAGTACCAAGTCCCCTGGATCCATGCATTCACTTGGTAAACCCGATAGGTCCAGCACCACCATCATGCCATCTGGGGAAACACCCCTCAAAGGGCGGTACCGGATCATCTCTGTAGGGGCTGGCCTACTAGGGGTGGCCTCAAAACTGAACCCAACAGTATGATGGTCAGACCACCCGAATGGTTCCACCACCAAATCGGATATCTGCATCCCCAGGAGGAACACCAAGTCCAATGAATGACCACCAATATGGGTCAGGGAGGAAATGGCCTGTGTGAAGCCCAGCTAAACCATTAGCTGGAGGATGTCCTGACCAAACTGTGAGAGTTCATCATCGACCCAGGCATTGAAACCCCCCAGAACCAACCATGTGGGGGATCCCAATGTTAGGTCGACAATGAAGTCCGCGACTTCCCATAGGAACACATTTCCATCTCCTGGTGGACGGTAGACAAGAAGTATCCTGCACCCCATACCCTCACCCATGATACATTCAAAGGAGTTGGTCGTTCCCACTGGTACTTCCATTAGGCCCAGTTCCAATCTAAAACAGATGACAACACCCCCGCCCCTGCAATCCAGCCTCGGGCAGTGTATCACCGAGTACCCAGCCGGAATTGCTGATGCTGATGCCAAAACTGGGCCAGCATTCTCATCCAGCCAGGTCTCGGTGATGAAAGTCAGGTCAGATGATCCAACAAGATCCGCTATCATAGAGGTCTTGTTTTTAATAGACCTTTGCGTAACACCGGCCGGGTAGGATGAGTACCCAAGAAAGACCATGTTACCTGCCTGCTACAAGCAGAGCCCTTGGATATGGGAACCAGACAGGGAGGACCCCTTTCCTGGACCAGTTTCACCCCAGGGCATCTCCTTGTCCCCATTATTCCTATCCACCCACTGCTTTCCATTCCCTCTCCAGGTCCAAGCCTCGTCCTCCTCCTTCTAACAATCCCCCAAGGTCCCTGAGCCTGAGGGGAATAATACCCAACCGTCTTTATGCCTTCCCAACACGTCTTTGCCACAGTCTGCAGACCCTGCAATATAATTTAATTCAGTTCACCACTGTCTCTCACAGAGTGGGGAATGAATCCAAAAACAGAACCCTCCCACAGTATCCCTATCCAATATTCTTTTAATCCTCCACTCTCTCACACAGAATGGGGAGGAACAATCAACAAACAATTACCCCACACACTGTCTGTCACACAGTGAAAATAAATGAAACAAACCCAATGGCTCAAATTAAATCAAAATCCAAAATACATATAAAAGCAATAAAAAACAAGAATTTAAACATAGAATAAAATCTTAAGGTAGCATACAAACAAAATAAAAAAGAGGTCACTTAAAGTTCTTAAGTCAATTTGTAAGTCCATAAAGCTCCCATCTCCTCAGAGAATAAATCAAAACTTTATTAAGTCCAACTGCTGACATTTGGCTTGAAGAGAAACTAAATGCACTGCCAGCTCTATAAAACACACTCACTTGATTAATAAAATGTCAAAAAAGCACAAACAAGAAAAGGTCTGACTGGTGTATGACAGAGATGTTGCTCATGGGAATCCTGTTCTTGGACGGGAGGGATCTTCCCAAAGTTCCGTAAATGGAACTGTTGTCTTCACCACAGGCAGGGGAACAGAAAAGGACACTAACTAAGGGTGGTACAAAAAAGAGGGCTCCCTCAATACCCAGTCCATTGGCAGTTACACCAGAATGCGAAGACTGACACTACGATGTCCAAGTCTAGACCGGCCCTCCAGCTGGTCTCCTGGACAATCTAGGAGAAACCGATGCTGTTAGGACTGCCCACTGGCAGACTCAATACAGAATCTCCTGTGTAGCTCTTGCACCCCAGAATAGACCACTCCACTGGGACATACAAAATAAGGAGCCTGTCTGCACCAACTCTCACAGCCCAAGTTCAGAAAAAGACCCCTACTTGGACTTCTGGATGTTATTACACAAGGGTCGACCAGTTCAAAAAACAGCAATATTACTCTAGATGAGGTCCTGACATCACAGCTCCTCATCGATGTTCCGGTCAACTACTCCTAATCCAATAGTTCCTCAGGGACTCCTCCGAAACTCCTCTAGCACTATGGATATCCTCTCTTCCCCTTTTCCACAATCAATTTACCAGCACAACCAAAGAAGAAAAAGTCCAAATGCTCAGAGGCAGGAAGCGCTAAAATCGGGCAGATAAAGACACCACAATATAAAATTCGCTCCAGCGTAGTTAAATAATCACTGGATCTGTGGCTCTTATGATTTGAAAGAAAACTCAAAAGATTTATTACTAACTACCTGGAACACCACCTAAGCTAACTAACTCACTTAAATTCCCTTCCTAAACTGCCGTAAGCCTAAACCAAATATAAATAAAGAACACACAAAAACAGATTAACTCAGTAAACGAGCTTAAAATAATGCTAATGCTACTGCTACTGCTGCTGATCGTGGCTAGCCCAGCGTGGCCACCATCTTAGTCGAGAGTCATTGCAAAGGCAAACAGTAGACACACTGTGAGTAAACTCAATACAAAAGTGCCTGACAGTTGCCAGACTGAGTGAGCAACATTGAATGGCATGTATGCTATTCATTAAAGGGAAATATAGCAAAGTTGCTTTTCTTAAGCCAAGAAGGTATGCTTGTTTATTTAATAACATCATCATTTCAATGTCCTTTAAGTTTAACAGTATCAGTTCAGAGGAAGGAATGCAAGGTCACTCTGACAACTCTGGTATGTTGTGTAAGCGCGTGGTCATCGCGCATGCTCAGTCACCCAGCTGGCTTATCATATCAAGCAAAAGTAAAAAAAATCATTTTCTGTCAAAACGCATTTCATTTTCTGTAGTATCATATTTTGGATATAGTCATATCTAAAGGGAATTTAATGTATGATGTAGTGAAAAAAAGAAAGCATAGATACTTGGTTTAAGGTAATCAACAATGTTCTGTTTCACTTATATGCGTATCGTACTCATTGAGTAACACCCGTCCAGTCTGATAGCAGTCTGATATTTTAGTATCGGGCTACCATTTTCACTTTGACCATCTGATTCTTGACCCTCCCTCCATCCATCCATCTGCTGATGCCATGCACAACACTAGGCTGGCCTCTTGCACTTGTAGGGAGGTCCAACAGAAGAGCAAGCTCCCTGGCCCACTGCATTGATCGCTGTGGTGGTAAACTGGGCCATCACCTCCCTGGGCTGTGAGGCAGTGCCATTTACAACACATCTCCAGCCATGGCACCCTGGTGCTGGCAACCCACCCAGTCTTGTTCCCAAACCCAGGTTGCCTTTGTGGCAGCACAGTGCACTAACTCTGGGAATCAGGTGGGTCCATTTCTAGACCCCCCCCCAGTTTTTATAAATTAACATTTTATTACATTTTCGAAATCGATAAACTCCTACAGATAAAATTGGGTGCATTATGAATATTGATAATTAATCACAGTCAGTTCAACAATAACATACCCTTAAGAACTGCTACAGAGAATGAAGTAATACTATTTGTATTAACATAAGACTGCTTTACATTTATTAAGTCTCATGAGTTTGGTAGTGAACAAAAATCAGAATAAAGGTATGAATTCCATGACTCACGCAGTTTATCAGTTCTACCATTACTTATATACTCCAGTCCCGCATAACGGCCTCTGGTTGATGAGTCATATAGTTGTTCTCGGATTGGGGGGGGATCAGGCTCTCTCCAGTGTTTTAAGATATTGTTGTTATTTTTTTCTGGAAATGAATGTTGCATGACCATAATATTTGGCATCAAGAAAGATTAGTAATATCCTCGGTGATACCCAGTAATACAAATGTAGGTGTGATAAGTCACACCTAAGAATTAATATACACATCTTCTACACTTTGTCCCAAAAGATCTTTAGTGTAGTACAGAACCATATGATATGAGATACTGAACCCCTGTCTTTTAAACATCTCCAGCAACAGTCATTAGTCGATAAACCCAATTATTTTAACTTGCATGGAGAATAATGCCATCTAAGTGAGATTCTGTATTGTGTTAGTCTACCTTGGACTTTCTGCATGCTTTAAGAGTAGTTTTCCAGCTGTTGTTCCATTCATCCAGGGATATGTTGACCCCCAGTTCTTTCTCTCCTACTTAGGATTAATGGTTTCTATTGGATTGTTAACTATTTCAAAAATACACTTACATATTAGTTTTTATCCTTTATTTGTGATAAACACCTTATCTAGGATATTTGTGGGGGTAAAGTCAGATTGGGGCAGCTTAACTCTTTCATCAAGTCACGTAATTGGAGGTAATTGTGACATTCACTGCACAGTAGGGAATATCTTTTAGAGAGCAGTGAGAAGGAAGAGATGGTGTTTGTGATAAGATCATTTAGGCACAGTATGCCCCTGTTTTTCCAGGAATGCTACTTGATCATTTTACCATCATTTGGGATCAGTTTTTTCTCCTTTAACAGATAATGTGGAGATGTTATGGGAGACCATTCTAACTTGCTATAGATTTTTAACCAGGTTTTGATTAAGGGATTTAGCAAAGGATAAGTAGCTAAATTTCTTGGAAGCCCCATAAATAAACATTGTTTTAGGGTGAATACCTTTTAATACAGACTTTTCTATAGAGAACCAACTGGGACTACTGTTCTCACTGTATTGCCAATGCATTCTTATTAATTGTGAAACCATGAAGGTTTCATGTCTCATATGAAAGTCTGGAAGTGCAAATAATCCATATATTCTGGGTTGTTGTAATTAACAAAATTCTGGCTGGTTTATTGTCCCATATGAAATTACAAATAATACTGGAAATTTTGAAGCTATATGGATGGATATAAATTGACAAGTGTTGTAATAGGTAACAGCTTTTAGGTAGCCAGCATCATGTTTATGGCCTGGATTTTACATCAGAAAGATAATAACATCTGGCACCACCTATTAAAAGATTGCATTCCGGTTTATCTATCAATGTAATAAAATTCTTATGAACACTAGCACTGAGGTCTCTATAAATCCAGATTCCCAGACATTTAATACCAGAGTCTGATACCTTGAAACCAAATAATTTTAAGGTTTGATATAGCTGCTCGAGGAGATAACATCTTAGCTTCTGATTTAGTGAAATTAATTAAGAAGCCTGTGAAGGTTGAGAAGCCTTTAATAGTTTTGCCTAGCAATGGAATGGAGATTTTTGGATGACTTAAAGATAATAAAATATCATCCACATATGCCAGTGATTTGTGACCCGGCCTATTTTTTATGCCCAAAATAGAAAGGGATGATCTGGTTTTGATTAGTAAGGGTTCTGAAGCCAGTATGAATGGTAGGGGAGAAAGGGCACACCCCGGAATAGTGCTTCTGTATATGTTACAAATATTGGAAGACACCCCATTTACTGTAACTTTAACTGAAATATTGATATATAACCTGCTTATCCATCTCCTAATATATGGGCTGAAACTGTAAGTGTTTAGAATGATAAAGGGACACAGTCAACCCTTTTGGAATCATATTATTTCCGGTTGAAGACCCACATTTGATGTTTGTTTACCTTCTCTAAAATTCATTGATGTTGCTAGTTGTTTTATCTGCTTCTTTTCTTACTAGAACTTAAATACATGGTAATGGTGTACGCATACCCTGCCTTGTTTTGTTTCAAATCCTTGATCAACTGTTATTGTATACTTCCTGAACATTACAAACACCCCCAGACACTGCAGCTACTAATGATCCAGTGGTCTCCTCTCCTCCCACTGTATCTTGAGTGTCTAGACTATATTGGGGTGTTCCCAAGTCCAGGAAAGATGCAGTGGGGGTTGATCAGGGAATGTAAACAAACATGTTTTTGTGTGGCAACACCAGTATGGTTGGCAGTCTGTTTTTTACTGTTAAAAAGAAAAAAAAAAGAATCAGAATCAAACAGCCAACTACAGTACATCAGCAATCTTTACAGTATGTGAGCAGTCATAAAATGTTTTTTTTTTTAAACTAGAGACAGTTTGAAGCCCAAGGGGCTTGACAGTGACCCTTTAATTAGATAACTCCATTCAACCCTGTCAGAGTCTTTGTTGGCATCCACAGATAAAAAAAGGGACTATCATACAAGTCTTTTGACATATGGATAATGTGTAAAATGTGTTTAAAGTGGTCTGAAATGTGGTATCCCTGCACAAAACCTACTTGATCTGGATGAATTAGTATGTATTATTCTATTGAATCTGATGGCAATAACATTAGCTAAAATTTTACTGTCAACATTGATTAGCGAGATAGGTCTATAATTCTCGCATTTAGACAAATCCTTTTTTCTTTTGGGGGGACGGTTGCCTCTATCATGGAGGCAAGTAAGGAGTCAGAGATATGAGCATGGATTAGTACCTTTTCAAGAATGGATGCTAGATTTTGAATAGTGGCTTTATAAAATTCTCCAGTAGATCCATTTGAACTGGGAGTTTTGACATACAGCATTGAAATTGTTGCATTAATCAGCTCCTCCTTAGTGTTGGGCTTGTCAAGAGCTTCCTTATCCACATCACTCAAGGAGGGTAGCTTGAGGTTAGCCAAAAAAAATCGTTATATTTGGTTGTGTCAAAATTAACATCTGACCTGTATAGATGTTCATAAAACTCTCCAAATGCATTAGCTATCTGGTGGTTGGCCAGAATGGTATCCCTATTACAGAATGTGAACAGTCAGGCAGTATAGCAGAGTGGGTTAAGGCTCTGAGCTGCAGATCTGGAGACCTGGGTTTGAATCCCACAGCCACCTAAGTGCATACTGTGTGATCCTGAGCAAGTCACTTAACTTCCTTGTGCTTCCAGGTCACATCTGGAAACATGTTTTGACTTAGTGTGCTAATCCTGGTTAAACAGTACTCCCTTCCCCTTCCATATTAGTATTAGTTAGTGATGTAATCTTTTTAGCTTCGGCAGCTTTACGTAATTTATGAACTAATAACGTTCCTTGTAATTCACAAGATTCACAATATGCCTATGTCAGTCTAAACAAGGCATACTCTGCTTTCTGATTGTGAATGGTTTTGATGGAAAATTTCAGACCAACAGTTCCTTTATGGAGCTGTTAATTTTTAAATTTGGAGTTAATATATAATGGCTCTTTGGCTTTAAGAGCAAGCTCTGTATCTTGTATTTCTTGTACTTTTTTTTTTTCTTGTGGCTTAAGGAAGAGATGTTGAGCCCTCTCATGACAGTTTTGTAGGTGTCCCATAATATAACAAATGTTACAGAGCCATTATCATTGTTAATGCAAACTTTGTTTGCGTTATTTTATATTGTGAATATTGTTAGCATTGTTATATATTTTTATACTGTATTGTACATGTTTGTTACCATCTTAGCTTCTATTCTGTATGAAGCTCCGGGTCGCTCTTGAAAAGGGCTTTGGCCCAGTGATCCTACCTGGTAAATAAAGTGAATTGAAATTGAATTTAAGGACGAAATGTTTAGATTTCATCTCTAACCATTTGCCAAACTGTGACTCTTTAAGCAGAGCACAATTAGACCTCCATGTTTTTTCGTGTTTAACATCATTACCCATTTTTAATATATGGATATGCGATTTAATAGAATACAAAAGCATACAAAAAAATCCTGGTAATAGCATTGCACAGAAAGTGGTAATAGTACAGTTGCTCACCGATAATAGCATCGTTCCAAAGTGATAATACTATCATTCCCTCATGAACGATAGTATTATCACCAAAAGACATCAGCGCATGCGCTAGAATGCCCTACCCACGTCTTCTGAAGCGTGCCTTTTGATTGGCCACTTTCTCTTAGTGAGCGGTCAGAAAAAATATCACAACATGGCGGCCATCCCTCGCTTAGCGAGACACTAGGGAATCCTCCGTATTTTGGCTTTTTTTTTTTAGACTGTGCCCCAAATGGATTTATCTACCTAATCCTGTGTTCCCTGTTTCCCGACAGTAGGAAAAGGTAGGAATGCCTACTAATAATATTATGCCGTGCTTGTGCTTAACGGAAGGTGGGGGGAGGAGTCGAGTGACACGACGAGCGAGACGGGGAATGACAGCATGAGACAGTGCGGCCGTTCGCCATCACCCAGAGAGTCCTTAACTGAACTGGCGACCCGCCCATCTCAGAAAACCCCAAAACACACTCGGATCCATATATTTAAAAAAACAATATATGGTTCGGTGGGTATTACCGGTCAGCAATACCATCTCGCGGTTCTGGACATGTAGGAACCTCTCGAGCTTCGCTCTTGAGGTTCATACATGTCCAGAATCTCTCGATGGTATTACTGACTGGTAATACCCACTGAACTGTACATTATTCTAGTTATAATCCCATAGCAACCTGCACATGTCTGAGATAATAATGTTACCTATGCTACAGTTTGTTAGCCTGAGCAATAATGATTTAGAAATAAAGCCATAATCCTGCCTGCTGTAAGACCCATGCCTATTGGACAAAAAAAAGTAAAGTCTTTGCCTTTGGGATGAATTAGGCGCCAAGTGTCAGCCAGTCCAAATTCTTGATAGAATTTATTCAGTGTGTTTGTGGATTTAATTAGTAATTAGTAAATTTGTCTCTTCTGTCTGTGTAATTGTCCATAACTGCATTCTTATTCCCTCCCATAATTATGTTAGAGACCCCTGACAAACATATCTTACTAGCCAGAGAGGCAAACATTCCAGTTTTGTTTTTATTCAGAGCACAAATTTTTACCAAGAGAGCTGTCTGGCCCCCTATATTGGTTTTGAGAAACAAAAACCTTCCTTTGGGTCAATTACTGTATGCTTTCCACACACTTCTCAGCCACGTTCAGACTGTGCTTTGTGTGAGGAGTGCCTCCATCCCACAATACATCCGGGGATATGAGGACATTGGCAGCACTTCTTCCATGAAGCACGGGGCACTGTCAGGTAAATAAGTGTCAGCAACATGACGCCTCCCCCCCCATGCTGTGGTGTGTTATTCTGCTGGTGACCACTCGTTTTCTGACGTACAAGGTTAAACTACATATCAGGCAGCAGAAGAGGTCAGTGCTCAGGTGACTCGGAGCTGCCAGAGAAAGCTACTTGAGAGCCTCACTGTGCTAAACAATGTAATAGCATGTGCATATGCTGTGGGCTCTGTAGAACATGGTGAATGGTGCTGAGAGCACATAGGCATGTGGTGGGACCACATAGTACTGCAGACTTGGACTGATGAGCAGTATCTAGCCAATGTCTGCATGTCCAGAGCCATCTATGGTCACAGTTCTATGCACAGAACTATGGCCATACATTCAGAAAATGGATACCAAGCTGTGTCTGGCAGTACCTGTGGAAAAAGAGTGGCAATAACATTGTGATGTTTGACCACTAATGTTGAATATCAGACACCTTTTAGGAGTGGGCAGATCATCATAGAGGTCTGCAAGGCAATTTTTGAAGTGATTCTGCCAAAAGTGATTGTCATCCAGAATGTACCTGACATTGTGCAAGGGTTCGAATGGGAGTGGGGTTTCCATAACTGTGGTGGTGCGGTCGATGGGACCCATTTCCCAGTCCTATCACTGCCTGGCAATGCTGCTGAGTACTACAGCTGAAAGTCATATTATTCTGTGGTAATACAGGCAGTTGTAGTCCATCGTTACTGTTTCCTTGACATCAACATGGGTTGGCCTGGAAAGGTACATGATGCAAGCATTCTGAAAAATAGCAGCTTATTCAGACTGGGGCAGAGTGGCAGATTATTCCTACCCCTGACAAAGGGCATGAATGGAACCACTGTACCTGTTGTGCTAATAGGAGACCCTCTTTATCCTCTCTTGCCATGGCTTGTGAAACCTTACCCAGCTTACAGCAATCCTAAACAAATTCTGCTCAGAGCGGATACAGCTGCTCCGAGCAGTAAGTGTGTGGTAAGAGGGAGTAAAGGAATAGTCACAGCTCTTACCACACCACGTAGCACAAAAGTAGTTTGTAAGAAGGGTCTGACCTGTATTGGGAAATCCTGTATCCTTTGGTTAGTCACACCAGAGAATACCATGCTCAAGATGGCGGAATCGATAAAACAGCGCCTGCGCGATACCCTTGCATGCATAGTTTGAGTAATGCCGTCATCTTGTGCATGGCAGCTGTCACTTCCACAGTTGCAGAAGAAAAAATAGAGAGCGCCGGGAAAGGAGGCATGTTTATGCGGCCCACTATCAGGAAGGGCCATATAAACTGCACTGCTAGAAATGCACCATAGCACTGTGGAAGCACACCGGACAATGGGCCGGTCACATGCTTCCACAGTGCTGCTAAACCTTTAATGATGGCATAATGTCTGTGGAGCTGCACCCATAACAAGACATCCCTCATCTCACATTGTCAGAGACAAAACATTGTACAGGTACACAACTGCTGAGACGCGACAGTTTTTGAACAATTCTCATTATTCTGAAAGCAGTAAGAAATCCACGGTTACGTCCTTCCATTAAATGGGTACCATACCGGTTAATCGTCACACAGCGCATTTACAGGCAAATCCTTTTTTACTTTGATTTCAAGTCACCTCACCTGATATCACCACTGATTAACTAGATTGTTAGTACAACTGTTCCACTTGTGGTTTAAAAAACACTGTTTCAAGAAAGTAAAGACGATTTACATTACTCACTTTTCTCGCTGTTCTGTTCAGAGTCTGTCAAGATTCAGAACTCGCATCAATAGTCAGATGTGCACCTGAGATGTTCGCACTCTTAACACAGGAAATGCTCAGCACTACATGACCACAAGGGAGTAGCTAGGGCATAGTGGATACAAACCTTTTGGCCAAATATTCCTGGCCATGGATAACAACATAGCCTACAGAGCACATACTGGTCCTTCAGGTTTCAGTGTTTTGAAAACCTGGCCAATGAAATATTTCCAAAGCAGTAATCAAATGTAGTTCAAGTTAGCTGTAACTCTAATCGTTACAGTTCACGCAACAAGTATATGTGAAATAGAGGGGCTTACCTGAGTGCCAGGGTGCCAAGGGGTAGTTCTGGGGAGATGTCCACCACACCTGTAGAAAAAGAGTAGAAAATGGGTCACAAAGGATCTGCAGCTCTTAGGGGGATAAATACAGCAGAAAGGACAGGATAAACATAACATTGTACTTATCTGATGGGGTAGGAGTCCACGTCCTGTCAGACCTGCAGAATAAAAAGAGAAGGAAGGTTAGTTGAAGGAAAAACAGCAGTGGAGCAGAAACAGAGGAAAGGAAAGTGTGTTTGGAGGGGGGAGCTCAGCTAAATCTACCCCTGTGCCGATTGGTGGCCGAGTGCCCAGTATTTTGTGTAGTAGCCCAGGTGGGCTAGTGAAGGCTCCTAGGGACTAGTAACCCTTTTGAAAAAAAAAATAAGAGAGGCGCTGGTTGTCCTGTAGGCTAAGAAAATGCCCTGGGGGCCACAATGTAAAGAAGCCCTGGTAGTCTAGTGGGATAGCTCCTCAGTGGCAGAGACCAGTAGTTTTCAAACAAATGAATACCCTTCTCTGGTGTCTAGGGGGGGCTCCTTGAGCTCTTGTATTGTGAAGGCTTACTGGTAGTAGTGGCAGTAGGAGGACCAGCCAGGTGGGCTACTGAAGGCTCCTGGGGTCTAGTAACCCTTTTGGGGAAAAAACAAGCGAGGCACTGGCAGTCCTGTGGGCTAGGGAAATCACTGCTCACTACTCATTCTTCTGTCATAAACTTGCTGACAGACTTAACTTTCTTCGCTCTCAAATTGGATGACAGAATGTTCTCTGTCCCAAGTAAGTAATCAGTAAGAATAAATCCTATGGCAGCGGTGGCCCAGCAGATTGCACACTTGTCTCTGATGCTGGAAGATAGGAAGGCTGTGGGTTGTAGCCTCACACCAGGAACTTAGGGTAACATTTTAATGATGACACTGTAGTGCATCATGAAGGGGGTGCTGTACTCCTAAGGTGCTGTCTTTTGGATGAGATGCTAAACTAAGGTCCCTTCTTGTCTTTTCTTGTTGCCATTGATTCAGGTGAACAATAAAGTCCCCAAGGCCTTTGACACCATCCCACATAAGAGGCTGGTAAACAAAATGGGTAGTCTAGGCATGGGGCATAAGGTGATAAACTGGGTTAGGAATTGGATAACGGACAGGAGGCAGAGGGTGGTGATAAATGGGATACAATCGGGGGAGGGGGTGACCAGAGTAGTACCTCAGGGATCAGTCCTTGGACCAGTCCTGTTCAATGTCTTCATCAGTGACATTGCGGAAGGGCTGGAGGGAAAGGTCTGTCTGCTTACAGATGACACCAAGATCTGCAACAGGGTGCAGGCTATTAGATAAGCTGGAAAAAACTGATTAGCAGTTTCATGCATGAAAGAGCTACTCTTCTGTGAAAATGCATAGCACTTGTCACAGAATGGTTAGCAAAATGTTAAAAAATATACATGATTTTATTAATTTTGTCTACATTGCCATGGACGTACTGAAAAAATGGTTAGCAGTATACTGCTGCACATTTCTAGAAATGATTAGCATTACTCCCTGTTTTGCTAGCATTTTTGCTATGCAATACCAGCTATTTAATACCCCGGGGTGGATACACTAGTCTGGGTGGAGACAATGAGAAGGGACCTTGTGAAACTTGAAAAATGGTTTGAAGAGTGGCAACTAAAGTTTAACTCTAAGACGTACAAGATCATGCACCTGGGACAGAGAAAACACTGGGGAAGGCAGGGGGAATTGCTGGCAATCACAAAGGAAGAAAGAGACCTACGGCTTATTATTTCAGATGACCTGAAAATGTCAAAGCAGAATATGCAGGGAGGGCCAGTGGCATGCTGGGGTGCATAGGCAGAGGTATCACCAGCAGTAGGCGGGAGGTCATGATGCCTTTGTATAAAACACTGGTCAGGCCTCACCTCGAGTACTGTGTGAAGTTCAAGAGGTCACATCTTCACAAGGACATTGACTGGGTGAAGGCGGTCCAGAGAAGAGCAACCAAGATGATACAGGGTTTGCAACACAAGGCTTATAAGGAGAGATTAAAGGACCTCAGTATGTACTCACTAGAGGACAGGAAGGAAAGGGGAGACATGATAGAAACATTCAAGTACCTAAAGGGCATTAATAAAGTGCAAGGGGCAGACAACTTCCAGTACAGGAGGAGTACAAGAACGAGGGGGCATGCTATGAAATTGGAGGAGGGTAGGTTGAGTGGGAATGTGAGAATGTTTTTCTTCATGGAGAGAGTGGTGGACACACGGAATAGTCTGCCACAGGAGGTGGTGGGAGCAAGCACTGTGGAGGGATTTAAACATGCCTGGGACAGACATAAGGGAACTTTAGAGGTGGGGCGGAGGGAGGGGAAGCCACAAACCAGATAGGGTCAGAGGCCGACATCAGGTATCGGGCTTGAGGCAGACTGGATGGGCTTGTCGATCCTTATCTGATTACAGATTCTGTGTTTGTGTAGCTGAATTTCCACTGTGACCTGGCCAAATTTTCTGTCACTAAAAATACCACCAGATAAACGTTATGATGTAACATGGCAGCGATCCCAGGCCCCAGTATATTGAACAGTACCACACCAGCAAGAGAAATGGTTATTATTCTGGGGAGGGAAGGGTCTCAAGTGGAGTCCTACGTGGGTCTCTATTGGGACCAACACTCTTCAGAATTTACATAACCAATCTTAACAATGGTATCGATTGTCAGTATATGAAGTTTATCAGTTACACCAGTTTGAGCAGACGGGTTAACACTGTGGAAGATCACACAGGGTTACAGGCTGCTTTGCATAAAACAGGAATGGACATGTAGCTCAGTGATTCATATGGGGATCAATCATCCAAAATATGATTACACACCATATGGCATAATGCTCAGGAAAACTAGTGAGGAATCACACTTGGGGTTTACTGTCACTAAAGTCCTTTAAAAACATAAACAGTGTGAAAAGGTCTACATAAATCTCATTTAATCATAAACAGCATTAACAGGAGTTTCTCAAGTAGATCAGCTAATGTTATTCTTTCAATATGCTGCTGACAATATAGCCTAGAGGTTAGAGTAACAAGCTGTGAATGAGCTTGGTACCTCCAGCAGACCCTGGATCGATTCCCACAACCTCCTCTTGCATACTGTGTGACTGTGAACAAGACATGTAACTTCTCCAGTGCTCCCTAGTTGCCTCTGCTAAGAGGCCTTGTGCACTGTGGGCCTCACCTGGTTACCATAAGAATTAAAAATATACAAATCTGTAAGCCATATTTTGACTACTGTGCAGAATTCTGAGGACTGACCACTGCTGGGGAACAGAAGCCATATTGAATGGATACAGAAGAATAGACCACACCACACAGTACTTAGTCTCACTGCAGGCTGAGGGGAGGCAGAATGTGGCACAACAAACAGGGCATGGTCTGCCGCTCTGTCATCAGCAGCTTGCTTCAGTCATGTGTGCTCATCATGTACAGCCTGTGCTGGCCTGGAATAACAGTCAGCCCTGTCTTGGATCTTCCTCCTGCCGCCAAGGCGCCATGCTGGCGTTCCTACCCTGATCTTACCTGCTGACTCTCAGCTCATAGCGGGGGTACCTTATCGTTTCCAAACTAGTACCACCGACATCCACACGAATCAACATGACCCTCCTAGCCGCACACGGCCCACAACAGTGACTCCGGGACTGGAGCCACACGTGGTCACCTCCACTGGTGGCTGCATTGCAGTGCCTACAGGCCGTGCAACTTCCCTGGCACTTTCAGCTCCCTCAAGTTGCATTAGCTGCACTGCTGGGCCTCTTGCGCCTTCGCCCTGCTCTGTCACAGCTCACTGCACTATTCACAGCAGGAGCTAACTTTCTGGCCAGAGTGCTACAGTATGACCGGCTATTCCACAGCTGCCCTACAATTTTTTACAAGTTAGGCAAAAAATGCCAGCATTCCTCATACAGTACACGGACAATTACCAAGGAGAAGTCTGTTACTGGTCCATCACTATAGTTGTACTGGATTGAAACTGTACAATGGGAGAACAGTTCCGAGTAAAACAGAAAGTCCTTGCAAAATAGTGTGGCCATGGCTGTAGCACGAGAGGCTGTGGAGGACTGTTTCTGACAGTTTTGGAGTTTCAGAAGGACTTTTCCAAAACTCCAAAACGGAAACATTTGATGGTTGCTCATTTTTTGAGCAACCGCAAAACGGCTGCAGGCTCCGCCCACACAGCCATAAAAATGGACTTTCAACTACAGGCTCAGTAAAGCATGCATGGTAGTTGAGTGTGCCTTTGGTCATCTGAAGGGGAGGTGCAGATGTTTGCTGAAACAGAGCAAGTACAGCACTGAAAATGTATCTTATGTTATTGCTGCTTGTTGCGCAATATATGTTTGTGAGAGCAAGTGTGAGCATTTCATGACCAGCTGGATCCCCAGACATGACGAAGTATTCCAACAGCCTGATGACAAAGAGTGTACACCTGCGAAGGAAATGTCTGTACCTGCTAGGAATAGGCAAGCTTCAGCAATAAGAGATGCACTAGCAGAATTCTTTGAAAGTAATTAAAGATTCTGTCCTGATAACAACCAGAGAACTGAATTTAAATTAAGACAGTTACACTGTTGTGTTCTTTTTAAATTACAGGTTTTCCTTCATGAAAACATCAAAAGTGTTTCCAACAAAGTTAAACTGGCATATAAGTCCCACACAACTGTTCCCTCAGAGTACAGTATTGACTAAATGTGAAGAACAGCACCTATAACATGCAACCGCAGAATGTGCAAAAACATTTGAAATTATGAAATATAACACTGTAGTAACAATATTTTTTCCAGAGGAGCATTCCATATTTCTTTTAAAAAACACTGCATATAATCATGGTACTGACTTGCCACAGGAAAAGTGACAATGCCACCTACTGAAGTATTACGCGGTTACCAAATACTAAAATAAAAAATTATTTTGAAGACATTCACTTAGGGAATGTGCTCCTACAGTGCATAACTTTGCTCACAGATTATCTGTGTGACTTTTAAGTAACAAATTTATCAAGAACACGTTTAACGTGTAACTTCATGTTATGCAAAACTTGTAAAATGCATTTTGTTCTAAACAATATTTTGTTCCCTTATGTAAAAACATGAACACTATTGATGAGTAATATACTGTAAAACAACACACATCAGTAACAAACATACTGTATATATGTACTGACACAGTCAGGTCAAGGTAGTTACTGTAGTTTATTTTTTTTTAACACTTAGCTGTAAATGTTGCGTTGTTCAGATTCCCAGAGTTTATTTTTGGTCTTTCTTCCTGTCTGTGGTGAAACCTGTATGTTATGTCTCATTCTGTGTAAAGATGCTTGAAACCAAATTAGTAGTTAGTTTCCGTAATAACGTTTTTACTGTTTAATACATGCATTTATACAGCCGGTGTGTGTCTGGGTTTCCAAAATCACCACTACAGAGTTATGCCTAACATGCCAAACAGTAGTCTTCCTAGACTTTGTGTCACAATGACAAACTTTGCAGATGGTTGTACTGTTTTGGAATACTAACCTAATCCTACAATAGCTTTCCCTCTGCTGAACAGAACACAGTAGCAATGTGTAGCTCACAATGCAGCATGTGTGCAGTACTTACTGGACTTCTTGCTGCCCAGTTCACAAGTGCAGTGATTGTATGGGCCTACACCATAGTGAGTTCTACTGTGGTTGTTGTGCTGAATCATGCATTAGCAGGCCATATTTGGCAGTCTGTACTTTTTCTCTGTTTTAAAGCTGGTCATCCTTGGTAACACAGCAAGTACATCAACTTCTGATATGCAAAGCAAACCTGACATGGGCAAGAGGGACATAGTGCAAATGGTTAAGCCACCATACTTGACCTGTTGAGCGTTGCCACCCCTGAGGTCAGTATGTCACAGGCAAGTTGCAGATATGTTTGCAGTATGTCACTCTCACCATGTTATATCCAATATATGTCCAGCAATCAATTTTGTGTGAATGATGAATTTAAACAATGTCTTGCTGAACTTCACTTCAAAAACTGTGATGGCTTACATTCAGGTTAAGAAATAAATGCAAGCTATTGTGGAATAAGTGTGTCTGTCCTTACATTCATTATTGGAAAAATAAAGAAAGTACAACATTTACTTCTTTAGGAGCGTTACCACAACTTGTGGCCATAACAGCTGTACATAGTGACAATTCTGCTGGTTTATTTTTTGGGGGGTGGGGCAATGAATGCTGTCTCCTGATGGCCCATGAAATAATGTCAAGTGAGCCATTCTACCTGCATAGCAGCAAGCAGGAGTGTAGCCAGAAATTTCCATGTTGTACACATGATCTTCAACTACTACCCCCCATTTAAAAAATGTATGTATCCTCTCCAACTGTTGCCCCCCCCCCCATCATTTAGGGACTGTACACATCCTCTCCAACTGCTGCCCCCCCCCATCAAAACAAAAATCTGATTGTCAGATGACTCATCTAATCTCTAAAGAGGTTGTATACAGATCTATGTCATAAACAATAAAAGTTTAATCAAATGTGGACACTACTCAGTGGCCAACACTTATTCTAATACTCAAGATTGGAATAATAATGGTAACAAAAGGGCATATGGTTTGGGCGAGGTGCTCAAGAAAACTGTACACAGATGTGTACAGTGAGTATGCCTGCCTACACCCTTGGCAGCAAGACAAAAATATATTTAACCTATTTCTGGGCCCCAATAAAGTACTGCAGAAATGCACAGTGGTGGGATAATGATCCTTATCTGGTGATGCAAGCACTCACCATTGCCTTCTGCTGAAACCAAATTGATATGGGCCATTATGCAAGCAATAATACCCGACAGGGTGGGTGGTATTGGGCAATTTTGGACCACTCAGGGGCGTAATGAAGCCCAGTGCCACAGGCAGAGGACCTTATAGCCCCTGGAAGGTCCAGTATTATAATACGGCAACCCTGGAGGTATTATGATTGCAGAAAATGGGCTACCTGTAATTTTAGGTGGAATTTAAAAAATTCCCCAAAATTTCCAAAATGAAAAACAAAAAGAGTAACAATGAAGTTAGTAATAAAGTAGTCCCTCTGAGTTTCTGTGCTGTTGCATGTGCCCATCTCCCCGAGTCATTCTCTTCTACTCGCCCCTCCCCCTACACCACCACCACATCTAGAACGCGTTTCTTGTAGAGTCCCCCCACAAGTGTCTTGGTATCCTTGTTGCCGTTAAAGATAAAAAAAAAGAAAACAGTTTTCTGACTTTTCTGCAAGACTAGATGATGGGAGAAAGAGTTGATAAGTGCTAGAATGAGTCAGTGGAGAAAGAGTCAGGCCTGAGAGAACGAGGTGCATAGTAAGTTGTAAGTAGCAGGTACATTATTTTTTACAATACTGTACAATGCATTTCCTTGTTTAGGGTTGCCACCTGTCCTGATTTTCATAGGACAGTCCTGATTTGGGCAGCTGTGTCCTGCAAAAAAATATGAAAAATACTACGTCCTGATTTTATTATTTTTTTTATTTTTTTTTTTGCAGTTATCTATTTTCTCCTCCTGGAGTCCTCTGCATCCCTTCTGACGTCCCCCCCATGCCCGGCACTGGGTGTGGACCCCTCCCTGAGACCCCATGACTTACCCTTCATGGCAGGGGCGGGGAGCGACTCGACCCACCAGACCGGATTTAGTGTTCAGGAGGTGCCTTCCGGGCGTCACAGAGCAGACCATCGTCATCCTCCTAGAGGACTCCCATTTTTCCCTCTTTTCTTCCCGCGAGGTTCGGCGTGCAATAGCACCAGTGGCGGCAGCACTCACGTTCCCGTGCGCATCCTCGCGAAGCGCCTGCCACAGACTCTCGCCCACAGATTCAATGCTGGCGTGCCACCTCCCAGCCCCCGCTAGGTGGCAGGCAATCGCCGAGCACTGCGATCCCCCCTTCCCAGAGATGGAGTGCAGTCCTGAGGACGCTCAATCCCTCTCCTCCCTGCTAACCCCCGGCACCCAATGTCTGTTCCCGAACACGGGTCGCTGGCGTGACACGAGGTAAGGCATCCAGTGCCTCAGCCCTTAGCGCCACCGGGCCGGCTACATGTCCTGATTTTATAGTAGAAAAAATATTTTCTAACGTTCCATTAAATGTTGCAGAAAACTACAATACCTTAACTAAAATACCTTAAAATGACAAGAAACAATTGAAGCAACTAAGAAACTACAATACTTAGCCTTAATTGTGATTATATAGAGAAAACAAGTTTGTTGCATTGATCGAGGTTACGTACTGTTCTGGAAAAATCATGTTTCAGTAAGAAATGTCTCACTCTGGGCTTCTTAAAAGGTGGTAACCCTATCACTGTTGGAGAATCAAGTGCAGAAGGACTTACGTGTGAACAAGCTGAAAAACGGAAGTGTGGAACAGGGGAAGCATGGGAGTGGTATTGGACAGCGACACAGAAAAAGCAGTCACAGGAGTGCCAGCTGAATTCGGAATCATAATGTAAAGCTATGTTTGGGGAAGCTGTGAGTGATATTGGGTGACAACACAGAAAAAGCAGTCACAGGAGTGTCAGCTAAATTTGGAATGAAAAGCAAGTTTTTTTTTTGTTTTTGCGCGGTGCCGAGTTTATGACTAGGAGCAGTTGTTTGACTACAGTTATGGAGAAGCACACGCTGCAATTTTTTTAAACGTGGTTTCATAGGTTTCATTTCATAGGTAATTCAAGCTAAATAGACTTGCGTCCTTGGTGCTTGCCAATAAACTTTACAACTTGTATTTATTTATACAAAAGTTATCTAATCCCTTTTTAAGTGAGTCCATTGTTTTACTCATTACAGCTGCCTCTGGAAGGGAATTCCATAGCTGAACACCTCTCTGGCTAAACCATTTTATACGCCGTAAGCTGTTCTATTTATCCAATTCCAATTGCAGTCTATGGCCTCTGGGCTCATACAAATAATACTTCCTTTCCCTTAACCCTGTATCTTTTTTAAATTGCTCATCCTTTAGTACTCTGAATATCATGCACATATCTCCCCTCAATCTTCGATACTGCAAGGTATATAACCCTAGATCTTGAAGCCTATTTTGATATGATTTATGACACATTCCATTAATTAGTCAGTCTTCTTTGTACCCCCTCCACTCTTTTAATATCCGCTTTCTTATAGGGAGACCAAACCTGTGCACAGTATTCAAGATGTGGATGAACCAATGCAGTGTACAGGGGCAAAAGCACTTTACTTTCCCTACTTCCAATATGTCAAAGGATACAATTTAAAACCTGGTTTGCTTTCTTTACAACAGTAGTACAATGCGTATCAAACTGCAAATCATTGGTTACCTGTATCCCCAGATCTCTTTCCATTATAGTTTGTTGTAATGCCACATTGCCCAGCTTGTAATTAGAGTTACTGTTATTGTTGCCTAAGTGCATCACTGCACATTTGTTTAAGTTAAGTTCTAGCTTATGCTGGACTGTCCAATGAAACAATGTGTCTAAGTCCTTTTGAACATTATCTTGACCCTCTAGGTTATTCGCAATACCTCCAATCCTACAATCGTCCGCAAATTTACTTAACCAAATGTTAGGGAAATTCAACTTTATTGATGTTACGTAAATATTAAATAAACAAGGGCCCAACACTGACCCCTGTGGGACTCCACTAGTCACATCCTTCCATTCAGATAGTACACCCTTAATTGAAACCCTCTGCCTTCTATTTTGCAACCAATTCTCCACCCAGTTAACTATATTCGTGGGTAAATTAATACTAACTAATACTTGTATAAGTTCTTTATGAGGTAGCTTATCAAAAGCCTTAGAAAAATCCAAAAATATAATATCCACTGCATTCTTTGTGTCCAAGGCCTTATTAGTTGCTTCATAGAAGGTAAGCATATTTGTTTGACATGACCTAGTTTTTGTAAACCCATTTTGGGCTGGGTCTATTAAATGATGCATACTTAAGTGTGTTAGAATCAGATCTTTTAATATTCCCTCAAATAATTTCCCCACTATTGATGTCAGACTTATTAGTCTAAAATTTTCAGGTCTAGACGAAGGGCCTTTCTTAAGTAGGGGAACCACTATTGCTTCCTTCCATGCCTGAGCTACCTCTCCTTCATCCAAGGATTTCTGGAACAAATGAGTCAATGGAGGAGCCAGACTAGCTGCCAATTCCCTTAGAACTCTAGGGTGTAATTCATCTGGTCCCTGTGATTTATTTATATTAATATTTTGCATCCTATTAAATACTTCATCAGGCTCTAATTTCACCTGGCCCTCCTTTGATTTTATTATATTCATGGCATCTGAAACATCACTTTTATTGAATACTGAACAAAAATATGAATTCTGAATATCTGCTAATTCCTTAGTATCAGTCACTCTCTCACCTAATGCGTTACTATACAGACCTATAACATTTTCCGCCTTTTTTTTACTATTAATATAAGAAAAAAATGCTTTCTTATTGTCCTTTACTCTTGTTGCCAAATTAACTTTATAATTCTCTTTGGCCTTTTTTTATTTCTTTCTTTATTTGTCTTACTTTGCTCCTATAAAAGGTCCAACCCTCATAATCATTTTAGTTATTCTTTTAAAAATCTTATTTTTTTCTTTAACCATTTTTTGTAACTTTGAATTAAACCATCCCTTTGTAGTGGGTTTTTTTACCATATTTGCTTGCCCTAGGTATAAAATTCAGCACTTCAGAATTAATTTTTGTGACCAGGTTTTTTTAACTGATTGGCCAGTAAATGCAGTTTCCCAATCCCAGGCAGCTATTGCTTCATTTAAACTCAAAAAATGTGCTTTTCTAAAATTTAGCTTTTGAGTAATACCTTTACTGTTTTCAACACTTAGTTCACCTTCCATCCTAAAAAACACAGTACTATGATCGCTGTTCCCCACCGGACTACCAATTCTTACTTTATTAATTTTATCCCCCATATTTGTTAGGACTAAATCTAGTATATTCTGACCCCTAGTTGCAATCATAACTTTTTGTTCTAAACCAATCTGATGTATTGCTTCAAGGAATCTTTTTTCTGAAATGGTATTTGCACTGTGACTCGTCCAATCTATTCCAGGCATATTAAAGTCTCCTGACAGGAGTAGGTCTCCTGCTGGGTTTAAGTTAGAAATATAATCCATGAGGAGATCATCCTCATGTTTAGTTATAAATGGGGGTCTACATACTAATCCAATCCTTGTTTTAGCATAAGTTTTATGGATTAATTTGACCCAAATTTCTGTATTGTCTCTTTGTATATTTTCCTGCTCACAATTTATAGTTTCACTAATATATATAGCAACCACTCCACCTTTTCTTTGAGATGTGGTTCTATAATAAAGCTTATACTCTATGATTTCCCTCTCCCAGATATCTGTGGCCTCCCACCATGTTTCGGTCACCAGGGCTATAGCTATATTTTTGACCAATAACATATACTGGAATTCATCGAATTTATTCCTCAAACTCCTTGCATTTAATAATACCATGTTCCAACCCTTTTTTTCATTCTCACTTGATGCCAAGTCAACCCCTGATGTACTAAGACCATATGTTGCCCTCATGTCTGATAATTTCTGCTCCGTACCTCCCAGTTTAAATGGAAACTTATTACTTTGTTTATTTTAGCGCCCAGCATTCTTGACCCTATTTTGTTTAGGTGCAGTCCATCATGCTTATAAGCAGCTTGGTTTTTAAATGTACTAACATTGTCCATAAACCCAATATCTTTGTTTATACAAAGAGAACATAGCCATTTATTCACTTGATTAATGGCCCCATTTTTATAAGCATTTGGCCCATAAACAGGCAAAATCCCTGAAATTATAAGCTCTGCTCCTTTAGCCTGAATTCTTTCTATTATGTTCAAGGCCCCTAGAATTCTGCAAATCTGCGGTTGCGGAATTTTCCGCAGAATTTATATCATGCCGCAGAATATATATGGTGGCATTGAGAATTCATTGTTTTAATAATTTTCTTTCAAATATAGTTTTCTGTAGTGTCAGGCTTGCTTTCCCATCTCGTTTATACTGAAGCCCCTCCTTTGTGCTTAGCATGTGATATCATCGATGACATCACATCATATTTAGCTAATGGCAGGACTGCATTCTGCCAGAGAAATGAATAAATCATGCCGCAGAAATCAGAAAATGCTGCTGCAGAGGCCAAGGAGCCCTGCCACAGAAATCAGAAAATTCTGCCACAGAACACTAGGGGCCCTGATTATGTTCAAATAACATTGCTGTATTAATTCCATTTTGTTTCTGCCTATATCATTAATCCCTACATGCAGTATGACTAGGGGTTTGTATGTATTTTCCATGAGGCCATCCAAAATGTTTACCAGATCTGTTAATTTCACCCTAGGCAATGTGCTAATGGTTGTCTGCATTTTCCTGTTTCTACATACTATTTTGTCTATTCCCCTCGTAATTGAATCACCTATTACAAGTATATCTTGTTCCATTCTTTTCTTTTGGGACAGACTATTTGTTGCTGCAATATGTTCTGATCCAGCATCTGGTATATCTTGACACATTTCCTTGTTCTCCTCCTCTATTATTATTTCATTACTTCCCTCTATATGTGGTATAGGTACCTGGATTAATGCTTCATACCTATTAGACAACTGTAGGTGTTCACTACTGTAAGCTCTTTCCTTTATTAAGTTTTCCCTTATTTTGTTTACTTTAGACATCCTGCCCTTACCTTTTTTACTAGATATAATTTTATTTTTCCCAAGTATGCAACTAGGAGTACTGGTTGTAATACTAGTCCCTGTAATGCCCTCATGAACTGTAAATAATTCTGACATGGAGTCTATAAATTCCTCTAATTCACCTATCTCCTTTTTGACTTCTGCTGTGGCCAAGAGTGATTTTATTTCTTCCTGAAGTGTTTCCACTAATAAGCAGTTACTACATTTGAATTGTTGCTCTTTATCCCCCTCTGTGTACATTTTACATTGTTTCTGTATTTTCTTTGTTTTACCCTTGCCTTGTGCCATTATCTCAATATGACCTCTTAAAATATGCTCACTTAACTTCTGAATTTATCACCAAGTCAAATACCTGTGCTCTTATACCAGTCGCTCACGCTTCTGCTTCCTGCATTCCAGCAGACACAGCGAACGCGTGCAGACATGCATGTCTGTCGTCTCCATGCGCGCGCAGCGCTCGCCTGTACACGCCGCCCTGCTCAATGCAGGGCAAGTTATATTGTGGAACTGACCCGAAGTGTCTTCGTAGGTCACGGAGCACTCGCTCTTAACTAATTTTTTAAAACACAATTAAATGTTTTATCTGGAGCCCACAGATGGAGTTTAGGGCTCAAACAGCTGTTTTATTTAAAAAAGCACAATAAAAGTGCTAGAAAAGTGCTCGTAGCAGTCATGTACCTCACAGTGAGGTTCACCACTCTCTTCCTGTTACTCGTCTACGGCAACAGGGCTCCAAAAGTAAACACACAACACAATTAGTTTAAAAGGTATATTTCAGCTTCCCACAGTTTCCCACAGGTATTAACACACCTGCTTTCAATATAACAGTATACTCTACGCTGTCCGCTACTGCAGGGGCAAGTTAGATTGTGGAACTGACCCGGAAGTGTCTTCATGGGGTCACAGGAGCACTCGCTCTTAACTAATTTTTTAAAACACAATTAAATGTTTTATCTGGAGCCCACAGATGGAGTTTAGGGCTCAAACAGCTGTTTTATTTAAAAAAGCACAATAAAAGCGCTAGAAAAGCGCTCGTAGCAGTCAGGTCCCTCACAGTGAGGTTCACCACTCTCTTCCTGTTACTCACTTATGGCAACAGGGCTCCAAAAGTAAACACACAACACGATTAGTTTAAAATGTATATTTCAGCTTTCCACAGTTTCCCACAGGTATCAGCACACCTC
The DNA here is from genome assembly GCA_016271365.2 of Neoceratodus forsteri. Lineage (NCBI taxonomy): Eukaryota > Metazoa > Chordata > Ceratodontiformes > Ceratodontidae > Neoceratodus > Neoceratodus forsteri. The sequence continues at coordinate 731,635,270 of CM028137.1, forward strand.
CTTTCAATATAACAGTATACATTTACCTACATTCTCCCCCAGTGATGTGAAGCCGATCGGGGTAACGGCTTGCTTTTCATTTTTAAATGTGTGTTCTCTTTAATTTAGTGTAATTGTTAACGTAGCCAGAAGTGGGTATTGGGGAGGTTGGGTGCAGGTTCATGTGCCAGCAGGCACTAAATTAGGCAGTGGGATGGGGGAGGGGCAGGATCTGTTGCTAAACCAGAGGAAAAAAATGGTGGCAATTTTGAATTTCTTGGGGTGGTTTTGGCCAATTAGCAAGCATGGTGGGCACAGGGATACTAGAATGGGTGAAAGGGCACTTGAGCTGGTACTTTTTATTACTTGGCCATGTATGGAAAGTTAATGTACCCCCCGACAGTGGTATCAGCCAATCAAAGACCAGGAAATAAAAAGCCCATTTTCTAAGCCATCATAATGCACACCCTATCATGCCTTATTGCTCACATGTAGAACAGTAATTGATCTATCCAAAATGGACTTTTATAGGCCGATCCAAGTGAAATCATCACTCAGAAGTTATTGGGTAATGATGTTGGCTGGTTAGCTACACCTACACACAATGCAGGTTTGAGGCATGACTACCCACTTGACTACTCCGCACGTGAACTGCACTGACATTATGAAACACACTTGGGACAGCAGGTGGCATGATGTGCATGTTCCATCTGGCCCACCTGCCTTTAACTCGCCTGCTGCGGGGGTGCGCACTGATGAGGAACACATTGACTGGATAGTAACTTCAGCATATTTTGGATGAAAAGGGCATTCTGTTCTGCTTCTTTTCTTAAATGTTCCTACGTCTCTTGTTCCTTTCGTACTGTATCCCTCTCCATCATTTGCTTGTGCTGGTCTAAAAGCATTCTTTGAGTCTGCTCAAACACTGACTCCATCAGTTCCTGCATTCTTGTTCTTCTCATGTTCTTGTAGAGATGGAACAGTGGTTCGACTGATGTAGGGCACTTACTTGATCTCACAGTTGAAGTACTGCAGGAATTGCTTCCGCTAGAGGTATTGCTGCCTTCACAGTTCAGTGATACACCTTCATTCAGGTCTGACTCAAACATAATTGATGCTTCATTAGCATGTTCATTTTCTGCACAAAGAGAAATCATTTCAGGCAACACGTTTTCATACTCAGCAATCCCCCAGCAACACCCAAGAACGTCACCATGCTTATAACTCGTATATGCAGAGACCTCCACCCACACCCATGCAAACACAGAAAAAGCAGTCATGCATTCACTCCACAGACGCACTCCCCGTATTAGTTGACACAATCTGTGTCATCAAAAAAATATATATATTTGCCTACATTCTCCCCCAGTCCCTATACAAGTGCCTTAGTTTGCAGTTAATACCCTGACTCACACATTCCCCCCCACACCCATATCCATGGCACTATATACTCTTTAACACACACCCCAAAAGAAAAGACAAAAAAATACATGTAACCTGTGCACTGTGTAACAGCGGGCTACTACCCCTGCCTGGTGGGCTCAAACCAGGTTGAGGGGCCTGGGCTCTGTTCTGATGGTAATGGGGGCTTCTTTCCCAAATAGAAATGAAATGGCATGGTGCCTCCACCCAGAGTAAAATATACTGGGACAGATGTTTGCGTAGTACGACCCCCTGGGATGCTGTGCCTCCCCATCCAGTCACCCCACACATGGAATACCATAACCAGTTGTAATACTTTACATGCAGTTATTGACTATAGCTAATAATATGCTCACAGGCAGTATTGAAGTGAACAATAGGGAGGCAGTACAGCACAGTGGTTTAAGGCTCTGAGTTGCAAATCTGGAGACCTGGGTTTGAATCCCACAGCCCCCACCTTGCATACTGTGTGACCCTGAGCAAGTCACTTAACTTCCCTGTGCTCCCAGGTTTCACCTGTAAACAAGCTTTCAGCTTAGTGTGCCACTCCTGGTTAAACAATTGCAAAAAACAAAACCAACAATAGTAAACAATTTATTAAATAGGGAAAGGGGATTGGGATGCAGAAATAATACGACTGTCAATATTTGAATAAACTGGTAAAACTATAGACAACAATAACAGCAATGTCCACCCCCCAGCATCAACAACTAAAAGTAAAACCCACGTCCCCGCCAGTACCAGTGTCCCCTGAAGTCTAATTGGGTACCCAGACAGAGATGTAGGCCTGTACGTTGCCGCAGGTTGGCTGGCATTAGTGCACTTTATAATAAACTGTAGCTTGTTGGGAAAATATTGGTGTAACTCACCAGATCAGGGCAGGCCCTGTGGTTAGTCACAGTTCTGAAGACAGTCTCATGGGGTTTGACAAAGGGTGCAGGTGCAGTCAGTCAAGCTAGGGGTCTAGAGCTGTACCAACAGGGTGGCAGCTGTTTTAGCTGTGGTAGGCTCTTGCAGTTTGTCACCTTCAAGGCTGGATCAGATGCTGGAACAGGCCAGAACTGAGGACCAGGGCCACACACCTCCGGGGGGAGACAGTGGATAGCGCCTAGCAGTTGCACCACCTGGCTGACTCCCCAGGCCATCCTCGGATGGCAACAACTCTTTCTCTGAAGCTCAGGGATCACTCAGTCTCTTCCTTTCTACAGCTAGCAGATAAATAATGCCTCTAGATGTCAGTCCCTCTCACCCCTCAGGACTAGAGGTGGCATACAGTCTCCTAGGCTGTTTCAAACCTGCAGGGTCGAACCACAACTGAGCTTTCTCACTTCAAACTGGCTTTCCCCAGACAATGGGAATTTTCTGCTGCCACCTCCTGACTCTGGCTGCTTGAACCCAGGATACTTTCAGGCTCTCAAACAAGAACACAGTCCCACCTTCCTCACAAGCTGAGAGATTTTCTTAGGATGCTGCAGGGTTTCACATACACTCTGGCTTTCCAGATGGCAGAAAGCTTTTGGCAAGTCTTCTGGAGTTTGGCTCTGAAAACCTTAGGCCGATTTCCAAATGTTTCCTCTGACACAGTCCATGCCCTCCTGTTTCACAGACAGCTTCAGCCAGACTGCCCCGAGCTGTAACTGTCCCTGGGATCTCAAGAAAGAATGTCAGCTTCCAATTGGCTGAACACAGCTGTCTATCTGCTGAATTAATATGCATTAAGTCCCTTTGATGCCTGATTGGACGACTGTTTAGGAGCCAAGACAATGTCCATACCCCCTACCCAGGAGCCATTACCAAGTCCTCCAGGGCTCCTTGAACTTTGGTTGTGGCAGGGGTCAAAGGCATCAGATATGGCTGTTGCAATTCACTTCATTCAAAGTCCCAACTTTAAAGTCTTTGTGCAGCCAAACTGTACTGCTTTCATTTAAATCACCCCCATTGTCTGCTAACTGCCTCTCTGCCCTGTTGTCTGATGTCACAGTGGGGCTTTGCAGGGGCTCCCTCTGCCTGTTACTAGTGCCATTTTGCTGACTCTCCAGGCAACAGGCACAGCTGGCTGTTCATTCATGTAGCAGCCTCGGCTGCTTTTAAATATATATGTGCCCCTTTTACTATTAGTGCTCAAGAGCACTGATATAACATTGTAATTTTGCTCCCCTGTGGTGTGCTTCTGCATCCTCAATGCTGCTACTTGTGCTCCAGGGGGTCTGAGCACACAAGGGAGACACTTAGCTGAGCACCGAGTGGCTTTAACATTTGGACGCCGTAGCACTTTCAGCCTTTGAGCTTGCTGCAGCCAGCTTGCACATTGGAGCAGCAGCACGGACGCACGCACCAAGAGCTGCATGCCAGTTCACTGCACCACAGAGCTGGCAGTTCTAAGTTTTTTTAGACTTTGCTCCTCCGGTTCCCCCTACCAGGACAACATTACAGGGGGCTGGCAGGAGCACACCAGAGGACCGGGACTAGCGGGACCAGGCAATCAGAGGCAGAGCAGCACCCAGGAAGGTAACTTAAGGTAAGCCCTACCTTACAAAACAGCACATATGGGAAAAATGGAACAAGTAGGTGACCCTCACCTGATTCAAACTGATCCAGCTCAAAGTTGTCATCTACCTCAACTTCTGCAGTCTCCTCAGGGTATTGTTCAGGCTAAATTGCTGTACTGCCCTGCACAAATTATGGGTCCGATGTCAACTTGGTGCCAAGGATCTTATCCAGTTCGACAAAGAAAGGGCACAATTATTTTCCCACCAGACTGCTTGCTGTTGTCCATGGATAAGATAAGATAGATAAAATTTTATTTATGTTAATTCAGAGAACACAACATGGTAAAAGAATCCCAGTTGAGCAACAAAATGCTTATTTACAATGGGTACCATAAAAAAGCACGATCTCAATTACAATACAACACGTTAAATATTTATCTATAGCACAGTACAATAAAGTGACACGCAGTTACATTTCAGAGTACAGTAATAAATACGAACAACACTGTAAAAGGAACAGTATTGTTACGTTGGCTATTACGTCCTTAATTTTATGATATCTGACTTTTAGCTGTTTATTTTTTTCTCCTCACTGCTTGGCAGTTCTTTCTGCTCTGTTTTCCAACAAATAATCTGACACCTACTGATAGATCTTTGTGTTTCTTCTATAGTTGGCTAACTCCTCCTGAACAAATTCTTGGAACCAGTAGTCAGTCAATAGCTGTGTAGCCTCATCGGTCCAGCTAGCACACCCATCACTCATGTTGATTAGAAATATTTTACCCGGGGATGAATGGATGTAGCAGTACATGCAACTTAGGTGTACAATAAGCTAGGCAACGTTCATTTACACTGCCTATGGGGAATACAGTCACTGCAGTATTATTAGGAAAATAGTGCCTTTCCTGATTTTTTCCAGGCTCCTACAGCTGTATGGTCACAAGCAACTTCAGTATTTGTGATTTTCCATTCAAACCGCAGTCGAGATACACTTTAAAATTATGATCCCTGTATAATTTTGCACTGCTTCACTTGTACTTCCTGGTCTCACGTATCTAGCTCCTGAGCATGTGTGAGTACAGGCACAGCACTATGAGACTGCTGTGTAGTGTATTGTGGGTAGCAGGAGGATCAACAGCATGAAACCTGGATCAGACGCCTGTACACACAGGTAATTTAAAGCATTCCTGAGGTAAAACATTTTCAAAACCGAGCTAAAACCCTAATTGTAACAGTGTTTAACTAAACAGTTTTGAAACACAGTTCTATAACGTTAGAAGTGTGGATACGAACCATGTTTGCCAATTTTAAAATGTTACAGGATGTCTGTAACATTTTAAAATCCCAAGTGTAAACAAGTCCTTAATGTTCCAAGTTACCATTTCAAAGGTATTTACTGACAGTCATTCATGTACCGTAAGAAAAATGTTAATTTTTATGTACTGTGAACAACAATAACAAAAGTACCATATAATAATAATAATAATAAAAATAAAGTTTATTTCTAGAGCGCCTTTCCGCCATCAAGGCACTTTACAGTAGGATAAAAATCATGATAAAATTATGACAAGCAATACAATAATCATCAGATTTAATCAGTGCCACCAAAGGCATGGCACCATAAATAGGTTTTCAGCTCCGGTTTGAACCCCCACAGTCGTGCACTCCCAAAGCTGACGGGGTAGAGAATTCCAGAGAGTTGGGGCTGCGTGCATAAATGCACGAGCCCCAGAAGATTTGAAAGACACCCTCAGAATCTCTAGCAACCCTCGTCAGCGAACACAACTAATCGCACCAGGCGGTATGGCACAAGAATCTCTTTCAAGTGGTCAGGGCCAAGTCCATGTAGGGCTTTATAAGTCAGTAAACCGACTTTAAAGGTGATCCACCACCTAACTGGCAGCCAATGCAGATCACGTAGCATGGGTGTAATATGGGAAAAATGGGAAATTCCCGTCAGTAATCATGCTGCCGCGTTCTGCATGAGCTGCAGGCGGCAGATATCAACCCCAGACAGCCCTAAGTAAAGGAGTTACAATAATCTAGGCGTGAGGTCACAAAAGCATGGACCAAGGAAGGCGGGTTCCCAGATGGAACCAGATGCTTAATCCTGGAGATATTCCTAAGATGGTAAAAGGAAGTCTAAACGACGGCTGACACCTGTGCTCGTAAAGTCAGCCCGTCATCAAGAATTACCCCCAGGTCTCGCACCCGTTTAGAGGTCGGGATCTGAAGGCCCCCGAGAAAAATTCCAGAGGGCCGAACAGCCCACAACCCCTCTATACGGCGACCCAGGTCCACTACTGTCACCTCCGTCTTTCCGGAGTTCAACTTTAGCCAGCTCAAGTTCATCCAGTCCTGGATTTTGGCAAGGCAGGAATTAAGTACAGAGATAGCTCTATCCTGGTCGGGGGCAAAAGACAGGTAGATCTGGGTATCATCAGCATAACAGTGAAACCTCAGCCCATACTGTCTTACAATGTCTCCGAGGGGTAGCATATACACTGCAAACAACATGGGGGACAGCACTGAACCCTGAGGAACCCCACATGGCAGGAAGAATGGGTCTGAGGAAAAAATCCCAGACACCACTCTCTGACTCCTGCCGGTGAGGAAAGATGTAAACCACCTGAGGACTGTATCGGTCAATCTGCAGATGGAACCCAGACGTCCAAGCAGTACCCCATGGTCTACAGTGTCAAAGGCTGAGGAGAGATCAAGGAGCACCAAGATAGAATGGCTTTTCCAATCTCTCGTCATCAGGAGATCATTGAGCACCCGAACCAGCGCTGTCTCGGTACTGTGCCTTTTTCCAAAACCGAACTGGAGAGGTTCGTAGATGTTATGGATGGTCAGGTGATCATCCAGCTGTATCACAACTACTTTCTCAATCACCTTCCCAATAAAGGGAAGGTTTGAGATTGGTCTGTAGTTACCAGAAAGATCCTGGTCCAAAGAAGCTTTCTTTAGTAGGGGGGTTACCACTGCCTCCTTCAGGTAGCTTGGAAATTCACGAGATTCCAAGGAGAGCACCGGACTATCTGCTCCAGGACCGGGCTGATCAAATCCCAACAACCCATAATCAAGGAAGTTAGGCCCGGATCCAAACTACAGCATGTAGGGCGCATACCCCGGACAATCCGCATGACATCCACAAGTTCAGGCAAGGCAAAGTAACTCCAGGAAGTCAGAAGTGAAGTGACCGAGCACCGATCATCAGTAACCCCCATAGAGTGGGTTGAGAGAATTTCCGACCTGTTGTCGGCCACCTTATTTGCAAAGAACCGAGCAAGTTCATCGCACTCGACTTGCGAAAAAGTTCTTCAGAGCTGCAGACAGGTTGGGTTGCACAACCTGTCAACAGTTTGGAAGAGTTGAGCTGGTTGGTTCTGATTGGCAGCGATCTCCCTGGACAGGAATTATGCCTTCTTACGGGAGATCGCTGATTGGAAGATCTGATAATGCGCCACCAATCTAAGGTGGTCGACCTCCAGGGTGGATTTCCACCAACACCGCTCTAACCTATGTCCTACTCGATGCAACTCCCTCAGGGACCTATCAAACCACAGGGCCTGAGGGCGAAGGGGGAGAGGACAAACATGGACAGGAGCAATCAAGTCCAGAGCCACAAAAATGGCCCTAATATAGGCCACCACTAAAGTCTTCGGGCTTGAGCTGGCCACAGGAAACGCTGAGAGATCATTCACCGCTGCTCGGCCTTCGGGGCTCAATTCCCGTAATGGGTGGTAACTGACCATCTACACAGGGACAGGCCTTCGAAGGGGGGGTCACAAAAATTTAACCTCACAGTGTAGTGATCGGACCAACTGACCGGTTCCACCTCCAAGTCAGAGGCCTCGATCCCCAGGAGGAAGACCAGATCAAGAGAATTACCATATTTATGGGTGGCCGAGGTAACAACTTGTGTACGGCGCAGAGATGTCATAAGCTGGAGGAAGTGGTGTCCAAACTGCAAGAGTTCGTCTTCGACCCAGGCATTGAAGTCGCCCAGTACCATCAATCTGGGTGACTCCAATGTCATGTCGGCTATGAAATCTGCAACTTCCTGTAGGAATCGCATCTCATCCCTGGGTGGATGGTAGATGAGAGCTATCCTGCAACCCACACCAGCCACCACGGTACATTCAAATGGTTCAGCTTCCTCAACTGGTACACTTGTGAGGCCTAACTCGGTCTTGAAACAGACCGCTATCCCCCCTCCCCCCTGGCAATCCAATCTCGAGCGGTGTATCACTGAGTACCCGGCTGGAATTGCAGCATCCAAAATGGGGCCAGCATTTTCATCTAGCCAGGTCTCGATGATGCAAGCCAGATCAGTTGTTCCAACAAGATCTGCAATAATTGCAGTCTTATTTTTAACAGATCTGGCATTGCATAACACCGCTCGAGTTGGGTGGACCTCCAGGGCTGCCCGGCTACTTGCCTGCCACAAAGGGCAGTGCCCTTGGGTATGGGGACTAGACAGGAAACACCCTGTTTCAGACTTTTAGGTCCAACCACCTGAATGCCAGAGGTGCGCTCATTCATCCTCCAATGTCCGCACCTCCCACTCCTACACCCCCTCCTACGAACAGTACCTAGCACATGACAGCGCTGGTAAGTTGACCACAACGGGGGCACGGAGGGTGGAGGATGAATAGCACACGATGGGGACAAGCTTAAACACTTCACAATCAGTACAATAACTAATATACAAAATCAGGGACCTTAAGCTAAAAGACCCTCTAAGTTATAAAAATAAAGTTAACACAATACCCATCCCACAAGGATACCAGTAAAATACCCCCAAATCAAATTGCAGTAAGTCCCGAACTACTGAAGACCACAACATACAAACAGTACATTAAATAACAATAAAACAGAACTTCCCCACTGCAAAACACTCTCACTGCTCAGAGAAGGAAGGCACTAAAAATAAACAAATTTCAATAAATAAGGAAAAATAAAAACACAAACTAGTATAGATCCAGATAGTCCTCTCACTACTACACAGGATCTTTAAGAGGTCCTCAAAAGGACCCCCTGAACAACAGTCTTTCCAATAGTGATAGTAAAAATAGTTGAATACTAATGTAGTTGAGTCAAAACCTACATAACAGTTTTTCCTGTACTAATAATGCAAAGATCCTTTAGTAATACCATAATATAACCCTCAACCACTAAATACTCCCACTATCAGAGCCCTAGGGTGTCAGATATAATGGCACTCTCACTGCCAAAGAAAAAATGAAATTAAATTTACAGAATAAATAGATAATATCTTAAAATTAGTCTAAAAAGTCAAACCAGTAGCAGGAACAGGGGCAAGAACAGGAAGAGAACAAAGCAACTCTTCAGGGTTAGATTAGCTCCAATGCAGAAAGAGCCCCAAAAATCTGACCCAAGGTCTGCGCCCGGGCAACGCCAAGTACTCTCAGAGCCCCAATGGAACCAAAACTAATCGGTCCCTTGGGAGACCTAAGGGTCAGAGCGCCAAAACCGCCGGCTACCCGGCTGGAAAGGGTACCGGCCCCAGTGCTGCCGCAGACCAGTGCGCAGGCCTCAGCCAGTTCAGGCCCAATTACTTGCAAAGAATTGAGCCACTAATCCCCTAAATCCATTTCCAGGGGGCAGCCAACATTTATTCCAAAAAGTTCTAAGTTCTTGAAACAATTCCAAAGTTGCAGGAGCAGAAATAAGAGTAAGCCTGGTCCAACAGTTCGGGCGGATATCCAAACGAACAGTCCTTATATCCAAATCCTCGTGGTTACCCCCATCAAATGGCCCCAGACAGCACTGACCAACCCACAGGCTCAGAATCCCCAGTACAGGGAGAACGGTCCATAGGAAAATCAGTCCTGCACTCCGGTCAATCCAAGAGTCCGGCCTATGTCTCCTCGCCGGGAAGTAAGCCGTGCAGCGAATAGTCAGGCACCGGCTCCCTCCACAGCACAGCTTGCTCTGCAGAGTAGGCACAGTGCAACACTGGTTCACCCCCACAACACAACACAAAATCCACCTCACATCTCCACGTTCTTCAAGGAGCTAGCCGTGCCATGAATAGTCAAGCACCGGCCCCCTCCACAGCGCAGCTCGCTCTTCAGGAGTAGTCGAAATTCGACTCCCGCTGGGGAGAAACAACCCAGAATGTTAAGGAATTCAAACGGGCAGGAAAGTCAAAATCCGAACAATCCAAATTCAGCTCTCACTCAGGAGAGACAACCTGCAAAGTTGAGGGAATCCAAATAGACAGCCAGATGACTGGGAATCAGTAGAAATTACTGGCAGAACAACAAACAGTTGGTCCAAAAACAGCAAGTCCGTATGTAGCAGCGTACTTTAAATAAAATCAAATAAAACAAACTAAAAACACAAACTCAATAATGCAAAAATAAAGCACTAAAACGCTAAGCTACAGAGCAGCCGACGGCACACCCATCCTCGCGGCCATTTTCCAACAAGCATATACGTGGGTGACTATAACTGAACCCATTGCAGTCAACATGTATGAAATTTAAATGCATAATAGCAATATTCGAGCCCCAGATGAATTCAAAATAACCCTCGGAATCTCCAGCAACCCCTCATCAGCTGAGCGGAGCTGTCACCTGGGTGTGTAAGGAGTCAGAAGCTCTTTCAAGTAGTCAGGACCAAGTCCATGTTGGGCTTTGTAGGTTAACAAACCTACCTTGAAGGTGATCTGCCACTGAATCAGCAGTCAGTGCAGATCGCGCAGCACTGGGATAATATGAGATCTCCTAGATACCCCAGTCAATAAACGAGCAACAGCGTTCTACACTAGCTGCAAGCGGCGGATATCAAATCCAGGAAGACCTAAGTAAAGGGAGTTGCAATTGTCAAGGCGTGAGGTCACAAAGGCGAGGACTAGTACGGGCAGATCACTGGACAGAAGTACCACTCCCAGGTCACGCAACCGTTCGGAGATGAGGATCTGAGTGCCCCCATAAAATAAGCCGGAGGGCAAATCAGTCCTCAGCTCCTCTATCCTGCATCCTTGGTCTACCACCAAAACCTCAGTTTGACCTGCGTTCAACTTTAACCCGCTGGAATTCATCCAGTCTTGGATTTCAAGATTCTATGCATCTCAGCATCTTGTTTGCCCTTGCTGCTGATTGCTTCAGGTCATTAGTAATTATCACTCCCAGGTTCTTCTCCTCCTCTGATGCAGATACCTGGACTCCACCCAGGTAGTACTCCATCCTGGGATTCTTGGTTTCAGTGTGCATAACTTTGCATTTCTTGGCATTGAAGCCAAGCTGCTAGATCCCAGACCACCTCCCCAGCTTTTCCAGATCATCCTGTAGGTCCTGTATCCCTTCAGCTGTGTCCACTTTCCCCCGGAGGTTGGTGCATCCATGAATAGGCACATTTTGCCCTTAATGCCATCCCCAAGGTCATTGATGAAGGCATTGAACAACACCGACCCCAGCACTGAGCCATGTTGGACCCCACTGGTGACCTCTCTGGTGCCAGAAAACTCTTCCCCCCAACAACCGCCCTCTGTGTTCTATCCCTCAGCCAGTTTTCCACCTATCTGGTCATCTTCTCCCCAACCCCGAGATCCACCAACTTCCTGATCAACTTTTTGTGGGGCACAGAGTCAAAGGCCTTACTGAAATCCAAATAGAAGATGTCTACTGCTTGGTTCCCTCTCTACTGTCTTAGTAACCCAGTCAAAGAAATCAATTTGATTCGTTTGACACAATCCCCCCCCCCAAAATGAACCTGTGCTGCCTCGCATCCTGGAGACCATGCTTCTCTAGGTATTCTACCAACCTTTCCTTAAGTATGGTCTCCACAAGCTTGCACACAATTGAGGTCTGATTGACAGGTCTGTAATTCCCAGGGTCATCCTTGAGACCATTTTTGTGGAGGGGCACCACATATTTGCTTTGTGTTCTGGATAAGATCGTAGAGTAAAATGAGCAAACAACGTAACATGCATGGGACAATGACTGGTAGGGGAAGAGGGAGAGAATTTAAGGAAAGATAGGGATACCATAAACAGAGCAAGTTATTTTGTAATAACATTAAAGAACATACAGTGTGGAGAATGTATATACAGTCACATGTACCAGTAGAAACCGCTTCAGCAGAGCTGACCTGTGAGATGCGTAATCATAGCAGTCACTTTAAAATGAGTATGCAGGGCTTCATTATAATAGCAGGAACTGCCCTAGTAGAAACCAGCCAATAGACTAATAGCTTGCAATTAAACATGCAGCAAAACTAGCATGTGCCACTGTTACTCGTGAGCTCAGAAGCTGAATCAAGCACATGAGGAAAGAACAATCAAAAAAGTAAAGCTGGCAGGGATATACAATAGATTTTATTGTAACAGAACTTGGATTACAACAGGACCTTGTAATCACAGTCAGTATGTCAACAAGATAGGTTTCAGACAGAAACAGAGCCATTTCTTTTAAACCAGTAACAAATGAGCCCATATGACATCATGGTTTCACCGTGGGGAAACCTTCAGCTGTATAGTGACATCATGTGATTGCATCTGTGATGTGCTCCTTGGGGACAGTCACAGTGTCCATCTCCTGCATCAGATTAAGGTGAGATCATGGTTGGAATTACACTTAATGAGCTTTGGGAGCTGGGGGACCCATAAGGGCCTTTAAAATGAGATCCCCTTCCCATTATAAGTGAATGGCAGCGATGCGTGAGCTACCGGAGCTCATGTCAGAGCTAGGGGAGCCGAGCCCTGGAAAGCCCAACTGTAATTCCAACACTGGGAGGTAAAGCTTTTATATCCAGAGGGGATGGGTCATTCTGCCTGGGAGAAGAGTAAGATAAGCTGTATTCTGATACACTTTTGTTTCTATTTCTATTGTTTCCAGAAGGGACAATGGTGTGGACATAACCATGCTGTATTGCTTTGGAGTTAGGTTTACTTTTCCTGACAGCTTTAGACCAGCCTGGAGATGATTTTTTCAAAGGAGTGTTTGTTTTTGGTTTGGCAGGGCTGTAATTTAAAACTGCATTAGTTTTGGCCTTAGACTTCTGAGCGTTGTTAACATCTGAGGCTGACTTAAGATCTGCAGTGTTACCCGTGGCAACCACTGGGTTCATTGTAGGTTGTTGAGAGGTTTTATAAGGAGAACTGACTGAAGCTGTATTGGGGGAAGGCAGGCATTTGTCAATAAAGTCCCAAGCATCTTAAACTGATTCAGAGCTCTTCTTATTTCTTTTTATTTGTAAAACAGCAGGATATCTAATCTAGTGTTCAACGATAATTTTTGTAAGGTGCTGTCTAATGTCTGAAAGAGCTCTGCCTTTTTCAGCTAGTTCTGTTGAGTAGTCTTGGAAAATGTGGATATAGTTGCTCTCTCATATTAGCAATCTTCTCTCCCTGGGTAGTTTGAGAATTTCTTTTTTAACAGTGACTCTGAGAAAATAAGCAACTATGGATCGTGGTTTAGCTCCTTGTTTAGGCTTTGGTGCAAGGGCTCAATGAGCTCACCACCTCAAGCGGCCAGGGCCACTGGTATCCCAATATGTTTGGCAGGAAATTCTGTAAGAAATTAATAGTACTGTTCCCTTCTGCTCCCTAGGGGACAGCCACATTGCTCAGGTTATTTTGTCTGCCTCTATTTTCAAGGTTGTCGACCTTGCTGAACAGAAAGTCAGTTCTGCTTATTTGATGAACTAAAGACTCCGCTAAATAAACATTTGAATCTTCCAGGGCTCCTCTTCATGACTCAGATTGTTACCCTCCCTGTGATGTCTGAAACATTTCAATTTAAATTCTCCGCAGACAGCTTAAGGCAATTATTGTCATTAGTTATCTAATGGATTGCTTTAATACAAACTCTGATTTGTTTGTGGCAGTGGTATTGCTAGTAGCTCCTCCCTTAGTAACCATGGTCTTAATAGCGAGTGCCTGTTTGATAAGCATAGATGTGGCTGGCATTTTTCAACTGTAGGTAGTATTTTTTTTTTTATTGCGATAAAATAAAAAAATAAGCAGTCTATTTTATTTTTTAAAGCAAAGATTCCTAGACTTCTTGAGGTAAGGGCTGTCTTGTAATGCAGCTTTTGAGAGTTGTCATGCTGGTTAAAACTACCATTTTTAGAGGGGTCTGTTTCTGTGATGCAGCAATAATGAACTTAAGCGGCCATAAACCGGAGGCAAAACCTTTTTAAAAACTTTGGTAAAAATTAAATAAATAATAAACAGTTTAAAGAAATCACCAGACTCCTTGAGGTGAGAGCTACCTTGTGATACAGTTTTTGAGAGTTGTTACACCAGTTAAAATTGACGTTTTTAATGGGGTCTGTTTCTGTGATGCAGAGATAACGAACTTAAGTGGCCATCACTTTGGCAGCCAGTGCGCACTCCTCAATTTGTAGACCTGTTTACTCCTAACACCACTCCATTCCTCATCTAACAGTTCTTATCCATTTTTATGTAACCCCCCTACTAATGGGTGTTCCTAGAAGCCTTTCCTGAAGCTTGCGTAAATGCTCCCTGCCTGATGGGTGTTCGGCGTAAGGTCACTTCTGTGGGCATTGTGAGTGCTTTTAAAAAGCCTTCAGTACTGTCTCTTTAAGAGCTGCCTGCTCGCAGGTTTTAGCGGTACCAATAGGGGGACTGGGGTTTCCCTGCTCGAGTCCCACTCTGGACTGCTAGCTGATCACTCAGTTTTTATGGTCATTAGAAGCGCTGAGGGAGCCTATCCAACAGATATAGTTGTCCCCCTGAAAACATGTATAGTATTGGTAAAATTGCAGTTTGTCTAACGTTATTATTGCAGCTGGGACTTTGTGTTGTGCCCCTCCATACTGGACCCGGACTGTGTGAAAGGGGTCCAGTAGTAGTTAAGGGGCATCGAATGTGTCATGAGGTAACCAACCAGGAATCAGGACTCTGGCTGGAGCCAGCTGACCAATGGGGACCCAGCTTGTAATTCTTGGAAGTGGCATTATGGGCCATGGCGCCTTTTTCGCACCACTGAGGTCCAGACTAAGTGACTGGCATATGTAACCAGCCAATGGAATCGGGTAGTGCCCGAGCTGTGAGGATTGCCCCATGCTGTTAGGGGCAGAAGCGTTCTGACTGTGAAGGAGAAGGGAGCTCTGCACTCCTGTGCCTTTGAGTGCTCGCGCGGGAAGCGTGTGAAAGGCCTGAGGCAGCCGTTTGCATTGCCAGCGTTCCAGGGAAGAAATCCACAGGCTTCTGGTTGGAGGAGGCTATGTACAAGCACAGCTACCTACCAGGCTTTACCTGAAGAGGACTGGAGAATCTGCTAAATCGCGCTCGGTCTGTCAGGACAGTGAAGCTGCAGTGAAACGCCTGCATAGCTGTGAGTTTATTTGGGTCCTGAGAGCAGCTGCCTTTTATGGTACCCCTCTGTGTTTTTCCATATGAATGTGTGAGGAGGCCATGAAGCCCAGGCTCAGCCCTGCAAGTGGTAAAGGTGTGATTCTCTGCTGGAGTTGTGAGTACTGAATCAGAGTAGCTCCCTGCTAAAGGTTACAGTTGAAGGAAAGTACAAAATTGTTTGTTGTATTGCTGACAGCACTAATTGAGCTTTCTGGCTCCACCTGATCTTCTCAGGGATTGAATGCTTACGTGTGTCAGGGCCCCAATCAGCTGCATCAAGGAACTAGCCATTATTCAGTTCTCCACTGTGCTTTCAGGTCCTCTCCTGCAGCCTATGAACTCATCGTACTCAAACTCTCCCTCCCTTACTCTCTCCCAATCTATGGGGTGGGTGTCTACTGCTACCCTGGCTTATTGCCCTCTCTGATCGCTGAGCTCCTGAATAAAATTACTGCTCATGCCTCTTCTGGGGATCTTCCTATCCTGGCAACTTCAATATTAATTGGTTGTCCCTACCCAACTCTAAATTCTGCGAAAATGTTAAGTCTATGCATCTTACCCAACTTATCTCCACCCTGACCCGACTGAACCTGGAATTTCTTAACCACTCCCTCACGAACTGGGTCCTCACCAGCCATCCTCACCGAATCATTGATGATGGTAACCTACCCGATGTGCTCTCTGACCACCATATAGTATACTGCATGTACAAAATTCACCACCCTAAAGCACCCGCTAAAACTATCCAAATCCATTCATTCTGGTCATTAGACCTATCCTTCCCCCATGCTGACCTACAGTCTACCGACTGGACCCCAATCTCCAATGCCACTGACACAGCTCTTGATTATTTCCACACCAGATTTGGGATCAGCATGCCCCCCCTATGCAAAACTAGGGTCAGAGGCACCCACCTCCCCTGGATCTCAGCACAACTCCTAGCCTGGTAGTGTGCTCGTGACCTGGCATGGAAATAATTTATGATCTCAGGTGCCCATGTTGACCTGCAGGATATTTGCTCCTTGAGAAATACCTGCACTAGGGTCACTAGGTTGGCCAATGCTGAGTTTTTCTCCTTATCTTTCCAGTAAAATTTAAGTCACCCCTCAAAATTCTGAAAAGTAATGAGGCCCGGTGGCACTGAGGGTTGAGGCCCTGGACACCTTACCTCTTGCTAAGCTGGTGACCCAGGTTCGGGAGTGAACACAGGCCGCTGGGGGTCGGCAGGGGAGGAGAAGGATTGAGCATCTGATGGACTGCTCTCCTTCTCGGGTCACCAGCAGTTGGCACTCCACTGGTCCCTAGCAGCGGCTGGGGGGGAGTGCACCAGTGCTGCAGAGAGGGGAGGAGATGGGACAGACACTTGGAGAAGTGCGTGCGGATGCGTGCACACTCTCTCCATGGGCATTATTGCATGCCTTACCTCCTAAAGGCGAGAAAAGTAGAAAAGGTCCTGGTCGCGCAGCATGAGGCTGTCCCTTGCAGGCGCTGCCCCTGAGAAGGCACCACCCTGGCATGTTGGGTGGGTTGAGACGCTCCCCACCACCCTGCCATGAAGGGTAAGTCATGGGGGTACAAGGGAGGGATTCTGATCCTTGGGGATGGTGCTAGATGGACAGTGGAATAGGGTGAAAGAGTGCAGGCCAGGACAAGGAAGAAATACCAGTATAAAAAAAATACTGGAAAGTTATTCAGTTCTTATTCTGCCCCCTGCCCCAGTCTACCCCCCCCCCACCGAGGGGCCTCCTTAGCCTCTGACCCTCCATCTGTGGCCATTGCCTTCAACAATTGTTTCACTACCTGTGCATCTGCCCTCCTGTCCTCCCTTCATCTTCCCTCCCTCACTCCCCTCCACACCACCTCCTCACCTCCTTTCTTCTTTTCACCTGTTTCCTCATCCTCCTTTCTGAAAGTCCTACTAGCCCTCAACCCCTGTCATACCAGTAACCTAGACGGGCTTGATCCTAAGCTTCTGCACCTCTTGGCCCCTGCAATTGTTGCTCCTGTTACCTCCTTACTAAACCTCTCCTTCTTTCTGGCCTCTGTTCTTGCATCTTGGAAGCACACTACCATCATCCCCTTCACAAAGGTGGTGACTCCTCTTCTCCTGGTAACTTCTGCCCTATATCCCTCCTCCCTACCCTCTCCAAACACCAAGAACACATAGTTCTATCCCAACTGCAGCTGACTCCCTTTCTTGACTCCTCATCCTTTTTCCCCTCTTTCCAGTCTGGCTTTTGCAAACTCCACTCCACCACCGCCTCCCTCCTCCGACTAACAGAGTCCATTCACACAACTATGGATCAGGGCCTTCTTACTGCCACCATTTTCGTCGATCTTGCAAATGCATTGGATACGGTCTCTCACTCACTCCTTCATAAACTCAGTTCAGCTAGGCTTTCATCCCATGCCATTCAGTGGTTCAGCTCCTATCTCACAGGTAGATCTCAATCTGTGAGGCTTGAAGGTGCCATATCCCCTCCCTCCCAATTACCACTGGTGTCCCCCAAGGCTTTGTACTTGGACCACTCTTATTTTCCATATTTCTAAATGACTTTCTGGCTGCCTGCTCATCTGCTTCCATACACATGTACGCAGACAACACCGCCCTCTTTGTCTCTGGTTCATCGCCAGCCGAGCTTATGTCTAAGCTCCAACCTAATTTTGACTCTATCCAAAAATGGTTTCAGTCTAATCAACTCTCACGTAACGCCAAAAAGATGGTCTCCATGTGCTTTGGCACAAGACCTAGGCTGTCCAAATTGTCATCCCTCCCTTTCTTCCACAGCCTTGATGATGTCCCTATTGACGATGTGCCTACCTTCAAGAAACATAAAAATTGTTGGCAGATAAGGACCACCTGGCCCATCTAGTCTGCCCATAAGCCCTTGTACTGGCTTACTGCTTCCAACCCACCCACTGCTGTACCTCTGTGGTTGTCCTATGCCTGTCCCAAGCATGCTTGAATCCATCCACAGTGCTCACTCCCAGCACCTCCTGAGGCAGACCATTCCATGTGTCCACCACCCTCTCTGTGAAGAAGAACTTCCTCACATTTCCTCTTAACCTCCAACCTTCCAATTTCATGCCATGCCCCCTCGGTCTTGTGCTCCTCCTGTACTGGAAAATGTCTCCCCCCTGCACCTTGTTTATACCCTTGAGGTACTTGAATGTTTCTATCATGTCCCCTCTTTCCCTCCTCTCTTCCAGCAAGTACATATTGAGGTCCCTTAATCTCTCTCTCTCTCTCTCTCTCTTCATAAGTCTTGTGTTGCAAGCCCTGCACCATCTTAGTTGCCCTTCTCTGGACCGTCTCCAGCCTGATAATGTCCTTACAAATGTGCGTCCTCCAGAACTGCACACAGTACTCCATGTGAGGCCTGACCATGGTTTTATAAAATGGCATCATTACCTCCTCCCTTCTGCTGGTGGTACCTCTGCCTATGCACCCCAGCATGCCATTGGCCCTCCCAGCTGCCTTAGCACTCTGCTTTGACATTTTCAGGTCATCTGAAATAACAACCTCCAGATCCCTTTCCTCCTTTGTGACTGTCAGCAACTCCCCTTCCCCCACAATCCTGTAGCTTTCCCCGGGGTTTCTGCATCCCAGGTGCATAATTTTGCACTTTCTTGAATTAAACTTCAGTTGCCAGTCCTCAGACCATTTTTCAAGCTTCCCTGGGTCCCTCCTCATTTTCTTCACCCCCTCTGGGGTATCAACTCTGTTACAGATCTTGGTGTCATCTGTAAACAGGCAGACCTTTCCCTCCAGCCTTTCTGCAACATTAATAACGAAGACAATGAACAGGACTGGCCCCAGAACCGATCCCTGAGGCACCCCACTGGTCACCCCCCTTTCCCCAGACTGTACCCCATTTACCACCACCCTCTGCCTCCTGTCTGTTAGCCAGTTTCTAACCAGGTTTACCACCCTGTCCCCATGCCCAGCCTACTCAGCTTGTTTATCAGCCTCCTATGTGGGATGGTGCCAAAGGCTTTGCTGAAATCAAGGTAAGCGACGTCCACTGCTCCACCCTGATTTACTTCCTTTGTCATTGAGTCAAAGAAATCAACCAGATTTGTCTGACATGACCTCCCCGCTGTGAATCTGTGTTGCCCATGGTCCTGGGCTTTGATGACTTCTAGATGCCCCACTATCCTTTCTTTAAGCAATGTCTCCATGGTCTTCCCCACTACTGAGGTGAGGCTGACTGGCCTAAAGTACCCTCCTCCTCCCAGATTTGTGTAGAGGGATTACATGTGCCCTCCTCCAATCCTCTGGTACCATCCCTGTGTTGAATGACTCTGTGAACGTGGCTGCCAGAGGTTCTGCTATCTCCCTTCGCAGTTCTCTTAATATCCTTGGGTGTATGCTATCTGGTCCTATCGCTTTGTCCACCTTCAATTTAGTGAGCTCCTGCAGGACTCTTTCCCCTGTGAATGGACTGTTGTCCACCTTTTCACCCCCTTGGCAACTGCTGTGGTCTCTGTACCTCCCCCTCCTCTGTGAATACTGAACAGAAATATTTATTCAGTTCAGTTCAGTTTTAAAGTATATTTGTTCGGTCAAAAGACCATTACAAACATTTCACACATAAATATATAATTGTACATAAAATTCACAGTTCCATAAAAACAAAAAAATAAATACAGAATAAATATAATAGTCTAACCCCTGAAGTGCAAAAATAAAGTGCATTTCATTTGATTCCATTCTGTACATTTTTAATCAAACTTTAGGCTTATTTTTGCAATTGCTCTAAAATATTCAGCCACCTTTTTTAAAACATTCTCATCCTCTGCCATTAACATGATGTTCAGAAGTGTACCTTTATCTATTGAGTCTGTTTCAGACCAAAGAGGTCTAACCAGAGAGATTTTTATTTATTTATATAAATTTTGGTAACCGGGTAGGCCCAATGAGACTATGACAGCCCCTTTTTCAGGAGCGACCCGGGATTAGTTACATGTACCTAGAGGGGAAAAGAAAACCAATGCTTTTGATTGTACTACAGTGTATGGTACATTGATCATGTATACGTTGTTTAATATATCTGGGACATGTAAATATAACATGGCTCAGATTTTCTGGTTCTGATTTATCACAGTTACATAATTTTACATCCGGATTTGTTGATTTAGCGTATCTTGCTTTCAAGATATTACTTGTAATTGTTCAGTCCTAAATTTTGTATAATTTTTCTACAAAGACGCTTCAGTAAGTACATCTAGATAATATTTATTCAGTATTTCTGCCTTTTCCATGTCACCCTCCTTGCATTCCCCTCCCTCTCCCTTGAGCCTTGCAATCCCCCTCTTGTTTTTCCTCCTTTTGCTGATGTACCTGAAGAATGTCTTGTCTCCTTTCTTAACTGACTGTGCTAAACCTTCCTCAGTCTGTGCCTTTGCTCTCCTTACTGCCTTTCCTGCTTCCCTTAGATACTCTAGGTACTCCTCCCTGTCCTTCTCCCTTTGGGTCTCCTTATACTTCCTGAACCCTTTCCTTTTTTGCCCTGACCTTTACTGCCACCTCTCTCGAGAACCATGGTGGCTTTCTCCTTCTCTTGCCTTTGGATGCCAATCTGGTGCACTGGTTTGTAACTTCCAGTAAGGCTTCCTTTAGTTGCTTTCACTGTTCTTCCACTCCCCCTCCTGCCCCCGTTCTCTCCAGGGCTCTTTCAATACCCCTCCCCATTTCAGCGAAGTCAATATTTTTGAAATCCAAAACCTTTGTCCTAGTATGTCTTGTGTGAGTCTCTGTCCCTGTGCTAAACCACACAATGTTGTGATCGCTGGATCCCAGTTGCCCTTCTACCTGGACAGCTGCACTTCGATCCCCATTGGTTATTACTAGATCCAGAATTGCCCTGTCTCTGGTGGGATCAAGCACAAGCTGCCTGGGTCCAGCCTCCTGGAGTGAATCAAGGATGCCTCTGCTTCTGGCTGAAGTAGCTACACTGTTGTTCTAATCCATGTCTGGCATATTGAAATCCCCATCAGTAGTATTTCACCTTTCACTGCCATCTCGTGTATTTCCTCCACAAGCTCCCTGTCCAGTTCCTCTCCCTGTCCTGGAGGCCTGTACAGTATATCACCCCTATTGCTGTGCCATTTCCAGGTTGAAGGGTGACCCACAGTGCCTCAGCCTCCCCCTACCTACCCTGTACCTGTGTTGTCATTATACCCTCTCTGACATACAGGGCTACTTCCCCTCCCTTTTTGCCCTCCTGAATAGAACATATCCTGGTACATTTGTTTCCCCCTTCATGATTAGCTGTGTACCAGGCTTCAGTTATTGCTGCTATGTCCAGGTCTCTTTCAGGTATTAAGGCCTTCATATCTGGGACTTTATTTCCCAGGCTGTGTGCATTTGTCACCATGACCTTCCATGTTTTACTGCCTGACCTCTCTCTCTTCCTGTTTTTGATCCCCTGCATCTTCCCCCCTTTTCTGATATTTTTCTCTTGTGTTCCTAATTCCTTTCCTACTCCCTTTCTACCTGACCCTAATGACCTTGATATCAGTTCCTCTTCCTGCTTCCATTGTTCTGCTTTCTCCACCATGTGAGGGTGGGTTACCTGAGTATTCCTGCTCCTGTTTCCCTCCTCCCCCCGGCTAGTTTAAGCGCTCATCAACACAGCATTTAAATTGTCTATTGAGGGCTGCAGCACTCCAGGTGTGTCTCCAGTCCCCAATGAAGCCATACCCCTTCTCATTGCACCAGCCTTTCAACCATGTGTTGAAGTTACTAATGCAGAGATTTCTCTCTCTCCCCCCCCCCCACCGTGGACTGGCAGCACCTCTGAAAATGTCACGGAGCTTGCCACCTTCCCCAGGCACCCTCCCAGCACTGTAAAGTCCTCCTTCACCTGCTCCAAGCTTGCCTTATCCTTGGATAGGTCATTTGTCCCCAAGTGGATAATGACCTCCATCCATCCCCTCCTTGCCACAGCTTCAGCGATCCTCTGGATGTGCTCCCCCACCTTCTGAGCTGTGCCTCCTGGAAGGCACTTTATCTCCCTTTCCTTTCTACTGTCTGTGCCCAGATCCGTTCCCCCAGACAACTGAGTCCCCAGCAGGAGTAACTTCTTCTTCCTATGGGGTTCTTTTCCTCCCACCACTGGGTCTCCCTACTGGAGGACGCTTACCCCTCCTCCCTGGTCTCAGCCTCAGGTTTCTTTGCAGGGCTGTCCCATTCCTCCAACACTCTGTAGGGGTTCATGAGCTGGACTGGATGGGGGATATGTCTCTTCCCCCTCCACTGAACCTTCCTGAGCCCACCATAGTCCATCCTGCCATCTGCCTGGGTGGCTGTTATGGCACTGGCTGTTGACCTAGTGGCCTCGGGGTGGGGGCAAAGTTCCCTAGTATTCCTGCCAGCTTGGGCCGGAGACTGGCAACCTTGGTCCTCAGCCCAGAGAGGTGCATGCAAGTGGGGCAGCATCGCAGTAACCAGAATGTTTTCTTAAAGTCTGCTGCACCACAGCCAGAGCACTGCACCACTCCCTGCATCATCCTGCGCATGCTGATATTCCTCCCCTCCTAACCCTTTTTTTTCCTTCTCCTTCTCTCTCTCTCTCTGTCTTTCTCTTCTTCTTTAGTGACTTACAGTTTCTCTCTCTCCTCCTCTTATATGTGCCATTGCGGACCTAGTTGCTAGCTACACCCTTTGTAATTCTGCCTATATACCAGGTAGGCTAGTGCTTGTGCCTCAAGTACTTAGGCACCTGCCTTCACCGGCACCTCCGTTTCTCCCAGTACATAGACGCAATTCACAAAAAGCTCCATCCTAAACTTGGTGCCCTCTATAGGCATAAAAGTTGCATTCCCCCTTCCTGCCCACCATCACATCCTTACCAAGATGATTCTCCTCATCTTTGATTATGGCAATTTAGTCTGTGGTGTTGCCCCCAAGTCCACCTTGGCCAGACTGGATCCTCTTTTCTACTCCTTCTGCTGCTTTGTCCTTAACTGCCCTACCCGCACCCACCACTGTACTCTCTATACTTCTCTTTCCCTCCTTTCCCTTGAGGATTGTCATCTGTCCCATGTTGCCTCCTTCACCTCTAAATTCTTGCTATCCCATCTACCCTCCTATCTTGACTCCCACTCTCTCTCTCTCTCTCTCTCTCTTTCTCCCCTCCTCCTCCTCCCTTCGAAACACTGGGTTTCACTCCCTCAAGCTCCCTCCCCGTAAAACTCTTGCCAGCTAATCTGCCTTCTCTTTCCGCTTTCCTAAACTCTGTAATTCTCTCCCCTTAAAGATTCACTCCACTTCCTCTAAACCCACCCTCATTTCTCTTGTCTGCTCACACACCTCCCCCTCCTGCCACTGTCGCTAACATGCCTGGCCTTGCTGTTCAGTTGCTGACTGCAAATATGCTGTAACTGCGGTCATGTATATTGCACTTATTTGTATATTCCTTTACTGCTGACACTGTATATTGCACTTATTTGTTACCTCCCAGTACTTTTCTACTCTGGTAATCGTCTCACGGTATATTCACTGTTTATTCACTGTATTTCCACTGTTTATTCACTGTATTTTCACTTACTGTAAACGCATCTCTCTTTTTCTTTTGAAAATAGTATTTTGTAGCCTAATGTACTCTCTGTATTCTACAATGTATTCTTCTGTATATATTTTGTACCCATATTCACCTTCCCCCCAGGACACATCTGGAAATAAGCTAGTTGAGCTCAGTGTGTTTTTTCTTGGTGAAACGCATTAATAAATTAAATAAACTAGTGTGACACCAACCTTTGAACCTTTTGACCTGCAGAAGTCTCCTTAAGTTGCTACATTTATAGGACTGGCTGCCACTGCTGTGACTCTCAGGACTGTTGCTACTGTTGCAGGTTTGGAACATCCCTCTAACTACCTTATGCTGTACTAGGCCTACTACTTGACCTATCATGTTAGTCAGGCAGGAAGTGTCCGTAGCTCTGCTCACTGCTAGCTATTGCTGTATATATTAACACCTATTATCTTAGACAGGGAGTGTCTGCAGCTGTGCTCACTGCTTGTTGTTGCTATATATGTTAAGTAAGCAATAAGACACGACAGAATGTGCATTAGACAGTTCTAACACATGGCTAGGGAGTGTAGTGAGGCATGAGGCTGCAGGCTGATTGCATCCACCCCCCCTCCCAGCCGTGCATTAGAACTGCCTAATGCACACCCAAGAGTGGCTTATTGCACTTATGAAATGGGCATCTAAATTATAGATGCTTATGGAATGTAAAAACAATTATATTGAAAGGTAAAAGTGTGGGCACGTTGTTTAAAGGGAACATTTGAAAGTATTTTCTTGGAAAAAAAATGGAAGAACGAGAGGCCGAGGGAACTGTTGAGCAGCAGGTAGATTCTCTGTTGATGAGAGCGAGCAGGCTGCCGAGTGCGGGAGAGATCATGGCTGGCATGAGTTTCTTTTTTATTTGTGCTGTAGGTGCATTTTGTTATTTTGTGAAAAGAGAAATGTGAGGGATAAGTGAGGAAACTAGCACGTGAACAGCCTTTCAGGAGGACAGCGAGTGAGTGGATTGCGGGGGGGGGGGAGAGACGTGGTAGGCTTGTGAGATGGAGCAAGCGAGCAAACAGTTGAAGGAGCAGGTGGGCACAAGGATTTAAAAGATGGGTACGACATCCTCTTTGCCATGTCTAGTTGTAGCTGTGCATTAGACTCTTCTATCACACAGTTATGAACCAATCACAGGGCTCAAAATGTTAAGCCCATTTCATAATACCTGTTATGTTAGTCAGGTACGAAATGTCTGCAGCTTTTCTTACTCCTAGCTTTTGCTAATATACTAATACTAATTATATTTTGCAGGCAGGTACTGTGTCTGTAGCGCTGTTCATTGCCAGTCTGCACTATATGGGCCCTATGGATGAACTATGTGTGGAATGCGGGGAACTCGCCTGCACAGTGCCACACCCATGGGCGAGCATGCACAGGTCAGATTCACTACTGCTGGCCACCGGACTGTTCCCCTGCCCACCTAGTATGCAGCTACATGGTGGAGAAACGTGGCTGTGCAGGGGCAGAGCACAGGATGTTGGTGGGCATTCAATGGGATGCCCGTACTGGATCCTATAATGACTTCCCTCCATGCATGGGCAGGGGGCTCTGGGAAGGTGCAAACCCACTCCAGAATTCAACTATGGGAGAGTGGCCAAATTGCTGTCCTTGTCCCTCCTTGCCAGCCCAGTGGTCTGGGGCAACATTGCAGCAGGGGTCCCAATGCTGCTGCTGGCAGATATCCAATGGCAGGGGCACATAAACATGCAGGAAAGTTATGGCAGAGTCCCCTGTCACATAGCCCCGGACTGTACTCCACACTTTGGTGAATCGCTCAGAGTGCATACATGCCCCTGGCATGCCCCCAGCCCACTCCTGGCACAGCACCATGCAGCTGGCTGGGGGATCCAGTGTACATGGCGCTAGCGAACCTGTGGAGAATGCCACTGGTGATGTGCATGTCCTCACTGCGTGGCATGTGAACATACGCATGCCTATGCGCTGCCCGTACAGAGCGCGTAGGCATTCATACATAGCACCCTATATGTTTACCTTTGACCTATGTAGTAATAGTAGTAGTAGTAGTAGTAAAATGTTTTCATTAATATCAAATATGAACAAAAGATAATCTCAATTGAGCCCAAGACTCATTTACAACGAGGTCCCATAGTACAAAGAAAGATCAGCAGTATAATTCACTCAACAAATTCAAATAGCAATTATTACAGAAGAAAATAAGTTCAAATATAACAATGATTGAAAATATTAAATTGTATGACAGCAAACATGAAATTATTTAGCCTTGCTATTAAGCCAGTTTTTTATCTCACTCCATCTGTTCTTCCCTGATACTGATCTCATGGTAAGTGGAATATTATTCCAGGCAACTGACCCTAGATAGAAAACTGAGGTTCTTTCTATTTCTAAGTTGCATTTAGGGGCCACTAGGTCCAGATCTATTCCTGATCTTAAAGAGGATTTTTTTTGTCTGTAAATACTGACAGACATATAATCTAGAAGTTGCCGTCTGACACCTTTATTAATAAATGAGAGAATGTGTTCATATGTCCACTTACTCAACCTCTGCCATTCTAAATTGACATACAGTTGGCCGTTGTGTGCCATACAGGGAGCACCAAGTGTGTAGCGGGTGAGTCTGTTATAACAGACATCAAGTCTCGCTAACTCACTCTTGGTCGCAGCGGAGTACATGATGTCCCCATAGTTGTAAACTGGCAAGACCATTGTGTTCATTGCCCATCCCCTGATCTTTTGGCACATGCACAGTTTTGCTCGATATAGGGCATGTAATTGCTTGCCAACATTCTTCAACAGCTGCTCTATGTGAACATCCCATCTTAGATTGCTATCTAGACATATTCCCAAATATCTATATGAATGAACCTGTTGAATCACAGTACCCTCATCTGTTTTAATATTCAAAGACATTTCTTCTGTTCTTTTATTAAATCAATTAAATAACAGTTTGAGGTTGTTTTAGAATTGAGAACTAATTTATGATTTTTGAAAAAAGTATTTATTTCATTAAATATGCATTGCAGCTTACTTTGTATTTTATCCATGGAGATATCCGATGTGTATATAATTGTATCGTCTGCAAATAGGTGGAATAAGATCGATGAATCTGTGAAACCTGGGTCATTCACATAAATATAAAATAACAGAGGGCCCAGTACTGAGCCCTGTGAGATTCCAGTAATGATGGGTACTAGTTCAGATGAGTAACTATCTATGGAGACCAACTGTTTCCTTCCCTTAAGATAGGACTGAAACCACAGAATGCTATCTCCTGGCATGCCCATCGAGATCAGCCTAGACAGGAGGACATCATGGTCTAGGGTGTCGACAGAAATGGCACCCATTGATGTCCTCCTTCCCAGGGTGAACTGGATATCACTGACCACTTTTACTAAGGCAGAGACTGTGCTGTGATACTGTCTGAAACCTAATTGGAAATTATATATTCTTTTTGGGGATTCCAGGTAATATTTTAATTTGACTGAGATTAACGTTTCAAAAATTTTGGGGGCTTGAGGGAGGAGAGATATTGGCCAGTAGTTCCCCAATTTTGATTTCCGTCCTGATTAAAAAATAGGGACTATTTTAGAATTATTCAACATGGGTAGTACATTTATCTGCTGTCCAGGTTATATACCTCCAAAGTATTGTGTTCTCCCTATTCTGGGCAACCCTCGCACCTGGCTAGACAATCTAACAATGCAGCCACATGAGCTTCCTATCTGGTCTGCCCTAGCATTTTTGAATGAATAGCTGATACCATGTCCACAACTACTCCCATGCCCTTGTAATTGAATTAGCATACATATCTGCTTCCTGAGGTACTCCCTTGGTGGGTGAACCTTTTAATCAAGCCAAGCAGCTACAGTATTACTGTCTACTAAGGTATTCCCAATCTAGCAACCCCCGTAACTGAAATGAGCAGTCCACACTGTTCCCCACATAGTCCCTATCTGGGTGGTACCTGCATTACAGGCATTTAATCCTGCACTTGCCTCATATTCACGTGCAGTAATCCTACTAGAAATGTTTCTCAGTGTGTACTTAATTAAGGCTACCAAAAGTTTGGGTTGTGACCAAATCTACTGTGCATATTTTTACTTTTTGATTATTTACTCCTTTTGCTGGTGGCAATCATTGGTCAAAAACACCACACTTAGGGTTTAAGCCATTTGTATGCAATTGCTCCAAATCAAATCTGCTGTCCTTTATCTGGTCTGATACCAAAAAAGCTCCCATTCCTGCTTGGACATAAAACACAGCCCTGTCTTGCCATCTAAAATGGTACTGACATCTATAAACTTGTATATTTTGCTTGTTAACTCGGGTGACATAAAAAGCATCCCTGGCCCAGTAACTGTAGTGGACTCATCCTCTGCTAGCAATAAAACCTAGTTAAGCCGTAAAGGCCTCAGACTAATGAATCTCACTATTTGTAATCTAGTCCCCAGAGTGGCTGAACTGAAAGCCCTAGTCTCAGTTCATAATCCGCACATACTGGCTATTATACAGAGTTGGTTAAAACCATGTGTCAGCAGTTCTGAAATTGCCTTTCCGAACTATATAATTTATCAAAAAGACAGCTTGAGCAAGAAGGGCAGGGAAGTCTTACTTTATGTCACAACAGACCTGGATACTGAGATTCACACTCCCAGCTATGTAGCCATGACTGACTGCAGATGGCTGTTAATACAGTTGAATTTGGGCATCAAAAAGATGAACATGTGTACAGCCCTCCTAAGGTAGGAATTAAGGGTTTCAGAGATGTGCAGTTGGTATCTACCCATGGCTGCACCAAAGTAAAACTACTGGGTGACTAACTTAAACTGGTTAACTAATACTGCAGCATACAGGGATATTCTAGGTGATCATTAACCTCAGCAAATCACGAAACCACACCATCAGCTCTATACAGGTCAGCAATACTGATGGAATCAGATTGTCTGGCCACTTGTCAGACCTAATCAGCAGTCACTCCGCCATTTACTGCCTCTGGCATAATAGCACTGCTCACAATCTAGCTCCAAAAGATGTTTCATATTACAACTGAAAAGGTGTCAATCCACAGCCATTCTTAACTGATCTCTCACGTGTTGATTGGTCCATTCTGTATGCAATACCTGATGCTAGTTGTGCCCTGGACATTTTTATTACAGAATCCATGAAGGTGCTTGATCTCCATGCCCCTTTGACTAGAACAGAGTTAAAAACTCAAACTCAAATTGGCTATCTAAAGACCTTTAACAAATTAATGAAGGCCAGAGATGCAGCACGGGATACTTACAAAAAATCTACAATTGCATTCTGACTGGGAAGCCCACTAGCATCTATGAAACAAGTGTAAGTGTCAGCTTAAAGAGCTAGTGCAATTAAATTGAAATAGCAACATCCTCCAACCCTTACTGGCGTAGCAGTCAGTAATTTGAAGTAGTGGTATAATCACTTTATGAATGCCTCAGGCCAGCGTTTGACTTTTTATTTCTGTGAAGAAGTGGTTTTTGTGCCTGATGCCATTCACCATCTAGAGCACTGTAAGTGATGTTGTGGGGGGGGACATTTGAATCAGCTCTTTTTCAAACATTGAAGCTGGTTTGATTGGAGCACACACCTTACCTACAGTGAAGCTAAGGTGTATCATGTATGGTTTCAGCAAAACAGCTGAATTTCCCAGTTTCCACAGGTTTCCAGCTCTTGACTTTGACTGCTGTCTGATTTGATTGTTTTTTAAAACTTACTGGAATTGGTCGTGGCTGCCTTGGTCCCCTCTTCTTCCACTCTCCCCATTTAGCTGCAGTGCTCTCTCTAACCCCTACAGCAGTGTGTGGTTGCAGTGATTGCAGCCCCCGTGAATCAGATAGGACCCAAACGTTTTCCTTTTTCTAATTCCAGCAGTCAGCACATACTGTTATGTTCACTGTGTGTTGATCCGGCACTGCATTAAAAAAAGAAACCGACTGCAGTCCATAGACTGACAAAGCTGGGTCAGCACCTTTACAGTTAAACACAAAGTTCAAACAGCAGTATAAGCCTTACCTCATTTACTAATTTCCAATAGCAGTCAGGTCCAGAAGTCAGATCCACAGTTAACTATCACCATTTATTTCCAGCATTTACTTTATTCATCGATTTGTAAAAAAAATACCACTCCCTGAAGTTCCAAACAATCGGATTCAGTTTTCAGTGGTATAGCAGGATTATTCCGAAAACGTCATCTGATAGAAGTGCTCCATTAGTTATAGGCTGTTTGTTTATTTATTTATTATAGTTAAAATAAATAAACACACAGCCACATAGCTGATCTGAGGCTCTTCTATCAGATGACTGCTTTCAGAATAATCCTGCTATACCTATGAAAACTGTGTGTGTTTACGGAGCAGCCAGTCGATTGTTTGGAACTTAGGGGAGTGGTATGACATATTTTTTCATGTCCAGGTTTTTTTAGCCATTGATCTTTTGTTACAGTATCACTTTGAAGTAGCTCACCATTTGCATGTCTCATCTGTCACCTCTTAATGACCTGAGGTCTGTTTTCTGGTAGTCACCTGTAATGTATTAAACTGCTTCTTTTACGGCCTGCACTTTATTGAGCTACTGTATCTAGGACCCACAAACTCTCGCATATATTCTGAAATGTTGCTTAGTTTTCCCTCCACCTGATGAAGGGACCTGAGAGACCTCAAAAGCTTGTGTAAAAATTCTTCAGTTAGTCTAATAAAAATGTATTACCACATAAAAGTGTACTGGTTCCAGGGCTGATACCATCACCCAAAGTGCCCTACAGGGAATCCATTCTAGGATCCCTCTTATTCTCAGTTTTCATGAACAACTTACCAAGATAACTTGCAGAACTGCTAAAACTCTGCTTTATGCAGTTGGCACAGGTATTTATGCACAAGGGAGTGATGTGGCCAAAATAAACATATCTCTTGGGCACAGTTACCACTCTTTACAAAAGCGGTGCATAAAATAAAAATTTGTTTTAAATGTCCCAAAAATAAAAGCCATGTTGCATGGCTCAGTCCCAAAAGTCAAATGCTTTTCATGGGATTTTAATATCTCAACTGTGGAGGGCAGCCAACTCAGAGTGGTACATGAACTCAGATATCTGGGTGTAATTATTGATCCTTGTCTTACTTTCCACTATACGTAAAAACATTGGGGTTACTATACCTTATTCAGAAGTATTTAACAGTGTCAATGGCTCAGCAGGTAGCACACTCGCCTCTGATGCAGGGAGATCAGTAGGCTGTGGGTTCTATACCCACACCAGGCACTTTAGTTACTATCCCAGTACTGACACTGTAGTGCAGCATGCGGAGGGTGCTGCACTCCTGAGGTGCCGTCTTTTGGATGAGACGTTAAACCGAGGTCCCATCTGCCTGTTCTGGTGGTAGTTCAGGTGGATGTTAAAGGTCCCATGGCACTTCTCAAAAAGAGAAGGGAATTTCCCCGGTGCAATGGCCAAATTTCCTCCATTCACGAAAAATACCACCAACAGCTTCATCTGGTTCAAGGTCAGTTGACATTCATCTATATTCCCCGGTAGTGCCTGAAAATAGGCAGGATTTGTCTAGTGCACTTACCCGTCAACAAAAATAAATACATTTCTAACAGCTGATAACTAGAGTAAGAACTGCACAAAGTAACCTACTCTCATTGATTGATATATGGGCAAAAAAGGAGCCATATATTACAAAGTGGCTAAATTTGCTTTCTGTCAAGGCCCCAGGTCCCACCATTTTACTAACTTTGAACATCTTGGCTGACTTCAGAATACAGATTCCAGTTAACATTAGCCAACTTGTTTACAAGATCCTGCATGGGAATGTGCCTTAGTGCCTCTCCAAATTGTTCTTGTTTGTCGGTTATCCATCCTCCTGCTTTACGATGAATAATTTATTAAAAACCCCATCCATGTGTACAGGCGTGGTGCAGAAGTCCTTCAGCTACTTAGCTGCTTCTCTCTGGAACTCCATTCCATCTTCTGTCAGACTGTCTTCTTCACGTAAAGTTTTCTCTCTTAAGAAAGTCCACCTGAAAACACTTAATGCCTGCTCATGTTTTATGTGGTTTTTGTTTTCCTGTAAAAAACTTTAGATAGCTCACATGCCAGTGTTTGTTTAAGCAATAATGCACAACAGGGTGTGTGTTATGCTGGGATAATGTCACGCCTTAGGTGATTGAAGCCCAAGGCCGCAGACCGGATGCGTTCAACACCCAAGAAGTGAGGTTATCACACACAGCAAACGCCCTGGAGTGCATTATTGCTATTATACAATAACATCTTTACATTTGGAATAAAAAACAATAGAATAAATACTGTTTTCACTTTTTTTGGTTTTTAGATTTTTTAGTGAGGAAGCATATTTGCCTGCAAGAGTTCCTTTTATTGTTTTTCCACTAGGTGAAGGTATTCTGATTGAGTTGTGTGCTGATGCTGTGGCTCAGTCTCTTCCCCTCTCTCAGCCCCATGTCCAGTTCTGTTGCCAATCATTTTTACTCCCCCATCTCAGTTTTTTCGTTTATCTATCGGTACTGTTTGCCAAAATGATCCTTTGTACAGTGTGCTGGGAGAAATATGCATTTCAGCAGCTGTCTGTTGAAGCCATCGATCAGTATTGAACTGCAAGGGATTCTGGGATGCCAGTGTTTGGATGAGCTATTTTGCTACTGCAGAGGTTAGTTTTGTTTTATAAAAGAAACTATGCTTTTTCTTAAATTTTGGTGTGCTGCAGTCATATGAGGCAAACTGGTAAAGGAGAGCACAACAGGGAATGAGCGCCAGAAGCTGAATGCATGGCTGTGTGAACTGCGAGTGAGAGATGGAGTATGAAGGCACTCACAGCAGTAGTTTTTTTAAAAAGTTAAGGTTTCACTTGGCAGTGCTTTGTGCTTTGCAGTGGGAGAATTCTGGGGAAAATTGAGACTTTGGGGTATTTTTTTTTTAAATGAATGAGGGGTTCAGTGGGGGGCCAGGGGCTACCAGGGTGGACGTAGTGAGGGGCATAAGATGGGATGGAGTGATTCATTTTCTTTTTGGTGCGGTCATGTGTTCTGGACCTTGATACAGTGATGTTGCGCTAGGATAACATCACTGTACAAGGTGGCCACTGACCAGTCAGATCTGTGGAACTCTTCTATGCTATTGCATAATTTATTTTACAAAACCTTTACTAGTTCTGCTTCCCATGTTCCAATACTATGCCTTTAGGTTGTGTATACAGTGCTTTACATTATGTATGTTGCGCACCATTGTGTCATGTTACTGTACTATGTAATGTACTTTTCAGTACCTGGGTTGTGCCTGAAAAAGGCACATGGCGCCAGTGCACCCAGCCTGTCAACAAAGAAAGAAATACATTTCATCTTCTTTATTGTTTTTAACGAAGGTACTTAGCCTTTGGCCAGATGTTCCATCTTGAGCTTGTTTTTATACCCTGTACCTCACTTCTTGACTGCATTCAAAGCTCCCTTCCTTCCCTAATGACTAGGCCATCAGGATCAGGAAGGCCTCCATACCAGTTGGTGCATACATCTGGTTGCAAAGGGAGTAGGTACGCAGAGCCCTAGGGTGCTAGTACCCTCATATTGACAGCTGAACTTTTCACTTTTACCTCCTAATCCTTGGCCTTCTTAGCATCTGCTGATGCCATGCACAGATCGAGACTGACCTTGTATACATACACCAGAGACTCTGGCACTAGATGGGGCCGTTCCCGTCATAAGCTAGAACTGTGCTCTTTGGCCTTTTCCCTGGAGAGGGAAACAGCTGAAATAAGAGAGCTCTCTGTAGAGCTGAAACCAAACAGAAAATCGACTACAAGGCTCTAGGTTTGACCTTTAAAACCCTTAACAGACTGGGTTGCACACACCACCATAATCTTCTGACCACTCACCGCCACAGGAGAGCTTAGTGCTTCATATACAAAAGGCTGCTTGCTGTTCCTCCATCTCACCTTAAGTCAGCTGGTGACAGAGCCTTCTCTAGTGCAGGCCCTGGCCTGTTGAACACTCTCTCTGTAGTTGTGCACCAATCAGAATCTTTTTCTGAGTTTAAAGCTTTGATATGCTGCTGGCTTTTCTGACAAGCATCCCCTGACCAATTTTGTGCCATCTGATATGTTTAGGAATACCTTGATTGCCTCGAGTTGAAACAGGCATATCTGTTACTCTCAGACTTATGAGCATCCACAGTATCCTCCCCCTGCCCTCTAAGGTGGGCTGTTTTCATCAGCTTCAAAGAGAAACTGTCACATCAGGTTCTCCAGTCACGGTAAAGGAAGTCTTGGCTCCTCAGAGACTAGAATATCAGAACCTGTACCTCTTAAATAAGTTTCATTTTGCGGTACCCTAGTAGTTTTCAGGAAACTGACAACCAAAAAATCAAATGCCTTCAAATGGGAAAGATTTTCCATTCATTGTAGTATTGATTGCAAAAAAAAAAACCCCAAAAAATACAATTAGAGATCAATTTAGGTTGAAGTACAAAGGCAGAAAACAAGAGAATGCGTCATAAAGTAAAATTCCCTTGAAATTTTGTGATTGTACAAAATGAGATTCCATGTGTATTGAATGAATGAGTGCTCATACCAGTGCTGGCATTAACCTTACTTCGGCATAGTCCTACAAGGCCTGGAAATGTACTCACAAACAAACCAAAGCTCTAAGAGAGTACTGAAGTTAGGATACCACCAGTGCTGCTTCAAGAAGTTCTTCAAACCCCGAGGAACAGTACACCACACAATCATAAAATGTTAGGGGAATTGTTACTGTATCTTCCCTACTGTATAGCGTAGTGGTTTTAAGGCTCTGAGCTGCAAACCTGGAGAGCTGGGTTTGAATCCCACAGCCCCCAGTTGAATACTGTGTGACCCTGAGCAAGTCACTTAACTTCCTTGTGCTCCCAGATCGCATCTGTAAATAAGCTTTCAGCTTAGTGTGCGACTCCTGGTAAAAAAAAAATCTTCACGTGTCCCTACTTTGTTGCATGGCTTTGTTCTTCAACATTAACTGATGACTAAATGTGTTTTTTAATGAATTTCCATCCTTTTTCAAAAGGATATTTGATAGGTACACACTACTATGGTATCTAGATATATCTGGATATTAAACAGGAAATTAACGTACATTTCAGTAGTATTTCTTGTAATATTTCCCAGTATCTCTAAATATTCTCTGCAAACAACTGTGTTAGTGCAACATTTAGGGTTCAGTCTAAAGCAACAAAAGTAGGGAAATGGAGTTTTAGGGTTCCAACCCTAAAACCACCCCCCCGAGACAAATCAGGGGTGCAGTCTTCCTTGGGGTTCTCAACCCTAGAACTCACGCAATTGTATATACTTGTGAAACATACACGTTTGTGTCCATCACATGTGAGTTTTGTTGCTGCCGCAATGGGGTGAGCTTTAGGGTTAAGAACCCCAAGGAAGACTGCACCCCTGATTTGCCTCAAGGGTGGGGGTGTGGTTTTAGGGCTGGAACCCCTAAAACCCCATTTCCCTACTTTTGTCACTTTAGACTGAACCCTAAAAGTTGCATTAATGCATTTTTTGCAAAGAATTTCCTTAGTTTTTGAGATAGTATAATCATATCCTTATTTGGCTGTGGGAGCACAGGACCCACTCCCTTCCCTCCATAGATGCATTCAGGTATCTTGCTGTAGAGAGCCCTGCGCTTGCATTAGTGGCAAAACAGCAACCAAATTGTCAGCGTAGCCTTCTTATTACCCCACCTCATGAACCTGGCACTGGAAATTTTAAAATCCCCACCGAAGCGTTATTCTGCACCACCACAATGTCATTACGCACCACATGTGCAAAAACACAATTTGGCCAGGGCATGAGGGGATGTAAAAAATA
The DNA here is from genome assembly GCA_016271365.2 of Neoceratodus forsteri. Lineage (NCBI taxonomy): Eukaryota > Metazoa > Chordata > Ceratodontiformes > Ceratodontidae > Neoceratodus > Neoceratodus forsteri. The sequence continues at coordinate 731,670,935 of CM028137.1, forward strand.
GCTATACTGAAAATTTGGTGTCAAAATATTTTAAATTATCAAAGTTACAAGTGAGCGTACAAAAATGTCAACATATGCACATGACTTTGGCATTTTTAGATATTTTGACCTCAAATTTTCAACATAGCCTTTTTATGACCCCACCTCATGAACAAAGGTGGTGAAGATTTTCAGATCCCACCTGAAAGGTGATTTCTGCAAGCCACCACAAAATCTCCTTTTGGGTGTGGTTTGTGGGGTCCCTAAAAGGCCATGTTGAAAATTTGGGGTCAAAACCCCATTGAAATACATTGAACCGCACTTACCTTAGTTTCTCATATCGCACTCAGCGATTGCAACAGCAAGATGTGTCTTCAGTCAGAGAGTGGATCTTCACCCTGGGACCTGTTCAGGTGAGTGAGGGTGTTTGGCGTGGGGGGAAGGGTGGTATTTGCTCAGTAGGAGATCAAGTTGTGGTGGGGGTTGGCTCGTGGTGGCCATTTCTTTTGCAGGTTTAAAAGAGGATGGTTTTCTTTATTGCAGGTTATAATCAAATGCAGGTACGGAGATTGGAGGGTGGGGGGTGCCACTATACACCAGGGAAAAATGAAAAAAATGTGGGGATGGCAGTCGGAGGGTGGTGGATGCCACTAGACACCAGGGAAAAAGTAAAAAATATGGGGATGGTGATTGGAGGAGTAGAGGGGGGTAACACTAGACACCAGAGAAAAGTGAAAAAAATATATGGACGGTAATTGGAGAGTGGGTGGTGCCAGTAAACACCATAGAAACAATAAAGAATACAGGGAGAGCAATCAGAAGGTAGGGAGTGCCACCATACACCAGGAAAGCATTAAAAAAATATGGAGATGGTGATCGGAGGGTTGGGGGTACTGCTAGACACCAGGGGAAAAGAGGGATTTATGGTTTGTGCAAATTCCCATGTTATCCTATGTTAATTTGCAAATTTTATTTTTTGTATATTTTTATATAGCCCCTAGATATTTTAGCATTACTCTTGAAAACCTGTGCATTTATATATAAACGTGCCCTGAAATCAAAATTTTGATGCAGTTCTGGGTTGTGGAACTTGAAATGAGAAAAAAAAATTAAGTGCAAAATCTTTTTTTATTTGCAGGAATTCTTTTCCGTATTAAACAAACAAAAAAAGGACGAAAAGGGGTACCTTCAAATGAAAAAAGAATCGAAAAAAACTTTTTCCACATGAAGGGATCCTTTTTTGTTTAAATGAAAATAGCATATGAAAAATGATCCCTTCAAATGAAAAAAGAATTGAAAAAAAAAAGTCCAAAATGTTTTTTTCATTTGAAGGGATCCTATTTCATTTAAATGAAAAAAACATTGAAAAGAATCCCTTCAGACAAAAAAAAGGAATTGGAAAAAAAACTAAGTCCAAATCCTTTTTCATTTGAAGGGATCCTTTTTTGTACGAAGGAAAAAAGCATATGAAAAAGTATCCCTTCAAACAAAAAAGAATCCCCCCAAAAAACTTGAAGTCCAAAATAATTTTTGTTTGAAGGGATCCTTTTTTGTATGGTCAGATTCCTTTTTCGTTTGGCCATATAAAAAAACAGAAGTGAGTCACGAAAAAGGATGAAAAAAAATGGGAAAAAAAGACATTTGTGGCTAACTTTAGCAACACTGAACTGCAGAATCCACTTAACGGGGTCCCGATGAGCAAGATACATGTCTTGCTCTTTCTAGAGAATGTCATTTTTGGGGCTTTTGAAAAAAAAATATCAGAAAAAAACAGAAACAAGATGGCAGCAAACGAAAAAGGATTTTTTTATGAATGAAAAAGGATTGTCCCATATGGCGAAAGAATCCTTTTTCATATGGCCAAATTATTTTTTCATTCCAGACATCTATCCTGAAATGCTTACTGAGTATGCTCAGAACCAACATTTTAAACTTTTAATAACTCTGGAATGGATTAATATATATATATATATATATATATATATATATATATATATATTTTTCAATTTAATATACTTTATTATGTTTTTTACTTTTACAACAAGTTCAATAATAAAAAAGGAAAAACCAAGAACCATTGTATACATACAAAGAGGCTAGAGCAAACATACTCGTAATAACAATTGTTTTCAAGGAAGGTGTCTATCTATAACGGTTGGGTGTGTGATAGACTAAAAGAGACCATAATGACAATGCAAGGCCCAGTTAAGCAGTAAATGAAACCTATCTATAGAGAAAGAGTTAAAACTACTCCCCACCCCCTCCCCAACTCTCCTAATCTCCCTCCCTCACCCCTGGAGCATGCACTAGAGGAGCGTAACGGTATAGCTGATTAAAACCTTGCTACAAAACCGAGTGGAGGCCGGGGGATGCTTCTCGGCTATGAGGCAACCTGGTACTTATAAATAGAGCTTCCCTCCATGGAGAGTTGGGAGCTCCCCCGAACCATCGGGGGCTACATGACCAGTATGGATGACTGGGACAAGGCAAGCAGTGGACTCCAGCAAGCACTACAAGCTGATGCTCAATTATTCCACTGGGCTATGTCTTTTTCCAGTTCCAATGCCTGGAGTAGCTCCATATGCCACTCTTGAAGAGGTAAGCCATGCTGGTCCATCCAGTGATGGGCTATAACCTGTTTTGCTGCTGTAGAGATAAGAGCCGTATGTGCCTTGTGGACTCCTAGCATATCCATAGGGAACAGTCCGAGAAGGCAAATTTGTGGGGTAAAGTAAGGCTTTAGCCCCAGTATAGGATTGAGAGGTGCTTTGATTCTCTGCCAAAAAGAAAGGGTCCAGTCACAGTCCTAGAAATGGTAGTCTCCTCCTCTTTCCCACAAACAGGGCAGAGGTGAGTCAAGTCTCCCCATCCGGTGCAGACGGACAGGAGAGAAATACATATTATGCAGGATGCGAAATTGAAGGTACCACAGTCAGTCTTGCTTGATATATTCATAGAGTCTCTGCCAAACTTTTGTCCAGTCCTTGTCATGAACTGATAGATTAAGTTCTTACTGCCAGTAGAAGCAGATACCTTTTGGAAGATGAGGGTCTTGAGCCCTTAGGATTTTGTAGAAGAGAGAGATTGTATGGGGCTGCGTAGCACCGTCTAGAAGAGATTGCTTCACTGGATTAGCAGAGGGGAGCCAAGGAGAAGGACCCAGAGAAGCAGTAAGTACTCCCTTCAGTTGAAGCACTTTGAAGGGGCTCAGGGTGGGAAGTGGGAGTCTCGACTGGAGCTCAAGCACTGAGCCTATCCTGCCGTTTACCAGAATGGCGGAAACAGGTATCCCCCAAAGGCTGGTGCAAAAGGCAGCCAGAATGATGTGGTTCGCGATTTTAAAATTGGGATTACCCAGCAACGGCTGGCCCAGATCTTTGTGAAAAGAGATGGAGAGGAGAGAGCAAATTTGACGTAGTGCTTTGACAGACCATCAAATGGAGGTATCCTTAAAGAGAAGGGAAGTTCGGATGGTTTAGAGTAAAGGAGAGATTGCAGAGTGAGGCTATGGGATCTACAAAGTTGCTGTTCCAGATTTAGCCAATGAGGGATGTAATCCTGTGTGGCCTCATTCGTGTGGCTTGGGCTCCATCTGAAGATCTTGCTACAGTGGATAGCACAGTAATATAAGAAGGGATTAGGAAGACTTAGGCCACCCACCTCTTTCGGGCGAGTAAGTTTAAAGTACGCATGGTATACCGCTTTCCCTTGCCAGAGGAAATCAGAAAAGAGGGAATGCAGCTGAGAGAACCATCACTTGGTGAGGTAGGGACCTAACGCACTAACGGGGTATAGCAACCGTGGTAGGAAGTTCATTTTGATCACATTTATGCAACCCCATAAAGAGGGAAGAAGATGTTTCCAACATTGTAGATATACTTTGATGGTAACAAGGATTGGCGAGAGGTTAAGCTTGACTATGTGTGATAAGGTACAGGGTAATTTGACACCAAGATAAGTAAGGGCTGTAGGCTCCCGGGCCAGGCCCAGGTCTGTAACCGAGAGCTGCCCTATGTGGATGCCTTGGACCTCATTACAGATTTGCAAAGAATGGATAAGGGGTTCCAAGTAGTGGTGAAAAAGGAAAGGGGAGAGGGGCAACCCTGTCTGGTACTGCCGGCTAGAGAGAATGGATCAGAAAGAACTCCATTGCAATGGACTCTAGCAGTTGGGTTAGAGTATAACACTGGGAGCCAATCACAAAAGGGGGAAGGGAAGCCAAACCTTTCCATTACAGCGAATAAGAAGGGTCAAGAGACAAGGTCAAATGTTTTTTCAGTGTCTAAGGAAGCCAGGACCAGAGGGGTAGGGCTAACGTCTGCTAAAGCTATAAGGTGAAGTATTTGGCACGTATGGTCAGAGGAAACCCTGCCCGCTACAATGCCCACCTGTGAGTGACTCAGTAGACCTTGCCAGACTTGGTGCATTCAATTAGCTAGGATTTTTGCCTTAATTTTAATATTTCAGTTCAACAGAGATATGAGATGGTAGTTACTGGACAGGAGGGGGGATTTGCCGGGTTTTGGAAGCACCGAGATCCAGGCCTGAGTGAAAGAGTAGTCAGATAATCCGGAGGAATGTAAGTCATTGAAAATCTGGGAGAGAAAAGGAGCTAATTTGTCCTGAAAAGCTGCATAAAAAGAAGCATTAAAGCCATCTGGGCCCGGAGCTTTTTCCTTAGGAAGTTGTGTTATCACCTGTTTGACCTCAGAGACCGATGTCGGGGCCTTTAAGAGAGCCTGCTGTGCAAGGGTGAGGGTAAGCAGGGGTACTGAGTCCAGGAAACGGTTAATAGAGAGAACGTTGTGTGGGTGATCAGCCTGTGGTGTATATAGGCTTTCATAATATTGCTTGAAAGTTGCTGCTATTTCCCTGGGCTTGGTGAGGGTCAGTCCAGGCGATATGGGCTGTAGGCTTTGAATCATGTTTCTGGCCTCCAGTTGGCGAAGCCGCAAAACTAACAGTTTCCCAGCTTTCTCCCCTGATTCTAGGTAGTAAAATTTAACCCTTTGAAGTGCCAGGTTGGTCTTCTTAGCTAGGAGGCCGAAGTATTGAGCCCGTAGGATACTTAATTGGACCCAACTGTTTGTGTTGGATGAGGAGGAAAGGTCTCATTCCAGTGCCCTGATTTGTTGAAGTAGTTGCTTGGTGGTTTCCTCCCTTAGTTTCTTGGCTTTGGTGGCCAGCCTTATACATTCACCCCTGATGGCACATTTTGCCACCCCCTACAACATGTCCAGAGAAGTGATCAAACCGAGATTATCCCTAAAAAAGTTTTGGATGTAAAGTGCGAGACTTTGGGCCATGTGTGTATCCCGTAGAAGTCCAGGGTTAAACCTCCAGGATCTATCCCGAGCTTCCATCTCCCCCAATAAGTGCCCCATATACAGTAGATCGGAGAGAACCATGGGGAGGATGTCACAAGCCGTCAACCTAGGGAGAATAGACGAAGACGTCCAAAAGTAATCGATGTGAGAAAAGGAGTTATGGGGAAGGGAGTGAAAGGTATATTGTTTGTCTGTGGGGTGCAGGATTCGCCTAGGGTCCCCTAACCCCAGAGTATCTGTCAGTTCTTGTAAGCCCCTTTGGGCCGGAGAGAGACCTTTGCGATGTCCCCCCCAACTTGTCACACTCATTATGAAAGACCAGATTCCAATCTCCTCCTACCATTATTGGGGAGCCTGGAAAGGTGGAGACTTGGGATAAAAGTTTTGCAAAGAAACTAGGGGAGTCCACATTCAGGCCATAGATGTACCCTAATACCACTTCTGTAAGCCCAAGATGCCCATGCAAGGAAAAAAAATCGACCCTCTGGATTTTCAGTCATGTCTGTCAACTGAAAAGGAGTACCCCTATTAATTAAGATGCCCACACCACCTTTTTTACTGCTGGCTTCAGCCCCATAGACTTGGCTGACCCATTCCCTGCGAAAAAACAAGATGTCAAGTTTAAGATGTGTTTCTTAAAGGAAAATCACATCAGGATGGTATTTACTGAGATAGCGGAGAATCATGTGACATTTACGTTTAACATTCACCCCTTTTATATTCCAAGACAGGAATTTGTATGTAGTCCCCATATTAACCTGTATTCAGAGCAGGTGCGTAGACCTTCAGTCATAGAGAAGGCAACCTTCGACATGCTCCAGCCCCAACAACCCCCCCAACACCCCCCCTTACTGTGCCAAAATAAACAACAACACCCTGAAAGATGGATGGAGTAGAAGCAAAAATGGTGAACCTACCCTCCCGCCACCCACCACCCCTCCAGTGACCATGTGATTCATTTCTCAACTCTATGATCCCCCAAAACCACTAAACTATATACAAAATACAGTCCCCCAGCCCTAAAGGCCACACTACTACTTTATTTATGTATGTGATGTCTTCCACCCTCAGAGCAGGCCCCCTCCCCTCCCCTCGGCCCCTAGCTTCATGAAAACAGTAAGAAGCTAAGCTCTAACAATTCAAGGCAAAGAAAATAGCAAACATTTTGAAAAAACACCCCGTATAGTCCATCTCCTCCTGACAAAATTGGTTCACATTGAACAATGAACAGAGTCCGCATCCATTTGTGGTAGTAGGGAAACAAGCAGCGAGTTCCCAGCAGCAGACCAATGGACCTAATCTCAGGGCCAGGGGTCAGAGACCACCCCACTGCCCGGGCACTCAAAGACTAAGCTGGATGAGCATGCCAGTTCCCCTCAAGGTGACCACCGAGGACCAAGCATCCCTGAGCCAGGCCAGCCCCCCCCCCCACGACTGGGCACACCACGGCATCGCCCATCCACCTGAAGTTACAACTGGACCCAAGCCTCAACAAATGCAGTGAACCAGCAGCCCCACTTGCCCCCCCAGGCAGCCAGCGGTGGTAAAAGCTCTTGGGGGCTGCTGCAGCAGATAATTGAAAGGACAGGAAGCCTTCACACACGGCAAATTGCCCACCAGGCTTCAGCCCCACTTTAAAGTGATTGTAGCAGTACAGAATCCAAGGGCGGAGGAGGGGAAACATCCACAACTCCACCCCTGCAATCAGCCATGCCTTTGCGTGATGCAAGGGGGGGATGAGGGCAACTGGTGATACTATACGCTGTGCAGGCTTCAAGAGGGGCCTGAGATCCCTGCCCTACTTCCAAGCCCGCCATCCAGGATTAAGTAACTGGAAGACTAGGAGAGAGAGATATGTCCATCCCAAAGCACCCTGGGGCTCCCAAACGAAGGCGAAGAGCAGGGAGGCATGTGCCCCGGTGTGCCACACGAGCAGGGAAGAGAGACCACCCCACCCAAGAGCCCGGTCCCCAGTAAGTCAACAAATGAGCATCCTACCTTATATCCCTCCAGGGTCTCCAGGTATATCATGGCAACAAAGTCCCGACTGTAGGTCTCCAAAATAGGAAAGGTCACTGTCTATGGCTGCCGCATGGTAGGTCTGTGTGGTGAGAGAAGCAGGACCAGTTGCAATATCCCAAGGTTGCTTTATATGCTGACTCTGTCTGGTAACTCTTCTCCAGTGCGAGCCTTAGGGGTGTATAGTGTCCATCAGATTAGGAGGTGAGAGGGTGAGGGGCAGAAACCCTCACTAATGGTAGCGAATCACTTTAGCTGATGCCAAATAAGTATCCATTTGGGGGCCTGAAACAAGTCCAGAAACACGGCTGGCAGTTCGATCCTGGCCTGCTCCACCGATTCAGAGGATTTAGGGGTCCCCTGGTGTGTTACTTGAAGCTTAGCAGGGTAAAGCATTTTAAACTGGACTCCAGGTGCAATGAGTTTCGAGATGAGGGGGTTGAAATCTGCGCTCTTAAGCCTGACAGAGTGTGGTAGATCCTGTGAGACTCTTAGCTTGTGCCCTTCCCAGATGAGCTCTTTCAAACCCCGACGTTTGGCCAAAATTGCACTTTATCTAGGTAATTAAGGAGCGTGAAAATCAATGGACGGGTGGAGCATCCGAGGGGGGCATCGGTCTTAGTGCTCTATATCCCTTTCCATGCTGTAACTTGGGCCATTAGGAGAAGGCCCCATGATCTTGTTGTAGAATTTTTGTATGAACAGAACAGGATTCTGTCCGTCTTCTCCCTCTGGTAAGCCAAGAAGTAGGAGGTTATTCCTCCTGCTGTGCCCCTCGTGGGCCTCCACTTTCTCTTCTAGCTTTGCAAGCTTTCGGTGGGTGGCTGTAGAGTCATGCTCTTGTCTACTCCTCCAGTCATCCAGGGAGCTGATCTGAACCTCCACATCCCCCATTCTGCGTGAGAGGGATTCAGATATGGCCTGAAGACTGGTGAGCTGGGTAGTAATGCCCAGCAATGCTTCCTCAAGAGGGGATAGCTCCAACAGAAATTTCTTTTCTGAGAGTGGTGTGGGAGCTGCAGGCAATTTGGGATTGGTGGCAGTCTGTGTTTTAGGCTTCTTAGCTGCTTTAGCTTTTTCGGGTGTGTTCAGCAGGGCATGGCAAGGACCTGCAGGCTGCATCTCTGCCTCCATGCTCCGCATGGCGAGTGGAGCAAGTTTCAAGGTCTCAGGTAAAGTGGGTCGGAAGAGGCGGCAGGTAATATGCAGTCCAAAGAAGAGCGGATTAGCGAGTTTAGCTAAAGTTTTACGGCTTAAAAGGCGTAGTTTAATGGAGCTGAGGAGCAGAGCCAAGAACAAAGCGTCTTACCTGCTCGGATGCATCACATGACCTGGAATGGATTAATATGTTTTACCAAACTAGTGAAAGGCACTACTGTGGGGCAAGCCCTTTCTACCCTAAAAATTTCACACAAAACTTCCAAACTGTCTGGGCACAAGGCGATGACAAAAAAACAGGCATGTTTTAAATTTTTCCCTATCTGGATCTCTGAATCTGCACATCCGACTGGAACAAAACTTGGCACATCAAGAGATCTACCGAATGAGTCTGAGCCTGCAACATTTTGTGCAAATCCATTGAATGGTGGCCAAGATATTAAAGTGCAGAATTTGAGGTTTAACCCTCAACCCTAAATATAGTGGCGCGACTGCACCACTATAATGTACTGGTAGATATCTCTGGCTTTTACAATAATTTGTATTGATAATGCCAGCTGAATCCTTTTTGTGTCAAGTAGTTCCTGGTTTCCAGTGGCACCTCCCACCCATACCCCATCGTATGTCAGGTAGCCCCTGGCATCCAGTTGCAGCCTTTTTATCACTCCAAATTTAAGCTTAACTGTCCTTGACATCAGCTGGCACAACCTTGATTATTACTGCCCAAGCCACGTAGTTCTGGCATCCAGTAGTTCAATACCTACTCACTGCCTCAAGTCATACAAATTCTGGTATCCACTGGCACCTACACCTGGGCGAGCTGGTGTGGGCTTGAGCCAAGCTCAAGCCAAAGATATGCCTTAGCTTGGCTCAGCAGCAGTGCAAAATCTCAAACCAACCACAAGCCGAGACACAGTATGCAAAAAAAACAAAACAACCTGTTAGCGTCTTCAGTCTGAAGCAGAAGCAGAAATGCATTTCTCTGACGCTTTATTGGTCAGCTGTTTCCTTAACAACAGAATCTAGCACCCAAATGGTTAATGAGGATGTGAGTGGGTGTGACACATTGGTAGCAAGACACTGAGCAGCTAATATCTTCTTGATCTCTTGTAGAGATGCTGTTCATGGTACAGAGCAATAATTTCATTTAGAGTGCAGACTCTCACAACAACCTAATTTAGATTGGGTCTTCACAGTATTCAATAACGTTCATATTTAATTAAAATTAATCATCAAAGAAGTAGCCTGAAGATCCAGATGTGTAGCTACTGAAACACACCGAGAAGGAGACCCTTCTGGTGTTAGTCGTAAGACTTGAAGTCCAACAAGTGAGTGACTCTGAGGTAAATTTAAATGATAAGGAACTGTATATGCATTTAATAGGAGTCTATATAAAAATATTTCTGTTGAGAAATGGTGCTAAGTTCCTAACCTTCTAGTCAACACTCACCACCAGCTGAAGTGAATGGAGTGCAAAATAAAAGCATGTGGGGGTGGGGGTCCAGATGGTTTGAGGGGGTCCAGACAGTCTGACTGGGGCTGGTGGGGACCATTAGTGTCCTGAATGAGCATCAGGTGGTGGAGTGAATCTCAACTTTGGTGTAAAAGACATAAAAGAAAGAAATTATCTTCAGTGTACTGCTCTGTGACAGATTATGTCTGAAGTTGGGATCCCTTTTATTTTTTTCCGCTATTGAGACCCTCTTTTGTATTTTCAGGTCCTCGATCGCTTCACCCGTTGTTGCAATTTATTCCGGTCGCAGCTGTTAGTAAGGAACTGTTTTCTTTTATGTATTTATTTATTTATTATGGATAGAAGGTTGTCAGATATCAATGAAACAGACAAATCTTTATATTTATCTTACCCTTTGGCTCGGCTCGGTGATTTGGCTCTAAGAGCTAAGCCAGAGCCTTGGATTGACTCTGGCTTGGCTCTTCAAAAAATTAAGGCTTGCTCAGGTTTACCGACACACCCTCCAACACCTAGTTTCATGCCAAGCAATCGCTGATGTCTTATTGCTCCAGTAACTCTGCACCATGCCAGACAGTCTCTGGCATCTAATGGCACCCCACTCTCACCTCTCCCTAAGTCAAGCGGTCCCTGGTGTCTAGTGGTACCAAGGTTTTGGTGCTTCAAGCAAAAACATTCTGGAAGAAGGGCACATACCTTTACCCTTATATGGATGACCTGTTAATCAAAAGATCTTCTCAGGAGGAAACCAGTTGAGCAGTTCAGAAAATAGCACAGTTTCTCTAAGATCACAGCTGCATTATAAATACAGAGAGGAGCTCACTTGTTCCCAGTCAGTCCCTAGCTTACCTCGGAATGAGGTTCCAAATGGAATTAAAGAAAGTCCTCCCAACACCACAGAAGATAGACAATCCTTCCTTGGCAGATCAGTTTACTGTTTCCTCTCTGAACTTGTTGCAGCTACCCGCCTTGACCATGTTCCATTGGCTTAGTGCCATATGAGAGACTTGCAACTGTTTCTTCTGCAAAGTTGATGTCAGGAACTGGAGCAGTATCAAGTAAGGTTAGAATTTACACAAAATATCTCCTTCGAAGTGACATGATGGTTAAACAAGATTCATCTTGAGGCAGGGATGCCTTTGCATACACTGCAAGAGGTACAGTAGGTCTAACACGATGTTTAGTATTTATATAAAATAAAATCACACAACAATAGCAAACTTTCCACACATTTTGTGGAAATGAGAGCAAGTCATCTAGTTTTCATGTCATCACAGACAAAACAGTAAGGATGAGGTCAGATAATACAGACTCTGTAGTGTACATAAATCACCGAGGGGGTATAAAAGGCAGCCAGATAACAGAAATGAGGAAAGTGCTGTCACTGATGAGGGCTGTCTTCTCCTAATTTTTGTCATTCACTTGGTGGGAACCCAAAACTGACAACCATAGTAACGCACCAGTCAGATCAAGTACCTGGGAAATGGTCTCTGCATCACAAAGCCTTCACTCTGCTGAGGAAGAGATTTGGCAAACTTAGAATAGACCTTTTTTCCACAGGGGAAAATAACTTCAAGTTGCATGCATTTTTTCCAGCAGAATTAGGTACTCCAAACCCTTGGGAATGGATGCACTCACTCACACGTGGACGTTCTGGTTGGTTATATTCCTCTTGGTTGCTTTAACCTCTCTTACCCTTTGAAAAGTGAAACTGTCCAAAGACCAATAGATTCTGTCAGCTCCATACTGTCCAGGAAGGGGATGGTACTTGAATCTAGTCTGAATCCCAATTAATTCACTGAAGGCTACCTTGAAGACCAGATCTGCTTCTTCTAAAAGGCTCTGTTTGACTCCCTAATCCAAATCACTGAGCTTTCATGGCCTGGCACCTGAGTGGATGTTTATGAAATTGGGTTACCCCTCAAAGGTAACTGATACACTTCTGAAATCCAGATATTATACACCTACAGCAGCGTAGTCCGCATTTCAAGTAATCATATTTATTTATTTTATTTATTAGCTTTTGGTGACCGGGTAAGTGCATTAGGCAGTTTGACCTGCCTATTTTTAAGCAGAACATGGGAGAGTACAGAATACAGAGATACAAAATAATCAGTAGAAAAATGGTATAGTATCCCAAGGCAGGACCTCACACAGGAAAGTCAAAATACGAATCAACATCGTTAACATAGGTCACCCACGTAGGGGTGAGACAAACGAAAACAAAATCAAGTTATACCTATACTAGACCGAACCCAGGAAGGTCTGACAGTGTGGATTACATTAAGCTAAATAGAGAGAAAAGCAAACATAACAATGTGTAGTAGGAGTTTAACACAATAGAAATATTGGACAGAACAAACAACAAAAAAGAAGGTTAAGAGCATTTGCAGACACTGTGTGTCCTTAGGTAAGAGGATAGTGCTTTCTTGAGTGAGTCATGAGATGTGGAGACCCTGATATGAGGAGGTAGGGAGTTCCAGAATTTGGGGGCAAAGTGGGAGAAAGCTTGTTCACCCATTCTTGTTGAGCAAGGGGGAACAAAGAATAGGGGGGAGGCAGAGGGCCTCAGGGAGTAAGCATAAGTCACAGGGATTAACATAGCTCCAAGAGAGTCAGGTCTGTGGATACGGGTAAGAGAGTCGATAAAGAATCCAAGGGTGTAGGAGTGCAAGTCATTAGGAGCAAGCCAATTTAAAGAGGAGTAGAGAAGACAGTAGTGGGTGAGTCTAGGGGCAGACAGGGCAAATCTACAGGTATTATTGTATGTAACTTCCCACTTGTGGAAAGCAGTAACACTAGCCTGAGACAGGACTGGTAGAGCATATTTAAGACCTGGAAGGAGGATACCCTGGGCTATGGAGATCCTTGCAGAAGGGGTAAGTGAGTGGCAAACTTTGTAGACGACTCCAGTCTTCATGTTGATATGCTTGCAGATCTCATTTATATGAGAGGAAAAGTTCAGAGATGGGTCAAGTGTCATACCCAAGTATTTAAAGGAGTCCGTATTGGATATGGCAGAACCATCAAGGCAACGGACCTGCAGACAGGGGGTAGCTATCTGGACTTTTCTGGGGCATCCAAAGAGCATGGCATATGTTTTGGGTAGGTTAAGGATGAGCTGATTTGAGGAGAACCAGGACTGGATGCTTTGGAAGGAGGAGGATAGTTGATCACTTATGTCAGTGACAGAATTAGAGGCAGTGAAGAGGACCAGGTCATCAGCATACATTATAGCCCGGGAGTGAGTAGGAAAGGAAGGAATGTCGTTGATGAAGAGAGAAAAGAGCAAGGGGCCTAGTATAGAACCCTGGGGGACACCACAGGAGAGGACCTCTGAGGAAGAGAGGACTTTATTGAAGGCGGCAACTTGTGTACGATTGCTAAGGTAACTGTTAAACCAAGACAAGGTGGAGCCTGCTGCACCAAGCATTCGGAGTTTCCTTGAGAGTAGGGGGTGGTTGACTAGGTCGAATGCCTTCTTGAGGTCTACAGAAACAGCCCCAGTAAGGAGACCCTTGTCCATGTTCATCTTAACCTCACTAGTAAACAGGGTCAGGGCTGTAGTGGTGCTGGGTCCAGGCCTAAAACCATGTTGGATAGGTGTCTAGATCTTGAACTTTTGGAGATGATAAGACACCTGAGTGTGGATAAGCTTCTCAAGTAGTTTGCAAAGAGTAGGTAGAATGGCAACAGGTCAGTAGTTAGATAAGACCTTGGGATCACCTTTTTTGAACATGGGGGTAGTCCTTGCAGTTTTCCAGACCTATGGTACAGTGGAGGAGGAGATGGAAAAGTTAAAAAGTCTTGTAACAGGTGTGGTTAGGATCGGAGCTGCCAGTCTAAGAATCCTAGGTTCATTGCTGTCAGGGCCCACACTTCTGTGAATAGGAATAGTTTTAAGAAGTTTCAGAACTTCAAGACGGGAGACAGGAGCAAGATTCAGTGGATGGGCAAAGTCATCTTGGTCTGGCTCACCGAAAAGATGGCATTGGACTTGGGAGGGAGATGTCAAGGGAAACTTAGTAAAGAGGGGAGCTAAAGGAATTTGCTGTAGTGGAGGGGTTATTACAATTGATATCATTTATGATCATCTCTTTGGGTGTCTCAGACCTGTGACTCCCAAGGATCTCATTTATTTGGGACCAGTATCTCTTAGGGTTGGTTGAGGAGGAGCAAAGGAGCTCACGCTAGTAGTTGCTTTTTGCTAAGCGAATCTCTGTCTTGCAGACATTACGCAAAGCATGATACTTCTCATAATCAGAGGGAAGAGAGGAGGATTTCCATGTGTTCCATAGTTTGTCCCTCAGTTTCAGCTGTTGTAATAGGGGGCGCTTAAGCCACTTTGTAGTTTTGCCCCTAACCCTACGCACTGTGACCGGGGATATGCCTGTCCTGTATAGAGAGTAGGGTACTGTTGAAGTATTCAGTTGCGCTGTTGATATAATTTGTGATAAGGATAGGTGACCAGTCAACTAGACGCAAGTTAGAGAAAGTTAGCACTTTGGGTGGATATGAGGGGGGAGAAGCATCCCATATACAGTACACAGGGCTGTGGTCACTGATAGAGTCTGGGAGAACACCAACTGAGGCAAAGCGGTCTTTTCTGCTTGTTAATACCCAGTCGATGAGAGTTCTACTGGTACCATTGGCAGCGATCCTTGTGGGAGATTGGATGAGCTGAGCAAGGTTTGCTTTGCTGATAGTAGATGCCAGTTGAGAGATGTTAGGACCCAGCCAGTCAAGGTTAAAATCCCCCAGACATATGGTTTAATTTGTCGATGTTACAGTGGGTATAAAGTCAGTGAGTTCCTCAAGACCAAGTTTACTAACACGAGAGGGTAAGTATACATTAAATATGTGTAGTTTCTTTGAGCCACCCGTGAGTAAGAGAGAGTGGAGTACTTCACAGTTATTCAGATTTTGTGTGGGTACAAGGGTCACATTTAGATGAGTCTTATGGTACAGTGCTAGACCACCTCCTCTTTTGGAGGAGGGACGGTCAACCCGAAGTAAGTTGTAACCTTGTATAGAACAAAAGGAGCTGGGGATGGAGGGCTTGAGCCAGGGTTCTGATAGAGCTAGTAAGTCAGGGTTATTAACTTGCACCCAGAATTGTAATTCAGGGAGATTAGCAGTAAGACTCCTGATATTGAGGTGAGCTATGCTTAGTCCAGGAGATTAAGGTAGCATATGGGTGAAAACGGGTGCAGTGAATTGATTCCCTGGGCCTAGGTTAGTTTCAATATCACCAGACAAGGTTAAGGATAGGGTTGTGAGCCAAGCTGCGGTGAATGCAACCAAGCAAGAATTTCGCCCAGGGTTGGTGAACTTCATGCGTATAAAGTACCTAATTAGGAAACCAGTAAATTTATACCTGAGGCTCTGGGAGGGTTTGGCCCCAGTAGTTTTAAGTACTAACATGTTTGAATAGGTAAAGTTATTTGTGGAAGCAGCGGGGTAGGCAGATGTGGACACAAGAATGAGGTCTAAGGTCAGAAGGGCTAAAAAGAAGGGGATGCAAAAACAAAGCATGAGCATTTTATATCTTGGGTAGGTAAAATTAATTAAATGAAAGAGATTAGGAGGGCAGGCTTTTGGTGAAAGCATCTCAGCAGACAAAAACAATTTGATCTACTGCTGGAACCAGGGAAGAACAGAGTGAAATAGCACACTCTAGTTGCCGTAGAAGATATCCTGCAGATGGAAAAGTAAGGTTATTTCGTAAGACAGCTAGTAAGTTCACGTGGCAGGCAGATAGTAAGTTCACGTGGGTATAGCTACCTATAAATTCAGGGACAGGTAAGGGTGGGAGAGTTTTGGAGGTGGGTGGGGAGCAGCCGCAAAGCAGCTGCGGGGATCCTGTGTAAGCAGAAGCAGTAGCCGCGATGCCCAAGTCCTCCCTGAGCAGCTCTGCCTTTACTCCAGAGTGCCCTAAACAAAGCAAACAGTGCACCGGCCACAAAAAAGGTGAAACCTCCATCTTGGTTTAAATCTGCATTTTCTCCAAGTCGGCCATTAGGAGCTGAGATTAACTACGCTACGCCCGGGAGCCTTTCGGAGCAGATAGCAAGATCTAAACAAGTAAGTGGCTCTGCAATAATAGTGGAGCAGTGCCCAGGAATTTACAAGTAATTTCTTACACACAGGCAGCTTACAATAATAGCTGGTGAATATTTAGTCAAATGAAGCCAATTTGGCTAGCAAATATGTGCAGCAAGATTCAGTGACTGAGTAAAAGAAAAAGGCACCAAATTTGAAAGTTTAGAACAAAGCTGCGGGTGCCACGAGGGAAACGCTGACTACTGTAGTGTCCATTTGCATACCTGTGGCGACTCGACGGGGAGCTGCTCCGAGGGCACCAAGCCCTGCTGTGTCCAGAGGCTAGGGGGAGAGACAAATGGGAGGGCAGAAAGTTAAAACCTGTCGGGGAGGAGAGAGAGAGAGAGAGAGAGGGTGCATACTAGATGGGCAGAGATTAGAAAGTGGGCGGGGGGAGCAGGGGGGAAGGGGGGAAGGAGAGAGGGAGAGGGAAGGCTGTAAAGCATGGCAAAGAGAAAAATTAAGAAATAAAAGGTAGCAGCAGGCTAGGTGTAGAAGTCCAGACACAAACCACTCAGGCAGATAAAATATCACTTTTGGTTTGTGCACTACCAGACTAAAAATCCACGATCAATGCTCACTGTAATTCTGGCATAAGCCAGGAGTACAACAAATGAGTTTACAGAGCTAAATTGGGCTTGAAATATACACTAGTATTCATACTATGGAGGCAGTTAGACTAATTTGCAAACAAGTAAAATATACTGCATGAAGACAATTTGAGAGGCATGTGTAAGCAGGAGCAGTAGCTGCTAAGCCCGAGTCCTCCCTGAGCAGCTCCGCCTTTACTCCAGAGTGCCCTAAACAAAGCAAACAGTGCACCGGCCACAAAGAAGGTGAAATCTCCAGCTTGGTTTAAATCATATGTCCCTTATCTGCTTTGGTAACCAGTGTTCTTCAGCAAGATGTAGACAGGTGTCTCAGAATCAGTACCTTGAGAGTGCTGTTGCTGTCCACCCTTGGCATGGTTATAGAATATCAATGTCTTTAGATTCCTCGGAGAGATGAGCATACGAAAACCAAATATTGGCAACCAGTGTTACTCCTTTAACCAAACCTGGTATAAGACATCCTTTGAACATATGGCTCAGACTTCCTAAGGTTAAAAAAGCTTTCTAGTGTCCATTTGCTCATTTTACAGAGTTGACAGAATGCAAGCACTGACATACAAAGAACCTTAAATAATCTTCTATAAAGACAAGGTAGTATGGCCCACAATTCATTCATATTAAAAGTGCCCTTTGAGTTTCACCTGAACCAAGAGCTAAATTGGGCTGGCAGTATAGCCTATAGGTTAGAGAAACAAGATGTGAACGAGCTTGATACATCCAGCAGACCAGACCTGAGTCTGATTCTCACAACTTCCACTTGCATACTGTATGACTCTGAGCAGGTCACTTAACTGACCAGTGCTCCCAGGTCGCCCCTGAAAACAGGCAATTGTGCCTAGTGGGCCTTACCCGGTTACCAAAGACTAAAATAAAAAAAATAAAATAAATCTACTGGGCCCGATTTTGGAAGGGCCGCTAAATTGGTGCATAATGCGCCGATCCCCAGCTGCGGCAAACTTTGGGTGCGTCAAGGACCCTGCACTGAATTTCAGTACAGGGGAGAGGGGGTCCCTGTGCCAAAGTCTCAAGAGTTGCCATAGTCGGAGTGTTGCGGCAAAGTTTTGGCATACTGGATGGGTTTGATGGAGGGTCCTGTCAAGTTCCCCCTGCCCGGTGCATTGCCAGTCCAGACCACAATGTTGGGGGTGGAGGAAGCCTGGGAGGTTGTGGTTCAGGGAAAAGGGACCTTTGCAGGTGCCATAGTGGGGGTGCAGTGGCAGGATACACAGGTGGCACCAGGCAGATGTGCCCTGGACAGTTGGACAGAGTCACTAGGACAAGGTACTCCCCAGTACTCAAGCACGGATCTTGTCCTAGATCCCCAGATGCCACCAGCCCTGCCACATGTCCCAGAGCTTACACAGTGCCTAACAGTGTAGTCAGGTGTCAGCATGGCTCCAAGCAGGCTGGTCAGTAGGAGAAAGTTGTGGTGCCCGGGGTATGTGCCCATCCACCGGTTGCACCTAACACCCTGATGCCATTGCCTACTGCCACATATTAGGTACTGTGTAAGCTCCAGGACAGGTGCCAGGGCTGGTGACACCTGGGGGTCCTGGACAGGGTCCATGCTTGACTACCAAGGAGTACCTGGTTCTAGCAGCTCTGTCCAGGAGATAATTGATAAAGAAAAGAAGCCCAGTAACAGACATAGTGATGGGTGGTTAGATTCAGGAGTGCAGTGGCTCTCCTTACCGCCACCCTTGAAAAAACTGACATACACAAATGGGAGTCATCTGCAGGGGGAAGGACATCCCCTGTGACAACTGTGCAGCTTAATATTCAGTTTGCAGTTCTGTATGTTAGCTGCCACTCATAGGCTGTGTGACCACTAGCATAGTGAAAGTGTAGGTACCCCAGGAGTCAGCCTATGGCAGGCCACTAAGCACATGGTGCTGTGCCATGGCCCATGCCACAGGCGCATGGCATTACTGCCAGTGTTGCCCGAACCTCCCCCAACCTGCCCCATACCTTAAGGTATGCTTGTAGGCCAAGAAAGCCAATCAGTGGCCCATGCCACAGGCACGTGGCATGACTGCCAGTGTTGCCCAAACCCCCACCCCTCCACCCCCCCATACCTTAAGGCACGCTTGTGAGCCAAAAAGACCAATCAGTGGTCATAGCTGCTGAAACCGTGCCTCCTGGCCAAATTGTAACCAAATCCTGGATTGCTTGCTCATGCTTAGTTCTGGTGAATGACTCAAGGGAGCTTTAAATACTGAGCCCTGACATGCAGTCTGGGCTGACTTACCACCACGTCAGCCCACCATTGGGGTCGAAAGGGTCATTCTGCTGCCTGGAATCATCCTCCACCTCCTGCACCATACCACCGGAGAATTACCGCCTGAGCTATCCTTGAGAGTTCCTGCTCACCTTACAGTGCTACTGCCTTCAACCAGTCAGTGACCATAGCTGCTGAAACAGCACCTCCTTGCCAAAATGCAATAAATCCTGGGGCTGCCTGCTCGTGCTCAGTACTGTACCTGCCCCTCATAACAGCATTCTCCTTAGTGGTCCTTCCATGCTGTAGTCCTTGTGCTAAGTCCGAGTGCAAAGGGTAGTAAGGGGGTCTGCCTGGAATTAGCCTGGAAAAGGCAGAACTAAGGCAAGTCATGCTGCTAGAATACCAAATGACACTGAATACTGTGAGACCCCTTCTGAAACAGAGCTCCTTTACTGCTGAACTCTGTTTGCTAGACTCAGCCTGCACACTTGTGAGTTAGGTTAGGTATACTACCTATATAGCCTGTTTGTCTGCTGCTGCTTAGGAAATGAGTGCTACCAGACTGTAGGGGTTCCTGCCTGCTGTAAGGCCTCCTATCTGCTTTTTGGGACTACCAAACTGCTTACAGTGTTGCACTACCAAACTGCTTACAGTGTTGGACTACCAAACTACTTACAATGTTGGACTACCAAACTGCTTACAGTGTTGGACTACCAAACTGCTTACAACAGCTTATGTGTCAATTAACCTCTTCCCTGTAAAGGTTAATGTGTTAGCTGTTCTGTGCGAAACTTTAAAGGTGATCCATTAACTACCAATCTAGGTATACTAGTTAAATTCAGTATCTAATCATTTTGTAGCTTATCAGGTGTGCTTCCAAATTGAGTTATAGATTATGTTATATTGATTCGGCTAATAGCTAAGTACCATGTTTAAACTGTTGATTGTTACTCTTGCTTCTAGAAATTGCAAGCCACTTTTGCAGTTAATTAGAGTAAGATAACAAGTACTCTAGCTACATTCTTTCTAGGTAGAGCCCTGTTCCCTGGTTCAGTATAAGGATGGGGTACAGTGGGGAGACAGTTGTGGCGTCTTTGGGGCACTCTTCTCCAGGGGCATGCTGTGGATGAGGAGACATGGCCCCATGTGCAGAACCTTTACAGAGCTCAAAACTGGCAGCAGCAAGAGATGAGATATCACTGCTATGTCACTAACTCTGCTGGAATCAGCCCACCACAATCCCACTTCCCCAGAGACACTAATTCTGTGGGAGGTGAAACTAACTACCCTTGGTAATTGCTTTTTATTTACATATTTATTTAGTGTTTAACCAAGAAGGGTCTTGCAAACTCTGTTTATCTGGTGAGTAACTTCTGAAGGATTTAAATACTGCATTTGGATTGACCCTTGGAGGTAGCTAGATCATCTACTAGGATTTTCTGACAGTTAAACTATTTTTAAATATATTGCAGGTGGCTGAGGAGTTGAATAAGGAGCTTGCAAACTCTGCTTATCTTGGAAGTAACTTCATAAGGGTTTAAATACTGCATTTTGGTTGTCCCTTGGGGGTAGCTGGATTGACTACTAGGATTTTGCGACAAAATTATTTTTAAATAATTTACTGGTGCATAGGAGTTTGTGATAGTTTAACTATTTTTAAATAAGTTACTGGAGGTTAGTTGAATTACTATGACGGGCAGTACTCACCAGGGTGGTGGAGCAGTGGTGTATTTGATTGTTTCTAACAGTCACCAGTGGTTGTTGACTACCCGCACCCCCCTCCCCCCCGGCATGGCATTTCCTTTCCTTTATAGCCAAAGTTCTGACATCACTTCCTCAACAGGTCTTGGGGCAGAACTGTCATATTCTTAATAACCCAGCAGAGTGCATAAAGGGTAAGTACACACCACAGAAAAAAAAATTTATATGTATTACTAATTGTATATTATAAGGGAGAGAGACATGTGGGGAGTGGTGCAGTGCACTGCCTGTGGGGCAGCAGTTTTCCGGGAGACATTCTGGAAACTGCATTGCTGTCCTATTTGCAGGCAACTGTCATCTCTGAGGGAGGAGGTTGCCCACCTCCAGGCTGAACTGGCAAGAACTAAGGAGGCCTCCCCCACCCAAAGAGCACCAGTTCCACAACCACTGCCTCAGAGGTTGCCAAGTATGAAGAGCAGTTGGACCACAGTGGGTTCTGGGAGGGTGCGGATGGTGCAGCAGAGGCGAAGCCCCCTAGTTGTACCTCTACACAAATCATACTCCAGTCTGGCAGAGCAAGGTTCCTCTATGATGGCACCCTCAGTGGAGACCAAGAAGAATGCTGAGGACATCCACAAGGGAAACCCACAAAAGGGTGGCAAGGGACACCACAGGGGAAGGAAACTGCTTCTGATAGGGGACTCAGTTGTTAGGGGGGTAGACCTGGGGAAGGGAGATATGAGGGAAGTAAGGTGCCTGCCTGGTGCCATGGTTTGGAGGGACAAGAAGCGAATCCTCAGGATTGCAGAAGCAGCATCACAGGAGAGGGAACTAGATATCATTGTCCACCTTGGGACAAATGACTTAGCTAGGCATGGGATCAGTGCAGTGCAGGATGAATTTGTGGAGTTGGGGAGGGGCCTCAGACAGGTAGCAAGCACGGTTACCTTCTCAGAGGTGCTGCCAGTCCATGGCAGGGGTAAGGCTAGGGTACTGCACACCATGCAGTTTAATGAATGGTTGCAAAACTGGTGCAGAGCACAGGGCTTTGGCTCCATTGGGGGCTGGGGGTACACCTGGAGAGATGAAGGTCTATACTGGCACAGTGGTCTGCATCTGTCCACGAATGGAACCAAACTCCTAAGTGATAGGTTTAAATGCTTACTTGGCACGCTTTTAAACTAGCCAAGGGGGGAGGTGCTGAAAAGAGGCAGGAAATGTCAAGCCTCCCCCCACAAAACATTGCAGGTAGTAAGGTTAACACTGAGGTACAGATCTCAACAGAGGGCAGGAAAGGTTAAATGGAAAAATGGACAAGGGCAAAAAGAGCAGGGATGGGGGAAAAAAGGATAAAGCCAACATTAAATGGAGGGCAGTGAGTACCAGTGCCTGTAGTCTGGGAAACAAGCTTCCTGAGCTAGTAGCCCTGATGGAAGATGAACAATTGGATATTGTGGCAGTCACGGAAACATGGTACACAGAGAACCATGACTGGGATGTCAACATACCAGGGTACACAGTCTACAGAAGGGACAGGGAGGGTAAAAGAGGAGGTGGAGTAGCTCTTTACATAAGGGAAGGGATCAAAACTACAGGACTAAAAAGTAAAGGGGGAGGACAAGAGGCACTCTGGGTCACCTTGGAGACAGGGAATGGCATCACAATCTGCACAGGGGTTGTATACAGACCCCCGTTTCAAGGGGAGGAAATGGACAAGAAAATGATAGAGGACATTCTCCAAATGGCTGAAAAAGGGGAGATTCTGTTGATGGGGTACCTGAATATGCCAGATGTTAACTGGATGACATGTACTGCAGTCACATCCAAGAGTAGGGTCATTCTCGATGCCCTGCAGGGAGCAGGCCTTAGACAGCTGGTGTTGGAACCCACTCGGGATGGAGGGAGCAATACTAGACCTGGTACTCTCAAATTGAGAGAGGATCACAAATTTAGAGTCAGTAGACATCTGGAGACAAGCGACCACTTCACAGTGTGTTACTACAATAAGCTTCAACCATCGAGACAAGCCATACAAAAAACGAGGATACTGGACTTTAGAAGGGCTGACTTTGGCAAAATGGGTGAATACCTGAGGAATGCACTAGCAAATGGCCAAAAAGGAGGGGTGGAAGAACAATGAAGAAAAATCAAAACTGCCATCACAGAGGCAACAAGCCTTTGAGTTAAACAAATAAAGAAAACAAAGGGGAGTAAAAAAACACTATGGTTCTCAAAAGAGGTGGCAGGGAAGGTTGAGAAAAAGGATGCATTCAAAAGGTATAAGGAATCACAGAAGGAGCACGACAGGGAACTGTATCAATTAAAGCAGAAAGAAGTGGGGAAGGCAGTCAGAATAGCAAAGGCCCAAACCGAGGAAAAAATAGTCAACTCAGTTAAGAAGGGGGATAAAACCTTTTATAGGTACATTAGGGAGCATAGAAAGGTTAAGGGAGGAATAGTGAAGATTAATAAAGGGAAGGGGAGGTGGGCAGAGGGAGACAGTGAAAAGGCAGAGATACTGAATGAATACTTTTGCTCAGTATTCACAAAAGAAGATGAGGAGTTACCTAAACCAGACAATAGAAGCACTTTGGGTAGGGGGATTGACACCAGTCCATTTACAGAAGAAAGAGTCCTGAAAGTACTCCTAAAACTCAAGGTGGACAAAGCAATGGGGCCTGACGGGATTCACCCCAGAATCCTAAAAGAACTAAGGGAGGACCTAGTGACACCACTGACCACACTTTTTAACAAATCATGGGAGGATGGGGTGGTACCTGAGGACTGGAGGAGGGCAGATGTGATTCCCCTTCACAAAAGTGGGAGCAAGGCAGAAGCAGGAAACTACAGACCTGTAAGTTTGACCTCAGTGGTAGGGAAAATGATGGTATCACTTCTGAAAGAAAGAATTGTTGAGTACCTAGAGGCCAGTGGGGCACAAGACCCAAAGCAGCATGGATTTACAGCAGGAAGGTCATGTCAGATGAATCTAATAGATTTCTTTGACTGGGTGACCAAAGTACTAGACCAGGGAGGGGCTGTGGATATGGCCTACCTAGACTTTAGCAAGGCATTTGACACAGTCCTGCACAAAAGATTAATAATCAAATTAGCCAGCCTGGGAGTGGGTCCCAGGGTGGTAGCCTGGGTAGCAAACTGGCTGCACAACAGGACACAGAAGGTAATAGTGAATGGAACACATTCCGAAAAAAAGGGGGCTTACTAGTGGAGACGGAGTACCTCAGGGCTCAGTACTGGGTCCAGTCCTTTTCAACATCTTTATAGGTGACATTGAAGAGGGTCTGGAGGGAAAGGTATGCCTCTTTGCAGATGACACAAAGATCTGTAACAGAGTTTATTCACAAGGGGGTGTAGAAAGGATGAGAAGGGACTTGGCAAGGTTGGAGGAATGGTCAGACATATGGCAACATAGATTCAATGCAAAGAAGTGCAAAGTAATGCACCTAGGAAACAAAAACCCAGGAGAAGAGTACACAATTGCAGGGGAGGTACTAACAACAACAAAAATGGAAAGGGACCTGGGGGTAGTCATATCAGATGACCTAAAGGTGGGTAAGCAATGTGAGAAGTCAGTAAGGAGAGCCAGGGGATACTGGGATGCATAGGAAGGGGCATCACAAGTAGAAAAAGGGAAGTGGTTATTCCTCTGTACAGACAGTTGGTGAGACCCCATCTGGAGTACTGTGTGCAGTTTTGGAGACCTCATCTACGGAAGGACATAGACAGGATGGAAGCAGTCCAGAGGAGGGCAACTAAAATGGTGCAGGGTCTGCATCAGAAACCATATGAAGAGAAACTGAGAGAGCTTAATATGTATACCCTTGATGAAAGGAGGGACAGGGGGGACATGATAGAAACTTTCAAGTACCTCAAGGTAATCAACAAAGTCCAGGAGGGTAGCATCTTTCAGAAAAAGATATGTGTAAGAACGAGGGGGCACAATTTAAAGATAGAGGGGGGACGGTTCAGGGTAATGTGAGGAAATTTTTTTTCACGGAGAGAGTGGTGGATGCATGGAACCGCCTTCCTGGGGAGGTTGTTGGGTCTAAAACAGTGGGGGAATTCAAACATGCATGGGACAGACATAAACAATTGTAGTGGGGGGTGGCAGGAAGTAGGCTGTTGGTTAACTAGAATCTGCAGCTTATCCAGTAGGTAGGGAAATGGGCAGACTGGGTGGGCCAAGTGGTCCTTATCTGCCGTCAAAGTCTATGTTTCTATGTTACCCACTGATCCGGGGGAGGTGGGGGTGGAGTGTGGTGGGTAGGGGGAAGGGAGTCAGGGCTAGCCACTGGCAGGTTGTCCAGCACCACAGCATCCACATGGCAAATTGCTTTCCACTTCTAAAGGAGCCTCAGGCACCTGACTCTACTGTGGAGGACTCCAAGTCACTTGATGGAAAGGGGCAGGTCAGCTTGATGGCACATGGGGGGAGGGGAGGAAGAAATCAATTAAGAGAGTCTTGGTGCTCAGGGATTCAGTGTTCAGGGGAGTAGAGAGGGTGGTGGAAAGAGGGTTTACTGGGAGGAGGAGGATTGTCAGATGCCTCCCTGGGGCAGCAACCATTTTGGATATAGGTAGGATATGGAAGACGTTGGGGGGCTGTGAGCGCTAGTACTCTAAGGTATCAATGATCTGACTAGCCAGACTGTGGAGATGGTGAAGCAGAACTACCATAGTCTGGCAGACAGATTAAAGGCACCCTTAGCCTCTCTGCCTTCTCCAAGGTTTTCCCTGTGTGGCATGGAGGGATGAGTGGTGAAAGAATGAGGAAGGAGGTGATAGAGGAGTTTTGTGGGTGGTTGAGGGGATGATGTCAGGAGAAGGGCTGCCATTTTGTGGGGGACTGAGGAGACTACTGGAGCAAGAGGCTTTTCAAGGGTGATGACCTTCACCTAACTAAGGAGGAAGCTAGTGCACTGCAGAGAAGGTACCAAGGTAGTAGGAGACAGAGAGACAGAGAGAGAGAGAGAGACCGAGACCTATGTAGTACTCCCCCAAATCTTGGGGCTTGTAGAGACACAGGCCAAAATGGGGTTAAATCCAATCTGGGCTGGGGGAAGGGATCAAGGAGAGGGGGGGACACATAGTCTGCAAACAACAAGAAGGGAGGGGGTAACAGGGGTAGAAGACAAGTTAGATGCAAGGGGGTCAGCCTCAATGCCAGGAGTATAGTTAATAAAATCAGCATGCTACAGGTGATGATGGCAAACACTGAGGTGGACGATGTGGCCATCATGGAGACTGGGGCCTCGAAAAATAACATCTGGTACAGTACCTGTCAGTCCCAGGCTGCACCCATGTTTAAGAGAGATGGAGAAAAAGATAAAGGGGGAGGTGTAGCCCTTTGTGTCAGGGATAACACTGAGGCAGTGGAGGATGGACACATCAGGGGACAAATG
This sequence comes from Neoceratodus forsteri, assembly GCA_016271365.2. NCBI lineage: Eukaryota > Metazoa > Chordata > Ceratodontiformes > Ceratodontidae > Neoceratodus > Neoceratodus forsteri. The sequence continues at coordinate 731,696,947 of CM028137.1, forward strand.
GGGAGGCAGAGTTACTGTGGGTGCAGCTCACAGCAGCCTTGGGTGAGAAAATACAGGTAGGGGTGATTGATAGGCTGCCAGGACAGGTGGAGGAGAAGGATAGGGAGCTTAGTGAAGAACTAGTCAGGGGAGTAGCAAAAGCGGATAGGATGGGTGGTCATCTGAATCTGCTGGATATTGACTGGCAGGTTCCAATTGCCAGGAGCACCAGAAGTTAGGCCTTGCTGAATACAGTACAGATCTGTCTCCTGGTGCATCTGGTTAGAGAACACACCAGGCAGGCTGCCATCTTCGATGTGGTGCTCACCAACTCAGATATGGTAGGAGTGGTGCGGGTAGGGGAGCCGCTAGGGAACAATGACCTGAACTCTCATGTATTTATTTATTTATTTATTTGTTAACCGGGTAAGTGCACTAGACAAATTCTGCCTATTTTCAGGCATGACCCAGGGAGGGGGATACAGATGAATGCCAACTGATCTTGAACCAGATTAAGCTGCTGGTGGTATTTTTAGTGAATGGGGGGAAATTTGGCCACGGCACCAGGGAAATTCCCCTACTCTTGCAGTAGGGGGACCCTGTCGCTGTGAGACGTGGTCATTCTGGATCTGACCTTGGAGGTGGTAGGTCTGCAGAAGAGGGCTACGATGGCCCAGGACAGTGAGGAGCTGGAAGTTACACTGGAAAGGGGATCCGCTGCAGAGGCAGCTGGAATGCACCGGATGGGTGGCCAGCACATCGCCCGAGTTGGTGGTCCCTCTGTGGAAGAAGGAGAACAGCCTGTAAGTTTGGCTGAAAAACGGCGTTGTTTGGAGGAGGAACTACTCAGAGTGAGCGAGTTGATTGCACTGGAAAGTCGACGACAAAATCAGGAGGACAATCGGAAGTGGAAACGCTCGGAAAATTCACCGGGTGCTATGGAGGCATCGGGCCCCAGGAAAATTCATGCAGCCGATAAGTGGCCTGTTACAGATGCAGCTTCTTCTCGGAAGGATTGGGGAGATATTGTAGACACTACTTGGTCACCGGATAGGGCTCTGCAGGATGCAGGGTGGATCCCTATGTCAGATGGCCATTGGAAACCTGCAGATGTTGTCGGCGCTGTATCAGATGGACACAGTTCTCAGATAAGTACTGTTTCTACAGCTCTCAAATTACCTTTGGCAGGAATGGGTGATGATTCCCTTAATCTTGAGTCTGCCCTCCCCGATGCTGTTGAGGGTGGGTCGGGCACTGGGGATTCAAATATTAACATAGATGCAGTACAACAGCCAGCTCCTGAAGCCCCTGACAGGCCTACTTACGCCAGTCATTTTCGTCAACCTGTGGAGCTTGCATAATGCCATTCATCTGTGATATGTGGGTCCTCTTGATAACCCCCCAGATAGATTTTATGTTGGGAAAATTCTGTTAAAACAAAGTATGGGGTTTTCTCCCTCGGAGGTCTATGCACTGATTCATGTTCAGAGAGAGTTTACTTTCGACATCAGTTTTCGTACTCCTGCTTTATTAGAAACGTTTTGGTGTCGCTATTTAAATCTGAAAATGAACCCTTTATGGTCAGATTTCATTGTTCTGCCTTTGACTAAACAGCCCTTCCGTGTTATAACCATCCTTTTTAGAAATTAAGGGGTTAACGTTGTAGATATTGTGCACTGGTTGGAAAAGAGATGTGACATTCAGGGCAATCCTGTTCCTATTTTGGATGCAGAGGGGTTTTGGAATGGGGGTTGGAAGTTTCGAGTAAAATTACATTCTACTGATACTGACCTCATACATTCACCCAATTGTTTTTTTCTTGGTAGGGATAAGGGTTTTCTTTTCTACCCTGGACAACCCAGAGTTTCTTTCAAGTGTGGATCTAAGACACATATTAGCACCTCATGTGATGTACTTCAATGTACACACTGTGGGGAAACAGGTCACCCTAGTGCTCACTGCTTTCAGCAATCTAGATGCAGTCTTTGTGATGAGATAGGGCATGCCTTTGATACTTGTCTTCTGGCTGCTAAAAATACTGCTGAAGCAGACTTTGGAGTGCAAGACCACTATATATGGCTGGCAGTCAAACCATTGGGGGGAGTGTCTCATATAGTCCCTTCCAACGGACTTGAGCCAGCTAAGCAGACACCGAATGATGTGTTAGCTCTTGCCTCTGGTGCTGCTCCCTTAGCTATGGTTTCAGCACCTATAGGACCAGGGATGGGAGACTTAGGAAGTGATGGTATTTGCCCCCCCCCAACCCCCTGATCATCCACCCCTGATGAGGGTTACACTACAGTTGTAGGAAAAAAAGGGAAGCTGTTGGAAGGGTAAACGATCAAAAAAATCTAGTATTCCTGCCGCAGTCCTTCCCCTGGCAGACCCTAATATTTATGATATTTTGGTGGACAAATCAATGGCTGTGACTGAGTCGGTAACACCTGATACAGCACCCTCTCAGCCTGAGGCTCTGCTACTTCCAGAAGACCATACAGAACCAAGGCCTCAGGATTGTAAGAGTGGCAGAGTGACTAGGGCCTCAAGTAAGATAAAGTGATGTCTGTCTTCTTGTGACATATGGCTCCATTTCATTTCCGAGTGGCATCTTTGAATGCTAACAGCATCAAATCACCTGCCATGCGTTGGAACACCTTTTCACACTTTGTGCATGAGAACTTGGACTGTGTTTTTTTCAGGATGTCCGATTACATTCTTCTGAGGACTTGATTGCTGCTACTAATGGGTGGATCTGGGGAGACAGCTTTTGGTCTCAAGGGAAGGATTTATGTAGTGGGGTTGGGATTTGTTTTTTTCTTTCTCACATCCAAGTGGTTCTTCACATACTGTAGAGGTTTTGGAAGGTAGAGCATTGGTTATAGATATTAAGTGGGGTTCCATGCTTTTACGTTTATTAAATGTTTATGCTCCCCAAAATAAATTTGATAGAGTTGCTCTGTTTAAATCCCTTTACCCTTTCTTGTGCACTTCCTATCCGGTTATTTTGGGGGGTGATTTTAATTGTTCCTTGCCCTCCTGGATATCTTCTGCTTTGGGGAAGAAAGTATACTGTGATGCGACTTGTTTGGCACAGTTGATTACTGACATTGGTCTGGTTGATGCTTTTGGTTCTAATGTCGGTGGCAATGGTAATACTTACTTACTTTTGTGGTCCCTGGGCATCCAGGATTGATTATTTCTTTCTTTCATCAGGGGTTATTGTACAGTCGAAATTTTTACAAGAGGTGGCTACGTCAGATCATAGACTTCTTAAAGGAAAACTACACCCAAAACTTGGAAAAAATATATGTTGTGCAGAATGTTTTAATTTGTATGTGAAGTTCTAGTGTTTCCTTCCCTCTGACTGGTATTAGGAGTTTTTCCTAAATTAGCCTGCTAGCTTTAGGGTAGTTTTACGACCCCTGGAGATCTCCATATCAAATAGTTTTATTGCATTTCTTTGTCCTACAGTGCACCTTGTTTCATGTGATGGTGATGTAGCAGAGCCCATAAATCCAGCAGAAAGCATTGCATTACAATCAGTTCACAACAACAGAGATGGCTATATTTTAAAATCTGTAGAATTCAGCTTGGTGACCACCCTCATCCTAAAGGTTTTACTGTCCTGAAAAACTTTGCTGTTGGTAATTTTTGTGCAGCTTGTAAAGCTTCCAAGATATTTAGTTTGTTTGGCATGTGTGTGCTGAATGCTGGGTCTCTCTTACATCACAGTCACATGAGACAAGATGCACTGTGGGAACAAGAAATACAATATAGCTATCAGGTATGAAGATGCCATGGGGTCATAAAACTAGCATAAAGCTAGCAGGCTAATTTGGGAAAAACTCCTAATACCAGTCAGAGGGAAGGAAACACTAGAACTTCACATACAAATTAAAACACTCTGCACAACATATATTTTTTCAAGTTTTGGGTGTAGTTTTCCTTTAAGCTTGTTTTGTGTGATGTACCTGAGACCCAGAGAGGTCATGGGATCTGGAAGTTAAACGTCACCTTGTTGGATATCCCTTGTGTGGAAGAGTGGTTTCGTTCTCTTTTGGTTGCATGCCAGTCTGTTTTTTTTTTCTCTATGATGCCTTAAGTGACTGGTGGGAGGACACCTAAACAGAAATAAGGGTTTATTTTCAGAAAATTGGTCGACTTAATGGGAGACTAAGACATGATGAGCTAAGTTATTTAAGGGGTAGACTTGCATTCTGGTCCAATTTTCGCCAGCATATGGGGTCTGAGTGCCATATCAAGATTAAAGGGTTAAAAGCTGAACTGGCTCGTTTGCAGTTAAAGGTTTTGCATGATATGGAATGGCAGCATAAGTATGGGATTTTGGGGAAAAAGAGAGACACATTACCATTTGAATCCGTACGACTTTTGAGAGAATCCCGTGGAATGACATATTTGAACACTGCAGGGGGAGGGCAAGTATCAACTAATGAAAGTATTTTAGCTGAAATTCATACTTATGCTTCTGACTCCTTTATGAGCAAATCCCTTCTGCATGCTTCCATACAGAGTTGATTGAGTAGTAGACAATTACCTAAGTTAACACCTATATTGCAGGATTCTTTAATAGAACCCATCTCACTAGAAGAACTCAAATCTGTGATTTGGTCACTAAAAACAGGGACTGCCCCTGGTTCTGATGGGCCTCCTCATGAGATTTATAAGGTGATTTGGGAAGTATTAGGGGTGGAACTGAGTGAGGTTTTGAATGTTGGATTACAGTCTGGAAATCTGCCTGAGAGTATGTTACAGGGTCTCTTATTATTAATCTTTAAAAAAGGAGATGGGGAAATTTGGACAATTGGAGGCCTTTGTCTCTTCTTAATTCAGACTATAAAATCTTGATGAAGGTTTTATGTAATCGTTTACAGGGAGTCTTAGATACTTTGTTACATCCTTCTCAATTTAGTGGTGTCCCGAACAGGAGGGTACAGGATGCCCTGATTCTTCTCAGGGAGATTTTGCATAAGGGGGTTTCACAGGAAATATTTGGTCACCTTGTTTGCCTTGATCAAACAAAAGCTTTTGATCGGGTGGAATATGCATACCTTTGGGAGACCCTAAGTAGTTATGGATTACCTTTCCAATTTATAGGCTGGTTACAAACATGCTACAAAGGTATAAGTTTGTTACCTAGTGTTAATGGTTGGATAGGGAAGAGGGTCATTGTATAGAGGGGTGTTAGACAGGGGTGTCCACGAGGCCCTTTGCTGTATGTGCTATCTTTGGATCCCTTATTGTATGCCCTGAATATGTCAGAGAGGATTATGGGTCTATCTGTGGGTTGTGAAGATAAGCAGATTGTCTCAGTTGCATATGCAGATGATTTAGTTTTGGTTTTAGCTGATAGTTCTTCTGCTGCAGAAGCTTCTTTAATATTACAGACCTTTTCTGAAATTTCTGGATCCTCTATTAATAAGCTAAAGAGTGGGATCCTACGATTAGACTATGATGCTGCTGACGTAGCCTTGGTCTGGAATATGCCTGTAGGGTTGGAATATAGGAGAATTCTTGGTGTCTACTTTGGGGGTGCAGATGCTCACAGATATAACTGGGATAGGCAGTTGCTGGTAGCTCGAGACAGGGTGGCCCTTTGGAATAAGGGACAGATGTCAAAGGCTAAACGGGTTTATCTCATCTAAACATTTTTATTGCCATATTTTTTGTTTTTGGCGTCAGTTTATCCCCCCCACCATCTTTGGAGGCATCTCTTTATAGCGTGTTTTTCATCTGTTTATGGGGGAGCAGGTTGAGCCCAGTAAAGAGGGGTATCACATATTTACCCATTAGTGAGGGTGGTCTGGGGATGTTGAATCCTGTGGTGTTTCTTCATGTTACTTTTATGTGTTATAATTTGACTCCGTTATTGAAAGGGGAGAATAAGGTCTGGTCCCCATGGGTGGGGGATGGTATTGGTCAGCTATTGGAAAATTGGGACCCTTCTGAATATTTACCACATCAGACTAGAATGTCTACTTTCTCTAGTTATATTCAGGGGATGTTTGGGAAACTAAAATCTCGGCAAGTTGTCAAAAGATCCCTCTGCTTAAAATCCCGAAAACAATTTTATAATGGAGTGGTGCAGGATTTTTTTTATGTAGCTCCGTGGTCTCGTGACTTACCCATAGCTGACCAACATTCCAAGCTGAGGTTTTTGGTGAGTAAGAGAGTCCCTAAGTATTTGTGGGACTTTTTATGGCTCTGTATGCATGAGAAATTGGGGGTGAAGGGAAATCTGAAACATAAAGAATTCTCGGAGAGATTTTGTCCTAGAGAAGAGACTTGTTCAGGTGTAGTTGAAACTTTGCAACATTTTTTTTTCGATTTTCCTTTTGTCATGTCTTTTTGGTCTCAATTTCATGCTACCTGGCCACTGAACCCTTTCCAAGGTCAGTCATCAGTTGTATGTACTGAGGGTGTGCTTCCTGGCTCATGGGTAATTTATGACTCGATCACAATCAGACTGTTGATGGGGTTTATCAGCTATCAGCTTTGGAAGGCTCGTTGTAGCCTTACGCTTAGGAAACAGTTGAAAACAGAAAATCAGAAAATCAGTTGGGGTGGCATTTCTGACCACATTGCCAATAAAATTGCCTAACACAAAGGAGCGGTGCTTTTCTAGTGGGAGCCGCTCAAACCGGGAGTAGAGCTCACAGTGATGGGTGAGGCGGGGAGCTGAGACTGCAAAGCAACAAACACTGTTGTACACCATGTCCCATTTAGAGAGACTGGTTTTTGTGGTGAGGGCGAAGGTGACAAGTCCATAGCAGAGCGTGGGTTGAAGGACCCCCCTGTCTAGGGCGAGTCAGGCAACCGGGGTGAGTCAGCTTTTAGCTCTGTATGCAAGGCCCAGCTTATGGTTTGACGCCTTGCAAGTGTTGTGAATGTGCCGAGTGAGATCCAGTTGAGGGTCAAGTGTCACCCCCGGGTACTTGACAGTATCTGCAACATGAAGGAGGGACCCATTAGCACATGAGATCTTTAGGGGGGCAGGAGAGACTTTTGTTTTGGCTGCAGAGTCAAAGATCATGGACTGAGTCTTTACAGGTTGATTGTGAGCTTATGGTCTCTGAGTCAGGTTTGAATTTGTTCAAAATTAGTGTTTAGCTTGGCATTGATGACAGAGATGTCCTGGAAGCTGGTCAGGATGACTAGGTCATCTGCATACAGAGTAGCTCGCCCATGAGCCAGGGCCGAGAGCAGTTAATTTATGAATATGGAAAACAGGAGAGGTCCAATGACAGAGCCCCGGGGGACCCCACAGGTAACCATAGAGGGCTCAGACAGGGCCTTGTTGAACTTGGTGTACTGCTGTCTACCTGAGGGGTAGTTCTTGTTCCAAGTAGGGGCAGGGGAGGAGAGGCCAAGGGACCGGAGAGAGGAGCACAGGAGTGTGGTCAACCCGGTAGAAGGCTTTTGAGAGGTCCACAAAGATGGTTCCAGTCAGCTTGCCTTGGTCAGCAGCAGACCTGATCTCAGAGGTGACAATGGCTAGGGTGGTGGAGGTACTGTGCTCTTTTCTAAAGCCGTGTTGTGCTGGGGAGGGTAGATCATGGGTCTGCAGGTAGTGGGTGAGCAGAGAGGCTACCACCATTTCAAGAAGCTTGCTGATCGCAGACAGTATCGCTATAGGGCGGTAGTTCTTGAGATCCTTGGGGTCACCTTGTTTGTGAACAGGGATGACTTTGGCCACTTTCCAGATGTCTGGGATGGTACCCATCATTAGGGATCTATTAAAGATGTGAGTGATAAGCCGGGCAAGGAAGGAGGCTCCTAGGCTGAGTAGTTTGGGCTCAAGGCAATCATGCCCGGCCCCAGAGTGAGGGGAGAGCCCCGCGAGGAGCCTCTGGGTCTCCATGACAGAGACAACTCTGAGGTAGAAGGGAGGTCGGGAGGTTCCCCCATCTGGGGGGGTCCTGGTCCTTGCGGTCATGGGGCTGATAGGGGGAGAGATGGCAGGTCAGTGAACACGGAGTTAAAGGCATTGGCAATTGTGAGGGGATTGTTGCAGTTAATCCGCCAATATGCATGTCAGTGACCTGTGCCCTGGCGGAGTCTCCCACCGTGTTTTTGATTTTCTGCCAGAAACTCCTTGAGTTTCTGGCTAAGGAGAGTAGGGCAGATGGACAGAACTCACTCTTTGCAGAGCGGATGGCTGTTTTGCAGGAGTTCCTCAGGTGTCTGTACTCAAGGAGGTCTGTGCTGGAGAGGGAGGCCTTGTATCTAGCCCAGCACTTGTCTCTCTGTTTCATGAGGGAGAAGAGGCCGCTGTGAAGCCACTTAGTGATGGTGCTCCTCACTCTCCTTTATGTGAGGGGAGCATGCTTGTTTTGCAGTGGAGTGAAGGCAGAGCGAAAGTTGCCAAGGGCCCCAGCGGGGTCATTTGCTATGGTGACCTGGGACCAGTCTGTTTGTCGCAGGTCTGAGAGGTAGTCTCCAACGTTAAGTTTGAAGTAGTCTCTCATCTGGATCACTTTGTAGGGAATCTTGGGAGAGGAGATTCCCCATATACGGTACGTGGGAGAGTGATCCGAAATTACATTCAGGAGAGTACTGCAGGAGACAACTCTATCCGGTCGGTTGCTCAGCACCCAGTCAATGAGGGATCCCTTGTCTCCGTGTGGAAAGAGCCTTGTGGGTTCAGTAATGAGTTGACTGAGTACAAGACCTGCCAGTAGGGGCTCATATTGCTGGACATTGTGGCCCACCCAGTTAAGGTTGAAGTCTCCTAGGACTACAAGCTCATTTGAGCCAACCATAGGACTGAGACTGTCGAGGAGGGAGGAGAGCCCTAGCATACCACCCTTAGGTGGATTGTAGGCACAGGTCAGATGGACCTTTTTGGTGTTGCCTAGCAGGAGGAGGGCATGCAAGATCTCACAGATATGGGATGGGTGAGGGGTGTGTCCTATGGCAGACATGTTTAAGTGTATCTTATAGTATGGGAGCACCCCACCCCCTCTCTTGTTCCCTACTCTGTCTTGCCTAACAGTTTTGTAACCCGGGAGGGCACAAGCAGAGTCAGGGATGTGAGTCTTCAGCCGGGTTTCCGAGACCCCCAAAATATCAGGGTTATAATGTGCCACCCAAGCTGTTAGCTCTGCTAGGTTGGGTAGCAAGCTGCGTACATTCAGATGCACCAGTTGCATGCCTTTGGCAGATAGCCAGGCCAGGGGGGGACTTCAGAGAAGGCCTAGGGACTTGAGAACCAGGGTTTTGGGCTGAGTTCACTGCCAGCCCGTGAAGCCCAGAGCAGCCGGTCAGAGGCGGCATCCTGTATGGCCACGGGGAGGGGGGGCCCTCCAAGTTTGACTTTGTTCTGAGGCAGTGCCCTTGCAGAAGACATGAGGAGCATAAGTAACACACCTTAGCTCAGTCTTCCCCCGAGCAACTGAACAGGGCCAAGCGACTCGGGAGAGAGATAAGTGGGAAACAGGTAGCGTCGCACTGGTATGGGAAGCTCTGGTAGTTAGCCTCGCCCTAATATATATATTGGCAGAAAGGTTGCTACACACATGCACAGGTGGATTAACTAGCCCTGGTTTTATAATACAAGAGAATGCTGCTCCTGGCTCTGGGTTGCAGCATATACATTGATAGTACTTCGTTAATGCAAGCTCTAACAAAAACAAGGTGAAGCTTTACATGCACATCTATCAGGTGTGTTCAGTGTACCAGTAAGCCTAACGCTGGGCCACTCAAGGGAGAGAAGCAGTAGCCTCCCCCAGGCTAGAGGGAAGGGCTGGCAAGCATTTAAGGGGAGGAGGGAACGGGACAGGTGGGCGAGACAAATTACCCCCCTCAGCCACCACGGGAGAGCAGCTTCCAGTGCAGATACCAGAGCAAATAAAACTTAAGGCCACCAAATAAAAATTAAGTCCACACAGTGCACACTTTCGTGTGTGAAGTCCACTAGAGAAGGACCACCCGACCGAGGCAGCCAGCCGGCACCTCAGACCCCGGGTCCCGATGCGAAAATTGACAGTCCAGGTGAAGGAGGGGGGACCCACTGCAGAAGGGTCTCCCTCACCTCCCTAGGTCCCTCGCAGTATGCTGGAATGAGCCGCGGGGCTCATGAAGCAGCCCAAAACACAGCTGGGCAGACGTCACAGCAGACTGAGGAGTTAATCAGGTGCAGGAGCAGACTTTTGAATTTGGCACCCAAAGCTCCTTTGTCTTGGCTCCTCCGGATTACTCTAAAGTCAAGAAAATTACCCCCTCAGCCACCGCAGGAGAGCAGCTTCCAGTGCAGATACCACAGCAAATAAAACTTAAGTCTACCAAATAAAAATTAAGTCCACACAGTGCACACTTTCATGTGTGAAGTCCACCAGGGGAGCACCTAGGGAGCACGAACCCCAGGACAGAGTACTGGATGGGAAGGGTTAAGATGAGTACTGCAATTGGGAAAAGGGACCTAGGAGTCATTGTTAGTGTCCCCCTCAAATAATGCATCAAATCATCAAATCAATGCAATAAAGCCATTAGTAAGGCCAATAGGATGTTGGGATGCATCGGGAGGGATGTAGACAGTAGAAGGAAAGAGGTCATATTACCTCTTCATAGGTCAATGGTAAGGCTGCACCTGGAGTACTGTGCCCAGTTCTGGAGTCATCATCTCCAGAAGGATAAAACCAGGCTAGAGGTGGTGCAACAAAGGGTGGCCAGGATCATTTAGGGTCAGCCGAGGTGATACAAGCCAACACCATAAATTGTTTCAAGTACAGTTGGGACAGAGTAAAGGCTGTTCTGGCTGCTCAAGGTGATAGTAGCAGGACAGAGATTGGGGGAGGAAAGGGAGTGCTAGTGCTCTGGATGACAGGTCCCAGGGTGAGATTAGGACCACAGGCAGACTGGATGAATGAATGGTCTATTTCTGCTGACGTTGTCTGTGTTTCTTTGTAACTTACGTTGTCCTTCACAATTCTTCATTGATGTTCCAGTGGTCCAGATTCAGAACTCAGTGTTCCTTACTGTGTTTTCTTGGCATGCAGTGGATTCCCCCCACCCTAGTTCCATTCTCATCCCTCACTGATTGTGGTGGCTAAGTTAGTTTTCAACAGTTCTTCAGCCTGTAGGGTCACTGTGTCTTGTGAATGGAGGGGGGGGGCGGAGGGTGCCAGGGAGTTACTATGCCTCCATATATAGTGGTGTACTCATTACTGAGGCCTCCCCCACCCTTTCCCTGTGCTACAGCACAGGCAAGTACTTGTGATCCTGCTGTGTGTAGCACAAATGAGTGCAAAGTAGCTCTGTGCTGTAAAGTGGTCCTTGGGACCTTTTGGCAAGGCAAAATTAATTTCTAGGGTGTCCAATCCCAGAGGCTCTGGGCACCTTACATTAAAACAAACATCATAAAATATTAAGATAAAATACAGCAATAGAATACAAATAACAGTACAGGAGCATAGCTCATTAAGATGGCTTTTAGCAACCCTGTCAGATCTCTTGAGACCATTTTGATTGTACGGGGCACCAGGTAATCTGCTGGGGCTAAAATGAGGCATACCTGAGCCTTAAGGGAAGTCATCATGCAGTCTATAGTTGAGAGCAGCAGGGAGATAATGCCAGCCTAATTCAGGACAATGAAAGGAAATAATGCTAGAACTGAGAGATGAAAAGCCTTACAAGCCAAAGCAGGCTGTTCTAGCTGCAGCCTCCCTACTAAGAAAGGGGCTCCTAATGCCAGTGCAGGCTAAACAAGAGCAAGTTCCAGGGTCAAGAGGGCTGTAAAATAAATGTATTAGATACTAAAAGTGTGCTACTGTGAATGCCCAGGTGAAGGGATTGAGCCCAATAAACCTGAATCTGAATGTGTAAAGAGACTATCCTGTGAACATGACGAAGCATCTTTTTGTGCCAAGTTATCTTTGTCTTTCGTATGTTATCTGCATTTAGTTCTGAGGTTGCCTGGTAATCCCACATTAACGATGATAGTCCAAGCATTACCCACCACATTCAGTCATAACCGTGGGGCTTGACAGAGACACCCTGCCACAATGAGCACCATCATTTTCAAGGCACTGTCCAGTGCACTTGAGGGTACGTAGCCGAAATGTGTACGGGCCGAAGCTCAAGGAGGAAAAGAGAAGGAAACTGCAAGTACTGAGAGGAGCAAATTTGGACAGTCACACAGTAAATCACTTCTATACTGGTGTTTGAGTCGGTATCTCCTGGCTAACAATCCTTTGTTTGCTTTAGCCATTATACCAAGATTTTTTTTTTTTTTGCACACAGTGCATCGCTGTTGGCATGCAAAATTAATCTCGTACCTTGCAGGTGCTCCCTGCTTTTATGTTCAAGACTCTGACAGCAATATAGTAACCCTCCAGGGAATATCAGAAGAGATAGCAAAGCAGTCCTGCAGTTTCATTAACCAGCTCCTCTCTATAGATTTGATAAGGACAGTTTTGTTAAATTGTATGTAACTAAATAATATAACTGTCTGAACTCAATATTATTAGTTAATATCTAAAATATGAGTTAAAATGGTGTTGAGTACCTTTTAATTGTGCAGCTATCTGGCATGCCAGTATATGATGTGAAATATATATACTCCAGCTAAATTTTACTGTACATCTCATGGGAATCTGCCTACACACACATGCACTCGTACTCTTCTGTATTATTACCTTGTGAGAGGTGGCGTAATATGCAGCTGCAGCACTTTTATATCCCAGGAGACAGTGTAGGTACATAGACAAATTGTGCTTCTGTTTTGCTGGATGATTACTAAGCTCAAAACCACAATGGCAGTTACATCTGCAAAGAGAAAAAGCAAAACAGAAATGGAGTGGTGTACATGTGAAATTTTAGCTAGCTGCCCCATCTTTGCCAGTTGGAATGTTTGCCAGCTCTTACAGCAAATAGATTTTTTTTTACTTGGGTATCTAGTTGCCTTCACAATAATGTGGTTAGTAATTAGGTTTTGCTACATTTTTATAAAATACAAATATTAAGAAAATTCACCTGCTAAGATTTTGAATAAATAAATGTAAAAAATGAACAGTGCTCTTTGATTAATATATGTAGGATGTTACATTCTAACACAGCATCTTCTATCTGCTGAGTCTTCGAAAGTATGATTTAAAGACACAATACAACCATTTAGGTAGGAAATGATTATTTACATCGTTTGAAGTTTAATACTTTACTACTTAGGCTAAATAATTTGCCTTTTACATTTTCACATCAATTTCTTAACAACATATTTCTTTATTTTTTGGACATTTCAACTTCCTGTTAGATCTAAGCCAAAACATTAACTGTGCTATGTTGTCCTTAATATTAGTTATTATGGAAATGGAACTGAAGGTATTTTTCATAACTTACAATCACTGGAACAACTGTTCATAATGTGTATTAAATATAGGTACTTTGTGGAGGTATACATGCATAAATGCAAGAAGTATGCCCTTTATCAACATTAGTGATTGGGCAATAAAGATGGTAGACATAAAAGCCTTTGACTCTGTTGATATGGATGGTTGATCAAAAGGTTGGGTAACCTGGCAGTGGGTGAATGCTCACAAGTTGGGTAGGAAAGTGGCTAAGTGATAGAATCAAGAGGGTTGCCCTTAATGGAGAAAACTTAAGAAAACACAGAGGTCAACATTGGTGTGCTGCAGGGACTGGTCTTGGTATGGTCCTCTTCATCATCTTCATTGGTCCCGGCCAGGTACTCTGTGGTTCATTGCCTGAGGAGGGATCGCAGGGGTATGGGTGTAGCCATTTGTTTTAGATCTGATCTGAACTTCTCCGTACATTCGGTGGGCTCTACCAGGTTGTTTGAATGTGTGGCGGTGCGTGGGGGTTTAGGTGTGGGCTGCAGAATTCTCGTTGTTTACCACCTTCTGGGGTCAGGGAGAGAATTTCTGCAGGAGGTGGTGGACTTCATCATTGACAGGGTGTTGGAGTTGCCCAGATGGCTTATTTTGCTTATTCTGGGGGACATCAGTGCCTGGATTAATGATGAATCCTCACAATTTGGTTCTGATGTCCTCCAGCTGATGACATCACTGGGCCTAGCACAGACAGTTGCCTCTGCGACCCACCATCACGGCCACACCTTGGACCTGGTATTCTTACCGGGTCTTGAGGTCGCTGACCTCGAGATTGATCGGGTTATTTGGTCTGATCATTGTGCAGTGAAGTTCTCATTCGGGGCTCCCGCTGATGGTCACTGCCCTGTTGAGATGATCAGCTACCGCCCTTTAAGGGGATTGTCCCCTAAGGGACTGATGGTGGTGGTTGATTTTTCTGGTGTTAGTGCGGTAGGCCTGGGTGATTAGATGGCAGCATTCAATAGGGCTGTCTCTGAGACACTCAATGCCATTGCACCTGTCTGTATATGACCCAGGTCTTCTCTCCCGAGACTTCCTGGTTTGACGGAGCTCTCAGGGCAATGAAGACCATGGGTCAGAGGTTGGAGTGTTGCTGGCAGAGGACCCAGCTAGGGGAGGATAGACTGGCTTTGAGAAATCACTACGATGACTATCAAAGGGCAATCAACTGTAAGAAGGCAGAGTTCCTGTCCAGGGAGATTGCGGCAGGGAGCAATAGACCAGCTCAACTCTTTCAGACTGTGGACAGGCTTCTTCATCCTGTTTGTCTACAGCTGAAAAAAGCTTTTTTAGCAACTTTATGAGAAGAGTTTGCTCTATTCTTCTCTGACAGGGTATCCTCCATTCAGGCCGGGATCTTGCTAGTTGGTTTGGACGAGACCCGCGGGGTGGGGGTCTGGATGGAGCAGGGGCACACCTATTGCCTGGGCAGAGTTTCAACCGTGGGGGTGACTGAGGTCTCCAAGGTGATTTAGAAACTGCAGCCCACTTGCTGTGAACTGGACCCTGGCCTAATGCATCTCCTAGTGGGATGCGTTGAGGTTATTGGTCCAGTGTTCGCTGGGATAGTCGGGTGTTTGCTTTCGGAGGGGGTCTTCCCCGATGCCTTGAGGCAGCTGGGTGAAGGCCCTTCTGAAAAACATCCCCCTTGACCCTGACATTCTAGCGAATTATAGACCGATATCCAACCTCCCATTTTTAGGGAAGGTTGTTGAGAAGATAGTGGCTCTGCAGCTCAAGGAACACCTGGAGGCCTGTGAAATCTATGAGCAATTCCAGTCTGCATTTAGGGTGAGGCACAGCACAGAGACGGCACTGGTCTAGGTCCATAATGACCTCCTCATGGCAAGAGATCGAGGCGAGCAGTCAGTTCTCATTCTCCTCAATCTGTCATCAGCATTTGATACCGTTGACCACATCATGTTGCTGGATCACCTTATCAATCAATCAAATCTTTATTTATCCAAGCTAGGTAATGCACAGAGCTTTCACTGCTATGCAGATGATACTCAACTGTACAAGTCTTTTATACCAGGGACAAGCAGTGCTGTCGAAGTGCTGAATAAATGCCTCGACGAGATCCAGGACTGGATGAACTCTAACTGGCTGAGACTTAACCCTGACAAGACGGAGGTTCTAGTGATCGAGCCTGACTGCAGGCAGATTGGGGATGCATCTGGAATGATAACAGGCCTAGTCCTGGGGTCAACAACAATGATGGCATCCTCTAGGATGAGAAATCTTCACATGATCCTCGACAACAGGCTGACATTTGAGGCGCAGGTCTTGGCTGTTGTCAAAAATAGCTTCTACTATCTGAGGAACATTGCCCGGATTAAACTCCTAATTCCGCCTGAGGACCTGCCATCAGTGGTGTATGACTTTGTGACATTGAGACTTGACTACTGTAATGTTCTATACCTCAGGGTCAGCGGGGGGAACCTCTGCCAGCTGCAGCTAGTGCAGAATGCAGCGCCTAGGCTGCTGACAGGGTTACCTAGATTCTGTCATGTGACCATGGTCCTGCAGGGTCTGCACTGGCTGCTGGTCAGGTGGTGGGTTCTCTTCAAGGTGGGTTTGCTCACCTGTAAGGCCCTATATGGACTTGGCCCTGGCTACCTGTCAGACCTCCTTACTCCTGCCATTCCGGCTCACTCCCTCCGTTCCTCCACCCAGGGCCTCCTGGAGATTCTGAGGACTGGGCTGAAAACCTCAAGTGATCATTCAGGGTGGCCAGCCCGGTCCTCTGGAATTAGCTTCCAAGATCTTTGAGGGAGGCCCCCACGGTGGAGGTGTTCAGGAGGGGCCTAAAGACCTATCTGTTTAAATTAGCTTATCCTGCTGTTGTACTTTAAATTATGTCTGAAGCTTTTAATAATTTTATAGTTTGTTCTATGATTTTATTGTGACCCTGTAAACTACTCTTTGTAAGGTGCCCAGAGCCTCCGGGATTGGGTGCCTAAAAATAAATGTTACCTACTTTATCTGTGATATTGGAATAGGGATTCAGATAAAAGGTCTGCTTCTTCGTAACAAGTACTAAGGTTTGTGGAAAAGTGAACAGTGAGGAAAGGGAAGGCATATGAGGCAGCACCTGGAAACACTAGAAAAATGATCAAAGGGGTGGCAGTAGAAATTCAACACTTAAGAAGTGCAAGGCAATGCACACAGGCTAAACAAATCTGACAATAGAATACAGAATGGGGAGGTAACAGCACATAGTGTGACCAAGGAGAGCAACATGGGGATAATAATATTGGACAATTTAAAAACATCAGTACAGTGCAACAAAGCAGATAGGAGGGCAGATAGGATGCTGGGATGTTCAGGAAGGGAGATCAGTAGCTGGAGGAGTGAGTTGATTGTGCCACTGTACAGTTCTCTGCTGTTCATCCTCACCTGAAGTGCTGTGTCTAATTCTGAGTCCCACATTTGAAGAAAAACAATGAGAGGGCTGAGATGATGCAGAGGAGGGTAACCAAAATGATCCAGTGTCAGCAGGAAAAACTTACATGGACAGACTGAAAGATCTTAACATGTACACACTGAGGGCAAGAAGAGAGAGGGGGGAGCATAAAAACATAAAGTTGTCAGCAGATAAGGATCTCTTGGCCCACCTAGTCTACCTGAAATTCCCTATCTGCTGAGTTCCTGCAGACCCTACTCAATCTCTGGCCTTACCCCCTTCCCTTACCCTCAACCCTATTACTATGGCTCCCTTGTGTCTATCCCATGCATGCTTGAATCCTGCTAATGTTTTAGTACCCACCACCTCTGCTGGGAGGCCATTCCAGGCATCCATCACCCTTTCTGTGAAGATGTACTTCCTCACATCCTCTCTGAGCCCCCCCCCAGCTTCATGTCATGACCTCTTGTTCTCGAGCATCTCTTTCTATGTAAAATGCTACCCTTCTATATCTTATTAATACCTTTGAGGTATTTGAAAGTTTCTGTCATGTCCCGCTTTCCCTCCTTTCCTTTAGAGAGTGTATATTTAATTCCTTGAGTGTTTCCTGGTAGGGCTTTTGATGTAGGCCATGCACCATTTTGGTTGCCCTCTTCTGTACCGCCTCCACCAATCTATGTCTTTCCAGAGATGGGGTGTACAGTACTGGGCACAGTACTCTAGGTAGGGCCTCACCATCGGTCTATACAGCGGTAACACTACCTTACTCTTTGTGCTGATGATAGCCTCCCTATGCACCTGAGCATTCTGCTCGCTTTTCCCACTGCCTTATCACATGACAGAAATGTACAAATTTGACCTCCGGGAAAAATATAGTATATCACAGAGAACTGATGGTGAGTGGAACACAGGTACCAGAGGAAACTTAATGAAGATGGCAGGTGGGAGATTGAAGTGGGATGTCAGAAAACATTTCTTCATGGAGAGGGTGGTATGAGATGGAATGGACTACCAACAGAGAGAATCTGTGCAGAATCAGTAGAGGCAGTGCAAGTGTGGGTGGGACAGATCCATGGGACTGATAAAGGCAGTGGTAAAAGGGGAGTGGTGTGAGGAGGAGAAGTAAAGGGCTACTAAACCCTGGCAGTCAACATTAGACAGATAGGATGGGCTAGGCTTGATGGGCTGCAGGGACTTTTCTGCTGACAAGTTTTGCACTTCTATTAGATAAAATTCTTGCCTTAATTGTGTCTTAAGTTGATCAAGATGCATCCTGTGCCTGGGGCACATTGCTTTCACATGACCAGAATACTGTAGCAATTCACATGACACACCTGTTAATCATTCAAATTTATTAAACTGGCAAAATCCACACTAGTAGAATATATGGGCTGTTAATGTTAATCTGTAGAGAACTTTAGATTACATTTTTCCCAAACGAATCTGGTGACTAGTTACCTTCTGACTATTTCTCGTTAGTCATGAACTACTTTAGCTGAATCAAACCAAGCAACATTCACTATACTATTGTTCAATGAAATTTATCACACATATTCTAAACTTACAAAGTTATTTAATAGTCCAGCATTTTATCTACTTGTTGTACATACTAAGGGTGTGTGGGTAATTTACTTCAGAATACATCCAGAGATTACTGATTTCTGGTCTTGTTTGAGCCCGTATTCATGCAGTGAGGTTTGCTGCTGCATTTCATTCAGATAGTCATTCACACCAAAATACCTGAATGGTAATACAGTACTTCGGCTGTTTTTCACAAATGTACTTTATCATTGTGTCTCATCAGATAACAAAATATATGTATACTAAACTTGTTTCAACATGGTTACATTTCTTTCATGCCTATTTAAGAAAATAGTATCTCTGCTCCTTCCTGGTTTATTAGGTCATAGTCTAACTCATTTACTAAACTTGCCTCTTCCTAATCTTCGTGTTTCCATTATCTTCTCATGTATTCCAAAGTAATTCCATAAGGAACACATTGTATTAACCTTAGAGTGATAAATACCACACACAGTATCTATTGCCAACAATATCCTTTTGTAGTCTCACAGTATTCCTCTGCTTCTCCATCTGAGAAATCTTATTCACTGTGCCTCACCATTCCTCCCTTGTTTGAAGATATTTTGTAACATGGCAATAAAGTGAATGGGCAAATGGGGATGTGCGATTGGTTGAAGTCGATCAGGTGGGGGAAATCGGAACGGGTATTAATCCAGCATAACTGCCGTGCCCAAAAGTGAAGTACCAGGACCATCCAGACAGCCAGGTAAGCAGCACTGTGGAGAGGGGAGAAAGAAATGTGAGAGGGATGCTCATGTTGGGTAGGCAGCGAGTGACCAGAAACAGAGGTGAGGAAGGGTACGGCAGAGGAAACACAAAGAGAGCAGAAGCATTAGCACCATATCGAGGAGGACACAGAGTGCCCGACATCGGAGCTATCTCAGAGCAGCCTTAAGAAGTGAGTGACGGAGGATGCAAATCCGTCAATGGAGTCCAGAGCGCGGCGGGAAAGGACTCCACCGCTGACCTCCAACGAGTGGTATGACATGAATACCTGCCTAGAACGTGAAATAAGTTGGTCTAGCATGTGAGGCACACTGTTCTGTTAATATAGGAGTCCACAATGTTTTCACCCCATCAGCATATAAAAGCTGTTCTGTAACAGGTTTTCGAAGTGCAGTAAAAACCTTACAAAAACATACCGAGTCATTGTGTTATGTTGTTCTAACGATGTCAAATAGATTCCTGGCAACTGTATACTCACACGGCCCATGTTACAAGCACATTAAGCCACTCTGAAGGTGGCATCTAGTGCGATTAATGCATGGTTGGGCTGTTGTATGCCCTCGGCCTGCGGCCTCGGGCCATAAGCCTCCCAACCATGCATTAATCCAGCATTAGATGCCACCTTTGTCATGGCTTAATGCTTACTTGAACCCTTTTCTGGTGATAGATTTCTTTGCCTGAATGTCAGAGCAGGTAATAGGTATTCCTGTACTTTAGACTGGCCATTCTGTTTGGTAAATTGTGTAGTCCTATTCCTAAAATATCCCCCTACATCCTCCACAGGCTCCTCTAAATAGTGTCCTAACTTCTCATGTGCCCCAAATGTGCATGTGTGCTCAGCTTGTCTGCGTTACAGTTTTCTACAGCACTCTGCAGAATATATCTTGTCAAACTTTTCTGGAGAGAAATGTTAAAACTCAGTTAGCAGCTTTTACCAGGTGGTTTATTTACCGCACTCTGGGTCAACAGTTCTACTTTAGCTACAGTCACCTTATAAACCCCAAGACCATCCCATATTCCTTAACTCCCATTTAACAAATTATCCAAACATGTACAAGGACATCATTAGCATAAAGAGTAATGCTATGCTATGTGGAACTTTTATACAATGTGTGCCACTCAAATATAGTATATGGTTAGTCTTTGTTCTGTATAAAAATCGGCCCGCTCATAATCTTTGTTCACATTCTAAACTATTATATGCACTCCAAAGTGCTTTTATATCCATTCTGAACAGCTGTTCCACACAGTCCAAAGGTTGTAAAATTTTAAATTCCTCATTCACCTTACACCCATATGCTTATTAACCACCCAGTGGCCAAAGTTGTACCTTTTAACTTGTAAAAGTCTGTAAATTTGATTTTGATCATAGAACAGAATAGAGAAATAGCATTTTTGTGGGGCAACCACACGCAGTTCGGCATGTGTTTCAGTCTCAGGGTTGAAATGACAGCATGGACCTCTTGAGCTTTGCCCTCGAGGTTTTTATGTTTGAATCTCAGCCCCTCGATAAAAACACAGTCTCATTGTGTATGGTTGCCCACACATTATTCCCTTTATTTTGAGTGGTCTAATTAGGGGCATCCTTATTATGGCCCTGTATTCAAATTCAATTCCTGGGAGTACACTCTATTAAAGGAATAATGCATGACAGGGTGTGTGTCATGCTTGGATAACGCCACGCCTGGGTGGGTTGGGCACAAGGCTGCAGGCCGAGTGCATCCAATTTCCCTGGTGTGGCGTTATCCCAGCACGACACACACCCTGGAGTGCATTATTCCTATTATACAATGGCTTGTTGTTATACAGAATAAAAAAATAATTGTAACAAATGTTTTTGTTAGTGTGGAAAATTATTTTTGTTTCTTAAGAGAAGATGATAAAACAATCCAAATCCAACAAATCCAATGCAATCAGTCAGGAGGTTCCCAGTGCTGAGATTAGACCCGTGGTGTTATGCTGGGATAACACCATGGATCCAGCCCCAGACTGACCAATCACAGTTCAAGATTCTCTTGCCATTGTATAATAATCTTTAATGTAGTTGCAGGGTTGGTGTACAGTATCTTTAGTCAACCTATAAAGTTTGTAGAAAAGTTTTTTTTTTTTTTATATAACTTTATAAAAGAACTTCTAGGATACCCTGTCAGTGACCTTTTCTGCACTTTGGCCCATAAATTGCATATTTATTTTCTTGTTAATGACTTTTGTGTGTTGTTTCATTAGGTTCATTCCGATTTAATTCCTAAATACAAGGGTGAATGAAGGATAGGTTAGGTTCTAAGCTTATTAAAGAAGGGGGACCAATTTATATCAGTTCAGTGTTGTCAGCTAAACGTAACTGAGAATAAGACTTTTAGCTAACATTGGTAAGATAATATATATATATATATATATAGAGAGAGAGAGAGAGAGAGAGAGAGAAGAGGAGAGAGAGACACAAAGAACCACAGTGAGCAAGTACTGAGGCAATGGTTACCCCAAAGGGCATTGGCCGGAAAGCCAAGTTTCTTTACAAAATCACACATGCCCACATAATGCAAAGCATCATGGGCTGCATATGCAAATCACCACAGAATATTATGCTGGTTCAACTTTAAGCATAAATGTATGGTGCCGAAAGGCCTCTCACACACTTTGCAAAGAGTGCCAACAGAAGACACAGACACATGTTTCATCCTACCAGGACTCATCAGTGTGCCTCGTCTGTTTGACACCCCAGTGGGATAAACCAGCTTAAAGTTGAACCAGCATAATATTCTGTTGTGATTTGCATATGCGCCCATGATGCTTTGCATTATGGTGGCATGTGTGATTTTGTATTTCTTTGAAACTTGGCTTCCCTGCCAATGCCCTTTGGGGTAACCATTGCCTCAGTGCTTGCTCACTGTGGTTCTTTGTCTTTTAACTTGTTTTTTGTTTTAATTGGGTTCACCACAACATAACTCAGATAGACCATCTTAGGGTAGCTGGTTCATCCCACTGGGGTGTCAAACAGATGAGGCACGCTGATGAGTCCTGGTAGGCTGAAACGTGTCTGTGTCTTCTGTTGGCACTCTTTGCAAAGTGTGTGAGAGGCCTTTCAGCACCATGCATTTATGCTTAAAGTTGAGCCAGCATAATATTCTGTGGTGATTTGCATATGCAGCCCATGATGCTTTGCGTTATGGGGGCATGTGTGATTTTGTATTTCTTTGAAATTTGGCTTCCCGGCCAATGTCCTTTGGGGTAACCATTGCCTCAGTGCTTGCTCACTGTGGTTCTTTGTCTTTTAACTTGTTTTTTGTTTTAATTGGGTTCACCACAACATAACCCAGATAGACCATCTTAGGGTAGCTGGTTTATCCCACTGGGGTGTCAAACAGACGAGGCATACTGATGAGTCCTGGTAGGATGAAACATGTGTCTGTGTCTTCTGTTGGCACTCTTTGCAAAGTGTGTGAGAGGCTTTTTGGCACCATGCATTTATGCTTAAAGTTGAACCAGCATAACATTCTGTGGTGATTTGCATATGCAGCCCATGATGCTTTACATTATGGGGGCATGTGTGATTTTGTATTTCTTATACGTATACAATAGGAGTGAAGCATATTCCTACTAATTAAATAGCTTATTTTCTCCCCCGTTGTATAAACGAGTCATGACGTAGACACTGTGATTTTTTTAGACATTTATACACACAGTGTCTACGTCATGACAAGATATTCTCTCTGTGACTATGTCAGCAAGTTTGCAATCCTGAAAAACCCCTTTGCTGGTACTACTTTCAAACATGTAAATTCCATAATTTTACACACCTGGTAAAACACCTGTAGTGTGCACATAGGGCTTCAGAAGCTCGTGGTTCCTCAAACCATGTTCAGATTGCTCTGAGAGTACAGCGTCCCTGGAATCTACAGAAAAAGACAGAAAAATACTTTCAGTACAACTTAAAATGGCATATTCCGC
This sequence comes from Neoceratodus forsteri, assembly GCA_016271365.2. Taxonomy (NCBI): domain Eukaryota; kingdom Metazoa; phylum Chordata; order Ceratodontiformes; family Ceratodontidae; genus Neoceratodus; species Neoceratodus forsteri. The sequence goes on from CM028137.1 coordinate 731,719,951, forward strand.
TGAACATAGGCTATGTACTGCAGAAGCCACAAAGCCCAAAATTAACAAGCTCACATTAAAAAAGACATAAAGAACCAGTAAACCTACAGGAGGAAATATTTTTGAGCTGCAGCCAATTTGAAGCCAGTGTCGAACCTCTGCTGGATCCGGAAACCTCGGACAATAATTTTATGGTACCTGAAACCCAAGATGCAGATGTTGTTCCCAAGAAAAAATGCCAAAGAGACACAACAGCAATAGACAACTTTATTCGAAGTACAAAAAATGAGAACACCTAAAAAAAAAAAAAATGAAGCAGATGTTAATAACCTACAAAAATATCTCCATGAAGAACTTGGCATAACGGAACTCATACAAAACATACCACCTGAAGACCTGGATCCTATCCTCTGCCAATATTTTGTTTCCTTACAAAAACATGATGGCACTGACTATGAGCCTCTCAGTGTCAGGTCTAGATTTCAAAGTTATGAACGGTATCTTAAGGAATGTGACTACTCTGAATCTTTTTCAAGGTCCAGTAAATTTTTGAAAATTAGACAAGTGATTCTTTCCAAGCAGAAAATATTAAAAGAGGAATAACCCGCAAGCTGCAGACAAACTTACGGATGCAATTATACAGGAACTGTATGACAAATACTTATTAGGACCACCCAGCCCTAGGTCATTGATAAATACTATGTGGATTACCATCACAGTGTATTTCGGTATCCATAGAAACACTGAAACCTGAAATTTACAGTGGGGGGACATCAGAATGGGAAAAGACGAACATGGAGTACTGTATGTAGAATACATAAGGGAGAGACAAACACAAACCAGATCGGGCTCAAATCCAAAAGATACTAGAGTGCTGAAGCCCTGTGCTTATGCAATTCCAGACAAAAGAAAATGTCCTGTTAATAATTACCTTATTTACAAAGCCAAGAGACCAGAAAAAAACAAATACAGACTCTTCTCCATTTTTCCTAGCTATAAATCAGACTAGCAAAGCCCATTATCCAACTTGTTGGATTAAGAATCAGCCTTACGGTATTAATTTAGTTAGCAGAATAGTGAAGAATATGCTTGAAGCGGCTGAAATACAAACCAAAAAATCACTTACAAACCACTCTATCCGTAAACATCTTATTCAGAAGCTCTCTGACAGTAATATACCCCCAACGAAATAATACAGGTTTCCGGACATAATAAAGTCCAGTCCCTAAATGAATATTCAAAGCTTAATGAACAAAGGCAGAAAAATATATCAAACATATTGAGCTGCAACCCAGAACCAATGCTTTCAACCCTGAGTGCAAAATCACCTGACAAGAACATCAGTTCTCTCAGCCACAGTTTGCCAGAAGGCATCTCTGCATGTTTCCCAGAATCCCACCATCAATGCCACAAACATCACTTTCAATATCATACAAGGTAATGTAATTTGTACAGTTATAGTGCTTCTCTCTCCACTTTCCACCTTCAAAAGTAACTGAACTTACTGTACAGTTCCCTAATTTTATTTTTACAAGAGAACAATATGAGAAGAGCTGCCGTAAGTGGGTGCCTGTCCTGGAGTCCAACAGCGACTCTGAATAAAGAAATAACTATGCTCCATAGCAGACCATCTGGTTAAGAAGACAGAGTTTCCAGCACAAATACCTAATTTGAAAGGAATGGCCAGCTGAACACAAGAAAAACTAATTTCATTTTATTTTTTGTTCTTTCCTGTAACAATGTGTCCCAAAGTCAAAAGCGAAAGTGTTTTTCCTTTCTAAGCCAGTGACTGAAACAGGGAAAAGTATGAGAAGTTACACAAGCACTAACATAAATTCAGAAACACACATGAATAAATAAAACATGAGTTAATTTCCTGAAAAACACCAAATAACTTACGAAAAAACAGTTCTCGGAACACAGAACCCATACCTCTCAACTGTCACACATTGTGAGGTACGTCACTCATTTTACCTCTCAGAAACTCTCTGTCTCACATGGCACAGGTAATATTCCATATTGCCCACAAAAACTTCAATGCAGAAATTCATAATAATCGATGATACTCAGTTATCAGCAAACATGAATAACATAAGAGCACAGATTTTGACTGTGTTCTGAGCTTGCAATGTCATTTTTGATGATGTGTCACACATTTTGCCCATTTGTCACACATACTGTCACACATTTGAGTGATGAAAGGTTGAGAGGTATGACGGAACCTAACTCGTGCCGCATAAGTAGGCCCCGCCCCACATGCCTGAAACAACCAGTAGTAATGCATGCAAACAACACGCAGCACAACACCCAATAACAAATCAGTTAGACAAACCATTCACAAAATCAACCAGTCACACAGCGCAAACAACACTCATTCATGATAAGAGACCTGCAGTCATTCATAAAAACGCAGAGCACCCGTGGAGAAACACCAACAGATAACATCACACCCTAAAAAAAATCACATTCTCTGCAAGCAACAGACAACTGCAACCCGATGTAACCGACAAACCTTATTGTATAAATCGTACACATGATGTGCAGTCATGGAATATGGCAAATGTTTTCATGAATGAACAGTACTCTGGATACCATCACTCGTGGTTACTGTATGCCACTCGTGAGTATCCAGAGGTCACTGTTCACTCATCAAAATATTTGCCATATTCCACTCCTGCCCATCGTGTATCATATATATATATATATATCTATGTGTGTGTGTGTGTGTATATATATATATATATATAGGGGATACATGATGGGTAAGAATGTGATATGGCAAAATATTCTCACTCCTGCAGAGTGAGCTATGGATACTCATGAGTGCTGAAGGCACGTGTGAGAGTATCCATAGCTTACGATGCAGGAGTGATAATATTTTGCCATATCACACGATCTGCACATCATGTGTGTGGTTTATACAATGGGGTGGGCTCTCCTGCTGTGTATGCTATAGGGTGGGACTTCACTGGTGGAAATGATACAGGAATGGATTGGGAATAGTGGTATGTTGTTGACCATTTAATATATTGTCATATGTGTACATTTGTTTTGGGGTGTAGGTTTGATTTTATATACAGTGCTAGTGCTTGGTGTACTCATTTATAGTTCCTTTCATGTCTGGTCCTTTTATGTTCACCAAGGCTGGTTAACAAAACAGTTGTTTCCATAGGCAGCTGTTATTTGTGCCTGGAAGTGTTACAGTTTTCTTGCTAAGAAAGAGTGTGTTTTATTAAGTGAAAAGCTTGTGCTTTTTAACAGAAAAAAAATTAGTATTGCATTTTAAATCAGTTTATGTTGTTGGCTGCATCATTGCATCTACTGGATATTCCTGCTTTGATACTTAGAGTTGGGTGCATCAGAGCATCTTCCTGTTTCTCTGGGTTTGCTACTGAGAGTCTGAGATGGAAGAAATTACACGCTGTCATTTTTTGGGGAGTTGCTGATACTGGTGACTTGTATGGAGGCAAAGATGGTGAGTACCCGGAGCTGAAGAAATGTGCTTTGGGTCTGATAGTGGTATGGTACTATATAGTTCATTTAGCTGATATGTTGTTCAGTGTTACATGTGCAGCATTACTTATGGGGTTTTGGACGCAAGCCAGCATGGATTTAAGGTATGTGGTTGTGAGTTCAGTTTTCGGAGGTTCTGGAGGTGCCATTTTTGAAGTATTTGGATTGTAATGTGGCTATTGAGATGTGCTGTAATTTAGGGAGCTGGATTCTGAGTGGATGTTATTTGGACTGCAGGTGGTAGTGAAGCTGATGTCAGAGGGATATGTATAAATGGTAGATATTTTAACTCTACTGATGTCAGCTTCAGATATCTCACTGCAGTGGAAATAACATGTTTCATTATCACTGTGGAGCTCTCACCCCATCTATATATATATATATATATATATATATTCATTGCAAAAACCCCATTAATGTATCAGTTAGGATTCCTATTACAGTCCACCTATAAGTACATGCAGGAAATTGAAAATCAACTGGGGTGTACTGAATTTTATCGTTCTCTGACAGGTGACCCTATCTTGGGCTATAAAAGAGAGAGACACTGCTTCCTCTATGAGTCTGAATGTGAGGAGGTCATTACTCATGAGGAACTCTTTATTTAACTGTGACACACCCAGTATGGGTGTGTATATACACATTGCCTAAGATACATAAATATTTGCATAATCCACCCGGCCAACCAATTGTGGCCAAAATTGGGTCCTTGACTGAGCCCCTGTCAAGATATGTGGATGCTCATATCAAGCAATATGTATTGACATTGCCATCTTATGTAAGGAACACAATGCAAATCCTAGACGTTTTGGACAATATGCAACTTGAACAGTCATGGTTTTTGGTGTCAATGGATGTGTCATCCCTATATACAAATATACTGCATATGAGGGTACTGGAATCTCTTGAGTTACTGGTTTGACCTAGACATTGTTCAGGCAAAGAAATGGTTTCTGTTGAAATGTGCAAAGCAAGTACTAAAGAAAAATAGCTTTTCAGGACTGCTGGTGCCTACAGTGTAAGGGGACAGCCACGGGGGCTACCTTTGCCCCCAGACTACGCCAACTTCTGTTTGGACCATTGGGGAAAAAACAACTGTCTAAGATGGTCAGAGCAACCCTTTTTACAATAGGATTTACTGTTAACACCATTTTATATACGACATATTTATGGTGTGACATGGCACATGGGATGACCTTGATACATTTGTTCAGTATCTTGAAACTAGCAATAAGAATTTGAAATTCTCAGTCCAATGTGATTCTCTGTCGGTGTCCTTCCTTGATTTCAAAATCACAAAAAAAAAAATATGAAACTTTGCAAACTGGTCTGTATAGGAAGGGCCAATAGGAATTCATTGCTATTGGCATCCAGTTGCCGCCCACACCATATGGTGGTAAATATCCCAAGGGCTAAATTATTGCGGGTTCGCAGAAACTGTGGTGAGGTAGAAGATTTTATACAGTGTGGCACAGAGATGTGTAACAGATTTGTTCAAAGGGGCTATGGCAGAGACACTGTTGAGAGAGCCTTCCGTGATGTTATCCTTACAATAGATTGAGCCTACTCAGACCAAAGGAACATAGTGAAAATGAGGACAGAAATAGAATGAATTTTGTCACGACATACTCAAGGTATTCTGGGAAGATACAGAATATACTGGTACAAAATTGGAATATTTTGCTGTCGGATCCACTTCTCAGAGAAGTAACCAGACAGAAACCCAGAATGGTGTACAAAAGGGGCAGGAACCTCTGTGATAGTGTGGTACACAGTTATACCCCTGCCCCAGGGGAATATGCAGGGGCACAGTGTACATCTTTGCCTACAGGCATGTTCCATTGTGGAAACTGCAAGTTCTGTACCAGCATGATTAAATGTAAAGCCTTCACCACGTGCAAAAATAGGAAGGGATTAACCCAAAACAGACATGCGTTTACTGAGCATTAATCCATGCCGGGGGTTGAGCCAGAGGCGGCCAGTGACTTCAACCACCCAGGCATGGATTAATGCTAGGTAAACCCATACCCTGGAGTGGGTTAATCCTCTTATAACATGGGCAATATTACGTTAAAGATTTACCTAAAGAAATAGTAAAATAAAGCCCTGTGAACATGCAACTGTGGGTATATCAGGGATTAATCAATGGTCAGGTGACCTGTTTGGACGAATCAGAAGACAGTATTTTCGGAACCCATATTGTAATACAGATTACAGAATCAGGGAGTTCATCAGTTGTTCAATGAAATATGCTGTGTATCTTGCCACCTGCCAATGTAGTGCTTTTTATATTGGTAAGACCACTAGGATGTTAAAGCTGCAGGTGGGGGAACACACTAGGTCCATTGACAATCAGGATGAGAGAAGTGCCTTGTCAAATCATTGCAAAATGAGGCTGGCCCAGTGGTGCTGAGGGTTGAGGCGCTGGGTGCCACACCTTGCTCCACACCGGCGACCCGGGTTTGGGAACAGACTCCGGTCACCGGGGGTTGGCAGGGGAGGAGAGGATTGAGTGCCAGCTGCTCTCCCTCTCTGGGGGGTCAGTGGTTGGTGGTTGATATCGGAGGCTGAGGGAACAATGCACTGACGTTGTGCTTTGGGGAGTGAGTCGGGGCATGGCACTGGAAGGGAGCATGTGCAGACACGTGCGCGCTCCCACCCTTGGCGTCATTGCACACCCCACTCACATAAGCCACCAGTAGAGGAGGAAAATGGCGAATGATCATGGCGGATTGATGGCCGTCTATGGGATGCCCAACCTCGGGGAGCACCGCTGCGATGCTGGATCTGATCTTGGCAGGAGGCGAGGGGGACTCTCTGCCACCCTGCGACGGGGGGAAATCCGAGGGGGTATTTGGCAGCGGGGGCTTCATATGGGGCTGAAGCGGACCAGATGATGGCCAGATGGATGGGATGCCAGGACATGTTGTGCAGATCGGGAGCCACAGGTAAACAAGCATTTGTCAATGCTGAATGTTTGCTTGCTGACATTGGCATTGGTAGTGTAGGAGTTAAAGAGCTGCATAGTAGGAATGGTAGTGAAGTATTGAACTGAAGCCAACTCCACCACCACCCCCCTGCAGAGACTGACAGGCATTGGGGCGTGCCTTTGGGGCGTCAGGCATAACGGCCATGCCATTTCACCACACCCTACCCTGCAGACACCGACAAGTGTCACGGTGTGCCTTGGGGTCTTTGGCCCTTATGCTCACCCCATTCCATAAGGAAATATGGTGAGATGGGTGGAGTATAGGAGAATGGGGTGAACTTTGGGGCAGAAGAGTCCATGGCACACCTCGATGCCTGTCACTGGCTGCAGGGCGTGGGTGGGGGTGGAATGGTATGAGCAAGTCACAACCCTGATGCCTGTCAGTCTCTACAGGGTGGGGTGTTATAGCCAGAAACCCTAACGCCCCAGGCGTTCAGTGGTATTTTCACTCCAGTTTTTCAACATGGGTTTTTTGTGACCCCCCACCCCATGAACAGTGGCAATATCAGTTTGTTAGCCAAAAGCTGATTTTGCACAGCGGTTATCATAACACAGCAAAAACACATTTCTAACAGGATGTGAAAAATGACAGCTGTACTGTTCATGAGGAGGTGTAAAAATGTCAATGTTGAAAATCTGGAGTGAAAATATAAAAAAAAAAACTGGTGAAGTCACGAGCGTGCATAGAAACTGTAATTAGTTTGGTTATTGTTTACAACAGATTGTCAACACAGGCATTTTGGGACCTCCGCTCATGAACAGTGTCACTGTGATTTTCGTAATCTGTCCTGAACACTGATTTCCCACAGCGACCACGCATTTCTGCACCGGAAGTGCGAAAACACATTTCAGCCAGGGTGTGAAAAATGACAGCTGTACTGTTCATAAGGAGGTGTGGAAAAATGCCACTGTAGAAAATCTGGACTGAAAATATTACAAATTTGTGAACTTACGAGGGTGCAGTGACTGCAAAATCACCTTTTGGGACCAAATAACAAAATGACAGTGACTAAGTTCACAAGGTGGAGCCCCAAGAACCCCATGTTGAAAATTTGGTGAAAAAATTCCCCAAAATGGCTGAGATATGCACCAAAGTTGAAAAAAAAAACCTATTCATGCCATTATACAGCTTTCTGACATTTCTTCAGTTCGCGGTCGGCTTTGAAGAGTGCAAACATGTTCCTGGTCCCCCAAAGATTGCCGCGCAGGACTCTGGAGGTAAGTATGGGGTGTGTGGGTAGGTGGGTGCTCAGAGGGTGGGCTCCGGTTGGGGGAGGGGGCAAGACAGTCATTAAGGGACCTTTTTTTTTTTCAGGTGACTTTTTTTTAATAGAAAGCGACGGGACTTTTCCCATGCTGGGTGGGCTCCCCAGCATGGCAGCTGAAGTTTATTTTTTGGGGAAGAGGAGCTGATGGGGAATTGGGCACCCCCATTGGCCATATGGATGTTTGCCACGCTGGGGTGGGCTCCCAGCATGGCAACAGGAAGTCGTTTTTTTTGCTGCGGGGGGATTCAGTGCAGCAGGTGGGGGATTGGGCACCCCCTCGCCATACGGACTTTTGCCACGCTGGGGTGGGCTCCCAGCGTGGCACCTGGAAATCTGTTTGGGGGGACAGTGGAGCTGATGGGGGATTGAGCACCCCCATCGGCAATATGGTGTGTTGGTGGGGGGAGTGCATGAGCATGCGGGGTGGGCTCCCAGCATGCTACTCAGGTGTTCGGGGCGGGCGGGGGGAGAACTGTCTATGACAGTTCAGATGCAGTGCGACGTGCAGACAGTTTGCATACTGCTGACAGCAGTATGCAAATTGCCTACACGTTACCACCGCTGAATGCAGTGGTTTTTCACTTTCAGCTGCACACCACTGCATCTGAACTGCTGTCATAGACAGCTCTGACATGTATTGGTGCAGGTAAGACAGTGCTTACAAAAGGGACCAGGACATTGGAAGCTAAGTGGCACACCTAAGAAAATTCGCATGGTGGCACTATGTTTCTTGCACATGCGTGAAGCAAACATAAAAATGCATTGCTGTAGTTGAAAGAGTGCAACAAAGGGTCATCAAAATAATTATGGGTATGGGGTACGTAAGCCATGAGGAGAAGCTGCTGGACCCGAAGAAAAGCAGGCTGGATGGGACATGATTTCAATCTTTTGCACACTTAGGGGTATTGACAAGGTCGAACAGTTGGAGGTGTTTGATCTGGTGTCCGCAGTAGGAAGTAGGGAGACGCCCTGAAGCTCAGGGGTGATAAATTCAGGGGTGGCATTAGGAGACATGTTTTATCCAAGAGGTTGGTAAGCCTGTGGAACTGTTTCTCAGCAGAGATTGTGCTCATGAAGATATTGCAGGCTTTTTAGGTAAGCCTGTGTAAATATCTGCTTAAATCACTGGAGGAATCACTGGTTATCCTGAGCAGCACAGCGGGATAGAGAATCCATACAAATTTATATGTGTTTGCACCGCATACTTATTTTATTCCTGTTTATAGAGTAGGCTGGTGTGGACATAATGCACCTAGAGTCCTTTCTAACATTAAATTACTATTTTACTTTGGTTTTTGTGCCACTGTGTGATGTTAGGATGTTGTTACAGAACACCATTGTTCTCTCACATCTGTGGAACAACACTGGAAGTGAGCCCTCCCCCCCCACACACACACAGTGTGAACAAACCTAATTGATTGTAATTAACAAAAATATTTCCCATGATATCCATTCAGCATTCCACCTGTCCACCAATCTGAATCTGATGAGTAATAGTTTTGTTTAGTGGTCTTTACTTCAATATATGTCCAACAAAGAGTGACGACTCCTTGCTGATGCCATCAGTTCCAGTGGATTGTGTGTCGCTGCAGTGCAAATTGGCAATACAGGGTATACTGAGCAGATGGGTGGGGTGTATTTTTAAATATACAAAAATGAGTACTTTGTGTTTGGGAGGGGAGGAGTTGGCACTTGGCAGCAGTCAGGGTAGCTCATGGGTGGGTTATTGAGCAGTTGGGTGGGGGGTTATTTCTTAAATTAATTTAAAATTATTTTAAAAAAGACACTAAACATAACCACTGAATTAACTACAAGGCCCATGATCTCATCTCTTGACTCTGCTGACATTTTGAAATCATATAGATCACTTGAGGTTTGCTCTTATGGTTGATCTCCTCAGACTCCCTCCATGGAATCACAGCGTTGTACATGGTTTGCTAGCTATTGCCCTCTTTATTTGGCATAATTAGTGACCAACCTTGATAGGGTTCAGTTCTTATGAAGCCTACAGTGGCTCTGGGGCCCTGGAATAATCAATGCAAGTCACAGTGAGCTCTGGCGAGAATGAGTAGGGGTTGGGGAAGGGAAATTGATTTATGAGGAAAAACTGTATCAATAAAGACCTTAAACATGATCAGTAAGTTAATCTACAGAGAAAGAATCTTACTGGAATTACTGTAACATGCTGGAAATCATCATAACACACAGTTTTATCTTAAGATATTATGTAATTGCTGCATAACTACTGAAGATGATAATGGAGTTATAACCTGAAAGGTCCTGGGAAAAATCACAAAAAAAGTTCTGAAACTAATACTGGGAATTGAAATATTTACCTCTTAGAGCACCAAGGAAAAACAAAAAACAAAAAAAGGAAAACAAAACAGAAAGACAACAACAACAAAAAAAGTTTGTATGTACAGTACATACCATACAATACATACACGTAACCACACTGCATTTTGGCAAAACTGTTTATAGTAATTCTAGATATTATAAACAATTGAAATTGTTTGAAACCAAATGGTAACTTGGTACAAATTCCATGGCACGTATCACAAACATTTTTTACACTTGCAGCAATAATTAATTCCACAGCCTTCCCAAATTCATACTGTAGTCTGTGAACAAGAATTGCTTAGTTCTGTTATTAGCGTTCCCATCTAATGCGCATGATTTACAGTACCTGCAGCAAGCTGCTGTGAGTCTTACACTAGACTTGCCTATGAAACTTTATGCTCCTGCTCTGAAAAACTGAACTACTCATAAAAGCGAACTCCTAAGGACACAGACTTGAGAAGTGACAGCTGCCCTCCCTCGGTAAAAATTGTAACCCTAGAAAGAATTACTGCTTTCCTCTTGCGGTTCATGTCCTTCGTTCACGCAGACCACTCAGTCGATTTTAGACACACAATGCTCAGACCTCACACACAGACACACATACATACACACACAGTTATTTACGGTATTTATTTATTCTGAACTGTTTCACTGACCTGTAGGTTGCAGCTATTCCGACAGCAGTGAATGCATTAAGTGGTAATAACTGGGTCCCAGCAACTTGCATCATAATATCAGCCTTCAATTTCCAATACAACTCTGCAGAAGTTCTGCTTTAGGTGTCCAAATCGAGCAGTCCAGCTCTAATCGAGCCTCTGATCCCTGCACCGTGGACACACTGGGTCGTGCCCTGCCATTTCCCCTCTCTTGCTCTTTCTGGCACTGCCTTAGCAGGGGCTGGATTTTTTTCTCTGAGGGCTGCTAGCAGATGTACTGTATGTATAAGCTCTGCTCGAATTCCTGAGGTAGACTGTCATTAGAAGGGAAGGGGGTAGGTGGGTCACTTTCAAGAGCCTCGGGGATCCAGACTACCAGATCCGTGTATGCGATCAATACAGCACACCCTGCTGCGGCTTTAGGTAGATACAAATACTGTGCTAAAGCAGAACTGCATTGCTAAGTTTCATTTAGGTCGGGGCATAATGGTTCTGTTGCAAAGTACAGTAGTTTGCAAAATGATTTGGGGGGGAAAGCACATTCATATAGACTGAATAAATGTGTATTATAGCAAGGCCAACGTATTTATAGAAAACAATCCATATTTATGCATCAATTTTTCAGTCGCCATTGTAAGAGCATCAGGGGTACCTTTGGCATTATTAATGTAGTGTATGAAGTTGGCTACAAACACTGATAATGTAATTAACAGGCCAACAGACTTACATCCCTATCAAAAAAAGGTCAAAGTGAGCATCTTTTCCTGGTACCGTGCCTATGCAAGGTGCTGTCACGTGGGGGGGTGCCAAAATACATATAACCTGCACGGTTTTGTCATCATAACCAACTCAGCAGCTTTAACAGCCATACATGTGAGGATTCTGAGACAATTTTTACAGGCAGTCATATTTAACCATGTACTGTACTGTAAGGATTTTTTTATGCGTATGGAAATACATACACAGCAATGGCAAACCAAATATTTTAGTTAGGATGTGAATCCATGCAGAACAAGCCCTATATGCTATATTAAAATAATGTACAATATGTGTTAATATTTTACAAGATATTGCTGAAACACACACACACACACACGACCTAGATGCTTGAAATTTCACCTGCCGTTCCGAGGGGAACATGGTTCCGTTGAATATAAAATTATCTGTACTGTAGGTTCTTACTTCAAGCGGTGAAAACTGAATTTGACACTTGCACAGCTTCAAAATAGTTGGCACAGAGCAATATGAGCCCTATGGCAACACTGCTAGCCTATACGGTGTGCGGGTAGGGGGAGTGCATGAGCACGCTGGGGTGGGCGCCCAGCATGCTACTTAGGTGTTCAGGGCGGGGGAAGAAGAACTGTCTGTGACAGTTCAGATGCAGTGTGATGTGCAGGCAATTTGCATACTGCCAACAGCAGTATGCAAATTGCCTACACGTTACCACCGCTGATTGCAGCGGTTTTTCATTTTCAACTGTATGCCACTGCATCTGAACTGTTATCATAGACAGCTCCAACATGCATTGGTGCGGTGAGACAGCACCTGCAAAAGGGATCAGGGAATTGGAAGCTAAGTGACACACCTATGAAAATTCGTATGGTGGCACTATGTTTCTTGCACATGCATGCAAGCAAGCATAAAAAGTACCAAGAAAAAAAAATCATTGCAAAATGAGGAGAGGTGACAATACTAAACATGTATTCAAATTTTGTGGTATAGAAAAGGTTACACTGGGGGCAAGAAGAGGGAACATAAATGACAAACTTTCTGAAAGTGAGTCCTTTTGGATCGTTACATTAGGAGGCCTCATCAGTCCGGGGTTAAATGATAAAATTGATTTGCTTCCCTGCATTAGACGTTGATAGAAGTCTTCAGGTTACTAGCAGTGCAGTGTACAGTATTTCTAGCAGTGCAGTGTACAGTATCTATGTATGTAATTTTATAGTCTATATAGGTAGCCTTGATTTACTGTAGTAAGCATCACATATGAAATGTACTAACAGTTGCCCTTTTATGTGTTTTCTTTACAGGTAAATAGGAGGTATTGCCCAGGGCTGCCTCAGCTGTGTTGATTGACTTAGTACTTTAAACATAAATGAGAACTACACCTTAGATCACGGCTAGTGGTAACACTTTTTTTAAATTGTTTATAGTCTGCAGTTTGATATATGTATGTGTATGGGTATTATGGCTTTTTAGGTATATTTATATATCGGGACTTGATGGTTCATTATGCGTGTATATTGGTGGTTATGTACTAAATGCTTGGTTGCACTGTATGAATTTTACCTCAGTGCTTTATACTCTTTATACAGCTCATGTCTCTTTAAGAACAGGGATTGTAAAAGCAGGAACTGGCTGTGGCTAAGAAGCACCCCCTGATGATGTGCTAAGCATGAAACTGGTCGGGGACATTGTTTTTTTTTTCCGCATACCTGGTGTACATGTTTGGCAGCACTTTTAAAACTCTTATTTTTGAATGAAAGCTGATGATTGGAAGCAGTGAGAATGTGGCCTTTTTGCTTACTTTGGCTCCTATTACAGTGACATAAGTATAGGAATTTGATGTTAGGGTTCACAGCCTGACCACCCCCCACCCTCCACATGCCAACAAGCATCAGGGTGTGCCTTGGGGTCATTGGCCCTAACTCTACCCCATTCCATGTGCAAGGAAGCTGAGATGGTACAGAATAGGAGAATGGGGTGAGAGTTAGGCCCGTACTCCTAAGGCACACCCCAACACCTGTTGGTATATGGAGGGTGGGTGTGTTGGGTGGGGTGGGGTGGTAGGGTTGGGAACCCTAACACTGAATTTCCATACTTTTGTCACTGTAATAGGAACCCTCACTGATGCATTAATGGAGTTTTTTGCAATGAATTTCATTACTCTTTGAGATAGTATAGTAGTATCCTTATTTTATGCGCGCCAATTCCTCCGTAGATGCATATGTATGTAGGTGTGCAGGGCCCTGTGCTTCCATGTGCTGAACAACAGTGACCAGATTGTCAGCCTAGCCATCTTATTACCCCACCTCATGTACCCCAGTACAGAGAAATTTTGAAATGCAAGGCAAAATGTAATTATGCGAAACTGCTATGCTATTCTGCACCACAGGTGCAAAAACACATTTTGGGCAGGATGTGAAAAGTGACAGCTATACTGTTTATGAGGTGGTGTGAAAAAATGGCTATGCTGAAAATTTGGCGGCAAAATATTGGAAAGTACCAAAGTTATGCGCGTGCATAGAATAAATTCAACAGACGCTTGTAACTTGGGCATTTTTAGGAATATTTTCACCAGATTTTCAGCCTGGCCTTTTTGGAACCCCACCTCGTTAACACTGGCACTGTCATTCCATTACTTAGTGCTGAAAGGTGATTTCGTGCAGCATCCTCACCATTCCTCATCACAGGTGCAAAAACACATTTCGGGCTGGATGTGAAAAATGGCAGCTGTACTGTTCATGAGGTGGTGTGCAAAATGGCTATGTTGAAAATTTGAAGTGTAAATATTAAAAATTGCCAAAGTTACAGCGTTGCTTAGAAAATTTAAATGAACGGATGTAACTTGGTGGTTTTAGAGACCAAATTCATGGGGCTTTTTATACTCCATCTCATGAACACTGGCACTTCATTTTGTTACTTGGTCCCTAAAGGTGATTCCACGCAGTGACCATGAAATCACCTTACAGGTCAGATTAACGAAACAACACTGATAGTGTTCATGAGATGGGGTCCCAAAAAGCCCAGGTTGAAAATTTGGTGCAAAAATACAGCAAAATGGCTGAGATATCAACATAAGTTCAAAACGCCATTGACACCCATTATACAGCACTTACAGTACCTTGATTCTTCAGTTCGAGGTTCAGTTTTGAAGAGTACAGACATGTCCTGCTCTGGAGAAGATGACAGCCAACAATCTCAGGTGGTAAGTATAGGGCAAGTGTGTGTGTGTGTGTGTGGGGTAGTGGGTTGCTCAGTGGGAGGGATGGAGGTGGGGGGGGGGGAGATGACGAGGGACCTTTTTTTTTAGTGAAAAAAAAAGACGTTGGGGGACTGTTTTCTTTTTTCACAGGTACAGGAGTATTTCAGGACACGGGGGGTGGGCTTCCCAGTGTCCCACCACATGGGGGGCATAACTGAGGACACTGGGAGTGAGATCCCCAGTATCCCACACTGTTGGGGAGTTGCAATGCCAGCGCGGGGACTGGGCACCCCGATATTGGCAAAAACATTTTAAATATAAATGAAATATATATACTGTGTCTGTATTAATGTTTTGGGACACTGGGGGTGGGCTCCCCAGTGTCCCACAGTCCAAGGGTGGGATGAGGACATAGCTGGGGACACTGGGAGTGGGCTCCCCAGTGTCCCACACTAGGGAAGGGGAACTGTATTGCTGACATGGGAATTTGGCACCCCGATGTCGGCAGAAACTTTATTTTTAATTGAAACATGCCCCAGCCCCCTTGGAGGCAATAAAAGTATAAAATATCCTTTTATTAGGCAAACACCAACAGATGTTTACCTACACGGGGGCTGAGGAATCCGATTCTGGGATTTGTTTTTAGTTAAAATGGACAGAATGGGTTTTGGCATATTTAGAGCCATTGTATTTTTTTTTACTGTAGTAGTGCCACAAATTTGCAGCTGGATGTCTTAGGCAAAAAGACATATGCCTCAGCATCATTGGGCCTTCGTGTTGCCAATTACCAGGCTCATATGATAAAGTATCAGAACACCCTCTGGAGGAAGGCCAAGCACCTCAAAGTTCTCACTGCTGGGGCTGATATGGGTAGACATTTGTTCCACATGGTCTGTGAGGTCTCAGACACTTCTGCCAGACTTGCAGCCTCGGGCATCTCTCCCGGGAGGTACTCTTGAGAGTGTCAGACTTTGCAAAAGATGTGCAAAAGTCCATTCGTAATGCCCCATTTCAAGTGCAGAAATTGTTTGGTCCTGAGGTACAAGAGACCCTGAGAGCTCTTCAGGCCTTAGGTATGACTCTGAAGTCTGTGTATTCCCTCTACCATCCCCACCCCAAGGGTATGAGGAGGGGTCCCTTTTGTCCAGCTGGTGTCATACAGTGCACAGCCACCAGACAGCAGGGGAGGAGTAAAGGAGCAGGAGCCTTGCCAGTCCCAAGTACAATCCCAGGTGCCCATTCACAAGCCCTACAGGTAATAGAGCTGGGGGAGCAGTCCCTACCAGCTCTGCCTGAATCCTTATACACCCCCAAACCACCTTTACCTCCGGGGGTGGTTGTAGGGAGTTCCCTCTCTCTCCACTTAACCTAATGGAAAGAGTTGACTACAGATGCATGGGTTCTGGAGATCATAGAAGGGAGTCATGCTCTGGAAATTCTGGACAACCCTCTGGATCATCCCCAACTTGTCAGTACATATCCTCCAGGGCATCTGCCCCTGTTGCTGGAGGAAGTACAGACTCTACTCCAGAAATGAGCAAAGAATCTGTGCCTCTAGAACAAAGGAACACAGGTTTTTACTCCTGGTACTTCCTTGTCCCAAAGTGGACAGGGGCCCTAAGGCCTACTCAGGATCTCGGGGATCTCAAATCCTTCATACAATACAAGAAGTTCAGAATGGTCACTTTGCAGGGTCTCCTCCCATTACTGCAAAAAGAGGATTGGATATGTTCCCACGAGATGAACCATTTCAAAATCTGGAAGTCTCACAGAAAACACTTGAGGTTCCTGTTCCAAGGGGAACATTACCAATTCAAAGTGCTACTCTTTGGCTTGTCTTGTGCACCAGGGGTCTTTACCAAATGCTTGCCAGTAGTGGCTGGAACCCGTTGCAGGGAAGGCCTGTATGTTTTCCCTTACCTGTACAATTGACTATTAAAAGCCCATTCCAGGGACTAGTTGCTACAGACTTTAGCTTGAACTCAGTCATTCAAACAAAAAGAAAAACGGGTTTAACCAGGATATGGTTGCCGACTGGTAAACTGCACATCTAACAAAAGAAAAATTGCAGCACACACCAGGGCAAGAAACGAAACCATCAAAGACACTTTATCGAAGTGCACCAAAAACACTCAATGTTTCACTTTACAGCTTCATCAGGAGTGTAAAAGGCACCCTCACTAGGCCACTTAAATAGTGACTTCTCTTAATGGTGCAGTAACAAGAAACCATCAGTGTAATGAGTGTGTACATGCTCGACAAAACTATATACGATATTTACACTATTTAAAAACTCCAAACATGAATATCAGCTAAATTCAGTACCAAAAATTATAATTATGTTTGTATTATCATGTTAAAATAAGATTTATACTATTAAGTTAAATTATGCTTACCGGATTAGCATAAGTGTTAGATACATAAATAATGGTAATGCAACCCGTAGTATATCATAGGAAGGGGGATAACTCATTCTGATCATTCAGACCTGGAAACATTGTTGCCTGTAATTTAAAAATCTCCCAAAATTATCTCTTCTAGCCAATAACAGTTCTATTTCACCCCTTCTAGGTCCTATGAGTACCTTTTCAATTCTCATAAATAAAATGTTGTTATTTAGGATTAGCTGCCCATCTGAACACCTGATCCGCTAACACATAATCCCTATTCCCATTCTTTCTGGCCATCATATGATCACCCATTCTTTCTTTCAACTTCCGTTTGGTTTTCCCCACATAGAATATGCCACACTGACATGTGCTAAATAAACTATGTGGGTACTATCACAATTAATAAATCTCTTAAATTGATGGTTTCCCCCTGTAGCCAGATTCACAAAACTGTGCCCTAACTATAGTACCATACAGTACCTGCATCGCCCGCACCTAAAATTACCACTGGGCAAAGGTGGGAGCCAAGTGGTATTACTCTGAGGATATATGGACTGTAGACTACGTATCACCCTGTCACAAATATTTGACGCCCTTCAATACACAAACCTAGGGAGCTGGGCAGTAACACCTGACAACTTTTTCTCTGTTTGGAGTACATGACAATTCTTCTGTGTGATGTTTCTAATCTCACCCACCTGAATGCTATTGGTTGTGATAAAGTTAAGAAGTGAAGGGGACCTATTACCATGCATATTTCAAACCCTAGATGTAAGGAGGTCCATCCTATTTATATTACAGACCCTATCTCTAGCTTGTTGTATAACCTGTGTACTGTAACCCCTACCTCTAAAACGATTTTCCATATCCATACAATTAGCTGCAAGCAATTCAGTGGTACTGCAATTTCTGCGGACACACAGGAATTGATTAATAGGTATGTAATATATGGATTTTAAAAATAATACCCCCAAAAAGCATACAAAAAAAAACCCTGTAATACCTTAGTCAGTGTCGTAATACTATACTTCCGGTCCCCGTAATACTATACTTCCGGTCCAATAATACTATACTTCCGGTCCTCGTAATACTATCGTTGGGATCACCAACTTTTCTAGTGTCAAAGCATAGTTTTTTTGTTTCTTTTCTTTTTATTCCTGAGAGAGAGCAGGACTCCACAGGAAGGGGGATGTGAATGAAGAGCGAGAACAAGCAGCGGAACCATCCACAAGGAATCCAGAGGTAAAACCTTGTCAGCATTTAGTATCCATATATTACAAAAATAACAGTTAGGTTCAAGTGAATCACTCGGCTGTAATTCCATCTCGAGGTTCTGGGGACATAGGAACCTCTCGAGCTTCACTCTCGAGGTTACCTATGTCCCCAGAACCTCTCGATGGAATTACAGCCTTGTAATTCACTCGAACCTATCTATTATTCTATTTATTGTTTATGGTGTGGAGGGGATGACAAGAGCTAGACAACAAAAAAGAACCCCGATCCATACTCTTCTGTACTTTATTTTTAGTGCATTTTTAGTAATACAACAAGGCACATATTACAGGCATATATGCATTCCAGCTACAGCAAAACTTCTTTAGTGAATCAATAGGAACAATGAAGTCAGTACAGGATTACCTGTGTATCTGTGTGCTGTTTGTAACCACCAACAGGGGGAAGAAAAACACAATGAATTACACTGAAAAAACACAAATGGAACCAGAATTGCAGTCAGTGCTGTATGGGAGTTTAAGGCATTATAACTTGAAATACTGAATTAATAAAACCTTGCTATATAAGCAACCTTTGTGTGCTCCTTGTATTTGAGGATAAGTAGATAAAACTGCATGTATATACGCACTCTAAAGAGGAAGCTACTGCAACCAGGCACATAGATATGACAACAGGGACATCAGAAAAAAAAAACACACATCAAATGCTGATTAACTTTCTCTTAGCTATTAAAAAAAATGGAGAATCACAGCTGGTATGTTACTCAGTTTTACCTTTTATAAACACTGAACATCACCTGCAATTAACTGCAAGAGTTGTGGTAAAAGAAACTGCAATGCTTGAGACCCTAGTGCCCGCACCGCAACTAGTAGAAGGAATACCCTAAGAAGGCGTACTCCGCTGTACTAAAGAGTGCGAAATCTATCATGTGGTGGGTGCCATCTTAAAGACACCTCACTCCAAAAGAAAAAAAAATCGACCTTAATGAGGCATCTTTGTAATTACAGGTATTAAACATTATTTTGTACAAAAGAGGAAGAGAGATGCCAATTTAGTTGGAGCGTTAGACTGCCTCGTCCACACCAGAGCCATCTATTGTACAACAGACCCTATCTTCTAAACACTATTATTATAAAAATAAGCATTTCTATAAACACATATTGGAGATAAGGAGACTGAGAACTGAAAAAACTCAGTCCATGTATTAATCCACATCATGAGAGTTCGGTCGAATGTCAAGCATCTCAACGGCAATGACAAACAAGTACAGTGTTAACACAAAACTGTGAAGCAATGAAAATGTTTATGTTCATGAGTCATTTTCTTCTCCTTTGACCTCAACAACAGAATTCAAGGGTACATTCTGAGTAGGGAGATTAGCAGCAAAGGCTTCTGCTGCCTTCAGATCAGTGAAGGTGTAATATTTATTTTTATAAGAAAACTGCAGTTTGGCAGGGAACACCATGCGATATATCATGCCCGCTGTTTTAAGCATCTTCATCACCCTCTCAAATGCCTTCCTTCAAAGTCTAGTGGTATACGAATAATCTAGGAAAAATAGGACTCTAGGCTCCCAACATGACTGGACCATGTTCTCTGGCACCCCAAAGGATCTGATGTCTAATGTGTGGAGATGCAGTGGTAAATAGCACAGTACGAGGTCCCTCTCCAGACCCAACCATGTGGTGCAAAGTGATCCAGTAGGCCTTTTGAATTGGGATTGCAAACCCCAGTCCAACTGCCTCAGGAAGCCATCTGTCCAAAAATGTAAGTAAGTCATCTTCTTCTTCTGACCCTCCAAAATGCCCAACAGGCAGATATTTAATGTCCTGGAGGCATTTTCCAACTGCTTTGAATGGGTTCAGACTGATGCCTGATCTTTCACCATTGTGGAGGCTGCAGCCAGGGTGCGTCCCACCATCTTATTAGCTTCTTCCACTGCTCCAGCCATTGCATCAGTCCGTTGTTCAACAGTGACAAGTCTCTCTGTTTATGTTTTTATCCAGTCTCTGGATGGTCTGAGTCAGTAGCGCAGTAGTGTTTTGCAAGGAGGCTAGGTTCACATGGTCTCTAACGTAGGCCACATCTTGCATCCTGGCTCCCTCCTTTGAAGGCTCTGCTCCCAGTTTGTCCTGTTTGCTTGCTCCTTGTGTGCACCCTATCTATCCCAAATTTCACACAAATGTCCAGCAATACTGTTCACTGACAAGGATGACGTTTCGATTATTGAAAGTAACCCCCCAAAAATAGAATTTCTGCAATTTAGTAAAGCTTGCAGCATGGAGCTCTTACAGAGCACGTCTTCCTCGCTCGACTACTGGCTCCGCCCCACTCCATACTCTTCTAATACAAACTAGTATCCACACACTTCTCCATGTTTTTAGAAACCTCAGTATCCCAGAAAGATATTTTTTAAAAGTTATAATTAACTGCAAATTTCAGATTTGAATTAGCACTCTCCGAAAAGGAAACAAACTGAAACAACTCCAACTGATCCCCACCACACCATACATATATCATCAATAAATTGCCTCTACAACATAATCCTGGATAGGAAAGGATTCATAACAACCTCATAAATCAACTTTTCCCAAAAACCAAGATAGAAGTAAGTATAGCTTGGTGCAAATGTGGCGCCCATTGCTATGCCACTTGTCTGAATGTAATAGTTACTTAAAAAGGTAAAAAAGTTGCTTTCCAATACAAATCCAGCCAGGTCAACCAAAAATTCAGTAGGTGGACAAGCTGATATTCCCCTCTGATTCAAAAAATAAACCAGAGCTTGCTTTCTTTTCTTGCTCTGATGTGTGCTGCGTTTTTTCTTTTGTTGTATTCCAAAATCAGTGTTGCACCCTGCCAGTGACTACAGTATGTAGGGGCAGTCCTGGACATGGCCCAGGGCTCAGCTTTTCTGCCACTGGACAGGGATGATCACCTGATTGCCCAAGCACAGTTAGTGCACAACAGTCGTTATGTCTCAGCAAGGATGTTTTTATGCCTTCTGGGACTTATGGCTGGGGCCATTGTCATGGTACCATGGGCCAGACTACACATGCGGATACCCCTATGGACCCTGAGATTCCAGTGGGATCCGCTCACGGATGATCTAGAACAGATGGTTTAAGTCATGTCCCCTGTACGCAAAGTGCTCAAGGGGTGAATGGAACCCAGCAATTTGCTCAGAGGGATTCTGTTCCTGATTCCCTCTCCTCTGCAGATCCTCGCCACGGATGCTTCGGTGATGGGCTCCAGAGCACTCTTAGGTCCTCACCAGACATAGATCAAGTGGATTCCAGTGGAGAGCACCTTGCACATAAATGTTCTGGAAATGCAGGCTGTTTTGTATGGGTTCCAGACCCACTTGTCCCCAGGTCCTCTGCTAATCTAGATGGACAATGTGAGTGTGATGCACTACATTGACAAACAAGGTAGGACTCATTCCTATCTGCTGTGGATGGAAACAGTGAGAGTTTGGTACTGGGCTCTGAAACTATCAGTAATACATGTTCCAGGTGTCCAACATGTCCTGGCAGACAGGTTAAGCAGGTCGCAGTCCAGGACGCATGAGTGTGAACTGCTGACTTGTGTGGTCGATGACCTGTTCAAAAGATGGGGTCATACACAGTTGGACCTTTTTGCATCCCCACACAATGCAAAACTGCCACGTTTTTGCTTGCTTGGTCTAGGGCTTGGAGTTTTCTGGTGAGACACGTTGACTCTCTCTTGGAAAGGGAGGTTTCTGTTTGCCTTCTCTCCCTTCCCTCTGATTCAAAGGGTACTACTCATGCTGCAGATGGAGGGGACAACTTGATACTTATTGCTCCCCTATGACCTCCACAGATCTGGTTCCCCTTTTTGCAGCAGCTGGCAGTAGAACCCCTAATACATCTGCTCCTGTGCAATGGTCTGCTGTCACAGGAACAGGGAACTCTGGTCCCTCCAGACTTAAAGTGTCTACATCTACATGCATGGCCCCTGAAGACATAGCCCTAGCTTGTTTTGGGGTTTCCAAAAAAAGTGGCGGGTGTTCTAGTGGCTACTAGAAAGCCTTCCACCTACTCTATGAAGTGGAATCAGTTTGCTTTATGACCTGCTTCTCACCACCTGGATATGTTCATCTGTCCAGTTAAACAGGTTCTAGAATAGCTGCTGTCCTTATCGGATTCAGGTGTGCAGTATTCCTCTATCACAGTGCACCTGGCTACTATATCAGCTTTCCATGTGCCTATAGAGAGCCGTACGGTTGTTCAGTTGGAAGTAGCCTGTACAATCTCGAGAAATATTTTACATCTAAAGCCTCCCATCCATAATCCAGTCCCGGCTTGGGACTGGAAATTTGTTTTGGAAAAGCTTACTATGGCTCCTTTTGAGCCTGCAATGAGTTGTGGTTTGTACTTTCTCTCTCAAAAAGTGTTATTTTTAGTTACAGTCACTTCTGCTTTAAGGATTTCAGACCTACAGGCTGTAATGTGTGAGCCTTCTCATTTGGTTTTTCACAAAGGCAGGGTGTCTTTGTGTACTAATCCTAAGTTCCTACCAAAGGTAGGATCTGAGTTTCATTTCATTTTTAATTTTATACTGGAAAGGCATGTGAGCAAAATGCCAGTTTTCACAAGCGTCTAGTTGGAGAAAAAACAACAACAGTGGGAATATACAGAGCATCAAGAAATACAGAAGTACAATAATACATAGATGGGAATATGTACAAGAAAACAGCAAACACATTGCGGAGGTGCACTTATACATGGGGGGTATATACACACAATTATAGAGAATAAACTTTTATAGTAGTACACTTCATCAGTGGGGGTGTTGAATCCAGTTGAGGAGTACAGTTTTTATACATAGAGAACACTAGAATACCAATGTGCAAACAGTAGAATAATGAAAGTGCATGGAACAAGTAGGACAGATATTAGAACCAAGTACAACAGCACAAATACTGAGTAAATGCTCAACTGGCTATATATGAGCAGCCAGAGATACAAATATAAAGGGGAGATGAGGAAATAGTGAGGCAGGTGGGGGAGAGTTATTCAGGGAGGGACAATACCTTGCTGCACATAAGTGCAGAAATAGTTGCACCAGACTAAAGGGGTGAGATGAGCGAAGGGAAGGCGATAAGAGAGTGGGGGGGGGAGTGATAGGTTATAAGAGAGTGGGAAGAGTGGCAATTCAGAAACAGTTGCAAAGGGGTTTGTTGAGTAAGTGCTTTTTCAAGTTGATTTTAAAGGAGATGGTGGAAGGGCATACCACGAGGTTGGGCGGTAAGGTGTTAAAAGAGTTTGGGGTCCTTGAAAGAGAGTGATCTCTGTCCTAGGGAGGTTTTACAAAAAGGATCCTTAAAGAGGATGGAGGAAGCACTCCTGGTGAGGTGGGCCGGATCTGATCTTGGGAAGAGGGATGTGACACTGGGTGGAAGGTGGTTGTTAAGAATTTTATGCATAAACGTATCTTCCAGGTGAACATGTCTTCAAAGGAAAGCCATTTTAGGGATTCACTGAGACTGCAACTGTGTGTGTGATGGGGTGGCTGGAGATGAATCTGAGAACGTTGTTATATACCACTTTAAGCTTGGTGAAATAGGTGGAGTTTAGTGCTGGCGAAAAAATGAGAGACCCATAGTCAAATAGGGCGAGGAGTAGTCTAGATGCTAGTCGGGTTCTAGTCTTGGGGATGAGGAATCGATGGATCCTGTAAAGGAGCCCAAGTCTATGATAAATTTTGTTGATTAGCTGGGTTGTGTGTGGTCTGAAGGAGAGGTGCTCATCGAGGGTCAGGGTGTTTAAATTCACGGACTCACTCAATGCGATGCCATTGTTGTCCAGGAGGGAGAAATCAAAGTTTGAGGGTTTACGGGTGCCCGAGAAAATCATGCATTTTGTTTTTTTAGAATTTAATACCATTCCTCGGGAAGAGAACCAGGGGTGGAGACTAGAGAAATCCTTCTACAGTTTGGATAGAAGGGTGGTGGGGTTGCCATCGTTACAGTGGAGGGTATCATCATCCGTGCAGAGGATGATTTTGGTGTGGGAACATACTGAGGGGATATTGTTAATGAATAAAGAGACTAGGAGGGGTCCCAGGATTGATCCCTGTGGAACCCCCATATTTGATAAGGCAGTTTGGGGAGGATTGGCCTTCAATAACAGTTTTGTGAAATCTGGTGTGGAGGTATTCCCGATCTAGCTTACCATGTTTACGGAGAAGATCATGTAGGAGAGGGTCTCTAGGAGCAGGTTGTGGTCAACTAAGTCAAAGGCCTTGGTTAAGTCCACAAAAACGGAGCTGGTGTAAAGTCCAGCATCCATAGCCTTGAAGATGTCATTGTTGAACCTCACAAGGGCAGTTTCGGTGTTGTGCTTATCCCTGAAGTCATGCTGAGCCTCTGCTAGGATTTTATATTTATTTAGGTGTTCAGAGATTTGATCGTGGACAATTTTCTCCAAGATCTTGGATGGGGGGGGGTAGGAGGGAGATGGGTCTGTAGTTTCCGATTTCCTGTTTGGAACCACCCCTGTGTAGTGGCCTGATGGATGCGATTTTCCAAGACATCGGGAAGGTGCCTGAAAAAAGCGTGAAATTCGGGATGTTGGTGAGGGGGATAGCGATGTCCTTAATAACTAATTTGAGAATGCGGTAGTCTAGGCCGTCATTGCCAATGCTGAGTTTAGGGTTATTCATGTTAATAATTTGACCGTGTTAGAGGGAGAGAGAGCTTTCAAGTAGAAAGTGGGGACTGTCATTAACAGTGGGGGAAGGGTTGGGGGCTGGGCTGGAAGGATTGAGGAAAGAGGGGTCTTGTATTTTTCAAGATCACCGAAAAAGGAGTTCAACATGGTCACCATGCATTTTGGGTTGTTAGATGATTTACCATCCGATGGGGGGGGTTATCTGCTCAGACTTCCTGTCTTTGCCAAGTAGGGAGTTAAGCATATCCCAAAGTTGTTTGGAGTTGGTTTTGTTGTAGAGTTGGATATTCCTGAGGTGGTTCACCTTGTCGGTTCGGACAGCTGACTTGCATCTATTGCGGAGGGTTTTATTCTCATGGAGGAGTTATGGGTGAGTTTGATTTCTTATACTTGAACTGGGCCTTGTCTCTATTACACATGAGATGTGGGAGCTCGGGAGTGACCAATTCATTGGGGTTTCCATGCACGTGAATCTTTTTGTTGGGGATGAGGGCATCACAGATGGAGTTGAACATGTCAGGGAAAAGTTTGATGGTGGAGTCTATGTCCTTTATTTCAGTGGTGAAGGACCAGTCCACGGATTTGAAAGCACAAGAGAGTTCCTCCACATTAGCCTTTTTTAATTGCCTGATGAGGATGTAATTAGGGGGCGATTTGGGGGCTCTGGCTGACCGTTGACAGAAAGCCGCACACTGGTCACTGATGGAGCCAGGGAGAATTCCAGAGGCCACTATTCTGGATGGGTTAGAAATGACTATCCAGTCAATGGTGGTGGTGCTGTTTGTAGTTTGTTCTGGTGGGAGAGGTAATGATTTGGTGCAACCCATAGCTGGCAAGCAGGTCTTTCGCGCCATCTGACTGGCTGCTATCCCAGCTAAAGTTGAACTCGCCTAGTATTATCCATTCCCTGTTTTCAGGAAAGGATGATTTAAATGAGAGAAAGGATTCAAGATGTCCTATGGGGATCCCTGGGGTAGGAAGACTGAGGAGAGAGACAGATAGAATTTTGTTTTTACCAATGAGGAGGTTGATGGACAGTGATTCGAGCATGGCGATTTCCGCTTTCAAGGGGAGTTCTGTGAAAGGGAGCCTTTTAGAAATATAGAAAAGGCAGCCAACTCCTCTCTTTTTAGGCCTGTCTTTTCTTATCAGTGAGTAGCCTTGGAGTGACAATTCCTAGGAGGAGATTTTTTGGGATAGCCAGGTCTCGGAGAGGGTGATGATGTCGAAATGGCTTAGTTCGACCCAGGCTTCAAAAGAGTTTTTTTTGGCAAGCAAACTCTGAATGTTAAGGTGGGAAATGCTAATATAATTCTTATCCTGGTCCATGGGGTGGGAATGGGGGATAGGGCCAGGGTTTGGGTGGACGGAACCAGACAAGAGGAGGAGGAGAAGGAGAAGGATTAAGTGAGATTGCCTCCAATTTACACTGGACCGTTTGCCTGTGCAGGTAACCATGCATTTGAGTTTACTTTAAATCAAACCATCCATCTGCCAGTGTATTATCCAGAGCATGCCAATTCAGGGGAAGCATTGCTCCATACTCTAGATGTGTATAGAATATTCAGGTACTATATACACAGCACGAAGGACTGCAGAAAGTCCTTGCAGCTTTTTGTTTCGTTTGGCCCCTAAACAGTGCTTGTCCAAATAGAAACATAGAAACATAGAAGTTGACGGCAGATAAGGACCGCAAGGCCCATCCAGTCTGCCCATTTCTTTTTCTACCTTATAAATGTGCCATCGGCCTTTGCTATGTCAGTGACCTATCTATTCATAGTCATTTGTATTGCTCCCTTATGCCTATCCCATGCCTGTTTGAAGCCCTGCACTGTATTCATAGCCACTACTTCTTGTGGTAAGCCATTCCATGCATCTACCACCCTTTCTGTGAAAAAGAATTTCTCACATTCCCCTTAATCGGCCTCCCTCTAATCATGCTGTGTCCTCTTGTCCTGCTATTTTTCTTATATTTAAACATGTTAGACTCTTTCACCTTGTTTATGCCCTTAAGGTGTTTAAATGTCTCGATCATATCACCTCTCTCCCTCCTTTGCTCAAGGGTATACATATTGAGCTCCGTTAATCTGTCCTCATATGTCTTCTGATGCAGTCCTGCACCATTTGGTTTGCCCTTCTCTGGACTGCCTCAATTTGGTTAATGTCCTTGTGAAGGTGTGGCCTCAATACTGCACGCAGTACTCAGATGGGGCCTAACCAATGTCTTGTACAGAGGGATTATTACCTCCTCTACGACTTGTGATACCCTACTAATACACCCTAACACCCCCTAGCCTTACCTACTGCTTTAGAGGTCTGCTTGGATGATTTCAGGTCATCAGTGATGATGATGCCCAAGTCTCTTTCTTCCTTTGTGACTGCTAGCAACTCCCCTCCCAGCCTATAGGTGGCTTCAGGGTTTCTCTTCCCTATGTGCATGATTTTGCACTTCTTTGCATTAAATCCCAGTTGCCACTCTTCTGACCATTCTGCTAGTTTATCCAGATCTCTTCTCATTCTGCCCACCCCATCTGGATCATCTACTCTGTTGCAGATCTTGGTGTCATCTGCAAACAGACAAGCCTTACCCTCTAGTCCATCTGCTAGGTCACTAATGAAGATGTTGAATAGGACTGGCCCCAGGACTGATCCCTGAGGTACCCCACTTGTGACTTGCATCTCTTCTGACTGTATACCATTTACCACCACTCTCTGTTTTCTGCCAGTCAACCAGTTTGCCACCCAGTTGACCAACTTCTGACACCCGAGCCTACCTAGCTTATTTATCAATCTTCTATGTGGAACAGTGTCAAAAGCTTTGCTGAAGTCAAGGTAGGCGACATCAACTGCTCCCTTGGTCCACCACTCTGGTTACCCAGTCAAAGAAATCTATGAGATTAGTTTGACAGGACCTTCCTTTGTAAACCCATGCTGTCTTGGATCCTGTGCCCTATGGATTCCAGGTGTTGCACTATCCTTTCCTTAAAGTGCTTCCATAATCTTGCCCACTACTGAGGTAAGACTGACGGTCTGTAGTTCCCGCCTCCTCCTGCTACCACTCTTGTGGAGTGGGATCACATGAGCCCTTCTCCAGTCTTCTGGGACCTCTCCTGTGCTCAGAGACTCACTAAACAATTCTGCTAATGGCTCTGCTAGTTCCTCCTTAGCTCCTTAAGTACCCTGGGATGTATGCCATCAGGTCCCATTGCCTTATCCACCCTGAGCTTAGCAAGCTCTTGTAGGACCCTTTCTTTTGTGAAGGAGTAGTGCTCACCTCCCTCCCCTGTGTCCATGATGCTGAGCTGTGGGCCTGCCCTACCTTCTCTTCAGTGAATACTGAGCAAAAGTATCTATTTAGGATAGATGCCTTTACAGGTCCTCCTCCTCACATGCTCCCTTTTCTCCATTAAGCTTAGCAATACCCCCTCTGGACTTTCTCCTTTCACTAATGTATCTATAGAAAGTCTTGTCACCTTCTTTTACTGTTTGTGCTAGTGTTTCCTCAGTTTGGGACTTTGCCTGCCTTCCTTACTTACCTGCTTCCCTTAGGGCAGTTTGGTATGCCCCTATCTTCATCCGCTGTGTTCCCTTATATTTTCTGAAGGCCAGCCTTTTGCTCTGACCTTTTCTGCTACTGTATTTGAGAACCAAAGTGGTTTCCTTCTTTTTTGCACTTCCTTTTCTGTCTAACACAATGGGATGTTGCTTCAAGTATTGTATCCTTAATGCTTGCCCACTTTGCCTGTACCTCCTCACCTGTGTTTCTTTTTGCCAGGGCTAGCTTAACTCTGTTGGCCATCTTATCAAAGTCAGCTCCTCTGAAGTCCCATATTTTGCCTTGGAATGGGATGATTTAGATGTAGTAGCCAAATTGAACCATACCATGTGATGGTCACTGGCCCCAGGTGACCTTCTACCTGGAGATCTGTGATCCCTTCTTTGTTAGTCAGTACTAGATCTAGGATAGCCCTGTCTCTTGTGGGTTGCTGTACCAGTTGTTTGAGGCCTCCCTGCAGGGAATCCACTATGAGTCTAGTTCTGGCAGATGTTCCTGCTGGTATTGACCAATCTGTATCTGGCATGTTGAAGTCTCCCATTATCAGAACCTCCCTTTAGCTGTCATGTTTTGTATATCTTCTAACAGTAATGTGTCTATGTCCTCCCTCTGGTCTGGGGCCTGTAGACAACCCCAGTTCTTATGGCTGTCCCATTTCCTGTTTCAGGGTGACCCACAGTTCTTCTGGCTCCTTATGTATTCTGAATTTCTGTGGCTTTGATATTTTCATTAACATACAGGGCCACTCCTCCCCCTTTTGCACCTCGGTCTCTTCTGCAATACATAGCCAGGCACTGAAGTCTCCTCCTGTGGTTACTGGTAAACCACGTCTCACTAATTGCTACTATGTCCAGTTTAGCCTCTGACATTATTGCCTGCAGGTCTGGGATCTTATTTCCCAGGCTGTGAGCATTGTGTACATGATTTTCCATTGGCCAGATTTTGGTGTGTTAGTTGTTGGGTGAGGTTTGGCATTACCCCTGTGCATCGTATGGGGAGACAAACCTTTTTTCTTACCTGGTGATGCAAATGAACGGCAAACACACTGAATTCCAGTTTGACCACTAGCTGAGGGGGGAGGGGTGTTCTTCCCATTCAACGTATGGGGTGCTGCACCCCTCTCCCTAAATGGCTAGTAAACTGTATTACTTTTTGTTACAGGAAGTGCAGTAAGGAACTTCCTGGTGTCGGTCATGGTCATTCCACTGGAGGCATGGCCACCTCTGTTGCTTGTTTTAAAAATGTCTCTAGTGCAGACAACTGTGCAGCTGCTACCTGGAGTACTGTCGACACCTTCACTGAAGACTACAGTCGGGACATTGTCTTTCGTAGATAGGCTGGCTTTGGCCTGGCTGTACTACAGGGCTTCCTTTCATAATCTTACAGGCTCCAGCCATCCAGACTGTATCACTATCAGTACAGCTTGGTACTCATTCCATAGGTGTGGTCTGATGAAAGAGATATCCTCAAAGAAGATAGGACAGTTACATACTTATCATAACAGTAGATCTTCGACAGAACATCTTTCATCAGGCCATGCCGTCCCAGTCTCCTTCCCCTTATCAGTCTGAAACACTGGGTTTTGCTGCTCCTATTTCCAGTCTTTCATCTTTCTTGTCCTCTGCTTAACCTAGGTCACAGCATGCCGGATTCTCTCTTGGTTCCCTACAGAGAGGTCCTCCGAGTATGATCTCCTGTGGGGAACTGAGGTGAGGAGGGGCTGCCCACGCTTATGTGGGCACTGACATCCAGTGTCATCATCGGCAGCCCCTGGCTGACTGCTTGCAAAGATTCTGTGTGGTCCTAGTGCCTAGAGGCTACACGTTCCAAAGGTATGGTCAAATGAAAGAGAGTCTCTTGAAGAACTACTATTACGGTAAGTATGTTACTGCTCTCTCGTACAGCATTTCCTAGCTGCAGTCTGTCTGGGCGATGTGTATCTCCCCACTCTGCAGACCCTTTTTGGATTAGAAGAGCTCCCTTGGTAGTGAGCTCTTAAAGAAATCCAAAACACTCCCTAGCTGGGTGTTACACATTCCCCCATTCCTTTGCCCCTATTTTCGGTCCAGTGGAGCTACCGCAACAGTGTGTTTGATTTTTATCCCAGTTGTATTCTACCACTGGGTGCCTGTATTTTACCGCTGGGTGCCTTTTACCTAGCTATTTAATTATTTCCCCAGTCCTGTTAGTGTGCCGTGAGTGTTACTCAAATTTAATTTGCTGCGTTACTGCTCAACCCATTTCAAGTGTAGCCTTCTTCCTTTACCCTACCAGTGGAACTAGGGTGCTGTCTGGAGCCCAGCTGGACTGTATAATGCCTGCTCCTGTTCCTGTGCTTTTGCTGTGTCCCAACTGGCATACACCTAAACTCCTCACCACAGGTGCCCCTGTGCAGCCTCAGTCCTTTCCCATTATTTTTGTCCCAGGGTAGGGGAACCAATTTCATCCCTCCCCCAAGCTTTGTGGAGCACTGACTTCCCTACTCTAACTCCTGACCCTCTTCATTGGGCACTGTTCTGTAAGCTGTTAGCATCCTGGGATGTCTGCTTCAACCAGGTAGATGCCAAATCTACTTTTGTCAGGACTGTTGCCCACCCAAGGCACTACAGCAAGTGGCTCTGGTGAATCCACAAACACAGACATTTGGTACTTCTCCTGCTACTCATCTCAGATTCTGTCCACCCCCACCCAGGACACTTGTACATTGTCAAAAATCAACATAAAATATCAGCCCTGAGTCTAGTGCACCTGAACATCCTGAACGTCCCAGCCAAATTTGATCAGTTTCAAGCGTGGGTTTCAGCCTTTACGTTTGACATTATTGTCCTTTCTGAGACTTGGCTATCCAGAAAAATCCTTGATGGTGAAATACAATTAAATGGCTACTGTATTAGAACTAATAAACAGAGGTGGCTGTCTTCTTTATATCTCAGAACACCTCAGAGCTGCTAAGACCCCCATCCAACTACCGCCAGGCTCATGCAAGATCATCTCTCATGATATTTTGTTTGTTCAGGACAAAACACTCACAGTTTCCACCATATACATCCCTCCCAACCACAGTGAAGAGGGCCTGACTGCGATGTCTGACCTTGCCCATTCTCTGCCTATAAGCAAGGAATGGCTACTCCTTAATGACTTCAGTGTGAACTGGCTCACATGCCAAGCTGACAAAGCCAAAGACCTGTTTGTGAACCTTGGTCTTAGTCATCTCATCACTGACCCATGACAGTAAACTACAAATCTGGGTATAACTGGCTGGGCAGCAGGACACAGAGGGTGGTGGTAAATGGCTGTCACGCCACAGAGGGAAGAGTGACCAGTGGGGTACCACAGGGATCAGTGCTGGGACCAGTACTATTCAATATCTTCATCAGTGACATTGCGCAGGACCTAGAAGGCAGAATTTCACTGTTCGCTGATGACACAAAGCTCTGTAACAGAGTAGACACACCAGAGGTGTAGACAGAATGAGAGGGACCTGCAGAAACTTGAAGAATGGTCAGGGGTTTGGCAGTTGAAATTCAATGCAAGGAAGTGCAAGATAATGCATATGGGGCACAAAAACCCTGGCACAATATATCAGTTGGGGGTGAGGATATAGCATGCACCAAGCAGGAAAGGGATCTTGAGTTATCATCTCTGATGACCTCAAGGCAGGAAACAGTGTGACAAGGCAGCAGGTAAAGCAAATAGGATGCTGGGATGCATAGGCAGGGGCATCACCAGCAGGAAAGGGAGGTCATAATTCCACTATACAAGACACTAGTGAGGCCGCACCTGGAGTACACTGTGCAGTTCTGGAGACCTTACCTAGTAAGGACATAGACAGGGTAGAGAAAGTTCAGAGGAGGGCAACAAAGTGGTGCATGGATTGCATCACAAGTCCTATGAGGACAGGTTGAAGGCACTGAACATGTACTCCTGGAGGAGAGGAGGAGAGGGATATGATAGAGACATACAAGTATCTTACAGGGAGGAACAGGGTGCAGGAATGCACTATTTTAAGTGAAAAAGATGTTCCAGGACTAGGGGCATGGGATGAAGTTGGAGGGAGGACGATTCAGAGGAAGCGTGAGGAAGAATTTCTTCACAGAGCGGGTGGTGGACAAGTGGAACACCCTGCCAGAGGAAGTGGTGGGGGCTGAAACAATCACGGGATTTAAGAATGCATGGGATAGACATAAAGGAATTCTGGAGGTCAGGGGTAAGGGGCAACAGACTTCCTGGAAAACATAAACTGAACTTACAAACTTAAATGGGCAGACTGGGTGGGCCATAGGCCCTTATCTGCCGACACTGTCTGTGTATCTATGTAACTCCACCCTAGACTGGATAGCAGTCTCCAATCACTCTAATGACAGCAGCTCTGGAGTACTTACAGACTCTGTAAGTGACCACTGCTCAGTCTTCTGCGACTTATCCGCCAGGCTCTGCTGTGTCCCCCAATTTATTTCCATTCCAGGTGGCTCAAGGATTTAAACCCAGAGGCCATTATCTCTGCTCGGTCCTCCACTGACTGGTCCTTCCTTGATAATATAGTGGACATTGACCCAGCCTATGAGGGATTGTGTGAGACCATTACTAGAATTTGTGATAGCCTTTGTCTCACAAAGTGATTCAGAATTCATGACAACAAGCAGGAATGGGCCTGCAGGGATCTCCTTAGGCTCTTCAAAACTAGGAAAACATGCTGGGCCCATTATAAAAAACAAAAACGACCCAGCCTGGCTGTAGGAATGCAAAACTGTATGAAACAGCTGCAAATCCGCAGTTTGCAAAGCTAAAATTAGCCACATTAAACAAGGTCAAATCACTCATCTTGGTAATCCTAAAAAATTATGGAGTGCATCAACAACATCATAGGTAAATCAAAGGGCTCCCGATCCTGGGCCATTGAGAGTTAGGATGGGGGTCACCTGTGACCCCAAGGCTATTGCCTCCCTGTTTAATGATTTCTTCAGAGACCTAGACAAATACTGAAATCTTTCTCA
The DNA here is from genome assembly GCA_016271365.2 of Neoceratodus forsteri. Lineage (NCBI taxonomy): Eukaryota > Metazoa > Chordata > Ceratodontiformes > Ceratodontidae > Neoceratodus > Neoceratodus forsteri. The sequence continues at coordinate 731,753,489 of CM028137.1, forward strand.
AAGCTCCTTCCCTGCACAAACCTCTTCTGTTTCGTCACCTAGAGCCTCCCCACCCAGATTTGACTTCAAACACTTTTCCATGGGACTGGTAGCCAAATACCCAAGATTCTCTAATTCTAAAATAGTCTCTGGTCCAAATGGGCTTGACTACCACCTCATTAAATTGGATAGCAAGGCACTGGCATATCCCATCTCCCGTATCTTTAGCTTCTCATTTTGTACAGGCTCCTGCCCTAAATTCTGGAAGAAGGCTACTAGTATCCCCATCCAGAAATCTGAGCCCAAGCACCTCACCTCCAGCTACCGTCCCATCTCTCTCCTTGCCATCCTCTTGAAAATTTTGGAAAGGATTGTCTTTGACTAGGTATCTGCCTACATTCAGTAATATGGTTTGCTGACCAATGCCCAGCATGGATTCTGCCCAGTGCACAACACTGAATCTGCCCTGGTGAAATTCATTGACTATGTGTCCCAAGCCTTAGATTCAGGGAATCTGGTTGCCGCAGTATTTGTGGACCTCACCAAGGCCTTTGTTCTCATGGACCATGAGCTTGTGCTTTGTGCTCTTGCCTCCCTTATCTTTCAATGCCACAGTCTGGTTCAGTATCTAGCTGTCTGGCTGGGTGCACAGGGCCACAGTTGACAACATCCACTCAGTCTTTCGTCCCATCAACTGTGGGGTCCCACAAGGCTGTATCCTTGGTTCCCTACTTTTCATGCTATTCATAAACCTGCTCCCAAATGCTTGCACATCCATTGACACCTTACTATATGTGGATGATGCCATCATCTTCAGCTCAGGAAGGGACCTGGCATCCTTGTCCTCCTTCAGACCTGGTTTTTGAACAACAAAATGGTCCTCAACACCAAAAAAACAAAATCCATGGTTTTCTCAGGAATACACAAGAAAGCTGCATGCTGTCCCTTTGCCATTCATGATTTTAGAAGGCAGTTGTTGAGCTCATCATTCAGTTTAAGTACCTAGGCATTGTCCTTCACAGCACCCTCTCTTTTGACATCCATGTCAACACCCTCATAAAAACAGTACACCAGAGGCTTGGAGCGCTGCACAGGGCCAAAAGGTTCCTGATCGTAGAAACAAAGAATTTACTTGCCTAAAGTCTGTTGTTCCCTATTCTTGACTATGGTTCCTTTTAGTATTCTTCTGGTCCTTCTGGGGGCCTCACCAAGGTACGCACTTTTTTTTGTAACTTCAAGTTTATTGATAACCCAAGGTACAGTACAGCCAAAGGTAGTTTGCTGCAGCTGTAACAACTGGCTTTTGGACTCACCTTGGCTGTTGTGAGCCCCTGGCTCCTCTGCACACACTCTGCAAGGGGCCAGCCTAGGTTCTTGAAGGCTACACGTGGTACTGGAACAGTAAATGTGCTCGGTGCCTCCACCTGGGGTAGTGATATGGAATACCTGAAAATAAATTGCAGGTTAATACCCCCCCTGGAAAATGAAGTAGTTACCCCCACTGTACCTTCCCCACACAACAGCAATTCCCACTTTTTGCAGTGAGTCAGTGTACAAGGGTATAGCATTAGCAATTGACAGTTTTATTTTGGGGAAGGGAAAACATGAGAAAAATAGCATAATAGCTTTAACACGTGCAACACTTTTTCCACACCAAATCCCACCTCCCACCCATGGGTGCACCCGGTTTCACAAATGGCAGCTGCCCAAAAGTCTATAAAGTCCCTTGGATGAGTACCACTCTCCCGATGCAGGAGACACTTGGGGAAATTGCGTTGGAGCCCAATAACTTTAAACAGATGCAAAACCTTTGAACTTTTTCTTGCACACACTTTTGGTCTTGGCACAGTCCTGCCCAGGAATTTACCCCTTTTGTTTTCCCTGGCTAGACCACAAGATGAAAAGACTTCCCCAATGCTGCAGCCCGGGGTACTTACAGTTCTGAAGATTCACAGGGGCGTGCAGAAATTTGTTGTTACAGTACCATGCTGTTGAAGTAGTTGGTGGTGCGCCACAGCCGTAGATAACTGAAGAAATGGTGAAGATGATGGTCTTCGCCTGCAAGGCCTTTCCAATCTTCGCCCCAGCGGGGGCCTTTGTAGACGGTCTTCACCTGGCAGGCCTCTCCACATCCCCTTTCCCAATGACTCTTTTCTTGTCAGGGTACAACGTCTCACCCCAAGCTGAGGGAACACACTTGCAGTCACACTTCCTTAGCTAGCAGACACTGTGGATTTTAGGTAGCGACTTCTACAGTCTCTGAAGTCCAGTTGTAGTTTTCAATTACACTTTCTGTACTGCAGAACAGTCCAATTCCTTCTCGACAAGCTTCAAGAAACTCACACTTTAAACTGCAGGATCTTCCTTCCATACCTCTCAACCTTCTATCACTGAAATGAGGGACATGAACATTTTTGGACACTCAAAATGAGGGACAATGAGGGACACGGACCCTCAGAATGAGGGAAACATCCTTTAACAGGGAGACACAAGCTCAGAACCCTGAGGAAATCATTGTGTTTACTTGTATAACGTTTATTTTTGATTTAACATCTTAGAATATTATGAATTTCTGCTTTAAAGTCTGAATGTACATCTCATTCTCTGTGTGGGCAGCACCTGTTCCACGAAGGACAAATGAGAGACAGAGCACCTCCAGAAGGAGGGAAGTAATACTCCCTCTGTATAACTGCTTGAGTGAGCCCTTTCCTCGAGTACTACGTGCAGTTTTGGAGGCCACACTTAAAGAGGGACATAGAACTCCTGGAGAGGGTCCAGAAGAGGGCAACCAAAATGATCTGGGGCTTGGGGGACAGGACCTATGGGGAGAGGCTCAAAGAGCTAAATATGTACACATTGGAAGAGAGAAGGGACTGGGGGACATGATAGAGGTCTTCAGGTACATGAAGGGGTAAATAGGGGAGGAGCAATCAGGGTCCTCTGAAGGAAGGGGGCGCAACTAGAGGGCATGGGTGGAAGCTGGAGGGGGGGGAGATCCAAGGGAGAAAGGAGGAGGTGCTACTTCACTGAGAGGGTGGTGGAGCCATGGAATGCACTGCCCAGGGGGCTGGTGGAGGCAGAGATGGTGGAGGGGTTCAAGAGGGGGGTGGGACAGGTACAGGGGAAGGATTCTGGAAGCAAAGTCCTGTGCAGCAAGAATATCCAGGACTGGGAAGGGAGAAACCAGAGAGGGCGAGGGGGGCAGCAAGGTCAGCTCCCAGGGTGGGGGCTGACCAAACGAGCAGACACGAAAGACCATTAGGCCTATTTTGCTGCCATTTTAGTATGTTAGCATTTTTAAAGGGTAAAATGAGGAATGTCCCTCGTAGTCAGGGACAGTTGAAAGGTATATTTCCTTCCCCAGTCACATGTTCCAATCTCACTGGCTCACTCTCTGGAGCAAACTTTCATTTCACTGCAGCACCTCCCTCGGCCACAGGTTCAGTTCTCACAGGCTCTCTCTCTAGAGGAAATTTCACATCACTGCAGCACCTCCATCAGCCACAGGTTCAAATCTCTTGGGCTCTCTCTCTGGAGCAATATTCACATCACTGCAACTCCTCTGTTAGCCACAGGTTCAGATCTCTCGGGCTTTCTCTCTGAAGCATAATTCCTTCTTTCACAGCCGAAGTTTCCATTTTGAGCAGTGGCTCCCAACAGCTTTGAAGCAAATTCACAAAGGCTTAGCGCAGCTTGTCCCATACTGTGGCCAATTAGACTGAGGAACAAACACACAGTTCTTAAAGAGATTCACTAAGGTAAATGAACGTAGATGTGTACCACATAGTTCGGTGCCTTACCTCCATGAATAAGCTTGATCCATAGTTGCCATAAAAATATCCAACTTTTATTAGTAAAATCCGCTAGTATAAGTGATCGACACAGTAGATTTCCTGGTGTGTAACTCCACCCTCATCTTCCTATTACTCAGCCAACTCTTTGGCGTGATCACAGTATTGTGGAAGTGGTAATTTAGAGTACTCTTATATTACAGTGATAATCGCGGTGATTAGCGAGGGCAATGGGCGACTACCAAGGATCTTGTTAGTAGCAGTGCCTCATTGATCACCACATGATCACTGTAATATATAAAATTGTGTTAAGACCTCCACAAATTATTATGTAGCACGTCCCCGTGCTCTCCCTGTGATCACATCATAAAGTTGGCTGAGTGTGGGGCAGATCGAGGGCAGAGTTACACACTGGGAAGTGCCTGTGTCCCAGTCAAAGCAATTTTATGAGCGATTTTGCTAGTAAACAGTTGGATATTTTTATGGCAACTATGGATCAGAAGCAGTTCGTGGAGGTGAGGCACCAAACTGTGTGGTGCATAGGGCTAACTTGGTGAGTCTCTTTAAGGGCTAGCGAGCCCACAGCATTCTCTCTTCGTTCTTACTGACTGAGCAAACAGCCCCCCAGCCAAAGACCCCTTCTAGCAGGCAAGCTGTCCTATTTATTAGCTCTTCGGCTGCTACTTCCCTGCAGAACCCTGAACCTCTCAAAGTCACTCGCTATCGCACACAGTGCTCTCACCACTGAGGTTGCAGTCACTTGCAGCTCTCTCACAGCTGTATTTTTCTCTCTCCTCCACAGCCCACACACAGCTGCAGGTTTCTGGCTCTGCAGTCCTCTCACAACTGCAGGTTACTGGGCTCCACAGCTCTCTCACAACTGCAGGTTGCTAGGCTCCGCAGCTCTTTCACAGCTGCAGATTCCCACAGGGATTCCCCCACCAATATTCTTCCAAGGGATGGGAAGGCAAACCAAAGACCCTGGGGGAAAGGTATCTGAAACCCCCCCAGCAGGCCCTTCAGACGTAGAGGCACATGCTTTGCAAACGGGTGGAGCCCCCTCCCTCTGGAGGGACTTCCACTGAACTCTCCCATCACAAAAAGTCTCTAAGGTTTTGGGAGCTCTCCAGATCCTGATTGGCTGAATCACTTATCCCTTTGAAAAATGAATATGCATTAGCCTCCTTCGATGCCCCATTGGATCTGTAAAAGGGTGCCCCAAATTGTCCCGGTTTTCACTCCCAAAAGTCCATTTGACAGTCCCATAAATACCTAGCACCCTTCTGCCTTCTGATTGGCTGTAGCTGGGGTTAAGGGTAAACAAAAATGGCAGCATCTCACACAGTCCCAGTTTCAAATGTATGTTGCAGACACATTAATCAGATTTTATACTTAGTTTCCCCAGTATTCAATAGTAGCCTTTCTGCTCTCTTACTCCATTACCAAGTTTTACATTTTAATTCTACTGGCAGCCTGTCGTTACTGCTGAAACACTGTCCCCCTAATGCATCAAGCTGGCTCATTCATATTCATGAGCCCTCATGAATGATTCAGGACTATTTCAAGCGCTCATTGCCGCTCTCTGACTAAATACCTTTGGGGCTTCTACGGCGCCTTCTCCGTGTGTCCGGACCCCCTTTGGCAGAGTACAGGGGTCAGGAGCACCGAAGAGGCTTTACTTTGGCTGCTACTGTGGCATTAAGACAAATGTGCAGACCACTGCCCCGCACATAAGTGGGGCTCCAGAATGGCGACTCTGCAGCTCAGCTCCTCCGATCCCGCTTTACAGAAAGAAACATGCAGGACCAGAAGGAGACTCGTGGACACATTAGGACTTTGGGCATAGCAGTGGTGCAGATGGTGGGGGAATGGGAGCTGCCATACCGGTAAGCCCAACAAAGTTGGGGGGCTTACACAGCGTTTATACAACCACATGGAACCAATACAGTGCACTAAGTATATCTCATTTTACATTTAATCTGCTCTGAGTCCAGTGTCTACCAAGTCCATAGTTGATATTTAGCCATTTAAGGCAGTTTTAGTCCATGCCATAGCTGGAGTCTGTTCTTCCTAGCACTAAATCTACTTTGCTTGACCATACCATGTAGTACAAGTCATTTATTGAAAAGCATCAATAAAATATGAACATGAACAGTAAATTCATCTGTGTCTGTCATCTGTTCTAGGTTAGTCTAAAATCATAGTTTAGGATAGTGTCTTCTGGCCCGAATTAAAACCTATGAGGAAGGCACAGTTTTCAGCTTGGCGTTTTATACTTCTCACATTTTTCCCACTTGTCAATGTACTTCTCTCTGATGAGTCTAAGCCTGCTGTGATTCTCTCCTATTGGACTTTAGCCTTCCATTCTGGAAGCACTGGTGTGGTGGCTGAGAGTCAGTGGCATGCTATTGTATCAACTGCCATAAGACAGATGGCATGAAACACCAATATTTTTGTCTTTTTAACCTTGGTGGGGCTAAACCCAGCACCACTGTTTCATACCTAAAGGGAATGGGGAAGTCCCAGATAGTTTCTAACTCTACGTGAATATGGTTCCAATATCCTTAAAGTAGAGGGAGACTCCAGAATGTGTGGGAGTAGGTTCCCTTCTCTTGGCACCCCTTCCAGCTGGCATTTGAGATTGTGTGTACTGAAGTGGGCCGTGATTGTGGGTGTGTGAAAGAACTTAACTAATAACTTTCTACCTGTGTTCTCTCCAACGAAGGAAGGTGGTTACTTTTCACTCTAGGATCTGGGTCCAGTCTGCATCTGAGATGAGGCAGCCAGCCTGTCTCCCATCCCTTTCTAACCTCTTCTCTTGTGTTGCCCACCCCCCACCCCACCCCCATGTCTGGAGTGTTTTGTACCTGTGAGAAATTGTTTTCATGTTATCTTTTAATTAGTCTGCCCAATGAAAGCAGTCTTCTAATTTAGATAAATCTTATGTCAGCAATGTTTTGTTTTCCCGTTAAGATATAGGGCCTCACTTGTAAGAACCTACAATGGTCACTATTGGGAAGGTTGAATTTGGCATATAAGTTTGCGTAGAAGAGGTAAATTTTGCCCGAAATAAACTGAGAGAAGGTTCTGAGGCCCTTTTGATTCCAACAGCAAAAACCTGGATCTAACCCACCTTGTGGAATGTCTTGAGTTCACTATAATCACTTTTAGTGGGCCTATTCCTTTAGTCATCTTGGTGAGCTTATGAAGCTGTTGTAGAGTTTTCAGGGAGGCTCTAGTCCTTGGGTTACTAATTTGTTGTATCCAGTGGTTGGTGAAATGTGAGGTGTAAAGTGGGCCTGGAAAGGTTTTCCTATTCTGTAGTGTGTACCAGTCAGAGTCAGCTTTTTGTTTCACCATGTATACCAGCTGCACTGATTGGGCTGTTAAACAATACTGTACAAAGTTAGGGAGCCCCATGCCCCCCCATCCCCTGGTTAGTAATAGTGTATGCAGCCCTACTCACACCCTGTGTCCCTGCCACAGTTATTTAAGTGTAAGCCCCCTGAGCTTCTTCCAAAAAGACCCAGGGAGTGTGGGGGGAACTTGAAAGCAAAAGAGTAAATAGGGCAATATATTAATTTTTAATGCAGCATCTCTCCCCACTAGCGACAATGGGGACAGGGTCCTGGTGTTTAAATCTTCTGCAGCTGTCTCCCCGATTTTTGTGCCTCGAATATTTGGGTGTTGCCTCACTGCCACTGCCAATGGCTCTGTAAATAGGGCAAATAATAAAGGACATGAAGGGCACCCATGTCTCATATCTGAGTGCAGCAGAAAGCAGGAGGAGGTGACCCTATTCACCCTGACTTGTGCTTCTGGAGAGTCATAAAGGATATTAATGTACTGTTTAAATTGCAGCCCAAAACCCATAGCGAGAGTGTGACTTTGAGGCAAGCCCAGTCCACCCAGTCAAAAGTCTTCTCTGCATCCATCGAGATGCAGCTTGCAACTGTGGATCTCTCTTTTGGGATGAGAGGATATTAAAGAGGCACCGGATGTTGTTGTGGAGGTTCAACCCCTTAACAATTCCTGTCTGATCTGGGTGGACTAGGTCTCCCACCACCTTCTGCAGTCTGTGGGCTAGGATAGATGTGAACAACTTCAGATCAACAGCTAGTGGTGAAATGGGGCGATACACGCTGTGGGGGTCTTTGCCAGGCTTCAGCAATATCGAAATCTGGGTTCTCCACCATGTCCTAGGTGCTTCCTCACTTGCTATAACCCCCACTGAAAAACTTGAGTAGTGCTGGAGTCTGTTCCTCCCTCAGGAGTTTATAAAATGCCCCTGTATACCTGTTCCCTCCTAGGGGTTTCCCAGTTTCAAGATCCTTAATCACCCCTTCTACCTCCACGGTCAGAATTGGGGCCTCTAGACACTCTATATCCTGCTGAGATAATTTAGGCTGATTTATTCTATTGAGATAGGCTTATTTATTTGTTTAGCTTTTGTTAACCAGGTAAGTACACTAGACAAGACAATTATCTATTTTCAGGTACGATCCGGGAGAGTACAGGAATTACAGCGTTAAGTACAAGGGACAACATGATACAGATTGAGACAGGTTACAGGTCAGGTAAGGCATATCTTATACAGTATATACACAATAGAACAACACATGTAGAAACTAAGAGCAGTACAATAAGTACAAATTGAGATGCAGCAGATACAACACTATATACAACTTAAGGCCTAGGAAGTGGAGCCTCGGTTAGAGCAACACCCCGAAAACACGGGTTATGGTACATTAAAAACCCAACAAACAACCCATACTTGTCAGAACACATCCAAGAGAAAGGAGTGCAGTGAAGGATCAGGCGAGATCTTGGGGTTTTGGGACAACCACATGCCGAGGAGAGTTTGAGATGGTTCCATAGGGAGGATTGAAGGCGCACATGTGAGTGGGAGGAGCGAACCTGGGCAGGAAATGAGTTCCACAGCCTGGGAGCATACGCAGCAAAATCTCTATCCCCCATTAGAGTCTGGGTAGCAGGGATCTTAAGGATGGCGGGACACAGAGACCTGAGAGAATAGGCTGAGGAGGCAGCTAGGACAAGGAATTTTGCCAGCCCAGGAGGGGTGCCAGTACCAAGGACCTTGCCCGTGAAACACCCCAGGATGAAGTCTATATTATTTGATGGGGAGAGCCAATTCAGCTTGCTGTATAGGTCACAATGATGGGTGAGACGAGGGGCAGCTAGAGCAAAACGGCAGACATTATTGTAGGCAGTAGACCACTTAGAAAGGTGAGCTTTGGAGGAGCGAGCAAACAAAAGGAGCCCATAGCAAAGCGAAGGGAGGAACACACCTCTGGCAAGAGCAAGACAGGCAGCAGGAGTAAGGTTGCTCTTAGCTGTGTATGCCAGACCCAGTTTGCAGTTGACAGTCTTACATACATTCTGAATATGGCGGCCAAGGTCAAGCTGTGGGTCAAGTGTCACCCCAAGGTATTTAAAGTTGTCAGTAACAAGGATCGGGACACCGTCGGTACCAGTAATGCATATAGGAGCAGGAGAGACCTTAATCTTGGCCTGGGACCCAAAGAGCATGGCCTGGGTTTTCTTAAGATTAAGAACCAACTTATGGGATGAAATCCAGGACTGAATGTTCCCAAGGTCCTCACTCAGGTGACGACTAATGACCCCTATATCCGGAGAATGAGTGAGGATGACCAGGTCATCCGCATAGAGGATGGGCCTACAATGGACAGAGACGGAGTGGAGATTGTTAACAAAAATGGAGAAGAGCAGGGGCCCCAGAACAGAGCCTTGGGGGACACCCATGGTTACAGAAGTAGAGCCTGAGAGCTCCTTGCCATATTTGACAAGCTGCTTTCTGCCATGTAGGTAGTTGCAGAACCAACGGAGCACACCAGGTGATAGACCATAGGACCTAAGCTGAGTGCAGAGTATGGCATGATCAACAAGATCAAAGGCCTTGGAGAGATCTATAAAGATTGCCCCAGAGAGTTTGCCCTGGTCCATAGCCGCCCTGATCTAGGATGGGACTGTGACAAGGGCAGAGGATGTGCTGTGCCCTTTCCAAAAGCCATGCTGCACAGGTGACAGTAGGTCATGTGCCTGAAAATACTCCGAGAGTTGCCCTGCCATGACTTTCTCAAGGAGTTTGCTGGCCACTGACAGAATGGCTATCGGACGGTAGTTTTCAATCAGTTTGGGGTTCCCCTGTTTAAGGATAGGGACCACCCTGGCAACCTTCCATATGTCCGTGATAACCCCTGATGACAGGGACAGATTGAAAATATGGGCCACCGGGGAGGCAATATGAGAGGCACCAAGACAGAGGAGCTTCAGTTCCAAACCATCATGGCCAGCACTGGAGAAGGGGGAGAGGCCAGAGAGCAATCTCTGCACCTCTCGCACCATCACAGGCTTAAAATGAAAGAGCGGATGGGGTAGTGGAGGGGCAGGGACCTGTTCACAGTTATCACCTCCACTAGGGGGGGGAATGACGAGGTGAAAGCAGACAGGTCAGAGAAATACAGGTTAAATGCATTTGCGATGGTTAGCGGTGTTGCAGCTAGCACCATCTATAAGCATATCAGAGGCCTCACCACTCGAGGAACCACTAACTATGTTCTTAATGTTCCTCCAGAACCTCCTGGGGTCCCTAGCTGAGCTCAGCAGCACAGTTTTGCAAAACTCGCTTTTTGCAGCCCTTATTGCTTTCTTGCACTCATTTCTGATTCTCCTGTACTGCTGAAATACAGCCTGATCCAACGTGGCCTTGAAATTTGCCTAGCACTTGTCCCTAGACTTCATAAGGGCTAAGAGGCTTCCATGTAACCACTTTGTAGCAGACCCCCTGACCCTCCATCTGATGAGGGGGCATGCTTATCCTACAGAGCCCTGAAAGTGCTGAGGAAGTGAGTGGCAGCAGATGAGGAGTTCTGGGCATTCCATACTGCAGACCAGTCAGTGTGCTGGAGATCATCTTGGAAGGAGCCAAGATCAAACCCGAAGAAGTCCCTGACCTGTATGATCTTATGCAGGATTTTCAGGGAAGGGATCTTCTACACACAGTACATGGGAGAGTGGTCAGAGATGGAGTCAGGAAGGATGCCCGATGAGCTGATCTTCTCAGGTCTGTTTGTCAGAACCCAATCCAGAAGAGAGCTCACACCTCCAGTGGGAGAGCACCTGGTAGGGTCCTTGATGAGCTGCGACAAGGAGAGACCAGCAAGTAGCAGCTCAAAAGCTTTAGTGTTACTACCAAGCCAGTTTAGGTTAAGATCACCCAGAATCATTAACTCATTATGCCGGGTCACGGAACCAACGGTGTCAAGGAGGACAGACAACCCCCTCTATGCCCCCTATAGGAGGATTGTAGGTAAATATAATATGTAGCTTTTTGGTCATCCCAAGCAACAGTAATGTATGTAGTAACTCACAGGGGGACTGCAGTGGCTGTTGACAGGGTAAAACCGACAGGTTGAGGTGGCTTCTGTAGTAGACCAAGATGCCACCCCCCCTCTTTTTTCCTGGACAATCCCGCCTGACGAATTCATAGTCAGGAAGGGCACATGCGGAATTTGGAGCTGAGGGTTTAAGCCAAGTTTCAGTTATGCCAAGGATGTCAGGCCTGTGGTAGGTGACCCAAGCAAGAAGTTCCGCCAAGTTGGGCAGGAGGCTGCGAATATTGAGATGAGCTATTTTCAGCCTTTTGACAGCTGACCAGCCTACAACTGAGGGGGGAGGCTTGGCAGGTGGACCAGGATTGAGCTCAATGTCACCTGCAAGTGCTGGGATCACCAATAGGAGCCAAAGGAGATGCCTTAAGGGAGGGGAGCCACCCCTGGCAGGCGGCTTGTGGCCATAATGCCTGACCACCTGGGCTGGGCGCAGGAAGCACTGCAAAGAACCCAGGGAGGTGTCTGCCTCCAGCTATAAGGTTAGAGAAGGTGAAATCGGACTACTCTGGCTGTGTACGAGTGCCCCAGGTTTCCCCCACAGGAGGAGCACCGACACCAATAAACCAGGGGATGCTTAGGACAGCAAGAAGACCAAAGGTGAAGGAGCACATGAGTGGAAGGGGCAACACTTTCATAAAAGAATGCTCAGGGTCCCCCATGTCAATACCAGGGCTAGTTGGCAAGGAGCAATGGTAAAAACTATACTAACCACCAGGCCCCAAGTTAGCAGCCAAGGGAGCCACCCACAATAGGAAAAAACTGGATGTCCAGCAGCTGTAATCCACTACCACAGTTGATAGAGAGCCCACCCAATGAAGAGAACACAGTGACATCCCAATTAGAGAGCACCCATGATATACAAAGGTTGTAGCCACTACAGAGGAGCATCTAGCCCCACTAAGGGGATCCCCACCCGTGGTCTAGAGGCAGGGACCTGAGCTTAAATGCAAGGGTAACTAGCCTAGAGTGATTACTAGGGCAGACTCAAGCAGACAGTAGCTATGCGAGCTAATGAGGCAGAGCAGTGAACAAAATTAACAATGCAGAACAGTAGACAAAATTAACCTTGCTAGCAGATAGTAATACAATAGGAACTAAGCCCACGTGAGGTGAGTGTACATGCTACTGGCAGACAGTAATAATAGATATGCTTTTAAGTTAGATTAAGCTGAGTTGCCACCTATTGCCAGACCCGATTGGTCCTGGGCAGAAGGGGCATAGTTGCAATTTTAAGGAGAGGAATGGGGTAGGAGGAGGGCAGTGGGAGGTGGAGGGCCAAAATTTGTCTGCAAAATATTGTCCTGATGTAATATTTAAACTTCCCCACAGCAAGCAGCAGCCCACGAGGTAATAGAATTAGACTGCAAATATTGTCCCGGTATAATATTGCAAAATTCCCACAGTACAGTAAGCAGCATCACGAGGTAGTAGATTAGACTGCAAATATTGTTTTTCTTGAAAGACAGTCCCAGGAGCGCCCCAGGAGGAGACTGCCCGACCACAGAAGAAAAAACAGCCAGCCTCTGAAACCCCAGTCCTCCTAGCAGTCCGTTTTTGGGGAGGGGAACCCACTTGGAAGGGGCCTACCTCATCTCCTATTTTTTTTTTTCAAATCCTTCAAGGCCTATTAGAGGTCATGGGGCTCAGTGTCCAGCTTTTATCAGCTGGTTTGGTAGAGTCGGAGAGCCGTCACAGCCTGCAGGGAGCCAATCCGGCGCAGGTGTTCCGATTTTTTTTCTTTTCAAACTTGGCGCCAGAAAGAGGTTCCTTTGTCCCAAAACACCGTAGCAGCAAGCAGCACCACAAGGTAATGGTTTTGTGTGCAAATATTGTCCCGATGTAATATTTAAACTTCCCCACAGCAAAGCAAACAGCACCATGAAGTAATAGAATTAGACTGCAAATATTGTCCCGGTGTAATATTGCAAAATTCCCCACAGTACAGTCAGCAGCATCATGAGGTAGTAGATTAGACTGCAAATATTGTTTTTTTCTTGAAAACACAGTCCCGAGGAGCGCCCCAGGGGAGGACCGCCCAACCACAGAGAAAAAACCAGCTGGCCTCTGAAACCCCAGTCCTCCTAGCAGTCCGTTTTGGGAGGAACCCACTCTGGAAGGACTAGCCTCACCCTCCTTTTTTTTTTTTCAAATCCTTCGGTGCTATTAGAGGTCGTGGGGCTCAGTGTCCAGCTTTTATCAGCTGGTTTGGTAGAGTCGGAGAGCCGTCACAGCCTGCAGGGAGCCAATCAGGCGCAGGTGTTCTGATTTTTTTTTTCTTTTCAAACTTGGCGCCAGAAAGAGGTTCCTTTGTCCCAAAATGCCGTAGCAGCAAGCAGCACCATGAGGTAGTGGTTTTGTCTGCAAATATTGTCCCGATGTAATATTTAAACCTCCTCACAGCAAAGCAAGCAGCACCACGAGGTAATAGAATTAGACTGCAAATATTGTCCCGGTGTAATATTGCAAAATTCCCCACAGTACAGTAAGCAGCATCACAAGGCAATAGATTAGACTGCAAATATTGTTTTTTCTTGAAAGCACAGTCCCGAGGAGCGCCCCAGGGGAGGACCGCCCAACCGCAGAGAAAAAAAACAGCCGGCTCCTCTGAAACCCCAATCCTCCTAGCAGTCCGTTTTTGGGGAGGGGGGAACCCACTCTGGAAGGGGCTTGCCTCACCTCCCTATTTTTTTTTTTCAAATCCTTTGGCACTATTAGAGGTCGTGGGGCTCGGTGTCCAGCTTTATCAGCTGGTTTGGTAGTCGGAGAGCCGTTACAGCCTGCAGGGAGCCAATCAGGCGCAGGTGTTCCGATTTTTTTCTTTTCAAACTTGTCACCAGAAAGAGGTTCCTTTGTCCCAAAATGCCGTAGCAGCAAGCAGCACCACGAGGTAGTGGTTTTGTCTGCAAATATTGTCCCAATGTAATATTTAAACTTCCCCACAGCAAAGCAATCAGCACCACGAGGTAATAGAATTAGATTGCAAATATTGTCCCGGTGTAATATTGCAAAATTCCCCACAGTACAGTAAGCAGCATCACGAGGTAGTAGATTAGACTGCAAATATTGTTTTTTCTTGAAAGCTTGGATTAAGTCCTCAGGATTTGGTTGCCTCTCCTTGAAGTACAGGTCTTTGTAGTAGTCAACAAACACTGTTGCTATTTTGCCAGGATGAGTGATTATTTGCTGCTGTCCTCATCTCCTGTATTTTAAGGACATTTCAATTTGTTTGTTGTTTTCTGATTTGCCACACTATTCTCTGCTTCCTAAAGCCTTTGTCTGTTAAATTTTAACTGCCCCTCAGTTTTTTGCTCGTTATAAATCTTTAATTTCAGTTTGCATTCCTGAATTTTGGGGAGCAGAAAGTTATCCATAGTAATTTTTTGGGTGACCTTTACGTCGAATAATCCCTACTCTAAAGAGAGTCTTTTGGCTATGTCCTGTTTTTTTCTTTCTAGAGGTATATTGTATGTGCTTCCAAGGAGGTTTTCTGGCCATCCTATCTATCCAGCAAAAATGTGTCTCCTTCCCTGTTGTGAAGCAGGTAATCCCCTATATGTGTTCTAATGTGTGTGAGAAATTCAGGAATATTGAGGAGGGAGTTGTTAAGCCTCCACACCAAGTTTTTACACTTTGTGGCTACATTCAGTTACATGTGGGTGGGGGCATGATCCGAGAGCATGATGCTTGCAGTGGCAGCTGCATTAGTGTTTTTAAGCCATATCTAATGTTTAAGTAAGTGTGCTAGGTGAACTATTAATTACTGCAGATTGTGACCTGCTTAACTGTTTTTTTCTGCTTCTCCCCTGCTACTCTAATTTCCGTGTCCCTGATCCCTTGTGCCAGCCCTGTTCTTTTGTTTCTACTAGCCCTGCCCTACTGCTGCTCCTTTCTTAACCCCTCCTCCCTTCCTCAGGCTCCACCTCGGGTGTGACTAGACCCACTCCAGTGGCTTTGTTCTCATCCGCCTGGCCTGCTGGAAGCTCCCCTGCAGTCCTGTGTCCAGGAGATTGCCCGGACTGACCCAACTCATGCCGCAAGCTCCGGACCCTTCCTCATCAACCCGCAAGCCAACCGCCAGCCCCTCGAACCATGGCTGGTGATTCGAATCAAGGACACAGGTACTGAATTAATTCTGTGAGAGTGCCCACAGCCAGTTAATCCCCACCGGCGCTCTCCCCGCCTGCCCTATCTGGGCATTTACTTTTATAGTCTTAGTATGGTCAGGTGACTAACAGCCCGATTCACCATTTGCTCCTTATACTCCTTGACCACAAGGGGCATCAGGGTACCGTGTCCCTGCCTTCTCTTGGCTAGACTGTGGTGTACTACTTTTTCCCAATCATTCGTGCTTCACTGGCCCTCTTACTTTGTCTCTAATCGCAGCTACTCTCTACTTTTATCGTGTACCAACCATGGCTCATTCAGTCCTGTTTTCACTATCTGTTAGCATGTTGTTAATTGTTCTTGCTTGATTCTCCTTGGCTCCCTGCTCTCATCCCAACAACCGGCAGCTTTATTCAGTTCATGACTGTCGCTTCTCCAACATGCTAGTTAGATCCATTGATAGTCATGACTTCACACCCCTGGTACTTCCTCGGTTCTCGTATATCTAGCAACTGTTTATTTGGAACAACAAATTCGCTATAATTTTTTTCATGTTACACCCTATATCCATCGAAAACTCTGGTATCTCTTGATTCTTGCTATCCTGCTGGCAGGTGACGTGGAAATAAACCCTGGTCCCACGTCTCAACAGCCACAGCCATGCATTAATGGTGATTGGGCAAAGATGAAAGGTCTCAGCATAGCCCATCTAAATATCAGGAGCTTGTTACATAACCTAACTGGACTTGATGTTTGGGTTACTCTCCACAATCCTGATATCCTTTGCCTATCTGAGACCTGGCTCAAGCCCACTATCCCTGACTCAGTCTGCTCCCTAAATAATTATGATATTAGGAATGACAGGCTGTCTCCGAAGCGGGAGGGGGGGAGTTGCTTTGTTCTGCAACGTTCATCTTAATATCTCACTAACCCAATCCCCTCCTAGCTCTACTTGTGAATCCCTCCATGCCCTCCTCCTAATAGGTGCTAAGCAGCTGCACATAGTCTGTGTTTACAACCCGTCCCATCGTGGCCCGTCTGGCTTTGCTAAAGTACTGGAACACTCTATAAATACTGCTGGTCATAATTAATTACTTATTCTTGGCGATACTAACCTTAATTGGCTTGGCCACAATCATAACACCCTCCTTACGTTAGTGCAGAGTCACAGTTTGCATCAAGTCATAACCGTGCTCAGTAGAGTAACCTCTAATGCAACATCTGGTAGCCTGATTGACTGGGTACTAACAAATCACATTGATAGAATTGTGGTTGCTGGTACCTTACTAGATGCTATATCCATCCACTTCCTTATCTATTGTGTGTGGAATCACTCTGTGGCCTTTTCCCTGCTGCCACAATATATTACCTTTAGGAACTACGCCAATCTCGCCCAGGCAAAATTCCTATTCGATGTGTTATCAATTGATTGGTCCTACCTTTACCAGACCCATGATGCCCAAGCTGAGCTAGACTGCTTTCTAGCCCAATTTAGTGAACTACAGGAAAGACACACACCCTTTGTCACCTGGCGTGTTCGTGGTAAACCCACTAGCTGGCTCCATAAAGATCTTATGGCTGCTGTCCGCATCAGGGACAGGAGTTTGAGGCATTTAAAAACTCTGGTCTATTATCCAATTACAATACCTATAGGTCTCAGAGGAACACCTATAAAAAAACAGCTCAGACTAGCTAAAAGCTCATACTGCAAAGGACTCTTAGTTGATGCCGCTGGTGACTCCAGGAAATTATGGGCCCTTGTAAAAACCTTTCTAGGGTCTTAGCAAACTCTCTCTACAAACGACATGGTCATTAATGGCATCCATTGTAATGATCCGACAACAATTGCAAACTCATTTAATAAGCATTTCTCAAACCTGTCTAACTTCACATCCTCGTTCTAATCTGACCTGCCTTCTCCTCAGTCTACTCCCTCCACCTCTCCGGCTCTGCACCCACTCTTTTACTTCAAGGCCGTATCCAAATCTGATGTTCTTAAACTACTAAACTCCATTTTGGATAACACCAGTGTAGGCTCTGACGGCCTTGAACCTAAACTTTTAAAACTGGCTGCACCCTTTATTGCCCAGCCTCTGTCCAAAATCCAAACCCTCTCCCTTTGTTACGGCCGTGTCCCTGACATCTGGAAAATTGCGAAAGTCACTCCAGTCTTTAAAAAGGGGGACAAAAAAGACATCTCATAGTACTGGCCTATAGCTATACTATCAGTCCTGAGTAAAACCCTAGAAAAGTTAGTAGCAGCCCAAGTTACTGATTTCCTGTCCAAGCTCAATCTCCTGTCACCAAATCAACATGGTTTCCAAAAGGGCACAGTACCTCTACTGTCTTGCTCCACTTTACGAACGATACCCTACGCGCACTGGACTCTGGCCTTTTTACCAGTGCAGTTTTCATTGATCTCATTAAGTCATTTGACCTTGTGGACCATCCCCTTCTTCTTGATAATCTTCTAACCCTTGGCTTCTCGCATCACTCGTTGGCTTGGTTCAACAGCTATGTATAGTATCAGATAGAGTCCAGATTGTGAAATTTAAGTCAGCCTTGTCTGATCAGATGTCCATTAACCTAGGTGTCCCTCAGGGATCCATACTAGGCCCACTTCTCTTTTCTATTTTTATTAATAGAATCGCAACAAATATCCTTGACTGTTCATCTGTCCTATATGCAGATGATCTTGTTCTATACTCTAGCTCAAGTATATACTCCAGATTAACCAGACTCTCTCTTCAGCCTTTATTACCATTCAATCTTGGCTATCCAGTCATAAGCTAATACTCAATGTCAGAAAAACTCAGTCAGTACTCTTTGGCTCTGCCACTAAACTAAAATCTACTCAGGGCCCTGTTTAAAATAAATATTTTGTGTGGATGGCTCCATTCTGGAATCAATGTGCTATTTCAAATACCTTGGAGTCCTACTTGATGAAAATCTTAACTTTGATCGGCACATCATGGCCACCTGTAAGTCTGTCAACATCAAAACTGGTGTTACCTATAAAACCAGCCGTGTCCTCATGCTCTCTGCTAGACTTGCCATCACCCATGGTATCTTGCTTCCGGCACTCTCCAATGGTGCCATCACCTATCTAAGTGCATCTAAGATCTTACTTAGGAAGTGGGATACAACTTACAATAGTATCTGCAGATATGCCTCTGCCTGCCCTCGGTTGAAACATCATTGTCAGCTCTATGCTGACCTTAATTAGCCATCCCCCTCTTCCTTTCGGCTCCTTGCACTTGGCTCCCTGACAGATAGTATTATTAGAGCTTTTATCTCTGTCTCTCTAGCCTCCCTGTTTTCCCTCAGCCCTCCTCCTATGGTCTTTGATCAGCTGATAGACCTCTGCTGCACGTTCCTAGATGTAAAACTTTCAAGGGTACTACAGCTTTTTCCCATGTGGTGCCTAAACTTTGGAACACCCTACCCTTGGAAGTTCATCTAGCTCTTAGTCATGCCCAGTTCAAAAACAAGTATCACTCCTTCCTCATCAGCCAGGCCTCCTGCTCATGTTTTAACCCTCCTTGATTTGCTGCCTCCCTCTTCACACCTTGCTTGACCCCTAGGCTGCATATTTGTTTCTCTTAATCTTCCTCGATAATTACCTTGATTTGCACTTTTGTCCTACGATTATTGCTGTCCTGGCACTTTACTCTACTTATGTTTCATTACCTGTATTTTATACCCTGCTACTTGTTCATTTCCCTGGTCATGTTTGTACTTGTTCACCCATGTCTAAAACTTGTTCTTATTATATTTACTTTGTACTTACTGTAACATTGATTCGTCGTGTACTTTGTATCCTTGTAATCCTTTCTATCCTTGTAATTCTTTGTAACCTCCCGGTTCGTGCCTGAAAACAGTATTTTTTTGGCTATGGCAACTACCTGGTAAACAGAAACTAATTAAATAAATAAAATTTAGTGGCGAGCAAGAGCATGTCATTTCTGGAGTAGGAATCTTGGGGGGGGGGGGACAGAGAAATATGTAAAATGCCGATCCTGGGGGTGACAAAAAAACCTTCATGCGTGTTCTAACGCTAATTCCTTGAGTGATTTTTTGTGGGGCACCAAGTTTCTATCTTGATCAAGTACCCTTTCTCTCCTCGCCTTCTTATCTACATGGTTGTTAATAGTTGTGTTGAAATGACCCCCAAACATATACTTTCTCAGTGTCTGGGAGGAATCACAATAAGATGTCATTAAAGAATGCCATCCTCTCCCTGATCTGAACAGGGGGCATAGACCTTCAGCATGGTGAAGGGTGAGCCCTGTAGGAGCCCTCAATGCATATGAGCTGGCTATTGATGTCCTCCTTCACTTTGTATATTTGTAGGGAGAGCTCTCTGTGGATGGGGATGCTGTTGAAAAGAGGAGGAGTAGCATTCTCCCATTCGTGATCATTTTCATTTCTGGTGTTCCCCTTGAGTGAGATGTGTCTCCTGCAATAGTGCTATGGAGGCTCGTTATCTCTGTAATTCTTGGAGAACCTTGCTATGCTTAACCAGGCTTGAGAGCCCCTTGACCCTTTATGTAACCGTTTAATTCACTGTGTCCTATCATGTCTTAAGGGAGTGTAAGAGGGTACACATCCTGTGCTGATATAGATACTCCAGCCTACCTAGTGTCATGTTGCAGTTGACAGATTTAGCAAACCATTTAAAAAACAGCAGCCATTAGAATAATGTAAGTAAAAATTAAATTCAAGATGCATAGGTGTGGGCCGCACAGTTGACAGGTGTACATTGTTCCACCTACCATGGAGAAATAACCCTGTTGTACCTTTCATGGGTACCGATAGAACGTAGCTTGCCTTCTCACCCATTCATAGCCAACATAGAAACATAGAAGTTGATGGCAGATAATGACTGCAAGGCCCATCCAGTTTGCCCATTTTGTTTTCTACCTTATGAATGTGCCATCGGCCTTTGCTTTGTCAATGACCTATCTAGTCATACTCATCTGTATTGCTCCCTTGCCTGTTTGAAGCCCTGCACTGCATTCATATCCACCACTTCCTGAGGTAGGCCGTTCCATGCATCCACCACCCGTTCTGTGAAAAAGAACTTCCTCACATTACCCCTTAATCGGCCTCCCTCTAATCTCATGCTGTGTCCTCTTGTCCTGCCATTTTTCTTATATTGAAACATGTTAGACTCTTTCACCTTGTTCATGCCCTTAGGGTGTTTGAATGTTTCGATCATATCACCTATCTTCCTCCTTTGCTCTAGGGTATACATGTTGAGCTCTGTTAATCTGTCCTCATGTGTTTTCTGATGCAGTCCCTGCCCCACTTTGGTTGCCCTTCTCTGGACTGCCTCAATTTAGTTAATGTCCTTGTGAAGGTGCGGTCTCCAGTACTGCATGCAGTACTCCAGATGGGGCCTAACAAGTGTCTTGTAAAGAGGGATTATTACCTCCCTCTTCTGACTTGTGATACCTCTGCTAATACACCCCAACATCCCCCTAGCCTTACCTATTGCTTTAGTGGTCTGCTTGGATGATTTCAGGTCATTGGTGACGATGATGCCCAAGTCTCTTTCTTCCCTTATGACTGCCAGCAACTCCCCTCCCAGCCTATAGGTGGCTTCAGGGTTTCTCTTCCCTATGTACATGATCTTGCACTTCTTTGCATTAAACCCCAGTTGCCACTCTTTCGACCATTTTGCTAGTTTATCCAGATCTCTTCTTATTCTGCCCACCCCATCTGGATCATCTACTCTTTTGCAGATTTTGGTGTCATCTGCAAACAGACAAACCTTACCCTCCAGTCCATCTACAATGTCACTGATGAAGATATTGAAGAGGACTGACCCCAGGACTGATCCCTGAGGTACCCCACTTGCGACTTGCATCTCTTCTGACTGTATACCATTTACCACCACTCCCTGTTTTCTGCCCGCCAACCAGTTTGCCACCCAGTTCACCAACTTGTAACCCACCCCCAAGCCTACCTAACTTATTAATCAATCTTCTATGTGGAACAGTATCAAAAGCTTTGCTGAAGTCAAGGTAGGTGACATCAACTGCTCCCCCTTGGTCTACCACTCTGGTTACCCAGTCAAAGAACTCTATGAGATTAGTTTGACAGGACCTTCCTGTTGTAAACCCATGCTGTCTTGGAGCCTGTGCTCCCATGGATTCCAAGTGTTGTACTATCCTTTCCTTAAGGAGTGCCTCCATAATCTTGCCCACTACTCAGGTAAGACTGACTGGTCTGTAGTTCCCTGCCTCTTCCCTGCTACCACTCTTGTGGAGTGGGATCACATGAGCCCTTCTCCAGCCTTCTGGGACCTCACCTGTGCTCAGAGGCTCACTAAACAGTTCTGATAATGGCTCTGCTAGTTCCATCCTTAGCTCCTTTAGTACCCTGGGATGTATGCCTTCAGGTCCCATTGCCTAGTCCACCCTGAGCTTATCAAGCTCTTGTAGGACCCTTTCTTTTGTGAAGGGACTAGTGCACACCTCCCTCCCCCACGTGTCCTTGGTGCTTGAGCTGTGGGCCCTGCCTACCTTCTCTTCAGTAAATACTGGGCAAGTATCTATTTAGGATAGATACTTTTACATGGTCCTCCTCCTCACATGCCCCTTATCCCCTTTGATCTTAGAATACCCCTCTGAACTTTCTCCTTTCACTAATGTAGCTATAGAAAGTCGTGTCACCTTCTTTTACTGTTTGTGCTAGTGTTTCCTCGGTTTGGGCCTTTGCCTGCCTTACTGCCTTCCCTGCTTCCCTTAGGGAAGTTTGGTATGCCTCCCTATCTTCGTCCCGCTGCATTCTCTTATATTTCCTGAAGGCCAGCCTTTTGGCTCTGACCTTTTCTGCTACTGTTTTTGAGAACCAAAGGGGTTTCCTTCTTCTTTTGCATTCCTTTTCTCTCTAACACAATGGGATGTTGCTTTAAGTATTTCATCCTTAATGCTTGCCCACTTTGCCTGTACCCCCTCACCTGTATTTCTTACTGCCAGGCAAAGCTCTAGATAAGATTTTTTGGTATGAGTACCTGTACTCCTTATTTTGAAAATGAGGTGAGTAAAACGAAATTCAAATGTGTACAAATGTCTTGCTAGAGTGGACTGAGGAGTACATTTGTTAAAAAAATGTAGTGTTTTTTCTAGATAAGAATTTCAGGTGCCAACAATGCTCCAACTAATGTTGGCAGGTAGGAATTTACTCACCAGTTTTAAAACATAGTGAGTAAAACAAAAGTGGGATGCTTACAAGTGCTGTAAATCTGGAAAAAAATGTTCCTTTTGAATCACCAGTTATGTTATGAAGCACTGTTCTTTGGCATGTGGAGTTATTTACAAATGTTGAGTGAGTACTGGTACTCATTAAAAAAATTTCTAAAGAGTATTTCCTAAAATGAGATGAGTAAAATAGGCCGGTGCACACCTGATCTGGAGCCCTGCTGCCAGGGCTAGCTTAACTCTGTTGGCCATCTTATCAAAGTCAGCTCCTCTGAAGTCCCATATTTTGCCTTGGAATGGGATGATTTAGTTCTACTGGCCGAACCATACCATGCGATAGTCACTGGCCCCCAGGTGACCTTCTACCTGGAGACGTGTGATCCTTTCCCTGTTAGGCAGTACTAGATCTAGGATAGCCCTGTCTCTTGTGGTTTGTTGTACCAGTTGTTTGAGCCCCCGCCCCCCGCAGGAAATCCACCATGTGTCTAGTTCTGGCAGATGTTCCTGCTGGTATTGACCAATCTGTATCTTGCATGTTGAAGTCTCCCATTATCAGAACCTCCCCTTTAGCTGTCATGTTTTGTATATCTTCTAACAGTAATTTGTCTATGTCCTCCCCTGGTCTGGAGACCTGTAAACAACCCCAGTTCATATGGCTGTCCCATTTCCTGTTTCCAGGGTGACCCACAGCTCATCTAGCTCCTTATGTGTATTCTGAATTTCTGTAGCTTTGATATTTTCTTTGACATACAGGCCACTCCACCCCCTTTTCACATCGGTCTCTTCTGAACAGTACATAGCCAGGTACTGAAGTCTCCCAAGTGTGGTTACTGGTAATCCACATCTCACTAATTGCTACTATGTCCAGTTTAGCCTCTGTCATTATTGCCTGCAGGTCTGGGATCTTGTTTCCCAGACTGCGAGCATTTGTGTACATGATTTTACATTGGCCAGATTTCTGTGTGTTAGTTGTTGGGCAAGGTCTGGTGTTTCCCCTGTGTGTCGTATGGGGAGCTGGACCTTTTCCTTACCTGGTGATGCAAATGAACTACAAACATGCTGAACTCCTGTTTGACCACTAGCTGAGGGGAGGGTGTTCTTCCCATTCGACATATGGGGTGCTGCACCCCCTCCCAATTGCTAGTTTAAATATTCTGCAAAGATGTCAAACTTCTGCCCCAATGAACTGACTCCCTCCTTAGTCAGGTTCAGTCCATCAAATTTAAAGAACTTTCGCTCCCAAAACTGTTGCCAGTTCCCTACAAATTTGTGTCCTTTTTCCTGGCACCAGCTCTTGAGCCACATGTTTAGCTCCCCTATCTCCCCTTCTCTGACCTTCCGTCCATCTGCCCCCCTGTCCCAGACTGGCAGGATCTCAGAGAAGGAGATGCTGGATGAAATGGATGATAGTTTGTCACCCAGCCTGGTCAGGTATTCTTTGGTCTCCACAACTGACCGGCTGGTGAGATCATTAGTCCCTTTGTGTACCAGGATGTCAGTGTTTTCTCCTGCTTCCTGAACAGTTTTAGCAATGCGGTCAGTGCCTTTCCACGCTGATGTACCTGGGAGACATCTGACCATTACCCCTGGCTGGAGATAGGTATCAACTCATCAAATCATTGAGTCTCCTATGATCAGACGTTTTTTGGATTTCCTTTTTGCTTTTTCTGTTTTGGTTCCTGTTTTGGGCGAGATTTGTTGTGCTAGCTCCTGTGCTGCAGTCTCCTCTGCCCCTTTGTTTGATTTCGGAGATAGAAGCAGATACCTGTTTGTTGTTTTTATATGGTTTGTGGAGGTAATATGTTGAAGTTTCATCATCAGTTACATTTCTGCCCTTTAATTCATGAACATTATAAAACAGAAAAGAAGTTAGGTGCCCAACCACCACCCAAGGGGGCCCACCATCTAGGTATCCCACTTCCACATATTGTGGGAAGATCACAGGCCAGCACTTAACCATGGGTGTTTCAGATATGTCTTGTGTACCTAGCATTTGCAAGGGAGAAGGCAAACCGAGAAACCTTCCATGCAATTTTGCCTTCCTAGGATCATGCACAGTGCCTTTCTGGTGATGGAGTGGGAGCTGTTTAAGCATAGCAGCATCCTTGAGTGACTTAGTGATGGGACATGCTCTATGCAGATGTACTTCCCTGTTAGATCTCGCCCAGGCGATTCTACAGGGCAGGGAGGTCAGTGGCAAGGAGCTTCTGGGCTTGCTGTTCCCCTTCTACTGGCTGCACAGTGGGGGGGGCACATCTATACATTTTTTCATTAGGCCCTCAGAAGTGCTATGTTTGCTGTCACGGGTGTGGCCCTCAGCAGTGGCCTGCTGGCCGAACTCTCAGAGGATGTACCATACTATGTTCACCTCTTCCTAGCTGTTCTTGTTTACATTGTGTGCAAACCCGTGTGAAGCTCTCCCTCTATCTAGGGTTACCACATGTCCTGATTTTCGCAGAGCAGTCCTGATTTGGGCAACTGTGTCCTGCAAAAGCATATGAAAAATAGTACATGTCCTAACATTTTAGTAGAAAGAACTATTTTCTAACTTTCCCTAAAATGTTGCAGAAAACTAAAATATCTTTAAAGGATAAGAAACAATAGAAATAACTAAAAAACTACAATGCTTAATGTTAATTCTGATTATTTAGAGAAAACAAGTCTGTTGTTATCCCTCTGTACAGAAAGTTGTTATCCCTCTGTACAGACAGCTGGTGAGGCCCCATCTGGAGTACTGCATGCAGTTCTGGAGACCCAGTCTCCGTAAAGACATAAACAGGATGGAGGCAGTCCAGAAGAGGGCAACTAAAATGGTGCAAGGTCTGCACCGGAAGACATATCAAGAGAGACTTAAGGAGCTTAATATGTATAGCCTCGAGGAGAGGAGGGAGAGGGGGGACATGATAGAAACTTTCAAGTACCTCAAGGGAATCAACAAAGTCCAAGAGGGTAGCATCTTACAGAAGAAGAGGTGTGCAAGAACAAGGGGGCACAATTTGAAGATAGAGGGGGAGCGGCTCAGAGGTAATGTAAGGAAGTATTTTTTCACAGAGAGGGTTGTGGATACATGGAATGGCCTTCCGGAGGAGGTTGTGGAGTCAAAAACAGTGGTGGAATTCAAGCATGCATGGGACAATCATAAGGCAATTCTAGGGGCTGGGGGTAGGAAGAAGTAGGCCGTTGGTTAACTAGGATCTGCAGCTTATCCATTAGGTAGGGAAATGGGCAGACTGGGTGGGCCAAGTGGTTCTTATCTGCCATCAAATTCTATGTATGTTTCTATGTTGCACTGGTCAAGGTTAAAGATTCTCCTGCAAAAAGTAATGTTTTAGTAAGAAATGTTCCACTTTGGGCTTCCTAAAAGGTGATAACCCTACCTCCATGGGTGCTGAGTCTCTCCCCCCTCATCCCCACTACTTGCTTGCACCTTTTTTTGTTTTTATTGCATACACCAGCTTCTGTGTGGTTTAACACTCTAGGCCAGTCTTTTCTGTAGCTGACCCCCATATGCTGGAATTTGGCGGGGGAAACCTCCCAAGCCACACCGGACACCCCTCCTGTGTCCCCATTATTTTTACCTCTCAGTTCAGTTTACATATTGTAGAACAATTACTACCATCAAAACCATTTGCAAATTATTTATTTATTTATTTTTATTTATTTAACAAATCGGAAAGACCTTTGAGCCAAGGGCTCTTTTACAGAGGTTCCACATCAAGTCACAAGAATAGCAAATTACAATGGTTTCAGTAAGTAGTACAACATGAGGAAAGTACTTACATAAACAAAAGAACAATATGGCAAGATAAATATTGTGTCAAGTGCAGCCAGTGGCCTTGTCTGAAGAGGGGTGAAAGGGCTTACAAGGAGAGAAAGTACAGGGGGTGAATTGGGGGTGGAAGGAGCAAAAAAAAAGAGCAAGGAGGGAGATTCCACAATGAAGCTTGAGCAGGAAAAACCCCATGGGGCAGGGGGTAGAGGGAGAGAACAAGGTGAGGAGACAGAGGAGAGAGGGGGGAAGTGGGAGTGGAGGGGTAAGGAAAGGGGAGATGAGGTAGGATGAAAAGAGGGCAGGAATGGGAAAGGGATAAGGGAGGAAGTGCTGTGAGTTGAATAGCGCAGCAGCAGCAGCATAGGGCTATACAGGGGCAAATGGTAAAAGAGGGAGGTCCCTGTGCATTTAGCTGTCAGCAGAGATTAGGTATAGCAGTCACAAGATGCTCTAGAAACTTGGAATTGAAGCAGCTTCCGCTTAAATGGTCCCAAGGTTGCAGTCGTCGCAGTATCAGGAGGAAGGGAATTAAATAAAGTAGCAGCTCTAACTGCAATGGATTGCTGTCAGAGCGAGGTTCAACAGTGAGGGACAGTAAAGGTTTGGCTCACAGAACTTTGTGGGCTCCGAGTGCCCCAGAAGGGACTGAAAAACTGAAGGGAACCTGGTGGTAGGAGACCAAGATCTGCCTTCTTAGCCAGAAGGCAGGCTTGATATTCAATGCAAGCCTGGAGTTGAAGCCAGTGTGCTTGTGAGTACGATATGCTGCACCAGCTAGTAGACGGCATGCCTTATTCAGAACTGTGGCAAGCCGACGTAGGGTTGTGTCTATGGTGGAACCATAAATGACCAAACCATAGTCAATAATAGACACAATTGAACTTTGGATAGCCAATCTGAGGGCTTTGGTAGTAAGGCAGTGTTTATGCCTGTGTAGAAGGCCTAGGCGAATGTTAACTACCTTGGCAACATCCTCAATGTGGTTGGAGTAGGAGAGCATACTATCCAGAGTAACTTCTACGTATTTAAAAGATTGAGTCTGATCAAGGATAACACCCGCACTGTTTTAATCACCAATTGTTTGGCTTTGTGCTTCTGTGGGTACCATGGAAGAGCATGACCTTAGTTTTTGCAGTTAGCACACCAACGAGAGATGAACCAGGACTCAGCTTCAGTAAAACCTTCTGAAGTTGGGCCTGAAGGAGGGTAAGGTCAGCAGTCTTTGAGAAATGACCGCATCATCCTCATAGAGAGTACTGGTTCAGAACAGGATGCTGGAAGATTATTGAGAAGGTGCTAAATGGAAGGGTCCAGTATCAATCATGAGAACCCCAGAGCAGACAGGCAGTTTAGCAGAAAGGGCAGACCCTATTCTCACCTGCTGTGTGCAGTTCGCTAGATAGCTGGTGAACCACTTTAGGGCTTCTGAAGATATATCAAGACCAGCAAGTTGATGCATCAGCAAGTGGTGATTGACCATGTCTAATGCTTTAGACAGGTCAATAAAGGTTGCACCAACAAGTTGACCCTGATCAAGAGTATGGTGAATGAAACCTGTGAATTCCAGTAGGGCTGTAGATGTGCTGTGCCCTTTCCGAAAACCATGTTGTTGGACACATTGTCATTATCATTATCTCAAACGGCAGAAATTAGTAAAGCAAGCCCCCCGGCAATAGGTGGGAGCAGATAGGGTCATCAGGCGTCTCTTCCTCTAAACTTAACCAAGGTAGAGAGCCCCAATTTAATGTCTCAATGCCTCCAGAGAACATACAAACATATGAATATGCCAGCAGATAAAGGCCTTACGCTCTGCCTAGTCTGCGTTAGTATGCAGGTCCTCACAATCTGTCTACGTAGGGACCTGCTCCCTCGAATCTCCCCTTGCCTCCTTTGAGTTCCCCTTTCTCCAATCCCCTCCTCCCCCCCCCAACCAGCAACTTTTCCCTTTACTGTGTCCCATCTTCTCTTGAAACTATCCACTGTTCTCAGGGATACCACCTCCTCCACTGGCAGCTCATTCCACTTGACCAGCACCCTCTTGATGAAAAAGTGCCTCATCTCTCTCCTGAATTTCCCCTTACCAACTTCAGGTTATGCCCCCTAGTGGACTTCTCCCCACTAAGGCAGAACAGCCCTCAGTATTTACTCTGTTAATACCTTTCAGGTACTTGAAAGTCTCGGTCATATCTCCCCTCTCCCTTGTGTCCTCTAGAGAATATGTAGAAACATGGACAATGACAGCAGAAAAAGACCAGAGGTCCATCCGGTCTGCCCAAGTTCCCTATAATCCCTGGAATTTACTATTTCTCCCGGGGACTAACCCTATCTATCCTGTCTCTATTCTCCTCCTTGGTCCTGTCGCCCCCAGTAACCACTTTTCCCTTCATTATGTCCCAGCCCTGCTTGAATCCCCCGTTTCACACCCACCACTTAAGCCGACAGACTCTTCCAAGATTCGCCACCCTTTCTGTAAAGTAGTACTTCCTCACAGCTCTCTTAAACCTTCCTCCTGTTAAGTTCCATTCGTGTCTATGTGACCGCGAATTGGTATTCAGGCTTAATAGTTCCCCGAAGTTCACTTTGTTAATTCCTTTAAGAAACTTGAAGGTCTGTATCATATTTCCCCTCTCCCTTCTGGTCTCCAGTGAAAACATATTTAGTGCCTTGAGGCGCTCCTTGTAGGATTTGCCCTGCTGGTCCTGAATAATTTTTGTTACTCTGCGCTGTACTGTCTCCAACCTATCCTTATCCTTTCTGAGGTGAGGACTCCAGAACTGGGTGCAGTACTCTAGGTGAGACCTCACCAAGGATCTGTAGAAGGGAATTATTACCTCCTTTCTTTTGCTCTCAGTATCCCTCCCAATACACCCAGCATTCTGTTAGCCTTACTATAGGCCTTGTTGCTCTGATTTGATTGTTTAAGTGAGTTGCTAACGATAACTCCCGGATCCTGTTCCTCGGCTGTAGTGACAAGTCTCTCTCCTCCAATCCAGTACTCTGTCTTGGGGTTCTTTTTCCCTAGGTATATTACCTTGCACTTTCTAGCATTGAATTTTAACTACCAGACCTTTGATCACCCCTCTAGCTTTTGTAGCTCTCTCTGCTTTTCTTTTATTCCCTTGTCACTATCCACCCTCTCACATAGTTTTGTGTCATCTGCAAAGAGATACAACCTGCCCTGGATTCCTTCTCCAGTGTCACTAATGAACATGTTGAAGAGGACCGGACCAAGGACTGATCCCTGTGGAACCCTGCTCATAACCTCCCTCTCCTCTGAGTTAACCCCATTAACCACCACCCTCTGCTGCCTTCCCCTCTAGCCAGTTACCCATCCAGTTCACTGTGGGTTTAGCTGCACCCAGATCTTCCATCTTCTTGAGCAGTCGTCTGCGAGGTACCGAGTCAAAAGCCTTGCTGAAGTCAAAGCAGAGCAGATCCACAGCATGACCAAGCCTAATTCCTTTGTCACCCAGTTAAAGAAAACTATCAGATTAATCTGTCAAGATCTTCCTGCCATGAAGCCATGCTGTTTACTGTCATGGAGCTTGTTGCTCCTCGGATAGTCTATGAGGTTGATGTACATGTTGAGCTTCTCTACATAGGTGTTGCCCTGCTGACCCTGGATCATTTTGGTTGCACTTCTCTAGACTGCCTCTAGCAAATTAACCTCTTTCTTAAGATAAGGGCACCACAACTGCACACTGTACTCCAGGTGTAGTCTCACCAGTGACCTGTACAGTGGCAGTATGACCTCCACCTTCCTGCTTGTAATCCCCTTGGCTATGCAGCCCAGCATCTGGTTTGCTTTTATTGCTGCTCTCCTGCAGTGCGCCAAGTGCTTGATGTCACTCATGGTGATTACCCCTCCCCCCCGGGTCTTTTTCATCCTCTGACTTGATTATGTGTACCCCACTCAACCAGTAGTTGGTCTCTGGATTCCTTACCCCCAAGTGCATAACTACATTTTATAGCATTGAATCCCACTTGCCAAATGCCAGGTGATTTCTCTAACCTCTTCCCCTTCTCCAACACCACCATACTACCTATCAGTTTTTCACTTATCCTATTGTAATTACTTCTTTTACAACTATAGTTGATTTGTTTCATGATAATCTTTGTATGTATGTATATAGGTATGTATATAATAGATATTACCTATTGTTTATAATACCTAACCTAGTTATGTTTGAAATACTCCACCACATCTGAACTGTCTGTCAGCATCTGTTAGCCAGAATTAATGTTTTCTGTAACTCTTCATCTGTTTCACAGATGTTCCCATGTTATTGGAAATGTATTTCCTCAAGTCGCCCCTGAAAAGGGGACAGTGTATCTCAGTGGGCCTACCTGGTCATCAGAATTCAAATAAATAAATAAATAAACCTAGCCAGGTCTTCCTGGAGTTCCTGTCTCCCTCCTCCATATCTACCCTCCCACAGAGCTTTGTGCTATCCATGAACAGGCAGATTTTACCTTTGATCCCATCCCTTATGTCACTGATGAAGATGTTAAACAACAACGGGCCAAGCGCTGAGCCTTGTGGGTCTCCACTGGTCATTGGCCAAGCTTCCAGGAATTCCCCACAGACACCACCTTTTGGCTTCTGTCTTACAGCCAGTTTATGACCCATCTAGTAAGCTTGCCCCCCACCCCTAGGTCTCTGAACTTCCTGACCAGTCTCCTATGAGATACAGAGTCAGAGGCCTTGCTGAAGTCCAGATACAGGACATCAGCCACTTAGTCATAGTCCACTGTCTTTGTCACCCAGTCAAAAAAGTCAGCAAACCAAGGAATCCAAACTCCCAGAGACACAGAGCCAGTACACAGATCCCAAGTGGGATTGCAGAATTCAAAAGATCACAAATCTCCACTCTGCCACAGCTGGTGGAATCTAGAACCTGGATACATGGCTTTTATATGCCAACTAAACTATCTTGTGACCAGATTGAAAAAGCAGCACACTTGAAAATTCACCAATAAATATTTTTATTTAATGAAATATCTCACAGGCTTCCAAAATGCCAAGAAACATGTAGTAAAATGATCCGCTTAGCTTATTCCAACTAATACAGCTTCAGACTTTTGCCTGCTCATGTGAATTTCAATTCATAATCATCAGTTGTAATATTGTAGTAGACATCTCCTGGATTCCAGCACATTTAAATTATAATTCATAATCAACCGCTGTCCAATGGCATAACCTTTGATGAAATCTTTCATCAGAAACATAGGTAAAAAGTTCAGAGCACATGTGTGTAAATAGTGTTTAAAGTACCTCATGCAGAAAATAGTTCTGTCTTCAAGTGAAGACACGTGTATCCAGCATTGACCATATGTCACAAACAGCTTGGGGCAACTTGTCTGAATGGAGGTGGGGGGGGGGAGATGCAGAACTTCCGTAAATCACAGGGTACGAATACAAAGCACACTGAAATGCTGTTTCAGTGGGAAATGTTTCCTCCAATAAACAGTCTCTATCAACTAACCCAAGAGCCAACCTGCTCTTTGGATTATCTTGAAATACGGAGGTTGTTTAACGATCCTTTAGAATGTAGTTGCAGCTGTGTGACTCGCTGCAGCTGAGTAATGCCCATCTTAGTGTCTCTTAAATGTAATAGATCGGCCCCACAGATTCTCATAAAATAATCCTAAATGAAGTATAACTAGGGCTGAATCACTGGCTACTGGCTGCATAAAAAATAGCTGAAAACATCTCACAATCTTGTGAATGTGAAAAATGGCTGCATGATTGACTGCAGCTGGAATACACCCAGCAGTGTCTCTGTATTTAATCAAACTGCCCCACAAATCTTCATATATTACTATGGTCATCAAAATGATCCTGAATCAACTATAGTTAGGGCTGAATCGATACCTGTATCCGCTACCTGCATCCAAAGGATAGCAGATATATTTGAAAAGTTGTCCCTGCAACCCCACCTCCATGCCTTTAAAACAAAATGCAGTACTTGTGAACACATAACAATACTCGTCACTGAAGTCAATATTTAGCAGAGGCTTAATAACTGAACTAAAATAAACTTAGCTGGATGTCACAGATGGTTAGTGCTAGAGTCCGCATTTCAAGATAATCGAGGAGTAGGCTGGCTCTTGGGTTCGTTGATTCAAACTGTTTATTGGAGGAAACATTTCCCACTGAAACAGCCTTTCGAGTCTACTTTGTATTTGTGCCCTGTGATTTGTGGAATTTCTGCACCCCCCCCCCCGACCTCCATTTAAACAAGTTGCCAGAAACCATAATACATGTTCAATGCTGGATACACATATGTCTTCTCACTTGAGAACACAACTATTTCCTACACGAGGTACTTTAAGCATTATTTGCACACAAGCACTGTAAACTTTTTATCTATGTTTCTGATGAAAGATTTTATCAGAGGTTAAGCCAATGGACAGCAGTTGATTAAGATTTATAATTTAAATGTTCTTGAATCCAGGAAAGGTCTATTACAATATTACAGCAGATGATTATGAACTGAAATTCAAATGAGCTGGCAAAAGTTTGAAGCTGTATTAGCTGGAATGAGCTAAGTAGATCATTTTGCTACGTCGTTTCTTTGCAGTTTGGAAGCATGTATGCTATTTTATAAAAATACAAATATTTATTTACTGGTGAATTTTCCAGCATGCTGCTTTTTCAGTCTGGTCACAAGATAGTTTAGTTGACACATTAAAGCCATGCATCCAGGTGCTAGATTCCACTGCTTGTTGAGGAGTGGGGATTTGTAATCTTTTGAATTCGAAAAAGTCAATTTGATTAGTCTGGCAAGACCTCTCTTTCATAAACCTGTGTGCTTCTCATCCTGCAGCACGTTTTCCTCAGGAAAGTACACCAGTCTTTCCTTCAGGATTGTCTTCATCAATTTCCCCACTACCGAAGTCAGGCTGACCTACTTGTAATTCCTTGGTTCACCCCTTGGACCACTTTTGTGGAGGGGTGCAACATGTGGTGTTCTCCAGTCCTGTGGCACATTCCCAGACTCCATAAAAGCGTTAAACACATCTGTCAGGGGGCCCCCAGCACCTCCACCAGTTCCCTTAGGACCCTCAGGTGCACGCCATCTGGCCCAGGGGATTTATCTGCCTTTCATTACTCTTATAGGCTCTTGAACACCCTATCTACCTGTATTACGCCATCTATGACTCCTTCTTCACCACCCCACCTCCTTGCTCCCTTGTGACACTGGTCCATCCTTTTCTCTAGTGGAGATGGAGCAGAAATACTTGTTAAGCACCTCTGCTTTCTCTTCACTTCCTTCTGCCCAATCTCCCTCCTTTTTTAATGACAATCTCATCTTTAGTATCCTTCTTTTCCGTTGTCTATTTGAATAAGGCCTTCTAATACGATTTTACTCCCTGTGCTAACTACATCTCCTTGTAGCCTTTACCTCTCTAACCGTTCTGCTCTCCACCCTTAATTTTGCACAGTAAACCTTCCTATCCTCCTCATTCTAGGTATGTTTGTACTTCCAGAAGGCTGCCTTCCTTTCCCTTACCACAGTTTCCACTTCCCTTCTGAATCAGCTAGGCTTTCAGGCCTTAGATTTGTTGCTTTTGATTTTTTGGCATACTCATTGGTGGCGTCCTTTGATGCTTCCTTTATTATGACTGTTTCTGTCCTACCTCCATCTTCTTTCTGATACAAGCAAGGTGTCCTACCATAATTACTCCCATCCTAAGAAAGTCAGCCTTCCTGAAGTCCCAAATCCTTGTCTTCATCCTGAAATCCCTCTGCCCATGTCCAGGTGGAACCATACTGCTTGGTTGTCACTTCTTGCAAGTGGTGCTTCCACCTTTATACCCTGTACATCTGCAAAGTTGGGCAGGACCAGGTCCAGTATAGCCCTCTTCTTACTGGGTTCCATTACACCCTGTGTCAGAAATCCACTCTGAAATGCATCCAGCAATACTAGTTCTTTGGCACTGGAGGTATCTGGGATTTTCCAGTCCACCCCAGGCAGATTAAACTCCCCTGTTATTGCTACCTCCCTCTTGACTACCATTTCTATGATTTGGGACCCCAGTACCTTGTCCATAGTTTCCTCCCCTTAGTGGATTGTACCCATACTCATAATGCTTCAACCTTTCCATCCACCCCTACCTCTCTGGTACAGGTTATCTCCTTCCTCATGTACAGAGCCACTCTCCACCCCTTCCCATCTCGCTACCCCTCCTATTCATTTTATACCCAGGGACTGTGAGACCATGTCTCTGTGATGGCTGCAATATCCACCTCTAAATTGTCCATCAGCACCTGCAACTCAGCTGTTTTATTTCCTAGGCTTCATTTTTTTCAAACACAGCACCCTCCACTGTGACCCAGTCCACCTACCTCCTTCCCCCTTCCCTAGTGCCTCCTTCCCTCTTTCACCCCTCCCCACTAGTTGGCCTCTATTCTGTCCTGATTGGTGAGTGAATTAAATAATTAGGTCTGGATATTCTGTAATTAGGAGGCAGACATGTCGCTTGTAGTGGAGTCAGTTAGTGTGGCAGTTTGGAAGGGTATTTTTTACCCATTACCTATACTGTGTTGATCAAGGGTTCAGTGTTCAGCCAGTCTGAGACGTATTTGAGGTGCTAGGAGTGTTGTCTTGTTTTCTGGATTGTAATATGCAACTCCATGCTTCCTTCAAAAGCGCCATGCAGTTTTCTTTTGCCTCCATGTGATGATGGCTCTATTGACCACTCCTGCTGCTGAAGCTGGGCTACAGCCTCTGAAAGGTCCAGATGGTCTGGTGTGGGGAGAGGTACCCCAAGATTAGTGAGTCTACCTCTGGCATCTTTCAGGCTTTTAAAGAATTTGGGGCCTGATTCTGTAAATATCAAGAGCTGTGCTGGGGCTAACAGATGGGATTTTTGTATTCTTATCTCAGAGGTTCTTGAGGACAGACAAAGTCTTGTGCCTTTTGTCCATCATCCCAGGAGAGAAATTGTGGTCAAAAAAATCACCTGATATTTCCAAATACCACATCCTTTTTATCCCAGGCTTTTCTGAAGATTGACATTTTAGTGCTATAGTTGATAAAGTGCAGGATCACTGAGCGTAGCTTACTGTTTTTGTCCTTGGGTTTGAGCGTGAATGCCCCATGAGGCCGTTCGATCCCCAAGTCTGTGTCACTAGGGAGATTTAACAGTTCTCTCTGAAAGGAAGATAAAATATCTTCCATGCCCCCATTTTCGGTGTCCTGTGGAAGCCCATAGATCCTTAAGTTATTATGGCTAGAGCTTAACTCAAGATCTTCCAATTTGTCTGCGATTTCCTCTTCCTGGTGGTAAAAGTACATTAACGCAGAGTTGTGCATGTCGACTTGAGTCGCCCTGGTGCTGAGGCCCTGCTCGAACTCTGTATGTCTCTCCTAGAGTTGCTGGATATCACACTGGGAGACAGTGATAGTTTCTTCCAACTTCATTCATTTTGCACTGATATCCCTCAACTCAGTCAGTAAGGCAGAGATGTTACTGTAAACGATCAAGATCCATGTTCTTTATGGGGGATCTGCTGGCTGCAGAGGAGGCCGTGCTGGTAGACCATGGTCTAAGTGTTCTTTTCTATTGCGGCTCCTCCATCACCAATGCTGCCCCCTGATTGTGGTCTGACATTGCTGCCAACAGGTAAAAGTCTTTGGTTTATTCTTGTCTGATGTTTTTGATTGGATTTATTTGGATAGAGTGGAGTGATCCACAGATCCGCTAAGCAACAGTTGCTTCCATGATGACGTCACCAGAAGTCCCCAAGGTGCGCACTGTTTACAGCAGTATCTGTCACTTTATGACCAGCCTACCTTATGCGCCCACCACTGCCAGCTGTACAAATCTGCTGCCTGCCTTTAATTGGAGGATTG
The DNA here is from genome assembly GCA_016271365.2 of Neoceratodus forsteri. NCBI lineage: Eukaryota > Metazoa > Chordata > Ceratodontiformes > Ceratodontidae > Neoceratodus > Neoceratodus forsteri. Next base: position 731,789,639 of record CM028137.1, read on the forward strand.
CTTCACCCAGAGATCAGCAGTGTTTCTGCACAAAGTCACAGTAGGTGAAGTTCCTTCCTGCATCACCACACTGTTTCCTCACATCACCAACAACCTAGGGATATGCTACCAGTCAAAATGTGTCTTCCAGCTTCCCATTAGAAACATGGCTGCTGGTGAAAGAGCATTGTCCTTCAGGGCTTTAGGCCATTTGAATCTCCTAACATCCCTAATCACCTCACCTGTTAGCATCTCCTCCTTCAATGCCAGCCTCCATCAGCATCTTATGGACAATATGCAGCATAATTGTACTTCATTTGTCTTCTACTACTTATGCAATGTGTTACCTGCCTGTCATTGTGTTACCTCAACTAATACAGTGTTATACCATCTATGTATTGTATTTTTGGTCTTCTGCATCTGTTCACTTTTGAAAATGGGCATCTTGGCTCATGTTGCTCACCAGCATAATAAATAAAATGAAATTAAATGAAGTCTGTTTTATGAGAGTACCACAGCATTTCGCAGACACTGCTTATATGTGTATGATAGCAATCATGTCAGAGACCACCTTGTGAAGTGCTGTTTATCAAATTAAAAACAGTGTATTTGTGGTTTTATTTCCACATTCACGCTAAGGTCGTATTTACTGCTGATCAGAGGCTCACACTATCATCCTGTTAACATTTTTCTGTTAGTTTGCTAAGTTCATTATGATTCTTTTTTGACATTTTATAAAAGAAGTAACTTTCTCTGATCAAAATGCAAAAGCACTAATCTCAGCTACTTGTTATGCTCAACAGTGAACACAGTATTCTCCTTACTTAAATTTTAAATGAGAATCATTTAGTTGTACTACTTTGCTAACTTTGTCTTAAAGCATTAGGAACATTATGACCCCCTTCCCATGACACACACACGACCAAAGGCTAGAGAGAAGCAGGACCAGACAGTACTCCATGAGAAAAGCTGCTGAATCCAAAGGAGCTGCTGGGGGAAAAACAAGCAGCATGTAAGAGGGGGAGACTCGCTGACTGAGGCACTGCTGAACTGTATTAAGAATGTGGCTGTTTCTTGTGTTTTTGCCTGGAGCCTTGATGTGTTGTTGGCATCTTTTTGACTGAAACCCACCAGCTTGGAATTTATTTCCTTTAGTCCCAAACTGATCCTGACTTCGGACCACCAGAGGAGCTGCTGAGGTGGTTGTTATATTACAGCTAGCCCCCCTCCCCATCAGCATGGAGTTTTTCTTTTATTCATTCAAAACCAGAGGAGCGGAACGTTTCCATTGGCAGGGTACCGCTGATTCCTCCCCACCATGGAGTTTATTTTACTTTAGTGGAGGAGCTGGGAGCTTCCAGATGTGGGGGTTCTACATTACTGCATTTAGACTCCCCCCTCCAATAGCATGGAGTTTATTTTGTTAATATTAGACTGGTCTTGACCTCGGGTTTTTTAGCAGTTCTTGACATCTCCAGGGCTTGAGGAGCAGGACCAGGGAGCTGTCAAGGGTTGATTCCCATCCATAAAAGTTTAATTTTTAGACTTCCCCTCCAGAGTTGCAGCTTCAAATTGACCCATCCATAATCATAGCATGACATATTTTACAGCATACCATTTAATATATTTAACAGCACAGTGAATTTATAATACTGTATATAGTGAGGGAGTAAAGGGTGGGTGTACAGTACGAGCTTAAGATTATTTTCATTGGTAACAATAGGCAGTTTCTCTAAAAATATTACCACCACATGTTGAGGGCAATTTGGAACATTGTACATGACAATACACATTCTATTATTTAGTGCACCTACCAGGTAATCAAAAAACAAAATATATACTGTTTCCTAAAGTGTGTTACAATCCATCCATTGGGTGCACATGTAAGCATTAATGCATGACAGAGGAGGGCTTTACTAGGGAATTAATGCCCGGTTCGGGCACGAGACTGAAGGCAGAGTGCCTCCAACCACCAACCGGGCATTAATTCCCTAGTAGAGCCTGACTCTGGAGTGCATTAATGCACTTGTAATATGGCAAGTGCTACAAACATTTATTTTACACACTTCAATTTTGAAAGAAAAACACAGATGTACATTTTTGCTGATCACAATTTTTTTTTTTTACTACGTACACTTGGTTTTAACACATGAAATATCGTTTTACATTGTGGCTGATATATAGTGCTCCACCACTTAAACATATAACATCTGCAACAGTGACACACAATAATAAATGGCATAGTGTTAACTTTTCTTAAAATGTAGTTGTACATTCTAAAAACTGCTCGTAACATGCACATTTTGTAGGTATTTCTGGACCACTGCATTGTGGGATTGCTAATTAACATCCTCCATTGTAACATTGCTGCTCACTAACTAAACAGGTTGCTTGCGGACACAAAACATTGTAGCGGGCATATTGGATCATCTAGAACTTTTTACCATTCTATGCTCCACGGAACATTACGAGTGCTTCTGCTGAGGTACTTCTTAGGCATTTTTTGTATCGGAGAGTCCAGGATTTTCACTGCTGCAGCCATGTCCACCCACAAAACTAGGCCATCGGGACCGCATAAATCAAATGCTGTGATTAATTCAGGTGCCCGATCTAAATTTTTCCGTTTAGAGTACATTTTCTGTGCTTTTCCAGTTACCGATACAATGCTGCTGCGATCAAGGATCAGTGCAGATACAGTTGTGACTGTTGGTCGGGTGGGTGGGGGATCACTATTGTGGATATTACTCGGCTAGCGATTTGACTGTGGAGAATCACAGTACTACAAAATGAAGCAGGCATTACTAAGGAATTAATGACTGCTTCATTTTGCATCACAGGTTGGATTTCAGCCTATTACAAAGCTTTATTTGGTGAGAACAAAAGTTGCCATGTTACAAAGAGAAGCTGACTTTGGACCATGGTTACTTTGTGAAAGGTTATTTTATGCCCAACAACTTTTCTTAATAAAATCAATTAATCAGTCAATCAGTATACTATAATAGTCTATGTTTGCATATGACTGTGTAGGTCTTGTACTGTCACTGTGTATCTCTGCCTGCAGAAGGGGCCTGTGCTTCTGCAGACAGAAGAACTGTTGTAATTCGGGTGTCCTGGATTGTTATCTGTGACTGCAGGGGCCTGTGCTTCCTCAGACAGAAGTGTGTTGTGATTTGAGTATCATGGATTCATATCTGCAGCCAAACTGAATGTGTATGTCTTACAGTGTGCATGCTGCACATGCTAATCCAGTAAGGTAGTACATTAGCCAGAAGTGACTATGTATGTCTTGCAGTGTGCGTACCACAGATACAACCTACAAAGGAAGTAAGTACATCAGTGCTACTGCATTTGTGTCATCTGGAAGCAATTGTATGTTGTTTTACCTAATGATGGCTGTCTGGTTGTGTGTGTGGTCTAGTCCTGTTGCTGTGGTGGAGGGGGGGGGGGTTGAGGTGGATACATTTCCTTACTTGTGTGGTGTTAAGTTGAACCCTAATTGGTGAATAAACACTGTGTTTTACAATGAGTATATATATTTTTTGCAAAAATCTGCATTAATGCACCAGTTAGGGTTTAACGTACTGCCACAAAAGTAGGGAAATGTGGTGTTAGGTTTTCCAACCTTAACTCTTCGCCCCCAAAGCAGCAAAAGGGCAAGACCACACAAGCAACCACAGACAGCCATTATCAGGTAAGATAGACAACATACACCTGTCACGTTGATGAGGTGGCATGAAAAATTGGCTATGTTGAAAGATGGAGTTAAAATATTGAAAATTATCAAAGTTACGAGTAAGGATAAACAAAAAAAATTCAATGTACATTATAACTTTGTTTTTTTTTTGTTTTTTTTATATTTTGACTCCAGATTTTCATCTTATGACCCACCACATGAGCCCAGTAGATAAAAAGTTTAAAATACTGACCAAAAGGTGATTTCACAGAGCAACTGAAAAAAAATCACCTTTTGGACCAGATTTATAAAATTTCACCTACTTTATTCATGAGGTGGGGTCCCAAAAAGGCCATGTTGAAAATTTGGTGAAAAAATATTGGGGTGGGCTCCCTGGTCCACTTAAAATAAAAATTAAAAAAAAATCAGCATTGGGAAGGGCAGGTTCGGCTGGTGATATGGATGGGTGGGTGGTAGTATAAAGCAGTACTGGAGGTGGGCACCCTGATCCACTTAAAGGGACACTGTCAGTTGTTTAGTAAATTTCTAGTCTTGTGTGACCAATTATACCCTAGCAACAGAAATGACAAAGTAAAGGTTCTGCAAGTGCCAGTATTGCAAATAATAACATTCTGTTAGAATTTTGCCAACTTTTTTATGTTTCATTTAATTTGAGCAAACAGTCTCAGTTCAGCTGCCGCAAGCCACCAGTTCAAGTAAACGCGCACCGCCATGATGGCCAGTCTCACGCATGAGCGAGTTTTAACATATCCAGAGTGACATTAACTGAGGGTAGTGTCTGACAGAGTGGATGATGCTGAACTTGGTAGATGTCTCCCCGCTGAAGAAAATGAGCACTAGAAATGTTAAAAAACATGACTAAAAAAAATTATGCCGAGATCCAAGCATGCACATTAACGCTAATGGTAATGCGTATGCTCAGGATGTCAGCTTTGCTTTTTCAGATGTATTTTTTAACACTTCTAATGCTTTCTTGCTTTAGAGAGAGACATCAATGAGTTTAGCATCAGCCACTCTGGTGGACGCTAACCTCAGTTCATGTCACTATGGACATGTTAAATGTCGTCTATGTGCAAGATTGGCCATTATGACAGCGTGCGCTCACTTGGACTGCTGGATTCCAGCAAATGAACTTAGACAGACCACTCAAGTTAAAAGAAGTATTAAAAAGTTGGTAAAACTCTAACAGAATGTTATTATTTGCAATATTGGCACTTGCAGAACCTTAACTTTTATCATTTCTGTTGCTTGGGTATAATGGCACAGATGACTAGAAATGTAGTAAATGGCTAACAGTGTCCCTTTAAAGTAAAAAAAACAACAACAGTGGAAGGGACAAGGGAGGGCTGGTTAAGCTGGGAGGGAGAAGGATCAGACATTAATAACTAGTAAGACTCGGGAAGGATGAGGGAGGGCTAGCTGATATGGGAGGGGTAGGGAACATTGTAGTAACAGAAGCATAAAGATAATGAGATTAGGAGGGAAAGCATGTAAATGTCAGTGTTTTGGGTGAAAGCCAAAAATTCCCCAGTCACATCACTGTGTGCGACAGGGGAATTCTCAGCTCACAACCTGAAAAAACAGTCGTTGCTAAGCTGGGCACCTAACATTTTGGGGTGCCAAAAAATGTATTTGTAGGCTGAATTTGAAAAACAAACACCAGAATATAGCCAAAAGGACCCCTTTATCAAGGTTCCAGTGTTTGTTTGTTTTTTTCAAAAATCATCATTTTTATGTATTTACCATGTTTTTTGTTTTAGAAAAACAAAATAAGATTGCCACCATCAGGAACCCAAAATGTTTTCTCACAAGCCAAAAAACACTAAGTGGTGCAAAATCAAAATGCTCGTGACACAAACATTATCAGATCATAATAACTGGTGACCCCCGTTATCAGCCCGTTTTTGAGTACTGTAAAAAGTCATATCAACCCGCAGGTTGATACGAAAAAACTCGTATCAACCTGCAGGTTGATATGACTTTTACAGTCTCGTGCCTGGTTGTCTCCAGCAGGCCAAAACAATTTAACAATCTGAGGCAGCTTGAGACAGTTCTCCAACTGTTGTGAGCGATCGCCATATAGTGGAAAGTTACCTTGCTCACACAGAAGACAGCCGAGATGTCCATAGCAAGTAGTCCTTTACTCAGAAAAGCAGTATTCACCTACTGAACATCTCCCCCAGCAAAAATTTACTTTTCCTCGCTACCTCCTCTCACTGTTTCCACTGGCAGCCTGACCTTTAACCTCCATGTCACGGCAACCGTAATGACCCCATCCATCTAAAAGACGAATCAACAATGCTGCAGACAGACTAAACAGCACGTTTTGTAGTTGTTGATTTTTTTGCTTCATTACTGCGATTGATGATTACTTGATCCATCCACTTTACCCAACTCGAATCCAGAACCCATAAGGTACCAGAGTTTGCTGTATCACTGTCATCGTTCTTTTGTGCCAGTTATTATAAAAAAATAAAACACCGGTGGGGGTGAACTGCAGATTTCATTATCACTTTGGTGTGTGAGGTAATATAGGAAACCTTCTCAGCTTCGCTTCCTCGAGGTTTCTATATTATCACACACTTGGATGTGTAAAAAATGCATATCACCCCCCTACATGTGCATTATTCTCTATATATCAGAGGGTTACCCCAAAATCCTACTAAGTATGCTCAGGAAAAAAAAACCTTTTAATCCTTATAACTCTAAAACAGATGACTTTTTTTTCCCGCCGAAACCTTTGAAAGGCACTACCTTAGCACATGTCCTTTCTACCCAAAATGTTTTTTAAAAATTCTGAATATCTAGGCTGTAGGTGAGAGCAGAAAATCATATAATACGTATAGGAAAATGTTAAATATTTCTGTAAAAATGACATAACTGGATCTCAGAAATTGCAATAGTTTCTGTCACAAAGCTTCCCACAACTCAAGAGCTTGCCTATCAGACACTGCATGACAAATTTGGGGCAATTTTGTTGAATGCCACCAAAGTTATTAAGGTGCAAATTTAGGGGTTTAACAGTGAGCACTCCACTCAACCCTAACTATGCTGGCACTACTGCGCCAGTAGAAGATATATGTTATACAGGTGCAGTAGCACCTATATATTAAGGTTGAGTAAGCACTTTAATGTTAAACCCTGATTTTTGTACCTTAACAACTCTACCCTTATTCAGCTGATTTCCTTGAAATTTGGAATGCCCAAAGATGGTGCCAGGGTCTCTGGATCCTGAAAACTTTGTGGCAGTCAGTTCACCAGGGGAAATTACAGAGGTGCAAAAAACATGACAAAGTCTATAATTAAGACATTATTTGCTCACCTCTAATTTAAGAAATAGGATAATTACAAACCTGAAACTTACAGATTTGATAGAGTGTACCTCAGGGTGTGTGCTTCTGTGTTTTTCAGCTCCCATACTTTGGCAGTTTTAAAAATATTTAAGAAAACAGTTCTGCTACTGAGCATGCGCAGTTAGAAAAATCAGTGTTCTAAAAATAACTGAAAATCTTCTTCAAAGGAATCTCTTGCAGCAGGTAATACTCTTGGGTGTTCATCAGAGGGCGCTCTCGTCGATGGTAGCTTTCATTAGCAGTGTTGAGTGGGGGCCATCCACAATGATGTCATCATGTATACTTGTATAAATAGGTGGGTGGCCCCAAGCAGCCTTGGTTCTTTTTCCCGCTGCCGTTCACCTCGCTACGTGAGTAGTTTTCCCTTCTAGTGTAAACAAGCCACCATCTACTTGGAAATAGAAATCAGAACAGTTCTTCATTCGTACTCCTTTTTTATGCCATCTTTCCAGATGTCTAGTTTGGATTCTTTATTTAGAAACTGCTGTTGCGGCCAAAAAATCTACAGATACGACGATCATCCTGTTTGTGTTTGTTGTCTGGGGGCTGCCCATATTGTTTTGTCCTGTGATGTCTGCCTGGACTTCAATCAGGCAACCCATTATCAATGCCTGCAGGCCCGTCCCCGTACCCCAGCGACTGCATTACAGAACTCCCAGTCCTCACACAAATATTTATCGAAGCATAAGAGTAGGGACAAGGACAACTCTTTCTCTTCTGAAGGTAAGAAGTCTCGCTAATCGACAGCTACCACTTCTGGCAGCCAGTCAACGGTCTCTGCTGCTGTCTCATATAAGGAAAAGACTCACTCGGATAAACCTTGGTCTGCATTAATGATGACACTCCCGGTCCTCTTGTCGATGGCCCTGACTGCAGCTTTGGCTGTGGAGACCAAGACTGCTCCTTCCGCATCTCTGGGTCACCCGACAACACAACCTGGTCCTCCTGCATGGACCCTGATGTCGCATTGCCAACATACTCATTTAGGCATTCAGCCTCATCCCCTTTACAGTCCCCGTCAACAAAACATGTGACAGACTCGGGGTATGTTATTCAGGATAAGGGGTTCACTTTAACAGTGATACCTAAATTACCGCCTCCTTCCCAGGTGGTTACTCACCATAGCCAGACTGCTGCCTTATGAGGTACGCCCTCTCACAGACCCAGCGCTCGGCTGCATCCGCACCCATACCCTACCCCTTCAGTCTTGCCACCTCAGGACTATGCCACTAGTGGGATGAGGGCCACCAATCTCCCTTCCCCATCGACGGACTCCTCCGTCGACATGGCTACAGTGGTACAAGCCGTTCTTCAAGTAGTGCAAGGTCTGCCTCTGAAGCAGCCCTATCAGCCTCAATCCTCTTCCTCTCACTCTCCTCCTCCATCTAAACAGCCTCACCAGGAACCCTCCTTTTTCACCTCACAGGGAACTTTCTCCTGCTCCCTCGTACCATTCATTGGAGGATGAATTCCTTCCAGATTATGAGGAGGAATATGAGGAAGATATGGATACAGGAGATGGCCTCTGCCCCCCCTTTGAGTACCTCTACAGTGTCCGCAGTTGAGGAGGATCCAGGGCTGCATACTTCCTGCTCCCCTCCAGATGACCCATCCTTTCTAGAAATAATGACTCAGATTCAGCAAGTAATGGGTTTTACTACAGCAGAACAAGACAAACATTGACAGCATATGGCAGACTACTTAGATCTCACAGAAGATCCTGCAGTGGTGGTCCCACCTTTCGTACAGGCCTACCAGGACACAGTTCTCGTGGCCTGGTGTCGCCCATCAACAGTCCCACCAGTACCTAGAAAAGCTGATCACCTGTATCAGGCACCATTGGATTATACACAGCACCACAGGCTAACTCTATGGTTATTGATGCCGCACATGACAAGACAAAACGTCCAAAACACTTGAACTCCCTCCCACTGGACAACAAATCTAGACTTCTGGATGTAATGGGAAAAAGGGTATATCAAGCTATTACTATGAATCTATGTATTCTAAATTACCTTAGACATATGCTAAAGTACCAGAAGACCCTCTGGACTACTGCATCAGAGGTTGCCAATAAACTCCCTCCATCAATGGAAAGGGACCAACTCTTGGCCATTTTCACCACTGCCACAAGTCTCTCCCGCCATTGGCTTTGAGCAGGCTATGATGCCCGTGGACACATCTGCAAGAACTTCGGCAATGGGCATTACCCTTCATCAGCATGCCTGGCTAAGGGTGTCGGGGTTTACTGGCAACATGCAACAAACCATTCTAAATGCCCCTTTCAATGGACCAAAACTGTTTGGCTCTGGTACCTAAACCATTCTGGATGATCTCCAGGCTTCTGGTTGCACTCTTCGAATTATACATGGCATGTACCATACCTCACAACAGATGGGCCTAGCGTGTTCTCCCGTCCATTACCACGGTCTGCCCACCCGCTTTCTTTCTTGCTTGGCTGCTGCTACATTCACGTATTAAAAATTTATTGTGTAGTTGCTCATGCTTGAGCTGTCCGATCCCACACCTGCATTGCCCCCCCCCAAATCAAATGCCATTGTGTGGTCAGCCAAATACTTGTAAAAGAAAGCACCATCTTTCCACTGTCCCCCCCACTGACCACTAGAAACGGCAGTGACATTGTTGAAAGAACAACAAAAAAAGAATGAAAAAGAACATTCATTTTGTTATATATATTGTTTGACTGACCCCACACATCCACCCATTTTTGTTTGTTAGCACCCCAAACTGCAAACTAATAGCTGTGGGAGCAACATTACTATGAAGTGACACTGAGACTGCCAGCACTGTCTTCTGCCCAGCCCTAACTACATCACAAACCGCTGGCAGTGGGGAGCAGCTTTACTGGTGCAGACTGCCACCACTTTTTACTGCACAGCCCTACACTACAACTTTCTTCCCTCCAAAACTCCATTGTTAAAACCTATTACAATAAAATGAGGAATACTGACAGTTATTTGAGGCTACCACCGCTGACTCTGTTACACTCGCCCAACTCGCACCTTCAACAGCCATTGTCTTTGGTGCTGGTGCTCGATTGTTCTTAACAGTATAATTATACAGATTTTGTCATAAAACTCCCATTGCTGGAGAAAAAAAACCCAATGCAGCTACATATTTAACAGCCTCAACAAGTATGCGCATGTTTGTGTGCGTGTGTGTGTGTGTGTGTGGTGGGGGTGGAGAGAGACAGTCTATATCACTGAACTATGAAACCACAGCTAAGGTGTCCACAGTAGAACAAAACTCTGATGAGCAAAAGAAACTTACACAGGTGGAGGAACTGTTGTGAACTAAAACATAGAAATGTTTTTATTTTTAGAATTGAAATCTAGTAATTAAAATTTAATATGCATGTAAAATTAACAGAACCATTTTATAAGTGCATTAAGATACTCTGGGAGTGTGCATTAGACATTTCTAATGTGTGGCCGGAGTTGAAGGCACTCTGCCTGCGGCCCTGTGTCTCACAACACCCCTATTTGTGCATTAGAAATGTCTAGTGCATACCCCCTCATGTCTTATTGATTACGTGTTGTATTCAGAAGGGAGGGTCATAAAAAGACTATGTTGAAAATTTGGGGTCAGAATATCACACAAAAAAATTATAAAGTGACTTTGTTTGCAGGGATGGCCATTGTCCCAGTGGGGACCCCGTTGCCTTCCCGTGCCAGTGACCTGAGTTTGGGTGCAAGCTCAGTTAGCTGGTTGAATGGGCTGAGGCTGGGTGCAAGGCACTGCAATGTCCGGCACTGGCCCCAGCCTGGGAAGAGACAGAGCAGTGTTCTGGCACACAGACAACACCTTGTGGCAGGCCAGGGAGTCTTTCCTTACAAGGGGTTGACATGCGTGTCAAAGCCTGATGGGCCCCTGCACTGCTTCAGTATTATCTCAACTACTTTATTTCACTGGGACCTGCACAAATAAGGATACAATTTCACTATGAGGAAAAGAAGGAAAATTAATTGCCAAAAAAAACTCTGTTAATGCAGACATTAGGAATGAAGAATACAAAGCACACAAAGTAGGGAAATTAAAAAATATTAGGGTTTGGAGTTTACTGTGTCTTGGCAAATCAGTAGCGGGGTCTTCCTTGGGGTTGTCAACCCTAATACCCACCTCCTCCCCTGAGCAAACAAAGTCAGATGTGATCTGTTTTCTTCATGCAGGGCCCTGCATGAAGAAAGCTGTGACTGATTCTGTTGGCAGCATATGCCAAGCCATACTTCTCTACCTTCAAAGAGCACATCCAGCAGGACCAGGGTAACAGAGGAGGGAAGGGGGGAAGCAGAAAGAAGAGACAAGGTAGAGGGACAAAGAGAATGGAAAGCCACGTGTGCCAACGCAAGGAGTCTGGGAAACAAAATTCCTGATCTTGAGGCAATTATTGCGAAGGCATACCTGAATCTGGTAGCCATAATGGAATCATGGTGTACAGACAATCACAACTGGGAAGTGGCCATCCCAGGCTACACCATATTCTGGAAGACAGGACAGGGAAGGAAGGTTAAGAGGTCATTATATATGTCAAGGAAGGTCTAAGGGCCATTGAGATACATGGGCAACAGGTAGACCATGAAGGGCTGGAGGAACTGTGGGTCAGCCCAGAGACGGGGTCAGGAGCCAATATTCATATGGGGGGGGGTGTACAGGTCTCCAACACAGGAGGATTTAGACAGAGCCCTGGGGGAAGCTATTAGAAAAATGACCAGTAAGGTGAAATTTTTGATTATGGGGGACTTTAATCTGCTGGCTGCAGATTAGGCCATTCTGGCCACAGCAGCATCACGAGGCAGGGCCATGCTTGGCTCCATACAAGGGACATTTCTTGGGCAGCTGATTCTGGAACACACTAGGGATGGGGCAGTGCTGGACCTGCTACTTGCAAACAGAAACAGCATTGCTAACATCACAGTGAGTAGTCTGTGTGGCTTGGCATCTGGATAGGACAGAAAAAAACCCACTAAGACAAGGGTCCTGGTCTTCAGGAGCACAGATTTCAAAGACATTTGAAAATTACTGTACTTGGAACTATACTTGGTGTTAGACAGAAGGAGGCTATTGCCCATTGTGTCTGTCTTCCGCCTTAGTGGGGCCACTTTATGCCATTGTTTTGAAGTAGATAGCTATTCAACTTAGCCTTAAACATAGATAATGTATCCGACTGCACAATCTCCCTAAGTAGAATGTCCCATAGAAGGTCACTGTCTGTATGGGTATAGAACCTCCTTCTGTCATTTTTTTAATGCTCTATTTTAATTTGTTTAGTGTGACACCTTAGGTTTGCTTCCCTGTGTACATATTCTATCCCTAAACTCTCCCTTCATTATCCTGGATAATTTTAAACATTTGTAGCACATCTCCTGTCTCTCCTGTCCTTCAGAGTATATAGTCCCAGTTTGTGTTAATCATTCTTGATATCGGAATAGTTCCTTAAGCTAGTTAGCAGTTTAGTTACTCTGCACTACACGCTATCTATATTGGCTATGTCTCTTTTGAGGTATGGACTCCATAGACTCCATAGTGGCGTACAGTTATCCAAGTGCAGTGTTATGTATGCTTCATATAGTGGCATTATGTATTGTGCGTGTCTACTTAAAAAGGTTTTATGAATGTATCTTAGTAGTCTGTTGGCTGTCTCAGCTACTTTATTACAATGATTATTCATTTTAGGTCCTTATTGATTAATATCCCAAGGTCTTTTTCAGTATTTAGTTCATTTAGGGTCATTCCATTTAATTGATATTTTTCAAACTATTTCCCATTCCGAAATGCATAACTATGTATTTGTCGCTATTAAATAATTAATGGCTCATTGCGTGATAATTTTAATATCTTTTTTGTATTTTATTGGTATTTTCAGTTGTGTCAGTTGGGCCACCTAATTTCGTATCGTCAGCAGATTTTACTAGCCAACTGTCTACTTCCTTGTTTAGATCACTGATGTACAACACAAACAGTGCTCGTCCCAGTACAGAACCCTGGGGGACCCCATTAATTACCTCTCCCAATTCTGACAGTATTCCTCTTAGTCTCACCCTTTCAGTTCCATTATGCAACCAGTTGGTCACTCACCTTATGAGTTTATTATCTATACCCATGGTTTTCAATTTATCAATTAATATATTATGAGGTTCTTTATCAAATGCTTTTTGGAAATCTAAATAAACTATATCTACCGGAGTGTTTGTGTTCAATGTTTCGTTGACCCTTTCATAAAAAAACTAATGTATTTGTGGTGTAAGACCTACTGTATTTTTTCTAAAATCATGCTGGCTTTTATCAGTCAAGTTTAAAGTATTAATTTATATGTCTAATTTATCCTTTAATACAGTTTCTATCAGTTTTCCCAAGATCAATGTCAGGCTGATTGGCCCGTAATTTGATGTTTGAGTTCTGTCACCATTTTTGAATATGGGGACAGCTATAGATGTTTTCTAGTCTCCTGTTACCTCTCCTGTTTCAGACAATTTATTGAATAGTGCCATTACTGGCTCTACCAACCATTCACCAATTTCTCTTAGCAGTCTAAGGTGTAACATATCTAGACCTGCAGCTTCATTGTCTTGATTTTGTCTATTAATTTCTTGACTTCTGTTTTATTAATATATTGGTAGTGTACTCCAGAAAATGAGGCTGGTCCTTCCCTTCCAGGGTTTGTAACACAATTTGCTGGTGTGTTGTGTTTTGTGAAACTGAACAGAAATATTGGCTAAACACCTCTGCTGTTAATTTGGGGTCTTTTATTTCATGATTATTTTCTATTTTTGGTCCTATTGTCCTATCTGATACTCTGTTATTATTTATGTAAGCATAACATGATTTCCCATTATCTTTACCATGTGCTATTTTGAATTCTAACCTCTTCTTTTCCACCCATATCACATTTACTTTTCTTCAGTTCATTTCTATATCTACCTATATTAAAATTTGTTGGGTCATTTTTCCTAGTATTGTAGGCTGACCTCTTTTTTTGTAATTGTTTTTTTACTTTATGTGTACACCATTGTGGAATTTTTCTTTTGTTATCATGGAATGGTTTGTCTGGTATTTTTGCCTTCTGTAGTTCAAGTGGCATCACTAAAAGGAAAGAAAGAACTCCTACTGTTGGAGGATTTCAGTCTGGATTGGGCAGGGAAGCACTCTGGAACATATGACACAGCTCTTGGAAAACTACATCTATCATAGACGATTATGTGCTGAACTAGAATATCCTTATGTAGCAGTCATAAATCACTACTGGACTGGATTGTTACAAACAGAACTGACCGGATACAGGCTGCTGGCACACTACCTGACTCCATCAGTGACCATACACCGGTTTTCTACATCTGGAGTACACAAACACTGAAGCCTCCCTCCAAAGAAATTCAGATTCCACAATTTTTCAAAACTAAATGTTGGAGTCCTACATGCAGATCTGCGAAATATTGACTGGTCCCCAATATATCAGACTAAAGATGTAGAAAATGCCCTCGACTTGTTTGTTTTGTTTATTTAAACTGAAAAGTCCATGGGCCAAAGACCCGTTTTCATGGTCGACCAGTATACATACAAACAATATATACATTTTTTTTTAAAAAACAGCACAGAATAATATACAGTTACATTAACATACATACATTGCACATTCAGGTAAAGCATTTACACTCACTTTCAGCAACTAAAAAACCTTCCTCATATCCACTCTTCAGGAGATACAGAATAAACACGTACCCCTTAAAAGAAGGAGAGCACGAGGCTCAGTAACAAGATGAGTATACAGTGATCTGTTAACCATCATGAGAGGCAGGGATAGGACCTGGGTCTCTGCAAAGAAGTCTAAGCTGCAGACTGACTGGGAGGAATACAGAAAGAGAAATTCTTGCAAGAAAGCCATACAAGTAACAAAAAGGGTCCACTCCAATCAACTGCTACAGGCATCTGTCAGTGACGTCTGAAGTTTTTGGAACCACATAAAGTCTGTCATGGGGCAGGGCTGCAACACAACGACTGTGGATATAACACTGGATGGAGTGAACTATAATAATAGTAATACAATATAAAATGCCCTAAACTCTCATTTTTCTGACCTCTCTGACTATGTGAAGCGTACTGGTCAACCCTCTGCTCCACCATTCTGTGACATGGAACTTGCCCCCACATTGCTTAACCTAAGAGAGGTCACCGATGCGGAAGTGCTACATCTAATGAAAACCATCCCAGCATACGGATCAGCTGGGTCTGATGGACACATACCCAGGTTCCTTAAAATTGCATCCCCAGACCTCTCTGCACCAGTCACCAGGATCTTCAGTCTCTCACTGTGCAGAAAGTCAGTCCCCTCACTCTGGAAAATTGCACGGGTTGTACCCATTCATAAAAAAGGGGATACCAAGGACATGAATAATTACCAACCTATTGCTTTAGGTACCAGGTTATAATCGCGCAGACTAACCCGCGCACATCAAGACCGCATTGTGAGTAGTGTGTTTGGGATTTGAGTGACAGGGGAATATCAGTGATGCGAAAGTATTGCTACCACCTGTCACTCACCATGGAGGAGGAAGTGTCCCCACCCCCTCGGAGTTAATTATAATAGTTCCAGTTGGTGTGGGGGAGGGCAAAGCCCCACTGCAAAACAAAAGAAGACCTTTTAGGTGTTGCTGCATGCTGTTTGTTGGTGCGCACTCATGATGTGCATAGTTTCATCTGCGACATTATGACCCCATTCCTATTGCTATACTATCTGTTTTGAACAAACTACTTGAAAAAATTGTAGCCACTCGGGTTATGGAATACATACAGTGGAATAACTTACTATCTCCAGCATAACATGGCTTTAGGAAGGATCACAGTACAACCACTGCACTCATCAAATTAACAAACGACGTGAAAATGGCCATGGAAAAGGGCTTGCATACAGGGGCAGTTTTTTTTTTGACTTAACAAAAGCGTTTGACCTGGTGGACCACCCCTTGCTGCTATCAATACTTTCTATACTTGGTTTCTCTCAGGACTCTACTTCATGGTTTGACAGCTACCTCATTGGGCGAAGGCAATTCATGCAAATAGATAAATGCAAATCAGATCTCTCTCTCTCTCTCTCTCTCTCTCTCTCTCTCTCTCTCTCTCTCACACACCACTGTCAGGGTCCCTCAAGGATCCATTCTTGACCCACTGCTTTTCTCTCTGTTTGTAAACAGGATGCCATATATGTTGGGTTCCTCCTCCACCTTGCTGTATGCAGACGACATGGTTCTGTACACCAGTACCAAGACCATTACCACCATAAATTCTAATCTAAAGGTGGATTTTTTTACCTACAATCTTGGCTAACACAAAACAAATTACTACTTAATGCCATAAAAACAGTTGCCATGCTATTTGGCTCAGCACCTAGGATCAAAGCCAGTACCTCCGCTCTGACTATCCCAGGCCCGGATGACTCTCTGCTCAAAGTAGTTGACTCTTTCAAGTATCTAGAATAACACTTGACCCTTTACTTGATTTTAATCCACATATAGCAACTACATGCAAAGCAGTAAATGCGAAGCTGGGGCTGACCTATAAAATTAGGTCTTCTCTAAATACTGCAGCCTAACTGACCATTGCACAGACCTAACCTAACCTATGGGTTAATGACGTACATGGATGCCAGCAAAGGGGGCCTGAAAAAATGGGATACATGCTACAATAGCATCTGCTGTTTTGCCCTGTTGGTACCCAGATGCACACATCGCTGTATACTCTACTCAAGCCTGGGGTGGCTCTCCCAAGCCTCATATCGTATATACTGTACACCACTGGTTGTATGATAGACAACATCGTTAGAACTGGTACACCTGAGATTCTGGCCTGCATGTTAAGTCTAGCAACACAGGCCTACCCTCTAAGGTCTGCAGAAAATTATTTTCGAAGTATACCAAACTGTGTTACAAAAATGGGGGAACAAGCCTTCGCTGCTTCTGCCCCCAAGCTTTGGAACTCCCTGCCCTCATCTGCTAGACACTCCCAATTACATCAGGCCTTTAGAAATGAGCTTCGTACCTTCCTCTTGGGCTCTGACAAATGTACATGTACTGTAAACTATAGCACACCCTCTTAGCATGTCTCTCTTCAAAACTATTTAAGCACTTTACATTGGCTGTCATATAAATTGTGCTCCACTATACTGTTATATATTTTTCTGGTTGGGTACATTGATTTACAGGTCCTGCACTGCTGTATTTCACTGAAATAGTTATTTCAAGTTTTTGCTAATCTTGTACGAAATCTTGTAATGTATTGTCTTCTGAAATTCCTGTTCCTCTGTCTGTAACTCTCCCGGGTCATGCCTGAAAATAGGCAAACATTTTTTGTCTAGTGTACTTACCCGATAAGCAAAAACTAACTAACTAAATAAATACATTTTGCTTTTTGAGTACAACCCAGAATTGCACCATTCCTGCATTTTTGTATATTTGCTTTCAATCCCATTTTTGTAGTTCTTCCCTTATCTTGTCAAACTTAGCTGTGTTACAGTTTTTTATAACTGTACGTTCCTTAGCTTTTGGTATTTTGGTTGACAAAGAGAACTAGATCATGTTATGGTCACTATTCCCTAGGTTTTTGAGCATCTTTACATTTCTTACATTATCTGCTGTATCTGTAATAACCAGGTCTAAGACATTGTTCCTTCTTGTAGGGCTGTTAACCATCTGGTGTAGTCCATTATATGATAACATGTTTAAGAACTCCTTAGAGCATGCCTCAAAGTGGGGGAAGGAACAGTGGGAGTGGAGGCTCGATGGAGAAAAATTAAGGAGGGTATGGCCCAGGCAACAGCATGCTGTTTGAAGGAAGTGAGCAAGGGAAAGAGGAGGAAGAGTCCACTGTGGTTCTTTAGGCGATGAAAAAGGCAGTTGGGGAGAAGAAAACATAATTTAGAAAATACAAGGAGACCCAGAAGGATGAAGACAGGAAGATATATCTGCAAAACAAAGGGAGGCAGGAAGGAGGGTGAGGGCAGGTAAAGCACTAGCAGAGGAGAGGATAGCGGAGGCCAGAAAGGGGAACAAGACCTTCTTCAGCTATGTGGGGGAAGAGGAAAACAGGAGGGATAATGAAAATCAGGAGGGCTGGGGGAACTGCACAGAGGCAGATCAAGAGAAAGATGAAATACTAAATTAGTTCTGCTGTGTCTTCACAGTAGAGGGTAGGGGAATGGACCAGCATGCTGCAGTATGCATGGGGGGGGGTGGGGAGTGGGCAGAAGTCCATTCTCAGTGGAGAGGGTCTGGAAGGGATTGGAAGCCTTAAAAGAGAATAAGCGATGAGGCCAGCTTGCATTCATCCTAGGGTCCTAAAGGAACTGAGCACGGTGCTGGCCACCCCTCTGGCAGCACTTTTTAGCACCTTAGTGGAGATGGGGGAAGTTCTGGAAGACTGGCGGAGGGTTGATGTTGTCCCTTTGCACAAAAGGGACAGTAGGGAGGATGCTAGCAATTACAGGCCAGTCAGTCTCACATCAGTGGTGGGGAAATTAATGGAGACACTACTGAAGGAGAGGCTTGTGGAGCACCTAGAGGCTAAGGGACTGCAGGATCACCAGCAATATGGTTTCACGAGGGGGAAGGGATGTCCAGCTAATCTCAGGTTTCTTTGACTGGGTTGCAAGGGAGGTGGATCAAGGGAGAACAGTAGACCTGGCCTGTCTGGACTTCAGTAAGGATTTTAACACTGTGCTGCAAGGACACTAGTTAATAAACTATGCAGCCTGGGAGTGAGGGAGAAGGTGACAAGTTGGATATCAAACTGGTTAAGGGAAATGAGGCAATGGGTGGTGGTAAAAGGTAGCCATTCAGGGGACAGGAGAGTGACTAGTGGGTTGCCATAGGATTTGGTGCTGGGACCAGTGCTCTTCAGTGTCTTCATAAGTGACACTGCGGAGGAGCTTGAGGGTAAGATGTGTCTTTTTGTGAATGATACAAAAATCTGCAACAGGGTTGACAGGAAGGGGTGAAGAGAATGCAAAAGGATCTGAGGAAACTGGAGGAATGGTCATGAGGATAACAGCTGGGTTTCAGTGCCAAAAAGTGCAAGGTTATGCACTTAGGGCTGCAGAACCCAGGGGTGTGTGCATAAGATATGGTAGTGGAGCTTACAGTCACCAAGCAAGAAAGAGACATGGGGTCATCATGTCTGATGACCTCAAGGTAGCTGGGCAGTGTGACAAAGCAGTGGGAAAGGCTAGCAGGATGCTGGGATGCATTAGGAGAGGGATTTGTAGCAGGAGGAGGAAGGTGGTGCTGCCACTGCATCGCTCGCTGGTGAGGCTCCACCTGGAGTACTGTGTCCAGTTCTGGAGGCTGCAGCTCCACAAGGACATTGAAAGGACAGTGGTGGTACAGAGGAGGGCAACCAAAATGATGAGTGGGCTGCATGAGAAGCCATACAAGGAAAGGCTGCAGGAGTTCAACATATACTCCCTGGAAGAGAGGAGAGTGAGAGGGCACATGATTGAAACCTATAAGTACCTCACAGAACTGAACAAGATGCAAGTGGAGAGTCTTTTTCAGAAAAAGAAAGGCACTACAAGGGAGCAGAACATGCAATGACACTAAGAGGGGGAAAGTTTGTGAGAGATGTGCAGATGTACTTCTTCATGGAAAGGGTGGTGGATGACTCGAACAGCCTAACAGAGGTGGTAGTGGGCACAAAGACTGTGAGGAGTGTCACGCATGTGTGGGTTAGGCACAGGGGTGTATTAGGTAGAGCAGGGATTCTCAAATGGTGAGGCCAGCCTCCCTGGGGAGGCCCCAACCTATCCCAGGGGAGGCTCAAGCAAGTCTGAAAAGTACTGTATTTAAATTTTGAGTTTTATGTATTTTGTGTGAAGAGATGAGGCAAACTGAAAGAGGATAATAGTAGGTGAATTTTATGTATTTATTTATTAATAGGTGACACGGGAAGGTGAATGAGCCAAGGCTCATTTCAGGTGTACCCGGGAAGGGTAGTAGTGAATACATTTCAAAAGGTAACTGCAAAACAATCAAGAAATACACAATGAACAATAGTGCAAACAAATATGAACAATAAACTAATAATAAGTGGTGGTAATTAATCAATTTGTAGGCTGATGGCAGAACAGCCCAAATACAAGGGTTGAGCATAGAAATGCTAAGAGCAATAGCAGGAAGGAAACAAAGTAATCCCAGAGAAGTTGCTTAGAGCAGGAAGGAGAGAGAGAGAGGCAAAGTATGTAGGAAGGTTATTTCATAGAGAGGAAACTGAGAAAGTAGTCTGACCCATGAAGGTACTGCAACAAAGAGTAACAATGGTTCATGAATGAAAATAGCAGAGCAAGTAGGCTGGCCTGTGGGGGATTACAATAAGCTGAATAATAATATTTGTTTATTTTATTTATTTTATTTGTTATTCAGATAGCACCTTTGAGAACAGTAGCTCTTTTTCAAAGGTTCCACATCAGGATAAGACAAAGAACTGAATGTGAGCCAAGTACTCAGAGGGGTTTCAATTTATTCATGGTGTACTGCGTAAAGTACAGTATGTTATTTTTCTTTGGAGAGGCCCAAGATTATTTCAGTTTTTGGGGGAGGCTCAAAATCTTTTCCATGGATTTGGGGAGGCTCACTGTGACAAGGTCTAAGAACTATTGAGGTAGAGGAATGGGGAAGGGAGTGACACCTACAGTATGACCAACTAGGGTCAGTGGTGATGGAATAGGCAGGGGCAAGGGACAGACTGGATGGGCCTTAAGGTCCTTTTTTGCCAACAAAATGTATGTTTCTATGTTGGTATCTTTCTGTCTCTATAAGGAACTGACTTTGAACTGTATCTTGTGCTTCAGACAGTAGGCTATGGGGGTTGGGGGTGAGGGTGGGCACTAGGGCTGATAACCCCAAGGAAGACCCCCACCACTGATTGGCCAAAACTCCAGAGATCCAAAACCCTAATATTTTTTCATTTCTCTACAGTGTGCACTTTGCGTTCTTTAACCTTAATGTCTGTATTAACATAGTTATTTTGCTGTGAATATACTACAGTATATAGTATATTTAGAGAATGAGAAAGATGCAGTCTTTCTAGAATGCATGTGTATTTTTGTTTTGTTAATTTTCTCATACTGCTGTTGGTTTTATATATTTATGTAGCTTTTTATGCCCTTTCACTTACCTGTGTTTTCGGAATTATAGTTATCTGGTTGAAGATGTATTTTGTATGTTTGATCTGCAGTAAAAATAGAATTGAAAAAATTTACTTTCCCTTTTATGACCGGAGACAGACCCACTATGAAATGTATTAATGAAGAATGTCTCAACCATGGTAATGACTGTTTCATTCTGTTACCTAGAATAGCTAAGAGGATCTTCAGCTTTTTAGGTTGATCACAAATGTGGTTTCAGGAGGGACAAACACATTTGGGGGGGAGGGATTTTCAAGAGGGAGGTGAGGAAGCATTTTTTCATGGAAAGGGTGGTGGATAGATGGAACAGGTTGCCTAGGGAGGGGTTGGAGGCAGAGACAGTGATGAGATTCAGGCATGCATGGGACAGGCACGTGGATATCTTTAAAAGGAAGAATTACCCAAAGAGGGTGTGGAAAGCTAGGGCCACATAGGATTCCTTGCATTCACTTAGAGTAGGTGAAGTAAGAGTATACAGGATGGACCTTGTGGTATTCTTTTGCTAACAAAATCTATGCTTCTGTATTTCTGAGTCCATGTTCATCAGTGAAACTGGTCTGCAAAATTCTCATCTGGCTGGAGTGTTTCTATTTTAGAGTATGGGGGATTAGTATGAGTCCATACATTCAATACCTCCTCAGCATTCATGATATGATTGTAGAGCCCTCATAATGGCGTATGTGTCCAGTAAATTTCTTATAAAACTTGTGAACATACCCAACTCTGCTTGGGCTTTTATTTTTGCTTCTCCTGCACCCTCTGGGCACCTTACCCCTTTGGGCCCCTCTAGCTCTGCTGGACTCACTTCTTGCTACCACTCATGCTCTCTCGCTTCCCCAGGTTCTCCAGTGCCCTGGTATCAAGAGTATCCCCCTCCATCTGACACCAGGTGAGGATATGCCTTGTGAATAGGGACATCAATCTGATGGATCATGGTGGTGTGCTGTGGGGGCCTGGAAGGGTGGTAGAGGCAAGGGCTATCATCCAAAGTGCCCAGCTGGAACAGTGTTTTCCCTGTCATTATCACTTCCCCTTTCATCACCCAGGAGAGCACACATTTGCCAACATCCTGGGGACATTCACCACACCATCACCAGGAGCCACTTTCCAACCAGTGCAGTGTTTCAGCCTCCCCCAGGAAGAGGTCATCTTGCGAATGCTCTTTCATCCTCCCTCCTGGCCTCTTGTCATCCCAGGCTCAGGACACTAAGCTCAGGTTGCCAGCATACCAAATACATTACTGCTGTCTGCCATCGAGCTGGCTTTATTTCTTCTTAATGATGTCCTAAATCTCTCTTTCTGTAGTAGGAAAGGGACATTCTTGCCTGTTCAGAATCCCCTTTTAGTCAGAGTCGAGATATTTTTATATATTCTCTACTCATTGTTTTCTCATAATCTGAATAGAGACTTGATTTAATCTAGAGGCTCTGTTTTCGGATCTCCAATTGTATGATGTCTCTTATAGCTTCTAATCTTGAACACAGTATGCTTTTTTCAGCAAGTTGCTTTGCAGCTTTTTGTCTAGAGTTATGGTATCTATATTTTAAAACTTTTAGATTATTTTCTGTATCGTCTTTGAGTGAACTGTTTAGCTCGACCAAAGCTGACTCCTAGGCCCTCAGGAAAGTCAGTCTACTTACTTGTATGATCCTGCTGTAGTTTTAAATTAGAAATATAGGTCCTTGCGCGTATAACTTACTAACTGATTTAGTGTCTAGCTTCCTTTTTATGTTCACCATTGTGACAGGGTGAGCCCTGTCTGGGATGGATGCCCATGTGTGGGGTGTCCAGGCCTCCCCCATTCCTTTCACTCTGTTTCTGTGGGATGGCCACTCGTGCTGGGAATGAAAATGAAACACATTTGCTGTATCCTTGTCTATTTTAGGGTGTTACATCTAATGATTTAATAGAAAGAAAAAGATATGATGAGTTCCAAGGGTTGGCAGGAGAAGGGAGAAGAGGAGTGCGCCCTCATTCTCCCATTCCCCTTGCAAAACCCTGTGGAACCCTCATGGACTTACTATCTTATTAAAACTATCTTTTAAGATGAAACAAAATGGAAACATAAAACCCCCTTAACCAAGAAAAGAGGAGTTGAGTCTAGGCTAGAAAAATTAACATATATGTACATGTATGTCTTTACTGTTTGATGGGGAACTCCTGAGAATAAGAGATTTATACTAGTTTTAGCAAAAAGGGGTGGATAACCTGACGGTGATGTCATCCAGGAAAGGTATGAAAACCCACCACTTGGGGTAACAAAGATTGATAGGAGAATCAGTTGAATACTGCCTACCAATCAAGGAGGATCTCAGAAGTGTGTGCTTGTTCCCACATTGTTCTGTTTGCAAAGGCTGAAGCTAAGCCTCAGTAATTTTTGAAATTAGAAAGTTTGCTGGATACTGGACATTGAATAACCTTTTGTTTTCTGTATGTTTATTTTTTTTATTTTCTGATTTGAAAAAAATAATGCACGTTTGCATTTTTATGCACCTGATTTCTGGTTTGTTGTGTCCGTTTTATCCCACACCTTCACAGCCATGTGTACATGCGTGGTGATAATTTTTTTTACCAGAGTGGCTTTTGAGGAGTGTGACACTGTCAGTCCAATGCAGAATGGTCTGCAAGGGGCTCACCAGTGTCACACCAATCATCAGCCAGGCTGGTCATAAGTTTTCTGGCTTGCTGGGTGGAAACTTCATATATCTCATAGGAGAGAGACAACCCAATCATAGGTCAGCTCTTTCCTTTGATCTACATAATGCGACCAGCAAGTACAACTGATCTGTCATGATCAGCCTGCTGAAAGTCATCACTCATAGGTAGAATTACACCCTGCAAAAACAAGACTGTCCATCGATGTCTGTTGCTGCCACTGCCCTTACTGTCCCCCACCCGACCCTCCCACTCAGCACCCACCCACCCAAACATAACACCGATGCTGGGTCTGCTGAATCCCCACTGTCACCACCTGAAATAAAGAAAACCACCCCTAGTAATTTTTTAGAAAATGGGCTTTTTAATTACTGGGTTCTGATTGGCTAGTATCCCAGCCAGGGGGGTACATTAACTTTCAATAGATGCCCAGTAAATAAAAAGTGTCAGTCACTTAACCACATCACCACCTAAGCTATCCTTTTGCCCACCCTGATTGCTCATTGGGCAAAACCACCCTATTCAAGTTGAAATCTGCACCATTTTTTTAATTTCGCTTAGCGAGTGACGCTGGCATCCCCATGGGTCCCTAATTCAGTGCCAATGCCAGCACATCCCAAATCAGAGAAGTGCCCCACTCCCAGCAGGATTCCCCAAATACACTAGTCTCATTGTCTACTCTAATAAAGAAAAAGAAAAAATTCCTCTTAAATCACTAGCGCTAGCACGTCTCGTGCTCAGCGCTTCTCGCAGCCAGTTTTACACGTCGTTAGAACATCGCGTGGTGTGCCAACTGCTGTTTGACTCCCCCAAAACTGCTAACAACTTCAGTAAAAGAATAACACACAAAATACCTCACTCACCACCCAACTGCCCCATCAGCCTTCTCCCGCACTGTTCTCTACACTGCTGGATTCCTGCCTGCTCTTTCTGTGCTTCCTCTATCCAGTGCAGCGCATCATCCCATGCAGTACTCACTCTGCCATACATGCTACACCATTCAGCTGCCCAATAACATAAAAAAATACATGTTTTCATAAAACGGAGCACACTCCAGCAGGAGGGACAGAGAGCAACTTTAAAGATAAGAATGGCAACTTGGTGCAGGAGACAGGGACCGTGCGTCACTACACAACTAGAAATCCATTCACATTCGCGCGGTCCTGCATTTCAACTCGCTATAATTGGTACTTTGAAAATAAATAAATGAGTTGCATCGATGGGGTAAAAGAAAGACAGAAGGGGACAGACAAATGGCGTGGGTGGAGGTGAATAGAGAGAGACCGCCCGTCACTACACAACCTGAAAAACGTTCACTTTTCTGCGGTCCTGCATTCCGGTCTCACTTCCATTGGCACTTTGAATATAAAAAAATAAACTGCATCAGTGGGTTACAGAAAAAATGAAAAGACAGAAGGGGACAGACTGTTTGGGGGTGAAGTGAGACAGCACAGTACCAGATATTACACTGCTCTCTACTACCAATGCCAGTAGTAGAGGGACTACTTTGCTTAATGAAGGAGAAAAAACTTGAATTGTAGTCAAGTTTAGTGAATTACTTTACATTTTTGCAATCCTGTAAAATGACACAGTCTATTTTGTTAAAGAATACTAGGGACGGTATGGGCACACTGGACCTTCCAGGGGCTATAAGGCCCTCCACCTGTGGCGTCAGGCCTCATTACACCCCTGTGTGGTCCGGTATTGCCCAATACCGCCCACCCTGGAGGGTATTATTGCTTGCTTATTGTTGTTAATATACCCTGTAACAAAGCTAGCTGTCCATCGATGGCTGTTGCTGCTGCTGCCTCCTTTGCTGTCCCCTCCACCCGACCCTCCCACTCAGTACCCACCACCCCACACACCCCCACATCCATAACCCCAACACTGGGGTGCCCAATCCCCACTGTCACCACCTGAAATAAAGAAAAGCATCCGTAGTAATTTTTTATTGTTGTTAATATACCCTGTAACAAAGCTAGCTGTCCATCGATGGTTGTTGCTGCTGCCTCCTTTACTGTCTCCCCACCCAACCCTCCCACTCAGCACCCCACCCCACCCCCACAAGCATAACACCAACACTGGGGTGTTCAACTCCAGTGTCACCACCTGAAATAAAGAAACCATCCCTAGTAATATTTTATTGTTACATATACCCTGTAACAAAGCTAGCTGTCCCTCGATGGCTGTTGCTGCTGCCTCCTTTACTGTCTCCCCACCCAACCCTCCTACTCAGCACCCCACCCTGACAAACATAACACCAACACTGGGGGTGACTAATCCCCAGTGTCACCACCTGAAATAAAGAAAAACGTCCCTAGTAGTTTTTGTTATATACCTTGCAAAAAGAGTAAACCATCCATCGATGTCTTTTGCTGCTGCCACCATTGCTGTCCACTCCACCCGACCCTCCCACTCAGTACCCAACATCCCACACCCCCCCACATCCATAACCCCAACACTGGGGTGCCCAATCCCCAGTGCCGACACCTGAAATAAAGAAAACCATCCCTAGTAGTTTGTTTTTTCAATATGCCTTGTAAAAAGAAAACGTCCATCAATGTCTGTTGCTGCCACTACCATTACTGCTATCCCCCCACCTCAACCCTCCTACTCAGCACCTACTACACCACCCCACCCACAAACCCTTACTTACCTGCCAAGGTCCCAGTGCTGTAATCCTCTCTGCACCACAGACATGTCTTCACTCTACAACACCAGACCGCGAACTGAGGAAATCAACAATGCGGTTTTGAATGGGGTTTTGAACTCACTACCATAACTTGGTCATGTTTGAATATTTTTACCCCAGATTTTCAACATGCCTTTTTTGGGACCCCACCTCATGAACAATGGCAGTGAAATTAGGCAAACGTGTCTCAAAAGGTGATTTTGCATTCGCTGCATGAAATCATCTTTTGGGCAGGAATTGAAATTTTCTCTGCCCTTGTTCATAAGGTGGGGTCATCAGAAAGGCTATGTTGGAAAATTTGGAGTAAAAATATTTAAAAAAAAAAACCAATGTTATGAGCCTGTGTTGAAATTTAAGAACACAGCCTCATAACTTTGGTAAATTTCAATATTTTGACTGCAAATTTTCAACATAGCCATTTCTTCACAGCACCTCATGAATGTGACAGCTGCCATTTTTCAAATCCTGGCCAAAATGTGTTTTCACACTTGTGGTGCAAAACCACCCTTTGGGTATGATTTGAAAATTTTGTCCACCCTTGTTCATGAGTTGGGTTCCTAAGAAGGCTGTGAACGGTCATAAGAAGGCTATGTTGAAAATTTGGGGTAAAAATATGAGAAAACAACAAAGTTATGAGTCTACATTGTAATTTTTCGATGGATGCTCATAACTCTGTTAATTTTCAATATTTTGACCCCAGCTTTTCAACCTAGCCATTTTTTCACACCTCATGAATGTTACAGTTGTCATTTCTTAAATCCTACCCAAAATGTGTTTTAACACTTGTGGCACAAAATGTCGTTTTAATTATTGTTTTATAAATGACACCTGTCATGCTCAGAAGGAGTGGTCATAAAAAGATTATGTTGAACATTTGGGATAGAAATGTGAAAAACCAACTACAGTCACAGCCAAATTTATGGCCAGATATTTCCTGAAATTTCTGTGATATTTCTAGAGAAATCTCCTGCTTTCTCCATTTACACAGTACGGGCAGCAGTGAGAAACTCTTTAGAAATTTTGCGAAATATTTGGAAATATCTGGCCATATCTGTGGCTACTACTGTAAGTTATGAGGAAACAAATTGTTCCAACATTTACGCATAACAATTTTTTGCAGATTTTGGGTCCTAATGCTCAAGATATCCCTTGCGTTACTTCACCTCCTGAACATGGCAGGTGTCATTTTTCAAATCCTCTCTGAAACTTGTTTCCATAGTTGCACAGCGAAATCACCTTTTGGATGGGATTTTAAAAATTCTACCTGTCTTGATCATAACATCAGGTCATAAAAAGACTGTTGGACATGTGGGGTCAAAATGTGGGAACCCACTTAAAAGTAAATATTGCCCCTCAGCTGCCCTATCCTGGGTAATTACAATCTAAAAATGTGTCAGAGCAGGACACCACTGAAAATGAGACATTGCATCTCCTCTGCTCTATCATGGGTAAATATATAGTTAAAAATGTGTACAAGCAAGAATCAGTACAACTGCAATATCAGCGGTGAACATTCAGCATTTAACAAATGCTTGTTTGTTCTACTCTTAATTGTATTCATTTTGTATGACCATAAAATTACTTTACCAAGATTGATTTTAAAAATCTCCCATAGAGTTTCTGGTGCCATTTCTTCCCTGCAATTTAATTTGAGAATTTCTTCAATCTTATGCAATTTTGAAACAAGTTCTCTATCTTTCAGCAGAAATGCATTGTTTTCGTTTACTCATTTTCAGTTTTGTTTCTAAATTAAATGCCTGAAGGCTCACATCCTGGTCTGTAATTCCAGTATCTTCTATGTGTTATTCTGTAGCACTATGAAAGAAACTCTAGTAAGAACCAATATGGCTGCAAAATAATGGTATTGTGGGGAATAAGAATTGTGTAAACTAGTAATTTGTACACTAACCACCACTGAGCCACCTAACTGCACTTTCTAATTGTTGCGATATACACACACACTAATACATATACACTTATATGCATATAAATTCCAGTGTAACATAGCAGTGCACTGTCTACGCACATTTTTACAGATTAAAAAAAAAGACATTTTGAGGGACCGTTTTCTTCTTTTCAGGCTCAGAGGGACATTGGAGGGTAGGGAGTTGCCATTAGACACCTCATTTAAATCAGCAATGACATGCATAAGGCTGAAACTGATCTAGATAGTAGGGGAATGTTGACTAACAATTTTTGCACTAACCACTGAGCCATCTAACTACACTTTCTAATTGTTGTGATACACGCACACTGACAAATATATATACACATGCATGCATATATATTCCAGTATAACATAGTGCACTGTCTACACACATTTTTACAGATTAAAAAATACATTGAGGGATTGTTTTCTTCTTTTTTTCAGGCTCCGAGGGACATCGGATAGTGGGAGGTTGCCACTAGACACCTCATTTAAATAAGCAATGATAGGCATAAGGCTGAAACTGATCTAGATAGTGAGGGAATGTAGACTAACACTTTTTGCACTAACCATTGAGCCAATTAACTGCAGTTTCTAATTGTGACACACACACACACACTAATACATATACACATATATACATATATATTCCAGCATATCATAGCAGTGCACTGTTTACACGCAGAGCATTGCCACGCGCGCACGCACACTAACACACATACACTGCCTTATATGGCATTAATTTACTTATACATCTAACCCTAATTGTTACTGTATTTAGGATAAGTACTGTGTTTTGCACTAACTCATGGTACTAATCTACAGCATGACTGGGTAACTAAGGTAGAGGACCAGGGAGGTGCAGTGGATGTGGCCTATCTGGACTCTGAGGGCATTGCAGAGGGACTGGAGAGGAAGGTATGCCTCTTCGCAGATGACACAAAGGTATGCAATAGGGTGTACATGCCAAGGGGATTAAAAGAATGGGGGAAGACCTTAAAAAACTGGAGAAACAGTCTGAAGCATGGCAGCTGGGATTCAGTGCAAAGAAGTGCAGGATCACTGCAGGTGTGATAATAAAATAAGTTTTGTGTAGACTGTGTCTTGATGGTAATATGAAAGAAATACATAGCATAGTTGCAGTTAAATGGTATTAATGGGAGAGAGAAAACCATATAGATCAGATATTAAGTTTTCAGTGCTACACAAAGTTATAGACAGAACATGTTTAAATAGTGCAGGCTTGAATTTTCACAAATAATATTGACAAATGAACACATAGTTACAGACAGAAACATGTTTACACAGTGCCAGCATTGAAAATGCAATTGCAGCTTGTCTTTTAGTTTCTGTAGCCTTTAAAGTAAGACTTCATCAGTGAATGATTATGACCTCATATATCTGCATAGCATTCCTTTTGTGGCTTTTGACTTTAATGTTGCTGCATCTTATCTGTAGTGCTGTGCTTCCCAGCTAATTATTTTTCTAAAACTGTGGCATTAATGTATAGAATGAAACAGGGTTTTTTTGAGAAGGCCTGCTGTGAAATCACCTGTTTTGTGCATCTAAGTGCAACACAGGCAAGAGTAAAAAGTTAGAAAGAGAGGGAGATGTCAATCTCAATTATAGTTGAAAGGCTGATTAAGTTGACATGTTTATGAGTTATGAATCTTTCTTGTAACAGAATTCTACCCACACTGAACAAAATAGTGCTTTCAAGAGGTATACCGTTAGGACAACAAACCTCCCACAGCGAATCCATCACATCGACAACAACCCGTTCAACATCCATATGTGTCAAACGGGTTGTTGCAGTGATGGATGAATACAGCGACTTTGCCGTAAGCCACTCTCCCCCGTAATCCGCCCCCCCCAATCATTAATTCCGGGGGTGCAGATTTACGGATTAAACAGTAAAGGGCTCTGCCACTGTGGGGTTCCACTGGCACTTTGCTGTGGCAGTGTGATCGCTGTTGGCAAAGTGCTGTTGTTAAGTCATTCAACAACTTTGTTGTCAGTGCAACTTGGTGGAACACTTTCAAGACTGCTCAGCTCAAATGAACACAGCAGACTGCTTGCTTCAATTAGCGCAGTGATTCTACAAAACCTCTAATTTTATCTAGTCCATTGGGTATCTGGAGAGCTCCCTTTCTCTGCTGTCATAGCAAGACATGTGCAGGACTATGCCCACTGCAGCCGTAAAAATGTCTTGGTCAAAAAGAAATAATCTTTTCAAACATATATATATATACACACACACACACACACACACACACACACATTATGTAGATCTGATAAGACTATTTTACTGTCTTTCCAAACATGTTTTTTTGTTTGTTTTTTTTAGATTTTGAATCTCTACATTAGCCTGAACTCAGTATTTCCTTGTTCTATCTACAACTTGTTCTCCTTCTGCACTTTATTGCCTTTTATAAAATGGGCTTAAAAAATCCACAATGCTGACTGGCTAAAACCTAGTTTCAGCCATGTCCTTATCAGCATGTATTGTGCCAACCGGCACAAATTCTGCAAACTGAGCCATACCACACAAAAATATCACTGTCCCCAACACCATTCTCTCTGAGAAAACAACCTGCAACTCTGTGCCACACGAACAAAACATGCAGCCACTCTGCACTGTACCCCCGTAACCTGCAAACCACGCAACGATTTTACAGTGTCCCTCTGCCATTTTACATCCTCATACAATCCCATCTTGCAGTTACATCCCTCTGGAAAATACCCAATGCCACAATATCTGTCTTTTTCTCACCTTTTCCTCTCATAGCTGACAGTAGATACACAGGAAGGAAGCGAGTCACTACTTTGAGCGTGACCCTTACAAAATGAGTATAACCTTGCATTCCCTTAGCAACACTCCATCGAGACAGACAAAGCAAATACTTTTGAAATGTGTCTGTCTATCTGTGCTGCCAAATACTTTTTAAATCTGTCCGTGTCTGTCGCGGGGGGGGGCATGAGTGGGGACGGCAAAAATGGCAAGAAACACTGCATGAAATACAACTCCCGAGTGAGACCTCACGTTGCCTTAGCAACACTCCATCGGGCTTCCAACTAAATTACATACACAAACCATACAAACAAAAGAGAAAAACAGACAAATACTTTTTAAATCTGTGCTGCCGAATACAGTTTAAATCTGTGATGAGGAGACGGGGGCAGCGGCGTGGAATGCAATAAACACTGCATCAAATACAACTCTCCAACCAATATAAAAGACAGTCGCTCATGCTGTCCCCAAATCTGGGTAGGCAAAAGAAGAAATATTTACCCCCCAAAACAATCGATTCTGCTTCTCAGTATGCCACAGACAACACCAACCTATACAAAATGATAAATTAAAACCTCTATACAGGGACTACTTTTTCTTTTTCTATACTAATATTAGCTTTTTTTAAAACTTCTAAGTTATACTTTGCAAATTTTTTTTTAAATTAACCTTTTTACTGCGGTGCCCATTTTATAAGCACAATAACACACTCCGAGGTGTGGGTTACATGCTGAAAAGAGCACGCCTAGGTGCATAAGGAACTCAGTGCAAGCGCCTCGTGCCTTAGTACACCCCTGGATGTGCTCTTAGCATGTAACCCACACCTCGTCGTGTGTTATTGCTTGCGTATACTTACAGTACTTACATAGATGCTTTGCCTTTGCACAGTTGTTTAATTTTGGTTATGCTTATTTTGCATATCATTCTATTTTTATAGCTTGTATGTGTTGCACTCTCCCCTTCTCCCTTTCCCCGCAAGGACACATCTGGAAACAAGCTGTTACCAGCTCAGTATGTAGTTCCTTTTAAAACTGTTGAAATCAAGGAGATGCTTTCATCTCTTGTTGTTCGTCCTCAGATGTGTAAAATGTGCTGTCCCCCCCCCCTTTCCTCTGCAGCCTACTTAGAACAGAGGCTGGTAGGTCTGTTGTAAGCTCTGCCGCTGACCACTAAACTCATAATCCTGGCTGCTAAACATAACTGTGGGTAGCATACATTTTGTTCTATTATTCCTTCTCTGTGAAACTCCTTACTGGTCAGATGGCACCCCAGTAATTGCACTTTTCCTTCTAGGGCTCTGTTATCTCACTGGGTTAGGAGTCAAACTAGTGGTCCATGTAATTGCCATTTAATTGGCCTATATATTTTTAGTATGTATGGTGATTATAACTGTTCAACTACTACTTTGTAATTTTGCACATGTTCCTGTGTTCCATTGTAAATGAGAATAAACTTGTGAATAAGCAGTATGAATGAATGAAACATTGTTTTTCCCTATTTCTAACAGAGTTTATTGATTTCCATATCATTTTATTGGTTAACCAGGACAAATTCATTGAGCAAATATCGAAGATGAACATTTTACTGAAAATTCTGATCTGCTTCTGCTCCCACTGTGGTGTTAAGCATACTGATTTCTTATACAACTACTCTAGAGAATGTGGAACATCAACATTGATTTACCTTACCCATTTGTTTTGCACTGGCATTTGGTATGCCCCTCTGACAGCGACACCAACACAGCGACCTACCAACCCGTCGACAAAATCGATGGGTTGCCGACAGGTCGCTGTGTTAGTGTGCCTGACACAGGGGCACACTGTCTCCCAGTCCTGCACCCCCGAATCAGCTCCAACCTGAGTTGATAATCCTAAAGATGGGGGGTTCAGGGGGCACAGCCCCCCGATGAAAAAAGCGGACTGGGAGACAAATGGAATTATGTCAACTGCAGCTTGCGGTCGATGGTTCCTGTCAATGAGATGCCGGTCGACAAAAGTGTTGTTGAACCGGCATCATAGAACCCTGGCACTCAGTTCCTTTCAAGTTATATTTCCTTAGGGCAAGATGCTTTCATGTTTTAGGTGTGCTCTCTTGAACAGTTTTGTTTTCAGCTCCAGTCTTTGTTCATCTTTTTATCTCCTGATGTATTTCTTGTTTCCTTATTAGAGAACCCCATTGACAGGTATTCTTCACAAATGCAACCTTGCGAGGGCTCTTCTCCTGCAATTTTATTTCATATTCCTTTGTTTTTCTCTGGTCTTTATAGCCTCTTGTGGTTGTTGAATATATGTTTGATTCGAAGTCCCAGAATGTAGTCAGCTTTATGGGATATGGAGATCTGAATTTTACTCCCTTCTCCTTCAGGGTCCTGAGAACTGGTGCATATTTCTCCTTTTGCTTAGTTAGGCCAGAATAATCATGATAAAAAATTCCCTGATTTTCATTTTGTGCTACTTGTTCTATGCCACAAACAATGTCTGCTGTTTCACAGTCCCTAACTTTAGTGGTGCATTTCAGATGTTAGCTTCAAGCCCAGTGCTCCATGCTCACTTACCTTGTACAAAGATGTATCCTCTGTGAGGTCTAGAACCTAACATAGAATGGTTTCCATTGATTGTCTTATTTATCTGTTACCTCTATTTACTAAGAGAGCCTCAAGTTTGATCTTCTAAGTCGATTTTCCCAATCATCTGCAGTAGTTTTAAAGTTAATCCCATCTCTGACTGTACTAAATACAGGATATGATTGCTTTCTTTTTTCGGCCGTGCCATGCTGTCTTCCACCTTTCCACTTATTTCTCTAATTTGATCACTTCATGTCTCTTTGTTGTTTCTTCCAAGGTGGTGTCTTTTGTCATTAAAGTCTAATTTCTGCAGGAATAGACCCTTCCCTGTTTCAGAGCCATTTGTTTCCATGGGGGATCGATTGATTATGGTAAACATAACATAATTTGAGATAAGAAGGATCCCTCAGGTGCCCTCCCCACCCCATTTTATAAGCATGTTCTGCAAACGTGCTACTTTATAGGAATACCCCTCCCCCTCTTGCTGGATGCATTCCTTATCAAGGATGCCTAGATATCTGAATCAAATATTTTTTGTCACAATTATATCCTGTAGCTACTTCATACATCTGTATTCTGGTACTCTAAGCAATTCAGACCTTATCACAGTCTCTTACATTCTTCAGATTTCTTATTTAATAAAGATGAAGTGCATACTACTTGTTGATTTTTCTCCCCAGTATGGTGTCTCTGAAAATATCTCTTAGATTATTTCTGTATCCTCTTATATGCATGTTTTCTTTCCAAAAGTTGCTTCTAAGGACCTCCACACAGGCTATGCACTCATTCTTTGACTCGCAGCTGCATAAACACATTGCTCCTTGCTGAAAGCGGCCTTGCTATACCTTGAGTCTTGAAATACAGTGAATAAGCTGTTACAAACATATCCTGTAACATATACATATTTCTTTCCTTTTGTTCAGAGAACATGCCACAACGCTCCTGAAACTTTCCTTTATCTCTTTCAGCAACTTTACATTAATCTTGGGGTCTCCAATATGGAGCAGAGAGATTCTAGGTGTCAGTGGAAGGGATTACTCACACTCTGCTACCTGACATACAGGTTATGAGCAGGAGGTCAGCCCAAATCTCTTTTTAGTCATGTTGGAGTGGTTGCCTTTTTATCCAAGACTTCTGTTTAGACTTGGTTCATCGACATCAACGAACTGGCTGCACATTCTTTTAACTGGAACACATGAATGCATTTACATATACTATATATAACTTTCTTGTACTGTTTTGTTTTTTCCTAGGTACCATGTTAGTTGTGGTAAGAGGTCTGGACTTTTTAAGTCCGACAAGGCCAGCCGCTGGAACAGAAAGCCAGAAAGTCAAGTTCTTGGGCATCATGGCCGGGCACTGAGTGGTGCTGATGGGTCACCCAGAGAGCACTTTATGAAACAGGTTTGTAGAACATAACAATTCTCTTCATACTTTAAATATGTTTTTAATAATAAATGTACAGAATATTATTGGGGGGGCTGTCATAACAGTCATGTTTTACTGTATCTTCATAAAACTTCGTGAAACAGGGAGATGATTCTTGCTTTAGTTCTCAAAATAATTTACCTTTCTCATCTATAGTCTTTCAAGCACTCTGACAACTTCGTGATAAACTCAGCAAAGCCCCCTGTGCCAAGGTGCTTTCTTTGCCAGTGTCAGTGGCCATGTGTTCCCGACTGTTTACTAATATTGTATGCATCAGATGTTCTAGCTTTAGCATGGAATGCATGGCAGCTTGGACACTGCAGTCTATGTGAACAGGACCATTCTATTTAGGAGTCCGTGTTTTATAGCTCAGCATGTATGGTAACTTTGTCACTGAAAGCTGCAGTATGTGGACATGGGTATTCTGCTTTGAAGTCAATGTTATGAATAACCAATTGGGGAACCACTGTCTTTATGCAAGTACATTTGAAACAATAAACTGTATTCTGTTTGAAATATGCAAGGTGTGTATAATCGCAACCAGTATGATTTTGCAGTCTTCCTTTATTATATCTTTATACAGCTCATAGTTATTGGATTGGTTGTTACATCAGGATTGTGTAAACATGAGTCATTATACAAACCCTCATTCATTTGCAATACCCATGCACAGACTTTTTATCTGAAAGGGATTTATCCCAAAATGCATCTACAGACTACCAGTAAATTTCAGCTGTATTATATTATGTAGATGTTGAAAATACATTGTGACCTTTTTCTGCTGAGATGAATGTGGCTATTTTTGTTCAGTAGGGCTAGTAATTTTCCACTGAAAGGCTTTTCTATACACAGTGTCAAAAGCAGCTATGTGGCACCAAGGAATTTATACTCACTAGGATATTTTCTCTGAAAAGAATAACCTGTTTTTCAAATGAATGTGTGATGCAAGTTTTAGAGTCCCCATGCAATATTATTCATTTAGCTGTCGGCACGCAGGTTACAGTCAAATCCTAGATCTAAAAGAATAGCTTGCATATAAGTAGTGGACTTTTCTTTAAAAATGTGACACTGAATTTCCAGGATGACTAATACATAAATACCGTCACTTTAAGGGAAAAAAAAAGTCTGTAACATAAGAACCCGTGTGCTTCAGAGCAGAATTAATTCTTTTTTTTCTCAATTCTCCAGCTGCCTGTTAGTTATACCTCTATAGAAGAAGTCTCAACAGCACAGAGTCAGCTGCCTCACGAGGATTCTGTACCTGTTGCCATGACAACACGCCTGCGGCGGCAGACTGAAAGGGAGCGGGAACGAGAACTACAGGAGCTAAGAATAAGGGAGGTACCAGAGAACATTGACATTCTACCAGTTGTACAATCAGACCCGTCGTTGTGGACAGTTGATGAAGTCTGGGCCTTTATACACTCCTTACCAGGTAAGTGTGTATTTTGAACAATGTGGATACATCCAGTGCTTCATACTTACTGTAGTTATCCAGCATATGTGCTGTCTTCAGAACCATCCACTAGATCATTGTTTTCTTTTTAGTGAACTTAGCCTATTGCCTAAGAGCTAGCTCAAAGTTCATGGCTCAACTACTTGTTTCTGGATCTTTTTTTTTTCTCATTCATCCTGTAGTGCTAGTTCAGTGCATGCCAATGTGATATTTATCTGCCTTTTAAAACTAAATTTGTAACTGGATTTGATTTTCCCAGTTCTTCTTTATGCCCTCCCCCACCACCACCACCAGCACCAGAAATATCAGGTGGCTTTAATACCTTTTCAAACTTACAGGAGGCCTATGCCTGTTGCTGATGCTAAGTTGGTATGTGTTGTTTGGGACTTGATTGTCTTGATGACTGTGAAGCTTGCCAGAAAAGTCCCAGAAAGACCATCAAGGCTCACTAGGCTCATGCGGTGGGGGTCAAATGTGCCCCCTTATATTGTAGTGCTTCACCAGAGTCTCCAGGTCAGCCTGTTTCCATTGGTACTGATTTTTATTAGCAATCTGGCAACAGATAGATATCTTAAGGGCAGAGTCCCTGGCCGGTTCTGTATTCCAGTTCCTGAAACTGGTTCTACAGTAAGAACTTCATCATTGCTTCTCACTCTGACTCTAGTGAGGAGTACCTTTTAGTTGGTGGGGAGGTTTCACTGAGCACAGTACACCTTCCTGATAAAACTGTTAACTAAATAAATGAATATAATAAATACAAATTAACTCTACTTCAGTGCTAATATGCTGCAAAACAGTAAAGAGAAATGTTTAATGTTAAGGTAAAATAGGACACCTTTTTCTGGCTCTAAAGATAAGCAAAGTCTGCAACCATGTCTTGGAAGCTAACATGTGTAATCTGACCTTCATTCTAAAATGTTTTGAATCATGTTTTTTTCTGATGAATGGGGAAGTTTGAGGGGAAGTTTGCTTCTTGCATGAAACTCTTGTTTTTAAGTCTCAGTGCCAAGATGGCTATTAGCAGGTATTAGAATCTTCAACTAATGAAATGCAATTGAGCCTAGAACAGAGTGAAGACAGGTGAAAAGAAAGAAGAAAGGGGCTGCCCCTTGGGCTAGCAGAAGTGTATCACATTTCAGTACCAATGATCTGGGTTCAGAAGCATACTCGGGATTTGCAGAGCAGGTGACTGGGCTGGAAAACAGTGCTGCTGATGGCAGCGCTTCTCAGCCTGGGAGGGTATGGTGCTGAAACCGGCATTGCAGTGACCTCTGTGGTGGGGAGAGAGCTTGCCTACGCCAAGGTTAAAGTTCTACCACCTAGAGATGACTGTTCCTTTGCCTACAAAACTACAGGTGGGAGTTCCCCCACCTAAACTTGCACATTTCAACATCTGCCAACATCACTTCCTGCCTGACAGTTTAAATCTGCAGAAAGTTGAGGGAGAATAAGGAGGACAGTATTAAAATCATGTTTTAAATAGCAAACAAAAAATATATATGCTGTATATTTTTTCTTATGAGGTTTTTCTCTTTGGCCACTTGCGTCCCACCAAGTATATACCCTGATCACAGAGATGTACCCCATTAGGCCTGCACCTTCTGGCTCCCCAGGCCCCAGTAACCCACTGGTTACCCCCACTGCTTACCCTCCATGGCTGGGGTTCTAGGGGGAAGGCCATCCCCCCCCGGGCAGTCTCAATCCAGTGCCGACTGGCACCAGGACCCGGGAGAGTCCTAAGGCCTAGTCCATCATATAGACAGAAGTGAATTTTTTTCCTGTGTTTTTAGTCCCTTCCATCTCGCCCGATGTGAGCTTAGCTGGTAGCCTCAGTCATACACAGCTAACAGTGCAGCAGAAGCAAGCTCACTGACCCACATACAGGGCTGGTTGTGGTGCCATTGTTTACTGCTGACCCTCCCTATCCGAGATGCACTGCTGCATGGCAGCTGCCTTAGCCCGAACTGCCTCCTGACATAGCAACCTGATCTCACATTGGAACTTGGGTCATCTGCATGGCAGTGCAGAGCCAGACGCTGAGCCATCAGAGCGGCCATAAAAAAAACTGTATTTAAACTATAACCAGCAGTTCAGTGTGCTTACGTAACTGGATGAGATGAGATGATGTGATGCTTGTGTAACTTGATTTGCTTTGAGGCTTTCCACCTCTCTATCCATGGGATATACCACCCTGTAGGGGTACGACACAAGGAACCCTAGAGGAGGGTTCCCCCCCTACAGGTGCCGTGGGAATGATTACGTCAACTAAAGGTAGGTTAGGAAGAAGCCCATGGGTAAGAGAGATGAGCCGCTGGAGGAGGAGGGGTGGATTGTGGGCAATGAAAAAACTAATCCTGGAGGGGCCCAGGATGAGAGGCGTTTTAAGCCTGATGGGGGAGTGACATAGTTGCTCCGCCCATCGAACCTTGGGCTTAAAGCCCTCCCATTCAATGTGCTTATGCAACTAGATGAGATGATGCTTGTGTAACTTGATTTACTTTGTGGCTTTCTGCTTCTCTATCCATGGGATATAGCACCCTGTAGGGGTATGACGCAAGGAACCCTAGAGGAGGGTCCGCCCCCCCACAGGTGCTGCGGGAATGATTGTGTCGGCTAAAGGTAGGTTAGGAAGAAGCCCAAAAAAGAATACCCAAAGATGTTGAGCTTCAAAGAGGTGAGGATGATGAATGAATTCTGAGAAGATAAGGGCTGACTTCCTAAGGAGAAAGGGGAAAACCGGGGCCACCATCCGCCCCCATCCAACAGCGGAACCTAACTAACTAATCGAAGAAAGCACTAACTCTGACTAATATTATGACCATTGGCATGGAGGAGAGGAAAAACCGCCTTTAAGGAGGAAACCTCAGGGGATCCAAGGCCTAGGTTGCCTTCCCTCCAGGCTGACGATGTTTGATTTGAGGACATATGTCAGTAAAGAGAACGGTTCATTAACACTGTGAAAGAGAAGAGTATGGTAACGAGAGGGATGTGAGTAGGGAGGATGATGATGGAATAGGGAAATTCCCCAAAAGAAAGCACAGATCAAAGAGGGAGCATGAGGCTGTGCACAGATTGAAGAAGGAACATGAGGCAATGATGAATACTGATGGTGATCACGGCAGGAGGGCGGCAGGTTGATGAGGTAGCATAGCATAAGATCCAATGAGAGGTATGCTTGACTGAGTGAGGCGAGTAAGTAGACACTGAGGCCAATAAGGCATGATTATGCGATTTGAACAATGAGACCCTGATGTTGTAGTCGGTGACTGGAATTATGAACCTGACACGTGCGGCAGGATGGCCGCGGGTTGACAAGGTGGCATAGGAGTCATGATAGGTACACCCAAAAAGAAATAACGATTGCAGGCCTCAAGTGGAGTGAATCCTGGATGGCCGGTATGGAATTGGAAGAGGAGAAGACAGAAATGAACTTGAAAATGAACTTGTATGAAGGTAGGAACTTGAACAATGGTGGAGAGCAGCCAGCCAAGCAGCGGGTTTGATGGGGAAGCATAGGATTCGAGGATGGAAATGCTCAAGGAATCAACGGAAAGAGATGAACTGTGAGGAAAGGAGGAATGAATGACCAGAGTCAGGAACTTGATACATGTGGCAGGAGGGCTGCAGGTCAATTAGGAGGCATATGATACATTAGAGGGATGCCCAAAAGAAATATCGATAGGCTAGACGGAGGCAAAATATCAGATGATGTACGATGAGCAGTGAAGCCATGAGCTTGAGACAATGCTCGAGGAAGTGATGGAACAGATTAACCATGAGGGAAAGAACTTGAACTTGAACGATGGTGGAGAGATGCCAGCCAGCCTGTAGCAAAGGGTGGACATGAAGGAATGGCCATGAGTGGAGAGAATGCTGAAGCAAGACGACTGATAAGAATCGAGGTGACTGATATTGCAGGCCAGAGGGAGGCAGCCAAGGCATACTGACAGAGCGATTGAAAGAGATAAGCAGGTCGAGGTGAGTATCGTGGAATGCGAGCAAATTGGACGATGAGGAGTGAAACCATGACTGGAGTAAATCCATGACAGCTGATGATGGAATGCAGCCATGAATAGAGGCTCGATGAGATAAGAAAATGTTAATGAGGACTGGAGTCAGGAACCTGATACATGTGGCAGGAGGGTCACAGATCGATGAGGTGGCACAATGCGAACCAGAGGGTACACCCAGGTCGAGCGAGTCAGAGGAGCAAAATTGGACGATGGACAATCAGGAGTGAAGCCATGAGTGGAGTGAATCCATAATGGCTGGGACGAGAAAAGGCGCCAGGACGAGGAAGGTAAAACAGGAAATGAAAGAGGTACAGTGATGGATCGAAGCCATGGAGGCTGGTACAGGAAAGCAAGGTAGGAAAGTATGAAGGATGGTAGGGAGGTCAATGGGGTAGCATAGGACCCAGCCAGTACGGGATGAGAACTGCAGTAGGGAGAGTCAGATGAGGTGGCATATGAGCATATGATACATGATGTGTATGCCCAAAAGAAATAATGAGAGCAGGCCAGATGGAGCAAGTGAATATCGCAGACTTGGCAGCAAACCACAAGAGCAAGGTGGGGAAAGGGGACATCGAACCTGCAACGAAACGGTGCCAGCTAGAGGCCAGAAGAGGTCATGTGAACAGAAATACATGGAAAACACAGCGAGTCCGTAGACATGGCAGTGGGAAGGCACAGGCCGGAGCAGAGGAGGCGATAGGAAGGACACGCATCGAGTAGTCGATGCAAATGAGGAGACCCATGTAGAGGTTGGAGGAGCAGTGTCTCAAGCAGGAGAAGGGAAGGAAGCAAAACATCGAGGAGAGAGAAGGAGATCCGGGGGGGGGGGGACTAGAGGAACCCAACACTTCCAATGCAGCATGCAGCAAACCAAAGAGCCAGAAAGCACTGTGCACATAAAAAGCCCAAGTACAAAAAGCCAGCAGAAACCACAGCTAGCGATAGTGCAGCCCATAACCGAGGTCATACCATGCTAACAGTAGAGTAGGTAAACAGTGAAGCCACCAGTAAGACACAGAAACTCAGCACAGGATGTACAGACTAATCCATACAATGCCCTATACTGCGAATTGCCCAACTGAGGCGAAGAAAATGAATAATGGTCAGGCTGAGCCCCTTACCATGGTCCGCAATCTGCACGCCAAAGCAGGGCCCCGGCATCTGCGCTAATGAGCTAGGGATGGAGGGATTCAGTAATCGGTTAGGCAGTAGGACTGCGAAGATCCCCCACAATGCAGCAGCAGAGTCATCGATGTGCTGAGGAAGACGCAGAGGTGACAGATGCTGGAGAAGCTCTGTCACAGCTGCCAGAGGGGCAGAAGTACTGCTGCAGGAGAGGCTACACATCCAGAGCTACAGCAGCAGCATGATGGCCAGAGAACGAAGGAGAGAGGCAAGGAGTGGGAGGAGCAGGATGAAGGGAGCTCCCACAGTGGGCAGGCAGCAGAAGGGGCACCCGCAGGAGTGGCATGCGGGGAAAGGAGATGGGAAGAGCCACAGAGCGGTGGGCGGAGGAGGGAGCGCGGAGCAAGCTGCAGGCAGATAGAGGTACGAAATGGTCAGTCTCGCCGAGGCGCCGCCAACACAGGAGGAACGAAGGACACAGAACGAGGAGCGGGCGCCTCCACCACAACGAAAAAACAAATCCTGGAGGGGCCCAGGATGAGAGGCATTTTAAGCCTGATGGGGGAGTGATGTAGTTGCTCCACCCATCGAACCTCGGGCTTAAAACCCTCCCATAATAACATCATGTGTTGCACTCAACCTGAAAAGTTATCCCATAAGAAAATACTTGCTCTTGAAACTCCCCATGATGTTGTAGGTTGAATGCCACAATAATATATATCGGACACATGATAACTGGTCAGTGTCTTATTCATCCTGTTCTTTAAGTGCCAGATTTTACCCTACTGTTTATACAGCTTCCCTTAGGCATGGAATTAAGGACCAGAAGTTTGAAGGCTATGATCTGGGACTGGATCTTAAGGTGGGATCTTTGTCCTGGATGAAGATTAAGTCTTAACCTCTCATATACTGAATTTGAGGGACTAGATTAGGGAATCTCCCAGACTTAGTACAGCACACAATATTTCTTCCTTTTATGACTGTGCTACTTTAGCAGGATAATCACTGTTCTTGGCATCTTAGAGCTCAAATCTGAGATGAAGGGAGGATTTGACAAGTTGGGCTTCTTAGGAAAATCCTTTTCATCTAGAGTTCCATTGCTGATACACGTGGTCTGGTCAGCAGGATCTGGGTTTAAACCCAATTGTGTGTCACAGTTTCTGCGGCACTCCCAACTTCTTACATCGTGGGTTTTGTCCATCTGATAGGCAGCTGATGCACATGTGATTTCAGATCAAAATCAGATACTACCTAGCCTCTCTGCCATCCCAGGTATCCCAGTTTCATCATGTGCATTGAAAAGGCTGCATTGCAATACCCTAGCTACTGCTCAGCGTCCGCATTTTTGCTAAAAATATAAGAAACCTTTCAGTTATCCTTCATAAACTGTCAAGGCTACACTAACAGTTCAGCAGGTCATTCACTAAACCACTAAGTATTTTTTTGCAACTTCTTTATTGAGAAATGTGCAGAGTTTACAGAAAAACAGAAATTAAGGATGCCTAATACATTATGATATAGCTATATCTGTATACATTTGGAAAAATGACCAGAATTGTTCACGATTATTTGGCCAGAGTAGCTGACAAATAATTGAAGTACAGCTATTACAGTTCAGTACTGTATCTGTGCCTGCGAGTCCAGCTGTCTAATGAGTCCTGATCCAAAAATAAAGGTCCCCTGATTAAACCTCATGCATATGAGGCAAAGCGCTGAGGCTTAGTGCCATGCTCTCTTCACGAATAAAGGTTGCATATTACTTTACTATTTTGTATCATTTATTATTTTTTTCTGCAGAGTGCCACCATTATTGTGCTTGTTTGTCTCCTCAGTAGCCATCCACATGCCACAACAGTACCGAGCAGCCCTCTATATCACCTATTAGGGTCATAAATGGTAGCCGCACCCCCCTGAAATTGCTCCAGCTGAAATTTGAGTTCAGCAGTTAAATGTTCTGTGTGGTAAATGGATTTAATAATAGTGATCCAGTCAACCTTTGTGGGACAGGATGGGATCAGCCACCTTCTTGTTATTGCTTTACAGGCT
Organism: Neoceratodus forsteri; assembly: GCA_016271365.2. Lineage (NCBI taxonomy): Eukaryota > Metazoa > Chordata > Ceratodontiformes > Ceratodontidae > Neoceratodus > Neoceratodus forsteri. Next base: position 731,833,552 of record CM028137.1, read on the forward strand.
GCTGCTACCAGTATGCCCACAAAACTTCACTGGCAATTAGAACTGCTATGCCTAGGTTGTCTTCCCAACACTAAATACATGAAATCCGTGTTCTGTGCCAGCTCAATCATCTGTTTATAATGGGGGCAATATCCTGCCAAAGTACTATGCCAAGGAACGTCAATGATGCATTAGAGTATTTCTCCCTCCAGTTTAACCGGGTCTGCGACATAGTGGCTCCATTTAGGACTCTACATAAGAAAAGCAACTCACAAGCATGGTACATACCTGTCATTAAGATGCTGTCCCTGGAAAGGGATAGGGCATGGGCCCAATACAAAGCGTTTGTGACCCAAAATACCTTCAAAGGTACAACAAGCTATGTAATACTGTTAAAGCCCACATAAAAACAGACAAGGCCAACTTCCATAGGTCACAACAGAAAAACTTACTCCACCTTCCTAAGCGAATCTAGAGAAACATCAATGAGATGCTTGGTAATTCAAAGAAACCATTACCCTGCTCCATTTTAACTGACAACACCACAGTTGATGGTGATGAAAATATTGCTAATTCATTCATCAAATGTTTGCGACCTTTCATCATACATACCTGACCCTCCTACTCACCCCACCACCCTCACTGAGCCTCCCGAGTCCCCACTCAGGCCCAAATTCTACAGCACTTCAAAAAGCTCTCACAGAAGGAAGTACTCAACTACCTTACCAAGTGTAGAATGTCTACCTGCCTAGGTCCTGATAACATTGACATGAAGCTCCTCCAACAGGTCTTACAAGTAGTCATTTGTCCCTTGCAGATCATCTTTAACGTGTCCCTATCCACTGGCAAAGTTCCTGAGCTGTGGAATAAAGCACACATCACTCCGGTACATAAGGGTGGTGCAAACAACCTTCCCACTAACTATTGCTCTATTTCCATATTGTCTCTGCTGTCTAAAATCCTGGAGAAAGCCATCAATGATCAGCTTACTCACTATTTGAATATCCATGGACTACTCACCAGGGAGCAACATGGTTTCAGGAAAAATCACAGTACTACGACAGCTCTGCTGGAATTTACAGATGTACTATACTGTGCCCTTAACAGAGGCAAAATTGCTGGGTTCATATATATATTGACCTCACCAAGGCATTTGACGTTGTGAACCATACCCTCCTCTGCTGGAAGCTTCCATCCCTGGGCTTTTCTGCAGAGATTGTGTCCTGGTTCAGTAACTACACTGTTGGTAGAACACATAGAGTACTTTCTGACACCCTACCAGTAACCAGTGGAGTTCCCCAAGGGTCCATCCTTGGACCTCTTTTATTCTGTCTATTTATAATGAGTTTCCCACTGTCCGCAAGACCACTAATGTTCTGCTTTATGCAGATGATGCAGTCATTTTTACCGGCGGTACAAACCTGGGGATACTGCAACAGAAACTCCAATCTGACTTTAACGCCATACAGGACTGGTTCTCCTCTAACCTCCTTGTATTGAATGCTAAGAAAACTAAACGTATGGTCTTCGCCACCTGTAATAAGTCCCCTTCCTCTCTCTCACTTTCAATTATCACCTTTTCAGGCACTCCCCTGGAGCAAGTGGCCACAGTCAGGTATCTTGGTGTCACTATAGAGCTAACCCTCTCCTTTACTGCTCACAGTGACACCCTAGTCAAAACTATCAACTCAAGGCTTGGGCTCCTCTTTCACCACAGAAACAACTTCCTTCCTGAAATCAAAAAGCTGCTTGTTAGGTCTTATATCACTATCATTATAGATTATGGGATTACTGTCTACAGCTCTGCAAATGATGGTGAGCTATCTAGAGTACGGGGAGTCCTCATCAGAGCCTGCCATTTTGCCCTTGGTTTTAAATATGACACGCACACTTGTGTACTATACAGTAGATTAAATTGGCTAACTCTTGAATCCTGGCTGCTTTTTCATAGCCTAGTCACTGGACGAAAAGCACTTTATGGCTCTCTGTCCCCTGGCCTTCAAGGAATGTTCGGCTTTGTGGACCAAACTTACACCACGGGGGTAACTCAACATTCCCTGCTTCTTCCCAGAAGGAAATCTTCCTAGGCCAAGCTGGCTTTTCCTACAGATTTGCCAAACTCTGGAATGAGTTGCCTCCCTCCCTAAAAGCTGACAGCTTCCGTACCCATTTTAAATCCCTGTTCTTCTCCTCCCTCTCACTATCTGGATCTGCAGTAGCTAAATGAATGATTTCTATTTGTTACCATGCATTTGTTTTATTGACGCTCATGGCTTGCACGTGGTAGCACCAAAATGTAGAAGGTAACTAGTTTTTGCACTTTAATGTAGGTATACCATTGTAACAGCGACTGTCTTACAGTGACTCTCTGGAGTTTGGGCGCTCTACCCCGAGATCCGACCCCCCCACCAGAGTTGGAACCCTTAAGTCCGGTGGGGGCTGGGAGCACAACCCCCAGCATGAACACTGATCATGTGTCGGTGCATTTTATGATCGGGGACCGGAGTCGGCGGCATCAGGGATATCGGCGACCATGTGTCACTGTAGGGGACGTCGCCGACATTCCTATTGCCGCGGCATGGTGGAACCCTTTAATGTATAGCATGTGTTTGTCTGAAATGGTGCAAGTAATGTCCCTCATCAGGGATGCGTTGAGTTGTACTGTATTCACTTGATATCGTTCCTGTTGAAGCTGACTCTAAACCCTTTGTAAATAGGCCCTGCCTAAAGGGTTTTATACGGAATAAATAAATAAATAAAATAAAAGGGCTAGATTATGGGCCAATCCCAAAAGATATGAAATGATATTCCCACACCCCCACAATTCCTCCTACATCTATCTGACCTGTCCCTAGAATAATGTTTTGTGTGGGACGACATCAGGAAAAACCTCCCTACCACCTTCCATCTCAATTCTTGCCGGTGATTGGAGGCAGATGTCTGGAACACCTCATGCCAAATATTCCTCCAGTCTTGTGGCTCTAATTGTACTGGGACCTCCCTTTCCCATGCTTGCTGATTAAATATAGGTGGTGGTTCTGCCTGATATCTAAAGCATGTGATTAACTGGGACACCAGTTTTGTAATTGGTATGCCAAGATGCACATTACCCAAGTAGGTAACTAAGCAGTGTGGATCTTTCTGTATGTCCTGCAATCTGGCATTCTTTTGGAAAAATTATACAGCTTGCAAGTACCAAAAGTAATCTGCGTTGACAAGGTGAAATTCCCGTTTGAGCATGTCAAAAAGTTTTAATCTGGTGTCTTGCCAAAATTGTGAGAATCTTAAAAGTCCTTTACGTTTCCAGGTTTGAAATGTGGCATCAGTCCATGGTGGGCAGACATCTACACAGTGGGCTGTCTCCATTAATTTTGTTATTATGTTTGGAATATTAAAAGTTTTCTGAGACATCTGCCTGGTCCAGGGGGTTGGACATTTTCCCAGGTATCAAACCTGATCCTGTGAGGTCTAATCAATCAGTTAGCTGTGTATTTACGTTGGTGTTCTGTTCCATTCTTAGCCAAACATTTTCACTATAATTACATAAGTAGGCAAGCCACAGTAACATTTGGGCTTCTGTATAGTACATTTTCAGATCGAGCAAGCCTAAGCCCCATTCAATTTGGTCATGAGAGATCTTACCATTGTATCCTTGGTTTTGTTCCTCACACAAAGTGGTGGAGAGCCTTTTGAATTTTTGTCCACTCTGTTCTGGCAATATATAAGGGTAAAGTTTGGAACAGAAATAAAAATTGTTGTAGAATGCTCATTTTAACTGAGTATATTCTACCAAACAAGGATAAAAGTAATAATTCTCATCTTTTAAGTCTGCTAGGATCTCTGTTATCAGCTTCCCATAATTAATGTTGTATAACTGTAAGAGTTGTACTGAGATTTGAATGCCTAAATACCTTATTTGTGACCTAGTCCACTTATAGGGTAAGCTTTGTTTCAGCTTGGGTGTGGCCATTCCACTAACTGTCATAACCTCAGTTTTGTCCTTATTAATCTTAAAATGTGAGACCTTACTAAATACCATTAGAACTGTTTCTAAGAATGGAAACTTTCTAAGCGGGTCTCTTAAATATAATAGTGTGTCATCAGTGTACAAAGATATCTATTGTTCCTCCCGACCTACTGTAATTCCTTCCACATTGGGATGAGTTCTGATGTGTGCTGCTAAGGGTTCTGCGCTAAGTGTAAATAAAATAGGGAATAAGGGGCAACCTTATATGGTACCACAGTAAATGGACAGTGATTCTGATATTGTACCATGGACTTTTACTTGGGTTTGAGGGGCATTATAAATTTATTTGAGCCAAGAGATGAAAGTTTCCCCCAAACCAAATTTATTTAATGTGGTGAATAAAAATCCCAATTTAGGCAGTCAGATTCTTTTTCAGCATCTTCCATAATGGCGACCTGTTGTCCTTTAAAATTCTTCCCTTTGTGTGCATTATTCAGAAACCTTCTAATGTTATTGGAAAGGTGCTGGTTAGGGACAAAGTCGGATTGATCTGAATGAATCAATTTTGGAAGGGCTGTGTTTACCCTGTTTGCCAATATTTTAGTGAGTGTCTTGGAATCTACATTAACCATTGAAATAGGTTGGTAGGAAGCATAGAAACATAGAAAGTTGTCGGCAGAAGGAGACCAGTGGTCCATCTAGTCTGCCCATGCACAATGGTCTGGTAGTTTCTCAGGTTTTGGGATCACTGTTATGAAAGCTTGGTGCCAGGAGTCTGGGAAGTCCCCTAGCTTCTCTTTCAAGTTGAACAGGTTCACCAACAGTGATATCAAGGAACCCCGAAAGGTCTTATAAAATTCATTATTAAAGCTGTTTGGGACCGGTGAGTTCCCACTTTTTAGATGTTTAATCACCTGTTCAACTTCAGCTGCCATAATAGGGCATCCTAATCTTTGTGATTCTGCCTTTCCTAGCTTTGGGAGTTCCAAACCTGTAAGTATTTTACCCCAAAATCTCCTTTCCTCTACACTTTGGTCCCCCTGTTTCTTCTAGGCAAACTAGGACCACGAGGCCTTCGTGTTCACTATCATTGTTTTCATCTACTCCTCTGTTAGATGCAGAAAGTTAAAAAAGTGTACTTGTTGGTTTGGGAAGTTTAAATTATCTCACCTCTGTTCTCTACGTTCAGCCAAATGCCTCCCCCCCCATCGAGTGGGCCAGGCATTTACATGTGCGCTCCTGCAGACTCTATTGCAGTGGCTGTGGTTAAGCAAGCAGCGACCAGCTGACGAGCACTCACCTATCAGCAGAGTGCTCACTCCTGTAATCTGGTTGTGGTGGGCATTGCCCTGGAGCACCTACAGTAGTGCAACAGCTTTCAGGATAGATGCGTGGCAGCTTCTGCACTACAGTACAGTGGGCAAAAGAGGAGCCCCACATGCACTAAATTCAAATTCCTAATCTACAGTTGCCCATTTACTTGGAGCCTTACCCAGTGCTGTTCCTTTGATGAAATTCCTCAGTTACTCCACACCCACATATGCACACAGTGGGTGACTGTTGCAAGGGTGCCATATTGCCATTGTTTTTCTGAAGGGATATGGGGAGAGTTCTTCTCTGGTGCCATCTTGCCTGGTTGACTGGTGACTTCCATCTTCTCCCTGCTCCGCCTCCACCTTTCTGGAGCTCTGATAGCATGCACACTAGTGCTCACATTACTACGATGATGTAATCATGCTGGGTGTTGCCCAGTCAGACGCACTGATGTACATGCATGCATTATATAGCATGCAATTTCTTCTCATGCACTCTGGATGGCCCCTATTCATAAGTGTACTGGACTGATCCCTCTCTCAGCCACCATCCTGGGCATGGCAGACCGTTCTGGAAGCAGCCATCTGCATCACTTCTGGCCACCATTTTGATTCTGACTGTGACTGGCACAATCTTTGCATCGCGCCATTTTCACTAGTCATGTTTTCATTGCTTTATACATGGATATTATGGATAACATTCATGGCTTGTGTGATGATTTATGCATGGGCAGGCTTGAATTAGCCATATTAAAGGCCATTTTTTCTTTGTGTCACCCTCCCTTAACCTTGTACAAGAGACATCAGGAGCAAGGTCAAGAAATGGCACACCTACAATGTTCCCCTGCTTCCCAACCAGCTGGGAATACTCTGCCCAGTCTGCAGTCCAGACACTCCAACCCATCCATGCAGGGGACTAACCATGATGAGGAAGAACATATGAAAGAGGACACTTGCTGGCAGGATCCACACAGATACAGTAGTGCTGACTGCACAAAGCATGCAATCTCAGCAGACTTTTATGCTCCAAATGATGGAGTGAATGGAGGCCATGGCTAAGGCTATACTTACTCCTAATCCTCCTCCTGCTGCCTCCAGCAACAGCATTGATACTGTGTAACCTCCTCAAGTCAGGCTTGCAAAGCCTGGATCCTAATGGCAACAGCCCTGATTTGGATGATGAAGGCAATGAATCAGACTGAGAGGATGACACAGAGGTGGACCCTCAATCCTGACTGCCAAATTCTGCTCTCACAACACAGTGCTGTCCTAGTAATGTCAATCAAAACCACACTAGGGTTCGAACTGCCCCCTCTATCACTAGAGAATACATTGTTTACCATCTTTCGACCTAAGCCCAAAGCTAATGACTTTTTTCCAGTATGTGAAGCCATAGAGGAAGCAATCACAAAGGAGTGGTAAGCATCAGACCCTTCCAGAATCCCTGAAAAGAAATCAATAGGTAAAATATACTCTGTGCAAGATGACAAGCTCAGGCTATGGTGTATTGCCCCCACAGTTGACTCATGTGGCCTCCATAAGTAAGAAGACTGTACTACCTACTGAGGGCTCTGCTCCATTGAAAGACCCCATGGACCACACCTTGAGTATTGTGTACAGTACTGGAGACCACACTTGAAGAGGGACATACAGCTCCTGGAGAGGGTACAGAGGAGGGCAACTAAGATGATACGAGGGCTAGGGGATTTGACGTATGAGGACAGACTTGAGGAGCTCTGCCTGTTTTCATTGGAGGAGAGGAGGCAGAGGAGGACATGATTGGTCTTCAAGTACCTCAAGGGAATAAATAGGGTAAACATGGAGGGATCTTTAGACTAAAGCAGGAGGTATCACCAGAGGGCATGGTTTGAAGTTGGAAGGTGGAAGGGTGAGGGGGGGGAAAGAGGAGGAGGTTTTTCACTGAGAGGGTGGTGGACCCTTGGAATGCACTGCCTGGTGAGCTGGTTCAGAGATCCACAGTGGAGGGCTTCAAGAGAGGGTGGGACAGACACAGAAAGTGGATGTATCAGATGATGGCCTGTCCCAGGGGGGTGGGGATGGATGATAGGGGTTTCTGGAGCACAAGGGATGGGAGGGCCTCGGCACCCAACTAAGGATATAAGGTTCGAGCAGACTCGATAGACCATAAGGCCTAATCTGCTGGCAAATAGTATGTTAGTATGACAGAAAAATGTATGATATGCTGAAAAAGTCTTTCAAGCTAGCAGGTCTGGCCACTAGGGTGGCTACAACTGCCATATACACTACTGGAATTCAAACACATGCCTGGAAGATCTCAAAAAAGCCATGGAGCCTTAATCTTCTCATACTGAGCCTACTCAACAGGCCCTTTAGAAAGGCAGGTACCTGGTGGATATGGCATTCAGTTCACTTAAAATAAATTCCAGCATGGCCCGCTCTGGTGAATAGTTAGAAGGCTCCTCTGATTTAAATTGTAAGAGGTAGACAATGACTCCAAATAATAAACTCCCATTCAAAGGAAGCAAACAGTTTGGAGATAGACTTAAACAGTTCCTGAAAGTGAAGGAGGAGGGCAAGAACATAACAATAGGTCTCCTAGGTACACGTATCTGCTATCCTTACACAGCAGAAATTTTCACCAAAACAGAAATTTTTGAGACCAAAGACAGAATTAAGGGCAATTCAACAGGAACAACAACTACAGATCAGCTGAAGGCAATGATAATGGCAGGTTCTGCAGTCAGAATGGTGCCACCGATGGAAGATTCAACTCTTAACTCCTTCAAGTCCAAAAAACAGTCATACCAATGACTACAACCAGGGTACCATGAACAGGACAGCTTATCCACTAATAGGGGGTCACCTCAAACAGTTCAGCAAACAGTGGAAACTAACGACTTCAGACCAAGAAGTAGTTTCCAAGGACTATGCCATAGAATTCACTGAACGACCAGAAGTAGACAGACTAATTCAGTCACCTGTCTCAAAGAAAAAGGCAACACCTTGAAAAGTGTTAGATGTATTAAATTGCACCTTTCCTTGCTTATTTACACTAAAATAGTATAAACCCTTACCTCCTCTGGAGTTCGTGGATATATAAATTATTATAACTCTGAAAGCAACTCAAAAGGTCTAGGAGCTTGCATGGTTGGCACTCATTTAATTTCTAAAAAACAGACTGACAGGCCACAGGTTTTCTAGAAAAAATAGGCGATTCTTTTTATTGCACAAAACACTGGTTCAAAATTCTTACCGTTACCATAGGCTTTGTCTAAAAAACATCTTGCCAGCAAATAGTATCTGTTGGTTTCTTATTAGAGAACATTACGAACGTTTTTTAAAACAAAGCATAACTGCAAACATTTAAAACCGCATGCTTCTCAGGATCAGGAACTACTGGAGCAAGTAATCGCCACATGTGACACGCTTACGTACTGACTCTCATCATCATCAGAGCGTGTGTCTTGGAAGGAGAGGGAGAGTTTTATGTGGAAAGTATAAAGAGACAGTATATAAAGTGCTCAGTGAACTGACAACACAGAAGGAAACAATAGAACATACAAAAATGTGCAAACTTCATGCAGAGAGACCAAATACCAAGGAAGCCCAATGATAAACATTACATTCATCAGTCTTGTATAAGAATTTGTATCTAATGTGTATAACCAATTTTTTAAACAATTTTTATAATGCATAAATTTCATAGTTACTTTTTTTTCTAACTGCAAGTTCATTATCAGCCAAGGTCCAAAGAACTTTACCTTTAGTTATTATTCAGGCAGCAGAACCGAAAAAGTCATGCTGCCCTGACATTTTTCCCACATTTCATTAAAGTTGCTTTTAGGAGCCAAAAATGGACATGCTTCCACAGCTCAAATGGTGAGAGCGATCAGTAGCAACAGAGCCAACAAGTCATATTGCCACCACATGGTAAAAGGACTAGCCTAATTCGTCCAGTGGCAGCAGAGCCTGAAAGTCGTGCTACCACCACAAACAGACCTTTAAAAGACACTTCTTTCACTGAAAGGTTTTTTGACTTTAGGATCCTTAAGTGGCAACAGAGTCAGAAAGTCATGTTACCACTGCTCGCCTCTCATTTTCTTGAAAGGCAGTAGAACTTGCAGATGACATTTAACTCAGAAAAATCTGTGATCACATAAAAAAACAATAGCTTCTATTTGTATTTTGATGGAAAATCATTCCAACTTCAGTTTCTGAAACAGATGCATTAAACTGGTGCACTACGTTATTGCATATGTTCAAGCCAGGGAGGGGCTTTCTCAGCTAAATTCTCAGCTTGACTAGGAAAAACATATTGCATTCCAAACTTTCCTCACACACAAGGAGGTCATAACTAGCTGACCTTTTGCATATTTCTTTTTTTCTGCACTCTTACATATAGCTGTACAAAGGAAGTTCTTCATTTAGCCCATTTGGGACCAATGTGTCCAATTTGTGTATCCAGTAATCTTCTCTCTGTTCCAAGAGGCATTTTATGTTCCCTTCTCTGATCCCCAGGACTATTTTCTCGATCCCAATAAATTTTAAAGATGCTGCAAAGCCATGACCCACTGCCATATAGTGTCTTGCCAGGTCATATTCCTAATTGTTGTTGCGTATTACTGCCTTGTGTTCTCCAATCCTTTGTTTTAGTGTTCTCGTGTCTTGCCAACATATGCTTGCCCACAGGGACACATCAAAAGGTAAACAACTGTCATAGTGTTACAATTAATAAATTGTTTAACAGGGTATCTTTCCCCTGTTCTGGGGTGAAAAAAGGTTTTTGTATTGTATGTATTTGCACAGTTAATACAGTGTCCACGCCTATAGTTCCCTATTGGCAGTACTGGTAACCATGTCTCTTCTCCTTGTTTTGGCACTTGTGCATCCGGATAAAACTGCATGTTGAGACACCCACTAAGTCCTTAGCGACTTCCTTTTTGAGATATAAATTATTATGTTTAGATCCATTGTTTTTGGGAGGGAAATAATTGTATTTTGGCTTCGTGGAGCCGAGCTGCTGATCCTTTCAGCTTCCCTGCCCTGAGTGCTGGTCCTGCTCTAGCACATTATGTGAAGTAATTATACAGAAAGCGCAGGAGTGCACTCCATAGATTTCTATAGGGGCTGGTTTTAAAGTAGTTATTTTAATACTTCAGGGTTCCATTTGGATAAATCAAGGTCACCGCTCAACTAACAATACCCTTGCATGTACCCCTTCTGGCCCCATCGCTTTGTCCACTTTCAGATTAGCGAATCTCTTCAGGACTGTCTTGTCCTGGAATTAACTAGTGTCCACCTCCCTCCCTCCAATGCTCCTATTACTGTTTTGTGGCCCCTCCCCTTCTCCTTCCTCTGTGAACACTGAATATAAGTATTTGTTCAGGATGTATGCCTCTTCCTGGTCTCCTGCTGCACCGTCCCCTTCACCGGACCTTCATATTCTGAAAAGACTGTCTCATCATCAGTTCCTCAGATTCTGTATCATGGTACACCACTTCCAGTATCAAGCATTGTCATTCAGTTATGCCTCTGTCCCAAGAGTCTTCATCAAGGTCTTAGTGGCTCTGGCAACTCACCTACGGGAGCAGGGCATCCATTTAATATCTTACCTGGATGACCAGCTGATACAGATGAGGTCTTGGCAGCAGGTGGAGAAGGATATGAAACAAGTTCTCAACACCCTAATTAATCACAGATAGGTAGTCAACCCGGAGTAGAACAGTATTCAGCCCAGTAAAAGAACAGAGTATCTCAGGGTGGTGATTGATATAGATCTGGGTTCAGACAAGTCATCATAGAAGAGGGTGGACAACATTGTTATCACAAGCCCACACCCTATCCCAATGCAAGGAGAATTCACTGGTGAAAGTGCTGCAGCTGCTAGGGACCATGGTCTCATGTATCGACCTAGTGCCATGGGCACGATGGTGGATAGGGCCACTGCAAGCACTGGCGATCCATCGAGCAATTTGAACTATGACCTTGCTACGCAGGTACATCTTCCCCAGTCAGTGTGATCATCCTTGTAGTGATGGACAGTAAAAGACAATCTGACCAACGGAGTCCCATCCCAGTAGAACAGCACACAAAGTGGTAATTGATACAGATGCCAGTCTTACAGGATAGGGAGCAGCAAAGGGGTACAGATGGCACATGCCTGCTGGATGGGAACAGATGCAAAACTCCTCATAAATGTCTTAGAAATGAGGGCACTGTACAATGCCCTGATATACTTACATGACTTCCTAAGGACAAAAGATGGTGCTGGTAAGGTATGACAACAAGACTCTAGTCACATACGTAACAAAGCGGGGATGGCACAAGAAGCAAGGCAATGCAAAGAGAGGTGGAAAAAGTGCTCAACTGGGCCTAATGGAACCTGAAACACCTAGCAGAACTCCATCTTGCAGGCAAACTGAACACTACAGCAGACTGGCTGAGCTGCCAACAAATTCACCAAGGGAAATGGCATTTCCACCCACAGATCTTAATTATGATAGAGAGGAGATGGGGACCGCTCCAGATACACCTCTTGGCTACATCCAAAAACTCTCAGCTCCAGCAATTCTACTTGAGATTCGAAGAGCTTCAATCCGAGGACAAAGATGCACCGTTATTGGACTGGACATGTCTATGGGCATACATATGTCCCATTTTCCCACTGATACCACAGTTGCTGAAGAAAATGCACTAAGCCAGAGCCACATTAGTCATGGTAGCACCCTATTGGCCCAGATGGGCATGGTCTGCAACAATCATCTCGATGACATGGACCACTGGAGACTGTCTCTCAAGAGAAACATACTGATGAAGGATCCAGTACGTCACCCCATTCTGAGAACCTTAGCGGATTGGCTTCTGAAAGAGAGAGACTGCTAAAGGCTGGCTATCATACATCATTCATTGATACCCTACTGTGGTCCAGGAGATCAACAACAAATGGGACTTACAGGAGGTACTGGGCCATGTTCTCCAAATGGTGCCTGGAACAGACTCTCGAGCTTGATGGTCTGGACAAGGGCCTATTGCCAGCCTCACTCTGGGTGCACTTATCAGCAACTGGAACAGCAAGAGGGTTATTAGCAAACACACTCCTGGGCTCACACCTAGATGTTATCGGATTTCCAAAGGCTGCAGCGCTAATTAAGCCAAGGGTATGACAAGTGACATCTCCATGCAACCTCAGTTTGGTACTGAATGCTTTTGACCAAAGCCTCCTTCAAACCTATGGACATCATGGAACTATGGTAGCTAGCCAACAAGATAGTCTTTCTAGTGGCCATCTGCTTGGCTAGGAGAATATGTGAGCTAACTGCATTGTCCCACAAACAATCATTTCTGATTTTCTTTCATGAAAGTGTCTCCTTCAGAGCAGTACCCTACCTTATACCTAGGGTCACTGTAACCAAGTCATCGAGCTTCCTGCTCTCGCACCAGAATCTCTAGAGCATCAAGAACATCTCATCACTCTTGACATGCTGAGGATGCTGAAAACCTAATGTACCTGTCCAGAACAGAGACTGTCAGAAGTTCAGACGAGTTCTTTATTATCACTAAAGGATACAGGAAAGGTCTGGTAGCATCCAAATCTACTATCGCTTCTCGGTTCAATCAGTCAATCAAGTCTTTATTTAACCAGGTGTTCATCGTTGAGCAGAAGCTCATTTGCAAGATGGACCTGGGTGGAGCATGAACAATTGTATATACAGGTCAACACAGGTATTTACAAGGCAATACAGATAATACTCTTTACAGAGAGGAAGAAAAAGAAGTTCATATGTACATAGAATTATACAGATATTGTACAGATTACACGGTATTTACATACATAGAAGTGTCTATAGGAAGATAAAGCAGGTTATCTAAGGTTGCAGGAGGAAGTAACGGAAGAAAAAAATTAAAATAAAACTATACACCAGGTAGAGGTGAAGGTAGGAGGGAAGGGAGGGAGGTAGGGGGAGAAAGGCTAGGAGGGCACAGTGCACAGAAAGGAGTTGGTAAAATGGGATGTAGAGAAGGTGGATTGAGAAAAGGAGTATGTGTGAGCCCCGGGATTGAATGCTATAAAGTACGGAGCATGGTAGGATGTCACAACCCAGGGTAGTGAGCTCCTATCCGAGGTTGGGAAAGGAAGAATAAGGGGATGGATGGGCCTAGGGTTGATAAGACAGGGGGATAAGAGAGAGAACAATTAGGCTTGTCAGGAGCAAGCTGGGGGGTCAGTACTTAAAACTGGGTCTAGGCGTGGCTATATACCAGTGCAGACACCGGTACTGGGTCTGAGTGGGTGAAGCAGTTACATACTTCTCTGATTGTACGGAAATAAAGCGTCTTGAGAGCATTTATACCGATTAGAGTGCTTAATTTGTGGGTTTTTTGTAGATCATTCCACAAGGTAGATAGCACGAAGCTTATGGCTGCCCTGCCAAAGTGGGATCTTGCTTTGGGTACTTTAAGTGTAATAGCTGAGTAACTTCTTAACGCATATTTCCCAATCATACTCGCGGGGAAGACAGCAGGAGATATAGTAAGGCAGCTTATTAGAGATGGCTCTCTAGGTCCAGAGAGCGGCGTTTCTGTGGCGCCTGAACTTTAGTGATGTCCACCCCACTGCCGCATATAGGGTGCAGTGATGCGTGTCGAAGGGGAGTCCCGTATAAACCCTCAGTGCTCATGGTAGAGTGTGTCCAGTTTAGCCATGTAAGAGTTGGGGCATTGGCTGTAGAGGAAGTCAGCGTAATCAACCAATGATAGGAAAATGGATTTGACCAGTTGTTTCTTGGCATCTCTGGTGAGAAATTGGTTGATTCTAAAAAACAGTCCAAGCCTTTGCCGAAGTCGTTTTAGCCAAGTCCTCAATATGTTCAATGAAGGAGAGTCTTTGGTCTATCCAAACTCCCAGATACTTGAATTTTCTAACAAATTCTAGTTTTTCACCTAGAGCTGTGGTCATTTGGGAAACTGTCCCACTGGACACAGGGTTAGCTGTACGCATAAAATGGGAGAGGACCATCGCTTTAGTTTTTCGGCATTAAGGAGTAGCTTTTTGGAGGAGTTGGCTTTGCAAAAGGTTGAATTCTGACTGTAGGTCATTGCAGGCAGCTTCAGTTGTTGGGCGACTCACGTAGAGAACTGTAACATCTGCAAACAGATGGATATTGGCTTCTTTTATACAGTAGTCGATGTTATTAATGTAGATTGCAAAAAGTAAGGGCCCTAATATAGAACCTTGAGGTACCCCTCTTTGCAGAGTTTTTAAGGGGGACAGGCCTCCTTCGGCTTTAACTTGTTGAAGGCGCCCTGTAAGATAGTCAGTAAACCAACGCAGAGAGGAGGGGTCCACACCTATGGTTTGAAGGGAGGAGAGGAGCAGACTATGGTCGACTGTGTCAAAAGCCTTGCTTAGATCAAGGAAAACAGCACAAATAAAGTGTTTGCTCTCAAGATTATGCTGCCAGTCGTTAGTAACTTTGGCGAGGGCTGAGATAGTGCTATGTTTAGCTCTGAATCCGGACTACATAGGATTTAGCAGTTCCCTAGACTCAAGGTGAGTCCTCAGCTGTGCATTTACAATTTTCTTTAGGAGCTTGGACAGGACTGGAAGGAGGGAAATTGGCCTGTAGTTATTGAGATCGCCAGGGTCACCTGATTTGAACAGTGGTATGACATGTGCTGTCTTCCATATAGGTGGTAAGGTGCCCTGAGGCGGGGATAAGTTAAAGGTGGGTGGCGGGTATTGCTTGTGCGTGGTAGGTAATTTTTAGGAAGTAAGGGTCAAGGGTGTCGGCCTAGCACTTTTCTAGTATCCAACTGAAGCAAGAGATCCTCTACCTCCTTTCAGTGTGGCAGGTTGAAGCGAGAAAGGCGGCGAAGCTATCGGAGTTTCAGGCAGTTGGCTGGCAGTCTGGGAGCGAAGTATGTTTGCAGGAAGTTATCAAATGCCATGCCTGCAGTAGCAAAGTGGTTATTGAATACGTCAAGTATATCCATCTTTTCGGTTATAGTCAAGTTGCCAGAGGTAATCTTGGTCGGGAGTGAATTTCCTGGGGAGAGGCCTAGCAGATCATTGATTGTGTTCCAGAGCTTGATTGGGCTCTTTGTGGCAGAGTCAAGTTCGGATTTGAAGAAGGTGGCCTTCGATTCTCTGACTGTTTTGGTACATAAATTTCGTAGTCTCCTGAACTGGTTCCAGTCCTCTGCAGTGTTCAGTCTGTGCGCTTTTTTCCAGAGCTTATCTCTTTCTAGAAGCAAGGACTTGATCTGAGGGGTGAACCATTTACAGGTTTTGGTCCTAGTTCGAACTTTAATCAGGGGAGCATACTTATTAAGGGCCCTTGAAAGAATGTTGTGGAAGATATTGTAAGCTGATGTAATCGTTCTGGCCAGGTAGAAATCTTGCCACTCAGGGGAGTACTTAAGCTCGTTTAAGTAGGCATGTTCATTGAAGTTGCGCCTGGATCTCTTCATAGAGAACTTGCTGATGGGTGCTGGGTTGTTGGTGGATCTTACTCCGCAATAAAACAATGGTCGGCTGGCGTCTGAGAAGAAGACATCAGCGTGGGAGAAGAGATGAGGTTTGCTCACCATTAGCACATCCAAAAGTGTACTTTTACTGGGGTTCTTCACGTTTGGGCGTGTTGGTTCAGTAATAAGTTGCATCAGCCCATGTTCATCACAGAAGGATGCAAGGGGCAGCTGTGTTAGAGAGCCAGTCAAAGTTGAGGTCTCCTAAAATAATAGTTTCTGGCAGCCCCTGTCCCAACTTGTCACTTAGATATGACTCAAGCTGTAGGCCAGCAGACGGTGGTCTGTAGCATCCTATTACGCAGAGTGCAGTAGTCTGTGTAATTTCCACTTTGAGAATTAGGCATTCGAATTCGCTGGCGACAGATGCCGAGGATAAGCAGAAGGCAGAAAATTTGTCTTTAAAGTTTTCCTTTTCAGGGTTCTTACCACATCTTGGTAGTCTATCAAAACATCTGTATAAAAAGCATTTGACTGCCCCTAACATACCTATACTATTACGGAAGCCTACAAAGCATCCAGCAGATGCCTTCACAGGACTTTAGAGCCCACTCAGTGGGCAGTGGCCACTTCATGAGCCAGAAGAAACCAGGTTTCTGCAGAGGACATCGTGCGCAGCAGCTACATGGTCCACAATACACTGGTTTGCCAGACATTACAGATTAAAGACTCTGACCACACCAAGAGCCAGTTTCAACCATTCAGTGCCGTTAATTGCCAAAATGCTCAGTTCTGCCCATGATCATGCTCCCCCACCCTAATAACATTTGTATTGCTTTTAGTACCCTTAATGTAAGGTATTGGGAGTGCTGTAGAGATTGCGACCCACAATTAAAGTTTACTCATCTGGTCAAGGTGATTGTGGAAGCATATCTCTACAGAACTCTCAAGCTCATCCGGGATAGAGATGGGCCAAGTGGTCCTTATCTGCTGATAAATTCTACAGTATGTATCCAGGGGGCCTTATTCCAGGATGAATGTCGCAATTCACCAGCGCATGCAAGTTGCGACATATGCCGCTATGCTGGGGACCCTGCGCCAGACTCCAGAACAGGCAGGGTCCCCGGTGACTACGTACTGTGACTTGTGGCACCTCCAGCATTATGCCACAGGAAGGGTGCACCTACACAGTGTGCCGCAAGCCACATTACCACCCTCTGACAGGGCGCAGGTCCCGCATGGCATGCCCCTCAATGCCCCGCTCCCCAACACCATGGCAGCGCTTCACAGGGCTGGAGGGGAGTGGGGGGCCACAGGACTACCATGAAGTGCTTGGCATGCATGCCAGTAGCAGCTTGTTGGTGCACCAGGGACGTGAACTGCCCTATGGGCAGTACCCGAGGATGGGGGTGTGGGGGTGCCAGCAGCCATCAGAGGGCTGCCCTGCACAGGAGGATGGGTGGGAGCCTATGTGGGACCATGGGGGAGTGGTTGTTGGGGCACCAGGCATAGAGCTAATAGCTGGTCTAACTGTACTTAGACCACTGTCTTCCTGGGTCCATCTTGGAATAGCACATTTGCTAGTCCGTCTGCCACCCTCCTGGAATCAGGCGTAACTGCTGCCATAAACCCCCTTGTGCCATGTCGCAGGGGGTTTGTGGCATACCCAGTGGCGTAGCACACCTTTGACGCAGGCAGCCTGTGCTATGTTGCAGGCTGCCTTCTGGAATACCAGTTGGCGTAATGCATGGCACAAAGTGCTACTTGCACCATTGGGTTTGGCACAAGTCACTTTGTGACATGCGTAACCCATTCTGGAATTGGGCCCTATGTATCTATTTAGAGACTGATTGCAACCGGAGCCTCGTTTATACACTGATAAGCATGAAATATTCCTAAGTGATTGAATGAGTATCACAGCTTGGTGGCTGTCTACCGATATGTTCAATAAACAACCAGAGCCCAACACAGTTTCTAAGGTGATTTCAAATCCAGAGATGTATAGCGTAGGCCTTTTGCCTGTTTCTTCCTAACAATCCTTGATTTCCCAGATGACAACAACACAGCTTTGGCATAACTGACATACCTGGAATGGCCAGGGGCTAGGTGGTATGGATTTCAATCTGAAGTCACATGTGCCTAATAGCCGATATAACCCATGATGTAAGGGTTGGAAGTGCCATAGAGATGTAATCCCACAATCACCTTTATTGGGTGAGTAAACTTTCACTGTGCCAAGTCATAAACAAAAGATATGATTAAAGATACCTTATTGCAAGAAATGATCACCAGTTTTTGTTGGGACATCCTTCATCTGAAGGTCTTGTGGCTACAGCCTCTGCAGAGAAGGTCAGTAATTTTTGCTCTGCCACTTTCCATAAGGGCACCAGACTTTCAAATGCACTATTTA
Source organism: Neoceratodus forsteri (assembly GCA_016271365.2). Lineage (NCBI taxonomy): Eukaryota > Metazoa > Chordata > Ceratodontiformes > Ceratodontidae > Neoceratodus > Neoceratodus forsteri. Next base: position 731,851,670 of record CM028137.1, read on the forward strand.
AACAGCAAGTAGCTGTTAAGATAACAGGCTTAAATGTATCATATTTGCAACAGTTATGTTTAACTTTAACTTTCCGTTTCCTGTTTATGGTTTACTAAAAATGTCAGGTAATGCAGTACTTGTGTCACTCTGTCTTTTAAAAATCATATGGCTGTCCCCATCTGACCTCTCAGTTGCAGTGTTTGTGACATCACAGTGCGCTGTCATGGAATACGCTGTGATGTCATAAAGGCAGTATAAGGTATGTTAGGGGCAGTCAAATGCTTTTTGTATAGATGTTTTGGTAGACTACCAAGATGTGGTATGAACCCGGAAAAGGAAAACTGAAAAATCCAAAAATGTATTCTCTATTAAATTATAATAGCCGAAATAATATTGTCCGAAAGTACATTCTTGAAAAACATTGCTGCTTTTTAAGAGCTAAATGAAACTGTGACAGAATTTTGGAGCAGTTTCATTTTGTACCAGAATTATGATTTTATACAGATTTGTGGCACTTCTTATCTACCAGATCAAAGGCACAGATCTGGAGAACCAGGGGCATCACGCACAGACTATTTTTATAGGGGCAAGAAAAACAAACCTCTCTAGGGGTGTTTGGGAGGCATGCCCCCCCTTCCGGAAAAGCTGAAAATGTAGGTGCATTTTGGTGCATTTGAGGCAGCAGTTGCAAGGGCCTATAATGCACTAAAATTCAGTTTCACCCCCAATCCAAGTCCAAAGTTAGACTCTGTCTCCAAGATCCTTACTCCCCTTTTTAGTTTTCTGTATATAGACAGCTTCTTTTTTTCTGTTTGTCTCCCCTTTCATCTTTGATTCCTACTGAACTTTTCATCTCTCACCATTTTTCCTGCTTTATTTCTCTCTCTCCCTCCTTACATTCCCCCTTGTCACAGAGATCAGCACTGTCTCACACTCTTTCCTCAGTCCTTTCCCTGGTGACCACCCGCTGCAGCACACTCCTATTTCTAATACGAGTGGGCTGGGGTGGGTGGTCGTCAGAGAAAATTAGTTGCAATTTCTGCTGTGATTTCTAAAAATTAGCTCTAGACCTAGTCAGCTCTAGCTATTTATTGCTGATTGTTTTCTGGACACAGAAATAACAAGTCTGTTCCAGACACATAAGAATGGGTGGCACGTTGCCAGTCCCAACATGATGATGAGACACCGCCATTAAGCACCCTGCCCTATTTCTCCTTGACATTTTATTCTGTCTCTAAACCAACACAACCCTAAACATCAGCACTTGGGAAATGCTTCACACACTCGTGTGAAGGCTCATAATTCCACCCAATAGTGACACCTGCCCGCCATTTGGTAGCACACTTCAGAGATACCATACTTGATTGGTTTGGGGTAGCTGCAGACAATTTCACCCCCTCCTTCGCATCATGTAGGCTGATTTTGAAGATGCACAGCTTGATCTTTTAAACAAAACAAAACCAAAAACCCACACTCAAGACACTAGAATGACTCAATGTTGCTGGAAATACAGTCTCCCACCCCCCGACACTACCAACTGCAACTTACTAAGTGCACAGTTTGTGCCAGCATTAACACTCATACCTCAGTCCACTAGCCCCAGTGCTTAGCTCTGTGAGGTTCATCAGGCCCCACAAACTGCTCATAATAAGTTACAATTGGTAGTGCTGGACTTTGACTGCTGTCTTTCCAAAATAAAATCTGTTTGGTCCAGCAACATCAGGTCATTCCAGTGTCTTGAGTGCAGGTTATCCCTTGCAGCTTCAGCAGTCAGAAGGTGGTCTTTTAAAAAACCATGACCCTAAAAATGATTTTAATTTTTGGGTTGATGGTTGTTTAAAATTACAGCATTGGGGAAACATTTGGGGGGGGGGGCATATACCCCCTCATGCCACAATTGCATGACACCACTGTGGGGGGCCACCTTTTTTTTTAAATACATTATGGTCTGTATCGTATTGTAACATTTACTTTCTTGTGATTAGTGTCGCATTTCATCCTGCTTAAAAGAATACAAAAGGCAAATCAGGCAACCAGGAGGAAGCAGGTGGATTTAGAAAAGGGAGTGGGGAGCAACAACAGAGCCTTGAGGTACAGTACTCTGTAAGATAATGGTTTAGTTGTGGACTGTCAGTCATCACCGCAGGAAAAGTGTGGTCACAGAGTTAGGACTCATATCAGGCTGTGACAGTCCCAGAGATGTGTACATGGTGGAGATGCTAAAAATGGGCATGGAGATATATGGAATAAGGAGAGCAAACCCTGAACATTAGTGGTTAGTATCCTTGACTGCATGAAACAGTGTAGTCTTGGTGCTCCGACCAGGGTAGTTGATAGGGTCCTGGATGGAAAAGCACATTTTGAGGAGGGGAAGATGTTAGTGATAGTCTTGGGGAAGACTAGGATTGACTCGGGTGTGAGACAGAGGATGGGGTTGAATGAAAACTGTGTTTTTTTTAACAGCCCCCAAAGATATTATTTAGATACAGTACATGCCTGCTTTGATTACATATCTGTGCACATGAATCTGAAACCAGGATAGTCACAGCAATCTGTCATGAGTCAGTCTGTACAGGTGTAGTGCTGGAGTACCGGAACGTGGTCATTGTGGTCCTCATCTTTAAGAATGTGCAAGTTTGGACCAGGGCAAGTACAGGTCAATCAGCATGATATCAGTGCTGGGCAAGGGCCCTGGAATCCATTATCATGACCAGAATAATGGATCACTTGCTTGAGGTCAAGATTCTTACCCCTTCGTACATGACTTTATGGAATCACGCCAAGAAAAGCTGTTCACCTTCTTTGTGGGCATAACTAACAAGGTGGACAGAGTGCCGGGCATAGACAAATTCTGTCTGAGCTTCATCAGGCACTCTGGCACATGATACGCTTCCGGACAGATAATGCATAGATAAGGTGGAGGCCTTGGGGGCAGGAAGCAGTGAGTTGTTGTGTATGAGAACTACCCTGAGTGGAGAGGAGTTCTTGGGGGTGGGGGGGGTCCCCTCGTGGATCAGTATAGGGACCTCTGTTGTTCATTATTTTCATCAGTGATCTGGAAGCTGGGGTTTCTACCAGATTGCTTACGTTCACGGATGACACTGGGTAACATAGAAACATAGACTTTGACGGCAGATAAGGACCGCTTGACCCACCTAGTCTGCCTGTTTCCCTACCTACAGGATAAGCCGCAGATCCTAGTTAACCAACAGCCTATTTCTTCCTACGCCCCCCAACAAGAATTGCCTTATGTCTGTCCCATGCATTCTTGAATTCTCCCACAGTTTTAGACCCCACAGCCTCCTCAGGAAGGCTGTTCCATGCATCCACTACCCTCTGTGTGAAAAAATACTTCCTCAAATTGCCCTGAACCACCCCTTCTGTCTTTAAATTGTGTCCCTTGTTCTTGCACGTCTCTTTTTCTGAAAGATGCTACCCTCTTGGACTTTGTTGATTCCACTGAGGTACTGAAAAGTTTCTATCATATCCCCCCTCTCCCTCCTTTCCTCAAGGGTATACATATTAAGCTCCTTTAGTCTCTCCTCGTATGGCTTCTCTTGCAGACCCTGCACCATTTTAGTTGCCCTCCTCTGGACTGCCTCTATCCTGTCTATGTCCTTGCGGAGATGGGGTCTCCAGAACTGGACACAGTACTCGATTGGGTCTCACCAACTGTCTGTACAGAGGGATAACAACTTCCTTTTCTGCTGGTGATGCCTCTCCCTGTGCATCCCAGTATACCCCCAGCCCTCCCTACTGCCTTCTCACATTGCTTGCTAACCTTAAGGTCATCTGATATGATTACCCCCAGGTCCCTTTCCTTTTAGTGTTTGTTACTACCTCCCCACCATTGTGTAATCTTCCCTGGGTTTTGTTTCCCAGGTGCATTATTTTGCACTTCATTGCATTGAATCTAAGCTGCTATACTTCGACCATTCCTCCAACCTTGCCAAGTCCCTTCTCATCCTTTCCACGCTCCTTATGTATCAACCCTGTTGCAGATCTTTGTGTCATCTGCAAAGAGGCATACTTTCCTTCCAGTCCCTCTGCAATGTTACTTATAAAGACATTAAAAGGACTGGACCCAGACTGAACCCTCGGTACCCCACTAGTAACACCTCTTTCTTCAGAGTGGACTCCATTTTCAATTACCTTCTGTGTCCTGTTGTCCAGCCAATGTTTTACCCAGGCTACCACCCTGGGACCCACTCCCAGGCTGGTTAATTTGACTATTAATCTTTTGTGTGGGACTGTGTCAAATGCCTTGCTAAAGTCTAGGTAGGCCATGTCCACCGCCCCTCCCTGGTCTACTACTTTGGTCACCCATTCAAAGAGATCAATTAGATTCGTCTGACATGACCTTCCCGCTGTGAACCCATGCTGCCTTGGGTCCTGTGCCCCATTGGCCTCTAGGTACTCAACAGTTCTTTCCTTGAAAAGTGATTCCATCACTTTCCCTACCACAGAGGTCAAACTGACAGGTCTGTAGTTTCCTGCCTCTGTCTTGGTCCCACTTTTGTGAAGGGAAATCACATCCGCCTTCCTCCAGTCCTCGGGTACCACACCATCCTCCCATGATTTGTTAGAAAGGGTAGTCAGTGGTTTCACTAGTTCTCTCCTTAATTCTTTTAGAATTCTGGGGTGAATTCCATCAGGCCCCATTGCTTTGTCCACCTTCAGTTTTAGGAGTTCTTTCAGAACCCTTTCTTCTGAGAAAGGACTGGGATCGACCCCCCTAACAAGAGTGCTTCTGTTAATTGGATTTGGCACCTCTCCCTCCTCTTTTGTGAATACTGAGCAGAAATATTCATTCAGTATCCCAACTTTTTCACTGTCCCCCTCTGCCCACCCACCGTTCATTCTATTCAGCCTCACTATCCCTCCATTTGTCTTTCTACGCTCCCTGATGTACCTATAAAAGGTTTTATCCCCCTTCTTAACCGAGTTGGCTGTCTTTTCCTCAGTTTGGGCCTTTGCTATTCTGACTTCCCTTCCTGCTTCCTTCTGCCTTAACTGATACAGCTCTCTGTCCTGCTCCTTCTGTGTTTCCTTATACTTCCTGAATGCTGTCTTTTTCTCACTGACTTTCCCCGCCACCTCTTTTGAGAACTATAGTGGCTTTTTCTTTCATTTTGATTTGTTTATTTGCTTCACACAAAGGCTTGTTGCCTCTGTGATGACAGTTTTGATGATTCCCCATTGTTTCTCCACCCCTCCCTCTAGCCAGTTTGCTAGTGCTTTTCTGAGGCACTCTCCCATCTTGCCAAAGTCAGCCCTCCTGAAGTACAGTACCCTCACTTTTGTATGGCTTGACTCTGTAACTGAGTTTAACGTGAACCACACTTTTTGATGGTCACTTGTTCCCAGATGGCAACCCACTTCTAGATCTGAGATCCTCTCACTGTCCCCATTTGAGAGTACGAGGTCTAAGATTGCTCCCTCATGAGTGGGTTCGAAACTAGCTGTCTGAGGCATGCCACCTGTAGGGCATCGAGAATGGCCCTGCTCTTGGATGTGGCTGCAGCAAATGTGCTCCAGTTAACATCTGGCGTATTCAGGTCTCCCATCAACAGTATCTCCCCTTTCTCTGCCATCCTAAGAATGCCTTCTATCATATCCTTGTCCATTCCCTCCCCTGACATGGGGTGTGTACACAACCCGTGTGGATCGTTAGTGCCATTCCAGTCTCCAAGGTGACCCACAGTGCCTCCTCTCCTCCCTGTTTACTATTTTGTTCAGTTGCTTTTATCCCTTCCTTTACATAGAGACTGCCTCCCCTCTTCTCCCTCCCTGTCTCTCCTGTAGAGTTATGTGCCCTGGTATGTTAGTATCCCAGTCATGGTTCTCTGTGTACCATGTTTCTGTGACTACTACGATATCAGGCATCCCTCTTCCATCAAGGCCACCAGTTCAGGGAGCTTGTTGCCCAGGACTACGGCGTTGGTACTCATTACCCTCCATTTTCTGGATGGCCTTACTCCTTTTGCCCCATCCCTGTCCTTCTTGCCTTTGTCACTTTCTCCATTTACCCCTTCCTTCTCCCTATCGACATTTCTGTATTTGGGTTTACACACTTACTACGTAACTTTTTGGGGGCTGGGATTTCCCTGCTCCTTTCCAGTGCCTCCCCTCTTGGCTAGTTTAAATGCTTGCCAATGAAGCATTTAAACCTATCACCTAGGATCCTGGTTCCCCTCCTGGACAGATGCAGTCCATCATGCCAGTATAGGCTTGCATCACTCCAGGTGGACTCCCAGTCCCCAATGAAGCCAAATCCCTGAGCCAGAGTAGTGGACTTCTTGAGGATAGGGACAAACTACTACAGGGGGACCTGAACAAACAGGGTAACTGGTCTGATTCCTGGGGTTTTAGATTAAGTTTTAGATTAAGTCTAGTCAAATGCATGATGCTACACTTGAGGAAGAAAATAGATGTAGGACCTCAACACTATGTGGGGCTCCTACTAATGCAGTTAAAGGTGAAAATGAGTGAGGGGTCATAGTAGATAGGCTAAAGCATGACAAGAAGTACTTTGCTGCTTTCAAGAGATATGAAAGAATGCTTGGGGTACATCAGAGGGGAGGTGACCAGCAGAGCAAGGGAAGTACCTGTGCCTCTTTACAAGGCCTTGGTCCGGCCCCATCTGCAGTAATACATGCAGTTCTAGGCTTCCCAACACTAAAAGGATATTGAGGCAGTCTGGAATGTACAATGCGCAGCCACCAACATGATCAGAGTCATGGAGGACAAAAGCTATGAGGAATGGTTGGAATCCCTTAACCTGTTCACCCTGGAGAAAGGATGACTAAGGGGAGACATAATCTCAGGCTTCCTCATGCTCAACAGTATCGACAGGACCAAACAGACACACAGGTGCTTGCTCTTGTATGCTCCAGCAGGATGTGGTGACCTGTCCTGAATCTCAGAGGTGGTAAATGTAGGGGTAACATTAAGAGACACTTCTTCCAGAGGGTGACGAACCTATGAAATAGTTTACCAGTGAAGACCATAGCTATAAATGCAGTTCAGGCCTTCAGGGTTAGCCTGGGCAAATTCTGCACAGGTTGCCCCAGACAGCAGAACGGGTGGAAAATCCATATGAATGAGCAGCATACTTATTATTCCCTGCTTATGAAGTGGTGGAGGGGAGGGTCCCTGATGGACCCAGAGTCTCTTCAGACCTTAAATTATGATGTATGTTACTGTGATCACTGCTCTTTAAACTTCGTCTGCTCAGTCTGCTTGTTTAGGCCTGGCAGCTCAGTCCCCTGCTTGTGACACCATAATCTATATTTATAATGACACAGACAGAGCATTAGGCTATCATGTATAGACAAGCAGCCAGAGCAGATGGAGTGTAAGGGACAGTACCCCGTCTTCATATTAAAATCCATTGTTACAAAGAAAATGGGAAAATTAAACACAGAAATTGCATCAAATATAACCTTGTTTCTAAAAATTTTATTTTTTTTAAAGTTACCACGAAACATGCCAGGCCATTGGCCCAGTGGTGGGGCTACCACCTAAGGTGCTGGTGAGCCAGGTTAGGGAATGAGTCCAGGTTTTCAGGGGTCAGACAATGGGAGGAGGATCATGCGGTCCAGAGGACATGCTCCTTCAGTTGGGTGGCAGACTGTTTCCTGCTGTTTGAGTGCCACCTGTGGGTGCCCAGAAAATGCAAGCTTGATGGGGATGGTGGGTGTGGGGGGGGGGAGTTGAGATGCAGGGGCATTGTGGTGCATGTGCCTGTTGCATGCTTGCCCATGTATTCTTGGTCCAGTGTGCTAGGTAGGGTCTCTCAAGTGAGAAACATCCTTCCAGCTTGGCAGGATGATGCCAGCACACTCAGGCTCCGCATAACTACCCACCCAGTACAAAGAGCCCTGCTGCCACAGATTTCTTGGACTCCAGTTAAGGGGTTCCAGCCATCCACTCTCTGGCCCTATCATGGGAGGGTTACCACATGAGGAGAATTACCTATATGCCTCATAGTCCATGTAGTAGTAGTAGTAAAAACTTTATTTTTATACAGGAAAAAAACAAATCTTTAGGCCAGTTGGCCTAGTTTTCAAGATTGTCCTGTTTTCTACAAGTTGCCTTCACATATAAAAATGAACATTTAAGTACAAAACACAAAGTGGATATTAACATTCACAATAAATTACTCATCAGAATTCAATAACATTCTTCAGACTTCCTGTGGTCCATTCTTGCTAATCATCCAAAACATTGACATATTACAGAACTTGGTTTAGTTAATGCCTGCATAAACTGGCTGTACGGTGGAAATGTTTGTGCTTGATTGGGTAAAATTTTCCAGTATTTTGCTGCTTGAGAGCGTAAAGTTTTTTCCCCATAGTTATTTTTAAAAACCGCAATGGAAATTTTATTTTGGTAGCTTGATCTTTTCAATCTTAAATCAATTTGATAACACCCTCCAAATAAATTTTTGTTTATGTAGTGCTCAGGACTATCTGTATGATATTTATAGATCAATTTTTGCCATCTCGTGGCACATCTTATGTCAAATGGCAACCATTCCAGAGAGGTCAGCAAGCTGCAGTGATGTGTTCTTAAACCACACCGTAAGACATACCTTGCTATCCTGTAATACACTCTAAGTTATTTAATATCTTGTCTGTAGTACGATACAAAAGATCCCAATAGGTCAATACCAGAATAATTAGTTGTTCAGCAACCCTTTTTCTGCTATTTTCTGTTAAGCACTTAGTTGTTCTTCTAAGGGCTCCCACTCTTTTATTTACCCTTTCGATCAATACCCCGATATGTTTTACAAAGGTCATTTTCTGATCAAAAATAATACCCAAATAGGTATATTCAGTCACTTGTTCTAAAAAACACACCATTTTGCACTTTTATGTTTAACTGTGACAAGACTGTGCAAAAAAGTGTACTGCTGAATGGAACAGTATTTCTGTTTAGACTATGTAGTACACCAGCTCTGACAGCCCTATCTTCTAGGCATAAACAAAACAAAGAGCAGACAAGAGCTGACTGATGCCAGCTAGAATTGGCCAAGGTTTCAGTTGTGTGTAATGAGGATAGGAAGTATGAGGATGAATTGAAATCGTATAGATTGAAAACATTTTCATTCTCCATCCTCAGTGTTCAGATATAATGTGTCCCCTTCCGTCCATGGCTTAAAATTTCTAAACCAGCAACCCAGCTTTGTAAATCCCAGCTAGACTAGCACCAACCTTTTAAAATCCTGGTTAGCAATATGATTCCTCTCTGGGTTCTGCGGTCAAAAACACTGAACCCTCTCATAATCTCGGTGATATAGAACTCTCTACCTTTCCACTGCCCAGCTGACTGCCAAATGGTAGTATCAACAGAGGGATGCTGGGGTCCTCCACTTTTGAGCTCTCCACAAGCTTAGACAGAACTAAATACCCCATCTCCTTGGCTGGTGATCAGATGCTGTTATCAGCAGAGGAAGCAGTAGAATAAAGTACTGCTGCACTTCAGTGTACTGTGAAGGACCTTCGGGCAGCACAAAAACCTGTGACGCATGTACTCTGCATTAATGGTCATCCATTCTGTGGTTCACTGTTCCCCTTTCCACTAATACCAGCATTAAGCTGCCTGGCAGGGGGTGGGATAGGGTAATCCTTGAGCTCTGTGTAAGCCCACTGATACCATTTAGCAGTTGGTAATGAGTCACAAACATGTGAGCATGGAGTGGGATGCCTTACCATGAAGGATGGTGGGTCAAGAAACAGAGGGGAGTCCACTGGACACCAAATACGGCGATCTTCTTCAGGGCTATCTTAGTCATCAGGTCACACTGTAGGAACTTCGCCGTTGGTGAAGCAAGATCCACACAGGAGATTTTCCAGCAGTACCACTGGGGCCACCCATGCCAGCATCACCTGCCGACATCACTAATCCTATAAATGTGTGAGCGGCCACTCCCTCCTCAGTTCTTTCCCACCATCGACTCTCTTCACATGGGTCTCAGTGGAAGCTCCATCGCAGTTTGCACCATTTTCGACTACAAATCTTTCTTTTACCCTAGCTTTTATAATCTGTTTTAAACAAGAGATTCTTTTTCCTGTTTTTGTCAAGAGTTGCTCCTTCCATGTCTCTCTTCCGTTGCTGCTTCTGCAGAAAGAAGATAGCTTCTTCAGATGACCACAGCCTCTGTGTCTGCTGTCTTGGGTCTGACCACGACATCTCTGACTGTGAGCTCTGCCAAAAATGTAATCTTACAACCCTTGGGTGATGCAAGAAGGCTTTGAAGAAATTCCTCATGGAGCAGCAGGTAGCCAGTTCTGGGCAGGGGTCCTCCGAGTTCCCTCCTTCCCAGTCGCCGGTGAGTTCATCAGGCTCCCAGGCTTCAAAGGCTCAAGACAAGTCCTTAGGGAAAGTCATAAAAAAGACCATGAATGGGACTGCTCCCCCCAGTGGTGCTCCCTATCCCTGGCAGCTTCTTCTTCCTCCTCCGGGGCACCATGTCAGCTGCGGCTGCACTGACGCACTCTGTTTTCCAGGCTTCTGCTTCTTCCAGTCCCTAACAACAGTGCCTCCTCCTGCTTCTCAAGGAGGCCAACCATTGACCCTTGGATCATCGGCCCCCGTTCATCGACTCTTGGGTCATCGACAACAGCCCCTCTGTCGTGGCCTAATGCTTCTCCAGGCTGTTGGACGTCAGGGCCCTTGGACTCTCAAGACTCGATGGATGGCTCATCACGCCCTGTGCCAGTGACCCCGCCACTGTCGACACACTCTTCTCCTGCCATCAACCTTAATGATATTTTGATCAGATGAACCACAGCCATGGTGCATCAGTTGGGCTTGTACAGACCTGGTTCCTCAGTGCCGTCGATGTCTGAATCCTTTTCAACACCACTTAGGCCTTCTTGGGCTGCGCCCCATAGGCTGTCGGTAGTTCCTCAGTAGTTGGACCTCGAATTAGAACAGGTTGACGGGGAAGAGGAGTCCCACCCTGACCTCATCCTCCCTGAGGGAGGAGGAGGAGGAGGAGAAATGTCTTTCCTCTGATAGATCTACAGCTTCTTCAGTGAGTGAAGACTCGGTTAAACATACTCTCAGGTCCCCTCCTGAGGATCCTGTTTTTCTATGTCATTAAGCAGTTATCCACATGTAACCCCCCTGCAAATGGGGGTTCCCAAAAGACTTCCAGGAGCTTGCTTGAATGCTCCAAGCCTGAATGGTGTTTGGCATTTAAGCCATTTATCAGTGAGTGTTTTTAGAGCCTCTGGTACTGTCTCTTTAAGAGCTGTCTGCTTGCAGACATAATTAGTTTGTATGGGGGGACTGTGTGCTTCTCTGAGTACCACTCGAGCTGCTGCCAATTCACTTCATTTTGCAGTCACTAGGGTGCAAAGGGAACCTATCTGAAAGATGTAACTGTTTGCCAGAAATTATTTAGAGTAATAAAATTACAGTTTGTCTAACCTGCTTTCTTTGCAGTCAGAACTGTGTCTGCTAGTTCCCCATTCTAGTTTTGAACTGCTGAACTGGACCAATCAGTGTGGGGTAGCTAGCTCTAAAATGGTGCCTTGGCGAATCAGAACTTGGACTCATAATCTGAGCCAGCCACAAGAGGATTGTATGGGCAGTGACTCTGGGAGATGTAGTTTAGACTTCAGTGCCTTTTTGGACCAACAGCAGCAGTCTATTGTGAGTGACAGCCAATCCAGTCAAGAACTGGGAGGAACTCAAAGGAAATGCCGGTTTTGTCGGTTGGGTTGGAGTTGAGCTTTGGCAGTGAAGAAGGAAGGAGCCCTGTGCTTTTCAGTGTGCAGTTTTAGTCAAAAACGTGTGTAAGGCCCAGAGTTCCGGTCTGCAGCTTGTTAGGACTGAATCCGTCCTGTGAAAAGAATCAAAGGATCTCTGAAGAGTAGAAACCAGGCTCACCCTGTAGAAGACTGGAAGAATTGCTGAAAAATTGCACTTTCGGTCTGTCAGGAACTGAATCTGCTGTGTGTTCTCCGGGTATTGTGCAGTAATTGCGATCGGGATACAGATGCAGCCTGCCTGGTATAGTGCTTTCTTTATATGGATGTGTGAAGAGGTTTGTGTACCTCAAGTGAGCCCTGCTGACATTGAAGGACCCTATCTTATTTGGAGGTCGTGAGTACTAATTCAGGGTTGCTCCTGTTGAATTGCCACATTAAATCCAAATGGAATTACTGTACTGCTGACTGTTTAATTCTCCTTTTCTCTGTGTGAAAGGGCCCCACCAGCTGCCACGGTTGGACTAGCCACTAGCTTGGGTACCCAGGGACAGTAACTGATAGGGATAGGCCTGTGCACAGAGCCATAGGTAGATTATTAGAGTGATAAGCTAATTAACCTGATTTCCCCTGTCCTTGTTATATCCCCTAAATAAATCAGAGCTGCTTGTTTCAGCAAAGTTATACTGCCTGAGGTATTTGTCTATGTTAAAGTACTGTACTGTGATTGTTGCACTGTATCTCATTTCACAGGAGGTCCCAGTGCGGAACCAGACCTGGGGTAAGTGTATACTGTGAAGGTAATTCTGATATATTGTGTGGGCCACTAGTGGAAGAAAGGGGTTGCAGTGTCCCAGAGGGCTGTGACCAAGTTAGTTTAACTATTGCAAACCCTGACCTCTGGGTGGAGGCACCCGCCATTGGATCCAGGCCCTCAACCTGTTGGTGGCAAATCAGGCAGGGGTAGTAGCCCTGGGATAGCGCCATCTAGGGGTTACATCTTGGAGGCTCACCGCTGGGATTGTGTGTCCTCTAGTGGCCATATTTCGAACCACTGTTAAGAAAAAATGGGTACCCGACAGAAGTGGCTGTGCACCGGCTGGTGGAGTGGTGTACTGGGAGGAGATCGACCCCAAAATGCTATGCTTATCCTGGACATCCCACTGGGTATCAATACGGACACTGTGCAGGGAGTACTTTCCAAGGTGGAAGGTTTACAAAACCCTGTGGTGGTGGGTCGGCATGCTAATCTGCTCACCCACACTTTCCTGGCCCTAGTAGAGTTTAAGGATCCCATAGATAGCTCCAAAGTGCCACAGACCATTACCCCAGAGGAGCCCTCACTGCTTGGAGAGTGATAACTAAGGACAGTAAAGACCCGGGGGGGAATCAGCCCCCACCACTATCTGAAACTTTTGAGGAGAAATTTGCTGAATGGTTGCTGGGAGAGGGGAAAACTGTGGAGGACTTGAAGAAACTATTCTTGCCACCTGGGGGTGTTCCTCCCCCAACACCCTCTCCTGCTCCAGTGCCCGTAATGGTGGCTGAACCAATGCAGACTCCTATTTCTGCACCTGCCATTAGTCACGACTCTTACCGAAGGTTGAGGATCTTCTCTGGCACCCTCCCACCCCCAAGGGAGGATGACTGGGAGACCTGGATAGACTATGTTGCCCCAAGCCTAGAATGGCAATGCTCGGAAGGCTAAAGCTAAAGAGGGTTAGTGAGAGCCTCCGAGGTCCTGCCCTGGCTACCATCCGTATAAACGGGCCAGTAACCCTGAGCGACTGCACAGGCCTATCTTGAGGCCTTGGAGAATGTGTATGGGAGCCCAGATTCTGATGAGGACCTATGGTGGAGTGTAAGAAATGCACAACAGTACCAAGGGAGTTGTTGTCTGTGTATGTCTCTCGGCTGGAAAAATTGTTGCAAGAATGCCTCAGAAAGGGTAGTTTGCCAGCGATTGAACTGGACGAACCAGACTGGACAGAATCCTTAAGTCTGCCCCTTCTCAGAACTGCTGTTGCTTCAGTTACGCCTGGCAAATCGACTGAATCCCCACCCTCCTATGATGAGTTAATGAGAGAATTGAGGAGTTGAGAAAAGGCGACCTCGGGAGGTACCTGCACCAACAGCTGTGGCTACGACCCGAGTGACTGAGGGTGACCCATCAAGTGAAGTTCAGGGGCAGAGGTTGACAGTCAATGAGTGCTCTGACAAGGAAAAAGATATGCCACAATGGGGCGAACTGTTGAGAGAGATCCGGGAATTCAAAAACAGTCCCTTTATGAAGGCCACGCCTGCAAATCGGGCCCTGACCTATATCCGACTGCATCTGCTATGGGGTGGGGTACCCACCCATGTATCTCCTGCTGATAACAGCTCCAAACTCAATTCCTTGACCATGGAAGTGGAGAAACTGACGAGATGTCTCAAATGCTTATCACGCCGCAGACAGAGATGGCACCAGGTTTCCAGTTATATACCCCGCCCTGGCTCCCAGTGTGGCGCCTCGGCCAGCTCAAACTCCAGAAAGTATGTTTTGCTATAATTGTGGGAAAGATGGGCACATGAAAGGAATGCCAGTCCCCAAAAGACACTGACAAAGTTGCATATAGGCTACAAGGAGAGCTTGGAGAAGAAATCAGTGGTTAAGAGTGCACGACATGATCCCAGTGAGGGCACCAAAATGCTAATTCACGTCCTTTTGTGGCAAGGTCAGTTGCCCAGGCCCCACTACCGCCTCTCCAGACTGGTCCAGAATAGTGGGTCCCTCCATGGAGACCACTGTAAAGGTGAATGGAGTGTCTACAAGAGCTGTATTAGACAGTGGCTCCCAAGTGACAATTATGTTCCAGGATTGGTATCAGAAGCATTTGTCAGGCGTACCTTACAACCATTAGAAGGACTGCATGTAGGGGTTAAGTGAGAAGGCTACCCTATTCCGGTATATCCGATTGGCTGTCTTCCCCACCTCCGTGGCTGGAGTGGCTAACAAGTAGAGACCGACCTAAGTAAAGTTGAGGCCTTGACCACCTGGCCACAGCCCAAAATCTAAAAGAACTGCAAAGATTCCTGGGATTCTGTGGTTATTATCGGCGCTTCATCAAGGACTATTCAAGAGTGATCCGCCCTTTACTTAACCTTACTCAAGGGTATCCCCAACCCACAAAAATACCAAAAGTCAGCGTCCCTCAAGACTAAAGAGTGTATTTTCATCCAAGTGAAGTATTTGGGGCCGCTGGACTCTGATTGTGAGACTGCTTTTCATGAGATCATATATCAACTTACCCATGCTCCAGTGCTGGCCTATGCCGATCCAAGAAAACCTTCGTCCTGCACACTGATGCTAGCTTGCAAGGGTTGGGGGCTGTGTTGTACCAAGAGCCGCGAGAATGGCCTGAGACCAGTGGCCTTTGCCAGTAGAAGCCTGACCCCATCCGAAAAGAACTATCCTGTACATAAGTTAGAGTTCCTAGCTTTGAAGTGGGCTATTGTTGACCAATTCCATGAGTACTTGTATGGGGCTAAAATACTAGTAAAACTGACAATAATCCTTTGACCTATGTGCAGACCTCAGCTAAGTTGGATGCCACTGGCCATAGGTGGCTTTCTGCATTATCTACATGACTATGCTCTCGAATACCGAGCAGGTCTGAACCACATAGATGCTGATGCTCTCTCGGAGGCCTGTTCCCCAGAATGATTGGGTCCGATTGGCGAACCTGACATTCGGGCACTCTGCCGGAAGTTTGACAGGGAGGAACAAATGTCCACGGACGCAGTGGACTGCATGGTGGATTGCTTGGGAGCTCTGAGAATTGCATACCTGCTGCTTATTGCCACTTTTCTGCAATAGACATTGGTGCACTGCCTCAGCTGGACAATGACATGTATTCGAGGCTCAATCCCGCGATCCCATGATCAAAGCAGCTTTAGAAGCCCTCTATGCAGGAAAAGATGTGTCCAAATTACGCCCACTGATTTGAGAACTGCACTGTTATACAAAGAAGGTCCTAAGTTGAAACTGATCAATAAACTGTTGTACAGAGAAACAGTAGACAGAGGGGACAAGTAGACAAACAACAACTAGTGCTGCCCACTGCCTTTCGAGACTCAGTACTGAGGTCCTTGCACAACCACATGGGGCACCTTGGTATAGACAGAACACTTGACTTGGTGAGATCCAGATTCTATTGGCCTAAGATGGGGCTGATGTGGAGCAACACATTCGAACTTGTAGTCGCTGCTTACAGAGGAAAGCTTTGCCCCAGAGGGCTGCCCCCTTGTTAACATCACCACCAGTGCACCCATGGAGCTGGTCTGTATTGATTTTCTGAGTTTGGAGTCAGATCAAAGAAATATCAGTAATGTGCTGGTGGTCACTGACCATTTCCGAGATATGCCCAAGCTTTCCCCACCAAAGACCAGAAAGCATCCACTGTGGCCAAAGTACTTGTAGAAAACTTTTGTTCACTATGGGGCTCCACAAAGAATCCATTCTGATCAAGGGAGAGACTTTGAGAGTCGTCTGATCAAAGAGATGCTTTCTCTGTGGGGAGTGCGAAAGTCCAGAACCACTCCTTACCACCCAGGGGACCCACAGCCTGAACGTTTCAACCGACTTTGCTAGATATGCTAGGCACCCTGCACCCAAAGGACAA
Source organism: Neoceratodus forsteri (assembly GCA_016271365.2). Classification (NCBI taxonomy): domain Eukaryota; kingdom Metazoa; phylum Chordata; order Ceratodontiformes; family Ceratodontidae; genus Neoceratodus; species Neoceratodus forsteri. The sequence goes on from CM028137.1 coordinate 731,868,039, forward strand.
GCCTAGATGGAGCTAACAAATTAGCACCCTGGTACATGCTTATAACTGCACCAAAGTGATGCCACTGGATTCTCCCCTACCGCCTGATGTTTGGAAGAGAAGCTCGACTACCAGTAGATGTGTGTTTTGGGGTCTCTCCTGATGGGGTTCAAGCTGACAACTATTTACAGTATGTGCAAAGTTAAAGGCCCAGCTAACTCATGCGTACAACTGGCTCAAACCATGGCTGCCAAAAGAAATCTGGCCAACAAAGAAAGGTATGATAAAAAGGTGAAAGCACAGGAACTCCAGGAGGGAGATCGGGTATTGCTAAGAAATCTGGGACTGCATGGCAAGCACAAGATTGCTGACAGATGGCACCATCTCCCTCACATTGTAGTGGGCAAACTAGATGATCTGCCAGTGTACAAAGTAAGGCCTGAGAATAATTCAAAAGATGTAAAAACAATGCATAGAAATCATTTACTGCCCATTGGACAAATCCTGATTGAGTCTGAGCCCCAGAAGATGCCCTCTGGACCAGTGACTAGAGCTGCTGCTAAGAAAAGATCAAGAAAGTCTGCACCTACAGAAGCAAAGTTAAAGTGTTCCTCCACAAGTCCCAGTTGAGCATGACTGTCAGTCCATATCAGAAGAAAGTGAGAGTGACTTTGAATACTATCCTTCTTACTTAACTGAGTCAATTGTTTGGGGCAATCCCTAGTCAATACTGGAGACAAAGCTGGGCCTTCTGGACTGTCTAAGCCCCAGCTTCATCCCTGGAGCCAATGCTCCCAGAAAGTGAAGTGCAAAGCATCAGATCAGATGAAATGGAATCATTGTGCATGGTTGAACTGTTTGAGCTTTCAGGAGGAAATGATAGATTGGGGCAGACTGGTGATACACCGAACAAGAAGAGTATTTTGAGTGCCCTGACAGTCCACTGCCAGTGTCCGAAGCTCTCCATGCGAGCCAAATGTTGTGGACTCAGAAACTGTAACTCCTGGAGCTGAAAGTGCCCCAAGTTCTAGCCTCTCTACCCCATGGAGACTCCCTGACAAGTGAGGACAATGCTGAAAATGAGGCTCAGAGTGCAGAGACTATAACAGTTCCCCCTAGAAAGACTGGTCGAGCTGTAAAGCCTGTGGTGCACCTCAGTTATGATTCACTTGGGAGGCCTGTGGACTTGCCTCTCAATGTTGTCCATAAAGGAGTGTATGTGTCCCCGAGCTCATTGCCCAAACTGAGCATCAGTGCTAACTCCAAGTTACTTGTGTTGCCCTCTAAGTATGGTGCCCTTGCCCCATCCAGCCCCAAGGTAACTGATAGGGAAGGGCCCCCTCTCTTCAGGTTTCATGTACAAGAGATAATAACTTGAGTTATGGTACAATGTGTATGTAATACTGTGTAAAGAGTGACGTACTGCAATGTTTCAGAAATGTGTTCTTGGTAAAATGATATATTGACTGATGATTACATGTGCGAGCCTAATGCAAATGTATATGGTTGCAGTTGAAACTTATGGGGGTACTTGCTTGACGCGGACGTCAAGCTTTCCCAGGCCAGGAAGGGTGTAACCCCCCTGCAAATGGGGGTTCCTAAAAGACTTCCAGGAGCTTGCTTGAATGCTCCAAGCCTGAATGGTGTTTGGCATTTAAGCCATTTATCAGTGAGTGTTTTAGAGCCTCTGGTACTGTCTCTTTAAGAGCTGTCTGCTTGCAGACATAATTAGTTTTGTATGGGGACTGTGTGCTTCTCTGAGTACCACTCAGCTGCTGCTAATTCACTTCATTTTTGCAGTCACTAGGAGTGCAAAGGGAACCTATCTGAAAGATGTAACTGTTTGCCAGAAATTATTTAGAGTAATAATGAAATTACAGTTTGTCTAACCTGCTTTTTGCAGTCAGAACTGTGTCTGCTAGTTCCCCATTCTAGTTTTGAACTGCTGAACTGGACCAATCAGTGTGGGGTAAGCTAGCTCTAAAATGGTGCCTTGACGAATCAGAACTTGGACTCATAATCTGAGCCAGCCACAAGAGGATTGTATGGGCAGTGACTCTGGGAGATGTAGTTTAGACTTCAGTGCCTTTTTGGACCAACAGCAGCAGTCTATTGTGAGTGACAGCCAATCCAGTCAAGAACTGGGAGGAACTCAAAGGAAATGCCCGTTTTGTCGGTTGGAGTTGGAGTTGAGCTTTGGCAGTGAAGAAGGAAGGAGCCCTGTGCTTTTTCAGTGTGCAGTTTTAGTCAAAAACGTGTAAGGCCCAGAGTTCCGTCTGCAGCTTGTTAGGACTGAATCTGTCCCTGTGAAAAGAATCAAAGGATCTCTGAAGAGTAGAAACCAGGCTCACCCTGTAGAAGACTGGAAGAATTGCTGAAAATTGCACTCGGTCTGTCAGGAACTGAATCTGCTGTGTGTTCTCCGGTATTGTGCAGTAATTGCGATCGGGATACAGATGCAGCCTGCCTGGTATAGTGCTTTCTTTTATATGGATGTGTGAAGAGGTTTGTGTACTCAAGTGAGCCCTGCTGACATTGAAGGACCCTATCTTATTTGGAGGTCGTGAGTACTAATTCAGGGTTGCTCCTGTTGAATTGCCACATTAAATCCAAATGGAATTACTGTACTGCTGACTGTTTAATTCTCCTTTTCTCTGTGTGAAAGGGCCCTACCAGCTGCCACGGTTTGACTAGCCACTAGGCTTGGGTACCTAGGGACAGTAATGATAGATAGGGCCTGTGCACAGTAGAGCCATAGGTAGATTATTAGAGTGATAAGCTAATTAACCTGATTTCCCCTGTCCTTGTTATATCCCCTAAATAAATCAGAGCTGCTTGTTTCAGCAAAGTTATACTGCCTGAGGTATTTGTCTATGTTAAAGTACTGTACTGTGATTGTTGCACTGTATCTCATTTCACAGGAGGTCCCAGTGCCGGAACCAGACCTGGGGGTAAGTGTATACTGTGAAGGTAATTTGATATATTGTGTGGGCCACTAGTGGGAAGAAAGGGGGGTTGCAGTGTCCCAGAGGGCTGTGACCAAGTTAGTTTAACTATTGCAAACCCTGACCTCTGGGTGGAGGCACCCGCCATTGGATCCAGGCCCCTCAACCTGTTAGTGGCAAATCAGGCAGGGGTAGTAGCCCCTTGGATAGCGCCATCTAGGGGTTACACACAGCTATGGCTTCCATACTGAGGAAAAGGGTGCCACCAGGAGTGAACTGGTGGACTTCTTGGAGATTCCAGAATTTTCCCCTAAGGTCATTCCTCCTATCCTCCCAACTGTGAGGAATGCCATTACTGCGGCTTGGCACCATCCAGACATGGTTCCTGCCATGCCTTGCAGGGCAGACTAAACTCAATCATGTCCCTCAGGGCCTGCCTTATTATGTTGCCCAACCTGAGACTGATTCTGTGGTGATCAAAACAGCACACAAGGGGTAAAAGGTGCCCAAGCACCTTAGCTCCCTCCCCCTCACAGGGAATCCAGACAAGTAGACTTTTGGGGTAAGAGGGTTTATGCCTCTTTCACCTTGGGACTTCGGATTGCCAATTATCTTCCTCACATGATCAAATACAAAAACACTAGCTGGAAGAAGGGCAAGGCAGCTGCCCAAGTCCTCCCAGACTGTTCCCAGAAACAGGAGGTTCTCAAATCTTTGCAGGCTGCCAAGGATATCAGCAAACACCTCCTCAGCACCTTGTATGACATTTCTGTTACTGGTACCAGGGATGCTGCCATAGGCATTTGCCTTTGTAGGCACGCCTGGCTGAGGGTCTCTGGCTTTGCAGCAGATGTCCAGCAGAAGGTGCTGAATGCCCTCTTCAGTGGCTCAAAGTTATTTGGGCCAGATGTCCAGGACATCATTAATGATCTGCAGTTATCTGGCAGGGCTGTTAAGTCTGTCCATTTGCTCTACCATACCCAGCCTAGGAGCAGACAACACCCATCCTTTCACAAGGTGTCCCACAAGTCTGGAGCAGGCACCCATCCCCAGGAAAAAAGAAAAGCCTCCTCGGCCTTGCCTACCCCCTCCTCCTTGGGCCCAGCTGCCAAGTGCCCCAGAGGTGATGGATCAGCCCAAGCGGCCAGATCCACCTCTGCCTGATTCCTTGCCAGACCCCCCTCTTCCAGTCCCCGACAGAGAGGTGGTGGTCAGAGGTCAGTTCTCCCCCCATCTCAGATGCCTGGATTCTTCAGATTACAGAATGGGGTCACACTCTGGAGCTTATAAAACAGCCTCCAGACAGCCGCCCCCCCCGGTGCCCTCCACCTAGCCTCCAGCCCATGTAATGGTTCTTTGGGAAGAGGTACAGCCAGGGGTGCCGATACAAATTTCCAGGCCTGGGACACACCTTTAGGTTTGGGGACCCCTCCCATATCCAAGACATATAAATGTGTAAATTTGGGCCCCACCTGGGCCCGGGACAGTTGTCCTGGCTGTCCCTCGCCCCCATCAACACCCCTGGGTACAGTCCCTGCCGTGGAAAGGGGCAGTAGAGTCAGTGCCCAGGTGGCAGAGGAACAGCAGTTTGTACTCCAGGTTTTTCCTGGTCCCCAAAAGAACCGAAGACATGAGGCCCATTCTAGATCTCAATGACCTCTTTATATCCAGTACAAAACATTTTGCATGGCCACGCTGCCAGGCCTGCTGCCCCTACTCAAGCAGGGTGATTGGTTGTGTTTTCTAGAAATGCAGGACACTTACTTTCACATCTCAGTTTGTCCTCTGCAGAGGGGATTTCTCCAGTTTCTTTTTCAGGGTGAACACTACCAGTTCAACATATTGCCCTTTGGCTTGTCCTCTGCACCTCAGGTCTTTACAAAATACTTAGCAGCAGTAGCTGCGTCCTTCCTGAGAGAAGGCCTGTACATCTTCCCCTACCTGAACAACTGGCTCTTCAAAGCTCCATCCAGAGATTTGCTTCTCAGTACCCTGGAGAGGACCCTACAGTTGTTCCAATCCCTAGGCATCACTGTCAATCTGCCCAAGTCTGTTCTGGCTCCGTCACAGAGACTGCAGTATATGGAAGCAGCCCTGGACTGGCATGGGGTCAAGATGTCGCTAACAGAAATAGTGCAGCTATCAGTGCTGCAAGCAAAACAGTGTGCACCAAAATAACGTTGGGAGAAACACCGACCCAACACAAAAAGTGCACACCACTCTAATTAGACTTTCTGGGGGTTTTTTGGTGGGGGGGGGTTCACCCCCTGGACTACAAATAACAAACTGTGGTGGGTGGGGTGGACTACAGGGATGGGGAGAAACTTGGGTTGGGGGAAAATTTTATTTTCTGAAAAAAAAAAATAAAGGAAAAAGTGGTAACACCAAGAAACCTGGGGGAACCAAACCACAGTCCTAGGTCTCCAACCCTGCCATGTGCTGGCACCTTAGCCACTCCACTATGGGAATGGCTCAACCAGGGACCACACACATGGCTACTTGATCCCTTCAGAATGTAAGCGCAGAGCAACAGGGGTAGCTGTAACTCCCTACTGCTATTTTTGTTTTGGTTTGACCTGACTACCATCAGCTGGTTGCCTGTCCTGCGCCGCCTCACAGAGCAACCCCAGCCCCCTACCCTCAAGCACCCCCGGATTGCCCCTGAGATGGAGCTGCGGCTTCCCAAATTTCTAGCAGTACTTGGGAGGAGGGTTTTTGTACCCCGGAGAACCCCCTTGGGCAGGGCCACCGGCTTCCCAGCGGTGATACAGCAGGTCCAGACAGAGAGAGAGGACTCAAACCACAAAGCAGGACCGGCACCGATGGCATTCATCGGTGAACATATTTTTCAATTACTGGACCCCTGGGGAAGGGGACATGCAATGATGTCCAGTGTCCGCCCCGCGCCCCCCCAAGGTTATGGTGCCAGCTGCAGTGGTACCCACAGCCTCTGCCAGGGGTCCACAAAGCACCAGACACTCTGCCGCCACCCCCCGGAGAAGGAGAGCTGTCCCCAGGATGCTCAATCCTTCTCACCTCAGCCGGCCCTCTGACACCTGTGTCTGTTACTGAACCCTTGATGTCGGCACTGCAACCCCTATCGCTATTATACCCCTGTCGCTTTAAATGCTTTTACACTTTACACAGCACAGTTCTTTTTTTTTTTTTATTATTTCTTTTTAATTATTGTGTTTTCCCACCCAAAGCCCTGGCAGGTGGCTACGGCCCTCCTTGTGGAGGGACTCACTCTCTGTTCCTACCGCTCCTGCTCCTGCTGATCCCCAGAAATTCCCCCATGGCTTGCCCCTTGCAGCGGGGCCAGGGAAGAGGGTGCCGTCTTCTCCACCCCGTCCCTGGAGACCCAATCCCGAAACCAGGGACGGCCCTCAGGATGCAGCAGACCATCACGGAGCCTACCAGGCTTTTTTCCACCATTTTCTCCCCGGCCCGCCTCCCTAGTGATGCAAGGGCACATCCGTACATGCCTCCTGACCCATACTGCCCCCTGGCTGTCGCCAGAGGGCAGTCAGCAAACGGGATGACAAACCCTCCCTCCCCGAGAGAGGAGAGCAGTTCTCCGAATGCTCGATCCTCTCTCGCCCCTGCTGACCCCCGGCGACCCGGGCTTGTTCATGAACCCGGGTCACCAGCGTGGCACAAGGTATAGCTACCAGCACCTCGACCTCCAGCACCACCAGGCCGGCTGACAGCGCAGTTCTTGCAGTGGTATTATTGTAGCACTATATTGACCCAGTACCTCCTGGACTCAGCACAGGGCAAGGCCTTCCTGCCCCAAAATAGAGTGGAGTATCTCATTTCCCAGGCTCAGGAAGTCACCCAGGGCTGTTATGTACCCACATGGGTGTATTTGAGGCTATTAGACCTTATGGCTACAGCTATTGCCATGGTTCCCCTGGCTAGACTGCACATGTGGGTGCTTCAGTGGACTTTCCGTGTGCAGTGGAACCAACGCACAGATGACCTGGAGCAGCCAGTGCTGGTCTCCTATCCAGTCTGTAAAGTGCTCCAGTGGTGGATGGACCTCCAGAAACTGTTATTTATTTATTTGTCATCTTGGAATTACACCTTTGAGCTAGAAGCTCATTTACAAAGGTTCCATGTCATTACTAGGTTCAGACAGAAGGTACACGTGATCATAAACCAATACATACATTCATTGGGGGGAAAAAAAAAATAATAACAATACAATTATTAGTTGCATACATTAGTGGTTACAGGGGTATAAAACTGAAAAAAGTCAAGGATAAGTGCAGTAGGTAGAAACGCAGTACATTCGATGTTTAGTAACAATATTTGGAAAACATGAAGCACAGAGACAAAAGCAATTAGGCATGGAAGTGAGAAAAGGTGAGAAATAAAGCAGACAGCAATATCTTTGTCATGGGGTTAAGGAGTGAGTGAGTGGAGTGGGGTGGGTTGGAGGTAAGGGTTAGTGGGAAGCAGGGAGAGTGGAGATTAGTACTGATGGAGGGAAAGGGCAGTTAGGAAGGGAGGTACATGTGCAGGTGCAGGAGAGGACGAGTGTTGGGGTAGGTGGGTATGTGGTGACAGAGGATGGGGGAAGAGAGACAAGAGAAGGGGATAAAGGTGAGAGGGAAGTTAGGCAATGTGGAAGGTAGGCAGTGTGGTAGGTAGGCATGTGAGGGAGGGAGGGTGTGAGGGTAGTTAGGTTCTGCAGTCACAGGTGCCGTACCTGTGGTAGGTAGGCATGTGAGGGAAGGTGTGAGGGGAGTTAGGTCCTGTAGTCACAGGTGCAGAGTGCTGTCAGGTGCTTAAGTAGCAGTTTCTTAAAGGTTCCAAGCTTTGGCACATAAACTATTTCCAAAGAGAGTTCATTGAACCAGAGGGGTGCCTTATACAGTAGGCAAAGGATCACTGTGCTAGGGCAGTGTGTCGGAAGGGGGTGTGTAGGGTGTTTTTGCTTTGCCTCTAGTCTGGTATGAGTTAGATGCAGGTTTAAGAAGGCTTTGTATGGATGGTGATGTTAGACCAAGAAGCGATTTTTTTTCCTGAGTAGGCAGGCCTTGTACTTGATCCTCCCCTTGAGATTAAGCCATTTGGACTGGGTGTATAAGTCACGAGTGAGCGTGAACCGGGGTGCACCTAGGATCAGCCTACAAAGATTTGTTAAGGGCTGTTCTGACCCTCTTTAGGGCTGTATCTGTGGCAGCACAAGGCACAGGGTCATAATAGTGCAAGACATTATGCTGCATGGCAAAATCGCGCTGCCAGTACAGCACGATTTCTGCCATGCGGCATGACTCTTCTTTTTTTTGCGCGGGGCTCCGCTGCCCACAACCCCCGTTATGGGGGATTGTGCCCCTGAAACCCTCCTTCCCCAGTAAAGATTCTCAACTCCATGGAGGGTTCAACTTGGGGAGCGCACAAAGTTTTAAAAAAAAATAAAAGTTACTGAGACCAGGAATCAAACCCAATCCCAGATGGACACCTGGGTTCCTGGCTGCAGTGGCTCAGTCCTTTGAGCCACAGCAGCTGCTCGGTGAAACCCATCCCTGCAGAGGTCTTTTCCTCTGCCTGGGATGTTTTGAGTGGTGCAATACTGCATACAGCAGTATTCGTGGTATTGCACCTCTCGCTGTAACCTACAACGCTGTGCAGGTTTAGCCATAATGTTGTACGCTATTAAGCATGCGACATTATGACCCAGTAGGGCAGTGCAATACACAATTAGTCCATAGTCAATAACAGATATTATGGAACTGCTGACTGCCAGGGACAAGGCTGTGGAAGTCATGTTGTGCCGGTGTCTGTAGAGGAGTCCGATTCTGGTGTTGGCTGTCCTGACAACGTGATCTATGTGATGGATAAAGGAGAGGGAGCTATCCGGTGTGATGCCAAGATATTTAAAGGTGCTGACCTGATCAGGTGGCTCCTGTTTGTTGTCTAGGATAGTCAACTGACTGTGTCTGTATTTTGATGGTTAGCAAACAACATTATTTTTGTTTTTTTTGTAGTTAAGAAGTTTGTTTTGAGTAAAACATTCCTCTATTAAGGAGAAACTAGTTTTGAGTTTGGATTCTAGCAGGTGTGAATTTGGGCTGTTGGAGAAGATGGCCGGATCACTGGCGTAAAGCAGGATATTGTCAGGACAGGCCCTGGTGAGGGAGTTAAGGAACAAACTGAATTGGAGCGGGCTCAGGATGGAGCCTTGTGGGACACCAGTCGTCACCCGCTTACTGTCTGAGAGGGTCCCATTGACCTTTACTTGTTGTGCATTCTGGACTGAGTCTGGCTGAGACTGTCCACCAGGGTGTTCAGCATGCCTGGAATGTGGACTGCCAAGAGGATCAGGCCGTGGTCCAGCGCTCAGTACCTGACTCTCATGGCCTCCCTGCACAGGTGGTATGAGTGCGTTCCCCCTTGCTTGTTGATGTAGTAGATGACACTGAGGTTATCTGACTGAATCAACAATGGGCCCGGAAGGCTGTCTTGATCTGGGACCATGTCCCCTGAGTCTGAAAAGGACCCAGGTGTGCACGCCAGCTCAAAGGGATCCCATTCCTGATCTCCTCCTCCTAGCAGATTCTCACTATGGATGCCTCCGGTTCAGGCTGAGGTGCACTCCTGGGTCCTTTTCAGACTCAGGAGGCATGGTCCCAGATCAAGACGTCTTTGCATATTAACGTCCTCAAGATGCGGGTGGACCTGTATGCCATGCACACTTTTCAGAAGCATCTCCTTCTGGGCCCATTGTTGATTCAGTCAGACAACCTCAGTGTTGTGTACTACATCAACAAGCAAAGGGGAACGCACTTGTACCGCCTGTGCAGGGAGGCCATAAGAGACAGGTACTGGGCGCTGGACCATGGCCTGGTCCTCTTGGCAGTCCACATTCGAGGCGTGCTGAACACCCTGGCAGACAGTCTCAGCTGGACTCAGTCCAGAATGCATGAATGGGAAATTCTCTCATCTGTGGCAGAAGAGCTGTTCGACAGATAGGGTCATCCAGAGTTGGACCTTTTTGTGTCCCCACTCAATGCAAAACTGCCCAGTTTCTGCTCACTAGATCCAGGGCCTGGAGTTTTTTAGCAAGATGCATTGTCCCTCACCTGAAGCGGGAGGTTCCCTTATGCCTTCCCTCCATTTCTTCTCATTCAGAGGGTGATAATCAAGCTGCAAATGGAGGGGGCCAGCATGATCCAGATCGCACCATGCTGGCCTCGGCATATATGGTTTCCATTACTGCAACAGTTAGTGGAGGAACCTCCGGTTCCGCTGCCCCTTTGCAGGGATCTGCTGACACAGGCTCAGGGGACCCTGGTCCATCCAAACCTCAGGTCCCTTCGTCTGCATACCTGGCTTCTGAGGACATAGCCATTGCACAATTCGGAGTATTTCAGTGGGTGGCAGGTGTCCTTGTGGCAGTTCAGAAGCCCTCCACTAGGGCCACCTATGCTATGAAGAGGAAGAAGAGTGCCATCTGGGCTGCCAGACATTATCTGGACCCTTTTACTTGTCCGATGAGCCAGATTCTGGACTACCTGATATCACTGTCGGACTCGGGTCTCCAGTACTCCTCCCTCAAGGTGCACCTTTCAGCTATTTCTGCCTTCACAAGCCCATGGGCAATCATACCATGGCTCAGCTAGATGTGTCTCATACCTTTCTTAGGGGCATATTGCACCTGGAACCTCCAATCCATTCCCCCTTTTCCAGCTTGGGATTTAAATTTTGTTTTGGAGAAATTGACCCTGTCTCCCTTTGAGCCAGTCGCGACTTGCAAACTACGCTTTCTTTCTTGGAAAGCATCATTTTTGGTTCCTATTACTTCTACTCACAGGATTTCTGAGCTTCAGGCTCTCTGGTGAGGAGCCTTATTTAATTTTTCACAAAGACAAGGCGCACGAATCCTAAGTCTCTTCCTAAGGTGGTGCCTGAGTTTACCCTGAACCAATCTATCCACCTACCAGTTTATTTTCCAGAGCGTGCCAATCCAGGGGAAGCACTGCTCCATACATTAGATGTGCACAGTATTTTGAAATATTATCTGCTCTGAACTAAGGACTGCAGAAAGACAAGGCGGCTTTTTGTTTCTTTCGCTCCAGGAAGAGAGGGCATTCAGGTTTCTAAACAATGTTTATCCAAATGGTTGGCAGATTATATTGTGTTCTGCTACAACAAGCATGGCAAAGTTGCTGGGACAGTTAAAGCCCACTCCACAAGGGAGATGGCTACCTCTGTGACCTGTTTCAAGGGGATCTCAGCTGCTGCCATTTGTGCTGCTGCCATCTGGAGTACCGTCCGTACTTTCACCAAGCACTATCGTCTAGACATTGCTTCTAGAGTCCATGCAGGCTTTGGCAGGGTTGCTCTGCAGGGCCTTCTGTCCTAAACTTTGGTTGGCATTCCTCCCAGACTGTTCTTTTGCACCTGTAACTGCTTGGGACTCATTCCTACAGTGTGACCTGATGATCGAGGTACCCCCGAAGAAGATAGAACAGTTACATAAGAACTTTCCATAGCAGTTGATCTTTGAGGGGATCTCAGTCATCAGGTCTGCCTTCCCTCACACCACCCCCCCTTTCATGAGGCTGTCTTCTCAGAACTGGCTTACTGGTGTATCCAGCCTTTTATTTTGGCCTGGGCATCTCTCTCTTCTCGATCCTCCATGGCATGGGTTTGCACCCTTAGCCTCCAGGTGAAAGAACTGAGGAGAGAGTTGGGCCATTTATGCCTCTATAGGGTTAGTGACTTTGGTGTGGGTGGCCCCTGTTGTACTGCTGGAATATCTTCCATGTGGAACCTGCTTCACCAATGGTGAAGTTCCTACGGTGTGACCTGATGACTGCGAACCCCTCAAAAATCTACTGTTGCAGTAAGTTCTTGTGTAACTGTGCTTTGTTTTGGGTGATGTAGAGGGGTCCACTGGACACCAGGAAAGATGCATACTGTGTGGTGGGTTATGGTTGTATATTGAGAAAAAAGGCAGTCTGCACATACCACAGCAGCAGGAGAGGGTACTGCTTGGCCAATATTTTCAGCATGCATAATTGTTTTGCAGCATGTGTATTGCAATTTGTGTATTGAATGTCTGTTATTGTATTTATTAATCAGTATGTTCCCAGAATGTCCTGACAAATAAGTGTGATCGCAAGGTCTTTTCCTGGTAAACCAAACATTACTAATGCCAGTCCAGTGCCCCACTCGCAGCCAGTAAGTACTGATTGTTGTACAAGTACCACTTGACCACAGGGGACTGCTTGGTCCTTAGAGGACTCATGCACTCCATGAACTACTGCGGACTACTATGTAGAACAAAAACAACTTATATGGTAAAAGAGGTTACCCACTATTTGTTTTTATTTTTGTTTCCTTTACCTTGTTAAACAAATCTGTTCTAAGGAATATGTATACTTACAAATTTAATATATGTATTCTTGTACAACTATCTTCTATCTTTCCATTTCTTTCTTTTCTTCATTTTCAACTCATCACTCTAGATGCAAGATTTCACAAGGGGAAACGAGTCTAGATAGAGATAAGAAAATACAGTAGAAGGGAAATTTAGACTTCTGATTCTAATTTCTTTGCCACGTATGGAATAGACACATCTTGCTGTTTAATATAAAATGTGTTTATATTAGATAAGTTACATTCATGTATTGTTATGTTACTGTAACCCCCTCCCCCCCACGGGTAGGGCTTACTAGTTTGGTCTCCTGGTGTCTGGTCCTGCCAGCCCTGAATCCATGGTGCCTAGAAATGCTCCTGCCAGCCTGTTTAGCCTGCTTGCTCCAAGGTGTAGAGGATCTATGTAAATAATTTATGCTCTGCCACCTAGTGGCACAGTGCAGTTCAGACTGGAGACACTGCCTAGCTCCTGCTATTTCTGCCCCTGTTGGGTAAAGGGCATGCATTTAATGTGTTCTGACTCCTGGGATCCTGAAACATGTGTAGGGGGTTGGTCACACCTAATGGGAAAGAAAGAGAAGTGTGTATGTAAGTAAGTGTATAACTGGAAATATGTATACTGTTGCTTTAAATGTTGAACAACTTTATGTATGCTTTCTGAATGCTGCAATGGGACATAGTGTAACAGGCAGATAAGAACTGTGTCAGCACCCATTTCACACAACCAGATAACAGTGCATGGCTGCAGCTATCAGACTACGGGACAGTTGTGTGCTAAAACGGTTTGGGTTGCCTGCAGCAAAATCGCAAAGTGGAAACTTGGCATTAGCTGTTTACATGGATACCATCTTTGGGTAGTACACAGTTACGGGTTGCAATCAGTGATCGAGGAGCACTAAGAACTGTGGCTATGGCTCCTGGTTAGGGGGTGTGAACGTTGTTCTTGGTGCCTTTAGTAACAACCAGTGAAGCAGCAAGAAGCCCAGATGCATATTAATTTCTGTGAAGGACAGCTGTATTATTCAATGTGGTATGGCATTTTCTCCCTGAGGCAGTTGGGGAGAAGGCTGTTTGCAGAAGATTGTGGCCGAGGCTCTCTGAGGAAGGAGGTGAGCTAAGAGTGAGTGAGAGAGACGTTTTGGGAAGTCGACCCATGGCTTTCATAGTGATAGCAGTGAGACTTAATGAAGTCATCCACTAACTGGGAGAGCCAAAATCCCAGTTCTCAGTTGAAAGAAGATTAGTTGGCACTATGACAGTAGCCTCTAGTCAATACAGGGGCTTAGACTGTGTATCTGGAGCTCCAAGTGTGTTCCAGTGACAGAGAACAGCAGTGGGAGAAGTCTGCTGGGTTTGTATTGCCTGGGGTGCCAGAAAGTGCTAAACATTGCCACCAAAAAATGTAGAATCCTGCTTAGAGACTGTTTGCACTGTCTGCTAACGAGTGCATCAAATCTGCCACAGATCTGTCTGCTACCCGCAGAAAGTGAGAGACTGTTTGAACCTCAGTTTGAGAAGAAACTTCATGCCATTCAGGATGGTCTGGGGAGTCTGCCCAATATTGTCACTGCTAAGCAGTGCTGAACATTTAACCATGAGGACTAGAAGCCTTGATGTGTGGGGTGTGTGGCCGTGGTCCCTGAAACTGGCCGAATACAGCATCCGCAGAGGAACAACCTGAAGGTGACAAGCTGTAAGAGCCTGCAACCACCTGAAGGAGACAAGCTGACAGACTTCCATGTCAGCCAGTACAACTACCAGTGTTGCCATCCAAAGCCCCAGCTCAACAGAGACAAACTGCATCTGCTGACCCTGTTCAATTCCTGTGTTGCTGGACTTCAGAGCCATGAGTAAATGCAAGGCCTGCCCTTGGCCAGGGAACCAATTTAGTTCCTCAAAGTATACATCTTTAAAATTAAGTGCACCAACACTGGCCAGTCCACATTAACATACAGGCCTGCAACTTCTCAGTCTGGATACCAGGGAGACTTTAGGGACACTGGTACCAGTGGGGAGATGGGCTTATTTAATCGTGTTGCTGTTGGGGGTGAGCACTGCTGTTGTTCATGAAGTTGCCAGTTCGTCCGATAAGTTTATTGTTGCTGTTCTTGCTTTCCCAATTCCCTGTTCCCCCGTAATAAATTGGTTATCGTTGTCACTGTTTAAACCTGTCTATGAGCATATTATTAGCAATAGCTATTAATTGCATGCAACTTAGAGTATTACTTTGGTATATGGTATTCTGTCTGTGGAGTGCTGGTAAGTGGAGGTGGGTAGGTACAGCATCCCAGGGAGTTGTACCCTACAAACATCTGACCCACTGTGTATTTACTCTGGGTGGAGGCACCATGCCATTTATCTTCTTATCTGGGAAAGAATCCCCTTTCACCATCAGAACAGAGCCCAGGCCCCTCAGCCTGGTTGAACCCCAACAGGCAGGGGTAGTAGCCTGCTGTTACATGGCACCCGGGTTACATTATGTTATGTTAATGTTGAACAAGACCATCTTTAAGTACATGAAAGAGAGAAGGAAAATTTAGGGAGGTATAGTGAGACTGGCAGCAGAAGAGGGGACTATAGTGGAAGGAGAGTGGGGAAAAGCAGAGGTCCTAAACAGAAACTTCTGTTCAGTATTTACTGAGGAACAAGAGGGAAACGGACCAGTAATACAAAAGAACAGTCCCCCAGATGCAGGAGTTGATACGGGCCCCTTCATGGCAGATGAAGTCCTAAAAGCGCTAAACAGTCTGAAGGTGGACAAGGACATGGGGCCAGACAACATGCACCCGAGAATCCTAAAGGAACTGGGGAACAGACTGGCAGAACCCCGAGCAGAACTCTTCACCAAATCACTGGAGAGTGGGGAGGTTCCCAAGGACTGGAGAAGGGCAACGGTGGTTTCACTGCACAAAACTGGAAGCCGGGAGGAGGCAGAAAACTACCACCCAATAAGTCTTACTTCTGTGGTGGGGAAAGTGATGGAAACATTACTTAAGCAGAGGATTATAGCATTCCCGAAATCCAGCGGACAACAAGACCATAGACAGTACGGGTTCACAGCAGGAAGATCATGCCAAACTAAACTAATCTAGTTCTTTGACTGAGTGACCAAGGCTGTGGATAAGGGAGGGGCCATCAATGTGGTCTACCTTGACTTTAGCAAAGCCTTCGACCTGGTACCTCACAGAAGGCTGGTAAAGAAGTTAGAATGCATGAGGGTAGGACAAGAGGTAGTTATGTGGGTTAAAAACTGGCTACAAGATAGGACACAGAGGGTGCAGGTAAACGGTACACTATCTACAGAACAGGAGGTAACCAGCAGAGTGCCCCAGGGCTCTGTTTTGAGGCCTCTACTATTCAACATATTCATAGCTGACATTGCAAAGGAACTCAAGATAAAAGTGTGTCTGTTCGTGTACAACACCAAAATATGCAACAGAGTGGACTCTACAGAAGGAGTGACAAGAATGTAGTCAGACCTAGGAAAACTGGAAAAATGGTCAGCAGCATGTCAACTGAAATACAATGCCAAAAAGTGCAAGGTTATGTACCTAGGAAGGAGCAATGCAAGAACTGAATACTATCTGGGGGGAGAAGAACTAGCAGAAACTAGTGAGGAACATGATCTGAGGATCATAATAACAGACAACCTGAAAGTGGGAAGACAGTGTGAAAAGGCGGCACTAAAAGCTAGTGGCATGCTGGGTTGCATCGGGAGGAGGATCACAAGTAGAAGGAGGAAAGTGGATTTACCACTGTACAGAGCACTGGTCATGCCCCATCTTGAGTACGGTGTACAGTTTTGGAGGCCACAACTCAGACAGGACATAGACAGGATGGAGACAATACAGAGGAGGGCAACAAAAATGATTCAGGGATTGCACCAGAAGCCATACGAGGAAAGGCTAAAGGATTTAAACATGTACTCCCTGGAACAAAGGAGGGAGAGGGGTGACATGATAGAGGTATTCAAATACATCAGTGTGTAAACAAGGTTCAGGTGGAGGAACTTTTTCACTTCATAGAAGGTAGTAGAACGTGAGGGCATGATTTGAGGTTACAAGGGGCAAGTGTGGGACAAACATCAGGAAGTTTTTCTTCACAGACAGGGTGGTTAAGGCCTGGAATGGCCTGCCTCTGGAGGCCGTCGAGGCCAAAACAGTCGGGGGTTTTAAGCGAGTGTGGGACAGGCATAGGGGCATCATTACCCAGAAAGGGTAATCAGGGAGGGGGGGTAGCAACCAACAAACAAATCCTGGGCAGACTAGATGGACCTTGTGGTCCCCTTCTGCCATCATCTTCTATGTATCTATGTAACATTTATCTTATTGTAACATTGTAAGTTTATTCTCTTAATAAAATTTGATTGACCAAAAAATTGGACGTGTGTCCTTATGTCACAATCAGGGATAGGGGATACCCGTGGACACTAGGAACTACAGTGCTTACAACTATTAGGGCTGTGAGTGAGGGACCACTGGACACAAGGGATTGCTTAAAACCATGGGCGTGTTGGTGGGGGAACCACTGGAAGCCAGGAACTGCTTGCAACATTAGAGGCGACCACCAGACACCAGGAACTGCTTAGAGCAGTAGGTGTTAGAGGGGGCCCACCAAAATAGCTATTTGTTGGGTCATGTTATGTGGGAGGTGGGATGCTGTGTGGACCAGGTGACGAAGCATAGGGATTCATGTGTCTAGCAGTTTTAGGCAGTAACACAAATTTGTAGGTGCAGTCCTCTAGTTTTAAACCACACCTGACGGTGACTAAGAATTTGGTCCCAAATTCCATTTCATTTCATTTTTTAATTTTTATCCTTGTAAGCAAGATGAGCATTACTGCCCGTTTTCACAAGTGACAAGTTTTACAAAAAACATTATATTACGTGCATAGGACAATATAAACAATAAAAATGAACAGGACATTTATGAATTTAAATTACAAGAACAATCATTTGCAGTATCCAGCCATAATCTTAATCTGTTTTTAAAAGAGGTTACTGTAGAACAATTGGAAATGGTATTTGGAATTGTATTGTCAAAAGGGGGGGCCTTATGTTGTAGGGATTTCTGTTCAAAGGTTTTTATACATGAAAGGTAATCGAAAGACACATTTGCGTTAAGATCTCGTACCTTGTACATTAATACTGTGGGAGAATAATGACAGGACAGAACTAGGGAGGAGGTTATTAATAACCTTAAAAAGTAATATACTCATTCTGGCTTTTATCCTATTTTCAAAGGAAGGGCACCCTGATTTTTTAAGCAACTCACAGTGATGGATTTTAGATGATGAATTAGTCATGAACCTGAGGAGGTTTATACCTTTATACGCAATAAAAACAGACGGTAGCTTACAGCATATAGTATAACTATACTCCATACTATTACTGAGTGTATTGCAGTAACTGCATAACTGCTTACTATAAGCACTATTTCCTTAACAGTGATGACATTTTATTTGTCACGTGTAACCTTTCTGCAGTGATGCAGCACTTTGGTACTTTGGTATATAGGACAAAAGGAGGCGGTTTGCCCATCGTGATTGTCCTCCATATACATGGAACATTAACCCAGAACCCTTCCTACCAACCATTTATTTAATTTCTTTTTGAATATTACAATGTTTGGTGAATCAACGATGTCCTGAGGTAATGTATTCCATAATCTGGGTGTTCTGATGATAAAGTAGTTCAGTCTTTTATTACTATTGGCTCTCATTACTTCCAGCTGTCTATTATGAAGTCTTGCCACAGTTTTTCTTGTGGAGTATTCAATACCACATGTCACCATTTGTTTCGGGTTTCCAAGAATTTTAAAATGCTGAAGTAGGTCACCTCTGATTCTTCTTTGCTTAAGAGTATAGAGTCCTGTTTTTTGTATTACAGTATTATAATCCAAGTAGGTTAAGTGTGGAATAAGTCTGGTGGCTCTACGTTGGACTTGTTCAATTCTATTAACATCTGTTTTTAAATAAGGGCTCTAGACACAAAAGTTTTGGTAATTCTGTGAAGTAATGCATTTGTCTGATTTGCTATTTTGGTACAGTGGGTAGTTGAGGTTAACTTATCGTTGACTAATATTCCCAGATCTTTTTCTGCATTTGAAGCTCTAATGATAGTATTGTTCAGATAGTATGTTTGCCCGGGATTGTTTTTTCCCAGATGTAATACTGCACACTTAGATATGTTAAAATGCATTTTATTAATAAGTGCCCAGTGTTCCACTGAAGCTAAATCAGTTTGTAGTCCATATCCGTTGCTCTGGGTATTAGCCTTTCCCCCAAGTTTAGTGTCATCAGCAAATTTGACCATGATATTATTGATCGAAATACACATGTCACTTATAAATAAGTTAAACAAAGTAGGCCCAAGCACCGAGCCCTGTGGCACCCCACTGGTCACATCCCTTGTGTCTGACAGTGCGCCATTTACCCTGACTCTCTCAGTTCTATTGTTCAGACATTGGCCTATCCATGAAATTAGCAAAGATGAAAAACCCATATTACTAAGTTTGTTAATCAAAATAGGGTGTGAAACTTTGTCAAATGCTTTACTATAGTCCAGCAAAATGACATCCATAGGTGTATTACAATCCACATTATAACTAATATAATTGTAAAAGGAGAGTAAGTTTATAGTGCATGAAGAACCTGGTTTAAGCCCATGTTGATATTCATCTTTAATATTTAAAGTTAGCATTTCATTTTCTAGTTTTTGTTTAAAATTTGTTTCCATTAGCTTACATGGTATTGAGGTTAGGCTAATAGGACAATAGTTTTCGGTTTTCGAATGGGAGCCCTTTTTATGAATAGGTATGACTATAGCAGAACACCAGTCCTCAGGCACTACTGATTCTTGAAGAGATTTGTTAAAAATTATTGATAAAGGTAAGATAATGGAATTCTTTGTTTCCATAAGGAGTCTTGAAGTTATGTTATCTGGACCTGGACTAGTATGTTGTTTTAAAGTGTCCAGTACTGTCAGTGTGTCCTGAGTGGAAATCCTATGTGTCTCAACATTTGATGTTGCTACAGTGAATGAAGGGATTAAACTCTTGAACATAAACTGATGAAAAATAATTATTTAATTCTATTGCTGTTTCTGCATCAGATGTTATTGTCTGTTTGTTAATAATTGATGGTCCAATTAGGTTGTTATTACCCTTTTTTCATTTAGGTAAGAATACAGAGCCTTGTGACAATCTTTTGTATGTGCTATTTTAAATTCTAAACTATGTTTAGCCAAAGTAATTTGTTTTTTCAAGATTTTGACTATTTCCCTATATGTTACCATTATTGAGTCTTTTTGAGATAGTGGACATTTTTTTAGTTTAGGGAAAAGCTTGTTTTTTTTGTGTAATTAGTTTTTTAATATTGTTATTAAACCATTGTGGAATTTTTCCTTTGTTGTTGTATGTGTCTTGTTCAGGTACATATTGTGTTTCAAGTTGAAGTATTTTGCCTTTTAAGAAGTCCCATGCTTCCTCAGTTCTTAAAGGGAGAAGAGTCTGTTCCCAGTTTAATGAGTTTAAAGAGCAGTTTATATTATTAAAATTGGCCTTATGATATTGCTTTACTTTAAGTTTATTTGTTTTAGGTTGAAGAGGAAATTGCATGGAGAAAAGTACAGACATATGATCACTGATGGGCATTTATTGTAAGGATACTAAAAAAATGAAAACAGCATGATTATTTCATAACATATAAATGAAACATTGTGGTATAGAGATTAAGGACACTATACACATGTCCAAATTTCCAGTTATGTTAAAAAAGATAATTCAAGGTTTACATTCCTTTTAAGATAGCAAAGTCAGACTACAACTGCTATAGATTAACATGGTTTGTAATTGTTATAATATATTCAGCAGTTTTATACTTCAGGAATTTCTGGCAGATAAGGGATACAACTACAGTTTAACAAAATGGGCATTTGATAGCCAATGTAAACAATGATCTTCAGTTATGAATCTACTTTGATATCTCATGCCCTTGTAACTTGTGCAACAATATCTGATTACAATAGGATAATAATTCCATGCAGCACGTGGACCAGAAAGTATGTGGGCCAACTCACCTCTGAGGTCAGAAGAATGGAAGATTGTGGGCTCTGTCCCTATACCAGGAACTAAGGGTAGATCCCAGTACTGGCCCTGTAATACAGTAAGAGGGGAGTGCTGCATTCCTGAGGTGTTGTCTTTCGAATGAGATGTTAAACCAAGCTGTCAGTCTGTTCTGGTGGTTATGAGGTGGATGTTTAAGATCCCATGGCAGTTCTTGAAAAGAGAAAGGGTAATTTTCCTGGTGCCCTTGCCAAATGTCCCCATTCACTAACAAATTCTGACCAGAGCCAGTATGGCTGCAGCTGAGCTCGCTGAAGTCACGGCAGAACATGGTTCTGTCCGCCATGTCCAAGATGGCTGCCAGAGTTCAGTACACATACATGAGTCACTGCACATGTGCATGGTGAGGTCATGCATGGGCGAAAACTCATGCATGCACACTAGGCTCCAGCAGCCATCTTGGACATGACGGACTGTGCTGTGTTCCACCAGCTGAAATAGTGTGCTGCGGTGGGGGGGGGGTGAGCAGACTGTTTTTTGAGTTGCAGAATCGTTCTACAACTCCAAAATGGAAGCATTGTTGGGTGTCAATCCAGTGGCTTATTTTTAGAGCTACCTCAAAACAGCTGCAGGCTCCTCCCACTGCAGCTGTAAAAGTACCACCAACAGCTTAACCAGATTCAGTATGTCAGTCTGTGTCTGTCCCTCCCTCCCCAGAACAAGGCTGAAAATAAACAGAATTACCTTGCCCTCCTTTCCTGGTCAACAAAAAATAAATTAAATAAACCTCTGTCATGTAAGGTTATTGTATAACATTAGCAAACATGTTTCTGTTATATTTGATAGCATGTTTGAAAATGAACTTATTGTTGAAACCTAGTATATGCACTGAGTTAACTAGCCCCGCTAATTCTGACAATGCAATTGACACATTTGAAAATGTTTTTCATAAAAGGTGAATAGTCATCACTAAGAGCTCCACACCCAAGTGTGGGGCTGGTCCCAATTTGCACTTTGTGTGCAAACACTTCTTTTTTACTGGCTGTTTAGAATAGTAGATTGTATCAGACTAATTTTGTTTACTTCCAGGCTAGTATTTTCTGTAACTGCAAATCCCAGAATCCCCTGCAGCTATCAGAGCAGGACTGCAACAGTGGGAGATTCAATAGCCTGCAGTGCACGTTAGAGTTTATATCAGCTCTGAACTTTTGTTTGCTGATCCCGCTGTCTTTCAGGGGCTAATTGTGGTCACAGAGGACTGTACTTAGCCCTGGGAGAACAGCAGTACGGGCAAACATCTGATTGGATTTTATAAAAGCTCTAACAGTGCTGCAGGCTATTGAATCTCCCACTGCTGCAGTCCTGCTCTGATGTCATTTTCAGGGGATCCTTTTATTTTTAGTTCCCAAAAATGACAGCCTGGAAGTTAGCAAAATAGTCTGATACAGTCTACCAAACTGCAGTAAACAGTAAGTAAAAAAAAAATGTTTTTGCACACAAACTGCAAATGTAGACCAGTCCCACACTTTGGGTATAGAGCTCTCAGTGCTGACTGTTCCCCTTTAAACATAGCCAAATAGTTACTGATTCAGCTCACCAGATGAAGGACACAGAACAATGTTCATAAGACACTCCAAGAAGTGCCTCTACAATTTTGTTAAACTTTTCCCAGATTTAAATTTGCAGCATTTGTGCTGAGCCTTTCTCTATAGTGAGCCCTGTGAGCAATAGCACAGGGTCTATAGTTCGGTTGTCTGCCATTTTTTGTTATTGGAAAGGTGCATATCAATTGACTGTTAAGTAAACTTTGCCCAAACTGTATGAAGGTGGGATTACAAATACACTTTTCTGCAACCCAGCCTCCACAAGATAACCAATTACTGCACTCTTACCCACCTGCCAACTACAGCTGATCTTCTCTAGACCTTACCCTAGCCAGTCAGCATGAACAGAACAGTACACCACATGCAGATTTTAAGGAATGTTACTGATTTAAAGGGGGACATTTGAGAACAATGTCTATCATGTTTTAAATGTCCAAGAAAAGCTCTCGATTCCCCTGAAATTTAGGAAATTGAAACAGGTGTTTGATTATGAAGCAAAATAAAACAGATCATAGTGAAGCCATACCGTGATTTTTTTGATTCATTGGTAGCTGGATAAGGGCAGTAGGCCCAAAGTTTACTTTATTTATTTTAGGATTGTTTACTAATTATAACTTTATGCCCCAGGTTGTCAGGATATTGCAGATGAGTTTAAAGCACAAGAAATTGATGGGCAAGCACTTCTTTTGCTGAAAGAGAGGATCATCTCATGAGTGCAATGAATATTAAGCTGGGTCCTGCTCTGAAAATCTGTGCTCGCATCAACTCATTAAAGGAATCCTAACAGAAGACTTCGACTTTGAAGAGGACCAGGTGTTACGAAGGAATAATGCATTAGCCCTTGCTGGAAAACTGGCACTGCATTCCAGTTTACAAAAGAAATTAGTTTTGGACTGTCCATATTTTAAAATACAACTTCTGTACACAAAATCTCATTCATCAAAAGAAACCCAGGATCAAATCAACTTGAGAAATTAATTACAGGACCCACACTGTTCATGGTCTTTTATTTAAAAGTGGATTTAGTGCCTAGTGCCACCAATTTCGTACCTTTTCTGTGACTAGCAAGGATCTATTCTCAAAGGATTGTTTTGCCTTAGGCACAACACAGAAGACACACTTGTAAATATGAAATTTCTTTTATGGTGATTTGCATATATTTCCTATGATGCTTTGCATTACAGGGGGTATGTGTAATTTTGTATTTCTTTAAAACTTGGCTTTATTGCCAATGCCCTTACATGGTAAACTTTTCCTCAGTACTTTTGGGCTGAGGTTCTTTGTCTTTTGTTAATATGACCCTTAATCTGAAAATTAAAGAACTAGGAGTTTAGAGAAGACACAAATAGGCCTGGCATCTTTAACAAAGTAAATCCAACATAGTATTGTAAGACATTTCTTGTTTGCAATCCTGATGTTTTAAGCTTTCTACAAACATTAAGATGGTTCCCTACATCCTGGATGACAAATGATGTTTTTCTCTGGTTAAGCTGTGTATGTTCAGTTAGCAGTTACTAGGAATATGCTAGATGAAGCATACTATGTTATAAGTGCTTATACTGTGGGAATGAGAGGAAAGGGGAAGAGAAGGCAATCAAGAACTTTCTTACAGCATGCTGGGATGCATTTTGGTGAATGTTACTAATATGATTGTTTTATATCCTTTATTACAAAGACTTGGGTTTTCTAGTCTAATTCAATAAGTGGTCACTTTTTGTATACATTATATGTCCTCTGTCACTCGTGCTGCCCCCTTACGCCTACCTGCTCCCAGCCCTGTCCAGTCCCTTCCTAAGCACTTACCTATCCTTTCAAGGGGTTGACAGAGCCACACCTTGCCACATGGGGGATTCCATTGGGGGTGGCTATCCCCCACTGGTCCTTTTAGTATAGGAAGATGGTGACTTGTCAGTGGGGCAAGGCCTGGGAGCATCAGCCTCACGCTGCACTCTCCACTCTGGGTTTTTCCAACTTAGTTTCTCCCCGAGGATGCTGATAACAAGTGCATCAATTGCACAAGCTCACTCACTGGCATGGTCATGCATGGCACCAGCCAGCACCCTCCATCCCAAACTGCCAGCTGGCTGCACTTCCACATGTGGTCAGCAAGATGGCAGCATTACAGTGGAGCCTGTATCCCTCCCTCCATGGAGGAGTAGAGTGCCCTGTAGGATGCTCCGTCTTTCTCCCAGTGGCTGGCCTCCAATGACACAGGCTCATTATTGAAACTGGGTCACTGCCATAGGAGCAGTAGCCCTAAGTGGTCCATTTTTTAATTCATTATCTTCTCTGTTGTCTCTAGTTCAGTTTTAGATGGATGATGATTCCCCGGGTGGTTTTGTAGAACATAAAGTAAATGTTCAAAAGAGGTGAAAGAGGCCATGGAAGCAATAATTGGTGAAATGCTATGCATTTAGAAGTGTTCTGTTGATTCTTTTTGTAGTGCAGACTATTCAGCTTAGCTGGACAGACATGCTGTTGGCCTCCTACTAGGGCACTAAACACATCTGTGGGAACGATATTACATATTAGCAGCTCTGACAGTGCCAAGGATGTTTGGGTCAGCAGTTACATTCTTGCTCGTTTACATATTGCTAAATATATGAGAGTGCAGTTCATTCACAGAGACTATCTGAAGTACCTGCTGTTCTAGTAATGATGATATGCTGCTATGCACTGGAAAGGGTGTAAAGTTACTCTACTGTTAAGTGTGCTGCTAGATGACCTAGAGGGTAGAGTTCAATGTCTCAATATTTGCAAGACATTGAAGTCTGTGTTGAAGTTTGTGCTGTACTGCTGCTGTCTGCTTTTAAAGGGGATAGTTCATACCTGATGGCTCTGTGATCTGCAGGAAGCTGGTTCTTTTCAGGTGAACATTGACATTTTGTTGCTCTTACTGCAGCGCAATACACAGGAATGCACAGGTGTGGATTGCCTATTAAATCAGTGAATAGTTACTGTTAAAGTAGTAACCCCTAGTGTGGTAGTTTAAATTGCAGTATAATTGCCCTTGATAGTAATGTTTTCTGAATCCAAAGGAGTGCACATAACAGATGTCACTGACAATTATGTGATGCCATTGACTGCTACGGTTGTGAATTTTGCTATTATGAAATATTTTTTTTTAGCTTCTTTCATAATTTTATGTTCTAACTACTTAGATTTAGTTCACTATCCAAACTTAGGTTGTCTTCCACTGAGTATGCTCAATCACCAGAATAGTCTTCAAGCTTGGCTCTTCCGGCCATTCAACCATATGGTCCTTCATCTGTACCCCCACTGGTCTCCTCCTTCACAACTCCTTCTAGTAAATTAAGATTCTGTTATGTTTTCAGGCTTTATCAGTTACATTTCTCAATGTTTAGCTTAAGTTTTCATCTCATTCCTGTCACCTTATCTTCGGCTCCCTGCTCTGTCTTTGCTTGTCATGGAACAGAATACGCTGGGTTTCAAGTGGTGCATTCTGTACAGGTACACAATGTCTTCTACTGATGGGCAAATGCCTGTGTGTACTACCTGGGTATTGCATATGCTGTGGAACACTGCTCCTAGTACCAGACCATGCACCAGCAGTTGCTCGATGAATGCTGGCTGTAGGTGCTCCATGGGAAGCTAACTACAGCATAGAGACTGTTTGTAGCTTCTGGGTTGGTGGTACAGTTATAGATTCAAGAGGTGCAGAGAGCTGGCAAGGAAGTTCCAGTCCTGGACCTTCTGATGGCAGTGGAGGGGGGTACTGTATGCGATGGATATCCCTACTTCTCAGGAAGACAGGGGTTTCACAACTTCCTTCTGGCCCTCTGTTACTTTGAAGGTGAGTGTCAGCCTCAACACTGAAGGCACAAGAAGAGTCAATGCTAGTTATGGAATTGATACTAGTCAAGGGATGGGTTGTGCTGTCTTTCCCTGGAGGGTACTTACAGTGGTAGTCACAGAAAAGTTGACTACCTAGTGGTAGATTTAGGTACCTCTGTGGTAGAATGAGGCAGGATCCCATTACACTCAATGCAAATTTCCTGAAGTGGTAACACAGTAGTACCTCAGTCTACCACTAGGTAGTCAACTTTTCTGTGATTACCACTGTATGATCGCTCACACTCTAAGGTGGTTGAACCACCCATGGAGCCCATCAGTCTGCCCATGGAACTCCCATCCTGGCAGCCAAAGTCATCACTGGTCAGTCAGTCAACCCCATTAAGATGGAATCCATCAAGTGAGGTGACACCTTGCTGTCTCAGACTCTGGTGCCAACCATTGCCCATGTCAAGCTTGAGGGGGCAGGTCAGACTGAGCCCAGGTCAGGCCTCTGCATGTTCAGCTGCTTTCTTTTTGGCCAGTACCAGGGATCCTCCAAAGGGGCACCTAGACCCAGAGGCTTCTGTGCTAACTGAAGTTGATGTTCGAGATAGCGTTCACACTCTCAGTCCCTCTCTCTACACAAATGTTGACATCATCAACACCAGCTGACATTGAGTTCTTCCTCATCTTTGGCTTCTGAACCTGATAGAGGGCAGCCATGCAGCAGTGGACTCATGGAGTGATAGCCCAGGGTCAGGGTTGACCGGTAATGCCAATAGACCCAACCTGGTCTTGGCTGCAACTAACAGTGTCGACTGTGGTCATCCTCCCCGTGGTCCAGCCTCCAGCTTTGCCAGCCAGGTCACAGTGACCATTACAGTTAGAGCATCCACTTCCACAGCTGATGGAGGGTACTCTGAACAAGGATTCTAGACTTCCTCATCTGCTATCAGTGACAGTTACTTTGGAGAGGGTCATCCACACACCTTGTTGGCAGTGGAGGTTACTCTATCCGGAGTCAGGCTAGGATGCATGATCAGGCACATCAACTATGTCATCAGGATGATAGGCAGCAAATCAGAGGGCTTCCATCAAAGAACCAGTCCTCATTGCTCACCCTCCTGGAATACATGTCTGTGGCCCTGGACACTCCATTGGAGGAAGTCTACAGGAAGAAGATCTACCTGCTGTTAGAATGGGATTCCTTAATGAGGGGTAGCCTACCTCCTTGCCTCAGCCATTCTGGGCTCTGTGCTCAGTATAGGACAGCACCTGGTTTCCTGCCAGCCCCGTCATGCTGTATGTCCCACAAGTATGTGGTCCTCCTGGGTGCATTATTCGGATTATCAAAACATCCATTGCTGGAGGGGCTTTTGGCAGATGTATGTTCTGCAGCACAAAGGTGCAGGACAAGTCGGACAAGCCACTGTACCAGAAGTCCAGGAAAAAGGACCACCTTAGCTGGAACGTGTGTATAGCTGCATCTCTGGGCATCTACCAAGTGAGCTATGCAGCACTGATGGCTCGTAATAGCCATGAGCTCATTAAGAGGCTTGCCGACCTGACCAACAAGCTCCCTATAGAGAGCTGGCAAAAGCTGCATGTGATCTATGACCAGGACTCTCTACCTCTTGATTTTCTTCCCCCACACTTATATTGCCCTGGCCATTTTGCTGTTCCTCCTGCTATACATGTATGAGGAATTTCTTCCTGCTATTCAGTGCTCGATTTTATCTATTACATGTGCCTGTTGTACAGATTTGCCTTACAGTATTTATGATAATTCCCTTCTGATGTACTGTATTGCTGTATATGACTATTATTTTTGTAATGTTGTTAATTATTTATTTTTCTCCTCTTGAGCTATCTCCTGTACCCTTACCCCCAGGATGCATCTGGAAATGAGCTGCTATCAGCTCAGTATGTCTTTCCTGATAAAACTTCTGAAATAACTAAATAATCTGGAATCTTGGGCTGGTAGTGACCAAGCACCAGTTTCAGGTTGACCTGCACTTGGTCAATACGTAAGCCTGAGTGGTGGTTGCAGTGGTATCCATACACTGATTTGTCTGGTTGTTTATTACACCCTTCACCCAAGAAATCAGCAATGGGGGCAGATGTTCCCTTCACAGGGACTGATCTTTTTGGGCTTTGAATCAATACCCATCTTGCAAGTCCAGAGGTCCAACATGACCCTGAATTCCATGATGTTGGTCACTTATTTGAAGCAGCAGGTCAAACCCAGACCACAAGGCAAGGTCAGCAGCAGCAGCACTGGCCACAGCAGCAACAGAGGCAGAAGTTCCAGCAGCACCACAAAGCCAGGCCTTTCAGTAAATCTGGAGATCATGGACAGAGCAAGGAGGAGACGGTTCTCTTGAGGTCAGTCCTCAGGGTCATCCTCAAGGGCAAGAAATGATTTGATGAGGGGCCCCATTCCCTCTCCATCCTGACATCTGTTGCAAATCCTGGTTGGTGGTCTACTCAGCATCTTCCTGCCACAGTGGTTCACTATCTTGTTGAACCATACAGCTTTATCTGCCATTAGAACCTTTTTATCCATAGAGGTCCAGTAAATGTGGTTCAACATCAGGTCAGGCACAAGGTTGGGCAGAATATGGGCAGCCTGGACAGACTAATTAGTCTTTACCTGCCATTGTAGTCTACGTACAGTATCTGTGTTCTAGAAGTGCTGGGATTGGGGTTGTTTCTGGAATTTGAGACCTTACCCTCTTGTCAGTCCTGAGGTCCATTGGAGGACATGCTTTCACTGCAGACTCTGTCTGCATTACAGACCGAGGTTTATAAGCTCTTTGAATGGCATGTGATAGAGTCTGTCCTAGAAAACCAGATCAGCTGTCCCTAGAGAAAAGTGCTAATTTTACTCTCTGGACTTTTACTTCCAGATGCCTATCCTTCCCCCACATTCAGGTGGACAAAATCTTTTATACGTTCTGGGCTGTGCTGTCCAGCCTGTCGTTGACACCCATGGTGTTTACTAAGTGCCTGTCAGTCGTAGCAGCCTTCCTTAGGCACAGAGGTGTCAGAGTCTTTCTATACCTCAACGTCTGGCTCATCACAGGTAGCTTGGTGTGGGATGTAGAAAGGCCCAGGGATCTTGCCATCCAGATGTTCTGAGACCTCGATATGTTGGTCAGCCCTGCCAAGTCTGCGCTCACACTGAAGCAGGGGATCCTGTTTATTGGAGCAGAGTTGAACTCCCTCCAAGTCAGAACTCATCTGCCTCAAGACAGGACAGAGTACTTATCTTCCTTTGCCCATTCATTTTAAGTTGGGCAGTTGTAGCCAGGCCAGGATTTCCCTAGGCTTCTGGGCCTGATGGCTTCTACCACAGCTATGGTGCGATGGGCCCACTGGTGCATGAGACCTGTCCAATGGAAAATGAAATGCCAGTGGTACCAGCTGCATGCAACCCTGGATTAACTGATCCAGATGCCTCAGCTGATGCTGCACACCAATCCATTCATGGCTGTCCCAAGTGAACTTTCAGAGGGCATCCTATTTGTCAGAGTGGAGCCCTCCATCACACTGGTGACATGCATAGTGCTAATGGGTTGTGGGGCACATTTGCTAGATCAGAGAGCACATGGGTTCTGGTCACTGAGTGAGAATGTGCTAGACATCCATCGGCTGTTACGACACAAAATCTGCCTTGTGCTGATGGAGTTCACATTGCTGGTTAGAGGCTGAGCTGGTCAGGTCAACATGAAAACGCAGCTCCAATGTTCTACCTGAACAAACAAGATGGCATGCACTCCCGTCGTCTGTGTCAAGAATTGTTGCAGACATAAACTCTGTCGTGCTGCCTGCACACAGACCAGATAGTCATCCATGTCAAAGGTGCAAACAGGCACCTGGCAGGTGCTCTCAGTCGTGTGGGAGAGATATCTCACAAGTGGCCTCTACACCCACAGGAGGTGTCCCAGGTGAGCTCAGCATAGGGAACACTGTGAGTGGATCTGTTCACCTCCTGGGAAAACAGAAAGCTGAGACTGTTAAGTGCCCATGCTCCTCACCAGGACATTCTGTAGACTTGTCAGGCCAGTTCTGGTATCAGGATCGCCTCATTCTCAGCAGAAGACTACAGTAGCTACTTCCATTCCTTAAGGATTTGCTAGCACAGTCCAGGAGACAATCAGCATGTGGATTTACAGTCCTGGGCCCCGGCACCTGACTGCCTGGTTCCTGAGCAGCTAGGGTGCTTGGCCCTTGGGCTTTCAAAGGACATTATCCAAATGCTGGAGGCATCTTTGAATGAGTGGACTCACAAGACTTACACTTGTAAGTGGAAGAGGTTCTAATGCTGATGTGAAGAGCATGGATTGCTACACCTCTCCTGCTTCAAGATGCACATTCTTGACTGCCTGTAGTCCCTGTCCCAGGCAGGGTTGTGATCCGTGTACCGTAATTTCACCTGGTCTTCATTTCAGCATACCGTGCCAATGTAGGTAAGCTGACAGTAGCACAGGACAGTGTGGTTAGCTGCATCTTTAAAGGGCTTGGACCATTTGCCTCCTCTGGTACATAAACCACCCCTGCTATGGAACTTACTGCTGGTTCTGTCACAGCTCATGGATAAACAATCCAAGCCTATGGATAAATGCCACCCCTCCCGTTTGTTATGGAGAACCACTTATGTGCTCACCAGCATCTTGGCTGGTTGGTTAAGCGAGCGTCAAGTGCTCACTTTGGAGTCACCATATCGGGTTTTCCACAAGGACGGTGTTGTCCTGTGCCCCCTTGCAAAATTCCTGTCTAAGATAGAAATTTTACCTAAATCAAGTACTCATTCTACTGATCCTCTTCCAGAAGCCTTACACTTTGAAAGCCAAGTGAATGCTCTGCTCTTCTATAAGAAGTGTGACGTAATTTCATGTGAGGCTCACCAGCTCTTTCTAGCTGCACAGAGGCCGCACTAAGCAGATCAGCAGCTAAACAGACAATTAATGAATCACCTTTTGCATTAATCTGTGTTATCGGTTGGCTGGGGGAGGAGTCATCCACGCAATTCAAGGCTCATGCCACCAGACATACAGCTGCCTCTGTTGCTGCTGCCAGATTCATGCCCATTTCTGAAATATATAGGGTTGCTACCTGGTTTGTTTGTTAAAAGTTTATTTTTATATGGGGAACAATTGTTGGGCAGATTTGCCCATTTACAACAATGTCCTGTGTTACAAATGGGAACATACAAATATACAAACAGGATACATAGAATCATTCCATAAAATCTATGTAAAACAACAGCAGTTTGTACTCAAATATGAATCTGTCTTTTAAACATGTCCTTGTTACTAACCTTTTTTAACTTATGTGGAAGTTTATTCCAATAAGTTGCCATGCTATTCTGCAAAGTATAATCCCCAAATCTCTTATTAGACCTCTGCAGAGGTATCCTTTGCAATGATGGCCTCAGTCTTACTATTTGGCAGCTCTTTGCCTGGACCTCCACATATTTAGCTAAAGGATGGCTATTACTTGAAAACATGATCTGATGGCAAAAAACTAGCCATAAATATTCTCTCTGTTTTCTTGGTGTTAACCATCCTAAACTGGAGAAAACTGCACAATGATGAGTGCCATGGGCACTATTCATAATAAATCTTCCTAATCTATAATAAACATGGTCCAGTTTCGTTAACATTTTTTGCATAGAGTGCATATATAACAATGAACCATATTCAAGGACAGGAATCAACAATTGTTTTACTAATTTTTTCCTCACTTCCATAGTAAGTGAGCCGGATACTCTTCTCATGGCCATCAGTCTCTGATTAACTTTTTGAATTTGCAATTGAATATGGTCTACATATGTCAACCTATAATCCACGTGTACACCTAAATATCTATAGGAGTATGTATTATGAATTGGTAATCCATTTTGTAAATTCAGCTATAATTCTTTTCTGTTCCTGTCTATCTGTCTCAGTGAGAACATCATACTCTGCGGTTTTTTTTTTTGCATTCATAAGCAGACCTGAATCTCTTATCCATTTTTCTAACAACAGTAGGTCCTCCTGGAGCCCCCCTTCCAGATCTTCCATACTGTCCGCAGAGGCCACCAATATGGTGTCGTCTGCATACAGTCGCGTCTCACAATGCTTCATTTGTGGCAAGTTCTTTACATATACATTAAATAAAAGGGGTCCAAGTATTGAACCCTGTGGTACTCTCCTTTTTACTTCGATTAGATCTGAAATGGCAGTCCCACTATAGACACACTGCCTTCGATTTGACAAATATGACTTAAATCAGCTAAGTGGTTATTCTTGAACTCCTATCTCCTCTGACCTCCCTAATAATTCTTGGTGTTGCACCAAGTCGAATGCCTTAATAAAGGCCCACAAATACCGACCCAGTGCTCCTCCCTAAATTAAGGGAGGAAGTCACCAAGTTGTTAAAATCCACCAGGGTAGTGTTCATGGGCGTTCCAGTTCTGAATCCATGTTGGTACTCTGTCAGAAGCCCATTTGTTCTAAATACTGAGCTAACTGATAATGGACTCTTTTTTTCTAATACCTTAGACAGCATCGGAAGTAAAGCTATTGGTCTGTAATTTGTTGGCCTAGATCTGTCACCCCCTTTAAAAATTGGCATCATCTTCCCTACCTTCCAGATTTCAGGTTGAATGCATGCACATTCCTATCCCATTATAGCATTTACCTGCTCAGGTGTCATGATGCTGCTTTTGGGTCTTCAGTCCTTCCATCTCTGTTTGCCTAATTTGGGGTACGTGCCTTGCCCCCTCCTCCTGAGAACTGTTAGGAGTCTGTTAAGTATGGATCGTGAAGTGAATTTAGGTAGTAATAAACAGAAATTACTTACATGTAACCATAGTTCTACTACAGATATTCGGGTAACATCCACACAGCATCTAGCAAGGCTTGCTTCAGATTCCTGTTCCAACGTGCAGATCTGAGTGCAGTGGGGGTAGAGTGAGAGGGCCACATGGGTGGTAGGAGGAGTCAAGCATGAAGACTGTTCCAGTGACTGAGCATGCTAGTAGAACTACAGTTACAATTAAGTAACTATTATTTATTTTTTGATAAAGATGTGTGTGTACTTAAACCTAAACATTTCAGAGGTTCTAAAACTAGCAATGATTCTAAACATTCTGCATTTCTGATGGCACATGGTGGGAGAAAATGGACCAGTAAGCAACAATTCCGATTGGCTGAGTGACATAGACTAGTTTCATAATTAAATTTATACAACACCAGTGCTACTAAATTTGTCCTGATAAACATATTTATCACACTGTTCAGCTTCCAGATAAACCCTTATAAACCTGCATGGCTTTTCCTAAAGTGGACCCCTCTTGAGATGTAGGCCTCTATATAGAGGATAGATGTCACAATGACCGTCCTAAGCCTAAGAATCAATAAGGGAGCAGCTTTCACAGTGTTGCTGATATCACAATAGCCCAAGTCTAACATGAAGCTAGACACCGTGTTCAAACAGAAACAGTGAAATATTCACACAACCAGTTTAAAGATTATAACTTTAAAACTGATGCTGTATAAATCGAATACTTATTGACTTGACCCAAAATATGTAATTTATCTCCATTTGAGAGAGGGCAGAACTGTCATAACTTATTATCCTTGGCCCCTCACACTTGGAGGTACATTGTATATTTTGAGTCAGTCTGTTGTATATTCCCTAATTATTTTAGAAGATGCTAAATTTGTAAAAACTGCCTGCTGTGTGTTTTTAGTATAAAGCATAAAAGACTGTCACAGATAAAAAGGGAATAAAATAGACAGCAACTGTTGTATTTGAAAACATTAGCACTATCTCAACCATTCATTGCTAATTACTTAAATGAGACAACCTCTTAACCAACAAAGGTTATGTTGTGCTGATTTT
This sequence comes from Neoceratodus forsteri, assembly GCA_016271365.2. NCBI lineage: Eukaryota > Metazoa > Chordata > Ceratodontiformes > Ceratodontidae > Neoceratodus > Neoceratodus forsteri. Next base: position 731,901,712 of record CM028137.1, read on the forward strand.
CAAAAAATGCTTTGTTCCACATAGAGAGTGAGGACATAGAAACATAGAAGTTGACGGCAGATAAGGACCGCAAGGCCCATCCAGTCTGCCCATTTCTTTTTCTACCTTATAAATGTGCCTTCGGCCTTTGCTCTGTCAGTGACCTATCTATTCATAGTCATTTGTATTGCTCCCTTATACCTATCCCATGCCTGTTTGAAGCCCTGCACTGTATTCATAGCCACCACTTCTTGTGTAAGCCAATCCATGCATCCACCACCCTTTCTGTGAAAAGAATTTCCTCACATTCCCCTTAATCGGCCTCCCTCTAATCTCATGCTGTGTCCTCTTGTCCTGCTATTTTTCTTATATTTAAACATGTTAGACTCTTTCACCTTGTTTATGCCCTTAAGGTGTTTGAATGCCTCGATCATATCACCTCTCTCCTCCTTTGCTCAAGGGTATACACATTGAGCTCCGTTAATCTGTCCTCATATGTCTTCTGATGCAGTCCCTGCACCATTTGGTTGCCCTCTCTGGACTGCCTCAATTTGGTTAATGTCCTTGTGAAGGTGTGGCCTCCAATACTGCACGCAGTACTCCAGATGGGGCCTAACCAGTGTCTTGTACAGAGGTTATTACCTCCCTCTACGACTTGTGATACCCTACTAATACCCCTAACACCCCCTAGCCTTACCTACTGCTTTAGAAGTCTGCTTGGATGATTTTAGGTCATCAGTGATGATGTGCCCAAGTCTCTTTCTTCCTTTGTGACTGCTAGCAACTCCTCCCAGCCTATAGGTGGCTTCAGGGTTTCTCTTCCCTATGTGCATGATTTTGCACTTCTTTGCATTAAATCCCAGTTGCCACTCTTCTGACCATTCTGCTAGTTTATCCAGATCTCTTCTCATTCTGCCCACCCCATCTGGATCATCTACTCTGTTGCAGATCTTGGTGTCATCTGCAAACAGACAAGCCTTACCCTCTAGTCCATCTGCAAGGTCACTAATGAAGATGTTGAAGAGGACTGGCCCCAGGACTGATCCCTGAGGTACCCACTTGTGACTTGCATCTCTTCTGACTGTATACCATTTACCACCACTCTCTGTTTTCTGCCCGTCAACCAGTTTGTCACCCAGTTGACCAACTTCTGACCCACCTCGAGCCTAGCCAGCTTATTTATCAATCTTCTATGTGGAACAGTGTCAAAAGCTTTGCTGAAGTCAAGGTGAGCGACATCAACTGCTCCCCTCGGTCCACCACTCCGGTTACCCAGTCAAAGAAATCTATGAGATTAGTTTGACAGGACCTTCCTTGTAAACCCATGCTGTCTTGGATCCTGTGCCCCTATGGATTCCAGGTGTTGCACTATCCTTTCCTTAAGGAGTGCCTCCATAATCTTGCCCACTACTGAGGTAAGACTGACGGTCTGTAGTTCCCGCCTCCTCCTGCTACCACTCTTGTGGAGCGGGATCACATGAGCCCTTCTCCAGTCTTCTGGGACCTCTCCTGTGCTCAGAGACTCACTAAACAATTCTGCTAATGGCTCTGCTAGTTCCTCCTTTAGCTCCTTAAGTACCCTGGGATGTATGCCATCAGGTCCCATTGCCTTATCCACCCTGAGTTTGCAAGCTCTTGTAGGACCCTTTCTTTTGTGAAGGGTAGTGCTCACCTCCCTCCCCTGTGTCCATGATGCTGAGCTGTGGGCCCTGTCCTACCTTCTTTTCAGTAAATACTGAGCAAAAGTATCTATTTAGGATAGATGCCTTTACAGGGTCCTCCTCCTCACATGCTCCCTTTTCTCCATTAAGCAGCAATACCCCTCTGGACTTTCTCCTTTCACTAATGTATCTATAAAAGTCTTGTCACCTTCTTTACTGTTAGGTGCTAGTGTTTCCTCAGTTTGGGACTTTGCCTGCCTTACTGCCTTACCTGCTTCCCTTAGGGCAGTTTGGTATGCCTCCCTATCTTCATCCCGCTGTGTTCCTTATATTTCCTGAAGGCCAGCCTTTTGGCTCTGACCTTTTCTGCTACTGTATTTGAGAACCAAAGTGGTTTCCTTCTTCTTTTGCACTTCCTTTTCTGTCTAACACAATGGGAGGTTGCTTCAAGTATTGCATCATTAATGCTTGCCCACTTTGCCTGTACCCCCTCACCTGTGTTTCTTTTTTGCAGGGCTAGCTTAACTCTGTTGGCCATCTTATCAAAGTCAGCTCCTCTGAAGTCCCATATTTTTGCCTTGGAATGGGATGATTTAGATGTAGTAGCCAAACTGAACCATACCATGTGATGGTCACTGGCCCCCAGGTGACCTTCTACCTGCAGATCTGTGATCCCTTCTTTGTTAGTCAGTACTAGATCTAGGATAGCCCTGTCTCTTGTGGGTTGCTGTACCAGTTGTTTGAGGCCCTCCCCTGCAGGAATCACTATGAGTCTAGTTCTGGCAGATGTTCCTGCTGGTATTGACCAATCTGTATCTGGCATGTTGAAGTCTCCCATTATCAGAACCTCCCCTTTAGCTGTCATGTTTTGTATATCTTCTAACAGTAATGTATCTATGTCCTCCCTCTGGTCTGGGGGCCTGTAGACAACCCCAGTTCTTATGGCTGTCCCATTTCCTGTTTCCAGGGTGACCCACAGTTCTTCTGGCTCCTTATCTGACAGATGTTCCTGCTGGTATTGACCAATCTGTATCTGGCATGTTGAAGTCTCCCATTATCAGAACCTCCCCTTTAGCTGTCATGTTTTGTATATCTTCTAACAGTAATGTATCTATGTCCTCCCTCTGGTCTGGGGGCCTGTAGACAACCCCAGTTCTTATGGCTGTCCCATTTCCTGTTTCCAGGGTGACCCACAGTTCTTCTGGCTCCTTATGTGTATTCTGAATTTCTGTAGCTTTGATATTTTCATTAACATACAGGCCCTCCTCCCCCTTTTCACCTCGGTCTCTTCTGAACAATACATAACCAGGTACTGAAGTCTCCCAAGTGGTTACTGGTAAACCACGTCTCACTAATTGCTACTATGTCCAGTTTAGCCTCTGACATTATTGCCTGCAGGTCTGGGATCTTATTTCCCAGGCTGTGAGCATTTGTACATGATTTTCCATTGGCCAGATTTTGGTGTGTTAGTTGTTGGGTGAAGTTTGGCATTACCCTGTGCATCGTATGGGAGACAAACCTTTTTCTTACCTGGTGATGCAAATGAGCGGCAAACATGCTGAATTCCTGTTTGACCACTAGCTGAGGGGAGGGTGTTCTTCCCATTCGGCATGGGGTGCTGCACCCTCTCCCCATTGCTAGTTTAAATATTCTGCAAAGGCGTCAAACTTCTGCCCCAATGCACTGACTCCTCTTTGTCAGATGCAGTCCATCAAATTAAAGAACTTTAGCTCCCAGAACTGTTGCCAGTTCCTACAAATCTGTGTCCTTTTCCTGGCACCAGTCCTTGAGCCACGTGTTTAGCTCCCCTATCTCCCCTTCTCTGACCTTCCGTCCATCTGCTCCCCTCTCCCAGACTGGCAGGATCTCAGAGAAGGAGATGCCAGACGAAATAGATGATAGTTTGTCACCCAGCCTAGTCAGGTGTTCCTTGGTCTCCACAACTGATCGGCTGGCGAGATCATTAGTCCCTATGTGTACTAGGACATCAATGTTTTCTCCTGCCTTGTGAACAATTTTAGCAATGCGGTCAGTGTCTCTCCATGCTGATGTACCTGGGAGACATCTGACCATCACCCCTGGCTGGAGATGGGTATCAACTCCCCGAATCATGGAGTCTCCTATGATCAGAAGTCTTTTGGATTTCCTTTGTGCTTGTTTAGTTTTGGTTCCTGATTTGGGTGAGTTTTGTTGTGCTAGCTCTATGCATGATGTCCTGCTCTGCAGTGTCTTCTGCCTCTTTATTTGATTTCAGAGATAGAGGCAGATACCTGTTTGTAGTGTTTATATGGTTTTGGAGTAATGTGTTGGAGAGCAGAGAGTGATGGGGCACCTGATTTGCTCCTCCTAACCACCTGCCAACCTCCTGGACCAACTACCCTCTCTTGGTCGAGGTTTTCTGTTGGATGCTGGGGAAATGGCGGGTGGTTCTTATAATGTATTTCCTCTTCAATATGAAATTTGAGGCGTGCAATCTCTGCCCATGCTGCCCGGAGCTGAGCCCTAAGATCTCCAAAGGCCCAACATGTAGGACAGTGTCCTAAATCCTGTAAGACTGCCCTTCTGAAAATTGTTCCACAGTACCTGCAGTTAATGAAATCCATTCCAAATAAGTTGCTGGGTTTGTAACCTAGTCAGAGTAATTAGAAGGAAAAAAAAAGGTAAAAAATGCAAGTAATGGTTTAATTGTGCTTTGTTTAACTTGTTATAACAAGTTAAATTACTAGTGCCCCTGTAAATGATATCACCTTGTGGAGGCCCCACTGATCTGCCCCTTCCTGCTCTGCCACAGGATATGTCACAACTGTGGTACCCTATAAAAGGAGTGTAGCATGGGGTGGTTGGGGATGGGGGTGGGTGGCTGAGCCCTTCCCCTGCCTAAAAAGAAGAACCACGGATGAAAGAACAAGGAGGTAAGAGCAGAAACAATCAGTCAACAACAAATGCAGTAACCCTGAAAGCTTATCCTAATGTTAGATAAAACTGTAAAACCTGTAAGCACCACCTGTAATAATTTCAGGAGCGATATACCCTGTAAGAAACACTTTGCTCCAGAGAAAAATAAAGCAGTAACAGAAGATATACCTTGCAAAGACAATTTGAATCAGAAGATTACAGCAGTAATCTGTTAGCACACACCTGTAAGGCACACCTTGTAGAAGAAGGTATACCAGCAACAACAATTTGAATCAGAGAAAAATAAAGCAATGAAATGTTAGCAACAAACAGTAGCAATCCCTGTGAGTAAAAAATAAAACACCACCACACAGTAAATCTGCTTAGCCAAACTAAGTCTTAATCCTTCTCCTTGCTCTGGTAAGTTTCTCTACTCTGCCTTTCAGCAGTCTTAGAAGGAAAGAGCTCAGGTGAAGCTAGGTGCCTTGGCCAGCAAACCAAGTCTTCTACCTCAAGATATCAACTAACCTGACTTTTTTAACCCTTCTTTCTGTTGGAAATTACTGACAGTTTGCCAGCTCCACCCCACATACACACTAATCCTTTGGAAGAGCTGTGGGAGGAAAAGCAATTAGCTCCTTCAATGTGAGAAGGAGACTGAAACACCTCTGAGACAACAAACCTTTTCAACAAACAAGAATAAAATAAAACACAGTGTCAAACAGTAATTTTGCTTAGCCCAATGATAAAAAGTCACAAAATGTAAGCTCCACCTGTAATACAGTAATTTCGAGAAGATATACCCTGTAAGAAACACTTTGCTCCAGAGAAAAATAAAGCAGTAACAGAAGATATACCTTGCAAAGACAATTTGAATCAGAAGATTACAGCAGTAATCTGTTCCTTTACCTGTAGGCACACCTTGTAGAAGAAGGTATACCAGCAACAACAATTTGAATCAGAGAAAAAATAAAGCAATGAAATGTTAGCAACAAACAGTAGCAATCCCTGTGAGTAAAAAATAAAAACACCACCACACAGTAAATCTGCTTAGCCAAACTAAGTCTTAATCCTTCTCCCTTGCTCTGGTAAGTTTCTCTACTCTGCCTTTCAAGCAGTCTTAGAAGGAAAGAGCTCAGGTGAAGCTAGGTGCCTTGGCCAGCAAACCAAGTCTTCTACCTTTTTAATTGAAATTAAAAATGTGCTTGTTTACTTTTAAATTAATTTCAAAACTTAAATGATATGCACTCTGAGATATGCTTTTTATGGTATGAAAAGTCAGTGTCATCTCATACAAGTTTTGACAGCCTGAATTGTTCCACTTGACTGTTCAGTCCTGGCACCCAAATTTGTACAGCGTGACACTTAAGCTAATAGACACATCTCAGAACAACTGTTAACTTATAAACTTAGCTGTCTTATTGACAGTCCATTTCCAGAGAGCCAGAAAATAAAGCAGCAGTTATAGCATAATCTGATTTTCTTTATTTAAAATTAATGGTATAGCTAAAAATGTGATTTTACCTGCAGCCATGCATTAGCAGAGTCCCAGCTCATGAGCTAAGACCCAGTGCCATCCAATAGATGTAAACTGCATTTCTGCTGCAAGAGGTACAGTAGAAAGATTAAACCAAAGTTGTCCCTGAGGCAGCCCTTGCTCCAAGACAGACATTACAGTTATGGCTGCCTTCACAGGCAGGACTTTAACCTCTGCAGCGAAAGAGTAGTGCTTCACTGCTGTGCCAGTTTATTGATGCACTGGAAAGGTCTATAGCCTGATAAGGAAGAGGCAATGGGTTATAAAGAAAATGGGACTTAGTTGTGAGAAAGAATGAATGCAGCAGCAGAGTGCTGCCTCAGATGCAGAACCGCCTCTGAAGCAACTTTGGTATACTTTCTTTTTTACCCGTAGCTTTGCACCACCACTTTGCCTCATGCCAAAATCTCTCTAATCCTCAGATCATTTGTTTCTTTTGACTTGACCTAGTGCTTGAGTTCTCACTCGGCTTTCTTACAATGTACAGTAATAAGGGGATACGTGATGGCCGGGTGTATGATACCATATATATCACAATGAATGGACAGTGACCTCGGCTCACGAGTGGCAGATTATAGCAGAGCAACGAGTGAGGGTTTCTGAGGTCACTGTCCATGAGTTGTGATACATATGGTATCACACACTGGAACATTGCATGTCTGTTTTATACAATAGGCCTCTGGCTTTGTTTTCACTTTCTTTTCTTTTTTTTTTTGGTTTAATGGCATGAGGGGGAGGGGAAGTGACGTGTATACTATGTTGATAACCGGTGATGACGTGTACACTGTGCTTGATATCTTCACGGTGTACACATCATGATCTTGTTATCACACTGTGGCTCTGATACTTAGATTTATCTAATGGCTTATCACTTCACCCCTGTTGTAGAATTGTTTTTATGTATTTATTTTTTTAACTGAATATAGATCTTTTGGGTTCCCACATTCATTACTCCACCAGGCTCATGAACATCCTCCCAGCCGAAATTGTGTGGCACAGTTCCACTTGCAGCATGGGGCCTGAGCATACTGGTGACCATGGATGATTATATCCCCCAATTTTCTTCCTGTGCACCCACCTTCTACTGCTGTCTTGACAACACAGTATCTGCATTGTCCCTCTGGAGGAGGCTGAGCTCTTTGGATGCCACAGGGGTACCAGTGGCAGCAGACTGCAACACCAACATCCCCAATCAGGAAGTAGTGCTGCCAACTGTGGGGAGCCCAGGCTCGCTCCTAAACTGGATCACCCATGTTACAGTGTACAACAAAGTACAATTTGACCACCAAGCTGGCCCCCAGTGAAGTGTTAGGCAGCATTTTTAGTCTGGCTTACATTGTCTATTAACTCCATGCACTGTTGCTAAATTCTGTGAATCCTTTTTTCTGTATTTTAACAAAAATGTTGTTTTTATTCAGTTCTTGACTTCCTGCATGGCTTTTCTCAAAGTGAACCACTCTCAAGATGTAGCCCTGTAAGAAGTCCATTCCTATGGCACATACCCACACTATGTGCCAGGGCTGTTTAGGTTTAGAGTACTTCTTGTGAAGCATGTAAAGGTATGAAAAAAGCAGATGGCATTCCATCAGGTATGGACTGTGTAGACAGTTCCAGCTTCACCTCTAGGAATGCATCTCCAGTGCTAGAGGTAAGTCCATGTTCTATGGTTCATGTTCCCAGCATGCTGGCTCTGATGACTTTCCAAAATTCAAGGTATCCACTGTAAAGAGAATAATAGTCTCCAAAATATCATCATATCACTTCCTTAATGAGTGTCTTTTGTGCCCTGTTACAGAATCCACCCCCCAAAAGACACAATGAACCCTTACCTGTCCTGCAGTCCAAGGATGCAGAGAAATCATTTTTATTGCAGGGGTTTAGGGAGGGAAGGGATTGTATTTAGGCTTTTTGGTGCCAAGAACCTGATCCCTTCCACTTCTCTGTACTGAGCCATGCCCTTGCATGTGCACGTTTTGTGATGAAAGAGTCTGGAGAGCACGGGGCACACTCCCTTTGGTGTCTATGGGGTCATTTTTGCAACTACATTTTAATGCTTTAGAGGGTCAGTTCAAACAAATGAGGTGACCACTTAGTTACAAGGCTCTTTTTAGCTGAGCAGCGGCATTGATTTGTTGAATTTACCATCTAAAGCATTAAAAATTGTAGTTAAAAACAACAGCCCCATAGAAACCTGTGGAACATGCCCCTGTGCTCACCAGACTCTTACATCATGAAACATTCGAGCGCAGGGGTTTGACTCAGCATAGAGAAGTGGAAGGGATTGAGCTTTCAGTTCCACAGAGCCTAAATATGATCCCTACCCTCCCTAAAACCCTGCAATAAAAAATTATTTCTCTGCATCCTTGGACTCTGGAGCAGGTAAGGGTCCATTATGAATCATGTATTTTCAGCCAGGAAAGGTATTCTTTAAAAATTATTTGGCCTGAATCAGGCACATAAATGTGAAGGTTTTGTCTGTAATGCCCCACATCTACACTAACACTAAACAGGACATGTGGAACTTATTTTTATGTTTGCTTGCTGCTCATGCACAAGCTAACATCTTGTTAGGAGAACGGCATTTCAGAGGTGTGTCAGTATTGAGTCCAGTGCAGCTGAGGCCATAGCGGGCTCGACAGTGGCAGACCAGTAGTCAGACAGGCTGCTCATGACACTGTCAATGGCTTGCTGTGTGGAAACTTCATGTAGTTGAAAGGAAAAAACTGCTCCAATTCAAAGCAGCTCTAATCTTTCATCTGCATTATGCTGCCTAGCAGTCAGCTGAGCAGTGTCACTATTAGCATGCTGGTTGTCTTCCTCTCCCTACCTAAAAAACAATCCCAACCTCTGCCAAATATCCCTCCCACTGCCCCATCACTTCCCATGCCCCCTGCCCCTTTCAAATATATTCCACCCTCTGCCAAGTATCCCTCCCAACCTCCCCGACACTTCCCATACCTCATGCTGTTTCCAGCAGATCCTACCCTCAGCCAACAATCCCATCTACCTCTCCATTGCTTCCCTGTGCCCTTAACTATAAAATGGACATTGAGGTGCCCAATCCCAAAACTATCCCTCGTAGTCTTTTTTTTTAATTTATTTTTATACCCTGTAAAAAAGAAAACAGTCCATCGATGCCTGTTGCCACCAGTCACCACTGTTGTTACCCCCCCACACACCTGTTACTTACCTATCAAGAGGTCCAATGCCATACTCCTCTCTGGACTAGAGAAATGTCTTCACTCTTCAATGCCAGCCTGGGAACTGAAGAAATCAGGTAAGTGCATCAGTGTATTTCAAAATGGTTTGAACTTGTACTCATAACATTGTTATTTTTTTAATTTTTTCCCCTCAAATTTTCAACATGGTCTTTTTGGGACCCCACCTCATGATCAAGGTAGGTAGACATTTTTCAAATCCATCCTAAAAGGTTATTTTGCAGTCACTCTGCTAAGTCACCTTTGAGCAGAATTTGGAAATGTTCACCTACCCTGTTCATAAGGTGGGATCATAAGAAGACTGTATTGAAAATTTGGGGCCAAAATATTAAAAAGAATGACAAAGGTATGAAGGTACATTGACATTTATCAATGCTCACTCATAATTTTAGTAATTTTCAATATTTTACCCCAACGTTTCAACATAACCATTTTTTCACATGGCCTCATGAACGTGGCAAGTGATGTTTTTCAAAACCTGGCCAAAATGTGTTTTCGCACTTGTGTTGCAAAATGATGTTGCGGCCAGTATTTTATAATGACCGGTCATGTTCAGAAAGAGGGGTCATAAAAAGACTATGTTGCAGATTTGGGGTAAACATATCATAAAACAATGAAGTTATGAAGAAACGTTGATTTTTTTTCCATTTACTTGTAACACTGCTATATATGCAGATTTTATCCCCCACTTTTCAACACAGCCCTCTTGTTACCCCACCTCATTAACATGACAGGTGTCATTTTTCAAATCTCCTCCAAAACATGTTTTCGCATTTGCTCTGTGAAGTCACCTTTTGAATGGGATTTAAAAAATTCTAGGTGCTGTGTTCATAAGGTGAGGCCATAAAAACACAGTGTTTAAAGTTTGGGGTTAGAATGTCAAAAAAAACAACAAAGTTATGAGGAAACATTGAGTTTTTTCAAGTGTTACTTGAAACTTTGCGTTTTCTGCAGATTTTGGCCCTAGATATGCACATAGCCCTTTTTGTTACCCCACCTGATGAACATGATAGGTGTCATTTTTCATATCCCCTCTGAAACATGTTTTTGCAGCCCCTCTGTGAAACCACCTTTTGGGCAAGATTTTTAAAAAAATCCACCTGTCTTGATCATAACATGGGGTCAAAAAAAGACTTAAAAATCTGGGGTCAAAATGTGAAAAAAACAAGTATGTTATGAAGAAATGTTGAATTGTTCCGTTTACTCATAACTTTATTTTTTGCAGATTTTGGCCCCTAATGTTCAGCATATCCCTTGTGTTACCCCCACCTCATGAACATGACAGGTGTCAGTTTTCAAATTCCCTCAAACATATTTTCACAGTCGCACTGTGAAATCACCTTTTGAATGGGATTTTAAAAATTCCACCTGTCTTGTTTATAATGTCAGGTCATAAAATTAGATATTGCCTTTTTAGCTGGCCTACCTGGGTAAACGCAGTCTAAAGTGTATAATAGCAGGACACCACTGAAAATTAGATATTGCATCTCATCTGGTCTATAGTGGGTAAATATGTAGTACAAATGTGTAAAAGTAGGACCCCAGTATAGCAGAGCCCCACTGAACTAGTCATCTGTGCTGCTATATCAAAGGAAAACTTCACTGTAAAAGCTGAACCACACAGAAAATGTAACTTGCTTTTAAGCTGGGCTATCCTGGGTAAATACATTATAACAATGTGTAACAGCAGGACCCCATCAAACATTAGATATTGCATCTTGGCTGTGCTCTCCTGGCTAAATTTAGTAGAAAAAGTGGAAAAAGCAGGATCCCACTGAACACAAGATAACATCTGAGTTGTGCTATCCTGGCTAAATATAGTGCAAAAATATGTCAAAGCAGGACCCTATTGAAAATGAGCTATTACATCTCGGTTGGGTTATCCTGGGTAAATATATTGCAACACTGTGTAAAAACAGAACCACACAGCAGAACCCCACTGAAAAGATGTTTCTAAGATGATCTGTCCTGGAAAAACACATTACAAAACCAGGAGCCCACTAAAAAGGAGATATTGCATCTCACTGCTACTATCCTGGGTAAATGCAGTATAAAAATGTGTCAAACCAGGACCTCATAGCAAATGGCATATTACATCTCATCTGGTCTATCTTGGGTAAATATATAGTAAAAATGTGTACAAGCAGGACTCAGTACAACAGCATGCAAGCACACATTCAACATTGACAAATGCTTGTTGATTGTATGACAGTGGTTAAAAATAGATGGGGGCCTTTCACACAGCTTCGTGCCATTCCAGCAAATTAGGTACTTCTTGAGAAACAAACAGTTGTCTTGTCACTGATCATCTTGAAGAATAGCATTATTGTCCTGCTCCCAGTTTGCTTAAACACAAAACACTGTATCATCCTGAAGTTTCAAGTGCCTTATGCACTTTAGAGCTGCTGTGTCCCTCATCTCCCTTCTGCCCCTTCCCTAAGAACTAAATCATCCTTTCAATCACTCTGATTCCATCTGGGACATTAAACAGTGGCAGTCCTGGAAAATGCAGTATATGTCAAGGCATTCTAAGTTGTAAAACAGTGCCAATCTATCAGAAGATATGTATGATTTTCTTTCTGTAAGTGAAATTATGGTGAATAACTCTTTAAGCTGCTGTCAGTGTTGAAACATAGAAATTGTCGTCAGATAAGGACCGCTAGGCCCATCCAGTCTGCCCGTACGACCTATGCATTGTATGTGGCCACTGATCCTATGTGATCAATGGCTTGTCATCACTCCCTCCCCTCTCAGGCTTCCCTTGTGCCTGTCCCAAGCATGTTTAAACCCCTCCACTGTGCTTGCCCCCATTACGTCCTGTGGCAGACTATTCCATGTGTCGACTACCCTTGAAGCTGAGGAAATGAGAATCTTATGCTATCTCAACCACAAAAGATATTTTCTTATTGTAGAAATGTTTGGTCACTATTTTCTGAGTCTCTGAAGTACACTTGATCAGTAATTATCTACTTATTCAATTCAGTTTCTGAGTTCCAAAAATGATACAGGTTATACAGGGGATAGTTTTGTAAAGCTTTTGTGCTACGTTTCCTTCCTGAATCAAATGTTGGAGTTACCATAGTGCAAGAATTCAAAGGTAAGAGGGCTATCAATATGCTTTTCAGTAAAGTAGTCAAGCCACCTTGTACCCTACAATGTTTCAAGGAGGTGAAAGGGATCTGGAGATGGCTTCTCACCCAACTCAAATGTTGGTTTACAGTTTTACTTTGTCTAGCAGGCTTTCTTTCCTTTTCTTTTCCCTAGCTCCCTTGCAAACAAAGGTGAAGTGACTTTTTACCATACAGATGATAATGGGGGCTCCCAACAGTTGGACGTCATTCCTAATGAGTTCAGTTTTATCAATATAAAAACTGCTTATTACCATTGATAATGCCTACCCAGGTTACACAGTGACCAAGGGGATACTATCTGCATAGATTGTAATGTGCATCTCTCAGTGCTATAGCATTACCATGTACCCTCTCTACAAAGATTTGCATGCTCACCCAGCTAGGAGAAGGACTATTTTTTTGGATGCCTCAAGATTTAGAGCTAAGAGTAGCTACACTGACACCAACAGTATACATGCCTTCCCCTCTCATTACTATATTGCTCTACAGACTCACAATGATACAAATTTTGATTCTGTTGTCCATGAGAATGTATACCTTAAATAGCCCTTATTGTCCTCCTACCAGTGGTACTGGCCATAGTCTGCTAGTCTGTGGCTATGGATGAATCCACTTTGGAAGATAACGTTACCTACTTGTAACAGTGGTTCTTCTAGTGGTTTCTGTTCACAACTTTATGTGGCCCTTCCATCCTTTCCAGCTGATGTTTTTGTTGGCACAGTGAGAGGGTTTTCCTTTCTGTAAGAATGTTTGGGACACTACAGGGTGCTGGGTATCTACTAGTATGTTTGTGGATGCATACCAATAGAAGCAATAGTTATGAATATTTTTTTTTCTAAAAATGAATGAGGATATATATATATATATATATATATATGTGTGTGTGTGTGTATATATATATATATATATATATATATACACACACACACAATGGGGGAGAGCTATTCCAGTGTAATAAATAGATATATTCTCACTGCAGTGAGATAAATGCCACTGACATCAGCAGAGTGTGGATAAATTCCATTTATCCACACTCTGCTCATGTCACCTACCTGGCATGCCAAAGAAACACACAGAAGCAGTAAAGCTGAAGCCCATTTCATTAATAACACTCACCTGCTGCTGAGTAACAAATCTCAAAACTCCCCATGTTCTCGTGCTTTAATTCAGAAGCTGCAGAGAGAACTCAGTGAACCCAACTGTGCTTTCCCTGTGCGAATAAAAAAAGCCATCTGTCACTATCATGTTGCCAAATGGAAGAAAGCTATAAAAACAGCTTATTTGCTGACACAAAAACAAAAGCCTGCAAAGTGAACAAACTAACTCTAAAAAAACAATAAAATGAGCACAATCAAGGAGGAAGTTGTAGATTTATGTACCCAGTTTGAACAGGGCACAGAGCTGCTCCTCGACCCTACAGAAGAAGATCCAACAGTTTTGATACCAGAGACACAAGAAAGCAACATACCGCACAAAAACACGTTTCTTGGATCCAAAATACATAGACAGCACAAAAAATTGGAACATTGTTAAAAAAAACAGAAATTGATGTTAAACATCTGCAGAATTTCTTACTGGAAGACTTAAAAGATCACAACCTCTTTACCAAAATCGAGCCAGAAGAACTGGACAGCCTCTTATGCCATTATTTTATAACGGTACCCAAAAGTAATGGTAAAGTGAATCCGTGTCAAAACACCGCTGTGAATGAAACTGCACAGCAACAAGTAAAAACCAAGTAAATGTGCATGAAGCATGTTAACACTGCACAAAATTATAAGAAAAACACCAAATAAATCATAAAACAGGCACAAAACAGCACAAACTTCCACAACAGATGTTGTTTTCTCTATTCTCTGGCTAAGTCCCACCCCTCACTCAAAGTAACCAATAAAAATGAAAATTTCACAGCAACGACAAATCACAACACAGTACAAGGCACATCAACCAATCAAACCACAGAACAAAACCCCATTCACACACAATATCTCTCACACACACATCAAAAAGGAAGGAAACACAACAGAAACAACAATATTAAACCAAAAATCTCAGAATAAGCTCTCACCCCCTTTGTAGAAATAGCACACATGATGTCCATATTGTGGGGTATGGGGAATATTCTCACTCCTGCAGAGTGAGCTGTGCATTCTCAAAAGTGCCGAAAGCATGAGTGAGAATACAGAGCTCACTCTGCAGGAATGAGAATATTTCCCATATCCCACTCCTGCCCATAATGTATCCTATAATATATATATATATATATATATATATATATATATAATGCAGTACCTACATCTATCTATCTCTCTCTGTATCTCTCTCTCTCTCTCTCTCTATATATATATATATATATATATATAGGCTTCATCATCTGGCATGGGGCAACTCATTTGACTTTAGTCATAAAGTCTTGGTTCCTTCACAGTATCAAGGTAGTGTTTATAATAAGCAGTGTGAACAGAATTCAGATTTTACATTGGCCTTGTATCATATTTTTATTTAGTATTCACTTGTAAATGTCAATATAGGACTGATATAATATTCCTAGACTTGGGAAGTGGTTTACAGTAAGTGGTTTGCTTGCATGTTCTAAAAGCTGCTTTGAAAATCTAGCATATGCATACAGAAAAGAACTTTAACAGAAATACTTTTACATTATGCTTCGGGATATGTGGGGTTTTGCACCATTTCCTGTTGGGGCCTGCAACTGCATGAAATGGACTGACCTTTCAGTGCAAGAGGTTGATTGAATGACTGTGCCCTGCTAATAGATTTCATAGAAACCTCACCATAATTTGATTGGCTCATCAGCTCTCACTGTTAACTGCAGATCAGGCAAAGCCTCGGACAGGAAACCTCAACCTAAGTATGCAAAGTTCATGTGTTACAAGTTGGTTAACTCATAGGTTTTGTATAAGAAATAAAGAGCCCTTAAAACTGAAAAATTAAACATTTTATGGCTATGTTCTGTAACACTTCAACAACCGTGACCCACATTGTAGTTTTCTTGGCACCTTTAATTTAATTTAGATTGGTATTTTTTGGTTTTATTTTCTAATTATAAAGTTAAAGCTGCATTCCATTGAGCATGGTGGAAGAGAGCTAAAGTTTGATTATTAGTGGTTCACAAAATAAAGTTATACTGTTTTGTGAATCTTGTCTTATTTGTTCAAGTTGATTTTTGGGTCATGTTCTTAACAGAGAGAGGAAATGGCACTTACACAGACCTCTGTAGTCAATGAGAAGGTGCTGCTTGCATTTATTTTGTGATGTGGTGTGGGGTAAAGTAAAGTATGTCTGTTTTTTTTTTTTTATTATCTGTTTTGTTTCATTCTTTTTAATTTGCAATGTTTCTATCATGGCCACTTCCTTATCTGCTCCATGCAACCACCCAGTCCGTTGCCCCATCTGCAGCCACCAGCTTTCAACCTCACATCCTCCACCCTCCCCCAAACACACACACACACACACACATGCACATCTTGTGGAGCTGGCAATTATCCCCCCACCTGTTTGCTGCTACAAGCTATACCTCCACCCAGACTTTAGTGTGTGTTTGTACCTAGGCAGCCTTCCACTTCAGAGAGCAAGAGGCAGCTGAGATGTACAATCCCTCCTCCCCTACCAGGGTTTAGTTAATTTATTTTTACTGGACTTCTGAAACTTCAATGAATCAAAATGTCAAAGTCATTCCAATTTTTGGAAGTCAAAAAATTTACCAGATCCCACGTTTTGAAAGTCAGTATTCTACGAAGGACCAATTTATGGATGTTAAAATGAATATTAATGGTAAAATACTATTTATTTCTGAAAAAAAACCATAATGTCTTGGCTCTTAATGCCTACAATTTTGGAAGTCATCCAATTTTTTTGTTTTACATTTGGAAGTCGATGACTTCCTCTCATTTTATTTTGAAAGTTTTTGCCTTATTTTAGGAAGTCAAATACTCCCCAAATTGAGTTAACTGTATCCCTGCCCCTCCAATGGCCCTCTGCTCAGGTGAGTTCAATAACTCAGGACATCTATGTCACAAGTGGCAGCCTTGCTGCTGCTGCTCTGGTGGCCAACTGTAAAGTATGTCCCTTGCTGTAAAAGTGACAACAGAAATGAAGATCAATTTGTGTGCCATAAGCAATTATGGTTTTGACTCACAACATAGTTTTGTTTTTACAGTGCATTTACTCCAGTATCACCCAGTTGAGAAGCACCATCTTGTGTACAGTGGGGTACTGTTTTTATCCACTGTTACAGCAGCATGGACTGAAGTGGAGGAGCTTAAGTGACTTACTGTGGGACATGCTGTTAGTCAGTGGCTGCTTTGGGATTTGAGTGTGAGATCTGGCTCCCAGTATGAACTCTGATCATTAGGCCACACTGCTTTATGTTTAATTACTGTGTAAATTAATGTAATAGGACAAGAAACAGATCATGCCTGGAAACTCATCACATGGTCGTCTTAATATCAAAAAGTTAGATTTCTGTTGCAAATTTTAAGGTTGCTTATGTGATAACAACAAGTATCAGGATCATCTTGTATTGCTTTATTTTAGGAGATTTTTCAATGATGGCAGAATTGTAGCCTCAGTTTTTACTGTGAGAATTGTGTTGGTTTGATGTTGATAATGCAAGTCACTGACTCTGTTTTTAGGACTTATTGTGTTTCCAACTAGCGAGCCTGTGAAAGAGTCAGGTTTAGAATATTATTGCCACTTCTAAATCTTTGCCATTGTTTCATGGCTACTGTTGGCCACTTCTTCCAGGGCTGCAGTGATCACTTATTTTTTAATAAGAAATCACTCACTATTGCAAGGAGTTCATTCTTACTGGCTTCCCCAGTCACTGACTGTAGCAGTGGAACAGGTACCTTGCTGTAACTTGAGTTGCGTGGCAAACCTCACATATGCAGACACAGAGCCAGGCAGGAAAACTGTGAAAATTAGGAGGAATAAATCCTAGCAGGAATTGTTGGCAAAGATTTAGAGGTGGCAACAATAATTTGAAAGCAAATCAATAAAAATTGTAACTTGGAAATCTCAGGAATTCCAGAAAACAATAACAAAAACAAGAATGCATCCATCCCTTCCTGATGTGCATTTAGAGAAATTAACAAACTACCTTCACTATTGATCTAGATGTATGAAATTACCCATTTTGTCACAATATATTTGTACTATATAGATCCTTTCCAGTATTTCAATTTTAAATGGATTAGTTTTGTGAGCATTATAATTAAATTCTATGGACCACAGGTTTTTTTTTATTCTGTGGTCCAAAATTGTAAATTCAATTATTAGTCTGGTGAAAACTGAGAATTAGAGCATGCTGATTCAAAACAATCAGGCCATCATTGTCTTGACTGCAGTTTTTTGTATCTCTTCTTTTTTCAATAATGTTCATTCCCTATCCTTCCCTTGGTGGCCTTGTGGGCATGTAAGCTGGTAGTGATACATATTAGACAATTGTCTTCTGTGTGCATTACTATTTAAGCACACTCCCATATTTATGAGTTCTCCAGCCCATTCAAGTAGTTGCAGATGGGCATGCCTATGGTAGCCGCTAGTTTATGTGCACTTTTAGCCATTTAAATACCAAACGTTGTGTGCAATGCCCCCCCCCCTTTTTTTTTCTAATAATGATGCCTGTAGCATTTGTCCCGGCCACAAGTGAGGAGCATCAATTTTACTCCTGGAAAGGAGTCTGGCTCTTAATTTTATTCTTGGAACTGAGTTCCCCTGGATCACCCCCCCCTCCCATTTCCACCACTGGTTCTATTTAGCTCGGAGTTAGAGAATGTCATGTAAGCAGCCTGATGGACATGTATCAGAATTCAGTTGTTTATTTTTGCCATTGCTACTACCTCTCTTCTGAATTTTGCCACTTTTCCACCACTCCTTCCCCATGTTGGAAAGATTAAATTCACTTCTGTTATAAACATACCTGTATATGAAAGTTTTCTGAATAGTTATAACAGTAAATAATATTAATGTTACTTATTTTTTTTATTTGTTTGCCAGATGTGCGTGTGTGTGTGTGTAGTGTGGAGGGCAGGCACCTGATACACTAAGTCTGTGCTCAGTGTAGTAGGGTGAGCACCTGCCTCCAAAACTAGTGCCACTGATACTTCTTGGCAGGCTGATAGGGAGGCTTTGTGCCAGGCAACAATCCCCCCCCACCCTGGTGTGACTGCCCCTCCAGGACATATGTGCACAAATCTGCTCCCAGATTTTAAGCAAACAGCCTTGCAGCCACACTGACCAGCTGTGCAACTTGTTTAAATGCACAGCATATATGAAACAACAATTATCAGACAGGGGTATTATATTTTTACCAAAACCATTACATTTCACAGAACTGGATTTGGAAAAATGGGCCCCATAGATCTTTAAGGAAGGGACTGATGTTTACATTAATGCTGAAACTGCATTTATTTAAACAGGATGAATGCAGTTTCATAGGATTTGCAAACTGAAACATTAATAGCCTCTCTGCATTCAAAAATCCCTCGATATCCAAACCCTAAAATGGCTGCCATTATGCAGCGTGATGATGTCAGCCAGGAGAGAGTTCATAACTTGGCAGCACTAACATTTACAGTAGAATGCAGCTGCACAATCATTTCATGTTTTGCCTATTGCTATCAAAAAACACAGAAATCATTGCTTAACCTGTGTATTATTTACACACATACACACGTTAAGTGATGATATGGAATGTGTCAAAATGATTTTGATTAAAATCAAATGTGAGGCTAGTCCCAACATGACATCTGCAATGGGGAGTGCATGCCACCCTTCATCATCAGCAGTTTCTTCAATCACTCTCCCAGAATTGTCCAAGTCCCCCCAAAAAGAATACCTGGAGGTCCAGTGGGGTAGGTTTGTGTCCCTCGAAGTTCTGGTCCTGTATACTGTAGTAAAGCAAGTTACCCCCCTGCAACCACCAACTATTGTCTGCTTTAACTAGTAGCTACTGCCCTAAATGCCTCACTGAGTGTGTCCTGATCTCCCCCCACCTCGGAAATATACCTGGTAGCCCAGTGGGTTAAGTTTGGGTCTCTTTGAAGTTCCATTCCTACATAGATAATATAGGTAGACCCTCATTGAGACCACCAACTGCCCCTTCCTTTAAAAGCACAGTTGCCCTACTGCATGTGTCCCAGTCCTCCCACCATATAGCTAGTGGTTCAGTGGGAGGATTGTGGGCCCTTTTGAAGTCCTGATCATACATAGCTAATGTAGGCACACCCTCCATGCGACTGTGGACTGCCCATTCCTTTTAGCTAAAAGCACAGTTGCCCCACTGAGTATGTCCCAGCCCCCCCCCTCGGGATAGCTGGTGAAGTGTGGGCCCCTTAACGTGCCAGTCTTGCATAGACATATGCACCCCACCACATGACTGCCAACTGACCATATTTTTTAATTTAAAGCACAATTGCCCCCAAGTGTGAATCAAGTCATGATCCAATCCCAAAAGGATAGGATACATGGTGGTTCTGGTGTTGGAGAAGTGTGCTCTTGGAAGATCCAGGTCCCACATTGATGCTATCATGAAGTATGTCAGCTACTGAAAAACCCTCCTCACTACCCGAATGGCAACTACCATGCCAAGTGACCCCAGTCATACACAGATATCATATTTTGTAGATCACGTTTTTTGGTAGCTGACACACTTCAGTATAGGATCAGTGTGGGACCGGGATTTCTAAGAGCACACTTCTCCAAAACTAGAACCACCACCACATATCCTTTTCTTTTAATGTGATTGTATCGCACCTTGATTCGCACTTGTCAGGGGCAATTGCATTTTAATTGAAAAGAAATGGTCAGTCAGCAGCTGTGTAGGGGGGTGCCTATATCTGTGTAGGACCAGGACTTCAAGGGACCCTCACTTCATCCACTGGACCATCAGGCATATATTTTTTTGTGCGGATGGAATTGGGACACCCTCAGTGGGGCAACTGTGCTTTTAGGTAAAAGGAAGGGGCAGTCATTGGTCACATGGGGGGATGTACCTACATTATCTATGTAGGACTGTGACTTAGAAAGGACCCACGCTCAACCCACTGTACCACCAGGTATATATTCAAGGGGGGGATCAAGAGATACTCGGTGAGTCATTTAAGACAGTAGCCACTCGTACGGCAATCAGCAGTCATGGGGAGTACCTTGTTCTACTACAGTAAGCACTAGCAGAACCAGAACTTCAGGGGATCAAAGCCTACCCCACTGAACCACCAAGTATTATTTTTGAAGGGAGTTGGACAGTTCCAGGAGAGGGATTGAACAAATTGCTGGTGCTGAAAGGTGGCATGTACTCATGATTGCAGATGTCATGTCGGGACTAGTCTCACATTCAATTTTAGTCAAAATCATTTTGACAAGTTCCAGATCATCACTTAACTTGCATATGTGTATAAATAATACACAGGTTAAGTGATGATTTCTATGTTTTTTTAATAGCAAAGAGCAAACAATGAAATGACTGTGCAACAGTGTTCTACTGTAAATGTTAGGGCTGCTTAGTTATGAGCTCTCTCCTGACTGACATCACCATGCTGCACATTGGCAGCCATTTTAGGGTTTGAACATAGTGAGATTTTTGAATGCAGAGAGGCTATGTTTGCATTTTTCAGAACCTACATAACTGCATTTATCCTGCTTAAATAAACACAGTTTCAGCATTAATGTAAACATCAGCCTCTTCCTTAAAGATATATGGGGCCATTTTTTTAATCCAGATCTGTGAAATTAATTGGTTTAGATAATCCTTTAAAGACAAAAGTATATAGATATGTAACTGTTATAGTGCAGCATGAAACAGACCAACTGGTGGTCTTTTTTGCAACATATGATATGGAAAACAAGAAGTTGCTACAAAACTGATGGCTTGAGCCAAAGAATATGTTGAAATAAGTGTTTATTCATGTAGCAGTGTTGTACAGACACAATACTTGCAACAAGGCACATTGGCATCTAGTTCAGAAATGTTTACTTTGTCATGATTAACGCTTTTCCCACTCAAACTATAGTCAGTCACTTTACTATCCTATAGTACTGTTAACCTGATACACCCATAACATTTCCTGTGCAGTATCATGTTAGGGGATCTCTGTAACTGGAAATCCTAAATTTGGCATTGTGACCTGGACCTACTTTAATACATTCTCAGCTCACTCTGTACTGCTAGGAGCTTGATCTTGCAGTATCTCTAACATATCAACAGCTAATGATATCAAGATTTTTGATAAGTGACTTTTTGGCAGTTTTCTTACATAGCTGTATACCTAAAACTATACTTCATCACTTTGTGACTTAACCTTATGGGAGGGGCCATCACTTTGCATGTGTCAGGCCTTAAAAAAATCATGAGTGCCGTCACACCAAAAGGATATTTTATTAATAATGTCATAAACACCATTGAATGATTCCATTTTTAAACATGCAAATAAAAATTGCTTTTACCTCTAGTCTAAAAGCCAGACATTTTTACAGTATATTAGGCTGAGACGTATGCAGATGCATATATGTAGGAATATGTTTCTTTTACATATGATTTGATAATGGTTGTTTCTTACTTGAGGAAAGTTCTTTCTAAAAATAAAAATCAGTGGGCCCGATTTTCAAAGTGTGGTGCAGGGCTTTGAAACATTGACACTTAGGTTCTGGCAGTGCGCTGAACCCCTTTGCCTCAATTGCACCTGCCTTTAGTACATTGGGCACAGTTATGACACTTTTCCCACTTTACGGCAGCTTGTGCTAAATATTAGCCACAACCCCCCGTGAAAAGGTTATGCAGGATTGATGCATGCTAGACCAGCAGAAAGCTGGTCTACCTTGCGGCATTCAGTGCATGGGATAGAAAATCCTGATTGCCAGCTAGGTGAATGCTGCAGGCACCATGCGCTGTATGTACAGCGATGCATGTATGGCGATGTAAGTACAGTGATGTATGTATGGCGATGTATTTACGGTGCATCTGGGGCTTGCAGCATTTGCAAGCATTAGAAAATCTGGCCCAGTGTCATTGGTCTAGCCCTGCTTTTGTGCCAAATGTTTGGAGTTCAAAATTTAATATACCCCTACTGCCAACCAAGAGTCATAAAAATATATATGTATATTTTTCTAGTTTTTTCAAGGGAACATTTTATATTTTATAGTCTATTTAGCAGCCCTTAATATGTTCCTGTCGTTCATACATATTAACAAGATTTACTAAATCTGTAAATTATTTACAGATTATCACGTATCTATTCAGCATTCCTACAGTGTACAATAATGAAGTTTACTAAACTGAGGAGGCACAGGGGGGAAATTCAGCAAAGATTGTGCAAGGTAAAGATATATACTCTTCTCTCATAGTATGCAGGTTTTTCATTTGTTTTAGGATTAATTAGTATACCCCATTTCAGGACCTCTCTTCAGATAACTCCCACAGGGCATCTTAATGCCCTGGTGAGGAAGCGAGTAGATGTGGGCAAACCAGAGCAGGCTTGAGCCTGGCTCAGACCTAGTGCTTGGCTCAACCTCTATAAGTGACTGAGAGCCAATGTCAACCAGAGCCAGTTATGAGCAAAACAAGCACTTTTCTCAGCCTTAGCAGTTTGAGTGGTGCTGAAACTTTCAACTCCTGTCATGCAGCTCATGAGGGATGTTGTCAGTAGCTGTGGCTTGGCTCATGCTTTGGCTCTTAGAGTCAAGCCAGATCCCTGACTCACCTCTGGTTTGGCTGTAGGTGGCAAATTCCTGGCTTGCCCACCTGTACAAGTGAGGGACTCAATAAACCTGCAAACACTATCTGGCTAGGAAAGCCCAGACTGTGGGATTTATTGCTATTATTAACAGTGGATTTATGAACTGCATACTATAGGAATATAACACCCATTGGACAGTCAACAGTGCTTTGAATAGCTGATCCTCAATGTTCTAGTGGGCTGTTACCTTGTATACTGTAGCTTGCTGATCCAAAGACCACTGTAAGGTTTATATTATAGTTTTACTTTATTATTTCAGTTTTATATGAATAGATTATATTAACTTATTTGAAAGCATGCAGTAATCAATCTATATTAAATAGATTGTGAACTATTCACCTGATGCTGGCATAAAAGCACTTTCATAGTTTGACTAGCATGTGAAACATTTTTAGATAGTCATACTGATCACACTGTAGAATCAACTGCAGAAATGAAGTTATTTACATATGATGAATTATTCTCTTTTGGGGGTCTACATGATTTGCCAAATGTTAACTAAAAGCACCTTAAACTATGCTGCTTAAATTTCCTTATAACATTGCACCCTTTGTTTTTGTTATAATTGTCACGGTCTCATACTGAAAAAATATTGTGTAGTAACATTGCCTAAATGTTGGTTTGAATGTATAGTATACAAGCCTGTTGTAATACATGTTTATATTGTTGATATTAAAGTAGTCAACTGTGGACATGTGAGCTTCCTGCTTTAGAAATAAAAGCCTCTTTCATGTGGCTCTTTTAGTGCGTCTACTGACATTGTTTTATTTCCTTAGATACTGTAGCATTCAGACACCATTTGCTAAAGTCACTCATGCAGTCTCAAACTAACGTTTAACACCAGTCACTTTGGTTGCCCAGAATCGGAAAGAAGAAAACTCCACAACAGTCATAACCAAGATGAGAACATTTGGAAGCGTTTCTTGTACAGTCGCTGCTCCAGTTTGAGTAGATGGTGGAATTCATTTAATAGTCTGAACACAGTTCATATAGCATTTTGTATTGGTTCATAGTGCAGAAACTGCCAGAGTCTTAGATCTAGTAAATATACAGACAAGATTGGGGAAGGGGATTGGATGTGACTACCATCTTTACAAGTTGGGGAAAGCAGTGTCAGTGGCTGAGAAAGTCACACATTTGCCTGTGGGACAGCAAGATTGTAAGATCATGTACTCCAGGCCCACAATACGAACTCTGGCTAATACCTAACACTTTATTGCAGCACTTGGAGGGGGGTGCTTCATAGTTGAGGTGCCATTCTTTGGATAACATGTTAAACTGAGGCCTCTTCAGTCTGTCTCTGACACCTGTCCAGGTGGATGTTAAAGACACAGTGGTACTTATTCTAAGAGATGGAATTTTTTTGTCTTGGTCATCATCCCTATGTCAATAAGAAAGATCCATGAAACATACAGTACCTCCACCCCACCCCAGGATGCACCTGGAAATGACCTGTGACAGCTCAATGTGTCTTTTCTGGTGAAAAGAATTACAAACTTGCTTGCACAACAAGCATGAAATAGACTCACACTCAGTTACAGTTGCACATGAAACCATGACACAATCTCAGAATAAAAAAAAAAAAAACCTTTTATTAGTTTCAAAATAAGTAGTTACTATTGATGTGGAGGCAATGGAAAAAGAATACAGATTCATTAATCATAGCAGGAGATGTCTTCTAAAGCATCACAGATATAGGGATGTTATGCAAGATAGAGAGTAAATCCCATGAAAGTCTTTAAATTAGCTGCACATGCAGCAAGATGGTGGGCAAAGCAGTTCACAGTATATTGTCATGACAGAGGAAAACTAAAGCCCCTAGATGTGGTTATAATGTACACAGTAACCCATTTAGTTGAAGTCATTTTCAGTGCAGTTTTGAGGTACCAAAATATTCAATTACCATAATGCATAACATTGGTATTAGAATTGCTCAATTGGAGCCATTAGAAAATTTCAGTATAAGACGTTGGCATTATACAAATGCAAAAACGTGCAGAGATGGGTGAATAAATCAAAGATTTTAGGATCTGGTGGTATAGGTCTAAAATTATGAAAAAGAGGGTTTACCAGCATTAACTTCTATTAAAGAGTATGAAGATCATACTTTTAGGAAGGCTCTTGTAGCAGGTCAACACTGGTAGGACTTAGTTGCCAGGTGCCAGGACCACACGGAAAACTAGCTAGCAGTCTACCATGAGGAATCACCCACTGCCAATGTCAGCCTTTGATATCAGCCTAACCTATGAAAGTGGGCGGTCCCCCACACCCTCCTCAGTTCTTTTCCCACCTTCGTCCCGCACATTGCAGCTACAGTCAGCCACCATTACTTGCACTTGCCAAACTTTTCTTATTTTCCTTCTCTTTCAGTAGTGAACATAGATTTCAAACACCATGAAGTCTTGCTATATTATGACTTAAGGCAGTTAGCCACAGCACTTGAACTGCCCTGGAGAGGAAACAGTTAACTCCAGGGAGACTGGAGTTCTAAAGCGCGAGAGCACTGTGCCAAAGCTCCATCTGGCAAGTTTCAAATGAAACTGTCAGATTCTTTACTCCGCTTCACTGAACAGTCGCTCCAGAGATCAGCTCCTTCAGCTCGGTTCATTTCTCGGTTCAAGCGAGTATTTTCAGTTCATTTGAACCGGCAAAAAGTATTTATTTTACCGCATTTCGGTTCAGAGCTCTATCTGGTAAACCGTAAGTACAGGATTTAAAGTCTGTGTGGAAAATTAATTATCGGTTCGGTTTTGAACCCGATCGGTTTGCTAAAATAAGCATTTCTATTCATATTTTGGGCTTTTTAGAGTGGTTCCAGTTCTTATCGGTTCTAAAAAACCTATACTTTGGAGTTTTTTCAAATACCCATGACACAGTTAGGAACCGATAAGGGTGTCTTGCCTGGCACTGCCATCAAAAGGGCAAGTTTTGGATAGGCTGGCATTATGTCTGAGAAACCCAAAAGAAAACCGGCCCACTGGGTTTCAACACTGTGATGTCTGTGGGAAGCTTTTGCCAGGGCTGACCACACACCACTGTGTTTATTGTTTGGGGCTGACCACCTCCTGTCAGACTGCCAGGTGTGTAAAAATTTCCCTGCAGCCACCCTGGAGAAGAGATTGGGCCGGCTCAGGGAACAAGAGGCCAAAAAGTCTGCTGATCCAGATGGCCAGCCCGGTCCAGCACCCACTGGACCAGAGGAAGTGCCCTCTGACCAGGGCGAGACTTCCTCGGGCAAAAGGAAGACTGGTTCAGAGGAACCAGTCCCAGTAAAAAAACACAAAGAAATCAGCAGGTCTGGAGTCCAAAATTGTCTCTCCAACTGCTGCAGAGATAGCTAAAGCCATACAGATTGTCCAGTCACTGTCTCAGGGACCTGTCAGACCACCAACAGCTAGCAAAAGGTTGGTTCGTTCAGTTCCAGTGGTTCAAGAGTATGATGTTGAGAATTTTATGAACCACAGGAGGGGGAGGAGGAATTTGATCATTATATATGTGGCTGGGAGGGTCTGGACGTGCCCATTGAACCGGACATTTCTCCAGACAGACCTTTAGAATCTCCCCCTATGCTGTCTGAGTCCCCTTCTCATTTTATGTTTTATAAAAAAGTTGCAGAAACCCTCCAGCTTCCTTTAGAAGAGGCTGTGGATGAGCAAGAGGAGCCTGATTATGTAGAAATGATGGATATACCAGAGTCTAGGAGGTTGTCTATTCCTTTGCATAAGTCATTTAGGAAGCAAACAACAAAGATTTTAAAAAATCCTCATTCTGTCCCTCCTGTAGATAAAAAAATGGACAGAAGGTATACTTTGTCAGGCCCTGATACAGACTTCCTCACTGAGCAGTGTAGTCATGTAGGTGTGGTACAAGCTGCAGCCTGTGACAAGGCTAATATTCCCCTGGCCTCACATCCTCCTGATAAGGATTCCAGGAAGATTGATGCCATGGTGAAAAAAACAATATATGGCAGCTTCTTTGGGACTCAGGCAGGCAAATTATATGGCTTATGTGGCTAGATATCAGAAATCTAGATGGGACACAGTATTGCAGTTAGCCAAGCAGGCCCATGGCCAGCTGGCTAGTGAGTTGGAACAGGTGGCTGCTGATGGCATTGAAGCCTCTAAAGTTCAATTTCATACTGCTGTTGATGTTAATGATGTTTCCTCTAGGGTCATGGCCACTTCTGTAGCTTTCCATAGGTTGGCATGGCTCAGATGCACTAATCTGTCCCAAGATACTCAGTCAAAGGCTATGGATTTTCCTGTAGTGGGAAATTCTCTGTTTGGGGAACAAACAGAAAATTATATGAAAAAGATGGATGAATACAGAACTACCTACAAAAGTGCCCAGGCCAAGGAGAGGCATGCCACTCCACAAAGGCACGCTCCCAGAGGTAGGGGCAGGCCTTTCCACAGGCCTTTTTACCAATCTCAAGCCTCCTCTGCGTTTGCACAGAGGGGTTTCTTCAGAGGCAGAGGTAGACAGGGCACAAGTAAACCGTCCCCCTCCTCTCAGCCTAAGGCTGCTGCCAAGCAGGCACCCTGATGGGGTGCCCAGGGCCGATTCTCCTGTACCGGTGGGCAGGTTGGCTTATTTCAGCCAGAACTGGCTGTCCCTAACTTCGGACAGATGGGGTCTGGAGGTAGTAAGCCAGGGTCTGGTTCTCAGCTTCAAACAGTTTCCAAAGATGAGAGCCAGACATTTTCCACCTGCAAATCCTTCAGAAGCCCTTGCTTTGGAAGCAGAGGTTTCTTCTCTTCTAGACTGCAAAGCAGTGGAAAGGGTCCCTCCTTGCCACCAGGGCAAGGGGCTGTACTCAAGATACTTTCTTACCCCAAAAAAGACAGGAGAATGGCAGCCCATTCTAGATTTAAGGTACCTGAACAAGCATCTTTTGAAACCAAAGTTCAAAATGTTAACTCTGGCAATTTTTGCCTTCCTGAGGCCAGGGGACTGGCTAGCTTCCCTGGACCTCAAGGATGCCTATTTTCATGTCCTGATCAGGCCTTCTCACCGAAAGTACCTCAGGTTCGAACTGCCCTCAGGCCACTACCAGTTCAGAGCAATGCCCTTCGCCTTACCTCTGCTCCAAGGGTATTCACAAAATGTCTAGCTGTGGTAGTGGCTCATTTAAGAAGGCAAGGGGTTGCTGTGTTTCCTTACCTGGACGACTGGCTCATAGTGGTCAGTCTCCAGATCAGGTAAAATCCCTTGCAAGTCACCCAGCAGCTTCTCACTTCCTGGGATTCCTGCTGAATTACCAAAGTCAGTTCTGGAACCAGTTCAGGTACTAACTTTCATAGGTGCAGAATTGAACACAAAGTTAGCCAGGGCATTTCTCCCCTCGGAAAGGGTAGACAGACTCATTGCCCTGGCATCCTCCTTTACCCTGCGGGTCTCTCGACCAGCAAGGCATTTTCTGCAACTCCTAGGGCACATGGCTGCTTCCACAGCTGTTGTGCAAGGAGCAAGATTCCAGATGAGGGACATTCAGTTCCATTTGAGGGCCTATTGGTCTCAAAGGAGGGACCCCCTTACCAAATTAGTCCCAGTGACCCAAACTTTGATCCTGGCTCTCCAGTGGTGGCAGGATCAAAGCAATCTAACACAAGGGGTTCCCTTCATTCCCGTTTCCCACTCCCTCACCCTCACCATGGATGCCTCCCTGCTAGGGTGGGGGGCTCACTTGGGCGACCTTTCCACTCAGGGAGTTTGGTCCCCTCAGGAATCTCTGCTCCACATCAATCTTTTGGAACTCAGAGCTGTCTTTTTAGCTCTTCAGGTTTTTCAGCTTCTGTCAGAACAAAGTAGTTCAAGTCAGGACAGACAACACCACAACAATATGGTACATCAACAAGCAAGGGGCACTTTCGGTCATCAGCCTTGTGCACGAAGCAATGAAGTTGTGGTCTCTGGCTTACTCCTGAACACCTCCTGATAGCAGTTCACCTTCCAGGAAGGACAATGTCCTGGCGGATGCCCTCAGCAGGATTTCTCAGGGCCATCACAATGGGCTCTGAATCCTCAGGTGCTGGGTCGGTCTTTGCCAGATGGGGCACCCCTCAGATAGATCTTTTCGCAGCCCCAGAAAACCACCACACTTCCTCTATTTTGTTGCAGGCCTCCAGTGCTGGGCTCAGTCCTCTGGGCGCCTTTCTGTTGGATTGGAAGGGAAGTTCCTATATGCCTTTCCCCCTTCCCTCTTCTCTTCAGGGTATTAGTAAAATCAGATCTCAGCCCTGCAAAGTGATTCTGATTGCTCCAGATTGGGCCAGACAGCCCTGGTACCCTCTGCTTCTGTCCTGACAGTCCACCCTGCCCTGAGCTTGCCCAGAGTCCGACTTGCTGGCCTGTGCACAGGGAGAGTGTGGTATCGGACCTCAAATCCCTCCATCTCAAGGCTTGGCTCTTAAGGAGTTAGAATTTGCTGATTTACACCTTTCCCAAGGTGTCCTGGATATTTTAAAGGCTTCAAGGAAGCCTTCCACTAGGGCCACTTACAATTCTAAGTGGAAGAGGTTTTCCATCTGGTGTTCTGAGAAACAAATTGTCCCAGAATCTGCTGATTTGCCCATTTTACTGGACTATTTGGTCCATTTAAATTCCTCAGGCCTTAGGCCAAGTACCTTAAAGGTTCATCTGGCAGCTGTCTCTGCTTTTGTATCAGCAGGGAAGCCTGCTTCTCTTTCCTCTCATCCTGTGTTTTCCAAGTTTTTTAAGGGGTTGCTTCACACTAACCCTCCTTTTCGGGAACCAGCTCCTGCCTGGGACCTGAATGTTTGCATTGCTCAGTTAATGCAACCCCACTTTGAGCCTCTGTTTTCAGCAGATCTCAAGTTTCTAACTTGGAAAACTGTTTTTCTAGTGGCTATCACTTCTGCCAGATGCATAAGTGAATTACAAGCCCTGTCAGTGGAAAAAGATTTTATATCTTTTCACAGAGATAAGGTAGTCCTCAAGACTAACAGAAAGTTTTTGCCTAAAGTGGTTTCAGGTTTCCATCTGAACCAATCCATCTCTCTTCCAGTATTTTTCACTGAGCATTCTTCCTCGGGTGAGAGGAGACTGCACAGTTTAGACGTCAAAAGAGCTTTAAGCTACTATTTGGAATGCGCCAAGGGTCACAGGTTCGAATCCCTCCAACTCTTCCTTACCTATGGCGAGGTTGGCAAAGGGAAACCTGCCCCTAAGAGGACAATTGCAAGGTGGATTGTCTCTTGTATCCAATTTTGTTACCAAAAACTAGGTAGAGAACCCCCCCTCAGGACTGAGGGCTCACTCCACCAGGGGTACAGCTGCATCTCTAGCGGCTGCTAGAGATATTCCCATTCTGGAAATCTGTCAAGCTGCTACTTGGAAAACAGTTCACACTTTTACCAAGCATTATTCCCTGGATGTTCAGTCCAGGAGAGATGCTCGTTTTGGCACAGCTGTGCTTCAGAGCCTATTTCCTAAGTAGGTTCTGACCCTCCTCCATGGAGGTACTGCTGTGTAATCTGCCTTAAGTCATAATATAGCAAGACTTCATGGTGTTTGAAGAAAAAATTACTCACCTTAGTAATTGCTTTTCTTCTCATGGAGTCTTGCTATATTATAACCACCCCCCCAACCTGCCCCTCTCAGAACTTCTACTTGGGTAGGGGTTGGCAAATTAGTGCAAGCACTGTGTCATGCCATTTTAGTTCTTCCCTTCCCCCCTTTTATTTAGGGTTAGGGAACTAGGTATTTCTGTTTTTTAAGTAATATATGGCCCCCTTCCGGGACTTGAGTCTTTTGGGGAAGGGGGGTCTAATAGTGCTTGTTAGGGGTGAAACTAATAATATTATTATCATTGTTATTATTATTATTGCTCTTGTTGTTGTTGTGTTTGCTGTTGTTATTCCTACTAGTAGGTAGCCACTTGGCTAGTGTAGAGCTTTCCACACAGACTTGCTGCTTAGTATTAGCTTCGTAAAGATCTGACAGTTTCATTTGAAACTTGCCAGATAGAGCTTTGGCATAGCGCTCTCGCGCTTTGGAACTCCAGTCTCCCTGGAGTTAACTGTTTCCTCTCCGGGGCAGTTCAAGTGCTGTGGCTAACTGCCTTAAGTCATAATACAGCAAGACTCCATGAGAAGAAAAGCAATTACTAAGGTGAGTAATTTTTTCTTTTCGGTGTTTCAGCTGTCAAGTTTATGTCTTCTCCACCAGCCTCATCTTCCAACCACTCCACAAAGTGTGCCTACGGCAAACAAATACTTGAAAAGATGGCCACACTGCATGCATGCTTCATCTAGGCCCCAGCCACAACCTGCCAGATTTGCCAGAAATTCAACCAGACCACTTGAAGTCATCATCTTAAGATACTGGAGAACCATCGTATTAAGCAGAAGTTGGTCGTGATGGAAAAGGAGATGCAGGCCAGGAACTCTTCAACCTCACTGGCGTAGTCTTCCAGAGTTTCCACTTCTTCTCAACCATGGGAAAAATCTGGTGGGAAGCATAAGCACTGGGACAAGCACCAGGATCGGGACCAGTCTGTTTCCTGCTTGCGGTCACCACACAAACCCTCGACTGCGTCAAGGTTGTCCTCTCATGGGGGATCACCTCCTTCAGCCCCGCCAGCCCTTTCCTCTGCCGGGCTACCGGTGGCACAGCCACCTGCTCTCATTGCCATTACGGGCAATGGCTCTTCCAGGTAGGGGACTTAGTCTGTTGCTCCTCAGCCCCTGATGCTCAGGCCCATCTCTTCCACAGGCTCTCAGCCAGGAGGCTCATATGAACATACAAAATTGCCAGCAGATACAGGCTATATGGTCTATCTTGTCTGCTTGAGTGTGCAGCACTTCAGCCCATTAGACTGCAGCCGCTCCCCCTCCCATTAACTCTTCCCTTGACTGGTATTGGTGTCTCTGGCATTGAATTTTTAACCATCTACCCCCCCCCGACCAAGGCACTGCCTAAGTCAGTCTTTTCCGCAGGACCCAATGTCAGCCCTTGTAGGTAGGTAGGTAAAACTTTATTTTTATACAGGCAATACATGTAATTAGGATTTTGACAATCCTGTTTGCAAGACAGTCCTGTATTTAACAATCTATAAATGACCTAATAAAAAAAAAACCATAAAACCCAATACAACACAAAGGGACATGCAGAAACAAACATCTATTGATTAATAAATACAAATTGTACAAATTTAGGCAGCATAAGTCTAGGTTAATCTATTGACTATAAGCATTGACAAGTAAACAAATGCAATTCCTTGACTGCTAAAATAAAAGCCCAGTGAGTCCGGTGCCGGGTCTGCAGGAGTTCCAGGCAGCACTCTCAGCAGGCTACTGCCACCTCCCCCAGTCTGGTGTCACCTCTGTCTTTGCCTGGGTGGTCTCCTTCCCACCAGGCACCTGCTTCTCTAGCTCTCCCAGTGCTTGCAGATCCTTCTTCTGGGTGCTCTGTGCCAACACCTGCTAGATCACCACCAGTCCTCCTGCTGCCCCGGCCATCGGGCTCAGCACCAGCATCACCTCTCCTGCAGCCTGCACCTTTGCCAACTCCTGTGGATCCAGCACCAGACCCACAGCCAGCATTGGCTGGTCCCTTGCCGGGATACCCTACACCAGCCCCACCACTTCATACCTTGACCTGATGCCAACTTATCCTTACCCACTGGTTTATAATTTTCCCCCCTCCAGTGGACTACAATGCTCTGTTCTCTGCCTGGTGGTCCTACATTGAGAAGCAAACCTCTGTTCCTCAAGACCTGCCTTCAGCATCCCCCCAGCATCCTGTTAGGGACCTTCTGCTCCAGCACCAGGGACAGTCTGGTGACAGTGACCTGTAAACATCAGGGTCCTCTGGGTCCCAACCCAATGTTGATTCTGTCTCTCACCAGAAGTAGTGTCCGTTGCCCAAGAGCAACCAGGAGGAGATGAATTAGGATGACTCAGACTGCTGGGAGTCTTCCTCCTCACTGGGGTCATCTTCAGAGGGTGAGGAGCCCTCCAAAGTGGTTCCCAAATCTCCTCCTAAAGATCCTTCTTTCATGGATGTCATGCCCCACATCCAGTCCATCATAGGTTGGGAAACAGAGGAGCAGGATCCAGAGAGATGTTGCCTGGCCATTTATTTGAGGCCGCAGGATGCCCTCCCAGTGGTGGTGCCATCCCTGATTGACTCCTATGATGATGTCACCAGGGCATCTTAGAATCACCCCTCATGTATTCCTCCATTGCCTAAGAAGGCAGACAGGCTTTACCATGCCCCTGCTGGTAAACCTTTTTTTTGAAAAGCCACCCTAAGACTGACTTGATGGCCATTAGTGTGATGCAAGACAATACCAAAATGCCCAAGTACTTTAGTGCTCTTTCCCTGGATAGAGTCCAGACAGCTTGACCACTTGGGTAAATGCATCTTTGTGTCTACAACCCTGGCTATCCGGGCCAATAATTACCAGGCCCATATGGTCCAGTATCAGAATGTCCTTTGGGACTGAGCCAGGTACCTCGTGCAGGCATTGCCTGAGGACCCCACTAAAACATAGCTTGGCCAGCTTCGTAAGTCGGACTCCAACGTTGGCAACCATGTCCTCTGGGCTGCCTACGATGCTGTGGATGCCTTAGGCAAGGTAGTGGCTGCTGGTATCTGCCTCCAGTGCCATTCATGGCTGTGGGTATCCGGATTTGCCTCAGATGTACAGTCCAGCATGTTGGATGCCCCCTTTCAGGGCTCTGTCATCTTTTGTGGAGATGTTCAGGACATAATCTCCACCCTCCAGGAGTTTGGCTGTGCCCTTCAGTCTGTTCATTTGCTGTACCACTCCTTTCACCGCTCTTCCCGCAAACACTCCCGCCAGCCTGCCAAAGGCAGGGCAAATGCATGGCAGCATTGGTCTCCTCTGCTACTGCCACCAGAGCCCCTTGAGCACCCGTGGCTGCCCTCCCAATGCCCGCCCCACCTCCTGACTCCTTAACCTACCCCTGTCTGGAAAGGGTTCTTGGGAGGCTGCCTGGGTTGGTTCACCCTCCACCTTGATGGGTGGAGGGACATAACCACAGTCAACTGGGTGCTTCATATCATAGAGTACGGTCATACTCTAGGATTGCTAGAGTGGCCACCAGAAAATCCTTCAGTAAACTCCTGATTACTGCCCAGCCTACCTGCCCCTTGTCTGGGAAGAAATTCAGGCTCTTCTGCAAAAAAGAGCCATAGAGCCTATCCCTCTGATGCAATGGGGAAGGGGGTTTTACTCCCACTTCTTCCTTGTCCCCAAAAAGACCGGGGATCATTGGCCTATCCTGGACCTGAGTCATCTGAATCTGTAGAGTACAAGCATTTCAGGATGGTCACCCTTCAAGGGTTGTTATACCTTTTGCACCAGAGGGATTGACTATTCTCTCTGGACATGCAGGATGCCTACTATCCAGATTTTTCCTGCCCATTATCGCTTATTCTGCTTCCGCTTTCAGGGGCCCCATTTATAATTCTGAGCCCTCCTGTGTGGCCTCCAGGGTCTTTTCCAAGCGCCTTGCAGTGGTGGTGGCTGCCCCGAGGAGGCAGGTCTTCTACATGTTCTCCTACCTGGATGATTGGCTTCTAGCAGCCCCCTCCAGCGACCATCTGGTCCAGACCCTGGAATACACCTTCCATCTATTTCAGGCCTTGGAGATCACCATCAGTCTGATGAAGTCCTGCCTCTCTCTGTGCCAGCACCTCCAATACATAGGGGCAGTTCTGGATACTGACAAGGGCATGGCCTTTTTGCCCATGGACAGGGCAGAACACCTGAAGAAATAGGCCCATCTGGTTTCTTCAAGTCACCAGGTCTTTGCCAGGGTATTCCTGCACCTCCTGTTCCATATGGTAGCATCTATTGCCACTGTTCCCTTGTCTGCCTGCACATGTGGGTGACCTGGACCAGTTGGTCATGGTCTCCAACATGGTCAAGAAAGTCCTGTCATGGTGGCTGGAGCTGGCTAATCTTCTTTGGGAGTTCCCTTTCCACTTTTGTCCCCCTCACCAGATTCTCATGATGGATGTATCCAGTCTGGGATGGGGTGCTTATCTGGTTGATCACCAGACTCAGGGCACCTGGACAGAAGTGGAACAAGGTCTCCATATCAATGTCCTGGAGATGCAAGCAGTCCTTTACACTCTGCAGGCCTTTCAGACTCATCTCCTTCCCAGTACACTGTTGGTACAGACAGATAACGTGTGTGGTGTATTACATCAGCAAGCAGGGTGGGACACACGCTTACCCTCTGTGTCAGGAGGTGATGAGAGTTTTGTATTGGGCCATCAAGCACAGTCTGGAGCTCTTAGCTGTACATGTTCCAGGTGTTCAAAACATCCTGGCAGATAGTCTCAGCCACTCCCGGTCATGGCGTTATGAGTAGGAACTTCTGACCATGGTGGTCAAAGATCTCTTTGACAGATAGGGTTATCCAGAGTTGGACCTTTTTGTGTCCCCACTCAACATTAAACTGTCACTTTTCTGCTTGTTTCATCCCAGGCCTGGAGTTATCTGGTGAGACACATTGTCCCTCTCTTGGAAGAGGAGGTTTCTGTATACCTCCCCCCTTTCTGCTTCTGTAGAGGGCCCTGCTCAAGCTCTAGTTGGAAAGGGCAGAGATGATATTCATAGCTCCCTTCTGACCACATCACATTTAGTTCCTCTTGCTGCAACAATAGGAGGTGGAACCTCCAGTGCCCTCACTCCTGTGCACCTGCTTGCTGTCCCAGGACTGGGGCACCCTGGTACATCTGGATGTCAAGTCTATGTATCTCCATGTGTGGCTCATGCGGATCTAGTTATCGCCCATTTTGGGGTGTCCTCTAGGGTCGCCGATGTCCTGGTGGCCATTAGGAAACCCTCCACCAGGGTCAGTTACACCATGAAGTGGAAGCGTTTCACCCTTTGGGATGCTTCATGCCAACTGGACCCCTTCACCTGTCTGGTGAATAAGTTGTTGGAGTACCTTCTCTCCCTTTCAGACTCAGGCTTGGGACACTCCTCACTCACGGTGCATCTTTCTAGCTGACCCAATGGCACTGAGGATTGAGGTACTGAATGCCACACCTTGTGCCACCCCAGTGACCCGGGTTCAGGAATGGACTCGGGTGTCAGGGGTCAGCAAGGGAGGGAGGCGATTGAGCATCCAGACTGCTGTCCCCTCCCAGGGTGGGTACTGGGCTCGCATCACTCACCAGTGGTCCCTAATGGAGATCAGGAACCCTGCAAGTGTGACACCAATGTTAGGGGTGCAGAGTGGTGGCAGACATCAGCACATTGGTTCTCAGACATCATTGCACATCTGCACTCCATGGGGGAGTAACAAGGAAAACACCCTGGTGGATCAATGGAGGCAAAGGAGACCCCAGTGACCAATGCCCACGTCCCGCTGCTGGACCAGCCCTTTGCCAGTTCTCCTGACCCTCACTCTGACCCCAGGATCATCCCTCTAATCTCAGGAAGGCCACCACTGGGGGGTGATCCAGGGGGTTGGATGTATCTGTGGAACAAAGAGGGCGACCAGTGGGGTGGTTTCGGGCTGGGAGTAGAGGCAGTAGGTCACATGAGTACACCAGAAAGATGCATTGGTCCCTCCAGAGTAATAAATAGAGCCCACAAAAAAAAAAGGTGCATCTTTCTTCCATCTCCGCATACCATGCGCCTATTGAGGACAGGGTTGTGGCTCAGATTGAGGTGTCCCGTACCTGTCTATAGGACATTCTGTATCTGAAACCTCCCATTTGGGACCCAGTCCTTCTATGGGACCTCAATTATATGTTGGAGAAACTCACATTACCTCCATTTGAACCATCTGCAAATTGTGAGCTGCACTTTCTGTCATGGAAGGTGCTCTTTTTAGTTGCTGTTACCTCTACTCAAAGGATTTTTGAGCTTCAGGCTCTCGTGTGTAGAGAGCCTTATTTGTTTTTTTGCAAGGACAGGGTGTCTTTGCATGCTACAGTAATCCTAAGTTTCTACCCAAGGTGGTGTCGGAGTTTACTTTGAACTAATCCATCCATCTTCCGCTTTATTATCCAGAGTACTCTAATCAGGGGGAGACTGTGCTCCATACTTTGAATGTACATAGGATCTTACGATACTATATGCACCACACCAAGACTTCAAGGAAGTCTGACCAGTTGTTTGTTTTCTTTCACCCCGAGAGAGAGCACTGCTGTTTCCAGACAATGTTTGTCTAAGTGGTTAGCCAGTTGCATTGTCTGTTACTGTAAGTACAACAAGGATCTTCCAGGAGTGGTTAAGAGCCATTCCACCTGAGGTATGGCCACCTCCATGGCTTGCTTCAAAAATGTGTCTGCTGTGGACATTTGTGCAGCTGCCACCTGGAGTTCTTTCCACACCTTCACCAAGCATTGCTGCCTGGACATCGCCTCTGGGTGCAGGGCCAGTTTCGGCCTAGCAGTACTTCAGGGCGTTCTCTCATGAGCTCTTAGCTGCTGAACCATCTTCCTCCCAGTGCTGTTCTCCTGGTCATGCCCAGAACTGCTTGGGACTCAGTCCAGCCACTGCTGGCCTACTGTAAGAGCCTTCCTCAAAGTAAGATAGTACAGTTACGTAAGAACTTACCATAACAGTAGATCTTCAAGAGAAGCTCTTGCAGCAGGCTATGCTTTCCCTCTCTCCTTCCCCCTGCTGTCTCTGCTGTTTCTTTGTTCCACTCACACTACTTCTGTCTTTCCTTCTTTGGATCTCGGGAACCTCCTCAGTTCTCCATTGACTGCCTGCTCTGGGTCTCTGGTGGGAGAACTGGGAAGGGTGTGAGGGACCACCCGCCTTTATAAAATAGGCTGATGTCAGAGGCTGACGTTGGTGGTGGGTGGTCCCCTGTGGTAGACTGCTAGCTAGAAAGTTTTCCGTGTGGTCCTGGCACCTGGTGGCTAAGTCCTACTGGTGTTGACCTGCTTCAAGAGCTTCTCTCGAAGATCTACTGTTATGATAAGTTCTTACATAACTATACTTTTTCTAGGCAGCATGTTGAATGACCATCTCATCACCCCTGAAAGGACTCTGAAGCATCATCTCAGGCCATGTAGTGGCTGCCATTTTGATTAGAACTGCTAGGGAAGACACTTGAGAGGAGCTCCTAAAGTGTAGAAAACAAATATTATGCAGTATCCTTGTATATGAAAGCATTAAACACTGCAAAAGCATCTCGAGTCAGGATACAGTTTGTCCAATATACCAGTACTTATCAAATCAAGTTAACAAACCCTTTCCCCACAGCCTGATTCTCTGCATGAATACTGTTAATTCAGAGTAACACTGATAGCTACTAAAGTCACTTATCTGAGTCCAAGTCATTAATTTTCTTCCACTGCTCTACCAACACAGGACTTCTTCCACTTTTCTAACAGTTTGCTGGCATCAGAAGGGTCATTGAACATTTATGGCTTACTGGTACATTTTGACTTTGGTTTGGCTGGTAGCTGTAAAGGGTGGCAAATGCCAAGTTCTTTCAAGGCTGATTGGGTGTCTCTGCCTGGTTGCAAAGCTTATGTCATGAAATATGTAGAGCAGATCTCCTAATGAGTTATTAAGTTGACCCACATCCCACACTGCCAGCAGCACCCCATCTCTCTCATGTAGCCCCTGAGTGATAATCAGCATTGTGTGGCAGCCGGCCCGGTGATGCTGAGGGTTGAGGCACTGGATGCCACACCTCACACCACACCAGTGACCCAAGTTTGGGAATGAGCCCAGGTTGCTGGGGTCAGCAGGGAAGGGAGAGGATTGAGCATCTGGAGGACAGCTCTCCTCTCCCGGGGAGGGACAGGGGTCCCTGTACGGTGCTCAGCTGATCTCTGGTGGAAGTTGGAGAAACAGCAAGCGCTGAGGAGTACAAGAAGGAGTGGGGGAGTGGCAGATGTCGGAATCAACGCCTTGACATCAGGGCGCCAGCCACTTCCTGGAACAGGGGAAAATTCCTCTCTGCTCCGGCGGAGATGGAGCACTGGAGCTTGCCCCCGATTTGTGGCCGCCCTCCTGGCACCCTCCTGACTGACACTACTAAATTTTTGGGGTGTTGGGGCCCACCTCGTCCCTGTCTGGGGGGGTAAACCAAGGCTACATGGGTGACAGAGGACTGACCAGATAGGTGCAGACTGCAGGGGGATGACTCCTTGGTGCTCCCGAGGAGACCAGAGCTGAGGGGGGAGGAGGAATAAATAGAAAATTAAAAAAAAAATTCTGTGACAAAGAGCTCAATTATTTGTTTTCCTCCATGGGATAACTCTTTATGCCATCCTGATGATGATTATGATTGGGACAAGAAACTGTAATAAATCTTGTAGATAGTAACCAGGAAAGTAGGGGTTTCTTCCTCTCCATCTGGTAAGTTGATGAGTCTCAGATTAGGGGCTCCAACAAAATGTTCTAACTACTGCAGCCTGGTCTTAAGGATCTTATTCTCCTTAACAAACCCAGTCATTGTGGTGAGGGCCATTCCTATTGCTGCGTTTGGGTCAACTGCCACCAAGTCCATTTTTGTTCAAAAAACCATGGTCCTGGAATTAAAAGTTTCACTTTATAGTTCAGATTGTGAACTGGCTCACAGAACACCTTTAATAGTAGGTGTCACAAACATGTTCTCTCCCAGAACTCAGTGTGTGCTGCTACCAGTTTTCACAACCCTTCAGACACCTGAAAGAGTTATGTTGGTATGCTGCCACCACTCCACAGCAACCTCACTTGTGGTATCCCTAGGTCTGAATCCCACCAGAGCCACTGCTGACACAGTACATTGCTTCTTTCCCAAAGGGCAAATGACCCACCCCTTCAGTTACATCTAAGAACACTTTGCCTTAGGTATGGTAACTGAAGCCTGCCTCTTCAGAAACAGATCACAGACTTATCAATTTACCTCTGGTCATCCATACCTGAAAAGATTGAGTCACAGAAAGCATGATGTATATAAAAATAACATTTAATACTCCATGGTATTTCAGGGATTTATTTAACTCCAAAAATTAATTAGTGTTTTGCTCATAAAAGTGCTAAAACATTGTGAAAATGCATAGCACTTGCTTCACTATGTTTAACAAACATAACACTTCTAGAAAACCTATATAAATACTTTCTGTACAGTTAGCATTGTCCCAAGAAAAAAACTGCAAATCAATTATTTAAAACCCTGTATTTATATATGTTACAGGATATACACGCTAAAGACTATGGGGAATACAGTAGTTTCACACAGAAAAGAAGAAACACATTTAAGGTAGGTAGGTAAGGTAGGTAACATTTATTTATATGGCGCCCTATCCCAGCGGCTCTGGGCACCTTACACAATCAAAAACAGGCAGGGTAAGCAATAAACAATAGAATAAAAGTTCTAGAGTTATACAGAAATGTTAACTTCAGACATAAATAAGCTAATTATAAATAATTAATAAGTAATAAAAACAGATCTAAGAACACTATGGCTAGTCTGGAAAGGCCTGTTTAAAGACATGAGTCTTAAGGCCCCTCTTAAATACTTCCACCAATGGGGCCTCCCTTACAGAACTAGGAAGTGAGTTCCAGAGGGCTGGGCCAGCAACCTCAAAAGCTTGATCACTGGAGGTTTTCAGCCTGGCCCTTGGAACTGCAAGGAGACCCCTGGTGGAAGAGTGGAGGGAGCGGCCCGGAGTGATAGGGGTAAGGAGATCCATCAGGTAGTCAGGGCGTGATCCGTACCGGAAAGCCAGAGATCACACTGAAAACAACCAACTCAAAACTTTAGATTCTAAGTAGAGTAGAAGAAGTTTATCCCCAGCTAGGAACTTAATGAGTTATGGCACACTCAAACCCATGATGTTGCTAGTTCAGAATCAAAAAACATAACCAACAATAAGAGCAAACATGCACACAAATATCTTCAGCTGGCCTGCACTCTACACCTGCATCATTATAAATGCCTCTCTGACATCACAGCCCGGACCACTTTTTTCTTAACTCTGGGGACCAACTTTTTCCAAAATGGCTCAAAAGTGGTTTTGTGGATTGAAACCTGGTCCTTTTGTTATTCCAGCCTGCTAAATCAGTGGGGTGCCGCCTCTTTATACCTTGCCCCTTTACATTTAAAATATGTATTTTCTTTCTGTAAAGGATTTAGCACTTTGAAGTTTAACCAAAGCAAAAGCCATTTGGGGGGAGGAGCTCAATACTTGTTGTTTTAAGTAAAACAAAAGAGCCTTTGCAGTATAGGAACTGTTGCTATCTACACCCAACCTCTGAGTACTCATGAATGCTCACACAAGTAGGGCTGCGCAAGCCTCTAAATGTTCTATCTTGCGAACTTTCTGACTAGAACCCAAAAACATTCTACCAGGTAGAACCAGGTAAAATTTGGTTCTACTTTGGGTTCTACCAGGTAGTACCAAGTAGAATTGGGTTCTACCAGGTAAGGCAAGGTTTTACCAGTTATAACAACAGCTTAATCTGGTTCAAGGTCAGTTGGCATTCATCTATATCCCCCTTCCCCGAGTCATGCCTAAAAATAGGCAGGATTTGTCTAGTGCACTTACCCAATCAACAAAAACTAAATAAATAAATAACCAGGTTCTACCGAGTAAAACCACGTTTTCTGCTGGGTATAACCAGATTGTACAATATATAATTAAGTTCTACCAGGTTCTAGTTAGGAAATCCACAGAAGTGTATATTTTTCATGTTTGTAATGTAGTGCAGTAGTACTAAGAAGATAAGAATGGTGTGTTTTGCAAAGTTTTGGTGCATAGGATTCTGTCTCAGTGCAGCAAAACTTTGCAAAACTTACTAATCTTAGAATCTTGGTATCTTAGTATTACGTGTACTTTCCCAAACATGCAATATATGTGGATTTTATACTCAAGCAGAACCAGGTAGAACTTGGTTATGTATTATATTGTAGAACTATACCTAGTCCCAGTAGATGTTATAAAATAGTGCTGAAACAGATTTAGAAAGTGATGTACCATAGGTCAAGGAAGATATATGACTCGTATATCATCCCTGACAACTAGCTGTTTCTAAATCTGGTTACAGCCCAAAGGGTTAACCCCCTGAGCTACTCCCTGTTACAATAATTGTATTAAATTATTACCCCTTTGTTTGGACCAAGGTACAGATAGCCCCCAATCACTGTGGCCATGGGCCATTTTATTGTTGTAACTGCTTTAAAAGTGATAAATAAAATAAGATTTCAAAAAAAGGAATACATGGAATCGGATGGCTGGCATCCGCTATCAGTTGTGGGTTTTCTGTTATTTTGAGTAAATAATAAATATCAAAATTACCTCCCTGTTCTCTTCTATCCTTCTAGTACACTCTCCTGCCCTGCTCCTCATATGCTTCGTAAGTTAACTATTACCCCCCCATTTGCCTCACCCTCCCCAACACCCCTTCCCCACCTCTCTCCCTAACAGAACTTCTCATCTTTTAGCATATATTGTAGTAGTGGCAACCAGCAAGTACTACTTCCATATGTGAGACAGAGAAGAGAAGCAGTTTCTGACAGACTGGTCAGGTAGTGCAACCAAGAAAGGTGGGAGAGTGACCAGTAAAGTGGAAGGAGTAATTCAACAGATGGAGGAGGAAAAAGGGAGTTAACTTGATGTTTCACTTTTTTGGTAGCATTCACTGAGTAGTGAAGAAGGGTTGCATACATTTTCTAAAAGCCAAAGGGCAGGATTTTTGAAGCATGGTGCAGGGCTTGCATTCAT
Source organism: Neoceratodus forsteri (assembly GCA_016271365.2). Taxonomy (NCBI): domain Eukaryota; kingdom Metazoa; phylum Chordata; order Ceratodontiformes; family Ceratodontidae; genus Neoceratodus; species Neoceratodus forsteri. Next base: position 731,944,576 of record CM028137.1, read on the forward strand.
CCCAGTGCAATGACACTTTTGTTTTGGCAGTACGCCAACCCCATCGCCGCAACTGCACCTGATTTTGCAGTCTCAGGCGCAGTTGTGACAGTTTTCATGAGTTACAGCAGCTTGCGCCACATATCTGGTGCAAGCTCCACAACACAGGCACCAGGATTGTTGTAAGCTAGACCAGAAAAAGTTGGTCTAACTTGTGGCAATTGCTGCACAGGATAGAAAATCCAGTTAGATCACCACAAGTCCCATGTACCGTATTATTACTGGGGATTGTGGCAATCTAAGTGTTTTGAAAATCCTGCCCAAAGTGTTGGAGGTATTTATCTATGTAATATAGCTAAGGAGATAAGTGTGAGAGGGATGTGTGGAAGGGGTAGGTACTGATATACTTGGGCATCTGGTTGAAGGAGGATGGGAGTCAGTAGAGTCAGAGTGCACTTGTAAATGAGAAAAGTGGGGATTCTGGATACATTCATAATTTTCTTTACTTAAAATAATGAAAAAAACATAACAGTCTACTGTCAGCAATTTTTTTTTATGATGCCAGGTGTGGGGTTGAGGATCTAATAATGAAGGGTGGGGTGAATTGTATTTGTAAGAGGGAGTGGCCCAGGGAGTCTGGACTTGCAGTTGAGGGGTTACAGTAAGAACAAGGATTTATTATTTTTATTCTCATGATGGTCAATCTTCATCAGTACGTGGAAACACAATTGTTTAAAAAGTTACTATTTTATTTTCATTTTTCAGGTTAGGATGAAAAGTTTGTGCCTGGAGGATGGCTCATTTTGAATCAAAACCTTGGATGTGTCCTTGGGTGCAGCACTAAAATAGAGAAGGGAAAGTGGATGAACTTTGCAGCAAAAAAAAATAAAATTCAATACCCGTCTGGACCTGAGCCTCAGTGGCACAGGAGCAGCAACAGTAGATGTTTGAGAACTACTTTGTTTGGAACTTAAGGAAGAGGAGGAGGAGAAAATAGGAGGACCCACTGGAGGAAAGATAGATGGAAAGGCTAATGGCAACAAAATCCCCTCACCATCATCATCATCGTGTGTGACATGCCACCTGGGTGCTCTCATCCTGCATAAATTTTGGACAGTATATGTTCTTAAATTGTGGCAGGTTCATTTTTAAAAAACTGAGCCTCTCTACACTTTTTTGTGGAAAGCCATGTTCTTTTGTCAGTCACAATTGCTCCAGCAGCACTGAAAATTCTCTCTGAATATGTGCTGGCAGGTGGGCAACTGAGGTATTCAATTGCAATCTCACTTAAAGAAGGTCACATTGATTTCTTTTGTTGCCAGTAGAGTAATGGCTCATCCCCCCACGGAGACATACATAGCCTCCTTCATATAATTGTTCATCATTTTTGCAGTAGGGACTTCTGGTAACACAATAGCTGACTGTGTCTTTCCAGCTGTCTTTATCAGACCAAAGTCTGACAGCATGTCCCACAGTGGTTTCTTTTCTTGCAGTGTAGCAGCAGTCACTCTGGTAGTAGCAGCAGCAGTTCTGGTTAGTATTTGATGGCCAGAGGCATCAGTAATGGTGGTACCAGCAGCAGCAATGGCAGATTGTGCTCCCTCCCTCCCTCTGAGGCAGACTTTGTGCAGAATTCAAAGGTGGCTGATAGAGCACTGATGGTGCTGACACTTTCTCAAGTAATAGTTCACAATACTATTCCAGGTCCTTAAAGTCATGTGGTGAGAATAATGATTCAATTGTGCTCTTAAACCGAGGATCCAAAAGTGTGGCCAAAATGCAATACTCAGCTTTGCACATATTGATAATGTACTCGTCACCCAGGAAGGTGTTTATCATTTTTCTGGCAAGTGCTGCAGCATTGATGTCATCTTTCTTGAGCCACTGTGGCTCGAGACATGCCAGTGTCAGCCTGAGAAGTGAAATTAAAGGTAGTACCTAGCTTAGACCAGCATCATTGGTGCTTATCACCCGGGTAGCCTCCTCAAAGGGTTTAAGGACACAACAAAGATTCTCCATCAGATGCCACTGACTGGGGCTGATAGTCACATCTCCTTTCCCAATGCCATATTGGACTGCATACTGATGGATGGCTTTCTGTTGTTCAGGCATTCTCTGCAGCATATAGTAAGTGGAATTTCACTGGGTTGGAATTTCCTGTATCATCTGGTGGAGAGGGAGGCTATCTTCATTCTGAATCTGCTGCAACAACTTTCAGGCTTTAAGAGAATGGCAAAAGTGGGTGCACAAAGTACGGGCAGCTGCAGTCAAGTTCTGAGCATTTCTGTCTTCAACAGTGACGTTTTTTACCACCAAGTTTATAGTGTGTGCAAAGCATGGTACATGTGTAAAATTACCAAGCCTTACTGCTTTCATGATATTTGAAGTATTGTCAGACACTATAAACCCAGGTTGCAAGGACTTCGGAGTCAGCCACTCAGCAAACTTTTCTTGAAAGCCCTCCAGAAGATGTTTCATTTTGTGTTCTGTTTCAAAAGCACAAATACATAATGCTGCCTGCCTTTGAACGGTGAAAGTCCCTTGCTTCTTGCTGCTACTGCTGCTGCTGCTGATGATGATCATACCACTACATGATGATGATGATGATGATGATGGAGGAAAGTTTACCCAATGGGCAGTCACAGCCATATAGTCAGTCTTCTGGCCACTGGTCCACATATCTGTGGTGACATGAACCTTTTTACCCACTGAACCTATCAGAGCATCGGACACACTTTTCCGAACAGCATTATACAAGTCTGGGATGGCAACAGTTGAGAAATACATCCGGCTGGGAACCTGGTACTTTGGCACTGTGATTTCCATTAGTGCCTTAAAATCAAGGTTGGCCACAAAGGAAAAGGGGAGCAAGTTGGTGGCTATAATCTCCCCAGTTGCTTTTGTTAATCACCTAGCCTCAGGCCTGTTGGGCTTATAGTTATGTGACCATTCGAAAGAGTCTTTCAAAGAAATTTGATGGCCGCTACACCTGATATCACCTGATTTTTTTTAGCTGCTTCCCTAGATCTTTACTGCCAGATGTTGGGGTCATGGTAATGGATGGTAAACGACTCCTAATAGGCTGTGGTGGTGGTGGTGGAGTCAAAGGGGTAAAAAAATGAGAAATTGAAGATGTGCTTTGACTGGAAGACAGACTTTCATCCTCCCCCTCCTCATCAATTACTTCCTCACCTTGGTTAACATCCACATCCTCATCTTCCTCAACAGAGTGCAGCACTGAAACAACATGTGCATGCTCCTTTTGTGCTTTTTGATACTGATAACTGTGAGACTTGGCCATATGTATTATTATTATTGTTGATGTTCCCATCTGAGAACCCACTTTACCACAACTTAACTTTGTTTTGCATAATTTGCAAACCACATGGTTGCCAGATGATTTATCTTGTACAAAAAAGTTCCAATATGGATTTCACAGATTTGGTTGCACTGCTGCTTATAGGAAGGTGTTCACCAGCACCAGTGCCACCACCACGGTACTGCCAGTGTCAGTATGTTTTTGAGGTGTGTTGATGTCCATCTGCAAATTTGGATGCACAGCATCTTTGACTGGCTTGACAGCTTCTGTTTCTACTCCTCTGGAAGCCTGTTCATCATCTATCCTCTGATTTTCCTTTGCTTGTGTGGGTGTCTCCTTATACCTCACTAGATCTGTTATTTTGTTTTACCACCACCACCACCATTCTTCCTAGAAGTCTTTTTTGTTATTTTTCTGGCCCTGTAGTCCTCCTCTCCATCCCACTCCCCAGAACTACTGCTACTTGACAGACTGACTGCTGCTTTATCTCCGACAAACTTAGGATCTGTTCCACTGATTTCCCCCTCAGTCCTAGCTATTTTCTCCTCCTCCTCCTCATCATCATCATGCATCACTCTGTTTCTAACTGGCTGCTGCACTATGATGGCCCTAGTGCTCCTCCTCAGACTACCACGATTGGTTGCTTACTCCTGCAATGTCCTGAATTTTTTGTACCACTGTCACTGTTCCCTGGATTGCCTGACAAGTGCTGTCACTGGTTTCTTTATCACCCATGGTTTTATGTAAAGGGTCTGACACACATGCTTCCTGTCTTTCCATAAAGGATTTTATAAATGTTCCTAATTTAAAAAAAAATGTTATACCAGATGGTGGTTGTGTCTCTTATTCCTGTCTCAGGTCAAGTAGCTTAAGCAGAGAAAACACAAGGAGATTTATTTATTCTCAAACAGGTCAGTGAACAACTGCTGGCTACATTGAGTCAGGTAGTTTAAGTACTGAAAATACAGGTACATTTATTCCCAAACAGATTAGTAAACAACTGTTGGCTGTGTTGAGTTAAGTAGTTTAAGTGGTGAAAATATAGGTAAATTATTTATTCCCAAAACAGGTCATGTGTACTACCAGCTGTGACAAGTAGCTGTGCCAAAATAAATAAACAGGGAAATTTATTCCCAAACAGGTCAGTAAACAACTGCTACTGTAGCTGCATCGAGTCAGGTAGTTTAAGTAGTGAAAATACAGGGAGATTTATTCCCTAACAGGTCAGTAAACAACTGCTAGCTGCGTCGAGTCAGGTAGTTTAAGTAGTGAAAATTAGGTAAATTTATTTCCTAACAGGTCAGTAAACAACTACTGGCTGCGTCGACTCAGGTAGTTTAAGTAGTGAAAATACAGGTAAATTTATTTCCTAACAGGTCAGTAAACAACTGCTAGTTGTGTCGAGTCAGGTAGTTTAAGTAGTGAAAATACAGGTACATTTATTCCCAAACAGGTTAGAACAGCACTGCTGGCTGCATTGAGTCAAGTAGTTTCAGTAGTGAAAACACAGGGATATTTATTCACAAACTGGTCAGTACATCACTGCATCAGGTAGCTGTGCCAAAGATTTTAAACAGAGAGATTTATTCCCAAGCAGGTCAGTAAACAACGGTATTACTGTACATCATAATAGCTAAACCATAATAACGACTCACATATTAGCGACTGACACATAATAGCGAATGACACATATTATACAATGGCAAGAAAAATCAGAGTAACCTGATTGGCTGATGACCCCTAGACACAGTGATGTTATTAGACAATAACATCACTGTATCAAGGGCAGGTACAGAGATGACCGCAGAACTGGTAATGAAATCACTCCCTCCCCAGTGAAGCCCCCGCTAAGCTAATACGAATTCACAGTACCTTTCCTGTTCCAGCAAGTCAGTGTCTGATCCACCCCACCCACACACAATCTTTTTTCCCTCCATATTCAGTAACTGTCATGCTCTGTACAACACAGCACTGCATGTTGCAGATTTTTAATTTTCATAAACGAACGGCTTTCCTGAGGTCCAGTGAACTACACCGAATCTGCTGGTCACGCGACACAGACAGCGAGTAAATTCGCCACCCAGAATGTTTCCTCACAATATTCTGCTCCTCCCAGTCATAACCACAAACCTAAATAAAAAAAAGTGTGGCATACAGCACAAGAAAGCCGTCGCTCCAAACGGCTTTTTCGTTCCCCATTCCACTTCGCGACTGACAGTGCGTGCACACTGCAGCGTTGCGTAATACAGTTGCTTAGCCACAAACCTCACTCTGATTCCCATTACCAGCAGTGCTCACCTTTTCCTGCAGTCTGCTCTCAATATTCAAACTGCAGTCTCGGTCACAACTCTTTGTGTCCTCACTACATCGGGGAGAGCAAAATACTGTCTGTGTCTAACAGCAGAGGAAAACAGAACAATAGGGCACAGGGGGTCAGAAAGACACAAACCAAGTGAATACAGGGCAGTCATGTAGGGGCAGCGCCACCTGCTGGACTAAAGTATGGACTTTTTTTTCAATATGTATACCTGCCCTAACAGAAATGTTGTTAAAAAACTATTTTAAACATAGTTTTCTTCTCATTTAAAAAAAAGAGCCATTGTATAATAGCAATAAGGCACTCCAGGGTGTGTGTTATCATGTAATAACATCACTCCTGGGGTGGTGGAAGCACTCGGCTTCACCTCATGCTTCAACCCACCCCAGGAGTGACGTTATTACACGATAACACACACCCTGTTGTGCCTTATTGCTTAAATAACAACCTATAGTTACATGGACCAGAATATGCCACTTTATCCACTATCAATGAGCAGCGTGGTATTAGAATATTTAAAATAGGAGTGTAGAGGGGTGCATTCCTCGATGGGGGTGCAGAGGGGCATGTCCCCCACATTTGTTATAATGGACAACAGCTGGTACTATTAGGTATAAGAGTGGGTGTAATTTGTGCCCCACCTCATACCTGTTGTGAGGATGGAATAGCTTTTGTCCACTGCAGAGACCCCCACAGTTCAGCATAGGTACTGGAATTTGACTGAACAGCTGTATCTTATTGTTAGGGAGTATGATATCCACAGTCAGTATAACTACTTAAGAGGCCTGGCACATAACTTTCAATTGCAGGTCTAATGGTATTAGTAGCTATTATGGGCTATGTGCTATTATTGACATTTGCTATATTGTCATTCGCTGTTCTGCACTGGCCAGTATGACGTTCGCTGTAATGCATTCTCTGTTTTGACATGGAACCATAAACAACTGCTAGCTGCATCTAGTCAGATAGGTTAAGTAATGAAAATACAGGAAAATATATTCCTTAACAGGTCAGTACAGATTAGTAAACAACTGCTGGCTGCATTGAGTTAAGTAGTTTAAGTGGTGAAAACACAGGTAAATCATTTATTCCCAAAATAGGTCATGTGTACTACCAGCTGTGCCAAGTAGCCGTGCCAAAATAAATAAACAGGGAGATTTAGTCCCAAACAGGTCAGTAAACAACTGCTAGCTGCATCGAGTCAGGTAGTTTAAGTAGTGAAAATACAGGGTGATTTATTCCTAAGCAGATCAGTAAACAACTGCTAGCTGCATCGAGTCAGGTAGTTTAAGTAGTGAAAATACAGTGAGATTTATTCCTAAACAGGTCAGTAAACAACTGTTAGCTCCGTCGAGTCAGGTAGTTTAAGTAGTGAAAATACAGGTAAATTTATTCCCAAACAGGTCAGTAAACAACTGCTAGCTGCATCGAGTCAGGTAGTTTAAGTAGTGAAAATGCAGGGAGATTTATTCCTAAACAGGTCAGTAAAACAACTGCTAGCTGCGTCGAGTCAGGTAGTTTAAGTAGTGCTCTCCTCCCTCAGGGGTGGGTTACCAAGAGCGCATTGCGCTCTGCATTCCTTCCATAGCCGGTGGAAGCACCGGCAGAGGGAAGGGGTGGAGGCGGTTCGCCTGTCGGGCAGGAGAGGGGCGTCTACGGCGCGTGAGGTCTGCGTAAGCCAAGCACGTACCACTGGGGATGTACGTCCCTAGCGCAAGGTGTCCTGGGGGAGGGGACGTCAGGGGAGAAAACCGGAAATACCCTCCGGTAGCCCTAGATGAAGTCCGCCCTAAGTCCATCCGGACCGCCTACAGGACAGACCCCAATGTGCGAGGAGAGGAGGATGGGCACTCTAGGGGCAGATCCCTAAGGTAGGTACCGGGGGACATGAGCGGACGGAAGGAGGGGGCACCGGAGGCAGTAAGGAGGGATAAAGATGAAAATAAAAAAAAAAAAAAAATAATAGCTAAACCATAATAGCGAAGCAATATTAATGAAGAAATAATAGCAACTTACATATTAGCGACCGATACGTAATAGTGAATGACACATAATAGTGACCTGTAGTTACATGGACCAGAATATGCCACTCTCTCCTCTATCAATGAGCAGTGTGGTGTTAGAATATTTAAAAATAGGGGTTGGGGGATGCGAGGGGCATAGTCCCCCTCATATGTTATAATGGATAACAGCTGGTACTATTAGGTCTAAAAATGGGCGTGATACATGCCCCCCCTCATACCTGTTGTGAAGATGGCTGTAAGGATGGAACAGATTTTGTCCGCTGCAGAGAAACCCACAGTTCAGTGTAGGTACATGAATTTGACCAAACGGCTGCAGGTTATTGTTAGGGAGTATGACATTTGCAGTCAGTATAACTACTTAAGAGGTCTGGCATATAACTTTCAACTGCAGGTCTGATGGTATTGGTAGCTTTTATGGGCTATGCACTATTATTGACATTCGCTATATTGTCATTCGCTATTCTTCATTTGCCAGTCTGACGTTCACTGTAATGCATTCGCTGTTTTGACATGGAACCATAAACAACTGCTAGCTGCATCGAGTCAGATAGGTTAAGTAATGAAAATACAGGAAAATATATTCCTTAACAGGTCAGTACAGCACTGCTGGCTGGGTCGATTCATGCAGTTTCTGTAGTGAAAACAGTGATATTTATTCACAAACAGGTCAGTATAGCACTGCGTCAAGTATCTGTGCCAAAAATTTTAAACAGGGAGATTTATTCCCAAACAGATCAGTCAACAACTGCTGGCTGCATTGAGTTAAGTAGTTTAAGTAGTGAAAATACAGGTAAATTATTTATTCTCAAAACAGGGCACTGCACTACCAGCTGCGTCGAGTAACTGTGCTAAAATAAATAGGGAGATTTATCCCCAAACAGGTCAGTAAACAACTGCTGGCTGCATCAAGTCAGGTAGTTTAAGTAGTGAAAACACAGGGATGTTTATTTATCCCAAACAGGTCAGTACAGCACTGCTGGCTATGTCAAGTAGCTGCACCAAAATAAACAGGGAGATTTATTCCCAAACAGGTCAGTAAACAACTGCTGGCTGCGTCGAGTCAGGTAGTTTAAGTAGTGAAAACACAAGAATATTTATTCACAAACCGGTCAATACAGCACTACCAGCTGCATCAAGTAGCTGTGCCAAAATAAACAGGGAGATTTATTCCCAGAACAGGTCAATAAACAACTGCTGGCTGTGTCGAGTCAGGTAGTTCAGTAGTGTTCCCAAACAGGTCAGTAAACAGCTGCTGACTGCGTTGAGTCAGGTAGTTTAAGTAGTGAAAACACAGGGATATTTATTCACAAACTGATCTGTACAGCACTTTTGGCTAGTTAAGTAGTTTAAGTAGTGAAACCACAGGGAGAGTTGGCTAATAGTAGCAACTGCTGGCTGCATTGAGTAGCTGCACCAAAAACAGAAATTATTCCCTAACAGGTCAGTACAGCACTGCTGCATCAAGTAAGTAAGGGGAGATTTTTTATCCCAAGTCCCAGTGCCAATAAGTAAAAAAAAAAAAAAACTGCCTTGCTGTTAGGTGGTTTATTTGTTGCCTCTGAGCCTCTCTCCCTCCCAGACAGAAACTTATGGATTTGGAATGGGAATGGTGAGATATCAGTTGTCCATTCCACTCCACAATCACACCCTCCCCTCCCTGGGGCTCCTTTCTCTTCTCCCTCCCGATGCCCTCCAACAACAGATTGAGTCCTCCTCCCCAACTTTTAACTGCCATGGCCTAAATTTCTGTCTCCCAGTCCTTGAGAAGGCAGGCTTTCATTTCTGTTTTTTGGGGTTTTTTTCCCCCAGGTCCATTCCAGCCATTCAACGCAAGTCCTCACTTCTCTCCTCAGTTCTCCCAGTCCCAACTCCCTCCCAAGTCTGAACAAGTCGGTGTTTGCAGTTTTTATTTATTTAATTTTATTTCTCGGATTACAATACCTTTGAGCTGGAGGCTCTTTTACAGAGGTTCCACGTCAAAAGAGAAACAGCAATATACACATCAATCAGACCAAAACATTGCAATAACAGTGGTAGTATATTGGAGCACAACAGAAAGATGAGGTAGTAGTGTACAGAAGTAATAGGCAGTCAGAAGCAGCCATCGTTGGCCTTGTTGGGGGGGTGGAATATGTTGGGGGGCAACAAAAGGGCAAGAGTGAAAGGGGTGGTCTGGGGTAGGGGATGGAGGGGCAGTGGGTTGCTTGTGATAGCAGTACTAACTGCTAGCAGCGGAGGAGGATGGGGTGGGTGTTTTGGGTGTGTGACAACTTAGAGTAGGCAGTCACAACTGCTAAGTCTGGTGAGATGACTGGCGGAGTTTACACTTAAAAGGCCAATCATAGGATTAGGCTGGCTAGGGGTGGGCTGAGGGTGGGGGATGGAAGGGCAGTGGGTTGCTAGGGATGGCAGTACTAACTGCCAGGAGCAGAGGAAGGGGGCGTTTTGTGTTGGGGGAGGGGTGTAACAACTTAGGGTAGGCAGTCACACCTGCTAAGTACGGCGAGGAGATTGGCGGAGTTTACACATATAGGGCCTAGCTTAGGCTAGCTAGGGGTGAGACAGCCTAAGGATGACAGTCACAGCTGCTGATTGCAGTGAGGTGTTGGCGGAGTTTACTCTTAAAGGGGCCAATCTTAGGCTCAGCCAAGATCACACAGGGGAGGTAATTTAGCCAACTGGGAGCCTGGTAGGTGACAGATTGCTGCACCTGTGAGACACTGCAAAAAGGGACTTGTCAAGTCTGTCTTGTCATACCTGAAGTTCGATGTGGGTTAGTCCCTAGGTTAAAGGGTTTCTGGATGACCAGGGAGGTTTGGCCAAGGCAGTTTTTTTTCACTAAGAGACAGGTCTGGTGCTTCACCCTACTCTTGAGGTGCAACCAGTTTGTCTGCACATACAAGTCACAAGTATGGGTGAGTCAGTGTGCTCCCGTTATTAACCTGCATGTTTTATTTAGAACTGTGTTTAGTCTTTTGAGGGTTGTGTCTGTTGCTGTACTGTACACAACTAATCTGTAGTCAATAATGGAAATTATAGAGCTATTGGCTGCTATTTAAAACATGTCTGGGGTCATACAGTGTCTATGCCTACATAAGGGACCAATCCTGGTAGTAGCCACCTTTGCGACATGATCCAAGTGGATGGTGTAGGACAGAGAACTGCCAAGAGTTATCCCAAGATATCTGAAGTTCTGAACCTGTTCTAGGGGGTGCTATGGCTGTTAAGGATGGTTAGCCGGTGTGATTTAAGTTTATTGTGAGAGTTAGTGAACAGCATGGCTTTTGTCATTTTGTAATTCATAAGGAGTTTGTGCTTAGCGATCCAGGTCTCAACAGCTGAGAAATTATGCTGGAATTGTGCTTCTAGGGGGTGTGGATTGGGTTGACTAGTGAAGATTACAGCATCATCCATGTAAAGTAGCATGTTATTAGTGCTGGCCTGAGGGAGGCAATTGAGGAAAAGACTGAAAAGTAAGGGGCCCAAGATTGAGCCTTGTGGGACACCGGAATGCACTTGTCGGCTGTCTGAGAGAATACTGTTTATTTATTAATTTATTTAATTTAACTGTTTGGTCCCTGCCGCCTCCTCCCATCAACTTGGGAGCAAAAGTTCTTTAAATTTGATGGACTGAATCTGACTAAGGAGGGAGTCAGTGCATTGGGGCAGAAGTTTGACGTCTTTGCAGAATATTTAAACTAGCAAATGGGCAGAGGGGTGCAGCACCCGATACGTCGAATAGGAAGAACACCTCTCCCCCCTCTGCTAGTGGTCAAACAGAAGTTCAGCACGTTTGTAGCTCATTTGCATCACCAGGTAAGGAAAAAGGTCTGGCTCCCCATACAACACACAGGGGAAATGCCAGCCTCATCCAACAACTAGCACACTGAAATCTGGCCAATGGAAAATCATGAACACAAATGCTCGCAGTCTTGGAAACAAGATCCCAGACCTGCAGGCAATAATGGCAGAGGCTAAACTGGACATAGTAGCCATTGGTGAGACATGGTTTACCAGTAACCACACTTGGGAGACTTCAGTACCTGGCTATGTACTGTTCAGAAGAGACCGAGGTTCAAAAGGGGGTGGAGTGGCCCTTTATGACAATGAAAATATCAAAGCTGCAGAAATTCAGAATACACATAAGGAGCCAGAAGAACTGTGGGTCACCCTGGAAACAGGAAATGGGACAGCCATATGAACTGGCGTTATCTATAGGCCTCCAGACCAGAAGGAGGACACAGACACATTACTATTAGAAGATATACAAAACATGACAGCTAAAGGGGAGGTTCTGATAATGGGAGACTTCAACATGCCAGATACAGATTGGTCAATACCAGTAGGAACATCTGCCAGAACTAGACACATAGTGGATTCCGTGCAGTGGAGGGCCACAAACAACTGGTACAACCCACCACAAGAGACAGGGCTATCCTAGATCTAGTACTGACTAACAGGGAAAGGATCACAGATCTCCAGGTAGAAGGTCACCTGGGGGCCAGTGACCATCACATGGTATGGTTCAATTTGGCCACTAGAACTAAATCATCTGATTCCAAGGCAAAAATATGGGACTTCAGAGGAGCTGACTTTGATAAAATGGCCAATAGAGTTAAGCTAGCCCTGGCAAAAATAAATACAGGTGAGGGGGTACAGGCAACGTGGGCAAGCATTAAGGATGCAATACTTGAAGCAACATCCCATTGTGTTAAAGAGAGAAAAGGAAGTGCAAAAGAAGAAGGAAACCACTTTGGTTCTCAAAAACAGTAGCAGAAAAGGTCAGAACCAAAAGGCTGGCCTTCAGGAAATATAAGGGAACACAGCGGGATGAAGATAGGGAGGCATACCAAACTTCCCTAAGGGAAGCAGGGAAGGCAGTAAGGCAGGCAAAGGTCCAAACCAAGGAAACACTAGCATGAGCAGTAAAAGAAGGTGACAAGACTTTCTATAGATATATTAGTGAAAGGAGAAAGTCCAGAGGAGGTATTGCTAAGATCAGAGGGGATAAAGGGGCGTGTGAGGAGGAGGGCCTTGTAAAAGCATCTATCCTAAATAGATACTTCTGCTCGGTATTTACTGAAGAGAAGGTAGGGTAGGGCAGGGCCCACAGCTCAGCACCATGGACACAGGGGGGAGGGAGGTGTGCACTAGTCCCTTCACAAAAGAAAAGGTCCTACAAGAGCTCACTAAGCTCAGGGTGGACAAGGTAATGGGACCTGATGGTATACACCTCAGGGTACTAAAGGAGCTAAGGGTGGAACTAGCAGAGCTATTATCAGAACTGTTTAGTGAGTCTCTGAGCACAGGAGATGTCCCAGAAGACTGGAGAAGGGCTCATGTGATCCCACTCCACAAGAGTGGTAGCAAGGAGGAGGCAGGGAACTCAGACCAGTCAGTCTTACCTCAGTAGTGGGCAAGATTATGGAGGCACTCCTTAAAGAAAGGATAGTGCAACACCTGGAATCCATAGGAGCACAGGATCCAAGATAGCATGGGTTTACAACAGGAAAGTCCTGTCAAACTAATCTCATAGATTTCTTTGACTGTGTAACCAGAGTGGTGGACCAAGGGGGAGCAGTTGATGTCACCTGCCTTGATTTCAGCAAAGCTTTCAATACTGTTCCACACAGAAGATTGATTAATAAGGTGGGTAGGCTCTGGCTGGGTCAGAAGTTGGTCAACTGGGTGGCAAACTGGTTGAGGGGCAGAAAACAGAGAGTGGTGATAAATGGTATACAGTCAGAAGAGATGCAAGTCACAAGTGGGGTACCTCAGGGATCAGTCCTGGAGCCAGTCTTCTTCACTATCTTCATCAGTGACATTGCAGATGGATTGGAGGGTAAGGGTTGTCTGTTTGCAGATGACACCAAGATCTGTAACAGAGTAGATGATCCAGATGGGGTAGACAGAATGAGAAGATATCTGGATAAACTGGCAAAATGGTCAGAAGAATGGCAACTGGGGTTTAACACAAAGACGCGCAAGATCATGCACATAGGGAAGAGAAACCCTGAAGCCACCTATAGGCTGGGAGGGGAGTTGCTGGCAGTCACAAGGGAAGAAAACAACTTGGGCATCATCATCACAGATGACCTGAAATCATCCAAGCAGACCACTAAAGCAGTTGGTAAGGCTAGGGGGATGTTGGGGTGTATTAGTAGGGGTATCACAAGTTGTTAGATGGAGGTAATAATCCCTCTTTACAAGACACTGGTTAGGCCCCATCTGGAGTACTGTGTGCAGTACTGGAGGCCACACCTTCACAAGGACATTAACCAAACTGAGGCAGTCCAGAGAAGGGCAACCAAAATGGTGCAGGGACTGCATCAGAAAACATATGAGGGCAGATTAACGGAGCTCAACATGTATACCCTAGAGCAAAGGAGGGAGAGAGGTGATATGATCAAAACATTCAAACACCTTAAGGGTATTAACAAGGTGAAAGAGTCTAACATGTTTTAATATAAGAAAAATAGCAGGACAAGAGGACACAGCATGAGATTAGAGGGAGTCCGATTAAGGGGTAATGTGAGGAAGTTCTTTTTCACAGAAAGGGTGGTGGGTGCATGGAACGGCCTACCTCAGGAAGTGTTGGATATGAACACAGTGCAGGGCTTCAAACAGGCATGGGATAAGCATAAGGGAGCAATACAGATAAGTATGAATAGATAGGCCATTGACAAAGCAAAGGCCGATTGCACATTCATAAGGTAGACAAAGAAATGGGCAGACTGGATGGGTCTTGCGGTCCTTATCTGCCATCAACTACTATGTTTTTATGTTTATTACAGGTATACAACAAGACAGGGGATCAGAGGGTGGAGGGTACCACTGGACACCAATGACAAAACAAGATACTATGGGAACAGCGATCAGAGACTGGGGGGGGTGCCACTGGACACCAGGGACCAAATTAAAAAACAAAAATATTACAGGGACAGCGATGGAGGGGGTAGTGTCACTGGACACCAGGAAAATAATTGTGGGGGTGGCAATCGGAGGGTGGGGGTTGCCATTAGACACTTGGGAAATAACCAATAATTATGGGGGCAGTGACTGGATGGTGGAGGAGCCACTACACACGGGGGGGAAAAGTGTGCAATAATAAAAAAAAGAATGCAGGGAGGGCAATCGGAAGGTGGGGGGTGCCTCGGGACACCAGGGAAATATAGTGATATTAACAGGGTGCTAATCCAAAGGTTGGGGATGCCACTAGACACCAGGAAACAGATGCCAGCAAACGAAAAATGATTTTTCCCTCACAAATTTTTCGTATCATGAGTCACAAAAAAAGATTTATAATCTTAAAAAAACATGTCATGGGCATTTCTCCAACAGTTAAGTGCAGAATCTAGGTAAGGGGGTCAAAATGAACAAGCTACATGTGTTGGTCACTCTCCAGAATGCCATTTTTGTGGTTTTCTAGATTTGATTTTTTAGGGAAAAATGAAAAACAAGATGGCAGCATATGAAAAAGATTCCCATACAAACAATTGTTCAGCTATTTTCAAGTGCTGACTGAGCATGCTCAGAACCCACAATTTTTAAATTTAATAACTTTGGAACAAATTAATCTTTTTTCACCAAACCAGCGAAGGGCACTTCTGTGGGCCAATCACTTTCTACATTGAAAATTGCAGACCAAAATTCCAAACCATTTGGGCACTACACAATGGCAAAAAGATAGCCAAAAAACAGTGATTTTCTGAATTTTTTTTGCCATCCACATCTTGGAATTCACACAGAGCAGAACAAAACGTGTCATCTCATGAGATCTAGCCCATGAAGCTGTGCATTCAAAAGTTCATGCAAATCCATTGAACATTTGCTAAGTTATTAATGTGCAAAAATTGGGGTTTAACATTACACATCCTACTCAACCCTAACTATAGTGGTGCTACTGCGGCACTATAATATATATAAATTGCAAAAAACTTCATTCATGCTCTAGTTAGCATTAAAGTGACAAAAGTAGGGAAATGTGCTGTTAGGGTTTCCAACCCTAACACCCCTCCCCCACCCTGCACACACCAACAGGCATCAGGGGGGTGTATCGAAACCTGGCTCACCCCTCTGGTTCCTGACCAGGCAATCACCATCCCAGGCTATAATGTCTTTATGCTTGATCATAAATCTAAAAGAGGTGGAGGTTGTGCGTTGTACCTGAAAGACACTATCTTGGGCCATCAATTAGAACCTGCCCTCGCGACCTCCGCTGCATAGATTCTCCCCATCAGAATCCTATTAGGTGCTCACAATAAAGCTCTCACAGTCGATACTGTATACATTCCTCCTAAAGAGCAAGGACTGGGACTAACCGCTGTCTTGGACCTTGTCAGGTCGCAACCACCTAACTCTGAAACCATCCTTCTTGGTGACTTCAGCATCAACTGGCTCTCGGCTGAGGCGGGTGCTCTTAAGGACTCTGTCTTATCGGCCAACCTAACCCAGATGCTGAACTCCCCAACCAGAAAGAACTATAAAACAGGGACCAGCACCCTTCTGGACTGGATCCTGACCAGCCACGCCACATGGATCTCAAACTCCTCTGTCCTTCCTGACGCACTCAGTGACCATTCCCCTGTCAGCTGTACCTGGTCCAACAAATTCCACAAACCACCTCCTAAAATCATCTACAGCAGAGTTCTTCCCCGTGGTCAGTTAACTCACCTCAAATACCATGTCCTCCAACAAGACTGGACTCCTATCTTCCTAGCAACTGACACAAATTCTGCATTGGACCAATTCATCCACATCTTTAACAAAGCCTGTAACCTATTCACTCCTCTCAAAAAGCACAAAGTTAAAACTCTCTGCAACCCTTGGCTATCTGGTGACCTCCTAAAAAAGCTAAAATCCAGGAACCAGCTATGGGAACTGGCTAGATCCACTGGGAAGCTAGTTGACATCCGAAATTATAAACAAGCTCGAAATGACTGCACAAAAACCATTTGGAAACAGAAATCTGACTACTACAAGAAAGCATTCACTAGCACCTGGTATAATGGCAGAGATTTCTGGAACAATCTAAAAGAAATCACTGAGAAGCAATCCAAATCCCTGCCGGCCATGCTCAAGGTAAATGAGAATACCACACTTGACCCGAAAATCATTGCTGACACTTTCAACACTGCATTCACTGACTTCAGCAGTGTTCTTTCCCCCGATTTCTTCAATGATGATGAGCCCCCTCAACTCTCAACTCCATTACTCCTGACAGTCACCCTTCCTTCTACTTTAAAGTAGTAAATAAGAATGATGTCCACAAGTATGTCACCAAAGCCATAAGCAAATCCAGATCAAGCAATGACACACTCGACCTCAAGCTTCTGTCCCTCACTCTAGAAGAGGTGCTGGGGCCTCTTACCAGGATTTTTAACCTCTCCCTCACACTTAGCCAGTTCCCAGAAAAATTGAAGTCAGCCACTGTTAGCCCGATCCACAAAAGTGGGGACAAGACTGCCCACAGGAACTATTGCCCAATCTAAATCCTGCCACCCCTCTCAGAGGCCCTGGAACGCATAGTATCGGACCAGCTCACCGAATATCTGGACAAACACAATATCCTCTGCAGGCAATAACATGGCTTCAGAAAAGGCCATAGCACTGCATTACTTGAATTCACTGGGGCAATCCACAGCTCTCTGGACAATGGGCAACTCACTGACACTATCTACATCGACCTTACCAAGGCTTTTGATACTGTCCACCACCGCCTTCTACTTGGCCAGCTTCAAAATGCTGGGCTCTCCTCAGAATCTATTACATGGTTCAAGAGCTACCTTGAGAACAGGTCACAATGTGCAAAAATTGTGGATGTGCTCTCAGAAGCCAAACCTGTTTGCTCTGGTGTTTCACAGGGCTCCATCCTGGGCCCACTCCTCTTCAGCCTGTTCCTCAACACACTACCAGACTCCTGTTCTGAACAAATCATACTCTACGCCGATGATGCAGTAATCCTAGCCTCACACCGGGATCCGAACCTGGTGCAAGACAGCCTCCAGCATTGCTTCTCTGCAGTTGAGAACTGGTTCATACAGCATAAACTGATCCTCAACCAGAAAAATACCAAGATCATGATCTTCAGTAGCTCCCACAATAAACATAAGCACCACCACCTTTCCATTAACACTAGTCACGGTGACCTACTGGAACAGGTCCTAACTTTCAGATACCTTAGGATCACCCTCAACTCACACCTCTCCTATGCTGACCACATAAATAATGTCACCAAAGCTGCCAACTCCAGACTAGGCTTGCTGTTCTGCCACAGGAGACACCTTACCCCCGAAGCCCTGGCAGCTGCCGTCCAGAGCTCCATCATTGCCACCATTGACTATAGCCTTATCATCTATGGCTCTGCTACTGTCACCACACTCAAACATGCAACCATTTCCCTCAACAAGGGTGGTCGGCTCATTACTGGCTCTCAACGTCTTACACACAGCTAAGACCTCTACTCTCAAACTAGCTGGTTGCAACTCGACAAACATATAAAATACCAAACATGCATAGTTGCAAAGAAAATTCTAATTGGTCTTGCCCCTCCTGGAGTCACTGCTCTCCTACAACCTAAAAACAGCAGCTGCTACACCAGGGGGTCTAAACCACAGCTGTTCCAAATCCCCCACTGTTGCACAACTCAAGGTCAAAGAGCTTTTGCTTACCAGGCCCCTAGCTGGTTAAATGGACTCTCTAGTGACATCACCACCACCCCCACGCTCGGCACCTTCAAAACCAGGCTCCGCCACTCCCTCATTGCCTCCAGCTCCTGTGATTGCAATGTCTAATAACAGACCACCCAATCT
Organism: Neoceratodus forsteri; assembly: GCA_016271365.2. NCBI lineage: Eukaryota > Metazoa > Chordata > Ceratodontiformes > Ceratodontidae > Neoceratodus > Neoceratodus forsteri. Next base: position 731,963,026 of record CM028137.1, read on the forward strand.
GGGACTCCTGGATAATGAACGGATCCCTTACTCTGAAGCTCCCTTTGTTTGTTGTATACATGAGGGCCACAGCCTCTTAGCACTTTCACCCCCACCCTGCCCATTCTTGCACTTCCTTTTTCTCTGACAATGCCTCCTGGCAGTAGCCCCTCCTGCTCCCTTCACCCCCACCTGTCTACCCATCCCTCCCTACCCCACCCACCCACCTTACCTCTACCATTCCTACTACTCCCTTTACTTGTCTCTTTTCACCCCTCCCCCTTCTTCCTCATTCCTTTTCTCTTTTATAAAGTTACATCAAGCTCTGTACTGCTAATGCTCTCTCTATGTACCTCCTTAAATGTTCTTAATTGCCATTTATGTTTTGTCTTGCTGTAACTCATGATGTGAAACCTTTGTAAAAGAGTCTTGGCTCAAAGGTATTTGTAATCCTAGACCTAAATAAATAAATAAAAAAAATTAAAAAAACTTTCCAAAATTATGATAATGCATAGCAAAATTGCAACAAACAGCCCTAACTTTACCATTTTTAAATATTTTGACCCAACATTTTCAACATAGCCTTCTTATGACTCCACCTCATGAACAAGGACAGGAAAAGTTTTCAAATACTGCCCAAAAGGGGAATTTGCCAAGCATCTGCAAAATCACCTTTCAGGGAGGATTTGTATGATGACAGTCATATTATTCATCAGGTGGGGTCCCCAATAGGCCATGTTGAAAATTTGGGGTCAAAATGTCAAACAATGGCTAAGTTATGCATAAAAATTGAAACCCCCATTGAAATACATGGAACTGCATTTCCCCTTAGTTTCTCATATTGCAGTCATCTTTTCCAGCAGCAAGACGTGTCTTTGATTGGAAAGTGGGTCTTGAACCTGGGACCTGTTCAGGTGAGTGAGGCTGTGTGGGGGTGTACTGGGGGGTGTGGGGTGGTGGGTTCTGAGTGGGAGGAAGGGGTGAGGGGGCTTATCAGCGAGGGACTGTTTTCTTTTTTTACAGGTTTGATAAGAATAAAAACATTGAGGGACTGTTTTCTCCATTTCAGATTATGCCTGAAATGAGGGGGTGGTGGGTGCAACTAGACACCAGGGAATATATACTTTGCTAATGTGGACGGCAATCGATGGGTGAAGGGTGCCGCTAGACACCAGGGAAATCAGGAATGGCAATCAGCAGGTGGGGGGTGCCACTAGAAACCAGGGAATATATAATTTGCTAACAGAGGTGGCAATTGGAGGGTGGGGGTGCCACTAGACTCCAGGGAAATCAGAAACAATGACTCATTGGTGGGGGGTGCCATTAGATACCAGGGAAATATATAAATAGGGGGACAGTGATTGGCAGGTGGGGCAGCTACTAGACACCATGGAAGGTTAATATTACAAAGGTGACACTGATCGGAAGGGTGGAGGTGCCACCAGACACCAGGGCAACATCACACATTGTCAAGGATGGCTATGGAGTGTTGGAGGGTGCCACCAAACACCAGGGAAATGGCGGCTCACAGCTCACACTGTAGCTGGTAGCATGAGTTCACTGTGGCTGCAGAAGTCAAGAAATTCCTACTGTTCTCATAATAGAGAACACGGGGAAAGCACTCCTCTCGCTAAGCTGGGCACCCAGAATTTTGGACACCCAGAAAAGGTATTTGTGGCCATTATGATAAGAAAAAAACATCAGAATCTATATGAACAGGTCCCATTTAGCTAGGTTCTGATGTTTGTTTTTTAAAATCCCAGCATTTTTATGTATTTTTCATGTTTGTTAGTTCATGGAAAAAAGCAACAAAATGGCGGTTGACACATCATGAAAAATGTTTGGTGCCCTGCCAAGAAAGTGGCACAAAATCAAAAATGTGCATCTGCGGCATCAAATTTGTATTTTCATCGCAGAACGTTATCTCAAAAACCTTACTGTGCATGCGCAGGTCGGAAAACACTAAATTTAAAAGTCTTATGACTCTGGAACTCTTTAATATTTTTGTCACCAGACCTGTCAAAGACACTACCTTAGGACATGATACATATCCACTGCAAGTTTGGGTTAAGCATTCCATTCCATGTGCGCTATAGAGTACAGCAAAAAAAAAAATGTTAAGTATAGGAAAAAAGTTAAGACATTTACAAAAAAATGACACATGAGGATCTCAGAAACCACACAAGCTGCCATCATAAAGATTTTCACAGATCCAGACCTTGCCTCCTAGACAAGTCATGCAACATTTCAGCTCATTTTGTCAAACAGTGCCCAAAGATATTAATGTGCAAAGTTAGGGGTTTAACATTGAACTCCCTACTAAACCCTAACTATAGTGGTGCTACTGCACCACTATAATCTATATAAATTGTCAAAAACTTTGTTAATGCTCTAGTTAGGGTTAAAGTGACAAAAGTAGGGACATGTGGCATTAGGGTTTCCAACACTTCCACCCCACCAGCACCCTGCACACACCAACAGGCATTGGGGTGTGCCTTGGGGTCATCAGCCCTAATGCCCACCCCATTTCTTGAGTACATAAGTTGAAATGAGTACAGTGTAGGAAAATAGGATGAGCATTAAGGCTGATGACCCCAAGGCACACCCCCGACACCTATACATGTGTGCAGGGTGGGGGTGGGGTTTTAGAGTTAGAAACCCTAATACCACATTTCCCTAGTTTTGTCACTTTAACCCTAAGTAGAGCATTAATGAAGTTTTTGCAATTTATTTCCTTACTTTTTGAGATAGTATAATAGTATCCTTATTTGCCTGTGGGAGCGCATGGCCCTCTGGGCCCTGCATGCCCATCCTGCCATAGATGCATATATGTATATAGCTGTGGAAGCACAGGGCCCACTGGGCCCTACGCTTCCATTTATAGGACAACAGTGGCCAGATTGTCAGCATAGCTATCCTATTACCCCACCTCACACCTCATGTACTCATACAGAAAATGTTCGAATCCCTGCCAAAGCATAATTATGTGCAACTGCAGTGCCATTCTGTGCCACAGGTGTGAAAACACATTTTGTCTAAGATTTGAAAAATGACAGCTGTGACATACATGAGGTGGAGTAATAAGAAGACTATGCTGAAAATCTGGGGTCAAAGTATTTTAAATTTCCAAAGTTACGAGCGTGCATGGCAAAATTGCAACAAATGGTCATAACTTTGCCATTTTTACATATTTTGACCCCAGATTGGAGAGTGGGTCTTGAACCTGGACCTGTTCGAGTGAGTGAGGCTATGTGGGGATGTACTGGGGAGTGTGGAGCGGTGGGTGCTGAGTGGGAGGTGGGGTGGGGTGGCTGATTGGTGAGGGACTGTTTTCTTTTTACAGGTTTGGTAAAAAAACATTGAGGACTGTTTTCTTCATTTCAGGTTGTGTCTGCAATGGGAGGGTGGGGGGTGCCACTAGACACCAGGGAGTACATATTTGGATAATGGGGATGGCAATTGACTGGTGGGGGGGGTGCCATTAAACACTAGGAAAATCATTAATGGTGATCGGTGGGTGGGGGGTGCCACCACACACCAGGGAATATATAATTTGATAATGGGGATGGCGATTGGTGGGTGCCACAGGTGCCACTAAACACCAGAGAAATTGGGAATGGTGATCGGTGGGTGGGGGGATACCACTACACACCAGGCAATATATAATTTGATAATAGGGATGGTGATCGGCAGGTGTCAGAGGTGCCACTAAACACCAGAGAAATTGGGAATGGTGATCGGTGGGTGGGGGGTGCCACTAGACACCATGGAAATATATTCATTAGGGGACAGCAATTGGTGGGTGGTGGGTGCCATTAGACACCAAAGAAAGTTTATATTATTAAGGGGACAGTGATCGGAAGGATGGGGGTACAACTAAACAACAGTGCAACATCACACATTGCCAGGGAAAGTAATGGAGTGGGGAGGAGGGGCACCACCAAACACCAAGGAAATGGCAGTTCACAGCACACACTGCAGCTGGCAGCGTGAGTTCACTACTGCTGCAGAAGTCAAGAAATTCCCACTGTTCTCATACAGAGAACACAGGGGAAGTCCTCCTCTCGCTAAGCTGGGCACCTGGGATTTAGGGTGCCCAGAAAAAGCATATATGGCCATTCTGTTAGGAAACAAACATCAGAATCTAGCTAAAAGCTTCCCGTTTAGCTGGGTTTTGATGTTTGCTTTTTAAAATCCCAGCATTTTATGTATTTTCCATGTTTGTTAATTTGTGGAAAAAATCAACAAGATCGCGGTTGGCATGGCACAAAAAATGTCCGGTGCCCTGCCAAACAAGTGGCATGAAATCAAAAACGTGCATTTGCAGCATCAAATTTTTACTTTCACCACAGAACATTATCTCAAAAACCCCACTGTGCATGCGCAGGTTGGAAATCACTTCATTTTAAAGCCTTATAACTCTGTAACCCTTTAATATTTTCTCACCCGACCTGTCAAATGCACTACCTTAGAACATGACACATGTCCCCTTCAAGTCTGGGATACAAATTATATTCCATATAGGCTGCAGGGAAGAGCAAAAACAAAACAATGTTAAGTATAGGAAAAAAAGTTAGATATTTACAAAAAATGACACATATGGATCTCAGTAGCCTAACAAGCTGCCCTCACAAAAATGTCCACAGATCAAGACCTTGCCCCCTAGACAACACATGCAAAATTTCAGTGCATTTCATCACACAGTGCCAGAGATATTAATGTGCAAAGTTAGGGATTTAATATTGAACACCCTACTCAACCCTAACTACACCTGGGATTTAGGGTGCCCAGAAAAAGCATATGTGACCATTATGTTAAGAAACAAACATCAGAATCTAGCTAAACGGTTCCCGTTTAGCTGGGGTTTGATGTTTGTTTTTTAAAATCCCAGCATTTTATCTATTTTTGTTAATTTGTGGAAAAAATCAACAAGATGTCACGGCGATTGACACAGCACAAAAAATGTTTGGTGCCAAGCAAGTGGTGCAAAATCAAAATGTGCCATTTGCAGCATCAGATTTTTACTTTTGCTGCAGAACATTATCTCAAAAACCCTACTGTGCATGTGTGGGTCGGAAACCAATAAATTTTAAAGCCTTATAACTCTGGAACCCCTTAATATTTTCTCACCCGACCTGTCAAAGGCACATGTCCCCTGCAAGTCTGGGATACAAATTCCATTCCATATAGGCTGTAGGGGAGTTCAAAACAAAAACAACGTTAAGTATAGGAAAAAAAGTTAGACATTTACAAAAAATTACACATATGGATCTCAGCAATCTAACAAGCTACCCTCACAAAAATCTCCACAGATCAAGACCTTGCCCGCTAGACAACACATGCAAACTTTCAGCGCATTTCATCAAATGGTCACAAATATATTAATGTGCAAAGTTAGGGATTTAATATCAAACACCCTACTCAACGCTAACTATAGTGGTGCATCCATGCCACTATAATATATTACAGTGGCATCATTGCATCACTATAGTTATGGTTGAGTCGGCTGTTTAATGTTAAACCCCAACTTTTGTACTTTAATAACTTTGCAGCCGTTCAAGGGATTTGCATGAAATTTTGTAAGCGCTGTCAGAAACCCAAGGACTCTTGATATGCCAATGTAAGTCTCCAAATTGGGCTTACCTTTGAGCTGCGGTGCTCCAATTCCCCCCCCCGTGATAGTCAGGGGTCCCGGTTGGGATTTGGACCCACAGTTCCACTAGTTGTGGCTCCAGCTGCAGGTTCCTGGTACTTGGTCTGTGGCGGGTGGGCCGAGCACCAGGTCTCTGTTTCTGCACCTCTGTGCACATTTGTTGAGAGTTTGGAGTGCTGTAAACAAACAACAAAAAAAAATAATAAATATTATAACTAGTTGCAGTCCGTGTTCCACTTATGCGCGGTCACCGATCTGAAAAAGTTGGTGGAGCGGCTTCCCTGGGTCCAGTTTTTCTAGGATCGGACGGGCTCTGGACTGCAATCAAAAAACAGAAAAAAATAAGAATATAAATAAAATTGTAAAGAGTCTGCGGTCCGCGCCACTGCACATGCACGGCTGCTAGCTGGGGGGAAGTTAAAGGAGCAGCAGGTCCTGTAGTTTCAGCACCAGCTGGTGCCGATAGGGCAAGTGTACATAGTTATGAAATAGGACTGCAAGTCCCATAAGGCTTTGGGAGGACAGTTTGTGTTGGCACCTGTAAATAGCTAATGTTGGGACTACAGAGTATTGGACCAATGGTTTTGTTGGGTGAATCTTTGGTGCCCCAGCTAACTAAATAAAAAGGCGGTGTTTTGGCACCTTTGGGGAAAGCTAGAGAGATCAGGGTGAGTGGACTGAGCGGGGGGTGATTGTCTGATCAGCCATTAAGGCCGCAGTTGTTTTTTTCTTTAGTGCAGTTGTGTGCCTCGAGACTGAGGGCAGTGGACATGGCGGTGGCCGCTATTTGTGGTGCTCCAGCTGGAGCATCTCAGAGAAGAGCACCAGGGAAAAGGAGAAAAGCTACCAACAGCCTGCATATTGGGAGGTGGGTTGTGCTGACGGCCCTGAGGACCACTGCTGAGTGGGACCCCTTAAGGAAGGAGTGGCTGGAGAGGCGAGCCTTGAGGGGAGGAAAGGAGGAGATGGCACCTGAGAGATGAGCGGGTCCAGGGGTGTGGGTGAAGCCCCTAGTTCCAGAGACCATTTGGCAGTGGCACCAAGTATAGAGGGATTGTGAGCGGGGTCTGGTGGGAGCCAGGGGGTTCAGAGGCTCCCCCCGGTTCAATCAGGACCCCCGTCTAACAGACTGTTCCCATTTTGCTGGCAGATAGACTGATGCTGCTACTGTTTAGAGGCCTGATTCAGCCATAATTTGCGCTGCCTGCATGTGGATTTATGGCTGCCTAGATTGTAGGTAACTGCCTGGGCGCTATGCTTGAAGGTGATCTAGAAGGTCCAGAGTGAACCCTAAGCTTATAATGTGACCCTGCAGTCCAGAGTGATTTCATCCATGTTAGACCAGCCTGTCCTGCCATCCCATATGAGGACACTGACTGATATCATGACAGACAAGTGAGAATGTATTATCACGTATTATACACTAATGATCACAAATGTACTGATATATTCTACATTAGGGCTTAGTCAGGAATCTCCTGTTCAGCCAAATGTCTAATGAGTTAGCCAGAAATGTGTATTAGTGTCCTAGAAGGACATCTAATGACAGCTGTGAGACTAGCAGCCTTACATGACATAATTATATAATAATATTCTGTGGTCCGTAGTGCCACCTATGTTCTGAAGTCAGTATGCTTAGCCTAGCAAAATATGTAAGAAGAACCATATTGTTCTTTTAAGTTAGTCAGCAAATAACTAGAACTGCTACAAAAAGTATTCATCCTGGGTGCTAGATGCCCATATATTATCCAATGGAACACCGAATACAGAAACATACTGACATCTATAAGCTTGTTACTCCGGCAATGGGACATTCCTATCTGCAGTATATAACCGTAGTACATGGCCAAACCCTTTTGGGATCCCCAGAAGCACCCAACTTCCACACCTGGTGTATGATTGTGTCTGTGTTCCAGTTGTAAGATTTTATCTTATGCTGTCTTTTGCACTATTACTAAGGAGAAATAAATTAATTTTCTGCACATCTGTGTTGGTGGTGTTTTACCAACAGTCACCCAGACAGCACACAGAGGTCCGAGGACACCCCAGCTTCATCAGGTCTGGTAAGCCAGGCTGACCAGGTATGTGGACTCTTTATGTCTGTATAATGCTCTCCTCACTTGGACATTCACCATCATACCCCTAGATGTGGGGGGGGGGCATACACCAAGATTTGTTCCAATCCGATGTGCAGATTCTGAGATTTGAACAGTGCAAAATGTGTAAAAATTGGTGGTGGTGGGGGGCCGGGGTTGCTGTTTTTTTGTCGGCCCATAGCATCCAGAGGGTTTGGAATTTTGGTCTGAAATTTTCTAGGTAGAAAAGGCTTTGCACAGGGTAATGCCTCTCACTGGTTTGGTGAAAAAAATAATAATTGGTTCCAGAATTATAATGATCTGAAATTTCAGTTCTGAGCATGCTCAGTAAGCACCTTAAGATAAATGTTTGAAACAAAAGAAGAATTTTGTCATATGAAAAAGGATCCTTCTTCGTATGGGGCCAATCCTCTTTCGTGAAAAAAAAAAAATTTTCATATGGCTGCCATTTTCTTTTTTTTTTTTTTTTACCAATTATTTTACCAGGTTTTACAGGTTTTACTGTTTAAACTTGCAAACATTTAAAAGCACATCAAAATAATGTATTTTAAAACAAACAACTGAACCTGGGTAAGCAGACATGTTTAGCTAGATCCTGATGTTTGTTTTTTTAAAGTTGGCAGAAATACATTTTCTGGGCACCCAAAATCCAAGGTGCCTAGCTTAGCGAGAGAAGCTGTTCACCCACATTCTCTGTATAAGAACAGCAGGATTTTCTTGACTTCTGCAGCCACAGCTGGAACTTGTGCTGCGGGCTATAGTGAGAGCAGTAAGCCGCCATTTCTCTAGTGTCTAGTGGCACCCCCATTGCCATCCCTTTATGTATGTAATGTCGCCTTGGTGTCTAATGGCACCCCCACCTTCTGAACACCATCCCCATATTTATTTACTGTTTCCCTGGTGTCTAGTGGCACCCCCCCCCACCTTTTGATTGCCATTCCCATAATATATTTGTCTTTCCGTGGTGTCTAGTGGCACCTCCACCTTCCGATTGCCATCCCTGTAATATATTTGTCTTTCTCTGGTGTCTAGTGGCACCCCCACCCTTCAGTCACTGTCCCCATAATGTATTTGTCTTTCAGTGGTGTCTAATGGTACTCTACACCCTCCAATCGCCATCCTCATAATGTATTTGTCATTCCCTGGTGTCTAGTGGCACCCCCCACCCTCTGGTCACTGTCCTGTAATATGTTTGTCTTTCTCTGGTGTCTAGTGTCATCCCCCCCACCCTTTGATTGCCATTTCCATAATATGTTTGTATTTCCCTGGTGTCTAGTGGCACCCTCTGATTGCTGTCCCCATAATGTATTTGTCTTTCTCTGGTGTCTAGTGGCACTCCTCACCCTTCAGTCACTGTCTCTGTAATGTATTTTTCTTTCCTTGGTGTCTAGTGGTACCCCCTACCCTCCAATCACCATCCCCATAATATGTTTGTCTTTCCCTGGTGTCTAGTGGCACCCCCACCCTCTGAATGCCGTCCTTGTAATATGTTTTTCTTTCTTTGGTGTCTAATAGCACCCCCACGATTCAATTGCTGTCCCTGTAATATGTTTTTCTTTCCCTGGTGTCTAGTGGAAACCCCCACCCTCTGATTGCCATCCCCACAATGTTTTTGTCTTTTCCTGGTATCTAGTGGCACCCCCCACCACCCTCTGATCGCCATACTAGTCTGAAATAAAGAAAACTGCCCCCTGATTTTTTTTGTTAAATCTGCAAAAAGAAAGAAAACAGTCCCTCACCGATCTGACCTGCCCAACCCCACCTCCCACTCAACACCCAGCAACCCACACTCACAGTATATGCCCACATACCAGCACTCACCCAAACAGGTCACAGGGCGAAGATCCACTCTCCAATCAAACACATGTCTTCCTGCTGAAACCACCAACTGCAACATGAGAAACAAAGATAAGTGCAGTTCAACATATTTTAATTGGGGTTTTGAACTTTGATGCATAATTTTGTCATTTTTGCATATTTTGACCCCAAATTTTCAACATGGCCTTTTGGGGCCCCTACCTCACAATCAATGGTGGTGGAATTATGCAAATCAAACCTGAAAGCTTATTTTGTGGTCACTTGGCAAAATCACCTTTCGGGTGGGATTTGAATATTTTCACTGCCCTTGTTCATAGGGTGGGGTATAAGAAAACTATGTTGAAAATTTGGGGTCAAATTATGTACAAATGTCAAAGTTACGTGCACACATTGAAATGTTACTATGCTCACTCGTAACTTTGGTTATTTTAAATATGTTGACCCCAAATTTTCAACATAGCCATTTTTTACACCACCTCATGATCATTAGAGCTGTCATTTTTCAAATCCTGGCAAAAATATGTTTTCGCCCCGTGGCACCGAATGACGTTTTGATGCAGTGGAATGAAGTTTCGGGCCAGGATTTGAAAATGTTCACTACTGGGTTCATTAGGTGGAGTAATTTATTTATTTATTGAAATGTTTTACCAGGAAAGGTACACTGAACAAGTTGCTCATCTCATGGTGCGCCCTGGGGGAAGGGGAACATGGGAATGAAATATATATACAATTCATATATACATACATACATACATATATCAAATAAACAAATTACAATTTGTACAGAATTGAGTAACCAATACAATTCAAGTATTACAGATGGTAATGTACATAAGTGCAATAGTGCAAAAGTGGGGTAAATGTTGTCAACAATCTCGAAGAAACAGATAAATACAATCTTCTTGAGTGCCAACATTGACCGACAGGGACCAAAGGTAGAAAAGACCAGGTAGCAGGTTGGTTTCACTGAGTAAGGGGTCAGGAGAGTGGTATTAGCTACAGGTACAGTTTACTGAGAGGAAATTATGTAAGGCAGAAGAGATGGAGTGGGGGAGGATGAGTGGCGATTCTGGGGCGGAAGGGCATACCATAACTTTGGGAAGCGATGCGAGAAGGCCAGCTGGCCTACAGCAGTTGCTCGATGAGGAACTCCCAATAGATAGGAGTCATAAGAACTGAGGGAGTGGTCTTGTGGGGGGAGGATGGAAAGGGCCGGCATAAGACAAGAACATAGGGACTGCAGAGAATAGCAACAGCACTGACTAATACAGTGCAACTACTGCAGGCTTTGGCACTAAAACATCATGAAATTCCAGGTTGCCATACATGAGTTGGGTAATAAGAAGGCTATGCTCACAATTTGCTGTACAAATAAGATAAAATGCCCAGGTTTTGAGTGAACGTTGCAGTATTTCAGCATTCACGCTTAACTTCACTAATTTTCACTATTTTGGCTCCAAACTTTCAACTTAACCATTTTTCCACACCACCTCATAAACGTGATGTTTCATTTTTTTAAATCCTGGATGAGATGTGTTTAGACACTTCTGGTACATGTCGTGTTTATAAGGCAAATCATAAAACGAGTATCTTGAAAATTTGGGTCAAAACTGAAAAAAAAAAACAATATAAAATATTTAACAAACTTTATGTAAAGTGTCACTCTTGACCCCAATAGGTATGCTTTGTGATCCCGTCTTGTCGAGCTGAGTTTGGGAGTGAGCTCAGTGACCCAGCTGGATGGGGTGGGGGGGTGCTGTTATGCAACACCCCCCCCCAGCCAGGGAATGAAAGGTGCATGGTTGTCCATATGGTCCTCTTGGCATAGGGCCATGCATCTCTCCCCACGTGGGTGAATGATAGCCCTGTTCATTGGCTAACAGATGCACTCTTTGCCCTGTGCATCTGTAGCTGTGGCCACATAGAAGTACATGGACCATAGAGCCCTGCACTTCCATGGCCTACCAGATAGCCCTGTAAATTCTTCACAGCACTTCTGTAGGTGGACTGAGTCTTCTCTTCGAGCAGGGCATTTGTATCTGTTCACTCAGGTCCCTTTGGGACCTGCATGAATAAGGATACAATTCCACTGTCTCAAAAAGAAATGAAATTCTTTGCAAAAATCTTCGTTAATGTACCAGTTAGGGCAACTTAACGCCACAAAAGTAGGGAACTGTGGCGTTCCCCACCCCCCCCAAGCAGCAAAAGGAAAAAACATTAGGGTTTTGGGTCTCCAGAGTCTTGGCAAGTCAGTGGTGGGGTCTTCCTTGGGTGTTGTCAACTCTAATGCTCACCCCTCCCCCCAGCCCGTAGCCTCCAATCCGAAGCACAAGGTACAGCTCCAAGCCACTGCCTCATAATAATACACTCTTCAAAGGTAGAGAAGTATGTCTTGCCACAGGTTGCCAACACAGTTTGTTGTGCCTTTCTTCATGCAGGGCTCTGGGGGTCCTGCATGAAGAAAGGAGATCATGTGTGATGTTGTTTGCTTATGGAATAGGGTGGGCATTGTGGTTTGACATCCCCCAAGGAAGACTCTACCACTAATTTGCCAAGACCCTGGAGACCCAAAACCCTAATTGTTTTCCTATTGCTGCTTGGGGGTGGAGGTAGGGCGTTGTAAACCCTAATGCAACATTTCCCTACTTTTGTGATGTTAAGTTACCCTAACTGGTGCATTAACAAAGTTTTTTGCAAAGAATATCTCTCTCTCTCTCTATATATATATATATATATATATATATATATATACACAGTATATATAGATAGATAGATAGATATATGTGTGTGTTGTGTGTGTATATATATATATATATAAAATAGGCGCTAGTAGCGCCCCTATACATAGGATTGAGTAGCCTGTTTAATGTTAATCCTCAAATTTTGCACATTAATATCTTTGGCTCCCTTTGATGAAATAAGCTGAAATTTTGTATTTGTTGTCTAGGAGGCAAGGTCTTGACGTGTGGAAATTTTTGTGCATGGCAGTTTGTGTGGTTTCTGAGATTAGCATGTGTCATTTTTTTGAAAAAGAAAAACAACTTTTTTCCTATACCTAACATTGTTTTTTTTTTTTTTGTTCTTGCATACAGCCTACATGGAAAGGATTTTTTGCCCTAGATTTGCAGGAGGCATGTGTCATGTCCCAAGGCAGTGCCTTTGACAGGTCTGGGGAAAAAAATATCAAAAGGTTTCAGAGTTAATATGCTTTAAATGTTAGTGTTTTTCAACCTGCGCATGCGCAGTAGGAGTTTTTCAGATAAGGTTCTGTGGTGAAAGTAAAAATTTGATGTCGTCAATGCTGGTTTTTGGTTTTGTGCCACTGAATTGTCACAGCACCAAACATTTTTTGTGCCAAGTCAACCACCTTCTTGTGGATCTTTTCCATGAATCAACGAATGTGGAAAATACATAAAAATGCTAGAATTTTTCAAAACAAACATCAGAACCTAGCTAAATGGGAGCCGTTTAGCTAGATTCTGATGTTTGTTTTTCAACATTATGGCAAGAAATACATCTTCTGTGCACCCAAAATGCCAGATACCCAGCTTAGCGAGAGGAGCACTTCCACCGTGTTCTCTGTGTGAGAACAGTGGGTATTTCTTCACTTCCGTAGCCGCAGCTGAACTCATGCTGCCAGCTGCAGAGTGAGCTGTGAGCCATCCTTTTACCTGGTGTCTAGAGGCACCCCCTGCTGCTGATCGCCATCCACATAAATATATAAATGTATAAATTTATTCCTTGATGTCTAATGGCACCCCCCCACCCACCGATCACTGTCCTCATAATTTATGTGCAATTCCCTGTATGACAACCAAACAGCAGCCACTGGTTCCAGCAGCAAGATGCATCCTCGATCAGAAAGTGGATCTTCAGTATGCAGCCAGTTTAAGTGAGTGAGGGTATGTGGGGAGGTCAAGAGAGATGTGGGTTGGTAGATGCACAGTGGGAGGTCAGATGGGGTTGCAGGTGCGATCATCTGTGAACTTTTTTTCAGGTTAAAAAACAGTCATTGAGGGACCATTTCCCCTCTGCAGGTTAATACATACATGCAATGGTGGGAGGTGCCACTAATCACCAATGTGGGTATTAGTATAATTAATTTAGGTATTGGAGGGTGGGGGTGTCAATAGACACCAGGGGTATACATTTGGGGAATAATACTAACTTATAAGTATTATACAGGATGGGAGGGGGTTACTACCTGCAATAAAACTGTACGACAAATTCATGGTAATGGCAGGGTGAGTGGTGTCACTAGACGCCATACATGTAAATTTAGTCAGGGGTAAAAATTGGAGGGTGGGTGTACCACTGACACCAATGTGGCACAGGAAAAAGGGTAACAAATTCTTTCTTTGCCACAGGGAATCTTTTTCTGCAAATGTTTTGCCATGTTCACAGAAAAGGAATCCTTTTCTGTGGAAAAGGATTCCTTCTCTGCAAATCCTTTTTCATGGTCGTGGAAGAGGACTCAGTTTCACAAAAAAAGGATTTTGGACTTATTTTTTAAATCCTTTTTCATGAGCCTATGTCCTTTTTTGTGAGAACAAAAAAGGATTCACGAAAAAGGAACTTAGCAAGTTGTGAAAAAGGATTTCAGTACTGAAAAAAAAAAACATTCCAGGGCCATGAGGGCTATTAAAAAACTACATAATGAAACTGTACTGAGCATGCACAGAACCCAAAACTTTAAATTTAAATAACTTTGGAATGGATTAATATTGTTTCACCAAACCAGTGAAAGACACTTTTGTGGGTCAAGACCTTTGTTCCCTGAAAATTTCAGACCAAAATTCCAAATTGTCTAGGTGCAGCGCAATGAAAAAAAAATGCAAAAAAGGTGAATTTTAGTGTTTTTTGCACTATGTGCAGCTTAAAATCCGCAATTCCTACCAAAATGAAAATTGCCACATCATGAGATCAACTACTAAAGACTGTGCATGCAAAATTATGTGCAAATCTGTTGAATGGTTGTAAAGTTATTAAAGTGCTAAATTTAACATTAAAGTGCCTACTCAACCCTAACTATAGTAGCGCTACCATGCCCCTATAATATATACATACATATGTATATATATATATATATATATATATATATATACACACATACATACACATGTGGCTTAGCAAGTTGCACACTCACCTCTGAGGCTAGAAGATCAGAAGGCTGTGGGTTCTATCCCCACACCAGATACATGGGTTAAATCCCAATACTGACACTGTAGTGAAGCATGAGGGGGGGTGCTGCACTCCTGAGGTGCCGTCTTTCAGATGAGACATTAAACCGAGGTCCCATCTGCCTGTTCTGGTGGTAGTTCAGGTGGATGTTAAAGATCCCATGGCACTTCTCGAAAAGAGTTGGGAAACATTTATTGTGAAATCAAAACCATTCAAACATCAATACAACAAAGTAACACTACAAAATCAGGAAATCGGGTAAATACAATGAATCCAACAATAAATAAAAAGAAAACAATCCAGAGTGTTCATAACTTAAGTCGCAGCTGTGTCAGAGTTTATCCAAGGAAGGTGCTTCCAAAGTTCCAGTAGCTCATTTTGTGGAAGAGTGATGCTTTCTTTATAATAAACAGCTTGCAAATCTTTTATAAGTTTTCCTTTTAATTCTTGATATGACCCTTCTTGCTGTTGTAATGTAAACATACAACTACCTATCCAAATATACCACTTTATAATTATAAAAATTAAACAGAGTGTACTTTTATGCCATTTGTCCCACGACTTGTTAAAGAATCCATATATTACATTTTGGTAACTTACAGCTTGGAAGAGTTGTTCCGACCACTGCAAAGCTAAGTACTTCCAAAAGTTTTCTATAGATGAACATGTAAAAAACAAATGTTCTAGGGTTTCTAGGCATTGGATTCATTGTGGCCGACTACATATTCTTTCTGTAAACTGTTTATGTTTGTGATTAGCTTTTACATTTAGCTTTTTTCGTGACATGTGAGCCAGTGCATGTCCCACATGTGAGGTGGTATTCTAGGATTGCCTAGAAAAGATTTCAATGGAGGAAAATATGGTTCTGGACATTTTTCAAAAATGTTGTCTACTGTACATATAGTTTATAGTAACATTTGGTATAGCCCTTTTCTAGTAATGGTTATCATGGTATGGGCTGTCACCTTCCATTGTCTTAATCTAGTGAAAGTATCTTTTATGTAACAGGGTATCACAATAGCATTTTTTATTGTTTTTAATGTGTTGGCCTCCCATTGTAAAAACTATTGTTAGCATGTATCAGATAACCTTGCCTCCCACACTCTGTTCTGATTTAATAACAATGGTTTAATATTAGAGATCAGGAAGATGCTATTAAAAAAAAGGATTGGATTGACCATATTGACACCGCCTTTATTCAGGGGTAGGTGCATGATGTTTCTTTTAATTGGGTTGAGCCTACCCGCATAACGCCTGAAAGAATAATCCCAGTAGTATGGTTTCCACGACCCTAGGAGGTGGAAAACCTGCACTGATGTAAAGAAAGATAGACAGTAAATATGTTCTAATAAGGTACACCTTTTTCTTTTCCCCTAACTTCTCCTGTTCCAGTTGTCTACCTTCTGTTTCCCTATTTTAAATTTCATATCCCAATTTACTATGTCCATATCCTGTACACCATACTGAATTCCTAAAATTGTAATTGGTCCTGAGCTTATTTTTATTTTATTAACTAATAGTTGGGGTTCTTGATTAGTGTCCAGATTATACCCTATACATTTAGCCCACCGGCGAAGCAGTTGGATTTCCGCTTGTGACGCCAGTGACCCAGGTTCGGGAATGGACCCAGGGAGCTGGAGGGATGGCAGGGAGAAGGCTTGAGCGCCCCAGGCTGCTCTCCTCTTGGGAGGGGGGGTTGAAGAATGCTCGCACACGCAGGATTCTCCTAGCGGAGGCTAGGAGCACTCGCTAACTCTGGCATCCAAATGCTCAGAGGGGTGGGGTGGACGATGGACATCATTGCACGTCCCTGTCCCTGGGGAAACGGGGAAAAAATCCCCGCTCGTGACCGCCATCAATGACGCCCGCCCCTGGCCCTAATCAGTTTCCAGGCCGGCTCCAGACTCTAGTCCCACATTTGCAGCACTAAGGGCCAAGTGCCGCAACCCCACCCTGAGGGGGAAAGCTGGGGGTGTCGGATTCGAGGCCAATATGGAGGTGGGGATCCAGGGGTCAGTGACCAGGCAGATGATCCGGCAGTCGTAGGCAAAATAAAGAAGAAAATTAAAATAAATAAATACCCTATACATTTATCTATGTTCAAGGATGCCCCTGAAATATTTCCAAATTGTTTGCACTGGTGTATGGCTTCTATAATAGAAGGTGTATTTGCTACTAAAAGATATAAATCATCCACATATGCTAATGCTTTATGAGGGGTTATGCTGAGGCTGTAATTAAGTGGGGATTTATTTTGTGCCCTATTTATTTTTCTAAGAAACATGTTTATGAAAAAGATGAATGGGGCTTAGTGGGCACCCCTGCCTCACACCTCTTTTAATGTGTATCATGGGCCCTTTCCAGCCATTAATTAGTGGGACCACCATGGATGTTCTAAATAATCCTTTGATCCAAGCTATCAGAGTTGGTGGTACATGATATTGTTTTAGGACTTCCCATAGAAATTCGTGATTAACAGAATCAATGGCTTTTTCTGGTCTAAGGAGACTACATATCCCTGTATAGATTCCCTATTGCTACATTTCATTACTTCACAAATTAATATAAGGTGGTCTGTTATCTGTCTGCCTGGAACAGAGCATGCTTGGGCCTCTGATATGACATAGGGGGCTATCTGCAACAATCTTTTGCTGAGTATTTTTGTAAAAATGTTAAAGCCTGTGTTGAGCATACTTATGGGTCTCCAGTTGGCAATGTGGAGTTTGTCCCCTTTCTTGTGAAAGTAAATAAGAGTGCTCATGTTCGTATGGAGTGGGGATTCATTTACTTGTAGTAAATAGTTCATATGTTTGGGTTAGTTCACGAGCTAAGTCTGGGACTAATGTTTTGTATAATTCGTTCAATAAACCATCTGGGCCTGGCATTGTACCAGTTTTAAGGGTAGAGATTGCCTCCGCAACTTCAGTTTCTTCAATTGGTGTGCTGATTTGTTTTATTATGTCTAAAGGATGCTCTGGAATATGAAGATTCAGGAAAGCTGGTTCTGTTTGTGTCTGTTCTGTTAATAATGGGCCATACAAATCTCCTGTGTATGTTGCCACTAGGTGTAATATATCCTTTTTTTTTGGTAATACAAATTGCCCTGGTCATCATCAAGGCAGTTTATTTCTTATTTACTTTTTGCATGCAGTATTCAAAGGGGCAAACTGATGCAGCCAGGCCAGACATTCCAGATTTTTGTTGTTGATATAAGGTGCGTGATTTCTGACTATGAAATTGTAGTAATTCTTTCTTAATTAGCTGGATTTGCTGCGATAAATCTTGATTAGTATTATATGAGACTGTATACAGTTTTTGTAGATGATATCTTTTATGTAAGTAAGTTCTACATGGGACAAAATTAGCCCTGCCCGGTGGTGGACAAACTTAGCATGGACACAAAATCCTGCTATATTCAAAAGCAATAGCCCTGGGCAAACAGCTTCTGAATATAGCATGCAAATGAAGCCGTGAAAACTGGGCTGGGAGTGCAGGGCAACCTTAGCCCTGGAATAAGACAGCTCTGAATAGAGCAACCAGGAAGTGCAAATCACAACAGCAACACAGTGCACAGCAACATGAAGGTAGGTAGAGGTGAACTATGAGGCCAATGTGTGTGCCAGCAAATGCATGGACTCAGTACAGCTGCAGGCAGCAGCACATGTGAAAGCACAGTGTGCAAAGCTGTATAATATTCCTCTGAACCAAAATGCATTGCGCAGATTTAGCACAGAGCTATGCCGTTTGCCCGGTGCAAACATGTTTGCCCGGAGCTAAACTTTGCCATATTCTCATACTTGCTGGGACCCCCTCCTTCCCCACTTGGGACCTGCGCAAATTTTCTTTTGGGCACTCTCCTGTGGAGCTCCTGGTCTGTAGAGTCGGACCACGAGGAGGGGGGGGAAGAGAGAGAATCGGGGAAGAAAGGAAAAAGACAAGTTACAAAAAGGCACCAGAATTAAATTGCTGGAGCAGTTTAAATTGCAGCGCTTCAGCCCAGACCGTGACTTTCGGTATTTGTGCATCGGGGGTTGGAGGTGTGGACTGGTCCTCGCTGGGACCCCCTCCTTCCCCACTTGGGACCTGCACAAATTTTCTTTTGGGCACTCTCCCGCGGAGCTCCTGGTCTGTGAAATTGGACCATGAGGGGAGAGAGAGAATCGGGGAAGAAAGGAAAAAGACAAATTACAAAAAGGCGCCTAAATTAAACTGCTGGAGCAGTTTAAATTGCAGTGCTTCAGCCCAGACTGTGACTTTTGGTATTTGTGCATCGGGGTTGAGATGTGGACTGGTCCTCACTGGGACCCCCTCCTTCCCTACTTGGGACCTGCACAAATTGTCTGCCCCCACCCTCCCCGTTCCCTCCCTCCTGTTAAATGCTTGCATGCCCCTCCCTAATATGTACAGTACCCTATCAGCAGATTGGGTGGGGCTAAAAAAGAAAAAAAATAATCAGTGTTCTGTTCTTTGTCTTTTTTCACTTGCTTAAAGATAACTCACCTCGCATGGGGTTTAGTTGCTTGTGCTGCATACATTTTCCTGTGCCAGTCTGATTACTGAATATTTCTGCCTACTCTGCAAAATTACCCTGGAA
Source organism: Neoceratodus forsteri (assembly GCA_016271365.2). NCBI lineage: Eukaryota > Metazoa > Chordata > Ceratodontiformes > Ceratodontidae > Neoceratodus > Neoceratodus forsteri. The sequence continues at coordinate 731,982,347 of CM028137.1, forward strand.
TGTTGCTCGGGTGTTGGCCGAGCTATTAATGGCAAAGCTTACTGTTCTCCAGGTTACATGCTAGCACATTCTCTATCTGTCTGTTTCTCCCTAGGATGTTGTATTGGGAATTTGCGGGCTATCTGTGTAATTAGTAAGGGCACTTAGGCTTCATACTACCTCTTTGAGTTAGGTGTCACTGGGCACTACTATGTCAAAATCTGAAATGATGACCCCGTGGCCAACTAGGGAAGGTGTTCTGCCCTCCTTGTCTCGAGCTGTCCTCTCCATTGGCCTCCTTGCTGGCCTTTTTCTCTCCCTAACAGCCATAGACTCCTCAAGATTGTATGGGGACCACCGGTGGAAGACTGCCCCTCATGAGGAGTTTGATTTCACCTTCTCTAACCTCCTAGCTCATGACAGACTGCCTCCCTGCCCTACCGGCTGTCTCAACCTCGGATGCCTTCTGGGTACCTCCATGGTGAGATGTCGTCCGGCCCATAGGCCCTCGGTCAGAGGTATCCCTCCCCCTATCAGGCTTCTCCCCTGGCTCTTCCTAGTGAGACTGGCCCTTGCTGGTGACATTGAGCTAAACCCTGGTCCTGCCTATCAGGCCTCTTCTATCCCAGAAAGTTGGAAATTGGGAAAGGGGTTAAAAATTGCTCACCTTAACATTCGCAGTCTACTACCCAATCTTGATGAACTATCTGCCTGGGTCGTCCACTGTAAACCTGACATACTAGGCATTATAGAGTCCTGGATGAAACCCTCAATGCCAGACTCAGTCTGTGCACTTCCTGGCTATGAGTTTATTAGACATGATTGGCCAGGAAAAAAGCGAGGGGGTGGTATCCTAATTTACTATAAGAGTCATCTTAGAATATCTGTGGTAATCCATCAGCAGTCCTCCCTATCTTCCTGTGAGCTGCTGCACACTGTGTTGTTACTTGGAAATACAAAGAAGCTGCATGTTGTATGCACATACAATCCCCCCAAGAGTGGTCTGCCTGGGCTCACCCACCTCCTGGATACCATTGGTCCTTATGTTGGGGATAACAAACTTTTGATCCTGGGTGATGTGAACTTAAACTGTACAGGAGGCAACTCCAAGCAATTTGAACCTCTGTTAACAAGTCTTGCCCTGTCTCAGCTCATCCAGGAACCCACTATAGATGGTCTGCTAATGGTGGAACTAGCTCCCTACTGGACTGGATACTATCAAACCGTCCAGATAGGATCAGCTCCGCAGAAACCCTACCTGACTCCATCTCGGATCACACCCCAGTGTTCTGCGTGTGGAAAGTCCCTTCACCAAAAATTCCCCACAAGATCATTCAGGTTAGGGATTTCTCTAGGTTTGATCTGGGGTCATTTCATGAGGATCTGAGGATCACGGACTGGTCAGAAGTGCTTAGTACCCATGACCCCACTATAGCTGTATCCCAGTTTCTCACTGTTTTTGGCACCCTGCAGGACAAGCATGCCCCCCTTATTAGGCGGAGAGTAAAGGGGTCTGCCACAAAATGGCTGCATGGGAGCCTCTTAGCCCTCATGCATGCAAGGGACAAGTGTTGGGCTCACTTCAAAAGCACGTTGGATCAGTCCATCTTCCAACAGTATAGGAAGCTCAGAAATGAATGCAAAAAAGCCATCAGGATGGCAAAAAGTGACTACTGTAAATCTGCCTTGCTTAGCTCTGCTAAGGACCCACGTAGGTTCTGGAGGAACATAAAAAACTTAGCGGCTCCTCCAACTCTGGGGTATCTGAAATGATCATAGGTGGGTCGAGTTGTAATAATTCACTTACGATTGCTAATGCTTTAAATTCCCACTTTTCTAACTTGTCTTCGCTTACCTCCCTTTTCTCTGCTGCTAAGAACATTGGTGGCCCATCGTCCTCTGTCTCTCAGGAGGATCACTCCTCTCGCCCATTATTTTATCTCAGGGCAGTGTCTGTCATGGAGATGCAGAGACTCCTCTCTGGTCTCTCTCCACACTCCAGCGCTGGCCATGATAACATGGAGCCCAAGCTTCTGAACCTGGGTGCCCCCTATATTGCCATCCCACTGGCGCATATCTTCAACCTGTCCCTTGCCACAGGTATTCCTGACATTTGGAAAGTAGCTAGGATTGTCCCCATTCCGAAGCAAGGGAACCCCAGAGTCCTGGACAAGTATCGTCCAATTGCCATCCTATCGGCCATTAGTAAACTCTTAGAGAAAACTGTGGCTAAACAGCTTACAGAGTACATTCAAGCTCATAAGTTGCTCTCCCCTGCGCAGCATGGCTATCAAAAAGGGTGTGGCACATCCACAGCCCTGGTCTCAGTCTCTACTAGCATTAGAGCAGCCATGGACCAAGGTGAACTCTCTCGGGCCATATTTATAGACTTATCTAAGGCCTTTGACCTTGTGGACCATGAATTACTTTGCTCACAGATGCAGTCCCTTGGCCTGTCCCCTCCTGCCTTGAATTGGCTTAGAAACTACCTCCAAGGCAGAATACAACAGACAAAATTCAACAAGGTCCTCTCTGACCCCTTTCCGGTGACCTCTGGCGTCCCACAGGGAGCAGTTTTGGGGCCTCTTCTTTTTTCTGCATTCATCAACAATCTCCCTGCTGCTGCTCCCAACTGTAGTGCCACCCTTTATGCTGAAGATCTTGTAATCCTTGCACATTCCCGAGTCATTGGGGTTCTTAACCTTCAGCTGAGTGAGGCGTTCAAGAACATTCAATCCTGGGTAACGACTCACAAGCTGGTCCTCAACCTAAAGAAAACTCAGACCATGCTTTTTGGGTCAGTTGCCAGGATCAAGGCCTCCCCTGTCCCTCTATGTGTCAGTGATGCTGACGGCTCTCCCCTCTTAACCACGGTTTCAACAAAATACCTTGGAGTGACACTTGACCCTCAACTTGACATGGGGTGTCACATCCTAAATGTTTGCAGAACCGTAAACTACAAACTGGGTCTTGCCTTCAGGGCAAAGAAAAATTTGACGTCTGCAGCTCGCTTAGCGTTGGCCAGAGGTGTGCTGCTCCCTTCACTTAGCTATGGCCTTCTCCTGTTTGCTAGCACCTCCAAGGTCCACCTTGCTCAATGGAACACAACCTACAACAACATCTGTCGCTTTGCCCTGGCAGCCCCACGTCTCACCCATCATTGTAAATTATATGACAAACTGGGTTGACTTTCCCCGGCCAATCATTTGAAATATGGTCTGGGCTGCTTTGTAGGTAAGGTGCTCAGAACTGGAACCCCTCCAGGGCTGGTGCAGCTACTCAAGCCTGCTGAATCCTCCTCCTACTCCCTCAGGTCTCAATGTCCTGGGATGCTCAAAGTTCCCTATACTCGAACCCTAATGGGGGAAAGGGACTTTGCTACGTGCACTCCGAGGCTATGGAACTCCCTTCCAGACAACGTTCACACCTCCCCCTCCCACCTGAGCCTCCAGAATTCTCTGAGGGGGCACTTGAAACTGCACTCTGTGTGTAGGTGTCATAAACCACCTTAATCAGGTATCCAAATTGGTCTCATCTAATCCACTGCCCACTGTCCTGTAACTCTGGGTAGCACGTGATTGCTTGCTAACTGCTTACGAATTATGTGACCCTGGTAAAAAGGGTCACTCATACAATGTAATTGCTTGAATGTCTTAGTCTATTTATTCTGTATGTATATGCGTATTTTTACCTATTTACTGCCTATTGTAGACTATCTGTTCATCTTGCTCTCCTGTAACTATGTACATTACCTTCTTGTTGTTTGTACCTTGTTTGAACCTGTATTTTTCATTGTACTCTCATGGGTCGTACCTGAAAATAGGCATATAGCTTGTCTAGTGTACCTACTTGATAAACAAACGCTAAATAAATAAATATTCAAAAGTGACATGCAAATGAGCCTGCTTAGGTAGTCTCTGGGCAAACATCCACATTAGCATCTCATTATGCCTTGATTTGCATGCAGTTTGCCCAGTGTTACTGCAGAGTCCCATAGCTCCACCTGTAGGTCAGTCTGGAAGTACAGGGGCTGGCTGGGTCTGCCCGCAGCTCCACCTGTAGGTCAGTCTGGCAATGCATAATGGTAGCTGCAGGCTACATGTATACAGTACAGCATAGCATATTGTACCCCAGGGGACAACACATCATAGGCACAGGTGGTGATGGTACTGCATGCATTTGTCACACTGTAGGTCATGCTACAGTGCACAGCAGACACTACAGTAGCAAGGGGGCAAGTAGTGTGAGGGACACAGCAGTGCCTATGGTGTGTAGGGCAGTGATGACCACTGTACTGTACACAGTGACAGGCCCAACTTGCAGGTGTTTACTGACAGTGGACAGTACTGTTACGCTGTCGTGTGACCCACAGATGCTGCACCTCTGGCATGGGATGCTTATAGTGACATATACATGACCGGCTGTGTGTGCTGTGGTGTTTGTACAGCTGTGCGGTATGTGACTGATGAGGCATGTAGGATCAAACAGGCACACTGGTATTGGGGTATTCTCAATACTGGCTCATGTGCACTGCATGATGTGTCCCAGTCTTGTGGCTGCACCCGGTCTGTGGTGAGGTCTGACCACCCATATACCCTTCCCTCAACACCCACCATGCCCACAGTGCTGCATGTGTGTGCTGGCATCTGTTGGTCACCACAGAAGTATGGTCTGCAGGTGTGTGCTGTATGGCCACACTACTATGCTGTCCACTGGGGACCAGGTCTCTACTTGCTGTCTGGCATGACTGGGACTGGTGCCAGTGTTGGCATCATTGTGGTGTCATCAGTGAGCAGCATGTTTCCTCAATGTCTAGCTTTTTCTATGTGTCATATTCATATGTTGGGGTCACGCAAAGCAGTGCAAAAGCCGAGCAAACATAGCGCAAAGCCACAATGTCACCCAAAGCTGGATTGTCCAGGGTTAAGACTACCTTTTCCTGGGTGGTAATTTGAACTGCGCAAAGGATCATGCTAAGTCGCGCAAAACCACTTTGCACGGCACTAATCGCTGAATATAGCATTGCCCCTGTATTCATGTTCAGTTTGGCCTTTGCATATATTATGATTTTGCCCGGCACTAATGCTGTTTACACGTGCTATTTGGCCTTTTGAATATTGCGGGCCCACGCTAAACCTGCGCAAACAGTTTGCGCCCAGCACAAAGTTTTGAATATCTGGCCCTATGAGTCAAGACATTTAGTTTTACTAAATTGTTTTGTCATTTTTTGAATCTCATATTTTGTATCTTACCACCATAAAAGGGGGTTCTCAAAGCAAATTAGAATTGACTTTCTAGCTTCTAGTAAGTGGGAGAGGGCAGAGAGATATAAGGTATCAGACAGGGGTGAGGTATTACATTTCCACAGCTCTGAGCCTTTTGTTATGATATTTGTGTACCCTGTCATGATCTGTACTATGTTGTGATCCATAAATTCAGCAGGGCTAACTTGTACCCCTTTCAAAGAAGTATTTTGTGAGACAAAGAAATAATCAATTCTGGTCGCTAAGCATCCTTTATGGAATGTGGGGGGGGGGGGTCGATTTGTGCAGAACAGATAGGCATCATTCAGCCTTGCTATTTTTACCATCTCAGTTAGGAATTGGGAGTCACAAAAGATTTTTTGAGTTTTTGTTTGGGAGCTCCTGTCAAATGAGCACATGCTACAATTAAAATCTCCCCCAAATATTATATGGTATGATGTATAGCGATATGGCCATATCCGTTTCAGGATGTCTATTCTTAGTGCTTTGGTCTGTGGTGCATATAGATTGATTAATCTATGTCTAATAGATTGTATTTGTGCATCAATAATCAAAACGTCCCCTGAAACTAAGTCATAAAGTTTTATCACTTCAATTTCGGGTATCCTAAAAAGGATTCCTACTCCTGAACATCTTTCTGGTCCAACAGACCAGTATGAAGGGCCCATGCGCCTGTGCATGGTAGATTTCTTGCGTGGTATGAAAACACGTATCCTGTAAGAAAACAACCCCTAGTTGCAGATATTTCAAAAAGGATAAAACTAATAACTTTTTGTTTAAGTTTTTTACACTATTTACATTTATAGTGTAAAAGGATAAATCTGCATACATTCAGACCTCCAGGTATGGGGGGGGGGTTACTTAGTTCTTCCCTTCCTGTAAGATTTCTTCTTGTTTTTAACTTAGTTTTTGCTTTCCTTTCCACTACTGTTCCTGACATTTCTGTGTCTGTGGTAGCCTCAGGGAGGGAAGAGCCTACCAATGAGGAATCTGAATCATCTGCAGAGCCTTCTGATTGATCTAAAAGGATGTCAAACTTATTTGAGAGTGGTACTCCCCCCTTTTTTAAATATCTGTGGTGCTTGGGGAATACGTTTTGTGCCCTGTCTTGTTACCCTCTTTCCCTTTTCCACCTCGGGAGTTGGTGGGAGGGGTGGCATTACATTTGTGTCCAATCGTTCTGCTTCTTTTGCTAGTTCGGGCCCCAATGCAGCACTTGGGGGAAGGTCCTGAGCCTGTTTAGTAGGCCTGGATTCAGATACTGTTTCTACCGCCATCGAGGTTGCGGCTTGAGGGGGGGGCTAGGTTCACTAACCTCCTCTGGGCGTGCCTGTTCAGGTGCTACCGTGGCTGCAATGACTGTGCTTATGCTGGGTTGTTGTTTCATCTTCGTTCTTTGTACTAGGATGATATATAGCTTTGTTCCATGCCATCAGCATGTTCCGGGTGGTTGTGGGCTGCTCATGTACAGTTCTGAAAAGTATGGCCTACCTCATCACATAAGTTGCATTTACTCTCATTCAAACAGTCTGAAATAGTATGCCCCAGTTCCCCACACACCATACACTTGATTTTGTCACAAACACTACTTAAATGTGCTACTGAACCACAGCAGTAACAAGCCTTGGGTTGTCCCAGGTAACACAATACTCCTCTATCCCGTCCCAGAAAAAGGAGTTTGGGAGGTGCACCACTCCTATATTTGTGATTTAACACTTTCACCTTCCACCCCCCCCCCCCCCGTCCAGATATTTTCAGAGTCTAAAATAGTCTCTGGGTCCCCAACACTGAACATGTTTGTTTAAGCCAGTATGTTAAATCGTTAACACTCACTCCCTCGCTTCTAAACAGTACAGTTACAATTTTATGAGCTGGTTTTGTTAGTGGAGTTGCTGTAAATGGAGTCCATAGTGTAGTATTCTTTAGGTTATTATATTTTACCCCAAATCATTCCAAACCATTGGTAGATTTGAAACTAATGTCAAATGTTGTCTCACCAGAGACATGAATCAAAGCATAAATTTTGTTCATAAAAAGAACTTCATGGAATCCTTTAATAATGAGCGGGCCACAAATACCCTGTCAGGAGGTTCAGCCTTTCCTCCTCGGTATGTGAGTCGCCCTGCGTTGTGTCTTTTTGCCGGCTGAATGGGGAGTTTAAATAAGGATGCAAAGGGTCTGTTTGTAGTTTTCTTAGGGATGTTTAATGGAGCTTCAACTTGAAGTCTTGAAGGGCCTGGTTGCTGGCTGTCCAGTTGTACAGGGGCCCCTGTACTTTGTAAACTTGTTCCTGGAATATTCAAAACTGGGCCCTGTGTTAGTTCTAACTCTGTAGGTATTTCTAAATCCATAGTTTCCATGCGTTCAACATTTTGATGATTGACAAAGTCTGCAGGTGTTGGCATTCGGACTGGGTCGCCCCTGACCACCAAGTGCTTGTGTTATTATTTTTTCCCCAGCCAGCGGCCGTAAAGCATTTTCCACAGACCAAGTAGTTTGTTTTGCAGTTTCTTTTTCAACCATATCGGGTCATCGTAGGCTAGCCTCCTCAGAGGCTATTTTTGCCATTCCAGACATTTCTCCCAGTTGATTCTCAGTAGATAAATTAGGGTTATTTACCTTGTCACTTTGTAGATCTGTAGAAGAGGCCATCGCTATGCATTCCGCAGTTGTTACAGCCTCCACCCAGTCAAGCTTTGCTCCATTTGATGTTGTTTCATCAGCCGCCAGCTGTTCAGCACTGACATAACACCTTTGGCTGTCAGGCTGCAGCTGTCATAGTCTCTTTCGCAAAGTTATTTTTTTATAAGAGATAGTTTCTCTCTTCAGCCTCCATTTGCTGTTTGATTTTCTCCATTTCAGCCTGTATCGGTCCTGGTGCTTCCATGTCTGTCGTTTTTGTGCTAGTTTCCCTGTCTAATCCTGTTAACTCGTCACCTGAAAAAGTTTCAGAAAGGTCTGCTGCTATTTCTGCTTCTCTGACTCTCTCTCCAGCATTCCCAACAAGTTTATACTCAGGTACAGCATTTTTTGTTCTTTCTTTCCCCTGTGGGTCTGTTTCTGATGTTTTCCCCGGTTCTGCTGTCTCTCCAGAGTTCAACAGGGGAGAGGAGACCTGCTCCCCCACCTCCATGTCTTCCACCTCTAATCCAGGATCTGCCATCTTGGCTAGCTCACAGGAAGCAAGGCCCCCTACAGGCAGAGAAGGGGAATTTCCCCGGTGTCCTGGCCAAATTTCCCCCATTCACCAAAAATACCATCAACAGCTTAAAATCTGGTTCAGTTTCAGTTGGAATCCATCTGTATCCCCCTCCTCCGGGATGAGGCTGAAAATAGGCAAATAATTATCTAGTCCCCCTTCCTGGTCAACAAAAATGAAATAATAAATAATATATCTATATCTATATCTGTCTATCTATCTATCTATCTATCTATCTATCTATCTATCTATCTATGTATCTATGTATCTTTATAAAATCAATAAGAAACTACAGTAGAAATCCAATGTTCTGATTGTATAAAACACATCACATGACCGTGCATATATCAGAGTGCAACTGCACACCTGCACTTTCACCCCCCTCCAAAACAATTTTCCCATTTTATAAGCTAGACAACCCACTCTAGGGTGTGCGGTCGTGTTTGATATACACACCTTGGGTGGTCGATGCACTCAGCCTGCAGCCTCGTGGGTAACAGCGCACACCAAGGCATGCGTATATCAGAGCACAACCACACACCTTAGAGTGGGTTATCTATTACATATATATATATGTGTATCTGTATTGCTCCAATCTTGGCATCATTTCTGCTCAGCCAGTGAAGGAGAGGAGAGGTCATTTTGGTGCTTGCAGTTGTCCTGTGGTTCAGTTCCTCATCCTCAGCAGGTCAAAGCAGGGAGGGGAAAGGAGTGGGGAATCTGGGACAGACAGGACAGGAGGAGAAAACTAAGTGCAAGAAAAAAGGAAAAAACAGAAATAAAAATCAAAACTGGTTTACAAAGAATACTTTGAGAGGAGACTGTGTGTGTGTGTGGGGGGGGTACTGGACAACTCAACCACAGCAAGGAAAAAACACTGCACACTGGTAAGGAGGTGGTGCGAATAAGGGGTTAGCGGCCCCCAACAACAACACACACACTGACAGCAGTATCGCACTCACATTGCCCAATAAGTTTTACAAAAAACAGGTCCTCAGAACGCTGTATGAATTCAAAAGGTTTTTTTATTGCAGATAGAAAGTTCCAAATCTGTATGAGTAAATAGCATAACAGAAATTAAAGTTGCCCATACAGAGGAGCAATACTCCTCTGTGTGGGCAAGTTGTATTTCAGTTACGCTATGTACTATATGCAAATTTGGAACTATCTGCAATAAAAAAATGTTGAATTGATACAGCGTGCTGGACAACTCACTCTACAGTCTGCATAAAGAAAACAATGAGTTTCAGAAGAACAAAACAATAAGAAAGAAGTAAGAATAAATTATGAACAATAAAGAAGAATACAGTAGAGAAAAAACAGAAGAGAGAGAGAGACTGTGTGATGGAGATTATGTGGAGGCTGGGCTGGTGGCCAGACAGCTCACCCTGTAGTCTGTGGAAAACAGCTTCAGAACAGAAGACAGAAAATATTTTGAAGAACATACAAAATAGAGGAAGAATACAGAAAAGCAAGAGAGTGACTCTATGTGTTGGGGGGGCATGACAGCTCAGACTAGAGGACAAAGGCTGTGCAGTCACACAAGTGCACAATACCATCTGACAGTGTGCAACAGTAGTGCACAACTGCAAATAAATGAATTAGGATTTTTAAACAAGAAAAAGTTTACAGAAGAAAACAACTAAGAAAAAAGTTTTAAAAAAGAAAAAACTTACAGAAAAAAGAATTGAGAAATTTTTTTTACATTTTTACAACACAGAGAAAGAGATTATGCATGTGTGTGTGTGTGGCAGCCCTTGGCAGTTGCGTAATACCCCATCTGCAGTGTGACCAATGTTTTCCCACGCAAACAGGAATCAAGGAAGAATACTTTTCTTCTGTGTAGTCCACTAAAAAAATAAAATGCACAACCAGAGCTGGTAGAGGCTTGTGTCACATGTGAAGCCTTTTTGGAGGGGGGGGGGCAGCCCTTGATGTTGTGTAATAGCCCTAGCCTGCAGTGTCACCAGCCATTTCCAGTCGGAGCCACACCACCACTTCACCAGGTGCTAGCAGGAATCAAGGGGTACTTGAAGCCATCTTGTAGCTGTCTCCAACCAATCACAATCCAGGAACTTTGGAGCTGGCTAAACAGCACTTCAGTGGGGCACCTCCTTCTTTCCCCCGGCAGCCAATCCCATTCAAGCTAGAACTTGTAGGCCTGGCTTTGGAAAGCCCGCCAACTTTCAGCAAAGAAAGTTGCTGTGGGGAGAGGTGGAGCTAACAGCTGATATGAAAAGACATGCTCCCTACAGCTGTCTCTATATACGACTTTAAACTTATCTAATTTGAAAGAAAATGCTACTGTATCAATTTCAGTTTTATACCAACCATCAGATAATTCAGCATTTTACCTGGCTGGTGATTTCTAGCAAGCAAAATCATGATGAAACTGAAGCAGAATTCGTCTCATGCCCCCTGGAAAGAGAAAGGATCACAGCCACTACAGATGAGTGCAAAGGAGGACTGACACAAGACGACAGTGAGGGTCTGGAGCCATCCAACAGGGCTGTCCACAAAGCAGTGCAAGCCCCAACATGCCAGGTAATAGTTTTTAACAACAGGGTCTCACTTTTGGAAACAATGGTACCAATTGTAACAAACTCTAGTCAGAGCCAATATGGCTGCGGTGAGCCATCCCACATACTGTACACCATGCAAGGTAACCATCAGCATTGACAAACACTTGTTTTTTTGTTACCTTTGCACGTCTTCCAGCAGTCTAACTGAGACAACGACATAATCTCTGATTGTGCACTGCAGTCACTAAACATTTTGGTAGAATTCATCTTGCTCTGTGCTGTGTTGTAGAATGGAATCCATGTCTATAGTTTTAATTTCTGACATGACCACACTTACCCTTGTACGAACCTGTCATAATAGAAACATAACTTCATCACTGTTTTAACTAATCGCATCTTCAGCAATAACAGTAGCAAGTCCAAATCTTGGATCTGAAGTAACAAAATGTAGTGATCTGAAATGTGTCATAGAAAACATGACAGTAAAATGTGGTACATGGCACAATAGAAAACAATATTCTGCAGTCTTGTTTGCTTTTGCTTTTGTTTTTGCTCAATGCATTTAAATTGGTGGTGTAATATTTTATGATTTTAATTATTTTTATCGGTTTTAAAATAAGGTTAGGAATTGGAGTGTTTTTTTATGTTTTTAGAATTCCTACCAATTTTAAATTGTTTATCTTATTCTTTGTATAGTGCTTTGGTGCACTGTGAACTGCACTTACTAACATACTAATGTACTAAAATGCCAGCAGAATAGGCTTAACAGTCTTTCGTGTCTGTTCGTTTGGTCAGCCCCCACCCTGGGAGCTGACCTTGCTGCCCCCTCTCCCTCTCCCTCTCTGGCTTCTCCCTTCACAGCCCCGGATATTCTCGTTGCATTGGATTTTGCTTACAGAACCCTTCCCCTGTACCTGTGCCACCACCTGTTGAATCCCTCCACCGTGTCTGCCTCCACCAGTCCCCTGGGCAGCGCATTCCATGGCTCCACCACCCTCTCAGTGAAATAGCACCTTATCCTTTCTCCCCTGAATCTCCCTCCTCCAGCTTCCACCTATGCCCTCTAGTTGCCCCCCTCCTTCCTTCGGAGCACCCTGACTGCTCGTCCCCTATTTACCCCCTTCATGTACCTGAAGACCTCTATCATGTCCCCCCGGTCCCTTCTCTCTTCCAATGTGTACATATTTAGCTCTTCGAGCCTCTCCCCATAGGTCCTGTCCCCCAAGCCCCAAATAATTTTGGTTGCCCTCCTCTGGACCCTCTCCAGGAGTTCAATGTCCCTCTTTAAATGTGAACTTCAAAACTGCACGCAGTACTCAAGGTGCGGCCTCACCAAGCAGTTATACAGAGGGAGTATCACTTCCCTCTTTATGGAGGTGATCCCCCTAGTGATGCATCCCAGCATCCTGTTGGCCTTTGGCGCTGCCCTCCTACAAGTCTCTGAGTTGTTCATTTTGACATCCACCATCACTCCCAGGTCCCTCTCAGCTGTCGAGACTTGTAGCATTCCCTCCCCCAGGGTGTACACTTGGCCTGGGTTTCTGGCTCCCAGGTGCAGTACCTTGCATTTCCCTGCATTGAACCTCAACTTCCATTTTCTAGACCACCTTTCCAGAGCCTCCAGATCCCCCTGTAGGGCCACCCTCCCCTCCTCCCCATCCACCACTGTCCCCAGTTTTGAGTCATCTGCAAAGAGACTCATCTCACTTCTGATACTCTTCCTTATGTCAGAGATATAGGCATTGAACAGGAGGGGGCCCAAGGAACGATCCCTGAGGGACCCCACTAATAATCCTCCTTGGGGATGAGACTATCCCACCAAACCACGACCCTCTGGGTACGGCCCTGCAGCCAATTTCCTATCCATCTGATCATCTGGTTCCCCACCCCCATTTCTCCCAGCTTATCCAACAGGCCTCCATGAGGAACAGAGTCAAATGCCTTGCTGAAGTCAAGAAAGAGGACGTCCACTGGTCTACCCAGGCCCAAGGCACTTGTCACCCAGTCATAGAACTCCACAAGGTTTGTCTGACATGATTTCCCCGGGACGAATCCATGCTGTCTATCATTCAGGCACACCAACTTTTCCAGGTCCCCCCTGTCTCTCCTTGACAATGCCCTCCATCACCTTGCCCACCACTGATGTCAGGCTGATGGGCCTGTAGTTCCCTGCCACCTCCCTTGCTACCCCCTTATGGATAGGCACTATATGTGCCACCTTCCAGTCCTGGGGCACCCACCCTGTCCTCAGAGAGATGCTAAAGAGCTCCACTAGGGGTTTTGCCAGGACATCCGCCAGTTTCTTCAGCACTCTGGGATGTAATTTATCCAGCCCTGGTGCTTTCTCTGTCTTAAGGGACCTGAGGGCTTCCCTCACTCTCTCTGCCATGATTTCCACCTCCGCTACCTCGTCCCCCTGCTTTGCCTTCCCCCCACCTGCCAGTGATGTCCCCCATCTCCCCAGACCCACAGATCGGTAATGGTCCCCCCCTCCTCAATTTCACTGTCTCCTCCCATGTATGGTGCAGCCCCCCTATTTTCCTTGGTGAAAACTGAGGTGAGGTACTCATTTAGTACCTCAGCCTGCTCCCCTGGGTCTTGCGCCCATCCCTCCCCTGTTTTAATCCTGCTAATCTGCCCCTTCACCCTTTGTTTTTCCCCAATGTATCCAAAGAACCCCTTGTTCCCTCTCCTAATTTCTCTGGCCAGGTTCTGCTCCTTCCTTGCCTTAGCCACCCTCACCACCCTAGTGGCCCTTCTGGACATCAGCTCGTACTCCCCTCGATCCCTTTCACTCCTTGAGCACTTGAATTGCCTATAGGCTGCCTTCTTTCCCCTCACCACCTTCTGAACCTCCCTGGACCACCAGCAGGGTTTTCAGGCCCTACCGCATTTTCATGTTACTCTTGCACAGGTGCTGGTAGCATCCTGCACCCCCCTTCTGATGATTTCCCACCTACTGTCAGTGTCCATGTCTGGCCCAATCCCATCCAAGTGCTCCTTAAGGATCCTTCCCATTTCCTTGAAATCCACCCCCTTGAAGTCAGTTACCACCATCTTTGTGCAGTCTTGTACCCCTCCTAGGTTCAGGTAGAACCAGACAGTGGCATGGTCACTCCCCGCTAATGGGTCCCTTACCTCCAGGCCCCCAATCTGGTCACTGTCTGCCAGGACCACATCCAGTATCTGCACCTCTCTGGTCGGTTCCCCCACCTGCTGAGTTAGGAACACGTCTTGAAAGACAACCAACAACCTCTGTTCCCTGGCTACCTAGGATGTTATAGTCTCCCAGTCACAAATAAAGATTATTATTATTAGTAGTATTAAAAAGTTGTTACCTGGCTTGAGATAAATGAATCACCTGCTTCAAATCCCACCAAAGCCACTTTTACGTGATGGCCCAGGAGCACTTGTGTTAGATCAGGGCTTCTTTCATCATGCTCATGGCTACTGTTGCAAAATAGAATCTATGCACACATATTTGTTTTTTAAATCTGCGTTGAATACATTTTGCTGTCGAATTTACATCCATTTCCCTGTTGCGGCAAGGTTAAACTGGTTCCAAGGAGATACATTATGTAAATTAACAGTACATGTATACAGAGGGAATAACAGAACAGAATTTAAAGGATATTTAAACCCTATTTTTGTGCCTGAACTTCCTGTTAAAATGGATCCCAGATTGAAGTAGAATAGACAGTGTCCAATTACAGAATGTGCCTCCTTAGCATGGAATCAGTTTAACCTTGTTGCAACTTACAAATGGACACACATTCTACAGCAAAACATATTTAAATAAATTTAAATATATGTGTGTGTGTGTGTGTGTGCTTAAATACGACATTACAACAGTAGCCATAAACATGATGAAAGAAACCCTGATTTAAAGGAAAACTACACCCAAAACTTGAAAAAATATATGCTGTGCAGAGTGTTTTCATTTGTATGTGAAGTTCTAGTGTTTCCTTCCCTCTGGCTGATATTAGGAGTTTTTCCTAAATTAGCCTACTAGCTTTAGGGTAGCTTTACGACCCCTGGAGATCTCCATATCAAATAGGTTTATTGCATTTCTTTGTCTTACAATGCACCTTGTTTCATGTAATGGTGATGTAGCAGAGCCCATAAATCCAGCAGAAAGCACTGCATTACAATCAGTTCACAACAACAGAGATGGCTATATGTTAAAATCTGTAGAATTCAGCTTGGTGACCACCCTCATCCTAAAGGTTTTACTGTCCTGAAAAACTTTGCTGCTGGTATTTTTTGTGCAGCTTGTAAAGCTTCCAAGATATTTAGTTTGTTTGGCATGTGTGTGTGCTGAATGTTGGGTCTCTCTTACATCACAGTCATGTGAGACAAGATGCACTGTGGGAACAAGAAATACAATTACACTATCAGGTATGAAGATCCCCAGGGGTCGTAAAACTAGCATAAAGCTAGCAAGCTAATTTTGGGAAAAACTCCTAATACCAGTCAGAGGGAAGGAAACACTAGAACTTCACATACAAATTAAAACACTCTGTACAACATATATTTTTTCAAGTTTTGGGTGTAGTTTTCCTTTAATACAAGTGCTCTTCAGTCATCATGTATAAGTGGCTGTGGTGGGGTTTGAATCAAGCATTAATTTATCTCAAGCTGGGTAACAACTTTGTAAACGTAAGACTAATGAATATGGTTTTCTATTGTGTCATAAATCTACTGTACCACATTTTACTATCATGTTTTCTATGACACATCACTGCAGTTTGTTACTTCAGATCTGAGATTTAGAAATGCTACTTTTATTGTCATATGCAGATGCTATTACGTTGAAAGAGTGATGGAGTTATTTTTCCATTATTACAAGTTGTACAAGGGATAAGGGTGGTCATGTCAGACATTAACAATATAGACTGGACTACAATGTAATATACAGCACAGAGCAAGATTAATTTTATTGAAATATTTAGTGATTGCAGTGTACAGTCAGATAGCATGTCTTCCTGTAAGTCAGACTGCTGGGAGTCATGAGAAGATCGAACATAAAACATGCAGCCTGTATATATATTCAGGTTCTGGAGTTAATTCACTTAAACTGACATGAAACATCTCTGCACTTTACTAAATGAGATAAAACAGTTTCTAAATGCCACACACTACTTCTGACTACATATTGATTTACAATGTGGAAGAATGTGCAAAGTCCATTTACATCATACTGTATGGTACACATACAACAGGTGTTATTTGTTAGGGAAGAACTGACACGTTAGTTAGTAAGAGCCTAAAAAATTAGTCAGAACAAATACTGTTACAAATGGAAAGAGATACTGCATGCTATCAGTATAATCTATTTGCAGTGCATGCATATAATAGACTACAAGTAGAGGAGATAGTGCATGTTAATAGATAATACATAGTTAGAGAGGGGATGTTCTGTGAGTAAATGGTTAATGAATATTAGGAGATTTCTAGGAGAGATGGAAAGCTGATACAGGCTAGCTCTAACAGGTCAATTCGAGGTGAGACTTCAAGCCAGGCACTGTCCGTTAAAACTGTCTGATTTTACATGGCTAATGATTATTACTTCTAGTAAATCCATGTGCCTTATTTACTACACAACACAGTTATTTTTCTGCACTTTAAATAGTTTTAATGATATTTAGATTTGTTTAAATTGTGTGTACATTTGCTCTCAGAGAAAAGCAGCTTGGAGTTCTGTCTCCAACATGGTAAACAGAAAGAAGGGAGTATTTTATGTAACTGTCATTGTGATTTGCACTTATGGAAGGACACACTGAAAAGTAGTAAAAAATGTGTTCCACGGTAAGCCATTTTTCAAGCTAGAGCAAGATGGCTGTAGGCTATGCCCACAGCCATAAAAATGGAGGTCCAACAAACTAGTGAGGTGGCAAATAAGTCCTCTGTTGCTACACTTGGAGTAATAAAGGAAAACAAACTTCTCTATCAGAGGCTCAAGCACCTTGAAAATGGTGTGCGAGCCATGAATATTAGAATTTTGGGAATCTCTTAAGCAGCAGAGTGACTTGATCTCATGGAATATGTGTGTGAGCTACTTAAGGTCATGCCTGAAAATGGACCCTCGGATCAGCACACTTACCCGGTTACCAAAGAGTTTAAATTAAATTAAATTAAAAATACATCTGCTTTGATTTAGCAGAACACCTGCAGTGAAGCCCACCAGGATGAAGCGTAGTGCTGTAAAATTCTGCAGTAGAGTTACTGCAGTAAACAATGTAATTTCAATGTAAGTTAATCCCTTTTGTCATGCAGTAAACCTGTGACGCTGCTCTTCATCCTGGCGAGCTTTACTGTACATAGTTCTATCACATTACCCCTAGAAGATAAGTAATTCTGATTTACCTTAGACTGTTTTCGTAGTTACAGCTGGCCCTCATGCTCAGGACACAATACTGATGATGGCAAAAAGAAAGGCAATTGCTTTGGGAGGATGGAATGCCAGTGCATTACTTCCCAGATCTGAGTTATTACACCAGGCAATACTGCAGAGAATTTAGTGGGGTCTACACTGGGCTTTGGGAGCTGAGCATAGCCCACACATTACACATGCCATTAATGGCCCAGTGAAGGAGTGGAATGGTGAAGGAGTGGAACACGTAACTGGCATTGTAGGACTCAGCAGAAGGAAGAAGAGAAGTGGGGGACACTGCCGGTTGACTAGGGCAAGACGCCTGTTCACTACTATGTAATACTCATTGCTGGGATGGCTGGAAGGTCAAAGGTAAGCCAAAACTGGGAATAGGAGCAACACCCTATCTAGGGTAGGAGTATATAAAGATTTAAACAAGGCACAGGGGAACACATATAGAAATAAAACAGGAGAAGCTAGAAACACCCAATCAGGGCTAAGGGTACAAAAGTATTTCCAGGTAACACAGGGAGAATAGAGGTTGAGAATGCTGGGAGTGGTGCAGTGCAGTGGATGTGGGGCTACAGTTTTGAGAGAGACCTTCTGGAGACTGCGGTGCTTCCCCCATCTGCATGCACCTCTCTGGGTTGAGGGAGTAGGTTGCTAGACTCCAGGTCAAGTTGGCAAGGATTCAGAGGATGTCTCATCCCACCCAGATGCCACCAAGTCTGCTACCATTACCTCAGAGGATGCCAGTGAGGAGGAATGGCTGGACTATGGGGGGATCTGGAAGGGTGAGGGTGGTGGGACAGAGGCACATTCCTCAACCAGCACCACTACAAAATTCCTACACTGCTCTGGCAGAGCAGGACTGCCAGGAGGAAACACCCATGGTAGTGACCAAGGGGGATGTGGGGGCCCTCCATAGTAAAGACCCCTAGGGAGTAGCAGATAACCCCAGAGGAGAGGAGGAAGCAACTTCTGGTGGGGGGCTTAATTGTGAGGGAGACAGATTTGAGAATAGGAAAGTTGGAGAGAAGCAGGTTAGGTGCCTACCTGGTGCCATGGCCTGGAGGGATGGGAAGCAAATCCTGCAGATCACTATGGCAGCAGGACAGGAGGGAGAGCTAGACATCATTATCCACCTAGGGACTAATGTCCTGGCTAGGGATGGGGCTGAGATAATGCTGGGGGAGTTCAGAAAACTGGGGAGGGATCTTAGGTAGCTCACTTAGTGGCTTTCTCTGAGGGGCTGCCTGTCCATGACAGGGGACAGAAGAGGGAACTCCGTACCAGGAACTTCAACTCATGGCTGAAGGAATGGTACAGAGAGGAAGGGTTTGGCTACACTGGGGACTGAGGAACCACCAGGGAGGATAAGGGCTTATACAGGGGTGATGGCTTGCATCCATCAAGGAGGGGAACCGCAGTCTTCAGTGGATGGTTTAAATGTTACTTCAGTGAACATTTAAACTTACTAAGGGGGGGGTGGCAGAAGGAATCAGGGAGTCAGAAACTGCCTTCCCCCACATGCTGAAGTAGAAAGTAAGGAGAAATTGAAGAGAGAGGACTCCCCCAGGGTGAAAATTAATAAAGGGAGCAGGGTGGTAGAGATAAAGGGGGAAGGAACAGGAGCATTAAAAAAAAGTGGTAGGAAGGAGGAGGGCAAAAAGGACAAAAGGGGAAGCAATAAGCAGAGTGGAATCAAAACCTGGAAGACCACCTGTGCGAATGCTAGAAGTCTAGGAAATAAGATTCCAGACCTAGAGGCCATCAGGGCAGAGGCAGACCTGGATATTGTGGCCATTACTGAGCCATGGTGCACTGATAACCATGACTGAGACATGGCCATAACAAGCTATATTCTGTTCAGAAAGGACTGGGTGGGAAGGAAAGGAGGAGGTGTGGTGCTTTATGTGAGGGAATGTATAAAAGTGATGGAGAAACAAGGGAATACAGGGGGAGGTAGAGGTACTGTGGGTCACCCTGGAGACGGGGAATGGAGCCACTATTTACACTGGAGTGATCTACAAACCTCCAGCACAGAGGGAGGAATTAGATAAGGTACTGATGGAAGCCATTGGCAAGATGGCAGAAAAGGGGGAGGTGCTGCTGATGGGGAACTTCAACCTGCCGGATGTGGATTGGAGACTCCCAGCAGCAGCAGCATCTAGAAGCAGGAACATCCTGGACACTCTGCAGGGGGCATTCCTCAGGTAACTAGTCAGTGAAACCACTTGTGATGGGACAATACTGGACCTAGTACTCACTAACAGGGACAGTGCTGCAGACGTCAAGGTGGGAGGCCACCTGGGGACCAATAATCACTTTACGGTGTGGTTCAATATAAGGATGGCTGCAGAACTGAATTACACAAGGGTAAGGGTCCTGGATTTCAGGAGGGCAGATTTTTAAAAGATGGGTAAATGCCTCAGGGATAACCTAGCAGGGGTGGGTGGACTGGGTGGGGTGAGGGTAGAGGAACAGTGGGTGAAGATAAAAGGGAGCATAGTAAAGGCAACAAACCTCTGCATCAAACAAGTCAGCAAAAGCAAGAGGAAAAAGAGTCTGCTATGGTTCTTGAAAGAGGGGGCTGAAAATGTAAAAGCTAAAAGGGCAACATTCAGAAGGTATAAGGAGACCCAGAGGGAGGAGGATTGGGTGAAACAGGGGAAGTAGGGAAAACAGTAAGGACTGCAAAGGTGCAAACTGAAGAGAGAATAGCCCAGGAGGTAACAAAAGGGGACAAGACATTTTTTAGATGTGTAAGTGAAAAGAAGAGCAGGAGTGGTTAAGGTTAAAAAGGGAAGGGGGGGACTATGCAGAGGGGAGCCAGGAAAAGGCAGACATCCTGAACAAATACTTTGTTCAGTGTTCACAGAGGAAGGAGAAGGAGGGGCCACAAAAAAATAACAAAAGCTTTGGAGGGAGGTGGACACTAGTCCTTTTTTGGAGGAGAGAGTCCTGAAGGGACTTGCTAATCTGAAGGTGGACAAAGCAATGGGGCCAGATGGGAGGTATCCAAGGATATTGAGGGAGCTCAGGGAAACACCCTAACAATTCTGTTTAACAGCTCACTGGAAACAGGAGTGGTTCCAGAGGACTGGAGGAGGGCGGATGTAGTCCCACTACACAAAAGTGGTAGCAGGGAGAAAACTGGCAGTTATCAGCCAGTCATCCTGACATTGGTGGTGGGAAAATTAATGGAATCACTGCTGAAGGAAAGGATTGTGGAATATCTTGAATCTAGTGGGTTACAAGACCCAAGGCAGCATGGTTTCATAAGGGAGATCATGCCAAATTAATCTGATAGATTTCTTTAACTGGGTGACCAAGGAACTATATTGGGGTGGAGCGGTGGACATGGCCCACCTAGATTTCAGTAAGGAGTTCGACACCATTCCACATAGGAGACTAGTAAGCAAGCTGTGTAGTTTAGGAGTGGGTCCAAAGGTGGTAAACTGGATAAGAAATTGGTTAGGGGATAGGAGACCGAGGGTAGTAATAAACAGAGTTCACTCCAAGGAAGGGAGGGTGACCAGTGGGGTGTCTCAGGGATCAATCTTGGGACAGCTCCTTTCTAATGTCTTTGATAAGTGACATTGCAGAGAAGCTGGAAGGGAAGGTCTGCCTCTTTGCAGATGACACCAAAATCTGCAGTAGGGTGGACACTCCAGGGGTGTGGAAAGGATAAGCAGAGACCAGAGAAAACTAGAGGAGTGGTCAAGTGTCCGGCAGTTGGGTTTCAATGCAAAAAAGTGCAAAATAATGCACTTAGGGCACAGAAACCCAGGGGTGGAGTACAAACTGGGTGGAGTGATATTAATGATCAGCAAGAAGGAAAGAGACCTGGGGATAATGGCAAGGCAAGGCAAATTTTATTCTAAGACACCCAATCCCTGGGGCTCTGGGCACTGTACACAAGAAATATAATCAAAGAATAAATAAAAACAACACATCAATAAATAGAAACCATATTTAATAAAGAATTATGATGGAATGAAATCAGAAAAATAAATAGATAAATAGGTAGCCTGGGACAGAAGCTGATACGCAGTAAGTCAATACCAAGGCAGTATTTAAAAGACAGGGTCCAGGAAGGCTTGATTAAACAAGAAGACCTTGAGGCAGGCCTTGAATATCTCTACTGAAGGGGCCTCCCTTACAACTGCAGGCAGTGAATTTCACAGAATGGGGACAGTGACACTAAAAGCTCTGTCACCGGTCATTTTTAACCTCATCCTGGGAATCACAAGGAGGCCCCTAGAAGAGGAACAGAGGGAATAGACTGAGGCAGCAGGTGTTAGAAGCTCCACCAGGTAACCAGGGCCTAGGCCGTGTGGGGCCTTGAAGGTGCGAAAGCCCACCTTAAAGAGAACCCTCCACTTGACTGGCAGCCGGTACAGTTCATGCAGCACCAGGGTGAAGTGGCAGTACTTAGGCTGCCCCATCAACAACCTGGTGACTGCATTGTGCACCAGCTGTAGCCGGTAGATGGTACCTCCCGAGACCCCGAGGTAGAGCACATTACAGTAGTCAAGTCTCTATGTCGTGAAGCCATGCACCAAGGTAGGGAGGTCCAGGGGCAGAACTAGCGGATTGATCCTGGTGATATTCCTCAGATGATAGAAACTAGTATGGACAATGGACGACACCTGGGATTCAAATATCAGTCCACTGTCCAGGATAACTCCAAGGTAGCACACCCTAGAGGAGGCCTTCATGGCACAGAACCCAGGAAAAGTCCTGTCTCTGCGCCAGAGGCCATCCTATCATGCCCTCTGTTCGACTCCACTACCAGTACCTCTGTCTTATCGCGGTTCAGTCGGAACCAGCTGGAGGCCATCCAGTCATTGATCTCAGCAAGGCAATTATTTAGCACGTCCACTGTGTTGGATGTCCCAGGGACAAAGGAAAGGTACAGCAGGGTATCATCGGCGTAACAATGAAAACCCAAACTGTACTTCCTAATGAGCTCTCCCAGGGGCAGCATGTACACAGCGAACAACATTGGCGACAAGATCGAACCCTAAGGTACCTCAGGACAGGAGGCTAGGGGAGGAGGAGAAATTCCCCAGTCACTACCCTTTGCCTCCTGTTCATGAGATAGGACTCAAACCAGCAGATGACAGTGCTGGCAAGTCCACAAAGTTCCCTCAGGTGGTCGAGTAACACACAATGGTCTACCATGTCAAAAGCTGAGGAGAGATCGAGGAGAACGAGAATTGTCCCCTCCCCTCGATCTCTCGCCCTGAGGAGGTCATTATGCACCCGAACTAACGCAGTGTCTGTGCTGTGCCTCACACAAAACCCACACTGGAGGGGCTCATATAGATCATGGGCCTTGAGCTGCTCCTCAAGCTGAAGCGCCACAACCTTCTCGACAATCTTACCTAAAAATGGAAGGTTGGAGATAGGACAGTAATTTGCTTTGACATCAGGGTCTAAAGATGGTTTCTTCAAAAGGGGTCTCACCAGTGCCTCCTTCAAGGCATCTAGGAAGACCGCCTCTGACAAAGAGCACTGGACAATCAAGGCAAACACCTATGGAGTCGACACATCCCATCAAGAACTGTGTTGGCACTGGGTCCAGTTCACAATATGTGTGCCTCAGCTTGGAAACAACCTCAATGGCCTCAGCCACCTCCACCAGTCTAAACTCATCCCAACCAGACAGAGTGCTCTCCGGGTGCCCAAGGTGACTTCTATAGGCTTTAATATGGCTCAGTGGTGGAATTCCTTGCCGGATGGTGGATACAGTACTTTGTCAGAGAAGAAACAACCAAACTCTTTACATAAAGCATCAGAAAAAGGCTTTTTTGACTACAGACAGGCAGGATGTAAAAGCCTGTCGACAGTCCGAAAAAGCACAGTTGGTCGATTCTTTCCAGCAGTAATCTCCCTGGACAGGAACTCTGCCTTCTTACATTTTATTGCCCCCTGGTACTCACCATAATGAGTACGCAAGGCCAGTTTGTCTGCCTCCAGTCCTGTCTTCCACCACCAGCGCTCTAACCTCTGACCCATAATCTTCATCACCTTGAGCTTCCCATCAAACCACAGGGACCTCAAGTGAGATGATTTTGGTCATACATGGACTGGTGTGAGGGAGTTGAGCACATCAGATATTGCCTTGTTGACAGCAGCAACTGCCATGCATGTGCCCCCTACTCATACATTTTCCACACTAGATAGATCGGCCACCACCAGAAAACCTTCGGGGTTCAAACCCCTCAAAGGGCGGTAGCTTACCATCTCAGCAGGGGGAGGGCTCTCGGAACTCCACCATGCAATGATCAGACCAAACGACCCGATCAGTCTTGAGATTATTTATGTCAAGCACCAGTGAGAAGACCAGATGCAACATGTGGCCACCCCGGTGGGTTGCAGAAGAAACTTCTTGCAACAGGCTCAGAGATGACATCATCTGGAGGAGGTTATAACCAAGCCTAGATCTGTCATTGGCCCAA
The DNA here is from genome assembly GCA_016271365.2 of Neoceratodus forsteri. Taxonomy (NCBI): domain Eukaryota; kingdom Metazoa; phylum Chordata; order Ceratodontiformes; family Ceratodontidae; genus Neoceratodus; species Neoceratodus forsteri. The sequence continues at coordinate 732,006,154 of CM028137.1, forward strand.
ACATTGAAGTCCCCCAGAACTAAACATCTGGGGGCCTCCAATGTTTCGCTGACAACGAAGTCGGCTACCTCCTGCAGGAATTCTCTCGCCGCCCCAGGGGATGGTAAATCAGGAGAATCCTGCAACCTGCACCCGGAACCCCGTGAACAGCCACACATTCAAAGGAACCTGGTGGTCTCACTGGGTGCATGGTGAAGCCCAGTTTGGATCTAAAACAGATGGCCACCCCCCGCCCCTTCGTTCCGCTCTGGGGCAGTGCACTATGGAGTACCCGGGGGGACGGCGGCCTCTAAAACTGGGCCAACATCATCACTCACTCAGGTCTCCATGATGCAAGCCAGATTCACTGAAGAAACTAAGTCCACTATAATTGCGGTCTTGTTTCTGATCGATCTGGCATTGCAAAACACTGCCCTCAGGGGATTGGTGGATAATGCAGCCCCTCTGGCTACCTGTCCACTCGGTCTGGTGGGGACTCTGAGGACAGGTACAAAACACATCTGGCCTCTCCCTTGAACCCATCAAAACCCAGGGTGCCTTCTACACCTAACTACTTCTATCCTGCCCCCAACTGATGTGCCCAAGGCGCCCTACCACAGTCGATCAATGCAGCTCCTCCTAATCCCGACCTCCTGACAGCAACGAGCTGTGGTAGCAGAAACTGGGAGGTCAGAGAAGGGCCACAGATTGAGCAGCTGGGACACCTCATACACTATCCTACCCTGCCCAGGCCCTTGTACTTCCCCAGACACATCCTGTCTGACTATAATGTCCCAGACACACAGTGCTCTAACTATGCAACCCCCCCCACACACACACACAAACACACGCTAGCACAATAACAGCCTAAACCATTCACATATCACACAAACAATAGCTAAAAACTAAAAATCCCCACCCACTACCCACACAACCACCACCTGCTACCAAAAAGGAGCAAAAAGTCTGTAAATTAGAGTTCAAGTTCAGGAGAGCACAGTCCGCAGCTCACACAATAAGGTCCCACTAGACAAGACCACAGTTACTGCAACTTGAGGAAATTGAGATGCAAAAAATGGTATCACAGACCATTTTAAAGACTAAGGGCCCTCTCACCACCCCAGTCTCTGCATGGAATGATAACCCAGCTGTGTAAATTAATCAGAATGCCACAAACAGGATAAACTCCCAGGGTTTCACCATGGCTACTCTCACATGCTCTGGGATTCCAGGGGAAAATTACCAGAGTCCAGCATCCTCCAGACAGACAGACCCCCTAATGATAATCCAGTGAGGGCAAAAGTCTTGGGTCAAAGATGATCTACAATGCAGCTCGGCCGGCAATACACACAAACAAAGAGCCAACAAAGCAATTGTCCCCAAGCACACCAAACAGCACAGCACCAGGCAGCCCACCATTTGCCCTGAGATGAAGAACGCGGAAGAGCTCTCAACGACCGCACTCCCTCAGGAAAGCAGTCCAAACAGAAACAGAACCTCAGCCAAACAGTCGACCCTCTTACATGCTGGAAAAGGAAGCATCTTTCAGGATGGTCCCAGTTCACAGAACTAACGGCTGCAGGTGGAGAAGACCGATCGCAGTCTGGGGAAGCCCAGAGCTATCTTCAGAAGTCAGCCCCTCCGTTACTCAAGAAAGTACCTCCCAGTGAAGCGCAATGCTCGACTGGAGATGTCCATAGATGGTCATGGCAAAATGTTGTGACCCAGTAGCAAGAGGCTGTAGTCAGGTAACGATAAGTGAGCTGCGGAACCTAGCTAAAAAACAAGAAATCTAACTGCCTAAGCTTACTCATTCCACTGCCCTGCCTCAACTAAAAGTCTTAACTATGACCCTAAGAAAACTTAGTAAAATAAAACTTTGGGAACTCTAGTCAAATCAATAAGGACCAGAGAACAAGCACACCAATTCAGCACAGCTCTCCTAAAAAAGATAAAACCTGTGAAGGGAGGCAAGTGCTCTCACTCAGAGAGTTTGCAAGCTGCAGCGCAGCTCTGCTGCCATCTTGCTCCTCCCCCTCTTCTGATCTGACTGGCCTTCTCAGGAGATTTATTCCATATCGGATAATCTCCATAATCATATTGGATGACCTAAAGGTGGCCAGGCAGTGCGAGAAGGCAGTAGGGAGGGCAAGTGGGATGATGGGGTGCATAGGGAGGGGTATCACCAGCAGAAAGAGGGAGGTGGTATTGCCTCTGTATAGATCATTGGTAAAAGCCCACCTAGAGTACTTTGTCCAGTTCTGGAGATCACATTTCCGGAAGGACATAGAGTGGAAGTGGTCAAGGGGGAGGACAACTAAAATGGTGCAGGGTCTGCATCAAAAGCCCTATGAGGAGAGACTAAAGGATCTCAATATGTACACCCTGGAACAGAGGAGGGAGAGGGGAGATATGATAGAGACCATTAAATACCTCACAAAGGTAAGTAAGGTACAGGAGGGGAGTATTTTTCAGAAGAGAAGGTGCTCAAGGACAAGGGGGCATAATAAGAACCTGGAGAGGGGTAGATTCAGGAGAGATATGTGAGGAAGTACTTCTTCACAGAAAAGGTGGTGGATTCCTGGAACAGCCTTCCAGTGGAGGTGGTGGGGGCAAACACAGTAGTGGGGTTCAAGAATGCATGGGATAAGCACAAAAGAATCATAGTGGAAAGGAAGGGGGGAGAGCGAAAGAGCTGTAGATCAGGCATGGACTGATGTAATAGTGTAGGTAGGGAGAAATGGGCAGACTGGATGGGACAAGTGGTGCTCATCTGCCATCAAATTCTATGTTTCTTTGTTTCTATGCCTGCCAAATTAAAAATTGTACATATGGGGAAAAACATATTTAATTGGAGATCCAGGGAGAGCTAACAAACTGTTCGAAAAAAATTAAAGAATGACTGATGGGTGGACAGTGCCACAGGTTCCAGATGCTGAGGAAGGTTGAAACCAGAGACTTTATGAAATTTTAATGTCATACAATTTAATGGACATTTACCAGTGTAATCCATACCAGGTATACCGTTTCCATCTGACAGCACTACCTGGTGGGCTGGGTTCAGGGAGGAATATGTCACTCGGCACATAGGCTAGGTTTGGTTACTCTGCACAGGGGCACCCTAGTAACTCAGGACAAAGGAAGCAATAACTGTAATGTCCAATACCAGAAGTGGGATTCTAAAGTGTGGCTTTTATTCACATCCAAACAGAATAAACAAAGCATAGATGGACTCCCATGGGGCTACACTCCTGGTAATGCAGATTAAAGGATACCAGAACACATCCTCAATACTTTTAGCCCTCAGGCTCTGAAACACACTGGGCTCACAGCCCGAACTTGTACACTGTTCTGGGTTTCCCTGGCTCAGCTCCCTTGCCAGCCACTTGGACACTTTCCATATATCATGGAAACATTTACTGGTGGCTCCCTAAACCATCTAAGAGCACCTCTGCTCCATAAGGGAATCTTCCTATCAATCCCACATCTGGGTACTTTCCTCAGGCACTGGCCAAGTACCTGAGAGAAAGCAACAGGCGTCTCAGAGCAAATCTGTAGAGGTGAATTTGGTTCCTATTGATGTGGGGTCTCCCACCTCTCGCTCCCACAATTCATACCCGGCCATTTCTCTGGACTGTAACACCTCATCCTTTAAAACACTTTGCTGTGTAGATTCCTTTTAAATGTCTTTCACATTCAATCTATTTGTTTTGCTTCCCATTTGTGCTGGACTTGAACATACTTAAAAATAAGTGGCATTGTCCATTATTCTAGACCCCCATAGAGTTAAGCAGTCCAATCCCCACATTCTTTCTTTCCATTTGTGCTGGACTTGAACATACTTAAAAATAAGTGGCTTTGTCCATTACCCTAGACCCCCCCCCCCCACAGAGTTAAGCAGTCCAATCCCCACATCTTCCAACTGTACTTGGCTGTCTTTTCCTGACCCCACAGTAACAGTCCCTTTAGTTTCATTCTGTTTCAGGTGAAAACACTTGGCCCTTTTGCAGAGCGAACTCACCCTTTGGTTGCAGGTGCCCTACAGGCGTTTCCTCCTCAAGGAATCTTTCTTCCAGAGCTTCTGGTGCCTCAGCACAAACTTAAACAGGCAGCTTCTTTTCCTTAGCCGGACCAAGCGGGTTGCCCCTGGAAAACAGGCTGATACCTTCCCCCCAATGGGCCCTGAACCATTGAGAGTGGTCTCCACCACTTCAATTAGCAGTTCCTGTGTTCCTCTTCAGGTGGAAAAACACACACCTTAAAACAACAGTAGCTCTTTAACAGAGCTTAAAGCTCTGAGAGCCTGCACACACTCTGCTGCACTACTGACTCTCACTCAGACTGAACCAGACTAACTTCAAAATCCCCAATGTTCTGCTCTAACCTCCAACTGCAACATTCCATGTGGCTTATGCAGCTGCGACAGTTCTAAAATGATGTCATCCCTCAGTCTCAGCTGAGACTGAGAACAGAGTGAGACAGTGTGAAATCCATTTAACTGGAGTTTCACAAGCTGCCTTCCTTGCCGAACACTAAGTCTAACTGGGATTCTAGTAACCCCGGGTAACAGGGGGGTTACACCAGTAAAAGTCAAATGTTTGTTGAATTGCTATAGTTCTGAATTGAGTAAGCACCATAAGTTATGGTTAGCAGCATATTGCACTGTAGGGGGAGGATGCCTTTCCTTAACAAGTTAATACATTTCTCCTCCTCAGCATCTTTGAAGGAAGATGGTGGCCACTGCGTGGCCATTATTTAGCACCAGCTGTTTTTCCAGGGGGTGACAAAATGGCTGTTGACGAGTCAAATGTAGGAATATGGTATCTTCTTCCTTAACCATGTCCTGCAGGCAGTGTGTGCTTGTTAGTGTATCTTTACCTATTTCAGCCACCTTAAAACAAAGTGTTGTTTGGAAGTTTTAACATATGTAGGACAGTTTTCTTGCTGATACTGTGGTAGAGTTACCATTTGTATTGTGTGGGCTATCTGTCAGAAACTGTCTCTTATTGATGTAAAGGAAGAATATTCAATGCATTTCTTTGTTCATGGACTAGTATAACACTTGTTCAGCGACATAAAATGCAACACAGTGTCTATTCAAATTATTTCACATTTCCAGTTCTTGGTCCATGGTCATGCTGCATAAGTTGTAGCAATGCTATTTTTGTGGTAAAGTGTAGGAACAGTGTTGGATAGTAACTAGTTACTTGTAACTAGTAACTGTACTCTACTTTTCTAGGTAACTAGTAATAGTAATCAATTACTTTTAAAATAAAGTAATGACTGTAATGGTATTAAAGATAACTAGTTACTGTAATATAAACAGAATAACAAATGGGCAGCCATTTGTTATGGTTGCTGTAATCCATCAAGGTTTTTTTGTGACTTCATAAATCTCAAGAGCAAAGCTCAAGAGGTTTATGACATCACAGGAATCCAGAGTTTGTGCAGGTGTCTATTGATATTCAGGTTTCAGTGTGAAGGAAGGGCTGCTCAGCTGACTACATGCTCAATTTATTACAACATCAGACTAAAAAACTGCCTTCTGACAAGCACTGCATGAGCACCCAGCATCTTCCACCTTGCACATTGAATGCAAGTTGCCTACTTTTTTTTTTGGTTTTTTTACCTTTTTTCACAATAAAAAGTTTAGGCAGCATTTCTTGGCTGTGAGTTGCCATTTTTGTAGCCTTACAGATACTCAGGTTTGCGTAGTTGCAGTGTCTCAGTATTATGAGCTGCCAGAACTATGGGGTGGTGTAAACCCATGGCACGACAACTGATGCAATGACTTGCAATGTTTAGCCTAGGAATTTTGACCTAATACTGGTTTGCCCTACGAGATCTTTGCTCTAACACTGTGGCTATGACTACAAGGTAGCCTCATTTATCATACAGCTGCTTTCTACATGGTTACAGTCCCACTGCTGGTGGGTGTCAGGGTTGTTTTTGCCAGTTGTCTCATTACAGAAAATGTTGTTAGGCTGAATGGCTCTGGTGAGGTGTTGTTGCGCTGGGTGTCCTTGTACCAGTTGTTGCAGATTTGGTGTAAATCACTGGACCCTCCAGTTTGAGTATTTCTTTGATCTATATATAACCCCTGGGTGGCACTGCCCCAAGGGCTCCTACCCCTGCCTGCATGACTAGGCACATGTTGAGGGGCCTGAGCTCGGTGAATGGGTGCCTCCACCTGGAGGAATGGTTTTGGGGTAGCGTAACTGCTGTGGGTATAGTCCTCCGGGACACTATAACCCCCAACTATCCCTTCTAGTGGCCGAAACAGGTAAGCAGATAAACAATCACATATACCATATGATAACAATACTGAACCCACACTCGGTACACTTACCACCAGGGCTGGATCAGCTGCAAAGGCCCTGGAGACCCCCTGTAAAATGAGACCTGCAATGTAACAGTTCTATGACAATGCAATATCTCCTCCACACAGGTACACACTAGTCAAGTTAGATGCAGAAAGAATAGAATCTGATTTATTCAGGGGGCATGAACAAGGGTGGGGTAGCAATCTAGCAGCTGATCTCAGATCTGATCTATTCAGGCTAAGCATGCATGCACTAAGAGTCCCTCTATCACAGTTACACACTCTGGATATCCAGTTGTTACTCAGGCTAGCCTGAAGCATTGCCCGGGGTAGGCTGGTGTTGCAGCTGTTGTTGGGACCCTTAGGAAAGAAAACAATCGATATGCACTTTAACCCAAAATTTGTATTCCAGAACCGGATGGCTCAGTTCATGATGACAAACCCAAACAAGTAAATCAGATGACACATAATGATTGTAGCTTTGTTGCAGGGAGCTACCCTGTTGGTTACTCATGCTACCCAGACCAGGAGGCAAAACTGATGAGATAAAGACCTCTGGATGTTGTTCTGGCTTGCCAGGGGAAGTAGGGCCACATGACGCACCATGGTGGTCGATGCCTGTTCGATGGTGTTGAGCAGGGAGCCAAATCCCTGAGCGGGTCTTTCGTCAGAAAAGTATCTGGAAGTGGCAGTCTAGGCCAAGATGGTAGAGCCCAGACCAGAGCAGACAGTTCAGATTAAGTCCGTTTAAGTGCTGGAGCAGCTTCCAGCTAGCATAACACATTAGATGGTGGGGAGCCAAATCGAGACCCACACAGCACATTCAGCACACTTATAAATAAAACAAGATACCACAGTTTGGATGAAGTCTGGTTGCAAATAGTTCATGTTCAAGTTCAAGTTTATTGCAGGAAAGACTCTGTTGAGCAAGCTCGTTCACAAGGAGGTCCTGAGGCACATACACATACAGTTCGTAATTACATAGACAGGAGATATAAAATGTAGAACAACAAAGAAAAAAAAATATAATACAAGAATATATATAATAATAATATATAATAGTAAGAAAATATATAATAGGCAGGAATGCTGCGCACACCATTTGCTCTGCGGTTCTCTCTGGGTACCTGACTGGCCGATCGCTTCTGGAGCAAGTCTTCGGTCTACACCAGGCAAAATTCATTCTCTTTCAATTCAGGATCCAGGTCTCAATAAAGATGTTCGGATGTAGTCCCATTTTATTTGCCCAAGCTTCTTCACACTGGAAGATGGTAGCAGGCAGGCCAGTCACAGCCTTCCCGCTGAATCCCCGAGCTACCACGCAGAAGCAGCTGCTCGAATGGCTCAAGCTGTTCACTTTCTCACCTTCCACTCTTGACTGAATACTGCTGCAGGCAGCTCTCGGATCTCCCAGTGATCAAAAAGGTCTGGTTGGTTGATCCATCAGTCTGTCACAGAAAGGGCTCCCCCTCCAGGTCCATTTAGGCGCCAAACAGCAAAAACAACAATTCCTACAGAAATTCACTCCCACAAGACCTCTGGGGACAGCCTCCATTTTAGGGTTCCCCAAGGTACCGATTGGTCCAAACTGGCAGTCCAAAACCAAAATGGTGGCTTTTAGCAGAAAGCTCATGCTGCAAAGGAAGGCAGGTAAGGCAAACTACTATATTATAATTACTAAAGCAGATAATCAGCAAACACAGATCCTACAAGGGCTCCCTCTGTGCACTTAGTGACGGCAGAATGGAGCAGCAATACCACAACCCGGGCTGGACTCAAGCCTGAAACCACTCGGTCCCCACCCAGATTAATTATATCCTATGAAAATAGACAGCTCTTAAAGAGACAGGCAAAGAGGCTAACAGGGCACTCTCATGCAGGCATATTCAACTGCAGACACAGACCACCATCCTTGCAGTGGGCATTGGGCAAGCCCAGGAATATATTTTAGGAATCCCCATTTGTAGGGGGGTTGCATATAGAAAATGAAAATGAGCGTGCACGTATAGCTTTCACCTTTCAGCCTTCTTGCTAGGTCCTGGTAATTACACCCCACTTAAGGACTTCTCAGCTCATTCACTTCTACTATGCCTTTTCATACCTATCATCACCTTTTCATTTTCCAGATTCTATTCTTAACTTACACATTATCACTTTTTCTCCTACAGCCTCCCCCTATTTTCTTTCCTCACATATATTTCTTATTTCTCTTACCTGCTTTTTTCTCTTTTAGATAATACTTGAAGAAGCCCTATGGTTGAAACATCGATTCTAACTCAATTTTCTATTTTCAGCATGCATTTAATATTACCATTTTGTTCTATATCTGTACTATGTGCTGTGCAAATAAAAGTCAGAAAACATCATTTTGTTTTTCGGTTTATTATTAAATATATCATTTTGCAACATTTGATATACAAATTATACTGCTTATACACTGCTATATGGTACAGCTAAGAATTGCTATAGGAATTGATGAAATTTGTTTGATGGGGCAACAGATTGGCCAGTTGGTGTACACTTTATAGATAACTAGCTAAACCCCTACATATCATCAGTCGTGGCCCTCTATAGTAGCCATGCTGAACCCTGAGGGAATTGAGGCCAGTATAGCTGTTGTAGGGGAAAAAGGCAAGTAGTCCGTCTGCATGCAGGGCTCAGGACCTATTTCCACCAACACCATATATGCCAAACTGCCACAGCAGACTGCTTGATTGTCCATCTGCCCGCCCACCTGCCAGGTCTATCACCATCACCCGACCCATCTCAAAGAAAACCCTCAGTGAAGGGATACACACTGGAGTGTAACAAGTGTGTTGTGTGATAATTTGAATCCAAGTGACACTGTCTGACTTCAGTTGTGGCATACTGGCAGTGGCATAATAGTCATGACAGACTTAGTTATAATTATAACTGTGTCTCAGTGGCGGTGGCAAGTCAAGGTTCAGCTGTGGGAAAGAGTGTTTAAATTGTGTGTTGGGGTAAGCAGGTAAGTGCTGGTGGAATTAATTGTATGTGATGTGTGATGGATCTGTGACTGGCAATGGAAAAGTTAGGATTCTGGCTGCTGTGGGGAAATGGGAAAAGATCACCAAGGCTAGGAATGGCAGTAGATCTGCAGGGTGCGTGTGTGTGAGTGTAGGGGGAGCTATGTGAGGGTGGGATTTTATTATGGAAATTTAAAGGGGTAGTTGTGGCTCTTGCATAGTCAGGAGGAGAATACAGGCTAGATGTGAGAAAGATTGCCAAGTACAGAAGATGCACCAGGGTGTGTGTGGCAGTGGGGTAAGGGTGGGATGTAAAGGGGTAGTTGTGGCTGGCATTGTCAGGATATACAGATGTGTGGGAAATATCACCAAGGGCACTGGCAGTAGATGCAGGGAGTGTGTGTGCTGGAGGGTGAGTGTAGGTGTTATGGAAATGAAAAAGGTCAGGGACAGCAGTGGCTGGCAAAGTCAGGATCAGCTGTGGGCGAAAAGATTGCAGAGGGTAGCAGTAGATGCAAGATGTGTGTTTGAGTGTTTTTTTAACAGAGTTCTTATTTATGGAAATGTAAAGGGATTGTTGTGGCTGGCAAAGTCAGATGGGTACTGTGTTATAAAATAGCATCTTAATTGTCTTTAGAATCTGTTATATTTCTTTTATACACTTCTTGCGGTTTCATGAGCGCATAGCTATGTTCAATGAGTAAATACAACCATGTTATCAAAAGTAATATAAAGTAATATGAAACGTTATATGCATTACAGTTACAGTTACTAATTACTTTTTATATAAAAGTAATAAGTAACTGTAAATGATTACATTTATTTGAAAGTAATTTGTATCTGTTTACTTTTTAAAAGTAATGTACCCAACACTGCTGCAAGCAACAAAGCACAGTGGAAACACAGAATTAATGCAAGCACAACCCATGGCACCGACAAAGATACCAAAACACAAGAAAACACAACCCAGGATGCATGCAATGAGACGACTGCCAGCAGCAAAGGCACAACGGAGGATACACACAACACCTAATATACAGGCACACATAAAACTCAACCCAGTATGCATGCATTTCAAGGACAAACACAACTCGGCACACACATCAGAACACAATAGTACAACTAAGGGGTGAGACTGGTAGTAAGGTGTTGAGGCATCCCTCAGATGTAGTTGTTTGCACATTTTGTTTCTATGTTGCCATTGTTGTGCAGTTGTTGCATATGTATACTGGGGTAAATGTTTGGGGGGGCTGGGGTGGAGGTGGAGAAAACAGTGGCTGGGGTTACTAAAAGCTTGAAAAGGCAAAGGAAGTAACAGCTACACATTTGCTTACTACAGATGAAATGGTGTGACAACAGGATAGGAGCATGAGTTTAGAAGGGTAGACAGAGAGCGGTGGAGACATGATATGGAATGGATACGATATGTGCGGGAGGGGCATGAGTCATAAGGAGGAGGCATAGATTCAGCCCTGCTGCTGCCACTAAAATTTGAGTGATGATTGGGAGAGCAGGGTAGCTCCCTTTTATTTCTTGGCTTGGATTTTACAGAACTGGGTGCAGTGACTGTGCATGTACGTATGGGGGACTAGAATTAAGCTCAGTGGGACCTTAGAAATTCTGGAACAGCACACCCCAGTAACTACAACTGTAATCCAACATCAGGCAAGCAAAAACTACTTTTTAAAGGGGTGTATGTATGTGTGTGTGATGAAGTTGCTGTTAGGTGGATACTTTTGCTGCTGAAATGTTTAAGATAACGAGTTTGGAGAACTCAGTGTTTCCTCATCGCCAATGTAACATATCTGATGCAGAGGCAATGAGGTCTGAACAGCTTAAACTTAGCCTAATTACAAAAAAATTCTTATTTTTTGGGGGGGGAGAGAGAGAGAAAGAGAGAGAGTGCGCACCTGTGTCTATTGGAACCCACATTCCGCAACCCTTAACTTTGCATTACGGGTTTAAAACGCATCAGAATTTCATTTTTTTACATAAAATCAGGGCAGTAAGTACTGTATTATACACACAGGTGCAAGTCTGTACATCTATTTGACCTTTCTAGTCCTTCCCAGGCGATGTTGACAAAAGACATGATGCAAACTATCCCATAGAGAGGGGACCACTGCCCTTGGGCTAGTCAGTCATCCCAATGGATCCCCCAGAGATGCCTCCCTCTCTCCTCTCCTCTCCTCTGCTCTCTGACACCTTCCTCTTTGCACTCCTTGCTAAATGAGTCCTGGGTAGTGCCCAAGTGGATGAACGATACTGTTCTTGCCACCATGTTGTACACCAAGTGTTGTAAAGTAATGCAGAATTTGTGTGTTACGTCTGTAGAAACATAGAAACATAGAAACATAGAATTTGACAGCAGATAAGGACCGATTGGCCCACCCAGTCTGCCCATTTCCCTACCTACTGGATAAGCTGCAGATCCTAGTTAACCAGCAGCCTACTTCTTCCTACCCCCACCCCCCAGAACTGCCTTATGACTATCCCATGCATGCTTGAATTCCACCACTGATTTTGACTCCACAACCTCCTCCGGGAAGGCCGTTCCATGCATCCACAACCCTCTGTGAAAAATACTTCCTTAAAATTACCTCTGGGCCCCCCCTCTATCTTCAAATTGTGCCCTCTTGTTCTTGCACACCTCTTTTTTTGAAAGATGCTACCCTCTTGGACTTTGTTGATTCCCTTGAGGTACTTGAAAGTTTCTATCATGTCCCCCCTCTCCCTCCTTTCCTCGAGGCTATACATATTAAGCTCCTTAAGTCTCTCTTCATATGTCTTCCGGTGCAGACCCTGCACCATTTTAGTTGCCCTCCTCTGGACAGCTTCCATCCTGTCTATGTCTTTGCGGAGATTGGGTCTCCAGAACTGCACACAGTACTCCAGATGGGGTCTCACCAGCTGTCTGAACAGAGGGATAATAACTTCCTGTTTTCTACTGGTGATGCCTCTCCCTATGCATCCCAGTATCCCCCCAGCCCTCCTTGCTGCCCTCTCACATTGCTTGCCCATCTTTAGGTCATCTGATATGACTACCCCCAGGTCCCTCTCCATTTTTGTTGTTGTTAGTATCTCACCCCCCATTGTGTACTCTTCCCCTGGGTTTTTGTTTCCCAGGTGCATTACCTTGCACTTCTTAGCATTGAATCTAAGCTGCCATACATTTGACCATTCCTCTAACCTTGCCAAGTCCCTTCTCATCCTTTCCACCCCACCTGTGCATCAACTCTGTTGCAGATCTTAGTGTCATCTGCAAAGAGACATACTTTTCCTTCCAATCCTTCTGCAATGTCGCTTATAAAGACATTGAAGAGGACCGGTCCTAATACTGAACCCTGCTGAACCCCACTAGTAACCCTCCTTTCTTCTGAGTGGACTCCATTTACTATTACTCTCTGTGTCCTATTCTCCAGCCAATTCTTTACCCAGGCTGTCATCTTGGGACCCACTCCCAGGCTGGCTAACTTGTATATTAATCTTTTGTGTGGGACTGTGTCAAATGCCTTGCTAAAGTCTAGGTAGGCCATGTCCACAGCCCCTCCCTGATCTACTACTTTGGTCACCCAGTCAAAGAAATCTATCAGATTCGTCTGGCATGACCTTCCCGCTGTAGAATCCATGCTGCCTAGGGTCCTGTGCCCCTCTGGCCTCTAGATACTGACAATTCTTTCCTTTAGAAGTGATTCCATCATTTCCCTATCACTGAGGTTAAACTAACAGGTCGATAGTTCCTGCTTCTGCCTTGCTCCCACTTTTGTGAAGGGAATCACATCTGCCCTCCTCCAGTCCTCGGGTGCCACCCCATCCTCCCATGATTTGTTAAAAGGGTAGTCAGTGGTGTCACTAGTTCTACCCTTAGTTCTTTTAGAATTCTGGGATGAATCCCATCAGGCCCCATTGCTTTGTCCACCTTCAGTTTAAGAGTTCTTTCAGAACCCTTTCTTCTGTAAATGGGCGGTATCAACTTCTGTATCCAGCGTGTTACTACTGTTTGTTTTATGTACCTCCCCTCTTCCTTTGTAAATACTGAGCAAAATATTTGTTTAGTATCTCTGCCTTTTCACAGTCTCCCTCTGCCCACCCCTCCCTCCTTCCCCTTTATTAAGCCTCACTATCCTCCCTTGGTCTTCCTTCGGCTCCTGATGTACCTATAAAAGGTTTTATCCCCCTTCTTAACTGAGTTGGCTATCTTTTCCTCGGTTTGGGCCTTTGCTGTTCTGACTGCCTTCCCAGCCTCCTTTTGTTTTAACTGATGCAGTTCTCTGTCCTGCTCCTTCTGCGATTCCTTGTACTTCCTGAATGCTTTCTTTTTCTCTTGAACCTTCACTGCCACTTCCTTTGAGAACCATAATGGTTTCTTACAGATAGTCTTGTTGCTAATTTTAATAGTTGTGGACAAAGTAAAATCCCGCTTCTGATCAGTACTATGTTTTGTCCCTATCTTTGTTCCTCTTAATAAAAAAGCACCATTCATTAACTAAGGACACACTAGTTTCCTTTAGAATTGTTACTTTGGGTTACATGAATGGTGACATACATCACTGGGATGCCATACATTTATGCATATTAATAGGTCATACATTTTAACCTCAGCATGAGTTTCAAACTGTTCACATGCAATCACTGATGTTGCTCAGCACTGTTATTACATACATTTCTTGCAGTTTATTTTTTTGAACACACTCAGTGATTGTGTATTTTTTGAGATGGGTCAAGTGTTGACTGCAGTTACTGATTTCTTTTTTGTCTGCACTGTGAATACATTTTCAGCTATCTGGCTTGCAATGTATAGCCAAGTCCATTCTTTCACATATCACACACAGCCGTGCTTACACACACACACACGCATGCACACACACACTGCTCTTTCTTCGGTGTAGTATTGGTCAGCACTGAGTAAAAATGCAATTACTTAGATTACAGCATGCAGTCAGGTCTGGTTTTTACAAACACACACACATACACACATTTTTCTAAAACAATAGTTGTATAGCATAAAATGTATTTCTGGATGGGGCAATTCAATGAAGCCTTCTTGGGATAAAGTTCTTAGAGTTTCCATTTTTTTTTAAACAGGGTGGAACATCATGAATGAACTGGATAAGGGATAGTATCCTTGTGCTGAATATTGCTTCTCACATATATAAAGGTTTGCCATCATCAGTTTAGAGACATCAGTCAGTATGCTAAAGCTTTCCCCCACTGGCACTACAGTTCTATGCTCCTCAGCGCATGCACAGCTCAGAGTTGAACAGTTTCAGTGGACTGATCATGGGCATCTGAATTTGGCGCAGGCAGAGAATAATTTAAACAATGCCTTTTACCTTTATGCAAGATGATAAAATGAACTCTTAAGTGGACTGTGCACCTCAGTTTACTGGACATGTCTGTGTACACTGATTTTGCTACAGCTAAAACATGTCATCATGGCTGTCCCAGCTGCTTTCATTCCCTCGACCCAGCTGGTTCCTCAGCCTCTGATTTTTACTTCTTCATTTGCCACCTCCTCATCTTCAACCACCTCTTCTCCTTCACCTTCCATCGCCCCTTTCTGGTGGAGACTTTTCTGGCTGTAGCCGATGACAACCAGCAGCAACCCTACTTTCAGTATTGCAGCAGCCAACAGCTGCCCAAACAAGTCAGGGTACTCGTCCCTGTTGTCTGTCAAGAACAAATGCCAGAATGAGTGTAAGATGGTGGACCTGAAAGGGACAATGGTGGCTTCTTTCAGAGTAGACATTTGCAAGCTCATCTGGCTGCCTCAGGCTTCACATCTCTTTCTGGGGTCAGGGGCTTGCATAAATGAACCTCAAAAGGCTGATGATCATATGTTTGTCAGCACCGGGGCAATTTGTTGTTGTTGTGGCTGCTGGGTCAGAGACAGTTCAGAGATGGACATCGGAGGGGTTGGGGGTTTCCACTAGAAACCAGGGAGACATAACAAAATTATGGGGACAGTGATTGGGGGTGCCACTAGACACCAGGGAACCATTACAAAATTATGGGGATGGCAATTGGAGGGGTGGGACTGCCACTAGACACCCAGAAAACATGAACAAATTATGGAGACAGTGATCAGAAGGTGGGGTTGCCACTAGACACCAGGGAAACATCACAAAATACAGGTAAGGTGATCAGAGGGGTGGGGGTACCACTAGACACCAAGGAAAAATGACAACATTACAGGGATGTTGATCAGAGGGTGGGGAATGCCACTAGACACCAGGGAAACATTACAAAACATGGGGACAGTGATTGGAGGGTGGGAGGTGATACTAGACACCAGGGAAAGACAAAGACATTACAGGGACAGCAATCAAGGGGTGGGGGGTGCTACTAGACACTAGGGAAACATTAAATATATATAGGGTTGGCGATTGGAGGGTGGGGGTGCCACTAAACATCAGGGCAACATTACATACATAAAGAGATGACAATGAGGAGGGAGGGGCACCGCTAGACACCAGGGAAGCAGCGGCTCACTGCTCTCAGTGCAGCCCATAGCACCAGTTCCAGCTGCGTCTGCAGAAGTCAAGAAAGTTCCACTTTTCTGATACAGAGAATGTTAATGAAGAGCTCCTCTCGTTAAGCTGGGCACCCTGGATTTTGGGTGCCCAGAAAAGGTATTTCTGGTAACTTTAACAAAAAAACACCAGAATCTAGCTAAACAGGTCCCATTTATAGTGGTAGCCACAGACAATGCCAGCTATTTCCAGATATTTCGCGAAATTTCTGAAGAGTTTCTCTCTGCTGCACCTACTGTTTAAATGCAAAAAGCATCAGATATTTCTGGAAATATCACAGAAATTTCAGGAAATAGCAGGCAGTGTCTGTGGCTACCACTGTAGCTAGGTTCAGGTGTTTGTTTTTTAAATCACAATTTGTATGTACTTTTACTGTTTGCAAGTTCAAATCACTTTTTTTGGTTTGTGAACCACAGATTTTTTAGTTAGAACCAAAAAAAGTGGTTTGAACCAGAAATCACTTGGGAGAGATCGTGAATGTGTGAAATGTAACATTTTGCCAAATTTCCCCATAAACAGAGTATGAAATCTTGCCGGGAAAAACATTGTACATTAGGGATGTTTTAGTTTTGCTAAAACTATCCCTTTACAAGTGTTTTTCAACTTCCAGTGCAACAGAAACAAAGAAACCGATGGCGACTGTCGCAAACCAAAAAAATAAGTGGTTCATAAGACCCATTTTTGGTTTGTGATACATCAAATTTGCAAACCAAACAACGCTCTTGCAAACCAGCAATTTCTGGCTCATAGTTGGCACCTATTTTTTAAATCCTGATAACTCAGGAACCGTTTACTATTTTTTCACCAGACCTTCGACAGGCACTACCTCAGCACATATCACATGTACCCTGAACATTTTGTGCAGAAATTGTAGCCTGTACATGAAAGCAAAAAAAACCTGTGTTGAGCTTCATATTCAGAAGTGGCTGACCGCATCACACAAGTGCCTGTGCTGCGCATCTCAGATGCGCTGGTGCAAAACATTGGTATATTCAGACAATGCACCATAGAATGTGATCACACAAGTCTGGCTGAGTATCACGTACATGTGCAGTCATGCAGTGGGAGATGCATGGCATGGCAGGTGGCTTGAGAACTGTGTGGGGCATTTGGAAATGCGTGATGGGCAGCCACTTGCACGGCATGCAGAATTACAGTATTCAGCCAGGATATGCAAATAGTCTCATTGCACAGTCCGAGCCCAGTCCCCACATTTGCATCTCATTACTGGAATGTATTCAGGGTATTTGCATAGCTGTGGCATGCACAGATCCAGCTTTGCAGGGCAGCCCCCCACCATTCCACAAAGGTGAACAGAAGGTACAGCAGCCCAGAAGGCTGGTGAAGGTATATGTGTGTGAGTGGACTGCAGTGGCCTGCGTACAGTGCTGTCACCCATGGCCATGTACAGGGTCCAACTGGGGTACGGGGGGGCCCACCTGGACAGTGGCCAAAGGAGCCCACTTTGAAGAGCAATAGGGGAGGGCCCAGGGTGACAGACTCCAATCAGTATGCCACAGGAATGTGATACGCTAGCCTTGTATGAATCTTACATTCCCCTACAGTGCCCCACGTTACCCTAGTATAGTGGATAAGGGAAGAGAAATGCAAGGGATGTCAAGGTTTAGAGAGTGACCAGGTACCTGAGTGAGTGGGGCCATCCTGGAACTGTCCTGGTAACCTGGGTGGCCACCCCAACACTGGCCAAGTATGTGCCCATTGTGGCCACATGCCAAACACTGGAAGGGTCCGATGTCTGTCAGGCATGCCCATGCTACCTCCAGGCTGCAGGTGGTGCCACCCCTGCCTTGTGCTGCCCACAGTTGTGCAATGTCCACCACTGGAACACCACACCAAACCACTGCAGTGCCCTTGTGGCAATGTCACACAGCATAGTTGGCATCAGTGTCATGTCTGTGGCTCTGGGTGGTATGGGGCAGGCACAGACATGTGGTGTACACCTGTAGTGTACCACTCTGGGTGTGTGCCACTGGTCAGACCCTGGACCATGCCATGCTGCCACCAGTACTACCAGGCCACCTAGGCACTGTTGCTCCAGACATCACCATGGGTGCATGCCACACTGGGTGGTGCCCTGAAGGCCACATGGGTGCAGGCCATGGCCCCTGGTACATGTGCTGCATTGTGGTTGTCTCCACCACTGGTGTGCCAGCGGTACACCTGATGGCATCTGCATGTGGCAGCTGGGCATCTATGTCCCTGGCAAAGTGTAGTGGGGTGGCTGTCTGGGTGGTGCCAAGGGCATCACAACACCTCTGGCTTTGGGTACTGCCGTTCTGGTAGGACTGCTGTGTGGGTGCCTGGAGCACATCCAGGTGCACCTCCAATGGCTGTCTTAGGAGCACCTGTCTGCAGTTCCGCAGCCTGCCTGTGGGTAGCTGGCCAATTTAGGCCATCCTTTTGTTGTCCTATCTTTCTGCGGCGAATCTCAGGGATGCACAGCACATGCGTTGCACATTTTGGCTGAATATTCCCATGTACGGCACATTCATGTCTCCACCCCCTGTTTCTGCGCTGCATACATTATCTATGTACGATCGCGCATTCTGACATGTGCAATGCATTTCTGCCATTTGAATATCACATTTTGGCACAATTCCCAGGATATGCAGTGCATCTCCATTTTGTGCAGTGCATCTCTTTTGAATATGTGAGTCATTAAGTATAGGAAAAAATGGGAACTTTTACTAAATAAGGGGTATCCAGATCTCAGAAACCACACAAGGTGCCATCATGAAACTCTCAACATTTTCACAACATGGTACATCAGTGGAAACTGCAAATTTGTGGGCTATTCTGACAAACCCAGCCAAAGCTATTAAACTTCAAAGTTAGGGGTTTAACATTGAGCACCCTACTAAATTGAATAGGGTGTTTTATGTTAAATCCCAATATTTGCACTTTAATAACATCACAACCATTCAATAGATTTGCATGCATGGTCTTGTGGTATAGATCTCTTGATGTGCCAAGTTTTTTTCCCGGTTGAACGTGCGGATTCCAAGATCTGAATAGCAAAATAAGTGATTTTGTTCAGGGTTTTTTGCAGTTTTTTGGGGTTTTTTGGGGGGTTTTTTTTGTCAGCCGCTAGTGCCCAGATGGTTTGGAATTTTGGTCTGAAAATTTCAAGGTAGAAAGGGCCTCACCCCCAGTAATGCCTTTCCCTAGTTTGGTGAAAAAATAATAATCCATTTCAGATTTATTAATTTATTAATCTTTTTTCATTGTCAACCCTAATGCTCACCCCATTGGAGTAACAGAAAAGCTAAGATGTGATGGAGACAGGTATGTATGTTTCATGAGTGCATATAATGGAGTGAGCGTTAGGGCTGCCAACCCCAAGGAAGACACCACCCCTCTTTCACTTTAGGGGTGGGGCAGGGGTTTTAGGGTTGGAAACCCTAACATCATATTTCCCTATGTTTATTGCTTTATCCTCAACCCTAACTGATGCATTAATGTAGTTTTTTGTAAATAATTTCTTTACTTTTTTAGATAGTGTAATTGTAGTGTAACCCCCACCCCCCCAACACACACACACAAATTTGGGATTTACCTTAATGTCTTCCTGGGCTGCTTCAGTGCCCACTGCCAGGCTGACATCCTGTCTTTGTTTGATCCTGTTCATTTCCGTGTGAGTGCCATGCTGCGCCTCTGCACCTGTCCCTTTAAGAGCTTAGCTAACATGTGTGTAGTGAATGGTCTGAGCTGGGTCCAAGTGATTTAAGGCTTGCGACTGGTCAGACACTGCTCTGCTTTGTTCCACCCTACAGTTGATAATATATATATATATATATATATATATATTATTTTTTTTTTTCTTTTTTTAGTTTTTGTTGACCGGGTAAGTGTACTAGACAAATCCTGCCTATTTTCAGGCACGACCCGGGGGAGGGGGATACAGATGAATGCCAACTGACCTTAAACCAGATTAAGCTGTTGGTGGTATTTTTAGTGAATGAGGGGAAATTTGGCCAGGGTACTGGGGAAATTCCCCTAATCTCATGTAGAGGAACCTCACATCCTGGTTCTCAGAGCTATCATGGCGGCCGTTAGGCTGGAGCAGAGTGTGGTGATGGAAGGGGAACAGGAGATGGTTCGACGTTTGACAAATCTGGAAGTTATTGTTACCGATACTTCAACTGCTGTACTGGATGAGTTTCATGCTCAGGATTCTGTTCCATTGGATAGACAGGTCTCGAGACCGATAGCTGGATTTTCAGGTTATGATTTAGCTGCTGTGCACCCAACTACTGCTTCTTCAGACACCACGGGGGATTTGGTTTCCACAGCTGCTCTGAGCCCTGAGATGCAGGCTTTATTGCAGCAAGAAGAGGAGCGGCATTTGCTGGCTTGACGTGCGCTTTTAGCGGGTTTGCTCCCGCGACCGACGTCCACACTACCAGCAGTCCTACTCAGTGAAACGGAGACTCGAGACACTTCTCCTGTAACCCCGGATTTGGCGGATTCCCCTTCAGAGCAATTGGTGATGAATTCACAGGTTAGTGCTTCGGGGACTGTATCGGGTGTAGACTCTACTTACAGTAGATCACAGCAAGATCTGCCTATAGTGCCTGCTTTATCGAGTGATGACTCTCCTGTTTTTTTGCATTCTCCTTTAGAGACCCCTGTTGCTCCCCCCCTTTCAAGTACTGTAGTGGGGATTTCTGCAGAGGCTGTACAACCAGCTTCCTCTTGGGATGATATAGTGACTCTGGCCCAAGACATTGACACTGGTTCTGCCTGGTTGGTTGAAAAAGCTTTATTGGCTGCTGGGTGGAAGCGTGGTTCTGCAAAGGGACAGTGGGTTTCAGGTGTTTCACCTATCCAGATATCTCGACCTGTCTCCCATGCACAGAATGCAATCTTGGCAAGTGGTAGGCCAGGGAAAATGCCTTCGCTGTTGCAGCTGCTGGATGACTTACATATGACGCAGAACCCAGTGTTGGCGCTGCCTGAAGTTGTATGGTCAGCTCCTTTACAGTCGGCCCATACCCCTAGCCTGGATTTTGTGCCACCTTCCTCTAAAATGTCTTATTCTGCTGTAGCCTCTCAGTCTCTTGCCACAAGGAGACCCTCCCCCGAAACCCAATGGTGCCTGCCAAACGTCATAATGTTGTGAGGCTGCGTTATCTTGGGGGTATGTCTGAAGCCCCGATAGAGTTTTTGTGGCTCGGACTTTGCTTAAGGAATCTCTTAAGTTTTTTGCAGCAGAGATACATGCTTTATTGCAAGTTTCAGGTGAGTCCACCTTTGACATTAGTTTCAAAACCCAACAGGGTTTAGAATGTTTTTGGTTGAAATATCAGAGACTTCAGAAATCTCCCTTATGGGCCCCTTTTTCAGTTCTGCCCTTATCACGACCCACCCAAAAAACGGTCACTATTCTGTTTTGTAGTGAAGGAGTCAGTATGAATGATTTGATACATTGGTTAAAAGCTCACTGTACTGTTCTCTCGGACCCTGAGGCCATATTTGACTCAGAACAATTATGGACTGGGGGCTGGAAGGTTAAGAGTTATGCTTAAAATGACGGATGAAGGTATAGCACACCTTCCTAATAGTTTTTTTTGGGGGCAAGATAGTGGAGTTCTTTTTTATTTGGGACAACCCAAGGCATGCTGCTGGTGTGGGTCGGTCTCCCACCTGAGTAGTGCCTGTGATCAGCTTAAGTGTACAGTATGTGGAGATTTGGGACACTCTGGCTTTCATTGTGTGGAACAAGAACGTTGTAATTTATGTGATGTGATACGCCATCATTTTCAAGCCTGTACATGGGCTGCTCATAACAACCCAAATTTGGCTGATGGTGCAGATCAGCATCTTTATATTACTTTGGCACAAAAGAAAATAATTTTTGCCCAAAAAGAACGGATGGATTTGCACAACAAGAGTGGCCTGGTTGTCTCTCAAGGGGATGGTGTCATAGCCCCTGATGTCCCCATGGCTCAGTCCTCCAGTGCTGTGCTTCCACCATGCTGCCTGGTGGTTCCTGATACAACTTCACCTCCTTTAGTGGTTGGGCATGATGTGGAACCCCTGACTGCTAATTTTTCACTCCGGAATGACATGTCTATGGCACGATCCCAGGACGATCAGCTGAGTTCGGATATTGTGGCTCTCTCACCACAGCATTCTGTGCATGAGGCGTCTATAGACCGGGGGATGATGGGCCCCCCCTCCACCTGCCCTACCTGGCTCGGCCGGAATTACTACCTGGGCGACTCAAAGCAAAAAGTTGCTGGCTTCTAGGCTTACTACTGAGTCTCTTCCCCTCTCCAACAAATTTGATCTCTTGCAATCTATGGGGGATTCTTCAGAGGAATCTGATTCCTCCTCCCTACCATCTTCCATGCCTGATCACTCAACTGACACTGAGCTTCAAATTGAACACCCTGGAAAATGCAAGGCTAAGACTAAACATAAGGGATCTGTCCCCCGTAAGAGGAGATTAAAATAAGGGGGATTAAGGGCTATCTCTTGTTTTTTGTTTTCATACTGATGCAGTCTATTGAACATATTTTTCATTCTCTGAATGTTAATAGTATCAAGAATCTGGCTAAACGTGATTCATTTTTTTCCTATTTAATGCTTTCTGTTTCAGGTACAGTGTTCTTGCAAGACGTTCGCTTCCATATGATATCTGAGGTTATGCAAGCTACGAAGGCCTGGTACCCGGGCCCCTCATTTTGGTCTATTGGCCAGGAAACCGCTTCTGGGGTTGGTGTTTTGTTTCGAACCTCGGAGGTACAGTTACTTAAGTTGTATGACTTGCTCCCCGGCTGTGTTCTTATTTTAGATGTTCGGCTTCAAAATGTTTTTTTTCCACCTGATTAACTGTTATGCCCCACAAACTAAAGCCCTCCGGGTTGAGATGTTCAAAATGATTCAACCTTTTATACATACTTCACAGTTCGTTATTTTTGGTGGTGATTTCAATTGTGGTTTATCCTTTCAAGATAGAACACATACGTCTAAGTCAACTAAACTTTATTCTGATTCAATTTTTTTGGCTTCTTTGATCAAAACGGCTAATCTGCTTGATGCTTATTATTCCCATATGGGATTACATACACCAACTTTTTATAAAGGTAATTTGGTTACGAGGATTGAATTTTTTTTCGTCTCATCCCATTTATTAATTCGGATGATGGCGGTTCAATTAACTGAGTTCTCTGATCATGGGATGTTATCTCTTACTCTTGGTGCAGTTGCTGATGTACAATGGGGTCCGGGTA
This sequence comes from Neoceratodus forsteri, assembly GCA_016271365.2. Classification (NCBI taxonomy): domain Eukaryota; kingdom Metazoa; phylum Chordata; order Ceratodontiformes; family Ceratodontidae; genus Neoceratodus; species Neoceratodus forsteri. The sequence continues at coordinate 732,029,234 of CM028137.1, forward strand.
CTTGGAAGATGAATGTTTCGGTTCTGTTGGATACAGATTTTACACTGCTTCTGTGGGATTTTGTGGTGGCCAGAAAATCATTTGTTATACGTTATGATGATGCTGCACAATGGTGGTTGGACACTAAGTGTGATTTGATTTATTTTTGGAAACAATATAGTAGGACTGTATGTATGACCAAATATAAGGATTACTTGAGCCTACGAACTCGATTGCAGAGATTATTTTCCTTATCCCTTACCATGGGGTATGACTACACTTCTCAAATACAGTATTTTAAAGCCCAGATGCAAAATTTCCATTCGGAATGAGCACAGGCAATATGCCATCAACAGCAATTTGGCACTAAGGGTTCTTTGACCTCTGTATACCCCTTTAACGCTTATAATTCACATGTTGGTCATAAAGACATGTCCTCCTTATACAATTCTGAGGGGCAAATTGCCCGTTCTCAGCCTGACATAATAGCTATGGTTGCTGACTATATGGAACGGAAATTTGAACCTTTGCATTTTGATCTTGTAGAGACTGAGAGTTTCCTATTCAGGACTGAGTTTCCCGTGCTTTATTTACAAGAGGGGTCTCGTTTAATATTGCAATTTCTTCCCTCTGAGGTGCTGGAGGCTGTTCGGTCTCTGAAAACTAACACAGCTCCTGGTCCGGATGGCTTGTCTTCAGAAATATATAAATTTTGTGCTCAAGATTGGGGGAACGAACTGACCCAGGTCTTTAATAGTCTTTTGCTTGGTACCTCTCTGCCTCTATCCTTTAATATGGGTTCCCTATTATACTTGTTTAAATCAGGCGATAGGAAAGCTTTGAATAATTGGCGGCCGATTTGTTTATTAAATACTGATTTTAAAATACTTTCCAAGGTTTTAGCTAAACATTTGTTGTCTGTTACTACTAATTTTATTTCAGTTAGCCAAACATCCTCTGTCACAGGCCACTCTATTCAAGATAATTTAATGCTCCTTAGAGAGCTTTTTGATAAAGGCTTTCGGAATTTGGTACAGGGTTATGTACTGTCTTTAGATCAGAAACAAGCTTTTGATGCAGTATAGCACAAATGTTTGTGGTTAGTTTTGGGTAAATTTCGGATACCTCATGTATTTATTTCTTGGCTTCAGTTACTATATCAAACGACAACAGTTTTTCCTTTAGTAAATGGTTGGTGTGGACCATTGATTAAGATTCAGCGAGGAGTCTGTCAGGGTTGTCCCTTGAGCCCTTTATTATATGTATTTTTTTTGGACCCCTTACTGAGACTTTTACAATCTTCTACTGATATGCTGCCAATAGCTTTCACTCCTACTATAAGAGATAGCCCTGTTTTAGCTTACGCTGATGACATATGTTTATTATTGAGAACGTCACAGTCTATAGAAATTGCCTTATGCCTGTGTTCAGAGTTTGGAGCGGTGGCTGGAGCTAGTCTAAACCTCCAAAAAAGTAAGGGTTTTCAGTTAGGACTGGATAGCCTGGTCTTGCTGTCAGTGGGAGGTGTTCAATTTGGGGTTGATCCTCTATGGATTTTGGGTATTTATTTTGGTATGCCATGTCCAGATGTGTACAATTGGAATCTGAAACTTGATATAGCACAACAGAAGGTTTCCACTTGGAACAAATGGAAGATGAGGAAGAGAAAAAGGGTATACCTGATTAAGACTTATTTGGTACCGATATTTTTGTTTTTGAGTTATATATTTCCGCCCCCAAGGAATAGTGAGACTAGATTACTGAGTATATTTTTTCAAGCAGTATGGGGTAGTAGACTTAATCCGATACAACCTAATAAATTATACCTCCCCATTTCTTGAGGAGGTCTAAATATGGTACACCCTTTATTTTTCTTCAACAGTATTTTTTTCATGGCTAATCTTCGTCCACTTCTTATTCTTTCAAATAGAGTTTGGGAACCATGGGTGTTTGATACAATCCACTTTTAGTTCCGGTTATGGGAGGGAGGCAATTTGAGAGTGGTTAAGCTGATACCTACTGCTCCTCTTTATTGGAAAGACACTTTTTCTAGACTACGTCAATGGAAGGTGCCTGCTTCCAGCATTATGTCTGGTCAACTAAAACGCTTATATCGTACATTATTAGATACTATTTGTCATGTTCCAGTTATGTTTGATCATTGTTCTATTGAGCATAGGTCCCAGGTTTTACAATTTTTGCAGAATCCTAGGATTCCCCCTCGGATGTGGGATATGCATTGGCTTAGTTGCCATGGTAAACTGAATGTGAAAGACAATCATAAGCATAAGCAGCTGTGTGAATGGTATTGCAGTAGGCCGGGTTGCCGGGATGTAGTTGAAACAGTGGATTATCTTTTTTTCCAGTGTTCCTTTATAATTGGTTTTAGGAATTTTCTGGCCACAACATGGCAATTCCCTGTGTTTGCTTCTGTTTCATTTGATAATTTATTGCATGGAATAAAATCTGGCCCTTGGCAGAGATGGGATGGAGAGACCTTAGAAGTTATGTTTACTGTCTGTAAATGGCACATTTGGTTAGCTTGGTGTCTTTTCACCTTGCAACAAAAACAGTCTTCACATTTGGAATTAGTTGGACATATTACCAAAGATTTGAGAGTGATTTGTGCTTCTGAATGGCAATCCCTACAAAAAGCTTTATGGTTGACGAAATGGAGGGGGATTGCCTTGGATCACAGATTCTGATGCTCCTATTACTTGAAGGTGATATTGTTTTCTTTTCTTTTGTTTAACATTGTCTTTGATTCTTTTTGCATGAATCCTAATGCTATATTTGTGTATGGCTTGTTTTGTGACTGTTGTACCTCTGTTTCTTTATCTTATGTTTTTTTTTGTTTTAGTTTTCTTTTCAATAAAAATTTCCCCTACTCTTTTCGAGAAGTGCCATGGGATCTTTAATATCCACCTGAACTACCACCAGAACAGGCAGATGGGACCTTGGTTTAACGTCTCATCCAAAAGACTGCACCTCAGGAGTGCAGCACCCCTCTCATGCTGCACTACAGTGTCAGTATTGGGATATTAATCCAAGTGCCTGGTATGGGGATAGAACCTACAGTCTTCTGATCTCCCAGCCTCAGAGGTGAGTGTGCTGCCTGCTGAGCCACTGACACTGTGTATAATAGTGCAGAGGGAGCCTGTATGGGAACTGTACTTAGTTACTGCTTACATGCTGGTATATTTGAAATGGAGAAGTTTGTTTAACCTGCTTTCTTTGCAGATTGCCTTCCAAAATGGAAGTCACCATGTTAGGTCTGGGACTTCCAGTAATTGGACCAATAGGACTCAGGGGACCTAAAATGGATCCTGGCCCAAGTGTCTCGTGTGAAGGAAAACTGAAGTTTTAGGTTGGTGCCAAAACTGACCTGAAAGGGGAGTCCTAACTGTGACTGACAGCTTCCCCAGCCAATCCAAATCCTGAAATCCAAGGGAAAGCCCCAGTACTATAAGAAACAGTGAATCAGTTAGAGTTGGAGCTTGAAGTTTGAGCAGCTCGAGCTTTTGAGCAGCTGCTCCCTGAACGGAGCTTAGGGGAATCAGCAGGAAGAGGCCTAATTTGCCTCTCTGCCACCATTTCTCCTGCATTGGACTGCCTGATAGCAGAAGCTGGAATCATCCGATTTAAGTTTTAAACTGCAGCAGCAAGTATTGAAGTGTCTGAAAGCACCGTTTGCCTTGTGGACCAAAGAATTGCTCCTGTGAAGCGATCGGCCCAGCTAGTGTGTGAGACAAATCTTAGATTGAGAGGTTTGCTCAGTAGATCTATTGCAATTGCAACCAGACTGACTCTGGACTGTAGAAGGTTGATGCTGTTAGAGTTAAATGTACTGAGTGTTTTCTGTGGGTCGAGACCTGCCTGTTCATGGCCCATTTAGTTATACCCACTGGAGGTTTCACCAGCAAGAAACAAACGAACTTTGCCAATTTGCTGATCCTGCCTGGGCCTCTGCCAATCCGGCCCAGACTGATTGCCCTGCACCAGAGACTTTTTCAGTTAGAGATCAGCTTTGGGGATCCAGCCCTTGTGCAACAACTCACAGGTTGCTGCCACCTGAAGGGAAAGGCCTTGAAGAGGAGGTGTGTCATGTCAGCCCTGCTTCCCCATGCTCATCGGTGAACACCTCTAGGTCTCTGTATCACCTGCCATCCTGCAGAAATCTGGTAGCATGAGTACTCTCAGGGTATCTCCCTGCAACAGGTATTTTAATCATCTGTGGTATCATCTGATTTCTTTAACTTTCTCAGTTTTCAAGAGACTGAGTCAAATGGCTCGGATTACAAATAATCATCTGTTATCGTGCATGTTAATTGCCTTTCTTTCCATCCAGGGCCCCAACATCAGCCGCAATGCCAGCCACCCCTGGACAATGCCTCTGGCTAGCCAATTTCCATCCTGGGTACCCAGTGCTGTATGACTGTCTATTTTGGGACTGAAAAGTGTATGCCAAACCCTGATTTAAATCAGAGTACAAATCATTTGCCTAAATTCACACCCTTTCCTTGTTCATGACTCCTAAATAAACCTGATTGTCTTTTTCAAGTTTAACCTGGCTAGTGTGCATATTATTAGTTGGGTAACAGTGTTACAAGTGTGCAGTTATCTTGCTAATCTTATTTTACAGGGGGTCTCCAGGCAAACTGCTGAAGGTCCAACCCTGGTGGTAAGTGTGAAGGGTGTGTGCATATTATTACTACTATATACTGACTGTGTATTAACTGCTGTTAAAGGTTCCAAGCCACTAGGAGGGTTGGTGGGTGGTTATAGCTTCCCAGAGGACTATAGCAGGATAGGCAGACACCCCCAATACCATTACTCTGGGTGCAGGCACCTTAATACTGAATTCAGGCCCCTCAACTTGTGCTCAGACATACAAGCAGGAGTAGTAACCTTAGGGACAGCACCACCTATGGGCTACAGTGGCCTTATTTGCCTGTGGGAGTGCAGGACCCTTCGGACCATGTGCTCTCATCCCTCCATAGATGCATATATTTATGTAGCTGTAGAAAGGCCCTGCACTTCCATTTATAGGACAACTGTGACCAAATTGTCAGCATAGCCATCTTATTACTCTGTCTCATGTACTCAGTACAGAACATTTTTGAATCCCGTAAATGTGACTCTGCGCAACTGCAATGCCATTCCATGCTACAGGTGTGAAAACACATTTTGGCCAGGATGTGAAAAATGACAGTTGTGACATACATGAGGTGGGGTAATAAGAAGACTCTGTTGAAAATTTGGGGTCAAAATATTTCAAATTTCCAAGGTTACGAACGTACTGTACATAGAAAAATTGCAATGAATGGTCATAACTTTGCCATTTGTACATATTTTGACCCCAAATTTTCAACATAACCTTCTTATAATCCCACCTCATGAACAAGGGCAGAAAAAAATTCTAAATGCCACCCAAAAAGTGAATTCACCACGCAACTGAAAAATCAGCTTTTGGGCCAGAGTTGCATAATATCTCTCATATTGTTCATGAGGTGCGGTCCCCAAAAGGCCATGTTGAAAATTTGGTGTCAAAATGTCAACAAATGGCTGAGTTATGCATCAGAATTGAAAACCCCCATTGAAATACATTGAACCACATTTACCTCAGATTGTCATATTGCAGTCGTCGATTCCAGCAGCGAGTCGTATCTTCGATCAGAGAGTGGATCTCAAACCTGGGACCTGTTCAGGTGAGTGAGGGGCTGATCAGTAAGGGACCATTTTATTTTTTGCGGGGAAAAAAACATCAACGGACGGTTTTATTACAGTGATGGACACTGATGGCGATGCCACTAGACACCAGAGACATATAATAGAAGCATGGGGACAGCGATAGGAGAACAGGGGAGGGATCAGTGGACTACCAGGGAATATATTTTATTTATACAGGAACGGCAGTCAGAGAATGGGGCAGGGACCACTGGACTACCAGGGAATATATTTTTTTATACAGGGAAGGTGTTGGCAGAATGGGAGAGGGGGGAGGGACCATTAGACCACTAGGGACATATTATGCCACTAGACATCAGGGAGCCATGACAGTTTGAATTGCCATGGAACTTTACTGTTTGCAGTAAAGTTTGATCTCTAAAGAACTGTGAATTTTTTTTGTTTTTTTATCAAACCATCCTTATTTAAGCGAGTGACAGGCAAAATTTTTCTCGCCACACTAATTTATATTTGCAGCATATTCTGATAATGTGCCTACTCATTATTGCTGCCATGATGTTGCTGGTGGAATAATGTTGCATGCTTCTTGTGTGACTTTTTTTTTAGCATTGCATAATGCTTCTGATTCTGGGTCGCCCTTCTTGCCACCAGGGTGCGACCCGGAGTTTGTTATATAAATAAGTGGGTGGTGAAGTCTCTCCTACTGCCAGACAGCAGATAGCTGGAGCGCAGTGGCTGGTGTCAACAAGTTGCTGGCGCTGTATTTTAGGCCAGCAACCTGGTTGTCACTGTGGCATGAGTGAATATATTTGCAATGTTAATTTTAAAATAGTAATAAAAGAATACAACAAAGTATGTGAAGGAGACCTAATTACAGGTCGTGTTCATTAGTTACCAGGCAGTACTTGGGTAGAAAAACTTTGTTAAAACCGGAAAAAAAAAACCCAAGATGACTGACATCACAAACGGTATTTCTCTGAGCACAAACAGTAAATCCTTACCAATTAACAGTTTGAACGGTTTTCATTTATCCGCCTGTCTGGTGGCTATCACAAAAATCATTTTAATTCAAAAATGGTATCATATTTTTTCACCATATCATCAAAAGGCACACCCTTGGCACAGACTCCAACATCCCTGAAAATTTCAGAGAAATATTTAATTCAGTCTGGGCTGTAGATGACAGCAAAAAAAATCCCATGTTAACCAATGGGAAAATGTCATTTTTTTTCCCATTTTGTATGTCAAAAACCATACAAGATGCTGTCACAAAACTTTTCATGTCTTGAGACTCTGGCAGAATAACTGTGCATGCCAAATTTCGGGCTATTTCGTTGAAGTACGCTAAAGTTATTAAGATGTACAGTTTTGGACTTAACATTGAAGTGCTGTACCAACCCTAACTTACTGGTATATAGATGATACAGATATAGATATAGATATATAGGATAGTGTATGGCTTCCCATTCACAACAGGGCTATTCTTTACCCGAGTGGATACTATGATGACTGTTGACCTCGAGAGCAAAGCTCAAGAGGTCATTCAGCCGTCATAGTAACCATAAGGGTAAAGAGTAGCCCTGTTGTGAATGGGAAGCCATACACTGTTCTATATAGTGTATGGTCCATCCCAGATTCAAAAAGCAGCACAGTCGGGCGGTTCATCTTAAACACGCTTTCAAATTGTACTTTTTAACATTACACAAGCACTGGAAATTATTTATTTATTTCTTAAAGTCTTGGAATTACAACCTTTGAGACAGAGACTCCTTTACAAAGGCTCCACGTCATGTAGTTCACAACAATATACAAAGGTAAACATGATGCATGATACTATACAGAAGAACATGTAATATACAAGGTGACAATGCAGGATACAATGCAGGTAAACTAATATTATACAAGGAAGTAATTTGGTTACTTGTTGAGCTGTACTGGTTACAATCAGGAGTAAGACCCAGAAAGGTCAGAGGTATGGGAAGGGCAGATAGCAGGTGGGGGGGGGGCAATCAGAGGAGACGGGGAGAAGAATGGGGAGGCAGGAGGGAGAGAATGGGAAAAAGAGGTGGAGGAGTAGAGCTGTGTGCAGTCAGTAAAGACATTGTCGTGGGAGATGTGGCTAAGGGGGAGAGGGGCAGGAAAGGTGGGGGAAGGGGCAGACTAGTAGCAGTCATGGCAGCTAAAGGCAGGGGGATGCAGGCATATGGGGCTGGCTAGTGGCAGTCGAAAAAAACTAAAAGAAAGGAGATGCTGCCAGAGTTTAAGTTTGAAAGGGCCTAATTTATTTAGGAATAAGGATAAAGAGAAAAAAAATGTGGCAACAATGAGTTTTACTGTTCAAGTTCATTTTATGCTCTGTGACTTCCAGGTATCAGCAATTCACGATCTGAGGAGACAAAATGCAGTACCGTGGCAATGACCCGCAAAACATCCACCCCCGAACACAAGCTGACATGGTTGAACAGAGGGAATAGATCCACCGCAACATGTGAACATGCCACACACACACCCGCTTGGCACTTACAAATATAAAAACCACTTCTGAAAATTGCCCCATTGTAGTATATGGAGCGTGCCTCTGCACCGTTCTTGTACTAAGATCAAAAAATGTGAATGCATGGGGGTGCAGCTCTGGGTAAGGGCATGCCAGTGTTTTGAATAACAGCTCCATGGATCTGTTTTATGAGCCTTGTTCTGAGAATTAGAGCCTGAAAAAATTTCATTTTCAGATGAATTTCTTAACCTGAGGCTAAGGTACAACATATCTTGGAGGGAGGAACAGCTGTTTGTACTAGAAATCTGCTCTGTAATGGTTACTGCTCATGGAAAGACATTGGTGTGTGCGTTGTAGCTGCTGTTTTATGTTGTGGAAAGGGAATAGAAGGCTGGTTTGCTTTAACTTACTGTCAGCTGTGAAGCTCAAGGACACATCTGTGACGTCCATACTACAGCAGAACAAAAAGTCATTCTGCCGCATTATGGACATCCCTACTGCAGCATAACAACATTTTTAAGCAAATGTAATTCTGTGTATAACTCCATTCTACCATACACTATACAGATATACACTCTGGTACATACATGTGCAAAACAAAGTAGGCCATGCACATTCTCCTCTGCCACCTTTTGATTGCTCTTTAGCATCCTACATCTGTCCCATGACAGGCATGTAGGCTGGGAAACTGGGCATGCAAGCTGCAAAGCTGGGGGGAGATAAATAAAAACATAAAATGAGCTGAAATCCAAGGTGAGCTGGCAAGATTTGGCTTGGGTTTCCTCAAAGCTAAGATGCATGTATCTAGGGCAGCTTGGTTTTCTATAGGAAGGTTCTGCACACCACTGGAGCTAAAGCTGATGAAGGGGATCAAGTAGAGTGCCAATCTGTTCTTCACTATATTTAGGAGCAATGTAAAACCAAGGGAGGAGTGATCAGGCCGAAGAAAGTGGAGGAATGGTTAGAGGAGGGCAGGGCAAACCTGTTGAATGATTATTTCTGTTCAGTATTTATGGTAGAGGACATAGGACCTCTATCAGACTGCAACATGGCACAAAGCAGAGGATCACTGGTGGGGATTAGCGATGAACCCTTTACAAAGGAGAGTGCTGAAGGAAGTTCAGGCACTAAATATAAATAAATCAATGGACCATGATGGGTTATACCCAAGGGTAATGGGACTGGTCCTGGCAGGTCCATGAAAGGACCTCTGCAAGTGTTCATTGGAGATGGGAGAAATGCTAGATGATTGGAGTATGGTGGATGTGGTCCCTGGATACAAAAGCAAGAGTCAGTAAGAGCCAGGAAACTATATACCAGTCAGACTGATGTCTATGTAATCACCTCCCTGTTACTTTACACAGTAAGCTAACCCTTGATACCCTCAACTGGGCACCCAGACTACTTTGGACACTTTGGTGATACCATCCCTAACTTTGGGAACATATACCAGCTTGCTACTTCTAGAGGTCAGAAAGGGTGGGTGTGTACAAAAGCAAATACTACACACAAAATTACCGTTATACCTAGGTCATGTGGAGAGAACTTTTGCTAGGGGTAATGCTAGGTCTGTACTTCTGGAGGGGTACCCAGTAATTCCTCAAAGGAAGCAGTAACACAAATGTCCAAACCAGGTTGGGGTTCTGGAGTGTGGCTTTATTCCAAAGATGGTACACAAAAGCATGACTGAATGCAATGCAGAACAACAAAAGTCTGTAGCAGACAGAAACTCTAAGCATCCCATCTTGCATAGGACCTTGAACTCTCTTCAGCGGCAAAGCCTCGGCTGAAACACACATTTCTTCTAGTGGCATTGGCCACAGTGGAGCACACAATTTCTTCTAGTGGCACTGACCACAACTTAGAAAATTTCCCATATGGCATAGGATTTAAAAGTTTGGCAATATGGCAACTGGCCATGACGGAGCACGCTGGTACTCAAAATTAGCACAACCCACACCAGGGGGTAAACTTTCCCTTCAGACATTGGCCACCATGTCCTGAATAAGCAGGCGCCTTTACGGAACCTAAAGTGCTGAACTGGTCATTCCAGATGGGGGTGTTGCCCACCTTTTGCTTCCATAGTCCATACCCAGCCATTCTTTCAGAGTTACACCTCAAACTTTTAGTAAAACAGTAGAACAGTGCACCTTGGAATGACTTTCACATTCAGCATTTGAAGCACACTACTTCTGAGTGTAACTAAAGTCCTGAACAGTGTACCAAGTCTCACTGGGGACTCCACAATTGTCAGCCAACTTTAAGAAAGGATGAGAACAATCTCAACACAGAACAGAACTTGGTGTATTTTTCCCTTTGTCAGTGTACATCCCAAAAGAAAAACAGGTACATTCCTCCTGTGATATCCAAAGTCATATTACTCACAGTTGTACACAAACAGGCAGCTTCAATATCCTGGATTAAAGTCAGGGGATTGCCCCTTTGATCCATTCTGCAGTCCTCTTCATCTCACAGGGGATGAGAAAAAAAACTCAGGAATGCCTGCTAGATGGTTCCCACCATGTCTACTGGCAGGCAGCTGGTTCTCAGCACTAGGGTGAGAAAAAGTAGGCTCCCCTCAGAGCTCACACTGCAGCTCTTCACTCCTCCAACTGCTCACTCCGGCTGCTGACACAGAACTAACTGAAAATTTTAAAGCTCCCACTTACAGCCAGCTATCGAGGCTTATGCTGCTACGAAAGTTCTAAATGACATCACCTCTCTCATCTCAGCTGAGACCAAGTAAGCAGAGAGGGAGCAGGTGAAAAAACATTTAACCAGTTATTTACCAGCAGGCTTCCCTACCTAGCACTGACACTGATGGAATTCTAGTAACCCTAGGGGACTGGAGGGTTACATCTGTTGTAAGGAAGATCTTAGAATCCATTATCAAAGGAGAGCATCAAGGGAACTCTGAAGGTGAATGGGCTGCAGGACCCTGGACAACATGGTTTAACCAGCCTGAGGTCATGCCAGATAAACCTGACTGACTTTTTTGATCGAGTGAAAATAATAATGGACAGATGCAGGCTGTAGACATACTATACCCAAATTTTAGTAAAGCTTTCAACTCTGTCCTTCATGGAATTTAGTGAATAAACTGGGCAATTTTGGGACTGTGGAACAGATAACAAAGTGGGTAAAAAATTGGCTAAGCAGGATGAATTAGAGGGTAGAACTGAATGGGTAAGCTTCTGGGATTGGGAACATCACAAGCAGGGTCCCCAGGGATTGGTCTTGGGACTGATTCTCATCAGTATATTCATTTGTGATATATGGGAGGCAGTACAAGGGAAGATATGTCACTTCACAGATTGCTTCAGGATCTGTGGTAGAGTGGACTCCAAGGAGGGGGTAAAGGCCATGAAGAGGGATAAGGAGAAGCTGAATGGGTGGTATAAAGTGTGGTACTTGAAATAATGTGAAGAAGTCCAAAGTTATGCACAAAGGGGCTAAATACCCAGAATCATAATACTGAATGGTGGTGGTGGACAGCGGTGTGGAGGAAAAGGATCTGGGAGTAATGATCATGGATACTTTGAAGGCATCAGCACAGTGCAATGAAGTGGTGGGAAAGGCAACTTGGATGCTGGGATGGAGAGTTAGGGGGATTACTAGCAGAAGGAGAGAGTTGATGCTCCTGCACAGATCACTGGTCTAACTTCATTTGGAGCACTGTATACAGTTTTGGAATCTACACCTAAGAAAGAAAGGGATGGACTGAGGCAGTGCAGAAGAAGGCTACCAAGATGATGTGGGGCAGTAAGGTAGGACTTATGAGGAATACCTAAAGGATCTGAACATTTATACCCTAGATGATGGAAGGAAACAAGGGGACATGACTGAGTCATTTAAGTTTCTCAATGGAATCAATAGACCAGACTAGACACTTGTTCACAGTACAAAGTAATACTTCCACTAGAGTCAACTCTATGAAACGTGCATCGTAATATGCATTTTCACCTATTGGGTGGTGGCAGAATGGAACAAACTTCCAGATGAAGTCATATGTGCTGAGACAGTGGGAGGGTTTAAGAGGGGGATGTGACAAGCATATGGGAAAAGTGCAGTTGGGTACAATGGGGGGTGCAGCGAGAACATGAGGACTGATAGGGGCTCTGTCCTTTAGATAGGCAGGGAAGGGAAGAATGGTTGCACCGCTGGGTCTTTTTCTGACACAAGTTTCTATTTTTTTATGCTGTCTGCTCTTCTGACATCCACATTTTGAGGGTGGGGCCCTTGCCAAGCTGGGGACCTTTTAGCCATGTAGATCAACTCAGCAGCACCTCTTAGATTCCCATCACCCATTCTCTGCTTGGAGGGTAGAACTCTTGCAATGGGGACCTCTTTGTCAATGCAGAGTGACTCATTGACACCTTGTGGTGTAGTATTTATGACTTCTGCTTCTTGACAGTGGAGTCTCAGCACCCCCAGGGTTCCATTGACTGTGCAACACCATATAAAGCAATCCTCCCTTCATTTGCCTGTATCCCACTAGTGATTCTCTGTTCCTCTTCTTTTTGTTCCCCTTTCATTATCAGTCATATGTTTAGGCTTTCTCATTGACCCAATATCAGGTGTCAACCATCAATCAGTAACTACTCTTTTCACCCCAGAGCTAAAGTGGAGCCCTCTTTATATGGGGGGGGGGGTGCCTTTCGCCATGCAGACTGACTCAGTGGTATTCCATGGCACTTTCTCATTAAAGGTATAGAGTAAGATCCTTTGCTTTATACTATTTATTTATAGGTTTGTGCATATATTTATGTTACAGACATATTTGTCACATATAAATTCCAGTACATCTTAAACAATATTACCATGACATCATGTCAAAAATATTAATCAGTCAAAGAATACTTGCTTCAATAACAATAAACACAAATAAAATGAATTAATCAAGTACCTTGGGGAGAAAAAACGTAATATTAATCCAACATATTTATGCTTAACTCTAGAATGTGTGGCAGCAAAACAAATGGAAAGCAATTAATTCAGTCAATTAATTTTGGCATAAAAGCAATTACCCCTGTATTACTCAGTCACTCAAATTCATTTTAACCATACTTTATATATGTTTTACAAACATTCCCCAGGCAAATACTGTAACACTTAAACCTTTATACTGTTATTACAGTAGTGCGGTAGCACCACTATAGTTTGGGTTGAGGAGGGGTTTCTATGTTAAACCTAAAATGTTGTACTTTAATAGCTTTGCAACTGTTTGATGGATTTCCATGAGATTTTGCATGTGTAGTCTATGAGGGTAGACCTGTTGACGTGCCAACATTTGTTACAGTTGGATGTGTGGATTCTGAGATGAGGATAGCAAAAAAGGTTTTAAAAATTATGTTTTTTGCCATTGCCTAGTGCCCAGGTAGTTTGGAATTTGGTCTGAAATTTTCAGGGTAAAAAGAGCTTGGGCCACAGCGTTGTTTTTCACTGGTTTGGTGAAAAAAAAAAATATTAATCTGTTCCAAAGTTATTAAATTTTGAAATTTCAGTTCTGAGCATGCTTAGAATGGTCCTTTGGATAGTTGCTTGGAATGAAGAAAAAAAAAGAATTATGGTCCATACAAAAATAGGATCCTTTTTTGTATGGGGTAATCCTTTTTCATGAGGAAGAAAATCATTTTCCATATAGCCGCCATCTTGGTACCATTTTTCTTTTTTTCAAAACCCACAAAAATGATATCTTGCAAACACACCAAAACATGAGTCTTGCTAAACGGGACCCTGTTAGGTGAATTCTGCACTTCTTGGAAAAATGAACCCAAAGGGCCAGATATTCAAACTGAGCTCAAAATGTGCGCAATAGCAGGAGCAAGCACAAGTCAATTGTGCACATGCGCAACAGATGCAATATTCAAATGTGGAGCAAGTCAAATTGCGCAACCAGCCAACGTCTGAATATCGCACAGCCTGCGCCATAGCTTAACCAGGTAGGGGAAGCTGAGCACATATGTTGCGCCATAGCACAACAAGGCCAGCCCAGCTGAGCAGTTGAGATGCGCCATAGCACAAACAGGGAGCCCCCCCAGCAGCAGAGCAATGGAACTGCACAACCAGGGAGGTAGGCAGGGGCCCACCACCCATGCCACAGACGGGCACAGGAACACACTGCAGAACTAACAACACACCCCCACACCCGAAGCACAGCATCACCGGTGGAGGGACGGAATTTCCACTGGCCCATGGGGACAAGCACAAAGCACAGCTGGGCCATGGCACCCCAGCACACCCACTGGCAAGCAAAGACTGGCCACAAAGGGCCGGACAACCCAAGTGTACCACAGCCCCCTGCACAGCACACCCTGCACTGGAACCCCAAGACACCACCCATGACCAGTGACTGTGACTGGCACTGCCGGAATCACCATGCCCCCCCCCGGCACAATGCAACCATGTGTACCACAGAACCATACAAGCCAGACCCACCAGGAGCCCACAGTGGTGTGTGGCAGCACACGGCCAGACCGGCTGACAGCCACCACCACACCAGGGACACGCAGACACACACAATCCCAGGACAACACCGCACCAGATGCCATGCACACCACTGCAACTGAGCACCTATAGCCAGCTGCAAATCAGAGACCACCACAGTATTCATAACAAAATAGATATATATATTCAATGAATAACAGAACAACAACAACAACAACAGGAACAACCATAACTATTTACAAATATATACAATACAGGGGTGGGGATACGGGTACAAGGTAGGGGTGGGTGTGGGGTAGGGGTGAAGAACTTGGTGAGGGAAGGCAGAGTGTGAGGGAAGGGTAAAGGGTGTAGTTGTGGGGCAGCTACTGCCCCCCCAGGCTGCAGATTGGCAGGCTGGCTCGGACCCCGTGTCCTCCTCCGGTGTCGCACACCCCTCTGGTTCATCTCCCTGAGGATGCATAAGGATTCATTAGACAGCTCCAGCAGGCGGTGGATGGCCTGCTCTATTCTGTGCAGGACCTGGACACCTAGGGCAAGGGAACAGAATCAATGGCTATGACTGTACACAACCCTGAAGATCACCCAATATGCATGGCATACAGCCAAGTGCCCCACCCCGTGATGGACTGCACACACTCACAGTGACCGTGCACAGGCCAAGCCCAACCAGGCAGCAACAGCCATGTGTGCCACTACACACACACCCCACCCATGCCCAACACAGTACAACCAAGGCAGTACAGTGACATGGCTAAGTGGTGGGAAGATAGTGCCACAGCCATGTGCCCAGTGCATGCATGGACCACCAGTGACGCACTCACAGACATGCAGTGCCACTGGACAGTGCTGACTGTCACACGTCATGTGCATGGCAGTGTTGTCCATGGATGGTGGCCATGCCCTATCCCCCCCATAGTATGCAATAGCATCCATAATGTAATGACACTCACCCTCATCCAGCCGCTGCTGCTGCTGCTGTTATGATGGGCCCACACCGCTGCCACCTCTGCCGGGCCACCTCTGCAGCACCCCTCTGTGCCTCAGCTCGGGCCCTCCTCCGCTCCTCCACGTCTGTGGGAAACAAATGTTGAGAAACACATTAGTGAGATCGAAATGCAGACAGACCCCTGCCCCAATGAGTGTGCCTACCCACACAGCCAGACCCATACATCACACACCTGCAAACACTGTCACAGCCAACCATAGAACAACCCTCCCCCGTGCTCTGGCCACAATACACAGTTATACCCCTGCGGACAATACAGGTGCATAGATGGCTCACCCACCTAGCCTAGGCACAATGCCCCTCCTGGCATGGGACCTGAGCCATGCCAGCAGTGCCTGCTCCCTCCTGCGCAGGTCACTGTAGCAGTGCCTGCACTGCTCCACTGTTCGGCGCTGCCCTGTGACCTGCTCCAGCTCGGTGGCCACCTGCTGCCACACTTGGGTGTGGGCCATGTCTAGGGGTTCCCCCCCCCCAAACAGTGGTCCATAGTGAGGCTCCACCACGGCCACTAGGTTGGCCACCTTCAAGTCACTCCACTGGGAAGCTCTCCTGCGTGCCATGTCTACAGGTTGATAGTAGGCAATATGGCGCTCCGCAGCCCGGCAACCCCACGTGGAAATGTTGCACAATACAACTCCATCTGTCCCTATTGCACTGTTCATGCAGCGCCATCGGTCCCTATCACGCTGTTACCGAACAGCACGATAGAGCTGCACACATGCCAGACGTACAGCGCCAAGGGGGCAAAGGTCGGGCACAAGGTCATGTCTCTGGCGCAAGGCCACGCACAGCGCCATCAGATGTCTACACATCCAGCGTGATCAGTCGTCTGCGTGCCAGTGCCACAGTGGACTATTGCGCAGTTGTACCACAGTGCCATGTGGTGACCAGCGCTGTAGCGCCACTGGCACAATGGTGGCCGTGTCCTGTATAGTTGATCGCGCACAGTACGTCATCAGCGTGGCAGACGCCTGCGTAAGGTACCTGGGCATGCACAGTGCGGTGTACTACGCAGTCACAGAACTGCGCCATAGGCTCAACCAGCTCTACTGTATTGTGCAAACTGCAACAGCGCGATATTCAGCTGTCATATGCAAATCAGCTGATCAGCCATTCAATGGCGCAGCGGCACGATTTGCATCTCATTAAAGTTGCTCCACTCCTAATTTGCATGCATTGCGCTATAAATGTGCGACAGTGATCTGCAGTGGCCATATTCGGTTACTGCAGGTGATAGGTGGGTTGCATGCTGTGTGATGTTCTGGACTATGGTCATAGGATAATGCTGTAAACTGCACAGTCACAGGTGTCCACTTCCACTCATACAGACCATGACATGGCCGAGCAAGGACTGGGTGAGGAGGATGATGGTGGGCAGAAGAGGAGGCCCAACTTCACAAAGGATGAAACAGAGGCACTCTTCGAGGCCTACCTAGATGAAGAGCCACTACTCAATGGACGGCGGGGCACCCCTCAGGCCCGTGCTGCTGCATGGGAGGGTGTAGCTCGCACTGTAAACCTGCACAGAAGCCACCAGCACTCCATGCAGGAATGTAAGAAGAAGATGGGGACCAACAGGAGATGGGTGAAGGAGAAGGTGGCAGCCCTCAGGGCGGCATGCGCTGCCACAGGCGGAGACCAGCCAGAGGTGGTGCAGCTGACCCCGGCGGAGGACCATCTTGCTGCATCCATGCAGCACAGTGCCATCGAGGGCATTCCAGGAGGTGGCTTCCAGACAGGTGGTAGCCCATCACTGCACGGTATGACATGGTCGGGGAAGGGAGGTTGATCCCATGCACTAACATGTTCTGACTTTCTGTTACAGATCCTGTGCATCTGCAAGGGACAGTAGTGGTGGGCCTGTGCACTGTGGACATCCAGCTAGAGTTGGAGGAGGGTCCATCCACCTCTGCTGGTAGCAGGCGTGCATTGCACCAGTGTGCATGCCTGGCTGCCATCTCCGATGTCGGTGAGTCAGGTGTGGGGGGTGCCCTTCCTGTGTCCCAGCAGTCTGGCATGCAAGCATGCCAGCACGCTGTGGCTGTGGCTGTGGCACAAACCTGCACCATTGATGATGCAATGACCACTATGGGCAGTGACACGTGTGTGTCACATAATGGACACACAGCAGGACAGCTCGCACCCATGGACCTAGTTGGTTCCAACATGTGTGCCCGCACATCAGCACAGTCCCAGGCTGTGCCTGTCAGCACCGGTGGGGCAGCACCAGTGACTGTGCAGGTCTCTGGCACTGTTGTGGACACAGCAGTGGAACGACTGGTCCCTTGGGCACAACAGGCAGAGGGGCAGCAGCAGCAGTCACCCACCAGGTCTCGGGGTACAGGGTTCAGCAGTGGCATATGCACACCACCTGTTGACTTGCCCATACCTGGTCCTGGTGAACAGCGCCCACCCTCAAGGGATGTTGAGCATCAGGCCCTTCCATACCCTGGGGGACAGGTTGCCGATTTGGCAGATGACCCATTTGACGAGTACACCTGCCTGCTGCGGGCATCAGTACAGCTGCAGATGCGGGTTGCAACATCCGTGGAGGCACTGTGTGTGTCTGTGGAGTGGCACAGCAGGAATAATGCAATGATCCTTGCAGAGATGGTCCAAATGCAGATGGATGTGACCGCCGCCATTGACAGGCAGACCCAGGCATTGGTCGCTGTCGTGGCCGCATTAGGCACACTGTCAGGTGCCCCTGTACCGTGCACCCCACGCAGTACACTCTCCACTCCCCATTCCCGGCGTCATGCGACACCCAGCCTGTCGATGCCAGGTTCTGCTGTAGACATCCCGAGCACTCCTGGTGCAGGTATGTTTGGCATGCTGCAGACCCCTGTGCGGACAAGGTCGTGCTCGCACAGTGGGACCACTGGTGGTCCATCGGTGCCACCCCATGTGGCCCATGCTCAGCCTGCCAGTGCTGCTGGGTCTCGGTGGGGCTGCCCACGCATCCGAGGTGGCCGTGGCACAGTGCCACCTGACTGAACTTTCTCCCAGTGCGGGCCCTGTCTGGTGCTGCCCTGTGTGCAATGTGTGTCTTGGTGGGCAGTGCACCGGTGGGTGCCCTGTCCAACACGCCGCCACACGGACCACCTGCACACCCATCCAACTGCTGTCCACAGGTGCATGTGCATGATGATGCCTGCATTGTACTGTACACCAAGGTGCAAGGGTGCCCAGCATCTGACACACGTACATGGACAGTACAGGTGTTGGGGGTGGTCTGTGGATCTGTGTGTTTGACATGTTTGTTCCTGCTCTGCTGTGCACCTGCCCCTGTGCACTTTGTGCCTGGTGTGTGTGTGTGTGTGTGTCTGTCCATGTAGCGTGTAACTATTCACTCCTCCCTGGTGGTGTGTTTGTGCACCTGTACCCTTCCACTCCCCTCGCCATCATGCACCCCTGGTGTGTTACCCTGTGCATGTGGGTTGCGCCCTGGACAGTATTGGTTGCACATGGCCCCATGACTTACCTGTGTTGTGCGAAGTTCTCCTCTGTGATGGTGTCCTGGTGCAGCTGGGCCAGCTGGATCAGTCGGGGGTCATGCCGTCCAAAGGGGGGCTGCTCATCCCCATCATCACTGGCATCACCGGCGTCCCCATTGCTGTCCCCCTCCTCAACCTGTACGGCTATCCCACAGCCTTTGGCCATGTTGTGCAGGATACAACAGGCCAGGAATATCCCACCGGCCTTTGAGGGGCTGTACTGTAGCGCACCACTGGAGATGTCTAGGCATCGGGAGCATGCTTTCAGCATCCCAAACACCCGCTCGATGATGTTGTGTGTGGCGGCATGTGCCTCATTTAAGTGGTGCTGCGATGGGGTCATGGGGCACTGGTAGGGTGTGAGCAGCCAGGGACGGAGTGGGTATCCACTGTCACCTGTGTGGAGATAGTGGAGGTTAGTGTCATGTTCAGGTTCATATTGTCCCTAGCCCTGTGTGCCACTCCCATGGCACCTGTGGCTTGCCCACCCGTTCCCCAGCTTTGCCACTCCTACATGCGTACTCACCCACCAGGTGTCCTGTGGGGATGTCCCCACTATCGAATTGATGTACAGTGCAGACTGGTACCATATGAATGAATCATGTGCTCCACCAGGGTACGTGGCACAGACATTGATGATGCGCCCACTGGCATCACACACCACCTGGCAGTTGACACTGGAGAACCCCTTCCAGTTGTGATATGCGGCACCATCAGGGCCAGGTGGTGTGTGAATAGCCACATGGGTGCAGTCTATCACCCCTAGCACGCCAGGCATATGTGCTACCCTGTGGAACTCCTGTATGTTTGCTGTACGCTCTGCCGCGGTGCTGGGGAAATGGATGTACTCCGCAGCATGTGGCAGCAGTGCACTGAGGAATTGGGTGAGGATTCATGACGTGGCTGACTGTGTTATGCCTGTGGTGTCCCCTGTCGGCCTCTGGAAGGTACCCGTGGTGAGCAGGCACATGCAGGCTGTTATCTTTGTCTCCACTGACAGAGTGTGACTCCGTTGTGAGGGTGCCTGCATTACATCACTGCACAGGTCACAGAGCTGCCTCAGTATTGCACTGTTCAGGTGGTACCGGCCCACAATCTCGACATCCGAATACAGCTCAAAGCTGAAGCGTGCACGGTACTGCCTGTTGGGGGCGTACCGACGACGGGCCCTTCCATGGCCACGTCCCCCTGCAGCATGCCTTCTCACCCACCTCACTACAGCTTCCATGTGGAAGGTGGCACTGTCCATCTCCCTGGCTTGTGTCCCCCCCCAGCTGTTGTTGTTCTGTTCCCCCCACTGTCCTGACTGCTACCTCCACTGCACTGGGTACACCTACTGGCCTCCGAACTCTGTGGCCCCACACGCCTTCAGCTGCCACTGTTCTGTCCTGCCTACACCCTGGCCTGCTCTCTGTTGCTGCCTCATGAGCATTCCTTGTCGGGTTCTTGCACCTCTTCCTTGAGCCTTTTTATTTTGGCTCATTTCCGACGTGGCGTAAGTTCCGGCTGATCCACTGTTGCGCATTGCACAAGCCTTTGAATATCGCATTGCGCTTTTTATGCATGGATCCACCCCCTTCAGTTGTGCATGCCTTCATTTGCATTGTGCTGTTGCTCAGCATGTTTCAATTAGCGCCAACTGCCTCCTGTGAATAAGCTGAATGGCGCATTTCGGACTGCGCTGGTGCAACCCTATTGCGCATGGCACAACCCTTTTTAATATATGGGCAAAAATGCTTTTTTTTTTTAATTTCAAAATCCTTTTTCATGCCTCCATTTCCTATCTTTCGTATGGCCATACGAAAAAAGGAATTCAGCCATATAGAAAAGGATCCCTTCATATGAAATAAGAATTTGGACTTAGTTTTATTTTCAGATTCTTTTTTCATATGAAGGCATCTGTTTACATGTGAACAAAAGAACCATACAAAAAAGGATCCATTCATATGAAAAAATAATATGACAAAAATCTAAGTCCAAATCCTTTTTTCATATGAAGGGATCCTTTTTCATATATTTGTTTTTTTCATTCATACAAAAACAATGCCCTCATATGAAAAAAAATATTTGGGACTTAGTGTTTTTCACAATTCTTTTTAATATGAAGGGATCCTTTTTCATATGGGCTTTTCGTTCATATGAGAAAGGATGCCCTCATATGAAAAAAGATTTTGGACTTAGTTTTTTTGCTGCTTCTTTTTTCGTATGAAGGAATCCGTTTTCATATGGCTCTTTCCTTTATATGAAAAAGGGTCCCCTTATATGAAAAAATATTTTGGACTTAGTTCCCTCCCCCCAATTTCAACTTCAACAAGCCATAACTCCTTCAATATTTGCAGTTAAGGAACAATTTATATATCAAAACAAAGGTTTTAATGAGTACTACAGGAATAACATATAATACCCCTTCCAACTATTTAGGGGGGCATATAAAAACACTACATTTAAAACATGAAAATTCCCATAGGATAACACTGGAAGTTTAACAAGCCATACAGGCAAGCAAATACATTGCTTTTTGGCAGAAATGGAAGAGGGGGCACAGAGGGCCTTGTGCTTCCACACCAACATAGATGTACAGTATGCATCTATATAGGGATGGACAGGCCCTGGGCTTCCACAGATAAATGGATATGTTCATGCAGGTCCCTTTGGGGCTTGTGTGACTAAGGATGTGATTATACTATCTCAAAAAGTAAGGAAATTAATTGAAAAAAACTTTGTTAATGCACCATTTATGGTGAGGACAGCTAGTCAGCAGGGATCCCAGAGGGTGGAGCTGATCATGTCTACCCCCAAGCTATTGGAGAGGTATTTGGGGTAGGGACACAAGGAGGTGGTAGGAGGGGGGAACCAGGGTGGGGGGAAGACACAGGTTGGAGGGTGATCTTGCTGACTATGAGAAGCTTGAGTAACAAATTAGGTGAGATACAGGCTCTCTTGGCTATGGGGAGGGTGTACATTGTGGCCATCACTGAAACATGGGCCACCCAGAACCAGGACTGGGATATGATGATCCCAGGGTACAGGATATTCAGGAAGGACAGGGCAAGGAGGAAAGTGGGGTGTGGTGATCTATGTGAAGGAGGGGATAAGGTGTATAAAGGTGGAGGGGGTGGAGGGCAGGACAGAGGTCCTATGGATGCAGTTTCAAGACTCCAAAAGAAAGACACTGAGGGTGGGTGTAGTGTACAGGCCACCAGCTCAGGTGGATGACCTGGATAGGGAATTGGCCAAGCAGATTAGAAGGGTCTGTAGGAAGAGGAACACAGTAGTGGTAGGGGACTTCAACCTCCCTGGTGTGGACTGGAACACCCCAACCACCATGGGTGCAAAGGAACAGGTTTTACTAGATGCATTTCAGGACTGCTTCCTGGTTCAATTGGTCTGTGAGCCAACTAGGGTAGGAAGGACTCTGGACCTGGCATTAACAAATGGGAAGGCTGTAAAGGATCTGGGAGTGGAGGACCCCTTGACTGGGCATGACCATCACATGGTGTGGTTCACACTCATTATGGGTAGGGAAACGGGAGGTATGGGTACCAGGGTGATTGATTTTAAGGGAGCAGACTTCAAAAGGATGGGGACAATTTTGGTTGAGCACCTGGTGGGAATTCAGACATGCATGAGTGCTAGTCAGAAGTGGGATATCATTAAAGAAGGGCTAGCAGAGGCAACTGAGACTTGTACCAGGACAAGAAGCAAAAAGGGTATGGCAAAGAAGCCAAGCTGGCTGATTCGGGAGGTCATGGAAGGGGTGAGGGCCAAGAGAAAAGCATTCCAGAGGCTTAGGAAATCAGGAGGACAAGGGGACAAAGACCAGTACACAAAGAAGTCCAGAGAGGTTTCCAAGCTAGTCAGAGTAGCCAAGGATTCCAGAGAGCTGAGACTGACACAGGAAATCAAGGACGGGGAAAAGGACTTCTTCCACTGCATTGGCAAGAGAAGAAGGAACAAAGGCCAGATTATGAGGATTAAGAAGGATGGGAGCTGGGTGGAGAAGGGGGAGGACCAGGCAGAGGCACTGAATACGTACTTCTGCTCAGTGTTCACGAAGGAAAGGGGGGTAGATACCCCATGTGAAGGGTGGAGTGGGCAGGGGGGCAGGGGTGACTGATATCAGGATTACAAAGGACAGGGTGCTGAAAGGGCTGAGGGCACTGAGGGTGGACAAGGCACCGAGACCAAATGGCACTCACCCTAGGGTACTTAGGGAGGTATTGGAGATCCTGACAGGACCACTGGCAGGCCTGTTCAGTACATCACTGGACACAGGATGTGTGCCACAGGACTGGAGGATGTGGTGGACATTCATAAAAGTGGCCCGAAGGATGATCTAGGCAACTACAGACCAGTGAGTCTCACTTCAATCATGGGGAAGCTATTGGAGTCAATCCTAAAAGAGAGGCTGGTGACCTTCTTGGAAAACAATGGTCTACAAGATGGTCATCAGCATGGTTTTGTCTTGGGCAGATCCTGTCAGACAAACCTAGTTGGGTACTATGACTGGGTTACAAGGGAACTGGACAGGGGCTATGCAGTGGATGTCCTATATTTGGACTTCAACAAGTACTTTGACTCAGTGTTGCATGGGAGGCTGGGGGGAAAATGGAATACATAGGGATGGGAACAAAAATTGTCAATTGGATCACCAACTGGCTGAGGGGTAGGCAGCAAAGGGTGGTGGTTGGGGGGGCTCTCATTACCAAGTGACGTTATGAGCGGGGTGCCGCAGGGATTGGTACTGGCACTGGTGCTTTTTGGGATATTCATAGCCAAAATCTCAAATGGGATCTGGAGTAGGATCAGTCTGTTTGCAGATGATACTAAGATCGGAGCTGTGGTAGATGACATAGAAGGGTGGAGGGGGCTGCAGGTGGACCTGACCAAACAACAGGAGTGGTCAGAGACATGGCAGTTGAGGTTCAACACCAAGAAGTGCAAGGTCCTGCACTTCAGAGCAAGGAACCAGGGAAGGAAATATCAATTGGGAGGGGTACAGTTGGAAAGTACCATGGAGGAAAAGGATCTAGGGGTACTAATAACAGGGAGTATGAACCACTCAGCTCAGTTCAGGGAGGCAGCTGCAAAGGCAAACAAGATGCTGGGGTGCGTAGCGAGGGAGAATCTCCTCCAGGCACAGAGAGGTGATTCTTACCCTGTACAGGTTGCTAGTCAAGCAGTACCTGGAATACTGCATGTAGTACTGGTGCCCATTCCTGAAGAAGGACATCAGATTGCTGGAGGAGGTGCAGCATAGGGCAATGAAGATGATCCAGGGACTGGAAGGAAAATCCAATGAGGAGAGACTAGGTGAGCTAAACATGTTTTCCCTGGAGGAGAGGAGGGATGGGGGGATATGTTTGAAACCCTTAAATACTTAAGGGAATAAACACGACTAATACAGAAGGGATTCTTCAGATCAGAAGGGGGAGGGACACAAGAGGGCATCAACTGAGACTGGGGGGGAGATTCAGGAGGGAAATCTGGAGACACTTTTTCACGGAAAGGGTGGTAGACAAGTTGAATACTCTGCCTGAGGATGTGCTATCATGCAGAACAGTGGGGAGTTTTAAGAGGGGGTGGGACAGAGTGGGGGAGGTTGTTAAGAGGAGGGAAGAGTTGGGCAGCTGCAAGTTTAGGGGCTAACTGCACAATCGAGCAGAATCGATAGACCATGAGGCCTGTTTCTGCTGGCATTTTGTATGTTCATATGTATGTTAAAGCAACAAAAGTAGGAAAATATGATGTTAGGGTTCCTAACCCTAACAATCCCACTCTGCAGGTAACAACAGGAAAAACCATTATGGTTTTACCTCTCCTGAATCTTCACAAATCAAGCATGGGGTGTACCTTGGGATTGTCAACCCTAACACTCACTCCATTCTTATATACTCTACACATCACAGCTTATTTACTGATGGAATGGAATGGGGTGAGCATTAGTGTTGAAAACTCCAAGGTACTGTACACCCCATTCCTGATTTGTGAAAACTCAGGAGAGGTGAAACCATAATGGTTTTTCCTACTTCTTCCTACAGGATGGGGGTGGGGTGTTATGTTTGGTAACTCTAACACCACATTTCCCTACTTTTGTCAGTTTAACCCTAACTGGCGCATTACCAATGTTTTTTGCAATGAATATTGTTATAGGTCCATTATAGGTCCATTTGTTCAGCAGAGGCTAGCAAATCTTTATCTAAGTCAGTAGGCATGGCAGAAACATCAGGATCCAAGGCAATAGAATAGCAAGCTCCTAAGAAAGCCAAACAGTTGATCCATTTCAAAGATGTTAACTTTTCCATCTTTTACAACTTTGACCTTTGAGGGTGGCAGTAGAGAAAATTTGGCTGCATTCTCTAGCACTTCTTGTATACCGTATGTAACCTCCCTGTTACCTGGGGTTACTAGAATCCCAGTAAGACCTAGTGCTAGGCAGGGAAGGCAGCTTGTGAAACTCCAGTTAAATGGATTTCACACTGTCTCACTCTGTTCTCAGTCTCAGCCGAGACTGAGGGATGACATCATTTAGAACTGTCGCAGCTGCATAAGCCACACTGGAATGTTACAGTTGGAGGTTAGAGTAGAACGTTGGGAAATTTGAAGTCAGTCTGTGGGCAGTCTGGGTGAGAGTCTGTAGTGCAGCAGAGTGTGTGCAGGCTCTTAGAGCTTCAAGCTCTGTTAAAGAGTTGCTTTTGTTTTAAGGTGTGTGTTTCCACCTGAAGAGGAACACAGGAACTGCAATTGAAGTGGTGGAGACCACTCTCAATGGTTCAGGGCCCCATCCCTGCAGGGATGGGGGGAAGGTATCAGCCTATTTTCCAGGGGCCACCCCCTTGGTCTGGCTAGGGAGAAAAGAAGCTGCCTGTTGACGTTTGTGCTGAGGCACCAGAAGCTTTGGAAGGAAGATTCTTTGAGGAGGAAATGCCTGTGGGGCCCCTGCAACCGAAGGGTGAGTTCGCTCTCAAAAAGGCCAATTGTTTTCACCTGCATCAAGTATGAAACTAAAGGGACTGTTACTGTGGGGTCAGGAAAAGACAGCCAATGTACAGTCTGGAATATGTGGGGATTGGACTGATTAACTCTATGGGGGGTCTAGAGTAATGGATAATGTCACTTATATTAAGTATGTTCAAGTCTAGCACAAAGGGGAAGAGAAGACAGTAGACTGAATGTGAAAGACATTTAAAAGGAATCTACACAGCCAAGTGTTTAAAGGATGAGGTGTTACAGTCCAGAGAAATGGCCGGGTATGAATTGTGGGAGCGAGAGGTGGGAGACCCCCCCATCAGTAGTAACCAAATTCACCTCTACGGATTTGCTCTGAGACACCTGTTGCTTTCTCTCAGGTACTTGGCCAGTGCCTGAGGAAAGTACCCAGACATGGGATTGATAAGAAGATTCCTGTATGGAGCAGAGGTGCTCTTAGGTGGTTTAGGGAGCCACCAGTAAATGTTTCCATGACGTATGGAAAGTGTCCAAGTGGCTGACAAGGGAGCCAAGCCAGGGAAAACCCAGAGCAGTGTACAAGTTCGGATTGTCAGCCCAGTGTGTTTCAGAGCCTGAGGGCTAAAGTGGTAAGGATGTTTTCTGGTCTTTTTTAATCTGCATTACCAGGACTGTAGCCTCATTGGGGTCCATCTATGCTTTGTTTATTCTGTTTGGATGTGAAAAAAAAGGCACACTTTAGAATCCCACTTCTGGTATTGGACATTACAGTTATTGCTTCCTTTGTCTGAAGTTACTTGGATACCCCTGTGCAGAGTAGCCAAACCTAGCCTATGTGCCTAGTGACATATTCCTCCCTGAATCCAGCCCACTAGGTAGAGCTGTCAGGTAGAAACGGCATACCTGAATTTCCTTCTCTGCTGTTGTGTTTGAGAGGCATAAACAGGAACAATAATGCCTCTATGAGTTCTGTATTTCAAAGTTCCTTTAAAGCAGCAGTGCAATTAAAAATGTTTTTCAAAAATACTCTGGTTTCAGCGTAGTTAATAAAAATATTAACACACCTGTCAAATGGTCTAGGTACCTCCTATGCTGTGCATCATGTGTTTTTATTTTTTTCCTGTCCTAACCCTTGCCAGGTCTACAATGCTATTTCTATGTAACATGTGGTGCCTATCTTTTTTCTTGAGAGAATACTCCATTAAAACAGTTATAAAATTCTCAAATGTTAGCAGAATAAAAAAAAATGTACCCCCAAATAAAACTGGAAGGTGCCTGGAATCTTTTACAGTGAAAAAAAGATGGGGAATTCTTTTTTTGTCAAATTTTGTTGCACTGCCAACTCGAATAGTAAATCATGATCAGCTCAAATGTTAGTGTGGCTATTATGGTGGATTTAAGTGGTCGATCACTGATTCTTTTTTATAATCCTGAAAACTTTGTTGAACAGTGGAAGTTTATACCGGTGAGGTCAAAGGTAGATATCAGTACCTCCTTTATTTATTTATTATTTATTTGGAAAATGTTTCACCAGGAAAGACAACATAAGCTGTAAACAGCTCGTTTACGGAAGTGTCCAGCGGGGGACAAGTGTTGGGAGAACAAGCAAACACATAGGAATACAAGTGCAATTTCTAAAATGAAACAGTGTAGTACAATTACAGAGCAGAAATAACCCAGACCAACTGGCCAGGGTAAACAAAAGCATATTCGGATACAGCATACATTGCAACAACCCAAGAGCAGGTGATCCAGTAGGGTAAAGGTTAGAGGATGGATAACACACTTGAAGTGCTAGAAGTAGTAGACTGAGCACAAGATTTGAAGTGCTATTGTATACCCAAGGGAGGGCAGTTATAAGACAAGTGGGGAAGTGGACGGGTGAGGGGTAGAGGGTGGGGGATGGAAGAGGGAGAGAGAGAGAGAGGGACAGCCAAGATCTATACCCATCCAGATTGCTGAGAACCCTGCAAGGGGGTTAGGACCAGGCAGAAAGGGGTGAGAGAGAAACAGAGCGGGTGGTAGAGAAGAGAGGGCAGGGGAACAGGAGGGGAGGAAGGGGATAAGGCAGAAGGGAGGTGGGCAGGCGATGGATTTGAAAGTGGGGGAAAGGAAGAGGGGAAAAAGAGAGAGAGACAATCTATACCCCTTCAGGATGCAGAGAACCCTGCTGGGGGATCAGGATTGTTTATTTATTTATTTATTGAAAATGTTTCACCAGGAAAGGCACACTGAGCAAAAAGATGTTCATCTCACGGTGCGACCCTGGGGGTTACAAAGGAGGAAGGTATACATATTACAGTTGAAATTAGGAGTAGAGCAATACAGACAATTGAACATAATTGAGTGTGATTATTTATGAACTTGTTACATAAGGAGAACAGTACAAAACATGAGCCTCAAGGAAAGTGGTATACATAACATGAGTACACATCTAGGGCAATACATGATTACATAAGTGCCAGTAACAGAACTTGAACTGAAGCAAGATGCACCAAGTTGGCAGCAGGAAATGGAAATCAGAGATGGGGGTAGGGCTATATAGTAAACACTAGGGTGTTTGGGGGTTGCTTTAGGGGAGACGGTGGGGGAAGAGAAGGGAGATAGTAGCAGTGAATAACACTGTAAGTGAGTAGGGTGTTTAGTACGGTGGGGGAAAGAGAAGGGAGATAGTAGCAGTGAATAAGACTGTAAGTATGTAGGGTGTTTAGGGCAATGTATAAGCCAGACAATTAGGAGAAGGCCGAGCCGCTGGTCAGGTGCTTAAGGAGGAGAGGGTAGCTAGGGGGGGAAGAGAATCCACCAGTGGGTGGGAGGTCGGGGCAGTTACAATTTGGTGCAAGGAAGTTAGTGAGGGCAGAGGATAGAGAATGTTTGGATGAAGAATGGCGGATTTGGGCTGGCAGGTCTTTCCAGAGCTTAGGGAAGAGGTAAGAGAAAGCCAAATGGCCTGCGGAGGTCCTTCGGTGAGGGATGACAAATAGCCTAGAGTCAGTAGACCTGAGGGCGAGGGTGGGGGTAGATGGGGAAGATAGGGAGAATACGAGATAGAGAGGGAGGGAACTGAGCCAGAAGTTAGAAACAAATTTAGCACTGTGAAGTAGGCGCCGGTTACTCAGGGATGGAAAGGCCAGAGAATGGTAGAACTCACAGTGATGGGAGCGGGGGGGGGCGACATTGAGGGCAAAATGGCAGAAAGCGTTAAAGAGAGAGTCCAGTCTGGCTAAGGTGGACTTAGACGTAGAGTTGTAAACAACATTGCAGTAGTCGAAGGAGGGTAGAATCGTTTTCTGAACTATTTTGCATCTCACAGGAAGCGGGAGATTAGCACGGTTTCTATAGAGGGCACCAAGTTTTGGGTGCAGTTTTGATATGATGGCATCCACGTGTGAAGAAAAGGAGAGGTGGCGATCAAGTCAAACCCCTAGGTACCGAAGGAGGGCATGTCATCAAGGATGGTGTTATTTAGGGTATGGAAGATCAGTGGGGATGTGAGTCTGGATAGATGCTGTTTAGTGCCAAAGGACATAGAGACAGTTTTCTTGGCATTTAGGGAGAGTTGGTTGGAGCTAAATCAGTGTTGTATTTTGTTGAAATCGGACTGAAGATTAGAGGTGACTTCTTTGTAGGTACAGCCGGAGGTTAAGAGGACCGTGTCGTCTGCATACATGTGGATTGCAGTAGTGGAGCAAGAGTTAGGCAGATCATTTAGAAGGATGGAGAAGAGGATGGGGTCAAGGACTGAGCCCTGGGGAACACCAGTGGTAATAGGGAGGGGGGGGAGGTGTAGTCAGCTATTTTAGTGGATTGGGTTCTATTTTGTAGGTAGGCACTAAACCAGTTTGTGGCGGACTCTGCTAACCCAACCCCTGATAGGCAGGATAGTAGGAGGGAGTGGGATACCGCATCGAAAGCTTTGGCTAGGTCAATGAAAATAGCAGCAGTAATTTGCCTTTTGTCCATCCCAGTGAGGATGGAGTCCATGAGTCTTAGTAGGGAGGTGGTGGTAGAGTGTTTTTTTCTGAAAGTAGACTGAAATGGAGTGAAGAAGTTAGTTTCTGAGAGAAAGTGGGAGAGTTAAGATAGTACTAGGTGTTCCTGGAGTTTGGCGAGAGTTGGGAGAAGGGAGCTGAGATGGTAGTTAGTTGTGGAGGTAGGATCACCTCCTTTTGGAAGGGTTAGGATGGTGGCATGCTTCCATTCAGAGGGGAGTAACTCGGTGATGAATGTAAGATTCAGCAGGGCCGCGAGGGGAGTAGCGATGGCAGGGGCAGATAGGAAGAGGAGTTTGTTATCGAGACCATCGGGGGAATTGCCTTTGGAGGGGTTCAGGGAGCGAAGGGCATCTAGGGTTTCGATGGGGGAGATGTGTCTGAAGGAAAAGGGATTCAGACCAGGCGGTAGGGGGATAACTGTCTGGGGAGTGGGTGTTGCTACAGGAGGTAGGGAATCTAGGAGTGTCGTAGCATAAGTAGTGAAATAGGAATTAAACTCGGAGGCTACCTTCAGGGGGTCAGAGAGTAGAGCCCCTTGGGTGAGGAGGAGAGGTGGGGGATTTGCTGTTTGGGGGGAGAAAAGGGAGTTAATGACTTTCCAGAATTTAGAAGGTCTCTCAAGATTTGCGTTTAGGGTGTTGTTAAAATATTCGGCCTTAGCTAAGTGGATGGCCTTTGTGCACTTGTTGCAGAGCATGCAGTAGGTGATATTGTCACCTGGGAGGAGCGTGGATTTGTAAATGTGCCAGGCCTTGTCACGGGCTTGTTGGCAAGCTATCAGTTCAGGTGATATCCAGAGTAGGTGAGACTCCCGGACTCTAGCCTGGCGCAGGGGGGCGTGTTTTTCCCAGGTGGTAAGGAAGGTGTTCCGAAAGCGTGTAAGGGTAGAGTCCATGTTAAAGCAGCTTGAGCTCGGGTCTCAGTTAGAGTGAGCTAGTTCTTCCAGGAGGGGGGAGAGGTTTAGGGAATTATATGACCATTGGAATATAAATTTGGGAGGGGATTTAACTCTGTGGATTTTGCGGACCAAGTAGATTAGGTGGTGGTCACTAATGGAATCAGGTAGGAGGCCCGAGCTGACAATGTGGTGTGAGTGGGATGTAAGTGCCCAGTCAAGAAGGGAGTGGTTTCTGGACTTATGGTTTGACCGTGTAGGTTCCGTAATGGTTTGGTTGAGGTTGAGAGCAGTTATCTCAGTTCGGGTTTTGTTAAAAGTGGGTGCTAGCCAGTTGTGGTTAAAGTCACCCATAACATATAGTTCACCCGACTGGGCAAGAGACGTGAGTTGGCACAGAAGGTAGGTGACTGTTGTGGTTGGCGTGCCTGGGCAACAATAAATACCAGCCACAAAGATGAGTAATGAGGAGGGAGGGGACAATTTCACCATAAGTACCTCGTAAGCTTTGGGTTCAGCTTTTGAAAGAGAGACAGAGAAGTGTAGGGCTGATCTGATGAAGATAGCCACCCCTCCTCCTCTGGAGGGCCAGTCTTGCCAAGTGATGGTGAATCCTGGAATAGCGATGGTATGAACTGGGAGGCTGGGGTTTAGCCAGGTCTTGGATAGGATGATTATATCGGGGGCATGGTGGGCAGCTAGAACCCGGAGCTGATCAAGCTTAGGGGCTAGGCTACGAATGTTTAGATGGAGGAGGTGTAAACCTCAGGGAAGGGAGCCAGAATGAGTGTCAGTGGTGGCCTTGGTTGAGGGGTTAGGCATGGGGTAGCCAGGGCCAGAAGTTGGAGATGGGCCGGGATTGGGGTGTATATCCCCTGCAGCCAGTAGTAATAGGGAAATGGTTAGGTGGTGACCTAGAATGTGGAGGGACCAGGATTTTGCCATGTGCCATTTGGGGGTAGCAGTAGGGCAGGCAGTGTGGAGGAAGTGGGTACTGGAATGGGAGAGAGAGACCAGGAGGCAGCCAAAGGAATAGACCGAGGAGGAGGGGCATGTAGAGAAACGGGACCAGATGGTAGCTGGGAGGGATGCTGTGGACTTATAGGGGGCATTTGTAGGATAAATCAGTACAGCGGTGGGGGGTGCAGGGTAGTAACTTAGAGGGGGAGTTAAAAGGGGAAGGATGAGTAGAATGGAGAAGATCAGAAGTAGAAGGGTTACTGATTGTGCCATTTTACCAGGGACAGGAGGCACAGATTGGGAGTGAGGAGAGGTACAGGCTAGTGTGGGGTAATGTAGATAGGGGGAAAAGTGGATAAGGTGCGAGAAGCGTTAGGTAGGTAGCTGGGCAGGGAAGAGGGAGGAGTAGAACTTGTAGGAGAGGGATTGGAGTAGGTAGAAAGGGGTGGGGTAAGTAGTGTATTTAATAGGTGGCCTGGGAGGGGGTGGTTGGGGTGGGACAAAATAGCCCAGCAGAAAGAAGAAGAAGAACGTATCCCCAGGCTAGCGGCCACTCTGGTAATCCGTCAGGAGTGCTCCACGGGTCAGGTAGCAGCTTGGCTGGCTCAGCTGAGCAGACACTCCAATTGGAAGGAGAGGGCTGATCTCCGGTCCAGTCAGGGGCCATCAACAGGGTAGGTGCACCAATCGGAGGAGGTGCTAGAAGCTGGGCAGCTGAGAGTAGTTAGTGGTGATTACCTTAATGCAGAACTGGGAGGCAGGACCAGGAGGGCGGGAGAGAAGTGTCGGGTAGTGTCGGTGAAGGTGGCAGTGATGCTGCCAGGCTCCGTGGGCGCCGCCTAGGGCGCAGTAAGCTCCTGAGGGGGAAGCAAGGAGAGATTGATAATTAAATAGTTGAAGGGAACAAAGGAAGGCAGGAGACAGGAAGGAACTCAAAGAGGGGGTGGGTGTGTGAATATGGGACAAAGGACAGGAATTTGCAATTCTGGAGGAAGGACCATAGGGAGGCAGAAGTTAGATGGGCGGGGGAGGGGAGCAGGCTACCAAAATGGAGCGAGTGCAGGAGAAGGGAGGGGGAAAAAAGGCAGAGACTAGAAGGCACCAAGGAGTGTGGAAACAGTGGTTTTGGAGATTAGGCAGAGGGAGAAATGGCAGGCTTGTTAGGAGAGTAGAGGAGAGTACACAGCAGGAGTAGAGAACAAACACAAGGTAAGGCAGGAGTAGGTAAATAGCTGGTTATCTAGGCTCAGCAAAAGCGAGGGATGCACTGGCTATAATGTCTATGCAAAAAGGCTGTAACACTTCAACTTAAACTGTAAGGTAGCAGAGAATAAAATTAAGTATAACACAATCAAAGATTACAATTACAGGCCTTTTGTGATAGGTAATATGGCCTCAATATACAGTCCAAGATAGCCCAGCAGAAAGAAGAATATATCCCCAGGCTAGTGGCCGCTTCGGTAGTCCGGCAGGAGTGCTCCATGGGTCGGGTAGCAGCTTAGCTGGCTCGGCTGAGTTGGCACTCCAATTGGAAGGAGAGGGCTGATCTCCGGTCCAATCAAGGGCCGTCAATGGGGTAGGCGCACCAATTGGAGGAGGCTCTAGAAGCTGGGCGGCTGAGAGTAGTTAGCGGTGATTCCCTTAATGCAGAACCGGGAGGCAGGACCAGGAGGGCGGGAGGGAAGCATTGGGTAGTGTCGCTGAAGGCGGCGCTGATGCCGCCGGGCTCCGTGGGTGCCGCTTTGGGCATGGTTAGCTCCTTAATGCAGAACCAGGAGGCAGGAAGGTGGGAGGGAAGCATCGGGTAGTGTCGCTGAAGGTGGCCCTGATGCCGCCAGGCTCCATGGGCACCGCTCGAGGCGTGGTAGGATCCTTAATGCAGAACTGGGAGACAGGACCAGGAGGGTGGGAGGGAAGCGTCGGGTAGTGTCGCTGAAGGCGGCGCTAATGCCGCCGGGCTCTGTAGGCACTGCTTGGGGCACGGTAAGCTCCTTAATGCAGAACCAGGAGGCAGGACCAGGAGGGC
Organism: Neoceratodus forsteri; assembly: GCA_016271365.2. NCBI lineage: Eukaryota > Metazoa > Chordata > Ceratodontiformes > Ceratodontidae > Neoceratodus > Neoceratodus forsteri. Next base: position 732,063,172 of record CM028137.1, read on the forward strand.
GGGAGGGAAGTGTCGGGTAGTGTCGCTGAAGGCAGCGCTGATGCCACCGGGCTCCGTGGGCGCCGCTCGGGGGACAGTGAGCTTCAGAAAGTGGGGGGAAAGAAGAGGGGTAGAAGAGAGGGAGCCAAGATCTATACCCCTTCAGGATGACGGAGAACCCTGCAACGGGACAGGACCAGGCAGAAAAGGAGGGGATAGAAGGGGGCCGGGAGGAGAAGTGGAGTGTGACAGGTGACCGGAAGGGAGAAGAGGGATAAGGAATAGGGAGGCTGGAGAAAATAGGGGTAAAATAGGAATGGAAAAAGGGGAGAGCATCAGTAGCAGGAAAGAAGGCATTGTGGGGGAGTAGGACAGCTGCAGAGTGTCAAAATAGCACAGTAGCTTGTGGATGGTGGTAGAGTGTCAAAATGGCACAATAGGTTGTGGTAGGGGTGGGAGGAGGGGGCATAATTAGGAGGTAGCATGTGAGGAAGTAATCAGTTAGGAGACAGGAGATAAGTCAGGGATAGAGGAGTAAGGGATAGTGTGCAAGGGATTGGAGGGTTATGAAGGGGGGCTAAGAACAAGTACAGTTAGGAGAATAGAAGTAAAGTAGGGCTAAAGGATAATGTGCCAGGATGGGGAGTGTTGAAGGGGGGCTGAGAACAAGTGCAGTTAGGGGAATAGAAATTGTGAAGGGCTAAGGAAATTGAAGATGGGGAAGAGGAAAGTCTGATAGGAAGTGGCAGTGAGTTCCAAAGCTTTGGGAAGCAGTAGGAGAAAGCTTCTTGTCCTTTGGAGGTAGAATGAAGAGGAATAGCTAGAGTGCATGTGTCAGTAGATCTGAGAGGGCAGGAGGAAGGAGGTGGAGCAGAGAGTAAGGAGGAGAGGTAGAAGGGGAGAGTCCTAACCAAGAATTTGTACGAGAACTTGGCACGGTGAGAGAGACACCTGCATGCAAGGGAGGAGAAAGCTAGAGAATGATACAAGGTACAGTGATGTGTGCTGGAGGGGAAGTCAAGAGCAAAGCAACAGAAAGCATTGAAGAGAGCACCCAACCTGGTAAGGGAAGACTTAGGAGCAGCACCGCAGACTATCGCAATAGTCAAAAACAGGGAGTATCGTTTTCTGAACAAGATCACGCCTAACCGGTAGTGGTAAGGAACTACAGTTCCTGCAAAGGGCACCGAGCTTGGGGCACAGTTTTTTCAGGATGGTGTCAATATGTACAGAAAAGTTAAGGTGCTGGTCAAGCCATACACCCATGTATTTGAAAGAGGTGGTGTCTTCTAGTGTTGTCTCGTCAACGGTGTGGAAGGAGGGAAGGAAGGAAGGAAGGGCAGCCTAGAGAGTCTCTGCCTAGTGCCAAAGGTCATGGAAACTGTTTTCTTGGCGTTTAGGAAGAGCTGATGCGAGCTTAGCCAGTGCTGAACATTATTGAAGTCAAGCTGCAGCCTGAAAGTCACATCAGAGGGAGCTTGGCTAGAGGTGAACAAGACCGTGTCATCAGCATACATATGGATGGAGGATGAGGAGCATACTGGCGGTAGGTCATTTAGAAAAATTGAGAATAAAAGATGGCCAAGTATGGAGCCTTGAGGCACACCAGTAGAGATGGGTAGTGGAGGGGATGTAGAGTCAGCTGTTTTAACAGATTGAGTTCTACCTACCAGGTAGGCTCTGAACCAGTTGTAGGCAGACAGAGACAAGCCAGCTGATGAGAGAGTTTTGAGGAGGAGGGAGTGGGAGACATAGAAACATAGAAGTTGACAGCAGATAAGGCCCATCTAGTCTGCCCATTTCTTTTTCTACCCTATAAATGTGCCATCGGCCTTTACTCTGTCAATGGCCTATCTATTCATACTCAGCTATATTGCTTCCTTATGTCTATCCCATGCCTGTTTGAAGCCCTGCACTGTATTCATATCCACAACTTACTGAGGTAGACTGTTCCAAGCATCCACCACTCTTTCTGTGAAAAATAACTTCCTCAAATTACCCCTTAATCGGCCTCCCTCTAATCTCATGCTATGTCCTCTTGTCCTGCTATTTTTCTTATATTGAAACGTTAGACTCTTTCACCTTATTAATGCTCTTAAGGTGTTTGAATGTTTCGATCACATCACTTCTCTCCCTCCTTTGCTCTAGGGTATACATATTGAGCTCAGTTAATCTGTCCTCCTATGTTTTCTGATGCAGTCCCTGCACCATTTTGGTTGCCCTTCTCTGGACTGCCTCAATTTGGTTAATGTCCTTGTGAAGGTGTGGCCTCCTGTACTGCATGCAGTACTCCAGATGGGGCCTAACCAGTGTCTTATAAAGAGGGATTATTACCACCCTCTTCCGACTTGTGATACCCCTACTAATACACTCCATCCCCCTAGCCTTACCTACTGCTTTAGTGGTCTGCTTGGATGATTTCAGGTCATCTGTGATGATGATGCCCAAGTCTCTTTCTTCCCTTGTGACTGTCAGCAACTCCCCTCCCAGCCTATAGGTGGCTTCAGGGTTTCTCTTCCCTATGTGCACGATCTTGCACTTATTTGCATTAAACCCCAGTTGCCACTCGTCCAACCATTTTGCCAGTTTATCCAGATCTCTTCTCATTCTGCCCACCCCATCTGGATCATCTACTCTGTAGCAGATCTTCATGTCATCTGCAAACAGACAGACATTACCCTCCAGTCCATCTGCAATGTCACTGATGAAGATATTGAAGAGGACTGGCCCCAGGACTGATCCCTGAAGTGCCCCACTTGTGACTTGCATCTCTTCTGACTGTATACCGTTTACCACCACTCTCTGTTTTCTGCCTGTCAACCAGTTTGCCACCCAGTTGACCAACTTCTGACCCACCCCGAGCCTACCCAGCTTATTAATCAATCTTCTATGTGGAACAGTAGTGAAAGCTTTGCTGAAGTCAAGATAGGTGACATCAACTGCTCCTCCTTGGTCCACCACTCTGGTTACCCAGTCAAAGAAATCTATGAGATTAGTTTGACAGGACCTTCCTTTTGTAAACCCATGCTATCTTGGATCCTGTGCTCCTATGGATTCCACGTGTTTCACTATCCTTTCCTTAAGGGGGGCCTCCATTATCTTGCCCACTACTGAGGTAAGACTGGCTGCTCTGTAGTTCCCTGCCTCCTCCCTTCTACCACTCTTGTGGAGCAGGATCACATGAGCCCTTCTCCAGTCTTCTGGGACCTCTCCTGTGCTCAGAGATTCACTAAACAGATCTGATAATGGCTCTGCTAGTTCCACCCTTAGCTCCTTTAGTACCCTGGGATGTATGCCATCAGGTCCTATTGCCTTGTCCACCCTGAGCTCAGCGAGCTCTTGTAGGATCCTTTTTGTGAGAAGGACTAGTACACACCCCCTCCCCCGTGTCCATGGTGCTGAGCTGTGGGCCCTGCCCTACCTTCTCTTCAGTAAATACTGAGCAGAAGTATCTATTTAGGATAGGTGCTTTTCACGTGGTCCTCCTCCTCACATGCCCCCTTATCTCCTTTGATCTTAGCAATACCCCTCTGGACTTTCTCCTTTTACTAACGTATCTATAGAAAGTCTTGTCACCTTCTTTTACTGTTTGTGCTAGTGTTTCCTTGGTTTGGGCCTTTGCCTGCCTTACTGCCTTCCCTGCTTCCCTTAGGGAAATTTGGTATGCCTCCCTATCTTCATCCCGCAGTGTTCCCTTATATTTCTTAAAGGCCTGCCTTTTGGCTCTGACCTTTTCTGCTACTGTTTGTGAGAACCAAAGTGGTTTCCTTCTTCTTTTGGACTTCCTTTTCTCTCTAACACAATGGGATGTTGCTTCAAGTATTGCATCCTTAATGCTTTTCCACTTTGCCTGTACCCCCTCACCTGTATTTCTTTTTGCCAGGGCTAGCTTAACTCTGTTGGCCATCTTATCAAAGTCAGCTCCTCTGAAGTCCCATATTTTTGCATTGGAATGTAATGATTTAGTTCTAGTGGCCAAATTGAACCATACTATGTGATGGCCACTGGCCCCCAGGTGACCTTCTACCTGGAGATATGTGATCCTTTCCCTGTTAGTCAGTACTAGATCTAGGATAGCCCTGTCTCTTGTGAGTTGTTGTACCAGTTGTTTGAGGCCCTCCCCCTGCAGGGAATCCACCATGTGTCTAGTTCTGGCAGATGTTCCTGATGGTATTGACCAATCTGTATCTGGCATGTTGAAGTCTCCCATTATCAGAACCTCCCCTTTAGCTGTCATGTTTTGTATATCTTCTAACAGTGATGTGTCTATATCCTCCCTCTGATCTGTGGGCCTGTAGACAACCGCAGTTTGTATGGCTGTCCCATTTCCTGTTTCCAGGGTGACCCACAGTTCTCCTGACTTCTTACGTATATTCTGAATTTCTGTAGCTTTGATATTTTCATTGACATACAGGGCCACTCCACCACCCCCTTTTTACACCTCGGTCTCTTCTGAACAGTACATAGCCAGGTACTGAATTCTTCCAAGTGTGGTTACTGGTAAACCACTGTGTCGAAAGCCTTGGCAAGGTTGACAAAGGTAGCAGAAGTGATGTGACCTCTATCCATGGCTGAATGGATAGAGTCAGTGAGTCTAAGTAGGGAAGTGGTTGTGGAGTGATTCTTTTGAAAACCAGACTGAAGGGGAGCGAAGAAGGAGTCATCATCAAGAAAGGAAGAGTGTTAGGAGGGAACAAGATGTTCCTGAAGTTTAGCTAGGGTGGGTAGAAACAAGGTTTCTTGCTGGAAAATTATTTGTCCAGGATATCAGGGAGGCCAATAATTGCCAAAACTTCTATATCTTGACTGATTTTCTGTGTTCCCCAGTTTCCTCAATAACTTTTTCTTAATTTTCCTTAATTTTAAGTTTCCTTTATAAACTGTAATTTTCTTTTGCAACACCTTGTATAGCTGGCTCCACCCCCAGGACTTTATTTTCAACTTTTTCAATGTTTGTAGAAAGTTCAACAGCCTTTTTATCTCTAGTAACCTCTCGTTCTTTCATTTGCTTCTGTTGCTGTTGCAAAAAGTTTATTTTCTGAGATAGGACATCAAATCTCTAATCATATTGGTCAGTCCAATTCATTTGTTTTTCATTTTTCATTTTTTATTTTCATACTTGTAAGTAAGCTGAGCAATACTGCTTGTTTTCACAAGCAATGAGTCTTAGAAAAATATCAAATACAGATACAAACAGAAACAGATTAAAAACAAACATTTTCAAAGACAATACAATATATATCAAGGCTGAAATGATGCATTTTCTAAGTTGAGAAACAAGTACATTCATTTTGAGCATCAAGCCATGATCCAAGTCTTGTTTTACAAGTTTGAACCGTTGGACAATTAGAAATTTCCAACGGAAGGGAGTTAAAAAAAGGGGAGCTCTATATAATAAAGATTTTTGTCCAGTCACCTTTTTAAAAAGTGGCAATTTAAAAGCAAATTTACCTTGGGATCTAGTCCCACATGGGTTGGTAGGTCTGGGAAATAAAGTATGTACCGATGTTGGGAAGAGACCAGTTCATAACCTTGCCAAGTGCCTGACCTGGAAAAAATGGGAGAGAAACCACTTTCTTGTGCCTCCATAGGGGTGGACTGAGTTGTCGGTGACTGTTCTGGGTTCAAGTGCAGCTGCCTTGAGGACATGTGACTGTCAATAATCTGGTGAGAGGGTTTACTCACACAGATACCACATTTGCGTTGCTTTTGGGCTTTCTGGGGTTATTGTAAGTGCTGTCTCTGGGGCGGATGGTGAAGCAGAGCTGCCATGAATGCCACTGCTTTCTGGGCTGGTGGTAGTGAGATGAAGCCATTTGTTCAAATGGCATGGATCTCAGAGACATCAGTTGCCCAGCCAGTTGAAATATGTTCTTCTGGTCTGACATCCCAATAATGATCACAAAACAAGCTGTAAATAGTAAATTTTAAACAAGTTAACAGCGAGGTCACTTTGGAGTTCAAACAAGACGCTGCTCACAGATCACCCCCCAAGTTCACACTCATCTGAATTTGATATCAAAATTCAGCAGTGAGCTGAACTGTCTTAATAGTATCCCATGCCAACAGGGATGGCAACCAAAGCCTTGGTTCCCCACAGGTTTCCTCTTCAGGATTTTCTCTCCTCTATGCAGATGGTTATAAAATTATTTATATGTTTATATTCTGCTGAGAACTGGAATTGCATGATGGCCCTTCACTTCAATCCTCTTACCATCCTTAGATTGGTATTCTCTCCAGGATGTGCCTTCTCCAGGCTATTTCTCTTCTCTCAAATGAGAAAGTACTTATTAATTTCTTGTTGCTGTTTTGGGCCTTCTTAGTGATACCACTGGTCTAAGAAGATCGTATCCCTGCAATGTCTCTAGGGATGCAACCTCCTTAAGAGGGTTCCTGTGTCTTTATAATGCCACAGAAGGATGGTGGTGGTGCCTTTAGGAGGGCAGAGCGAGCATAAGTCAAAGCTGCAATCATGTTACATAAGCATTCTACATACTACAGTACTAGTCAAATTATCCATTCCAAAGGGAACTGTTCGGACTCCAGGTGTTCGAAATGAGACTGAAAAACACAATTTTGAGATTTATGAAAATGGGGTATGGGATCAAATGCATTCATAAGGCTGTGGAATCTATGAAGGAATATGATAGACAGCAGCTTTTACAGGAAAATGACACTGATTTCAGAAATAAGGCTATACACAGTTCCCACCCTTCCTGCGTTTCATCTGTGGATTTAGTGTACAAGTGAGCCAAGCTGGAGCAATAATTGAGAAAAATTGGTGCATCCTTTGAATGCGTGATAAACTGTCAAAACTCTAACCAGAGAAATCTATAATTACATACAAGAGAGCCAGGAATGTTGGAGATATGGTGGTGAGGTCTTTGAATATAGGAACCAGCAAATGTATTAAATTTCACTAACCATCTGTTTGCCAACATGTAATTAAAGATGCGGTAGATATTAATACGAACATACGAAGTCGCCAGCAGAAAAAAGGCCCATAGGTCTATCAAGTCTGCCTGAGTGTGCAGCTCACAGTTTAATACTCCTGCAACTGCTCCCCCCACCCATTACCTTCCCATCATCCCCTCTCCCCAGACTTTCCCCCATTGTGTTCTTGTCTGTACTTGCCCTGCCCCTGACTCTATCCCATCCGCGCTTAAAACTGTCCACTGTCTTCAGTTCAATCAGCTCCTCCGGCAGCGTGTTCCACCCAGCCACCACCCTCTCTGTGAAGTACTGTCTCCTCATCTCCCTTCTGAATCTTTCCCCTTCCAGCTTCAGACTGTGCCTCCTCATGACCCTTCCTCCCTTTAAGTGGAACAATCCTTCCGTTCTGATCTTTTTTACACTTTTTAAGTATTTTTTTTTTTAAATCTTCTTTTTATTATTCATATTTTAACTTATTTACATACAGGTCATTAGTTTTGATTATACACAGTACATTTACATCTGGTCAGTAAATACAAGCAGTTCTGGAGTATTCCCAGTATACTAAATCACAGGTATATTTGTCTTGAAAGGTCTACTGTTCCAATAGGCCTAATAGCTCACACATACGTGTGAATTGGTCAGTAGGACATCGAACTGCTTACCATTCATCTTTTACCTTTTCATATTGGGTTTTACAAGTCCATATGTCCCCACTAACGTGTCCCAAAAGTTACGATTATAGGGAGGGGAGGGCAGGGGAGACCAGCACCGCAGGGCCAGCAACGGAGGGGTACAGTCCCTAGATTCAAGGCGGCCGGGGTTGCTCTGAGGCAATACTCCTAAGGTACAAAAGAAGGGTCTTTTAGCGTATAATATAGCTGCCATCGTGTCCATCTTACTGTAAAAAGTTCCCCACGGTCATTTTTGTTGTGAGTCATTTTTTCCAGGTTATAGATTTGTTTAGTGATATCCCACCATTCCCGAATGGTCGGGATCTCAGTTGACAACCAGTGTCTGGTGGTTGCCTTTTTAGCTACCTTGAGGAGTAGTGAGAGGAGGTACCTAGTATTTGGTCCCGATAGGCCTTAGGTAATATGAGGAATATGTACATCTCCACTGTCAGCCGTAATTTTGGGTCTATGAACTCCCGCAGTTGTATTTCAAGTTGGTGTAGGTAATTGAAGAGGGCTGGGCAATTCCACATTATATGGGTCAGGTTAGCATCTCGCTCTCCGCAATTTCTCCAGCAGTCCGCTGCTTTGTGCGGTGTATAGTGTTTAGTGATCGAGGGAGATCTAAAGTATCTGATTAATATCTTCCAGGCGAACTCTCTCCATTGATGTGAACTGGTAACCCTGGAAGCCTGACTACAAGCTATTCTCCAGTCCGCAAGGTTGAGCAGAGAGCCAGATTCTCTATGCCATTGCGTGCGTATTTTTTCAGTAAGGGCCTCTCCCTGTGTGTTCAGGGACTGATGATAGAGGGAGATCAAGTGTTCCTGCCTCCCCGAACTGTTAAGTAAGATTTGACAGTGTATTAAGGCTGGATATGTTTCCAGATTTTGTAAAGCGAGTGGAAAACCTTCCACATAATGCCAGAGTTGTAAGTAACGATAAAAGTCTTTGTGAGGTAAATGAAATTTGGCCTGGATTTCTACGTAGGTCCATAGTTTCCCCAGTGTCATGATTTGTGGCAAAAATCTTAACCCATGAGTGCCCCACATGCTGAAACCAGAGTCCAAGGAGTTAGGGAGAAAATCTGGGAGTGCCTGAATTGGAGATATTAGAGGTAAGTAAGGTGATAAACCGTGGGACTTTTTCAAAGAGTTCCAATTTCGCAATTGGGCTGCCAGCCAGGGGTTAGTAGTTAGGTTAGCTGGATCTCCAGTTGCTTGTTGATACAGAGTCTGGAGGTACTTTACATCGTTAAGGAGAACCCTTTCCATCTCCATCCAATGTGGGAATGTCTTCTTATTCTGTCTGGCCATAACGCTGGTCATGGTTACCGCCTGCTGATAGCTTCATAAGTCCGGTAGGGCAAGTCCGCCCTTGGTCCACGCAAGAGATAGCATGCAGAGATTTACTCGGGGTCTGTGTCCCTTCCATACAAAATTCCGAATTCCGTGGTTTATTTCTTTAAAGGTTTTTGAGGGGACTGACAACGGGACATTTTGAAAGAGGTATCGTGCTCTGGGGAAGGTTATCATCCTTATGAGCTCAATGTACCGTGAGAGGCTTAACGGTAAGACCGACCACGCTCGAAGGTCTTGCTTTAATTGTGCCAGAAAAGGCGAATAGTTGTATTTATAATAGTCTGACCTGTCCTGGGATATATAAATGCCCAGGTATTTTAGTTTTGTCAGGTTCCATCTGCCGGGGAGACTTTCTACTACTCTTTGAGTAGGGGCGTAATTAAATGTAAGTATTTCAGTTTTAGATAGGTTAAGCTTATAGCCTGATACTATTCCATAGGAGTCTAAGATCCGACGTATCTCTGGTATAGATTGTTCCAGGTTTTGGAGATATAGTAGTATATCGTCAGCGTATAAGGCCATTCTATGTTCTGTGTCCCCAAAATAGACCCCTTGTAGTTGCGAGGAGTCTCAGATTTGTTGTGCTAGGGGTTCTATAACTACTGCGAATATTAACGGGGATAGTGGGCATCCTTGTCGGGTGACTCTCCCAAATTGGAAATATTCTGAGTGATGTCCATTTACTCTTTCACAGGCTCTGAGGGCGGAATATACATTTTGCAAGGTTTGAATAAGGGCACAGGGGAAGCCAAACTTATCCAGAACCGAATACAAAAAGGGCCAAGCCACCCTATCAAATGCCTTCTCGGCGTCTAAACTAATTAATACTGCCGGTGTATCCTTGTGTCCCATATGGTTTACAAGATGAAGAGTGCATCTAATATTGTCAGTGGTGGTACGAGTCCTGACAAAACCTGTTTGATCTTTATGAATTAGTGCAGGTAGGATTTGGTCAATACGCTTGGCTAATATAGTCATGAACAATTTGTAATCTTGGTTTAGGACAGAGCTCGGTCTATAAGAAGTACATTCCTGAGGGTTCTTCCCTGGCTTGGGAATCACAGATATAGTTGCACAGGACCAAGAGTCCGGGGGTAGGCTACCCTCTAATAGAGAGTTAAAGACATTGAGAAGAATAGAAAGGACCTGAGCTTTTGTCAGTTTGTAAAATTCAGCTCCATATCCATCGGGCCCCGGAGCTTTCTGAGATTTGAAATTGGTTATGGAATGGGCAATTTCAGCTGTTGTTATAGGTCTAATGAGGGATTCCCTATTTTCATCCATGAGAGATGGTAATGTGAGCTTCTCAAGAAATGAGGTTAGTTGATTCAGGGGTATGTAAGTTTCTATAATATGTCAGAAAAGCTCCGGTAATGTCATGAGTCTTGAAGACAGGTTGGCCTTGTGCCGGATGGTGCCTTGTGCCGGATGGTGGCTATTGTTGCACCTTTCTTCTGTCTGTGAGCTTGACATGCAAGCATTCGTGCGGCTTGTAGCCCTACTTCGCAAAATTTCTGTTTCAGAAATGCTAGTGCTATTTCGGTTTGTTGTAGTGCAAGTTTATCTAATGCTTGTTTAGTCTGTTGTATCTGAGAGAGGAGAGATTCATCGCCTTGTTGGTGGGCCTGCTGTAGGAAATGAAGTGTTTCTTCAAGATGGGACTTATATTCATCACGCTGTCGCATTTTTCGTGCTGCATATTTAATTATGTGTCCTCTTAGGACTGTTTTAACTGTGTCCCAGTGGACTGAGGAGGAAGTGTCTGAGGCTGGATTGTCAGCTACAATCACAGTTATCTTATCCGAAATGAATTCCTGAAATTATTTAGATCACAGATAGAATGGTTTTAGCCTCCATTGATTGGCCCTGGGCTGAAGGCCCAGTTCCCAATATGTAATCACGGGGGCATGATCCGAGATGGAAATATCTCCCAATTGCACATCGCTTACATTGTGCAGCTTCTCAATTTGTGTATAGGCATAATCTATACATGAGTATGTACTATGCACTGGGGAGTAATAGGAATAGTTTCTCAACCGTGGATGGAATTTCCGCCAAATATCACACCATCCGATCTCTGAGATGAAGTTATTAAAACATTTTTGAGTTGTTGTTAGTTTTTGCGGTTTAGCCCTAGAAGAGTCCAGGTTCATGTCAGTTGTCAAATTAAGGTCTCCGGCCATCATCAGGGTGCCTTTAGTAAGCGTCACTACCTTGTCTAGTAAGGGTCTTAATTGTGAAACCGTGATACTAGGAGGGGGGTACATATTAACCAAAGTGACTTCTTCATTATTAAGCCTTCCCTGAGTTAGGACCATTCACCCCTCCGGATCTGACCAGGTTAGCTCTGGCTGATATGGTATATGTGGTGAAATAATTATGGTTACCCCTCTGCTTCTTCCACCCTTATAGGATGCGTAGAATGCCTGTCCTTTACTCAATTTAGCTAGTTTAGCATGCTCCACTGAGTTCATATGGGTTTCCTGGAGATAGACAATGTTGGCTTTAGTTCTGCGGAGGTAAGCCAGTGTCTTTGACCTTTTAATAGGTGAGGCCAAGCCATTTATGTTTAGAGAGAATAGTTTTAGTTTTGGGGAGTGCATCATGACAAGTGGGTGAGTCGCTGGTGTACTGGGTCCTCCGCCCCCCCAACGGGATACATGGAGAATTCTTATACTTTGCTGAAAGGACCAGATGGAGTTTGATGACCTATTCACAAAAACATCTACAACAGCAACATAACAATTCGCATCTAAACATTGCTTACAACTAGTAAGGAAACAATCGGCCAACATGGCCATTGTGAAAACAGTTGGTACTTCCACAGATCTGGGCAAGCCCTGATCTTTGATAGGATTTAAGGGTCCTATCCATGCGGTCCTTTACTTAATAAAGGACCTTAGGCACCAAGGTACCCAAAGGAAAAGGTATAGTGGAAATTGGTGACTAAAGCCGCGTGGAGTTACTTCCCCTTCGGTCACTCACATAGAGGGGCACACACTCTATAGCTGTAAGTCGAGGCCTGATAGTGTCATGGGCGGATTTTTATTGACCTCTTGGGAGTGTCTGCTGCTGCTGCAAGGGGAGGGGGCAGGGGGGGGCTGCCCAAAGGGGCACCACCAAACCGCTGGAGATATGCTCCGCAGCTTCTACTATTTAGTGCAAGGCCTTAGGGTTGGATTGCATATACACGTTAAGCATGAAGACATCCAAATCGGACCTAGAACACTCCCAAGATTGAGTGTGCCTATGTGGTTCGAGACCAATCCGGAGTGCTCGGGGTATCCCGAGCTTCAGTGGAGTCTGTTTAAATGGTACAAGTGAGGCTTTCACCTGGGTGTTCTTGATCTCGGTCCAGCCACTCAGGCGACCCCAGGCCTACATCTCCATCATCTCTGTTCTCCACACATGTCATTCAACGTGACTGAGAGAGAGAGGGACAGGAGAGGAGAAAAGAGAAAAAAACAAAAACACCCCCCACCCCCCTCCACACGCCTCCCCACATTTGTATTTACGTATTCCATAATTGCTCCTTTGAACAATCCCAGTCATAGGTCCATCAGTTTCCTTAGTGTGTCACTGGGTACATTAAGTAGCAATCAGTTCGAGCTGACGTTTTCCAAGACCCCCCCCCCGCAGCCACCAGTTGCCATGCTCCATTTCTGATTCCCTTGCACCCCCGCACCGGCCATACTTCCAACCAATAGCATCCGGATCTAGCAGCTGGAGACATCTCGCTGGGGTGAATGAGAGTCTCCTCAGGCCGGCCAATTCAGGGTTAATTTTCTTTGTGCCACAGAAGCTTGTGTAAGACATCTGCCAAGGCAATGGACCAGTAGAGACTACCACACCACTAGCATCCTAACGTTCAAACCCCTTAAAAAGTTTTGAATAGTATGTGGGGTTCCCTGCTGCTTACCCCATGCCAGTCTCCTCTAAGTAGCGATGGGGTAAGTATAAAGCCAAGTCATCTCCCCTCTATCTCAGATTAACATCTAGGGGGGGCCTTATCAATATCCTCGCCAGTCTAGTGTGAAAGCTCTGTCCTTCCGAGGGTCGAGAGTAAGGAAGATAAATTGTGTCATATGTGGTGAATGCACGGGGGGGAAGAGAGCCCACTGCATTTCAGAGACACTTCAGAGCTCATGGCAGTTGCGAACTGCTTAAAGTACGCAGCCTCACCCTCCCCGCGCCATAATAAGCTCCAGCTCTCAACCAATATTAGGGCGGCTTCTGAGGTTCCCATAGGGCAGAGCTTTTCCTGGATTTCAACATCCCCCATCCCAACTACTCTTGCTAGCCGATTCCCCCGTTTCCCCTTCTAATTTCCTGAAGGCAAAATCCGCTATGAGGAGGAGAGCCGCCACCACCTCATCGGGGCCCGCTCCCAGGGCGAGAGGTCACAACTAGCAGTCAGTCAATGCCCCCTCGGCCGTCCGACAGAATAGAAACAGGGAATCTTCTCCAGATCACCCTCCCCCTTCCCACCGATTGCTCAATTCCCAAAGCACACCTTCAGCTTCTAGGAGTTAACATACGAAAGTGACTTCTTTAGGGATTGCAGGGCAGAAGGTGGATGAAATTATTGGTACCGCCGTGCCGTCCCCCCTCCCTCAAAGATCCCTCCGGACTCCCAGGCCCAATACCCAGAGTCTACTCCCTGGCAAATTAAATATCTGGGCATGGAGATTGGTCTCCACTGCAGTCGCTTCTGAAAAAAAAAAAAAAAACCCTTAGCCCATAAACTGCATCGACGCCAGCAGCAAGCCAGTCCCCCCACCCCATTCCCCCGAGCCCCGCGCTCAGGTGATCCTCTCCACCTGCCGAGATCCAACTACCAGCAGTCCCAATCAGCTCAGAGAAAGGGCCTGAAGCAGTTTTTCAAGCCATGTACGCCAGGTGCGACTTGGGGGGGCACCACCCTAGTCAGTATAGCGAAGCTCAGTAAGAACGCATCGAACGGAGAGACTGGCTTCTATATTTCTGCTCCTCCAGAACACCCACTCCCCTCCCCAGCTCCCCCAGTTTAGATTTTTAATTCCTTCCTACGTGCATTATTACTATGAACTTTAAATCAGCCCCATAACAATTCCCACAAAACAAAAACCAAGTCCTGAGAGGAACCCAGGAGGGTCAATTAGATCCCCAGATTATACTTGCAGATCGCCAGTTCAAGTTTCAGTGTCCGGTGCATTCAGTCTGGGTCCCGGCTGCCTCTGAGAGTCTGTTTTCAGGGAGCTAATAATGTTCTGCAGGGCTTCCGCGCCCTGTCTATGCCTGTTTTCCCGCTGTCCAGCTGACCAAGCTTTCTGTGCCAGTTTTGCAGCAATCGGGACAGTATCAGCAGTGCGTTGTTGCTGGACCTCGATTTTCCTGGATTTTAACTCTTGCACTGCTGCAGCAGCCGAATCAAAATTAGTAGGCCCCTCAGCAAAATAAGCAACCAGCTTCGTTGGGTAGAGGGACCGAAACCTGATTCCTGCATTTTTGAGAGCCTTCATCACTGGGAAGTACTGCCTCCGGCGTGCCATAACCTCTGGTGCGAAGTCGTTTTCAAAGTAGAGCCGGTGAGACTTATAGATTACTTTGCCTTGTTTCCATGCAGTGTGTAGAACTGTTTCTTTTTCCTGGTGTCTAAGAAACTTAAGGAGAATTGTCTGAGGACATGCTCCCACTGGGGGTCTGGGTCCCAATGTGCGGTGAACTCGCTCCATTTCTAGAGTGAGGTTGTCAGGCAGAGGAAGGATTTCCCTCAACAAATCTTGAATATATTTAATAAAATCAGCTCTCTCGGCCCCCTCTGGCAACCCCGACAGCCGAATACTGTTATGCCGGTTTCTACATTCAGCGTCTTCAGCTCGTTCCTGCAGGGCCTGAATATGGGTATGCAGTTGAGCAATGGCCCTTTCCGCACCATCCATTCATTTGTCAGTTGCTGTAAGTTGTTCCTCAGCTCCTTTCTGCCTCTTTTCCAATTTGTTGAGGTCTATTCTTAATGCTGCTACAGTCGATCGCATTTCTTTTCGAAATTCACAGATTTCTGATAGCATTTGTGTCATTTGCTTCTGTAGTATTTCGTGAGGGATGTGGTCAGCCTGTGATGTACTATGGCTGGAGGCCGATGAGACCTGCGAGTCCTCGCTGTCCGATTTGTCAATCTTTAATCTTTCACCATCGGGTTGATTGTTGAGTGCTGCTTTGTCTGCTCCTCGCTTCTTAGGCATTGCGGAAAACAGTATGGAATACTTGACGTTGTTTTAGAAGGATTAGCCTATATTAAATATGTTGTTTTCACAAGACCACAGGGGAGCCTCGTGTTTGAGCTGTTTACTCGCTCATGACGTCACCGGAAGTCCCGCCTTTTAAGTATTTAAATGTCTCTATCATGTACCCCCTCTCCCTTTTATCCTCCAGAGAGTACATGTTGAGCTCCCTCAATCTTTCTTCATATGGCTTCTCCCATAGCCCCATGATCATCTTTGTCACCCTATGCTGCACCCCCTTTAGCAATCTCGCATCCTTTTTTAGGTAAGGGCACCAGTACTGCACACAGTACTCCAAGTGTTGCCTCGCTAGTGATAAGTACTGCAGATTCATTGCTCTATCAACAATGGTTGCCCATCTGATATCTGTCTGCACAATACACGTGAAACAGTTGATAACATGTGACTCAGAAGGGCTGGCTTACCTTATGGCATGTTCCTGTGGTACATTTTAAATGGGTCGCATTTACAGGAAGTTGCAGAACCATATCACTGAGCATGTAATTGCAAGTGAAATGGTAGACAGAACGTATGTTATTGGCCATCATGTTTTTGGCAAGAATGTAACTGACCAACAGACTTCTTTTTGGGGACTTTAAAAAGTTACTCTGAATCCGACGGTGGATAATTTTGAGGCTGCAGTTAACAGGAGGGGAAAACTACTAGATACAGGTATAAGAAATGCAGGCATGCCAATATCCAGGTATGATTGACCAGTCTGAGCAAGTACATATTCTGTAGATCTTGGAGTTAACATTGTGTACCAATGGATGTATACATGCAATTTGCAGCTTAAGAAACTTTGTTTTGGATTAAATCTGCTACAAAGCTGGTGGGACCCCCATGAAATAAGCCCAAATGTTAGGTACTAGTTCCCTTTTTGGGTCTAATAATTCTAGGAGTGCATTTATTTTCCTGCTGTATTGACGTGCTATGCATAATGGATATGCAAAAGCAAATAAAACTGATACTGTATTGAAGTGTGATGTGTTATTATTAAATGTATTTAATGATGCTTTTTTTTATTGACAGAGCACTTTAAAACAGTTTGTGCTATGCTACCTCGCTACGATCAAGATAATGGAGGCTTGGACTACACCAAAAAACAGCTGACAGATATAGAAACAAATTTTTTTTCCTGCTACAGAAGGATTCTTTTGGCAAAGTAAAATGTTCTTGCATGCTTTATATTTATTGCCTGGCAAGATAAATGCATCTGCTGTAACTGATGTGGTACCTCATAGTTTCAGTGTTTTGTTGTCTTGGGTGCACTATAACTTCATCAACTTTGATTGTAATTTGCACATATTAAATATCTTCTGCTTCGTATAGTACCTCCATGAAATGTACTGTATATTTATATATATTGGTAGATCTGTTTGTGACTGTTTCCTTTAGGTTGTCATGAAGTTCAGTACCTCCCACTATAAGGAAAACCTGTTTTTAAATACTTGATACTGTACATAACATTTTTATTGGATACTGAAGGTTGTGTGTGTGTGGGGGGTGGAGGAGTGAAGTATAAATACTGACACTTTGCTGTCCCAAACTCACTCTAAAGAAGTCCTCCTGAATGAGGGTGAGATGTTTGTTACAGGACTGAATTTGTTGTGCGAGCATGTTGTTCTATGCTGCACTGTGTTGTTTGCTCCCTTTGAAATAAAAGAGCATGAAGCACACCAGCTGATTTCTTGACGAGCGCATTTTTACAACACAAAGTGCAGCAGTGGCAGCTACACCATGCTTTCTGGATCCACGGTGAGATATTACAGTACCTACCAGACAACATCAATGCCCTATACCGAATCGTTACCTCCTACTTCTACAGTCTCAAACTCTTGCCTGTTCTACCTTATAGTTTTCAAGCACTCCTACACAAGGAGCTCAATCACCCATTGAATTAATGGGCTTGTCTTAGTGCTCAGTAGTGTAGTGGGTGACATTCATAATGCCCCCACCAAGCGATATTTAAAACAGGCATGCCTAAGTGTCCTCCAGAAGTTCTGTTTTGTTGCCTTCGCCATCCTCTCCATCTCCTGCAGTGACATTTCTCTTCTCTTGGGTTGAGCCCTCTTTCTAAAGGTACCCTTGGCCTAAAAGGCATCTGTGCCTGGGACACATGTAGAAGTGGAACCCTCCTTGAGAGGATTCATCTGTCTTTACAGAACCCTCAAAAGGGTGGTAGTTCCTTTAGCAGGGCAGACAGAGTGTAAACCAAAGTTAATATTATGTTGCATAAGCATGCTATATACCACCTACCAGACAACCTAAATACCCTCTACCAAATCATTGCCTCCACCTATACAATCCCAAACACTACCTATTCCCTATTATGGTTCCCAAGCATTCATACTCAAGGAGCCTAATGACTTATCAAATTAAGCAATATTACATGACAGGGCATATTTTACCATAGGATATCATCATGCGTCATTCGTCCTCCAGAATTATGCCCCCACCCCCCCAACCAAGAACAGAGCAGCATGGAACTTCACTTATGAGAGCAATAAACAAAACTCTCACAACAGGTGGAAACAGCACCATGAACCTAAACTGGACATTACTCAGTAGTGGCAGGTACAACTTACACAGTTACATTGGTCCGCACAGCAGCTAACCTGCAGCAGCAACAGTCAGCACCAAACCAGAGGGAGCAAGGTTCATACCTACACAAAGCAAGACCAGCAGCAGACAACATTCAACATCAGCATAAAAACCAAAGGCCAGTGAGCTGCAGCATGGTTCAAATGCATGTTCACATCAGAGGCTGGCATCAGTGAGCAATCAGCGGGAGCAGCAACAGTAGAAACAGATAGCAAGGTCAGCAGGCGGGCATCACCAAGCAGACATCGGGAGCAGCAGTGGGCATCAGAACAGCAGGCTGAGAAGCTTGCATCACAAAGCGCATTACAACATGAGCAGTGAAGGCCATCTAAACAGCTCACCTCAGAAACAACACTGCAATAGGAGCAGTAATGGCCACTAAAACACAGCCTGGGAAGCTCACTTTACAAATGACATTGCGACAAAAGAAGCAATAAATAAGTAGAACACTTTTTTACTTGGTTTGTTTCTCTGCCTGTGTCCCCCAACCTGGCAGCATCCCCCAGCCCCATCACCAACCCGTCTCATGGACTTGAGTTAATACCACTTCAGACTCATATTGGCGGGTGGTCTGCCCCTCCCAAAACTGCAGGAGGGTATCATCTACTCCAGGCTTGCAGATTTCTTTTACTCCTCCAATCTCATCTCTCCCTTCTAGTCCGGTTTTAGGAAGGACCACTCCATGGTCCCCTCCCTCCTGCGAGTAACTGATGCCATCCTGACTGGGATGGATCAGAGACACATCACCATGGCCATATTTATGAATCTATCCAAAGCTTTTAACTTGGTATCCCACTCACTCCTACTGGTTCCGGTCTTACCTCATGGGCAGTCAACAGTCAGTACAGGTGGGAGGCGTCCTGTCTTCACCCCTACTCATCCTAGCCAGGGTCCCATAAGGCAACATTCTGGGAGCCATCCTTTTCTCTATCTTCCTTAATGACCTTGTCTCCACCTGTGTCTCTGCACTAACAACATGGTTCTTTATACCTCCGTCCCTGCTCTGACTGTTGAAAGTACACTTCAGCAAGACTTCCACAACATTCTATGCTGATTTTTCACCAACCAACTTCTGGTCGACACCAAGAAAACAGTGTCCATGACCTTCTGCACCAGCCAGAAACCAGTCAGATTATCGCCCCCCCACACCCACCTTCTCCACATTAGATTGCACTCCACTTGATGAAGTCCCTGTCTTAGATACCTCGATGTGTGGCTTGATAGTAAGCTTGATTTCTCTGCTCACACTGATGCCATCCACACCAAACTGCACCTCAAACTAGGTGTCTTATTTTGCAACAAGGATTGCCTGTCCCTCCAGGTCAAGGCCCCGATTTTTCCATGATTCCGCGGCCACACAGATTTCCACAGAATTTAGTGTAAACCGTGGAAAAACTGCAAAATATTATTCTACAGTTTACATGAACTGTGTACAGGAACTGCAGAATACTATTCTGCGATTTACATGAACTGCGGGAAATTATTTTGCTGTTTACATGAACCACGGAATATTATTCTGCGGTTTATACTAAAGAGTCAGCATTTAGCTGGCACACCAGTACAGCGGTACCACTACTGCTCCCAATGCCAATGACCTGGGTTCAGGAATGAGCCTAAAAAATTGGACGGCTGGCCGGGAGGGAGGGAGGAGGATTGAGCATCCTATGGACTGCTTTCCTATGTTGGGGGGGGAGTTGCCAGTGTTCACTTAAACCCTTGTGGTAGCCTGGGATATGACAGTCGAGACTGACTATGTTTGGCAGATGTATCAGACGTTCAGTGTGCTGCCCCAACATAATTACATGAAACGCCTCCTGGGGAGAAAACAAGAAAACGGAGGTTCTGTCACCACACGATGACATCTGCCCCCCATATTACAGACCTCACGCCACCTACCGAGCTCTCGCTCCCATACTGTTATTCAGTCTCCATCAGGGGAATGGGCTCCCCAGTGGCGCCACCACCGGGGCACAATCTGGGGGTGTTCAGGAGTTAGGTAAATTCCAGGGTGTGTGGCAGGGATGAACATGTGTAGATTGGACCGATAGGGGCCTGCAGATGCAAAGACAGAGCATAATACTTTTTTTTAACGAGTCAGTATAAACTGTGAGTAAAACAAATCTGTAGTTTACATTGACTCTGAACAAGTAAAATTATTCTATGGATCATATAAACTGCGGTTATTCCATGGATCATATAAACCACAGAAGACTATTCTGTGGTTTATATTAAATTCTGTAGAATGCTTTTTGGAATTCTGTGAAATTTAAAGACATCCACCAAAATGTGTGGTTTTG
This sequence comes from Neoceratodus forsteri, assembly GCA_016271365.2. NCBI lineage: Eukaryota > Metazoa > Chordata > Ceratodontiformes > Ceratodontidae > Neoceratodus > Neoceratodus forsteri. The sequence goes on from CM028137.1 coordinate 732,083,283, forward strand.
CCCCTGCCACTGATTAAACAGTGACTTACTGCCCCAGGAATGTGTGCATATAAATATTCCCCACAGAACTACAACCTTTTAGAAGTTATTTTACTCATAAAATTGTAGACACCTGGTCCCAAGGACTTTCTGGTTTGTTCTCTGCCGCCTGGCTCCACCCCCGTGCTCACTGGCGTGATGACGAGATGCCAGTGAGAGCGCAGGGGCGTGCCACATTATATTCAATGGGTGGCAGCTTTTAAATCAATTTTAATAACATGATGGCCACTTGTTAATGAAACATGGACACCGGTCGACTACCAAGGCCCTTGGTAGTTGACCAGTACCCACGTTTCATTAGCAGGTGGCCATCATGTTATTAAAAATTGATTTAAAAGCTGCCACCCACTGAATATAATCGGGCACGCCCCTGCGCTCTCACTGGCATCTCGTCATCACGCCAGTGAGCACGGGGGCGGTGCCGGGCGGCAGAGAACAAACCGGGAAGTCCTTGAGACCCAGTGTCTACAATTTTATGAGTAAAATAACTTTTGAAAGGCTGCAGTTCTGTGGGGAATATCTATACACGCAGACTCCTGTGATGGTAAGTCACTGTTTAATCAGTGGCAGGGGCCAAACTCGGTGACTCTCTTTAAAAACAAAAATCTGAAAAGCATTTTGGAACAGTCCCTGCTCATTAATTTGTCTGTTAAGGCTTTACCTTAAAAATCAAAACAGGTAAATACACCCCTCCATCTAGCTCAGCCCCACCCCTCCCTACCCTCCCTGAGAACCTCCTTGAGTCCCTTCATTTGAAGTAGAAATATTTTTATCAGGTCCCACACTGTGCAGCAATCCTCATCCTTTTAATTTCACCACCGGGCCCAAATTCTGGTTTCTTGTCCAGGAAGTGCTTTGAGCACAGCCACACAAAGCACTACTGGAATAAGAAAGTGGAATTCTGGCTTAGTGGTAAAACTAGAAAGATGAAGATCGCTGAGCAGTGTGGTAACCACTAAAAACATTACTTATTCAAATTTGGTGGCCCCGGAGACTCTCAGGCTGGGGTGGGAAGGGTGATGGGGCAAAGACGGATGGGATGGATTTTTTACTTTCTAATACTAAGAACTCAGGAGTTAACTGACAACCTTCTCTGGTTTGTGGGTCCCAGCTCAAAAATTAACATTTTCCCCCCCTACCTGGGTGCTTGGGGGGGGGGGGGTTGCTGACTGCTACTGAAGCCCCCAACTGCTGCCACAGAATTTCCGCAGAAATAGGAAACTAATGCCGCAGATGTTCTGTGGAAACAGGGGGACTTGCCACAGAATTTAGACCTAAATTGCCACAGAAAAATTGGGGCCTTGCCCGCCCCAGGTCCACCAGGAGCTGGTCACCAAACTGGTTCTTCCTGTCTTCAATTACGCAAATGTGGCCTATGGCATTGCTCGCACTCCTTCTTCTCTTGTCAGGCTGGACACCCTCCGCAGTTCTTTCTGCTATTTTGTTACAAATTCACCCCCTCATACTCATCACTGCTCACTCTACTCTTCCTTTTCCATCCTCCGTCTCCCTGCATGTGACCAATTCCACTGTGCATCTTTCATATCTAAATTCTGGTTTGAGTCCCTCCCCTCCTATCTCTCCTCTCTCCTCTTCCTCTCACTCGCTCCACTCTAGGGATCCACATACTTTCTCCATCCCCAGCCCTCATACTGCTGCTGGGCAAGCTTGCCTTTCCTACTGCCTCCCCTCACTCTGAAACTGGCCCCCCTCTGCTGTCTTCTTTTCATCTTGTGTCTTGGCCCTTAAATACCACTTTAGGCACCTTCCCAGTCCCAGCTGTCACTGTCAATCCCCCTTTTGACTCTCCTCTCCTCCTCCTGTCCAACTCTATTAATCTTCTCCTTGTACTTGGCTGCATCAAAGGCAGATCTCTGTCAGGCTATGGCATTATAACTGCCTCCCCAGGCACTACACACTTTACCTCCTACTCAAGAGATTATTTTTGTATTTGCCATGCCATTTTGCTTTCTTAGCTACCACTGAATTGTCAATTGATATATCATTGTTGTACTGTTCTACTTGTACTCCCCTACTCCCCTTCCCCTGGGTCACACCTGGAAACGAGTCTCGGCTCAGTGTGCCTTTCCCAGTTACCAATTTTCACCAAATAGATCAATAAATGTAGGTTCACATGGCGCCTGTGGATGATGCCGATTGAGCCGAGGCATTTTCCTCTATTTTCTCTCTTAGGACATCTGCAAGTGATGCATGCATGCTCGTGTATATTGAGACACATGCCTGCTGTATCAGCACATGTCCCCTGCATCTGCTGGTCCCACTGGTGCTGCCAGTCAGCCTCCGCTAGGTGGTGGGCAAGCTGCAGGACTCCGAGTCCACCCTCTCCAAGGGAGGAGAGACATCCTGGGATCTCCAATCCTCCCTCACCTGCCCGGTCCCTAGTGACCCTGGTCCATTCCTGAACCCAGGTCGCCAGAGTGGCTGGAGGTTAGGTGCCAGTGCCTCAGACTTCCATGCCACTGGGCCAACTCAATAGAGCACTTTTTAAAACCTGCAGCCGGCCGTGACTTCTTGCTATCACTGTAACAGCAAAGAAGAGGACAAACAGAGGCAAGCATGTTCCTTTATGGCACCAGGGGTACCATGGGAATCTGGTACATGATGGACATTGAGCAGAGACTTATGGGATGTGTAGTAGTGCATCGTGTGGAAGGCAGTTGGGCCATTGTACTGTACGTTTCTTTGCTGCTATTTCTGTCAAGTAAAGAAGGGAGCAGCCTTATATTGGAGCCTCTGAGCTTGTGCCTTAAAATAGAACACCACCATAAACTACAGTAGCCTAGCATCACAATACTGAAAAACAAATTCTATTTACACAGCGCCATCTGCTGGGCAAACACTGTGGGGTGTCATTAATTTTACTACATTTAACTGTAAAACCATATGCAAAATCAAAAACAGATGTTACAAAAAAAAAAAACACTCAAACACCTATGTCATCTATTTTTAAGTGGGAGAGCCTCTTTGCAGTAAGTCACTTCAGGGTGTGCATCAGAGGATTAACTATGCACTTCCCGAGGCGGAGCTAGGACACTCAGCAATGAGCTTAAGCCCTGCTACGCCCCTGGGGCATGTATTGCTAATTCTTAAAGCACACACTGTCCTTGCTCATTGCTTAGTTATAAAATAGTACGGAAAAATCCCACAATCTCATTGGATGAGAGATATCACCTGACTGTGCTTTAGAAAGTCATTTTATGAGTGCAGTGAGCCACTACAGTGTGTGCATTAAAGCACTAAGGATGCACTTCCCAGGGGAGGTGTAAGGACTCTTGGCCTTTGGCTTTGTGCCTTACTACATCCTGTGGGTACATTGTTAACCTTTTAATGCACACCCTATCGTGGAATATGACTTACATAAAACTCCATCCCACAGTTTATTATTGGGATTGTGAAAAGGATCCATTTTTATTTCAATAACCAAAAAAAGGTTTTAAAATGTGTTAATAATTTTTCGATGTGTAGGTGTACATTACAAAAACCTCGTTTCTTATTTTTTCCTACAGACAGTAGGTGGCATTACTAGAATGAGTATGTTTAGAACAGCAAAGTAGGCGAAAGCTTATGCTAGAGACTGGTGCATTGTTTTGTTTTTTTTAAATCACTGGAGCAGTTTGATCAAGGCACAGTCTGGTTACTCCCTGCTTTGCATCTTACCTCATTTTTTTCCCATCATGAGGTGATGATGTCTGGGAGTCAAAGGCAAGAAGGAAAAAAAGTAGGTGGCAACATCACTGGTATGTGGAAAAAAAACAGTGGAGTCAGCAGCACTGTTTGAGCCCTTCCAGAGTCTGGGTGAGTGTGGGTTGGTGGTTTTAAAATAGGCATGAGTGGGAGGAGGGGATTTGTTTTAAAATGCTGTCATTTTTAGCCCACCAGCACAGCAGTAGCACTACTGAATGTGACATTGATGAGCCGGGTTCAGCAACGAGCCTGTGCAGCCGTAATGCCAACCGGGGAAGAGGATTGTGCATCCCAGGGGATGCGCTCATCCCCAGGGAGAGAGGGCTGCCAGGCTTCATTGTGCTATCACCACCTGGATGACAACAGCTGGCACTGACAGCTGGAGCTGCAGGAGGACAGAAGGGAGGAGACTGCCTGCCAGAGCACATGTGACACCATGCACCAGCATGAATCTGGGTGCTCACGGAGGCAGGACTGTGTACTAAGGGGGCTGAAGGGAAAAGTGAAAATGGCAGGTGCTGCAGCATGATGCCAGCTTTGCTCCACAGGCTCTGCACCACCACCTGTGCCTCCCACCTGTTGCGGTGCCCCCCTTCTGATGGCCTCACCCAGGAGGGGGGCAAGACAAGGAGGACCCAGCATTGGTGGTACATCCCAGGGTGGGTGGTGGGGCTGGAAGAAGGATCACAACCAATAAGGGGCTGCCTGGGTAACTGGAGAGAAAAGTTAAATACATTTTTTTTTAATTCTGTAGTTAGTTGTAGTTATCTTGGGACTTATTGAGAGCAGTGTTGAGGCTTAACAGGGAGTGTGACTCTGAGCACTGAGGGTGGTATAACTAAATCCGTTGTTGGCAGCAGTATTGACAGTGGTGGTGGTGGTGGTATCACAAGGTGTTAGGTGACGTGACACTCAGGTGGGTACAAGTAGATGGTATGTCCTAAGGAAGGAAGTGAAACAGTGCATTGAAGAAAAAAGTATGATTTTAAAAAATTTATGTGGGGGACAATGTTAGGCACACCTACAGAGCAGACATGTTCTCCTTGGCTCCAAGCTGCAAGGAAACAGTTGATCCATTTTTTCCCTTTTTAAAGTACATATACTGACTGGTAAACAATACTATGATGCCAGCTTTGCTCCCCAGGCCCTGCATCACTACCTGTACCTCCCCCTAGGTGCAATGCCCCCATCCAATGGCCTCATCCAGGAGGGGTGACCCCCTCCAGGGATCTGCCTGCAGGACACAAGCCCACTCCTCGCTCGGAAAGCTAGCAATGATCACCTGCAACCCCCCAGGGATCTGCTTGCAGGGCACAAGCCCACTCCTCCCTCAGAAAGCCAGTGATGATCACCCGCAAACCCCCAGTGATCTGTCTGCAGGACACAAGCCCACTCCTCCCTCGGGAAAGCCAGTGACGATCACCCACAACCCCTCAGTAATCTGCCTGCAGGACACAAGCCCACTCCTCCCTCAGAAAGCCAGCGACAGTCACCCGTGATCTCTGGGGGGTAGGAAGAAATAGGCTATTGGTTAACTAGGATCTGCAGCTTATCCTGTACATAGGGAAATGGGCAGACTAGGTGGGCCAAGTGGTCCTTGTCTGCCATCAAAGTCTATGTTTCTGTGCCTGCAGGACACAAGGTACGGCGCTCCAGCCCCATCTCCAACTGAAGGGTTAGCAGAGTTGGCACCTTTTTCAAATGGTCACAACCCCAGCCTTCTATTTTCTTCAGCTTTTCAGCCAGTTTTTGAACTCAGTGCTCTCCTCATAGCCAACAGTTACCAGAATTTAATCTTGCAGTTTAACTTTGCAAGCATCTATTTTATTTTAATGTTTAAACATAACCAAGCATCTATTTAATGCAGTGTTTACAGCCTTTTGCAGAAAACCTCCTCTGTACTGTAGTTCCCCGCCGCTGCTTCACGGCATTCCCCCCCCCCCACACCCTATCTGAAGAGTTACTTTTGTAGGCATTGTGCTACTCCCTGATTGGCTGACCTTGTAGATTTCTATTTACCCATGTTGCCACTGTCTCCTCATACCTTATGACCACTAGAGGGCCACTAAACCTTTATAATTTTTTCTTGTTGAGTGTGAATTAAAATCAATTGCCACACCCCACAGTTTACCCCTGCGTCCAGCCCCTTGACCTCAAAATATTTTTTCTCTCTCACACCTCTCTGTCTCCTCCCCCCCTCCCCCTGCAGCTATGCACACATTTCCCATTATTACTTTCTGTTGCCTTCTTCTCAATCTCTTCCTTCTCTCTCCTCTTTTCTCAACAACCCTCCACCTTCCCACGTTCTGCCTTGGTTTGTCTCCCCAAACCCCCCCTTCTTTACATCACCCCTCTTACCTATCTCTTCTCCCCCCCAGTCTGTTTAAGACATTCCTCTCTGCCCCAACACCTCAATTACCCCCTTCTCCCCTGCCACTACTGTACCTCCCAATTCCCCCACCTCTCTTTTCAATTCTATCACCTACCCACCCAAGCTTGCTATCTTCCCCTTCTCTAATTCTTGAGGCTCTCCTCTGCCGTATCTGCCTCTACTCTCCTCCCCTCTGCCAATGCTCCTCCAAAAGATCTATATACCTCCCTCAGTTTTACTTCTACCTACTCCTCTTGCTCCTCTGTGGGGATGTCAAAATGAACCACGAACCCCCACAAACTCTGACTCCTCCTGCACAGCCAAAGGGCTGGTGCATTTTTCACCTAAATGCAAGGAGCCTCCTTCCCAAAATAGATGACCTAAAAGTCTGGATCTCCCAACACTCCCCTGACATACTATGTGTCTTGGAGACTTGGCTCTGTGCCAGGATCCCTGACTCCTCCATCTCCATTCATGACAACACATTTTTTTATTTATTTAGTTTTTGTTGACTGAGAAGGAGGACTAGACAATTTTTTGCCCATTTTCAGCCTTGTCCTGGGGGAGAAGGGGATACGGATGGATGCCAACTGAAACTGAAACAGATTTTAAGCTGTTGGTGGTATTTTTAGTGAATGGGGGAAATTTCGGCAGGACACCAAGGAAATTCCCCCACTCTTGCCTGTAGGGAGAACCCTTGGCCATCTATGTTGGATGGCCAGTCCCTTTGAGACATTTAAGAGGTTGGAGGTTGAGATGGCAGGGGAGAAGGCCTCTTCCCCTGCAAAACTTTCACAGGAGGCTACCGACCTGGATTTGGAGGATATAACAACAGAATTTAGTGAGGAGGATGTTGTACCTGATCCTATCTGTGTGGAAACAGCAGTAGATACAAGCGATGGTGCGATGACACAAAGAAAAGAGGAACAAGAAACAGAGAATGTGCAGACCCTGGACATTGAGGTAAAAAACAGATTAATGCTGCTTCGCTTAGAGAAAGAAAAAATCAGTCAAAGAACTGCTGAGTTGGAAAAAAAGCTAGAAACACTAGCACAAATACCTGACAATCCCAGCACAGCAAGCAGCATAGAGATGAGTCATTCAGCTTCTGACTCACAGCTGGGCCAAAATGACAGGGCAAAAGTAAAATGGACCACAGTAACACCAAGCAAGTGGCTGGCAGTAAGAACGGAGTAGAATCCATGTGCTGAGAGCTGCAGGAAAAGAGAACGGACAACATTGGCCTCACAAAAAACAACAAAATGAGGCTTGGTGTGGGTAGGCAGTAGCAGTTACAGGAGACACTGCCTACATGAGCAGAAGCAATGGAAAAAACATACTCCTTCATGGACAGGCATAAGGAGCAAGAGAGAGACTCGGGCTCCAGAGCTCCTGACCTATGCGAGGACGTTTCAGTGCAGCATTCAATTGCCCAAGTGCTGGAAAATGCTGGTTGGAAGCAAGGACAGCGTGGAGCCTGGGTTCCCGATTCAGAGGACCTTTTATACCGAAGGATGAAGGATCGTATCCCTGCGAATGTGGCCACCATCAGTGGATTGAACGAGAGTTACAACAAACCCCAGGGTAATACTTTAAACTCTATTTTATCTGGTACTAATAATATAGATGCATCTGATGGGGGAAATATGAATAGAGTCCAAGAAGGTGAATCTGTAGTAAATAGAGAAATTTCTGAGGGGGTGAATGAAACAGATATCCCATTGCATATGGGACCCAGTGATGATGTTATGCATGGGCCTGAAGATAGGCCAGCATTGGATCCCATATTTAAACTATCAGATTTGTTTTTAAACAAAGGGGAGCCTGCTCCCAGACAGAACGCCATCAGGTTAATGTATAAGGGAGGCTTAGAGACCCCCCCCCCCGATAGGTTACACATAGCAAAAAACTTGTTAAAGAATTCAATGAAATTCTTCTCGTCAGAGATTTTTGCCCTGATAGGGCTAGGAAATGGGAATTATGACATCAGCTTCAAGAATGTGTCAAGCTTAGATCGTTTCTGAGCCCAGTACCAGGTTTTAAAAAATAATCCCTGATGGATTCCTTTTTTTAGTGGTCCCTTTAACCAAACCCCTAGTTAAATTAATTACAGTATTCTTTAGAAATGAAGGGGTAAACATCGAGGACATCCTTTTTTGGCTAAAAAAAAATGTGGAATCTTGATTAAACCCAGCCCAAACTTGGACAGCGAACAAATATGGAATGGGAGCTGGAGGGTGACAGTCAAGCTAATTTCCACAAACTCAGGCCCTGCACACCTCCTCGTTCCTTTTTTGTAGGGAAAGACAGGTGGTCAATATTTTACAGTGGCCAACCCAGGTCTTGTTTCAAGTGCAGGTCAAGGACTCACCTGAGTTTGGCCTGGCGACTCCACTAGATGTAGCCACTGTGTAGAGTTTGGGCATAACTCTGCTAATTGTTCAAACTTGTTTTGGTGCAACCTCTGTGAAAGGACAGGACATGCATATGGTAGGTGTCCATGGGTATCCCACAATAAGGAGGACTGCCCCTCCCATGAGGGATTGATTAATATGGCCCAGCAACAATATGCAAAAAGGGTAGCCACTACGGGTACTGCAGTAATTACATCACTGGAGAATTTAGGCACATCAGATCTGAATGTTCCAGTAGACCCCCCTGTACAAGTAGATCCCCCAGGGCATAATTCTGAGGAAAGGCAGGCCCCAGAGGAAATAATGGTAATAGAAAATAGAGAAACAGGTGAAGAAACCCAGGGTATGAATGGGAAGACAGGGGAGAAAGACACGGACATGCCCCCCCAACCCCCAGGGCATAAGGATCTACCTTTTAGAATGGTATCTCATAAAAAAAGGAACAGACAAGGGAAAACTGTGTCTCAGGTGAATAAAAGGGCTAATATGAAGGAAACCATCTCAGTACAGACTACAAACAAGTATGCTTTATTGAGTTCTGAGGGAACCGATGGTGAGTCAGAAGGGGAGGGGAGGGGAAGGGACATATGGTTCTTCAGTGACATCCATTACAGATTCTGAAGGAGGAGTGGGGATTCAATAGCAAAGCAGACAAGACAGCGAAGGTCATCAAAAACTTCATGAAATAAGTATCGTGAAATTCTGCCCTTTTTCCCTTAAAATATAGGGTCATTAACAATAGTTACTCTAAACATTAGTAGTATTAAAAATGATAGAAAGAGGGAATTGCAATCTGCATCCAGAGCCTGGACTGCAGGTGCTTCCTTTTGATCCTCAGGGACCGAACCCTGTGATGCAGTAGGCATTCTAATAACTAACCCTCTCCTAACAATATCCAGATTAGTTTATATACATCCAGGTAGGGCCTTGATGGTAGACATTTCCTACATTCCTTACAAGCTCAAATGGGCAGACTGGATGGGCCATAGGCCCCTTATCTGCCGACACTGTCTATGTATCTATGTATCTATGTCAGAAATATTTTGTATAATAGCAGTTTACGCACCTCAAACAAAAGCTCAGAGAGTAGCCTTGTTTAGGAGATTCAGCCTTATATTCCTACTGTACATCCAGACTTTTAATCTGGTTAGGAGATTTTAATTGTGGACTCTCTGCAGCAGACAGAGGCCTTAGGACCTCCAAACTGTTTTGTGATACTACATCATTACTACAGATAGTTAAAACAGCAGAGTTAGTAAATACCTAGTGAAAGAAACATCAAAATGGGGGTTTTACATATTTTAGGGGTGCTTTAAGGACACAGACAGATTTTATCTTTGCATCTCAAGTGTTAAATATTCTATCTGCTTCCACACTCCCAAATGAATTTTCAGACCATATGGCAGTTCAGTTTCAGGTATCAGCTGGGAGGGAACCCCACAAAGTAAGAAAAACAAATGGTGATTAAATGAAACACTTTTAGAGGATCCAAAAATGAAACAAATATGGAATTGAGATTGGTTAGCCAGGCTCTCAGTTGCTGAAATGTATGAGAATATCACAGAATGGTGGGAGGACTCAAAAAAGAATTGGTAAAAACTTTTCCAAAGGAGAGCTTTGTATAGTGCTAATAGAGAATATATGCAATATTTGCATTTAAAAGACAAAGAACCTCTGTGTACAAGCACTGAGGCAATGGTTACCCCAAAGGGCATTTGGCCGGGAAGCCAAGTTTCAAAGAAATACAAAATCACACATGCCCCCACAATGCAAAGCATCATGGGTTGCATATGCAAATCACCACAGAATATTATGCTGGTTCAACTTTAAGCAGAAAAGCATGGTGCCAAAAGGCCTCTCACACAGTTTGCAAAGGGTGCCAACAGAAGACATAGACACGTGTTTCATCCTACCAGGACTCATCAGTAAGCCTTGTCTGTTTGACACCCCAGTAGAATGAACCAGTTACCCTAAGATGGTCTATCTGGGTTATGTTGTGGTGAACCCAATTAAAACAAAAAATTTGAAAGACAAAACCTCTGTGCACAAGCACTGAGGCAATGGTTACCCCAAAGGGCATTTGGCCCGGAAGCCAAGTTTCAAAGAAATACAAAATCACACATGCCCCCACAATGCAAATCACCACAGAATATTATGCTGGTTCAACTTTAAGCAGAGAAGCATGGTGCCGAAAGGCCTCTCACACAGTTTGAAAATGGTGCCAACAGAAGACATAGACATGTTTTCTGTCCTACCAGGATTCATCAGTATGCCTCGTCTGTTTGACACCCCAGTAGAATGAACCAGCTACCCTAAGATGGTCTATCTGGGTTATGTTGTGGTGAACCCAATTAAAACAAAAAACAATTTGAAAGACAAACAACCTCTGTGCGTAAGCAATTTACATTTAAGACAGCACTTACAACATTTAATCTCCCAGGCTGAATTATCCAAATATGATTATGGTGCAATTATTAAAAACACTAAGAAACAAATGTCTGATATCCAGTATAATAGGGCTAAGTCCCTAAACCAGGAATTGAGATTTGGGACCCAAGAAAGACAAGGATCATTAGATTCATTCAAAGAGTGCTATAAGAGGGTTGGAAATAGATTTATTTCAGAACTAGCTACACCATCAGGACAGTTAGTACACACCCTGCAAGAGATCCTAGAGGTGATAGAAGAATATGTGGCAGATTTATTTGGGACCACCACTCTGGACCATGATCCGTCTGATCTACTAAATTCATTAGGGCTAACACAGGTATCTGAGATAGAGGCTCAAGATCTGATTAAAGAGATATCTGTAGAGAAAGTGACAACAGCCATTTCACAATTAGCTCCACATTCTGCTCCAGGTATGGATGGATTAGAGTCAGGGTTTTATAAAACCTTTAGTATAGAATTAGCCCCTGCTCTAGTGAGTTTGTTTAATTATGTTTTAACATCATCAAATTTCACCCCTTCTATGCAGGAAGCAGTTCTTGTACTGCTCCACAAGAAAGGTCCAAGACAGATAATCGGTGACTGGCGCCCACTAAGTCTGTTAAATACAGATTTGAAAATTTTAAGTAAAATCCTACAAACCAGATTATTGAGAGTAGCTCCAAAACTGATTTGTCCCTTTCAGTCTTGTTCAATTCCAGGCAGGAGACAACAGGACAACCTTATGGTTCTGAGAGAATTATTCTATAGAGGGCAGGTGGGGCAAGCACATGGATTCATTTCAAGTATTGACCAAGAAAAAGCTTTTGACAGGGTGTCTCACTGGTTCCTGTTTAAAACTCTTAAGGCCTTTGGGATTCCAGAGGTTTTTGTAAACTGGATAAAACAGATGTATAAAGGAGCTATGATTATCCCTAGCATAAATGGTTGGGAAGGGAAGAGGATTATGGTTAAAAGAGGTGTTAGGCAGGCCTGCCCTTTGAGCCCCCCGCTTTACACCTTTGTGATTGATATTTTTATTAGAATGTTGCTAAAAGAGCAGGGGATCATTGGAATAGTAACTAACCCAGACTTTCCCCCAGTCAAGGTGCTGGCATATGTAGATGATTTGGGTTTAGCAATATCTTCTACTAGTTCTGCAGACCCTCTAAGTAATCTATTTCAGCAATATTCTAAATATTCAGGTTCCAAAATTAATTTGGGAAAGAGCAAGGGGGTTACAATAAGTGGTACTCAGGTACTACAGTCAGGGCATATAGGTGGTATTAAAGTAACCGAGCAGCCTATCCCTATATTAGGTATGGAGTTTGGTCCAGGAGACATGGCTATTTTAAATTGGAAGGGAAAAGTGGAGAAGGTGACAGGATTAGTCAATAGCCGGAAGGGACAACAGCTGTACAAAAACGCAAGTTCTAGTCAGATCTACCACGGCTGCATAATGAAGTTAGTGAGATTGTGTTGAATTGTGAAGGATACATGGAGAAAAAACACAATGCTTTTTAACTAGTAAGATTTGTTTTATTTTCTATTCTAAGGAAGGCAGACAAAAGATATGGAGGCGTTGATTTTAATGGAAGGAATGGTAAGCAATAAAGGTTTTGTGTAATGATCATATACTTATAGCAATAGAAACAGACTGATTCAGAACCCTGGAACCCCACCATCAGAATCAATTAGGAATGCATATTTCGTTATTCATATTGAGGCCAATCAAACCAAACATCATGATTCAGTTGGCCTATACTTGCATGGCATGGCTAACCCCTGTTCTGCAGATGCAGTCCCTGTTCTCTACATTATGATGCAATATTTTATCTATGGACTACTGATTGCTACTTTTGTGATTGACATCAGGACTGTGACACTTTTGCACAATTAGAACAAAAAAAAATATTTAGGATAATACATACATTTTTCCCAGATAACACATGGGTGCTCCTATTTTACATAGCAACATGTATTCCAGTTTCTGTTATACACAGACTTGTACTTAGGAATTACAGAGTTTGGATCAGTCCAATTTCAGATATTAGGCTACTGCTATTTAATATATGACAATGCATATGTCACCTTGGGAATATTTCTATATCATCTTTTTTTTGGGGGGGGTGATTTTGCATAGAACAAACAGTGACACTCATGCTATCAATCACAAAATTAGTATTCCATACTCATTACACCAAGATGTTCCATCTTACTGTAGAGAATAGGGACTGCATCTGTGAAGTGGGGGGTGACCATACCATGCAAAGATACCTCAACTCATCATCATGATGGTTGCCAAGGGATTGAAAGGAAAAGTATGCCTCTTTACAGACACAAAGATCTGCAACAGGGTTGATACACAGGGGAAGCTGAAAAGGATGAGAACGGACTAGGCAAGGTTGGAGGAATGGTCAGAAGTATTGCAGCTTGGATTCAATGCAAATAAGTGCAAAGTAATGCACCTGGGAAACAAAAACCCAGGGGAAGAGTACACAATGGGGGAAGGGGAGTAATAACAAAAACAAAAATGGAAAGGGACCTGGGAGTAATCATATCAGATGACTTAAAGGTTAGCAAGCAATGTGAGAAGGCATTAGGGATGGCTAGGGGATACTGGGATGTATAGGGAGAGGCATCACCAGTAGAAAACAGGAAATTGTTATCCCTCTGTACAGATTGTTTGTGAGACCCCATCTGGAGCACTGCATCCGGTTCTGGAGACCCCATCTCCGTAAGGACATAGACAGGATGGAGACAGTCCAGAGGAGAGCAACTAAAATGGTGCAGGGTCTGCAACAGAAGCCATAGGAGGAGAGACTAAAGGAGCTTGATATGTATACCCTTGAGGAAAGGATGGAGAGGGGAGACATGATAGAAACTTTTAAGTACCTCAAGAGAATCAACAAAGTCCAAGAGGGTGTCATCTTTCAGAAAAAGAGATATGCAAGAACAAGGGGACACAATTTGAAGATAGTGGTGGGATGGCACAGGGGTAGTGTGAGGAAGTATTTTTTCACAGAGAGGGTGGTGGATGCATGGAACGGCCTTCATAAGGAGGTTGTGGGGTCAAAAATACTGGAGGAATTCAAGAATGCATGAGACAGACATAAAGCAATTCTGTGGGGGGTAGGAAGAAATAGGTTGTTGGTTAACTAGGGTCTGCAGCTTATCCAATAGGTAGGGATATGGGCAGACTAGGTGAGTCAAGCAGTCCTTATCTGCTGTCAAAGTCTATGTTTCTATGATTTTTGTGTTGCATCTTTTTTTTACCATGATTCATGAAATGTGCATTCCCTATTGATTCAGATGGTGGGGTTCCAGGATTTCACATCTTTGTGCTTCTCTCATACCACTATATTACTGGATGTGAAAAGAACTTAAAACTATTTTTGAGTTTACTTTCAGTACATTACAAGTTGTTTTACAGGTCCTGTACCAATCTACTGTACTTAGTAGACTACATGAATTTTAATTATAATTTATTTATTTTTACACTTGTCATTTTTTAATCACAGTTGGAGCGCTTAGTAGCTATGCACAACAGTAAGATAGGCCCTAGGATTTTCATAAAATACATGCCTCATAAAATAACTTGGCTCATAAAAAGCAAAAAATGGGAATTTCTAGATACCGACCAAGTCTGAATAATATGATATCAGCATGACCACAATTAACATTTAAATGAACCAGTACTTTACAAGATACCCTTGTTAAATCTATATTTATAAAAGTACATTTAATCTGAGAACCTGACAGTCCACACTGAAGAAATGTTTTTGACACTTTGACAGGAGACCTGTGAAGGAGATAGTTTCAGCAAGAATCTTATTGGATTTATGAATGTCACCAGTGGTGCCAGAATGGTTTGAAAAGTGGTAGGGCCAAGGACATAAGGGGTAAATTTTCCCCTATTAAATATATTACCATAATAGCAAAAAGTGATAGGGCCACTTATGAAAGTGGTAGGGCCATGGCCCTAGTGGCCCCCGTTCCGGCACCTATGAATGTCACAGTTTGCAGTCAAGAGGTTTAAATGAAGATGTCAGACTGCACAGTTATTTATAGTTTTTGCATTTTTCCGTAGCTGTAACTTGTTTAGTGAAAAAATGTATTTTACAGGAACTGGGAGGAATCAGTATATAGTTTCAATGGTTTTACTGTGTATATGATGTGTTTTTTATATGTCATTACTTGTAAGATATGTGCTTTGCACCCTTGTTTCTATGGTTACAAGCTTCATAAAACTACACACACAAAAAAGACAAAGAAAACCAAGTTGTGTTTAGCACCTCGTTTACAAAGGGGTATTCAGAAATCAATGAGATCATAGTAACGAAACTTTGAAGTTATAGGTATTGAACCTTGTTATTCCAAGGGCAAAAAAAATGACAATTAAAAACTGATAAAGGTGTAAAGCTGTAAATAAGAGTGAAACAACCATGCTGTGGTTCTTAAAAGGATACAGATGGGGACGGCTCAATTAACACTGCAAGTCCAGAAAAAAATATACATTGTCACCTCTTGCTGTACTGAAATGCTACACCTGATGCAAAATACAAAGCAAGGTGGTGGGGGCGAGGTTGGAGGATGGGTGTGAATAACACCATATACCCAGCAGGAAGGACTTTACATCCCTCGGAATTTATTTGTGAAAATGAGTGATCAGGATAGGAATGTAAGCTGAGCCAAGGCTAGTTAAAAAAAAAGTTGCTTAACTTGTAGACTTGAAATAATTGCATATCTTCCTTTCTGTAACATCTGTCCATGCGCAAACAAGTTTGGCTTCGAAGCTAACTTGCTTAACTGTGTTTGGTAGATTTTACTCCTGATTTCTGTTTATGACAGGCAGTAAACATTCCTGCATGAAAAGGCTTTACCATTGAAGCACCTATAAGGTGAGGAACTACACAGTGACATAAAAACATCTCTTTATAGGCACTTCAAAGGCAAAGTCTGTTCCAGGAATATTAACTGCCTGTCATGAAAAGAAGTCAGGAGTCAAATCTACAAAAAACAATTAAGTAACTCACAGTTGCACTAGTAAATATGATTTATACTTTTACGAACATTTATTAAGTAAAAAGACATGCTTCAACTTATTCTAAAAACAGAGAAGCAAAACTCAGTAACCACACAGGTTCAGTACACACTGCATTTCCAACAAGGCACTGGCCTGCTGTAGGGGCTATTAGACATCAAACCAAACAGCACTCTGGGAAGACTATGCTGGACAAGATGCAATAAAACAACCTTGAATGCAAGCCCCCAGAGGTCACAAAACACCCAGGGGAAGCAGAGAAAGTTAGAAATAAATCCTCTCATAGTCTAAGCAGAAACAGAACACTGGGATCACTGTTTTGCAAAATGTATCCCTTATAATTTTTTCTTATTTGCAAGAGAGCATATATTTATCCTAACAAATCTGTCCTACTGCCACATTCAAAGCACTATCCCCTACCTACTTGCCACATGTAAATTCAATTACAACATTGCTACACTTATATATAATACATACTTCTCAAACTTAAAAGTAAAAATACACTTTATCATCAAAGGATGTATTTACCAAGTACTGTGCCCATGATTAAAATAATTTGAAACCCCTCCCCAAAAAATGTGCCCTCACTTGAAACTGCATGTTTAACTGTAAAGACAATTAAAAAATGTATTTCTAAATGTATTACTAACACCAATGCTTTCAAAGTTTTGAAACTACTAAAAAGACAAACTCTCTCTCTCTCTCTCTCTCTCTCTCTATATATATATATATAGTAAACAAATATGGTTAATCCCAAAAGCTGAACTTTATGTTTTAGTATATAAATGTTTAAGAAAAATCTGTGGCTCTTTCAACTTGAATCAGAACGCTGTGTCTGTTGTGTCTATTGTTTTCCTTGGGAGCTGTCATTTCAGGCAGTCCTTAATTACGCTTTACTTCCGAGTCCCCAGGTGGCTCTGATAATCATTTATTCCAATGGTTTTTAAGTTAATTTGAAGGCATTAAGTGTCTACTGTTCTCCTAGTCCTTAATAAAATGCAGGGGCTCCACAACCTGATCACTCCACAGACTTGTTCTGTTGCTTGCTCCAGGTCCCAAACCAGTGTGTCTTGTTCCAACATGATATCCACCTCATGCCCCTCCCACATGAATAAAAAAAAAGGTGGGGTGGATCTTTAGGAGCCTCTCAGGTGGACTCAACTGCAATTACAGAGGCCTTCAACAAATTCTATACCTTCTGCACCCTCCCTGACCACACACCCTGCCCCTGATCTTCCCCGTCCCTGTTTGATCTGGCTACACCTTTCACCCAATCTCCACCCAAGAAGTCTACATAGCATTATTGGCTTTAAACCCCTCAAAATCCAGCCCAGATGGTCTTCACCCAAAGATTCTCTGTATCTCTGCCTCTTCCATTGAAGCCCCACTAGCTCACCTCCTTAACCTCTCCACCAGCTCCATCACCCTGGCTTGGAAACTCAGCAAACTGCTCCCCCTACACAAAGGTAGGGACTCAATCTCTCCTGGTAACTGTAGACCCATATCTCTCCTTCCTGCTCTTGCTAAGCTCCAGGAGTTCCTAATCTACACCAGGCTCCTGGAACACCTAACTGCCGCTGACAGTGTCTCACTTTACCAGGCCAGTTTCAGGAAACAGCACTCCACAGTCTCCTCCCTGCTCTGTGTGACTGACTCAATCAAGTCAGCCATGGATAAAGGCCTTGACACTGAAGCCATCTTTACAGACTCGGCAAAGGCCTTTGACTCCATCTCCCATGCCCTTCTCATCCAAAAACTGCACTCCGTTGGGCTTGCTCCTGCTGCAACTCTCTGGTTCAGCTCATATCTTCAGCACAGGCAGCAATCTGTTCTTGTAGGTGCCTCCCTTTCCTCCTCCCTCCCTATCTTCGCTGGCATCCCCCAAGGGTCCATACTGGGTCCTATACTTTTCTCTATATTTATAAATAACCTCCCCTCTGTCTGTTCCCCCTTCAAGATTCATATGTATGTGGATGACACTGTGATATTCTACTCTGGTCCCTCTGCCGTTGATGTCACAGCCCCCTTAAGTGCAACTTCAACAAAGTGCAAACCTGGTTTCAACAAAACCAACTAAAACTTAACTCTAAAAAGACAGTTTCAATGCTATTTGTTCTAAGCAAAAATGACTCAGATCTCCTAATCCAGCCTCCTTTACCACCCTCAACAGCTCACCCCTCTGATCAGTAAATTCATTCAAATACCTGGGAGGCTGGCTGGATTGCAGTCTTGACTTCACTGTACACGTAGACTCCATCTGTTCGAAGCTTCATTGCAAACTTGGTGCCCTTTACCAGTACAAAAACTGCCTCCCCAAGTCAACTTGGTGTGACCTAGTCACAAAAACTATTCTCCCTGTTATAGACTATGCTGATATTGTCTATTGTTCAGACGCAGCCATCTCTTTATCCAGACTGGACACCCTGCTAAATTCTTTCTGCTGTTTTGCCACCTCCTCTCCACTCTCACCCACCACTGCACCCTCTACTCCTCTTGTTCCCTTATACCCCTCTCCACACAAGGCGCCAGATGCATAGCCTCACCTTCATCAGAAAATTCTGGTTTGGAACTCTCCCTTCTTATTTCAGCTCATGTCTTTCTCCTGTTAGCTCCTCTGATTCTTCCTTCCACTCCCTCACAGTTGCTCAGGCTAAGCATCCTTCTTTTACCACCTCCCTCACCTCTGGAATCAACTCCCATGGGCTACCCACCATGCCCCCTCCTTCTCTGACCTCAAATACCTGCTTCACACCCTTCCCTCTGTTCCCTGCAATTGCCCCTCCTCTTCTACTGCTCCCGCACCCTTCCCTCCTAACCCTTCTCCCTCACTCTCCTAATCGCCAATCTCCCTCACTTATTCTCTTGGGCCCTGTCCCTGGAGTCCTGGTTTTTTTTCCTCGCCCTTCTGCCTGTCTTTGAGTTTCCTCTGTCTCTGCTATAGGCAGCATCACCACCAAGTTTCCTCTGAAATTAACAATTCTGCACTTTCTCCTTCTGTCTTTGAATGCAGTCAGTAAGTTTATTGTTTTCCTTTGTACAGCTGGGGACTATCTTGCATAGTCTATTACTTTGTGCAGTATTTATTGTTCCAAAATCTTTTTTATTGATTGTAATTTATTATCATTGTAACCCTCTGTTTCTTCTGTTTATTCTGTGTAGTGTGTTTTATTCTAGCTTTATAAACTTCTGCTGTTTGTCTCTCCCATGCCTGTTTTCACACCTCTGGGTAGCACCTGGAAATGAGCCTCAACTCAGTGTGCCTTTCACGGTTAACATATTTTAAATAAATAAATAAAATAATCAATAGTTTATATCCTAAGGAGCAGATCAGTACAGGTTGTGAGAATAGGATGATCAAATAAAGGTGGTCTGAGTGCTGCAAAATCCCAGCCACCGGTGGAGCTACAGGCCTCAACACCCATGCCTGAACATGCTAGTGCAGAGCCTCCTATGGAAGGCCTTACAATTATTGATGCAGGCCATCGATATTAAAGTTGAAACTATTCTCCAGAGGATCGGCGAACAGGATGTTAAAACTGAGGTGGCTACCAGGGCAGCTGCTATGGCAGAATGGCAAGCCACACAAGCTCTTTCTGCCATGACAAAAATCATCAGGGAGCATGCCCAGCTTCGTTATTGACTGGAGGCACTGCAAAATGATCAGCGTGCCTCCAATGTCAGGACTGTTGGATTACCAGAGGGGAAGGAAAATTCTGATCTTCTAATCTTTTTAAAGGATTGGTTGCCAGGAGCCCTACAACTAGATTCAGACTGAGCAACTCTCTTTGTATGGTTCTACCACATTTATTCTAGATCTGTTGAAGCTCAGCGGGACCTCCCTCAAGCTGTGCTGCTGGTTACCGATGGAGTTGCTACAAGAGATCAATTATTGCAAGCAGCTCGTACAGCTGAACAGCTCCAAAGTGGCGGACATACTGTGCATTTGTTTCCTGATCTATCCTATGCAACCCTGGTCCACAAGAAAAAGTTTGATGGAGTCTGAGCCAAGTTGAGAAGCCTCGGGGTGGTCCACTCATTGTTGATGCCTGCCCATCTGCATATTTTTTATGGTGGCCGAACATTCCAGTTTACAGATCTGGCAGAGGCAGGGAAACAAGTGGAATTAATCCAATGGGAGTTCGAGGCTGCTCGTGGACCCATACAGGATGATCTGAGCTCTGAGAAAGCACCTGAGAGGTATTGGGACCATGTTTAATTATTCTGTTTGGGACTTTTGCCCTATTTCTATGTGGCAAGAACACTACAGTTTATCTTGATCTGGCAGTTCTTTTTTGAACTGTAATGTTTAATCTTTAAAAACAAATGGTTGTGAACTGTTTAATGTTCAAGAGAAGTGGTTCCTCTTTACTGTAGTTTCTTCTGTTAGCAACATATGCTTTTTATAACTGTATTTCCATTCAAAATGCCTGTGGATGTTTTGGGGTTGTTCTCTTGTTAACAATGGAACTGAATAGAACACTGAGTATTTCTGGATACCTATATGTTCGGGAAGGGGTCACATCAACTTCTTTGGTTGACAAAAGCCCATGTTTGGACTATCAATATTTATGGACTGACCACCATATTCCTGTGGGGTGCAGCTATTCAAATATATATATATATATATATATATATATATATATATACATATGTACATATATTATGGTAGCACGGTAGTGCTACCATAGTTAGGTTGAGTAGCCCTTTTAAGGTTAAAGGGTGAAATTTTGCACCTTAATAACTTTGCCACTGTTAAATGGATTTACCTGACATTTGGCAGGCACAGACTGGCAGCATATATCTTGTGATCTGCCAACTTTTGTACTGGTTGGATATACGGCTGTGGAGTTATTAAGCGACATTTTCGTGCACAATTATGTTTTTTTGAGAATTCTTTGCTTGTGCCTACAGGTCGCATGATTTGTGCAACCAGTCCGAAAACTTCAGGGAACATGCAGCTGGGGTCCCCGATGTGCATTCTGAAGATTTTGTGAAAAAATATTAAACGGTTCAAAAGTTATTCAAAAAAACAAGTTCCCATTATAAGTCAAGGGGAAAAGTTAACAAAAAGTTCGAAAGTGTTGCAAATGCACTTTTTAGTGTCGCAAATGGCCCTAGCAGTGTCGCAAATCCACCATTTTGTTTTCAGTTGGTGACCAGAAAAATGCTTGCCATTTAAAATTGGGACCATCTAGTGACACAATTATTTTTGTGTTTACCTAGTCAAGCCCTGAGGATGCTAGGCATGTCTTTATTTTGGATTAAACACCCCAGAAATATGTTTTTCAAATTTCTGGAAAAAGTAGTGTCACAAAGTAGTGTCGCAGCTGCGACACTTTCACAAATTTTGCAAAAGCTTTCACAAATCACGACACTACTTTTCCAGGCTATGGCCAAAATGACAGCAGTTCTTTGCCACCCTGCTGCAAAAGAACAGTTTGGTCTTTTGAGCTGAAATTTGGAGAGAAGGCAGCCAACATCTCACAGATATGCCTTTTGTTGGCTTGGTGGCAAAATATTGCACGGATGCCAAGTTATGATACTCCAAAATAGACATATTTTCCCATAGACTAATATCGTGGTGTCTGCCGCTCCTTTCGGGGCTCGTATCTCGGAAACGGTGCAAGATATGGAATTTTTGTCATGACAATGCATAGCCCTGTGAAAATCTAGCAGGAAACTGATGAATCATGTAAAATTAAATTTTTTTTTCTACGTCGCACGCTTCCTGAGATATAAGCAATTTAGTATTCCAACAGCTCATTTTCTGCTCCAAGGCCCATTATTATGCATACATTCTTTGTACACACTGTGTTTCTCCATGCAGCCATTGGGCAAAACCAGGGTGTGTGCTTCTGTTACTGTTATAAGTTAGCATTTCCGCTTGCATTTCCCTACCCGTTTGTGTTACTGTTCGCACGCACCTTTGTGCGTTACCATGTACAAGCCTCATTTGCGTATGCACTTGCATTTGTGTTTCCATTTCTGTTACCTTTGGCATTATTTCTGCTGGTAACATTACCATTTGCATTTCCAATTGTGGTATCGTGACCGTGCACATCACGGTTTGCGTTTCCTTATGCGCTTGCGTCTCCTTTTGCTTCACTGTTCACATTGGCATCACTTTGTGCTTGCGTTTCTAGTAACGTTTACTTTTCCATTTACGTTTCAGTCACCATGTGTGCAACCATTAGCAGTTGCCTTTCTTTTGCACTTACCATTACTCTGTCACAAAAAATCACGTGGTGGGGCCCCGGACTCCCACCACCACATTTCATTCACTATTTCTACTGCACATTCTCAAAAAGAAGGGAAATTAGAGGCAAAAAACTCCATTTAATGCATCACTTAGGGTTGTTCCACAGTGACAAAAGCGAGGAAATTCGATGTTAGGGTTGAAAGCTCCCCTTGTGCCCCCCCAGCCCGCAACCCCAACCGCCAAAGGGGTGTGCATTGGGGTCATCAGTCCAACCTCACCCCATTCTCCTATACCTCAGCTTGTTTACACATGAGATGGGGTGAGAGTTAGGTCGATGACCCCATTGCACACCCTTTGGTGGTTGGGGTTATGGGTCAGAAGCAGAGGGCTTTCAACCCTAACATTCAATTCCCCACTTCTTTGTCGCTTGTGAGCAACCCTAACTGATGCATTAATTGAGTTTTTGCCTCTAATATATATATATATATATATATGACAAGGCAACAGGTAAAGCAAATGGGATGCTGGGATGCATAGGCAGGGGCATCACCAGCAGAAAAAGGGAGGTCATAATTTCTCTATGCAAGACATTAATGAGGCCCCACCTGGAGTACAGTATCCAGTTCTGGAGACCTTACCTATGTAAGGACATAGACAGGGTGGAGGAGGTTCAGAGGAGGGAAACAAAGATGGTACAGGATTGCATCACAAGTCCTATGAGGACAGGCTGAAGGACTTGAATATGTACTCCCTGGAGGAGAGAAGGAAGAGAGGGGATATGATAGAGACATACAAGTACCTTACGGGGAGGAACAGGGTGTAAGAAAACACTATTTTACAGGAAAAAAGATCTTCCAGGACTAGAGGGCATGGGATGAAGTTGGAGGGAAGGCAATTCAGAGAAAATGTGAAGAAGAATTTCTTCACAGAAAGGGTGGTGGACAAGTGGAACACCCTGCCTGAGGAAGTGGTGGGGGCTGAAACAATCATGGGTTTTAATAATGCAATAATAAGGGAGTCCTGGAGGTCAGGAGTAAGGGGCAACAGACTTCTAGAAAAACTTAAAGTGACCTTATGAGCTCAAATGGACAGACAGGGTGGGCCATAGGCCCTTATCTGCCAACAGTATCTATATATTTATGTATCTATGTATATCTCTGTATCCTCCAGATCTGTGATCTTGATTGTTTAGATTACCTCTTCCTGCTCCATTAGCTGGATCCTGTATAATTTTTTATTTTGATGTCTGACATGAGGATGTAACTTGATATTTTATTTTGTATAAACTGCAATAAATATAAAGATATTAAAAAAAATTATGTATTTGGGAGTGACTCACTGTTGAGAGGAGGAGAGAAATTAAGAGGTATAAAAACAGTAAGAGTAGAAATACTCTGTCGAAGGCTAAGCAGATTTAGAAACATAGAAACATAGACTTTGACGGCAGGTAAGGACCGCTTGGCCCACCTAGTCTGCCCATTTCCCTACCTAGAGGATAAGTTGCAGATCCTATTTAACCAACAGCCTATTTCTTCCTACTCCCCACAAAAATTGCCTTATGTCTGTCCCATGCACTCTTGAATTCTCCCACAGTTTTAGACCCCACAACCTCCTCAGGAAGGCTGTTCTATGCATCCACCACCCTCTCTGTGAAAAAATACTTCCTCACATTGCCCCTGAGCCATCCCCCTCTATCTTCAAATTGTGTCCTCTTGTTCTTGCACATCTCTTTTTCTGAAAGATGCTACCCTCTTGGACTTTGTTGATTCCACTGAGGTACTTAAACATTTCTATCATGTCCCCCCTCTCCCTCCTTTCCTCAAGGGTATACATATTAAGCTCCTTTAGTCTCTCCTCGTATGGCTTCTCTTGCAGACCCTGCACCATTTTAGTTGTCATCCTCTGAACTGCCTCCATCCTGTCTATGTCCTTGCGGAGATGGGGTCTCCAGAACTGGACGCAGTACTCCAGATGGGGTTTCACCAACTGTCTGTTTTAGGGTGTAGTGCCATCAGCGGTGCCAGGGCAGCTATTTACGTAGTTGGCAGTTTAGAATATAGAATGGCAGACAGATTCTGCATGTCAATAAACCTGTTGGCAGGCTATATTTCCTACCTATGACTTTATAGTTCAGTATCATTATGGGTAGAGAATGCTCTCAACCAATCAGGTTGCTCTAATTATAGCATCAAATTCATAACTAGAATTAAGGCCTGTTACTTTTCTTCCCCTGTGCCTTCCTTAGTCTGCCTTTCATGTTTCACTTAAAGGGACACTGTCATGCAGTTTTGCATTACATTATTTCTTAATGGAAACCCATATGTAACCCCCCTGTTACCCAGGGCTACTAGAATCCCAGTTAGACCTAGTGGCAGGCAGGGGACAGGTAGCTTGTGAAACTCCAGTTAAATGGATTTCACACTGTCTCAGTCTGTTCTCAGTCTCAGCTGAGACTGAGGGATGACATGATATTAGAACTGTCGCAGCTGCATAAGCCACACTGAAATGTTGCAGTTGGAGGCTAGATTAGAACATTGGGGAATTTGAAGTCAGTTATGTTGCAGTCTGTAGTAGAGGAAGGAGGTGCTCTGCTGTAAGCAGGCCCTCAGAGTCCTAAGCTCTGTCAAATAGCTATTTTTTTGTAGAGGTGTGTGTTCTCACCTGGAGAGAAACACAAGAAGAGCCAAGTGAAGTGGTAGAGACTGCTTTCAGTGGTTCAGGGCCCCATCCCTGCAGGGATGGGGGAAGGAATCAGCCTGTTTCCAGGAGCAAACCCCCTGGTCCGGCTAGGGAACAAGAAGCTGCCTGAGTTTAAGTTCGTGCTGAGGCATCAGAGGTTCTGGAAAAGATTTCTTTGAAGAGAAAATGCCCGTGGGGCACCTGCAACCTAGGGGTGAGTTTGCTCTGCTAAAGGGCCAATGTGTTTTCACCTGAGACAAGATGAAACTAAAGTGACTGTTGCTGCGGGGTCAGGAAAAGACAGCCAAATACAGTTTGGAAGATGTGGGGATTGGACTGATTAACTCTGTGGGGGGTCTAGAGTAATGGACACAGCCGCTTTTTAAGTATGTTCAAGTTCAGCACAAATGGGATGGAAAAACAGTAGATTGGATGTGACATACATTTAAAGAGAATCTACACAGCAAAGTGTTTTTAAGGATGAGGTGTTACAGTCCAGAGAAATGGCTGGGTATGAATTATGGGAGTGAGAGGTGGGAGATCCCCCATCAGTAGTAACCAAATTCACCTCTATGGGTTTGCTTTGGGACACCTGTTGCTTTCTCTCAGGTACTTGGCCAGTGCCTGAGGAAAGTACCCAGACATGGGATTGATGAGGAAGATTCCCTGATGGAGCCAGAAGTGCTCAGAGGTGGTTTAGGGAGCCACCAGTAAATGTTCCATGCTATATGGAAAGTGTCCAAAGGGCTGGCAATGGAGCTGAGCCAGGGAAATGAAAAAAGAGTTGAGTTAGGGCACAGTGACCAGACTGTTTCGAGACCTGAGGGTTTCAGTGTAAAGAGGATGTGTTCTGATCTCCACAAATCTGCTTTATCAGGAGTGTAGCCCTGTGGGGGTCCATCTATGCTTTGTTATTCTGTTGGATATGAATAAAAGCCACACTTTAGAATCCCAACTTCTGATATTGGACATTACAGTTATTGCTTCCTGTGTCCGGAGTTACTTGGGTGCCCCTGACTAGAAGTCAAACCTAGCCAAAATACCGAGCAACAGTTTTCTCCCCGAGCCCAGGTCCCAGGTAGGGGGTTACATATGGAGGCACTGCACAGCGCTAATAACACACAAATACCACCAACCCGACCCCTGCGGTAACCCACTGATTACAAAAATGGAGGCACTGCTGGGATTCTGTTGAAATTTGGGAGAAAACGCAAGAAAGGTTACTCAGATAGTGGCTAGCATTTTGGCTGTCTGGCAGTAGGTAGCCCAAAAAGCTGAAGCAATGTAAACCAAATGTGCCACTGTGTGCTGCTGTCTATGTGCTGTTGTGATATTGCCAACTGTTACCAAGGAGCGGTAAAGCCCGAGTGTGTATGCCCTTGTCCTGCATCAAATTACAGCATTTTCCAGCTTTTAAAAATGTTTGTGACAAAGGAAAGTGTGGAAAACTGTGGGTAGCAAAAGGAAAATTGTGCCCTAGATGTTGGAAATGCTTTCTGTGTGAACTGAGAGACTTGTTGTGCGTAATGGCCATGAAAAATGGTTGAAATGTGCTCCCGCTGAGGAGTCGAAGAAAAAAAAAGTGTGGTTTTGCAGTTTAAATTTTGCCTGCTCGACGATCGCTGTGAGGAGAAGGGCCCAAGAGGAAAGAGGCTCATTTGCATGGCGTTGAGTGATTGGTGAGACTGCAATCAGTCCCACACCCAAGCCAGCTCTAGAGTGACTGCACAGCATTTGAGAGGGAGAGTGAGTGGAGTGTGCAAACTGGCTTATCAGGAGGAGCGTCGCAGTGACTGAAAGAGCTGTAAAAAGTTTAAAAAATGACTTTTCTGTTAAAAGTCGGGCTCAACCCACATCTCGATTGACTGGACTGTGAGTGTGGTATTCAGAGGGACGATCAACAGGACTGCCAACCTGCTTCCTTCCAGAGGTCTCCAAGACTGACTGCAGGCCATTTTTCCATTGTAGCAAACAACTACTGATAATAGTGAGTACCAGCCAAATGAAACAGCTCAAACTAAGTGATTTTACCAAAAGCCAGCTAAATCTGTGTGTTAGCAGTGTAATCGCTTTGCAAAGAAGGACTGTGTCAGTTTAACTAGCTAAAAGCAAGAATTCTAAGCAACCGACTGTGAGCATAATTATAGATTCAGCGTCAGTATAATTTTCAAAGCCAAGTGAGAGACTGTGAGTTGTATGAGATATGCAGCAAGAAATGCAGACAATCCTGTGTTATGAAATACTAAGGCTTTAAGGGACTGTAAGCTAGAGCCATGTCTTCAGCAAGTGAAAAGTCCGTGGTAAATCATATAAATGTGCTAGCAGAAAAAACAGTGCATGTTTGTGCAGTTTGAGCAAAGTTATCAGTAGAGTGTGGAAATCGAATGCGCAGTGGCTTGACTCATTTACAGAATGTTGATGCGTAGGAGTGCTGCTGCCACCATTACAGGGTGGGGTAGTAATGTAAACACAGCAGCAGAGGAACCATTTTGAAAGAAACAAAATGTCAGTGATGTGGGACTTGAAATAACAGTGAGCGTTTGTTTGTTTTTTCTCTGCAGTCATGGCTTCAGGACCAGCCCGTTACCTGGATCATGCCCGGGTTGTAATAGCAGTAGAAGTTAACACGTTAAGGGACATTGAGAGATTTTACTACAGAGGACAACTGCCTCCTAGTGTGGCGATTCCTGGATATCCAGTGTGAGTATGTTTGATGTGCTTAAATGCTGGAAGGGACGTCTTCATGGTACCTCACTGTTCTAGGTGCCTAGAGAAATATGGTTTGTTTAAAGCACCCAAGATTCATTTGGCTCCCACATGTACAAAAGTTCAAGAAAGGCAGTTGGCAGCACACAGCACCAGGCGGAGCCTATTGGAGAAGGCCCCCTCAGAGTGTGGCACGAAGCTAGAGGGTGCAGATTTACAGACAGAGCAATGTGCTGATGTTTCAGAGTCTGAGTCACAGAGAGACATTTCAGGAGGAGCATCAGTAGACCCTTGGAGAGAGGGGCTTAGCCCAAGTCTCATAGGTGAAGACGAAACAAGGGAGGTTTTTGAATGGGAGGTTTCGACCTCCACGCCCAGCGAAGAGTGGACAGTCTCAGGAGTGAGGATGACTGCTCACTCCTGGGCACAGATTCTCAGTGAGGAAGAAGAAAAAGCGGGGGAACCTATGTGGCCTTGTGAAAAAGGAACTGGTACACAGCCTCAAGCTCTTGCCTTAGAGGAACGCATGGAAGAGACTGGTGATTCCACTGTCCTGGCTGTGCAAGAAGAAGTCAGGGATCCATTTTTTGTGTCATTAAGAATGCATAGCTGGCAGAACCAGGACTGGCCACCCCCAAGCCAGGCCAAAGGTTTCAAGTTGACCGAAGCTAATAAAGAGGAAAGACTGGCTTGTAGGAAAGCAAATGAAACCTATGGGATGTCCTTTCCTACCTTTCCTCAGAGAGTCTGGGAGTAGATTGAAAAAAGCAGGAAATCCTGGATTTGGGAAGAAGCAATGATACATGTGCATCCTGGTGCAAACAAGCATGTCAAGAACAGAATGTTTCAAGAAAAATACAGCCAGTGGAAAAGAGGCAGGACACTGTTTCGCCCAGATGGGGTGATAATTCAAGCACCTGACCCGTTGTGCTATTGGCCACAATGCAAAGACCTTCCTACGAATGTGCCTATGCCTACCAAATGGAGAGCACAGCAGTGGTAGCCAGTGTTGCCATTCCAGCCGTTGCCATACCTATGTTGTTCCGCCAGTCTGGATGTCCAGGACTCAGGTGCCCCACATTCATCAGTTCTGCAGTGTACTGGCTTTCCAGAATCCATCGAATGGCCCACCAGATGACTTCAGATCCAGAGAGGACACCAGCCCAGCTGTATCCTGATTCATCGCCTGGGTATCGGATGACTTCAGACCAGCTGTTTTCCTTTTTGTTCCTGTTCCAAGGTCCATCTCCAGAGATGACATCAGCTCAGAAGTTTCCAGATGTGCCCTCCTGTCATTTCCCGGAAGATGTCCGCCCAGCTGTATCGGAAGAATGCTGCCTGGGAGAGTCTTCGGCTGAGGACCAGGTGTGGTATTGTGTTGTTCTACAAGGGACTGGTAAGTCCAGACTTTTCTATTATTATGACATTGCAGTACACACCCTGCACTAGCAGACTCCAGATGTTTGAACTGTCCTCAAAGACTCTCTCCTTTGGGACTTTGGCCTGCTAGAACTGTGCTTCACTGGGCTTCAGCCCAGGAGAGACTCTTTAATGGACTTGCCTTTGGGCACTGTGGTCACTAGATGGGACTTTTAGGGCACCCCATCCCCCAAATATGGTGTATTGTAAATAATGTCATTGTTTTTACTGTTTTCTAACATTTATACTGTTTTTTCTACTTTTCTAAAAACAAAAATCTTTTTGGGATTCTCCAGTGTTTAGATGGTAGGGGTTTAGATAGACTGTGTATGCAGATTAGGAGTGTGTGTTGTCTTTCTTTTTCTTGCAGGTGTTCCTGAAAAGAAGATAAGACAAGAAGAGGAGGAGGGACTCAGCAGAGTTCCTCAGTAGTACTTTAGAGTGTAGTGTTTAAAGTACTGTTGTTGTTGTTGTTACTGTGTGTAACTTTTCATTCCACAGGTATGGTTGTGGGGGAGTGTGGGAGTAATGCATAGCATATGGTATTAGCTCCTGGTGTGTTGTTGCATGGTGTCACGGGTTGGGGGGAGAGGTCCCCTGTTTGTTTTGTTTTGGGAATTTTGAGTTGGAGGCAGAGAGATTTTCCCTAGAGGGCTAGGGGGGATAGACAGGCTGTGGCCCTGATCTGCAGTAGGGGTTGCAGTACTGATCTATTAGGGCTATGCTCTTGACAGTTCTACCAGAGCCACTAGGTACCCATAGTCAGCAGGTAGAGTAGAGACTGATGCGTCAGCCGAAGGCCTCTAGGTCCTTAGTGTTGTCTGCCTGTGTTGGCACATGGTAGGGGAGAAGGTAGCGCTACCTCCCCATAGTCAACACATGGGGTGAGATGGCCTAAGCCTGGTGACTAATGACTGTGGACAGTCATTTTCCTGGCCCAGGGTGAGTGTAACCCTCCTGTTACCCCCGGGGTTACTAGAATCTCAGTTAGGTGTAGTGGCAGGCAGAGGACAGGCAGCTTGTGAAACTCCAGTTAAATGGATTTCACACTGTCTCACTCTGTTCTCTGTCTCAGCTGAGACTGAGGGATGACATCATTTTAGAACTGTCGCAGCTGCATAAGCCACATTGGAATGTTGCAGTTTGAGGTTAGAGTAGAACATTGGGGAATTTGAAGTCAGTTCTGTTGCAGTCTGTAGTAGAGGAAGGAGGTGCTCTGCTGTAAGCAGGCCCTCAGAGTCCTAAGCTCTGCCAAAGAGCTATTTTTTTGTAGAGGTGTGTTCTCACCTGGAGAGAAACACAAGAAGAGCCAAGTGAAGTGGTAGAGACCGCTTTCAGTGGCTCAAGACCCCATCCCTGTGGGGATGGGGGGAAGGAATCAACCTGTTTCCAGGGCAAACCCCCTGGTCTGGCTAGGGAACAAGAAGCTGCCTGAGTTTAAGTTCATGCTGAGGCACCAGAAGTTCTGGACGAGATTTCTTTGAAGAGAAAACACCTGTGGGGCACCTGCAACCTAGGGGTGAGTTTGCTCTGCTAAAGGGCCAATGTGTTTTCACCTGAGACAAGATGAAACTAAAGTGACTGTTGCTGCGGGGTCAGGAAAAGACAGCCAAGTACAGTTTGGAAGATGTGGGGATTGGACTGCTTAACTCTGTGGGGGGTCTAGAGTAATGGACACAGCCACTTTTTAAGTATGTTCAAGTTCAGCACAAATGGGATGGAAAAACAGTAGATTGGACACATACATTTAAAGAGAATCTACACAGCAAAGTGTTTTTAAGGATGAGGTGTTATAGTCCAGAGAAGTGGCTGGGTATGAATTATGGGAGTGAGAGGTGGGAGATCTCCCATCAGTAGTAACCAAATTCACCTCTACGGGTTTGCTTTGGGACACATGTTGCTTTCTCTCAGGTACTTGGCCAGTGCCTGAGGAAAGTACAAAGACGTGGGATTGTTGAGGAAGATTCTCTGATGGAGCTAGAAGTGCTCAGAGGTGGTTTAGGGAGCCACCAGTAAATGTTCCATGCTATATGGAAAGTGTCCAAAGGGCTGGCAATGGAGCCAAACCAGGGAAAACGAAAAGAGAGTTGAGTTAGGGCAGAGTGCCCTGAGTATTTTGAGACCTGAGAGTTTCAGTGTAAAGAGGATGTGTTCTGATCTCCACAAATCTGCTTTATCAGGAGTGTAGCCCTGTGGGGGTCCATCTATGCTTTGTTATTCTGTTGGATGTGAATAAAAGCCACACTTTAGAATCCCAACTTCTGATATTGGACATTATAATTATTGTTTCCTGTGTCCGGAGTTACTTGGGTGCCTCTGACTAGAAGTCAAACCTAGCCAAAATACCGAGCAACAGTTTTCTCTCCGAGCCCAGGTCCCAGGTAGGGGGTTATATATGGAGGTACCGCACAGCGTTAATAACACACAAATACCACCAACCCGAATTTCAAAATTCCACCGTTACACACATTTTATGATTGCTTACCTCCTTTAAAATTCACTGGTGTTGCTGGTTGTTTTATCTGCTTTTTTTCTTAGTAGAAATGAATGCATGCTAATAGTATAATTATGCACAGCCTTGTTTTGTTTTAAGTCCTTGATCTACTCTTCCTGCATACTTTTTGAACATTAGAAACACCCCAAACAATGCAGCCGGCCACTCATGATGCAATAGTCTCCTCTCCTCTCACTGCATCATGAGTGGCTAGACTGTGTTGAGGATGTTCTCTAGTCCAGGAAAGATGTAATGGGTGTTTATCAAGGACTGTTAAGAAACATGTTTGGTGTGGCAACACCAGTATGGTGGGCAGGCATTTTTTCATTAAAAAAAAGAATCAGACTACCAGTGACATCAGCAATCCCTACAGAATGTGATGAATCATAATGTGTGTTTTATAAACAAGTGACAATTTGAGGCCTAAGGGGGTTGACATTCCTGACGTGGAACCTTTGTAAAAGAGCTTTTGCTCAAAGGTAAAGTCTGAATCTTGGAATAAGTAAAACATTGTTCTCTTAACCGAAGCACTTCAGATACACAGTTTTTAATGGACTGTGTCAAATATATAGGTTTTGCCTTTTGAGTTTTGGGCTGCAGCAGTTGTGCTTCTGGTCATATGGGGAAATTGCTTGTTATAGATTCCAATCTAAATATAAAGACAATTTTCTGCAAAACAGTTGCATTTTTCTTTTCAGCAGGGCATCCAAAAAATTTAAGTAAAAAAAAGACTCCAGCTCATATCACAGTCTGCTTCTGTTGCTCCTTCATGAATTATTAGAAAGTCTGGTTATGCAGTTAGTAACTGCAACACACACAGTAAAACACCTAAAAAGATAGCCTTCATATATATATATATATATATATATATATACCAGAATGTTGTGGGGTGGGGGGAGTGAATGTCTGCAAATATACTCTGTGCTTAACTTAATGGAATTCAAGGAGGACTAGAGGAAACAGTTGAATAAAAAAGTTATCCTCTGAGGAAATCCTATTTACCTGTGTATTCTACAGGAACTAAATAGCAAGACTGGAGCGATGCTGTGTTGCTAATACACAGAAATCAAGGGACTCTTTCCTGTCCCATACTACCACAAGCAGGCCCTTCCTTGAGCTGAAGGAGAATTCTTAAGTTTGGGGCTGTGTAAAGAGACTCAACCTATGGGTTGTCAATGGAAGCCCCATCAGAAATGGACACACACCAGCAAACTAATTTTCTAGCAACTGCCTTTGTGCACCAGTTCAATTTGATAATGGCAAAGAAATAACAGAGCCATACACATGGGCGAGTGCAAACACCGAAAACACAAACAGTGATCATGCACTACGGCGACCCAAAATAAGCGACCATACCAACACATGCTACCTTACATTTTATGCAGGGGGCTGTGCTCCCCACACTGCCCTTCTTAATATAATCAACTCCAAGGAGGGGCCCAACCTGGGGTAAGGAGGCAACTCAGGAGGGGGCTGTTTGGGGGAGCACAAATGGGGGACCAACAGGATGGCGGGGGAGCGGGATGTCAGGGAGTGGGAACACAACATAAAAAAAATATACAACTCCCAATGACTGAAAAAAAACCAAACACCACAGCTCCAACCCAGGTTCTTCCACACCACAGGCATACCCTGCCTCCACAACACCACATTTGTTTATTTATTTATTTGCTTTTGGTAACCGGGTGAGTGCACTAGGCATAGAAATGCCTATTTTCAGGCACGACCCGAGAGAGAGAGACAATGTAAAATACAAAATGCACAGACATGTGACGCAGCACATGAGATAGGTATAGAAAAGCAACATAACACTAAACAATTAACTCAGAGAGTAAATCATCCTGGAAAGGTAGAGACAAAAATTCAGTATGAGGCAAAACAGGAATAACATTTAGGTCAAAATACATAAACTTTTGTCAAAACAGAAAGTAAAACAGGCATTGCAAATAAAGGTTACACACAGCGAAGTACAATAAGTGCTAGAATCTGTGGATGTAATGAGAGAGGGAGGAGAGGAGAGAGTGGAGGGGAGGGGAATACAAGTGAGTGGTGAGAGAAATAGAACATGAGAGAAAAGTTATATAGAGAGGCAGGGAAGTAGCGTACAAGAGGAAGGACCAGCTTGACACTGCCTTGCTGCACTACTGGCTATATCCTGGTTCCTGTGAGGTCCTTCCTACCATCGCTCTGTTCTGCATTCACAGTTTTAGTCCTCCTACCCTCACTATTCTGACAGTCGCTCTGCTTCCCCACTCGCTGTACTTATAGGTGCTCAAACTGAGTCGCTCAAACTGAGTCACTCAATTTGAGTCACCCACATCACTGGATGCCTTCTGCACCCAGGGCTCCCAGATCTACAGGGATTCCTGTATTTTATAGGAAAATGAAGCCATTTACAGGGAAATTGTTCCCATATACGTGCACTGGTTATACAGGAAAAGAGAGCAATTTGGCTTCCATAGGAAATAATGTAATCTACAGGAAGACACAGAAAAATTGCCCTGGTGTTACACAGAAAATGCCAAATCAATCTGGTAGCCCTGTGCACTATGCGTTACAATAGAGGAACCAGGAGCTACTTCTGGTATGACTGCAAGATAGTCATGGGCCTGCTGTAAAAAAAAAAAAAAAAAATCAGTAGGCCGGGAAGACTACTCATCTCCTGTCATGGTGGGACACAGACTGGTATTTCAGAGGGATAGGCTTAGGCTTCAGGGATTATGTCATTAAAGCTTCAGGTTTGGTCTTTATCCTTGAAGGAATACTATGCAGAGCCGTAATTGTACAGAATGATGTGGTTTATGTTGCAGAAATCACTTATTTTA
The DNA here is from genome assembly GCA_016271365.2 of Neoceratodus forsteri. Classification (NCBI taxonomy): domain Eukaryota; kingdom Metazoa; phylum Chordata; order Ceratodontiformes; family Ceratodontidae; genus Neoceratodus; species Neoceratodus forsteri. The sequence goes on from CM028137.1 coordinate 732,117,605, forward strand.
TGGCAGGTGCAAGAAATAGCTCCAGTGTCTGCACCCACCCACACTTAAAGGTTCCTCTGAGGCAATGTAGGAACTTTGTGAACCGGCACAGAATCAATATGTCATGCCTCCCTTTCCTAGCCTCACCTAGCTGGCCTTTCAATGGCCATATAATGAAGCCCTTATAAAGGGTTGTTTCAGTAAATATTAAGGACAAGAATATGTACAGGAAGACTCAGGAAGTGGGGTGAGAAACTTGACTTACATGGGCTTGTTGCCCCCCCCCCAAAAATGAGTTAGAAAACTCTGCTGTCTGTTTACATGGGTTGGTGCAGCGGGCGTATATATAGACCCCAGTGTACCTAGAGCACCAGGGTTTAATGGGATCTAGATGGGCTTATTTACCTGCTTGAGCTGGGGATGGGGACTCCACTTGATCCCCAACATTAACTGGGCTAAATGTGGGTCACTGGTGGCCTTTCAGTCATAGCACACTAGAATCAGGTGCTCATGCTGCAGACCACTCCTTAAAGATCATTCTTTAACATATTCTGCTAATTACAAATGTAAATGCAGTAGGGGACGCAAAAATACTCCCCTTTTATCTGGCATCCCTTAAAGGGAAGTCACCACATTATCATATTAAAACATCAAAATATATGCAAAACGTGCTCTGCAAAACCCAACATATCAAATTAACATACATAATTTTAAAAACACAATATAGCACTTTAATTTTTGCTATGGGGCTTATCATAAATATTGGTCACATATTAAAACGTGCAAGAGACAAGTTTTCTCAAAATGGCTGCTAGATTGAATAGATTAATATGTAAGTTATCTAACAAACCCTTAAACAGATGCCAGATAAAAGAGAGTGTTTTTGCATGGTCATCAGCCTTTGAGAAAGCGTGACAGCGTGAAATGCGTCAGGTGATGATGTGGCGACATTGTAATGTCACCAGCAAAGTGGAGGGGGATCCCGGAGGTACACACTAGAATGAGTCTGTGTGTTAGAAATTCTTTGCCATTCTTTGTTTTCACGTGTTTATATGACTGAAAGAAATTGATGTTTCCAGCAGCTCTTAATAAAGAATACTACTCTGGACAAAAGGTAGAACCTGTTTAATTTATTAGCAAGTATAAGCAGTATGCCTCATTTCCAGCAGATGCCAACTACCAATCTTTTGCATAAACTAATTACAAAGATAACATTATTTTTTTATAATTTAACTGGCTTAAAATTAAGAGATTTAAATTGCCATTTTGATACATATTTCATGGGTTTTTATGTTTGTTCTGCTAAATACACAATTATGTCAATCATCTGCATACTGTAAGTCACTATGGAGTAATGAACTCAACAGCATAAGGCTTTTTAATTTTTATTACATAATCCCACGGTTTAAATATGGTTATATTCCTATATGCCAATGTTTACTTCAAATACACATACAGTACACATGAATGTATTTATAACAATGTAAAACAATAACTGTTTTTCATATACAATCATGTATACTCCTTAGTTAAAAAAAACCAGACCCAGCTGGGTTAAAGCATGTCTAATGTGTTTGCTTTACGTCATAGCAAATTAAATAGAACAAACTCTGGCAGAGCCACTATGGCTGCAAATGCATTAACGAGATAAGGGTATTTCATGGGCTTAATCATATACATGAATTGCCACTGCATACACTAACTGAATCAAAGTACGGTACATCGAGAAAGGGCAGATACAAAAGTAATGCCACCATCTGTATTACAGTTATGTATATGTTTTACATTTTATTCTATGCACTGTTACAGCAAGCAACTCAACAGAACCGGGCCATCATGTGCACGAAGGTACTGTACCTTAACTGCAAACACTGCTGAGACAACTATATGTTGCAACAAGGTGGAAGATAAACACAATGTTGAGACATGTTTACAAAGACATTTGATGTGTTTAATTGATTTTTTTAGAGATAGTTATACAGTACACACATACACATAATTAGTATTCTATAAAAGTGCATATACCCAAATGTCAATGTAAATTTTATACATTTCATTACAAGTTGTTCTCCTGAAGGAAGATCTTACTGTACAAGGCCTAAGAAATGGGTGTTTGGTAAAAGTAAACTGGGGTACGTGTGTTATTGAGGACATTGCATAGTTTATCTTTTATTGCTGCTCCACCTCAGGCACACACAATATGAAACTCAACAACCCCTTGATATGAAGCAACAGGAATTAGTTAGTACAAGGACAGAAACAAGTAGGAGACTGAGTAAGTGGATAGACAAGTATGAGTATGGTAAGTCAAATAACAGTTCAAAAAGTTTCACTATTATAATTCATTTTTTACAAATGTGTCTGTACGGTTGACATTTTTTGTAAAAAAAATAATAACAATGGGAGTTATTTCACATAACACATACTCTAAGTGAGAGGGATGACATTAATAAAAATAAAACAAAGTGGAATGGAAGAGAAGTAGCTATAAAATGAAATGGGGGGGGGGGTATAGAGCTATTCCAGCAGCAATAGGTGATATGTTCAATTGTTCTGCCTCTCAGGTGGGTGCACAGGCAAAAATAGCATAACATATATGGAAATAAAGAAAAAATAAATACAATACAGTTCACTGCATAGCAGATTTGCAGTCATATGCAGTATGAGCAAGAACAAGTTAAGTAAGCAAGTGCCCTGCCTTCAGAGAGCAGCACTTTCCAACATAATACCACATGAAACAGGAATGGAAAATTAAGTTGCAGCTAGTGGCAAAACATTCCAATTGGAGTTAACACCCGAGCTGCAGAACAAGGAAAAACAATACGGCCACATTGGTAATAGTATTAGATACCAATATAGAAAAATGAGAATGGGGGAGAAGCAAGTAAGTAGCAAAATGAGACAATGCATTGGGGCTAATTAAGATGTAGAGGCTGTGAAAGGAAAATATGACTGCGATAGGAACTACAAAAAGAAAAAAAATAAAGGATCAGGGATGGAAACAGAACAACCAAAACAAGGAAACTGATGAATTATAACAAAGTGTACTACTCAGCTGGAAATGCTATAACTATATAATGCTGTAAGTGAAGTGCCTGATACAAAAAAAAACAGACAAAAGTTGTTTTAAACAATAAACTGGAATCCTATGAAAAGGCAAACAACTCCAATGTCTTCACTAGAAGATAAACGTATTAAATCAGAACTAGCACAGTACTCTGTACATCCAGGGAAAGCACACGTCATAACCAACAGTTAATTAACAGGTCAGATAAATATACAAAACAACTAAGACAGGTGTTACTGTTCTTTATTTTGTTTATTTTTGTATGCACATTATGATATTTACTGTTTTGTACTGTCCCTCCCCCCACCCAGGAAACTTCTGAAATGAGCCATTAACAGCTCAGAATGTCTTTCCTGGCAAAAAATAAATGTTTAGAAGGAAAACCACTCCTCATAAGAGCCTGTGCCCCAACAGCCATGCAATCATCCATTCTGACCCTACCATGAACCTACTATTACACGAAAACATCAGGCATGGGGCTTGCATGCATTGCACCAAGCTTCGTATGAATAAGCAAGCCATTCCAATGATCCTGCATTAGGATGTATGCAGTTTTGGGATAAAAGGTGAGGGACTGCCTGTACAGGGGAGTGATGCCAAGTTTTGCTTGCAGGAAGTTTACCAAGCAGTCACCGCAACAACTGGATATGATGTGGGTGCACAGAAATCTAAAGGAAAACAATAAGTAACTGTGACATTTGAAAAGCTTGGGAGTGGTGGATAGAAAGCATTTTATTTATTAAACAGATTACACCAAAATAAAACAAAAAAACTTAAAAAGTAGTGTGTGATGAAAGGTAAAAAGAAAATAAAAGTTTGGGAAAGAAAAAGGAGCAGAAATAAAGCTGGCACAAAACTGTGTCAGTACACCTTTTTGCTAGAAACAGTTTAATAAATGGAGTGAAATAAGGTTAAGAGATACTCAGCTTTAAGTGAGAGGAATGAAGTTAAAAATAAAACAAAGTGGAATGGAAGAGAGGAAGTAGCTATAAAATGAAGGGAGGGCAAATATTGCTCTGCATCTCTGTTGGGTGCATAAGCAAAAATAACATAACATATACAATAGTAAAGAAAAATAAATAAAATACAGCTCACTGCAGAGTAGATTTGCAGTCATATACAGTATGAGCCAAAAACAAGTTAAGTGATCAAGTGCCCTGCCTTAAAGAGAGTAGCACTTTCCAACATAATACCTCATGAAATAGGAATGGAAAATTAAGTCGCAGCTAGAGGCAACAAATTTCAATTGGACTTAACACTTGAGCTGCAGAAAAAGAAAAACAGTAAGGCCCAGATATTCAGAAGGGTTGCACCATGCACAACAGGGATGCACCAACGCAAGTGCGAAATGCGCCATTATGCGATATTCAGCGGGGAGGTGGCTGGCGCAGCACAATGAGCAATGACCAGCGCAACAGTAATGATGCATGCACAACTGTAGGGGCGGAACCATGAATAACATGCGCAGTGTGATATTCAACAGCATGCGCCATGCGAAATAGGGGAGCAAGCAGAAGTTGCGCGACAGCGGAAATGATCCAAAATAAAAGGGAGCAAGAGAGGGGTGCAAGAACGCAAAAGGGAAGCCACAGGTGGGAGCGTGGTGACAGAGAGCTAGGGTGGTACAGAAGGAAGCAGTGTGCAGGACTGGGCAGGAGCAGGACAGGGCCCTCCAGAACTGAGCCATAGACAGGGTAGGAGTGGGTGAGCCTGTGCCACAGTGGACTGAGGGCAGTGGCAGGAGGCAGAACAGCCACAGCCAAAGTCCAGAGGTGTACCCGGTGCAGGGGGAGCATCAGGAATGGATAGTGGGAGGGATGGGACAACAGCTGCCAGGGGAGGGACACCAGCCAGGGACATGGCCAGCACCACCTTCCAGATGGAGGCAGAAATGAGGGGGTGTGAGAAGGCAGGCAGCAGGGGGACACGGCTGTGGAAAGGTCCGTCGGTGGTACGCCCAGAACAGGCAGTACTAAGCCTGCACCAGCTTTGAACACTACTCTGACACAGAGATTGTGGGCCAGTCCCGCCTGAACCGGGCAATCCTGAGGCAGCTCTGTGAGCTGTGCAGTGATGAGATGCAGGCACCCACACGACGGAACCATGCTCTGCCAGTGGAGACAAAGATGACAGCCGTCATGTGCCTGCTTGCCACAGGCACCTTCCAGAGACCAACAGGGGACACGACAGGCATAACCCAGTCGGCCGCGTCATGCCTACTCACACAGTTCCTCAGCGCACTGCTGCCACATGCTGTGGAGTACATCCATTTCCCCAGCACACAGGCGGAGTTCACAGCACACATACAGGAGTTTCACAGGGTAGCACAGTTGCCTGGCATGCTCGGGGCCATTGACTGCACCCATGGGGCCATCCGCATGCCACCTGGCCTGGAGGGTGTGGCATACATCAATCGCAAGGGGTACACAAGCATAAACTGCCAGGTGGTGTGCGATGCCAGGGGGTGCATTACCAATGTCTGTGCCACGCACTCTGGGGGAGCACACGATGCCTTCATCTGGCACCAGTCTGCACTGTGCCACAGGTTTGAGAGTGGGGACATCCCCACTGGCCATCTAGTGGGTGAGTATGCATATCACGCAGGGCGACATGAGCAGACGTGGGGGGATGCATAGTCAGAGGTGTCATGGGTACCGGCCTTGTTGGCCCATGGCATAGCGATGCAGACCACCATTCTAATGTCCACCCTCTACACACAGGTGACAGTGGTTACCTGCTACGTCCCTGGCTGCTCACACCATACTGGTGCCCCATGACCCCATTGCAGCTATGGTACAATGAGGCACATGCCACAACATGGAATGTCATCAAGTGGGTGTTTGGGAAGCTGAAGGCATGGTTCCAATGCCTGGACACATCTGGCGGTGCCCTACAGTACAGTCCCTCGAAGGCCTGCAGGCTATTCCTGGCCTGCTGTATCCTGCACAACATGGCCACTGACTGTGGGATAGCCGTAGAGCTTGAAGAGAGGGACAGCGGTGGGGACGATGAGAACGCCGGTCCAGCTGGTGATGGGCAGCCACCCCCTGGGCGAAGAGACCCCTGCCTGATCCGGATGTCACAGCTGCACCGGGACACCATTACAGAAGAGCACTGGACACAGGCAGGTCATGAGACCATGCGCAGCCACCATGGGCAAGGCACAGCCCACAGACAGGCGAAGGCGGGACACTGGGGCAGGCGGTGAAGAGAATGGGTCTGAATGTGGCACCGCACACTGCATCAGGGATGGGCAGAGCCGAACACGACACGTGCACACACACGCACACACACCACAAGACATGCACAAGGGGTAGACGGCATGCCAACCCCAACAGCCACCCCACCCCCACACAGGACCACACATGACCATGCCCAGTGGCTGTCACTGTGCATGCCTCAGATGCTGGGCACCATTGCACACTGGCAGACAGTGCAACGCAGGCATCATCATGCACACGCTACAGTGGCCAGCAGCTGGGAGGGTGTGCACAGGGACTGCGTGTGCAGGGCAGGTACCCCACCGTGCATCACCAATGCACACCACACTGCACATAGAAGACGGCGGCAGACAGTGGCCATGGTGGGAGACAGGTCAGTCACACGGCACAGTACCAGGTCACCCACCCGGATGTGGCGGCCCACGAGACCTGCCAGCCATGCCAGGCTGACCAGTGGCCTCATGGGGTGCACTGATGAGTCCTAGGGTGACGCTGCGTGAACACAACGACTGTTTGTGCAGGGGCCTGCAACCTACCGAGATATGCCTGTGCCAGGCATGCTCGGTGTCTCTGGCAGAACCCAGTGTCAACATAGCAGGTGTCGCACGGCACCGGGAATGGGGTGGACAGGACACTGCGCAGTGTCTGCGGTGGCTGGGCACTGAACTGGGTGCCCAATGTGGCCATGACAGCTGTCATTGCATTGGTCTGCCTGTCAATGGCAGCTGTCAGATCCGCCCGCTGCCAGGCCATCTCTGCCAGGAGCAGACCGTGGTCCCTGCTACTCCACTCCTCTGCCTGGTGCAGAACCGCACTGAGTGCATCCACTGCTATCACGTGCCACATCTGCTGATCTACTGAAGCCTGGAGCAGACAGCTGTGCTCATCAAAGAGGTCACCCGCTGGTCCGGCATGCTGTCCCTTGTGGTGTTCCTGGCCCTGCTGGCCAGCACCCCTTGACGATGGGTGCTGCACATCAGAGCCATGCCAGGTCATGTCCACATGCAGTGCACTGCCACCACCCCCTGACACTGTCCCCCCATCGCCATTGGCTGACTGCTGGCATTGCCCCTCCAGCTGCTGATTGCCAGGGCTCACTGGCGCTGCCGCAGCAGCCACAACAGCCCCACCACCCTGGATGCACACCAGTGCTGCCTCACTGGGGTATACAGGCACAGGCTGTGACTGTATTGTCATGCAGGCCACCACGGCGGCACCACCCACAGCAACGCCCATGCCGTTGCCTGCTGTGGGACCATCCTGTGTCCCACAAGTATCACTGTCCGGGACGTGTGGTCCATCATCATCGGTGCTGGATCTGGCACAAATCTGTGTCCCAGCATGCTGGAGACCATGGGCGCTGTCACGCTGGGACACAGGTAGGGCCTCGTCTGCACCCGCACCACCCTCATCAGTCCGGACAGACGTGCAGGTATGCACTTGTCCGGTCCCTCGGACACCTGTGGAGGTGGATGGGCGATCCTCCGTGTCCAGGGCATTCCCCTCAGTGGACACACCCACCACCAGTGACCCATGTAGATGCTCAGGAGCTGTAAGGGAACACATTAGCATTAGTAGCTCCACCCTGCCCTGTTGCATTCCCTCCACCACCCACACAGTGACAGCACAGGACCTACCATGCAGTGATGGGCTGCCACCCATCTGGAAGCCACCACCAGGAATGCCCTCAATGGCACAACGCCACATGCTGCTGCCCACCCACTCCTCCTGTGGCATCAGGCGTGGTACATCCGGCTGGCCCCCACCTGTGACAGCACGTGCAGCCCTGATGGCAGCCACCTTGTCTTTGATCCGGCTCCTGTCCATGCTGACCTTCTTCTTACACTTCTGCACGGAACGCTGGTGGCTGTCATGCTGGTTCACGGCACGCACCACCTCACACCATGCCACAGCACAGGTCTGTGGCATTCCCCGTTGAGCAGCAGTTCCCTGTCAAGATATGCCTCGAACAGGGCATCTGATTCAGCCCGGGTGAAGTTGGGCCTCCTCCTTCTCCCCTGTCCCTGTTCCTCCTCTTCCTCACGTTTGGTCATGATCGAGCCTGTGGGAATGACAGGTGTTACCTTGGACTGTGCAGTCCCATTCAGCCCTCACAAACCACAGTCCCCACATCCCAACAGCATGCGACCCACCACAATAGACTGCAATACCTAACTATGTCCTCTGCAGCCCCATGTCGCAGACATATAGCGCAACGCATGCAAATGAGGTGAGGCACAACTGTGAGTGGATGCTAATGCAGTGGTTGCGCCATGGAATGGCTAATGAGTTGATTTGCATATGCTGGCTGAACATCGTGCCATTGCACCTTGTGCAATGTTGGTGAGTGTGCTCAGGCTATGGCGCAGCACTGTGACATGCCCAATCGACACCGCACAGTGCATGTCCAGGGTGCTGACACCAACACGTGTGGCGCTGCTGACATGCTGTGCATGGGAGGCAGTGCAGGGCATGGCCACCACTGTGCCTGTGGTTCTAGTGCACTGTTTGCCCATGTGGCACTTGTGCCTTGGTGTGCCGTAGGCACCATAGAGCCACAGCATGGTAGGCAACTGCAGGGTGTCACACACATGCACCCTACCGTGCAACACGCAGGGCATCCCAATAGCACTGTGGCGCTCCGTGTGTGGACAGACCCTTGACCCTGCAGTCAACCTTTGCCCCCAGGTGCCATGCATCATGGGTGCACCTATCGCGCGGTTCCAGTGACAATAGCGATAGGGACTAACAGTCTGATACCACGCTGCCGCATACAAGTGGGACGTGTGCTACACAGCACCATTTTGATTGCAATACCAACTGCAGGATGCCTCGTAGAAGAGTGCAGGTGTGGAGCACAATTGAGCTGGCCAACTTGGTGGCCCTAGTTGAGCCACATGCTGGTGCCCTATTTGGGCAGGATCCCCTAGACAGGCCACGTACTGCTGTGTAGCAGGAGGTGTCCGATGGCCTGGAGGAGGTGACTGGGATTGCCAGGACAGCAGAGCAGTGTCACCACCAGTATGGTGACCTACAGCAGCAGGACCCTGACCGACTGGGGAGTCTGCAGGCTTGCGCCCGGCATGGCGCCGTGACACAGCCAGGTAGGTGCTCCATCCAAACACTGGTAATGTCCATCTGTCTGGGTATTGCAGTTTGCATAGGTCTACCCCGCAAGGGGGCAGGAGCCGTCTGGTGGGGGGTGGTGGTGCGTCATGGCTGGGCTATGTGGGCATGCACACACTGGGGGCTTTGCTACTGGCTTGTACTGAAGTTTCCCTCTCCATGTTTGCACCCTAGGCCTGGAGGAGTGCCATAGGGCAAGGTAGACCTGAGTACAGGCAGAGCAGGACTGAGTGGGTGCGCTGCCGATGCAGTCAGGACATGGTGGAGGGGCCATGGGCCAGCAGTGCCCTGCTGGCCTGGATGCAGGTGAGTGCCGTGTTTCCCCTTACATCTGTGCATGCTGGGTTGCAGGGGTGGTGGAGGGGCGTGGCCACCAGCAGTTGGCCCCACTGCCATGCATGCCACACGGTGCACTCAGCACTGTCCTGTGGCACTGCATGTGTGGGTGGGCATCGCAGGTGATCCGTGCATGCACTGGGTACATGGCTGTGCCACTGCCTTCACACCACATAGCCATGTCACTGTACGGCCATGGTGGTGCTGTGCGGGACATGGGCAGTGGGTGTGTGCAGTGTTCTGCATGGCTGTGGGTGCCTGGGTAGGCAAGTCATGTGGGTGTGGACACTGTGGGTGGTCGCATGCCATCACAGGGGCGTGGCCCACGGTTGTATGCTGTGCACTTTGGGTGGGCTGCAGGGGTCTGGCCAATCATGCGTAATGACTCTGCTCCCTTGTCCTAGGTGGACAACACTGGATTGCACTGGATCGGAGTGTCCAGGAGCTGCTGCAGCTGGCGAGGGCCACCCTGGAGCTGCTCCAAAGGATGGAACAGGGCGGAGGATGGCATCACAGGAAGAGACACCGAGATTGTAGTGGGGAGAGGGGTCGACATTAGGCCCACTATGGCCCTGATGTACAATCCCCCCCTGGACTAACCCTCACACCCTTCATCCCACTCCCAGTTGTACACCCTTGCCCCATGCTCACCCCCACCTGGTATGTGGCCCTTCCCCCCCCACATTGTAAATAGTTTGTTTTTCTGTTTTGTATATTGTTCACTACTGTAATACAGACTTATTTGTTATGACAACTGTGGTGGTCTCTGATTTGCAGCAGGTTTATGGTGCTTGGCTGCAGTGGTGTGCATGGTGTCGGGGTGGTGCAGGCCTGGGCGTGTGTGTGTCCGGCAGGGACCCGCCTATGGTGTGGGTTGGGAACTCGGTCCCTGTCTGTGGTATGTGTGTTGTTCCCTGTGCACTGGATGCCTGTGTGCAGTGGTCCCTGGTGCATGCACTGTGTCCCTGGCCACCCCTGTCAGTATGTCCATGGCCTGTGCAGTTGGCCCCTTTGCATGTCTGTGGTATGCACAGTCTGCTGGCATGTCATTGGTGGCTGTCCATGCTGGCCATCCTCTGGCCACGACGCAATGGCGGCTTGCATCCTGTCACCGGAATGGTGCATGTCTGCCTCGGGTGGCACTGTGGCCTATGCTATTGTTGTCCCCCCTCCATTCTGTCACTGGTGTCTGTTGCATGGTCTGTGTTCTGATGTCTGTCACTTTTGCTCTGGCCGCATGCTGGTGGCAGACAGCTTCATGGTGCATGCACGGAATGGCTGGTACACCTGTGCCATGGTGGGGTACAGGCCATGGGTACACAGCATCAGTGGTCGCACACCAGTGGCATTTGTTGCCCCGCCATTGTGTCCCTGTGTTGGGGTGCCCTTGGGTCTGGGTGGGTGTTTGTCCATGCCCTGTGTCACATCCTGTGTGGTGCATGCCTCCATGCACCACTGTGGGTGGCTGTGCTGGCTGTTGGGGCCAGTGCTGGGACAGGGTGTGTGCTTGGGTGGGTGTTCAGGGTGCTGTCCTGCTGGTGATGGGGTCCAGGGCAGGCCTTGTCACATGTGGGGTCCCTCAGGTACCGACACAGGGTTGACCTCTCTGCTGTGCCACGGGGGGGCCATGCAGGGTGGCACTGTGTCTGCAATCATTGCATTGGTGGCTGGTGCCACCTGCTGTAGGGTGCTCACAGTGGGACTGCCATGCATGGCTCCATGGTGCATAGGGTTGCATTGTCACAGTGGGGATGGTGGCATGCATTCGGTGCCATGCACTGTTGGGTGCTGCTCCTGGGCAGGGTGTCTGGGGATCACTGTGCAGGGTGTGCTCTGCATTGGTCGGATGGGGTGGCACTGGGTGGCCAGCCCTCCTTGTGTTGCGGTCACTGCTTGCCAGGGGGTGTGCTGGAGCACCGTGCCCCAGCTGTGGATTTGGTGCTGATGTTCATGGGCTGGTGGTTCATCCAGCTCACCACAGGTTGTGCAGTTCATGGGGTGTGGGGGGCGCTGTCTGTTCTGCTGTGTGCTCCTCCGCCCATGGCTTCCATGGGTGGTGCACCCCTGCATCCTGCCCCTGCGCATCCCTGGTTGTGCTACTGCGCATCAGCCCTGCACCACTGCGTATCCCTGGTTGCGCCATGGCGCAGTTGGTGCAGTATTCAGTTGTGTTGCGCAAGCGCACCTTGGCCTGCACTCTGTTTGAATATCGCGCTTGTTGTGCATGGCGCACCGCACTTGTGCCTGCTCCTACTATTGAGCTACTTTCTGGCGCAGTCTGAATATCCGGGACTAAGACCATCCATAACAGTATTAGATACTATTATAAAATGGCAAGAAAAAAATCTAGCAATATTATTGGCCAAGAGACGTCAGCTGACCATACATTAAATCTCTATAAATGAACAGTCATCCTGGTCCTAAACCACATCACACAATGAGCTAATCAGTCCTCCAACAACCAGAACTATCTCCCATCAGTCCCCCTACAACCAGAGCTGATCTTCCATCACAAACATGGCTGCTACCTTTACACTGTAAAAACCTTCAACTGGGCCCTAAAAATAAAACTGCCTTAAATAAAAAATAAAACAAATTAACTAAATATTGTTTTCTTGATCATCACACTCTCCTTACACACCTAAACAAATTAGAAACATTAAAAATTGTAATAGTTTTCATTACAACTGTTTCTTTGCTGACAGAGAAAAATTCCGCTTCTGTCTTTACCATGCTCACCAGGGAAAGTTCTTCTGCTTGCCCTGACAGTGAGATAATTGAGTCTGTGGCTGTAGAAGAGGCATTTGTCATGTGTATGTGTGTGTCCAGTGTGTTAGGAGAGGAACATTCCACCAGTGGAACAGAGCATTTTGAATCCATGTGTTCCATGGTAAACATTCCATAATGAAATTCCATATCTTGAATGTGGGCAAAAACAGAAGAAAAAAACAGGAAGAAGAAAGTAGGCAATAATACTTTATTATCAAAAAGAAGTGATGGCAAAACAGTTATATAGGCAGAGGCAGACCCAAACTACTCAAACACATTCCTGAAGTGTATAATAGCATGTACATTTATATCATATATTGGTATTTTCAGGTGAAATCTACCCCCCCCCCCCCACATCCACCACCACCAAAAAAAAGGCAACCTGGCAGGTTTAAAGTTTTGAACATATTTCCATTACAGTACTTGTACTGATTTGAAATGCAAGGTAACATGTTTTTTCTTAACAATATTTCACCTCAGTCCTATAAATAAGAGAATGTTGCCTTCAAAGGAACTATATTACAACAGTGTAATGAAAATAAAGTTTTAAACACTGCTTATTGTTACAAATTTACAGATGTTGCAGCGCATTCATGAGAATTGACATTACAAAGAAAATATATACTTTCAACTAACACTACTAATAAATACTTTTACTGCAAAGTACTAATCTGTTGCTGAAATATGCATTTGTGCATTAATAGGGACTACTTTTTCAATTTTTTAACAGTTTTAGAGTTAATGTATTGTACACTTGTTTGAGAACTGTAAAGAAGCTTTAATCCCTATCAGAATGACTCAAACTAATTATTTTATGATAGTGGCCCATTTTATAAGAGTGATAAGCCACTATAGGGTGTGCATTTCAAGGAGTTTAATGCACTTCCCAAGGGCATAAGGACACTTGGCCTTCAGCCTTGTGCCTTAGCACACCCCTGTGGCGGGCACGAAAATCCTTGAAATGCACACCCTGTCGTGGCTTATTACTTACATATAGAACTAGAGCTTGGAGGTCATGGGAGTCACAGTGACCTAATGTGCAACTGTTAAGCTAGCAGTTCCCTTCTGTTACAATGTCAACTAAGTGCCAGTTGTTTGGTATACAAATAAAAAAAACAATAAAGTAAGGGCATTTTACACACAGTCCTAACAGAACAATTATTTAATTAAACTAAGTTCTTCATTTGGCTAGTCATACTTTTAACCCATATCTATCTATTAAATCTAGGTGCACATTCGCCAACCATATACTGTAAATGGGAGGTCACATGGGTTAAGTGGAGCTAATATGCTCTTATCAGATTATTGTTTTATCAAATTATGTTGCAGTTTTTCCATTGCCTGTTTTTTTTTTGGTTTTTTTTTATTATTGTTTTACTTGCTATATAGAGAATAAAGGATGGGGTGGTGTGTGTGTGTTATGAGATTTTATACACACCCAAGGTGAGGGATGCTACAAGGGTTTATGAGAATCATCCCACACTGAGGATGTGTGTAAAATCAAGTTTTACACACCGCCCCATCTTTTATTTTATATACTGTAATTGCTGGTGGGTGCTTTTTTGCCACAGCAGTTATATAAAATAAAAAAAAAGATCTTTGGTTTCACTTACTACTGAGTGGCAGTTACGGAAGGTGTCCAGCACGAGTAAAGGGAGAGAGTAGCTGGTGCGTGCGTGCAGTCAGGGAAACCTGGTGCATGTTTGCCATAATAACCAGTCAGTTATTACGGCAAATATCAACCTGGGTTTTCTTCGGGAAAAAGTGCCCGCCAGTTATTATAATATAGTACCAAACATCAGTTCATACTATTATTATGACAACAATCAAACTTATTCCTAACACAGACCCTCAGGCTGCAGTGCCCGGTGGATGACCGAGTCAGAACCATGCTCCCTGTCATGCATCAGCCACATGAATCTACTGTGTACTCGAAAAGAGATATAATTCCTTACACCTAAGGCAACAAAATATTTCTCACAGATCAGCAATCTAATTCTGTTGCTCCAGTCAGTGGGAGGTCACTGAGGTCAAGGGGAACCTGTATCCTCTTAATGAAAATGTTATTTTTTTCTGGAAAAACATCAGTACAGGTATTACTGTTACTGTCACTATTTTGCATCTGGCTTCAAGTTCCTACATTTCTCATTTCAGGTAACCCCTTACAATATTGTCCCATTATTATGCTTACAATGGTCAATACTATGTAACTTAAACTGCACCAGCTATGTTGTTACTTTAACAATAGAATACAGTTCACCATAAAAGGGACATATTAATACTGTATTTTCTTACAATATTGAAGAAATGTGAATTGCTTGTAAACAGACTGTCTGACAAAGAAATGAGCATTCCATATCTGTACTGAAGGAATCGCAGCTCCACTCAGGACCTCTGTGCAAGGTATGACATCTCTGACTGCACACTAGAGTTTTAGGTAACTTTAATATAGTTCCTTAAAAAAACAAGCCACATGATAATGACAGCACTGTCAGCACACCTGTGTAAATTTCTCTATCCATCCCCTCCCATACGTGTTTCACAATATTCACCAAGAATGTCAGGAGTGGAAATAAAAATAGTATTTATGGTACAGAATTGTGCCACTCCAGATGCATTGATCATCAAATTGAAAGGCACAGTTACATATCTGTCATCTGGACATATCTTGCAGAGATTTATGTATTTATACAATTGATTTCCATGTAGAAATTCACAAACAGCTATACTGTTGCATCAAAATACAGTATATGCACAAATGAAATCTACTATTTTTTTAAGCTCCTGACATTCATGGTGTTTACTGTGTGGCGAGACAGAGACAGACAGGCAGGCAGACAGAGGAAGAGGGTGATGGAGCGAGAAATTTACAGAGTTGCACTGACAGTACTGTCACTTAAAAAAACAAAACAAACAAACAAACAAAAACTCTTTAACAGGAAGGGACACAGACATGTGGGGAGTGGTGCAATGCACTGGCTGTGGAGTGGCAGTCTTCCGGGAGATGTTATGGAGGGTGCGTTGCTGCCCCATTTGCAGGCACCTCTCTGGTCTGAGGGAGGAGGTTGCCCGTCTCCATGCTGACCTGGTGAGGATACAGGAAACCTCCTCCCCCATCCAGGGACCATCCAGGCCACCACCACTGCCTCAGAGGTTGTCAAGAAAGAGGAGCGTTTGGACCATGGTTGGCTCAGGGAGGGTGAGGGTGGTGGAACAGAGGTGCATCCCTTCAGTTGTGCCTCTTCACAATTCATTTGCCATTCTGGTGAAAGGGTGGTTCCTCTGTGGAGGCACCCGCAGTGGAGACCAAGGAGGATGCTGAGAACCTCCACAAAGCAGACCCACAAGAGGGTGGCATGGGACCCCACAGAGGAAGGAAACAACTCCTGGTAGGGGACTCAATCATTAGGGTGGTAGAACTGGGGGAAGGAGGTAAGGTGCCCACCCAGCACCATGGCTTGGAGGGACAGGAAGCGATTTCTCAGGATCGTGGGAGCAGCTGCACAAGGGAGGGAGCTGGATGTCATTGTCCACCTAGGGACAAATGACCTGGCTGGGAATCGGATCAGAGCAGTGCAGCAGGAGTTTGTGGAGTTGGGGAAGGGCCGTAGACAAGTGGCACACATGGTAACTTTCTCAGAAGTTCTACCTGTCTATGGCATGGGTGAGGTTAGGGTACTCACACCATGGGATTCAATGACTAGTTGAAAACTGGTGCAGAGCTCAAGGATTTGAATTCATTAGGGACTGGGGGTCCAACTGGAGGAATACAGGACTATACTGGCATGATGGTCAGCATCTGTCTAGGAGGGGAACCAGGATCCCAGGTAATAGGTTTAAATGCTTCATTGGCAAGTATTTGAACTAGCCAAGGGAGGAGGCACTGAAGAGAAGCAGGGAAATCCCAGCCACCTCCCCCACACAAAACAGGGTAGTTAGAGAAGTACACACAAAAGTAGAGAAGTCAATAGGGAGCAGAACAGGTGTAAATCCAGAAAAAGGCAAAGGCAGTAAGGACAGGGATGGGCCTACGGGGAAGGCCATCAAAAAATGGAGGGTGATGAGTACCAACGCCCATAGTCTGGGTAACAAGCTCCCTGAACTAGTAGCCTCGATGGAAGAGGGATGCCTGGATATCATGGCAGTCACAGAAACATGGTACACAGAGAACCATGACAGGGATGTCAACATACCAGGCACACAATCTACAGGAGGGACAGGGAGGGTAAAAGAGGAGGAGGAGTAGCTCTCTACATAAGGGAAGGAATCAAAGCAACATAACTAAAGGGTAAACAGGGAGGGGAGGAGACACTGTGGATCACCCTGGAGACAGGAAATGGCACCACAGTCTGCACAGGGGTTGTTTACAGACCCCCATCTCAGGGGGAGGCAATGGACAAGGAAATGATAGAAGGAATCCTTAGAATGGCAGAAAAAAGAGAGATATTGTTGATGGAGGACCTGAATATGCCAGTTGTTAACTGGAGCACCTTTACTGCAGCCACATCCAAGAGCAGGGTCATTCTCTATGCCCTACAGGGGTCATGCCTCATACAGCAAGTGCTGGGACCCACTTGGGAGGGAGCAATCTTAGATCTGGTACTTTCAAATGGGGATGGAGAGAGGATCTCAGATTTAGAAGTGGGTAGCCATCTGGGAATAAGCAACCACCAAACAGTGTGGTGCACAATAAACACAGAAGTAGAGTCAAGCTATACAAAAGCAAGGGTGTTGGAATTTAGGAGGGCTGACTCTGGCAAAATGGGAGAGTGCCTCAGAAAAGCACTAGCAAACAGACAAGAAGGAGGGGTGGAAGAACAATGGGGAAAAATCAAGACTGCCATCACAGAGGCAACAAGCCCTTATGTAAAGCAAATCAACAAAACAAATTGAAGGAAAAGGCCACTATGGTTCTATAAAGAGGTGGCGGGGAAGATTAAGGAGAAAAGGATAGCATTAAGGAAATATAAAGAGACACAGCAGGAGCAGGACAGCGAACTATATCAGTTAAAGCAAAAGGAGGCAGGGAAGGCAGTCAGAATAGCAAAGGCCCAGACTGAGGAAAAGATAGCCAACTCTGTTAAGAAGCAGGAAGATTACAGAGGCACTTCTTAAGGAAAGGATAGTGCAACACCTGGAATCCATAGGAGCGCAGGATCCAAGACAGCATTGGTTTACAAAAGGAAGGTCCTGTCAAACTAATCTCATAGATTTCTTTGACTGGGTAGCCAGAGTGGTGGACCAAGGGGGAGCAGTTGATGTCACCTACCTTGACTTTAGCAAAGCTTTCGATACTGTTCCACATAGAAGTTGGTCAACTGGGTGGCAAACTGGTTGACGGGCAGAAAACAGAGAGTGGTAGTAAATGGTATACAGTCAGAAGAGATACAGATCACAAGTGGGGTACCTCAGGGATCAGTCCTGGGGCCAGTCCTCTTCAATATCTTCATCAGTGACATTACAGATGGACTGGAGTGTAAGGTTTGTCTGTTTGCAGATGACACCAAGATCTGCAACAGAGTAGATGATACAGATGGGGTGGGCAGAATAAGAAGAGATCTGGATAAACTGGTAAAATGGTCGGAAGAGTGGCAACTGGGGTTTAACGCAAAGAAGTGCAAGATCATGCACATAGGGGAGAAAACCCTGAAGCCACCTATAGGCTGGGAGGAGTTGCTGGCAGTCACAAGGGAAGAAAGAGACTTGGGCATCATCATCACTGATGACCTGAAATCATCCAAGCAGACCACTAAAGCAGTAAGTAAGGCTAGGGGATGTTGGGGTGTATAGTAGGGGTATCACAAGTTATAAGAGGGAGGTAATAATCCTGCTTTACAAGACACTGGTTAGTCCCCATCTGGAGTACTGTGTGCAGTACTGGAGGCCACACCTTCAGAAAGACATTAACCAAATTGAGGCAGTCCAGAAAAGAGCAACCAAAATGGTGCAGGGACTACATCAGAAAACATATGAGGACAGATTAACAGAGCTCAGTATGTATGCCCGAGAGCAAAGGAGGGAGAGAGGTGATATGATCGAAACATTCAAACACCTTAAGGGCATTAACAAGGTGAAAGAGTCTAACATGTTTCAATATAAGAAAATAGCAGGACAAGAGGACACAGCATGAGATTAGAGGGAGGCTGATTAAGGGGTAATGTGAGGAAGTTCTTTTCACAGAAAGGGTGGTGGATGCATGGAACGGCCTACCTCCAGAAGTGGTGGATATGAATACAGTGCAGGGCTTCAAACAGGCATGGGATAGGCATAAGGGAGCAATACAGATGAGTATGACTAGATAGGCCATTGGCAGAGCAAAGGCCGATGGCACATTCATAAGGTAGAAAAAGAAATGGGTAGACTAGATGGGCCTTGCAGTCCTTATCTGCCATCAACTTCTACGCTTCTAAAACCTTTTATAGGTACATTAGGAGTGAAGAAAGACCAAGGGAGGGATAGCGAGGCTTAATAAAGGGCAGGGAATGTGGGCAGAGGGTGACAGTGAAAAAGCAGGGATACTGAATGAATACTTCTGCTCAGTATTACAAAAAAAGGAGGGAGGTACCTAAACCAAACAGTAGAAACACTGTGGATAGGGGGGTAGATACAAGTTCATTCACAGAAGAAAAGATTCTGAAAGAACTCTTAAAACTGAAGGTGGACAAAGCAATGGGGCCTGACAGGTTTCCCCCAAGAATTCTAAAAGAACTAAGGGTAGAACTAATGACACCACTGACTATCCTCTTTAACAAAGCATGGGAGGATGGGGTGGTACCTGAGGACTGGAGGAGGGTGGATGTGATTCCACTTCACAAAAGTGGGAGCAAGGCAGAGGCAAGAAACTACAGACCTGTTAGTCTGACCTCAATGGTAGAGAAAATGATGGAATCACTTCTGAAGGAAAGAATTGTTAACTACCTAGAGGCCAGCGAGACACAGGACCCAAGGCAGCATGGATTCACAGTGGGAAGGTCGTGTCAGATGAATCTAATAGATTTCTTTGACTGGGTGACCAAAGTAGTAGACCAGGGAGGGGCTGTGGACATGGCCTACCTAGACTTTAGCAAGGCATTTGACACAGTCCCACACAAAAGATTAATATACAAGTTATCCAGCCTTGGAGTGGGTCCCAAGGTGGTAGCATGGGTAAAATACTGTCTGGACAACAGGATGCAGAGGGTAATAGTAAATGGAGTCCACACTGAAGAAAGGGGGGTTACTAGCAGAGTACCGCAAATTCAGTACTGGGACTGGTCCTCTTTAATGTCTTTATAAGTGACATTGCGGAGGGACTGGAAGGAAAAGTATGCCTCTTTGCAGATGACACAAAGATCTGCAACAGGGTCAATACAGAAGGTGGAGAGGAAAGGATGAAAAGGGACTTGGCAAGGTTGGAGGAATGTTCAAATGTATGGCAGCTTAGATTCAACGCAAAGAAGTGCAAAGTAATGCACCTGGGAAACAAAAACCCAGGGGAAGAGTTCACTATGGGGGGGGGGAGATACTAACAACAACAAAATTGGAAAGGGATCTGGGGGTAGTCATATCAGATGACCTAAAGGTGTGCAAGCAATGTGAGAAGGCAGTAAGGAGGGCTGGCGGGGTATTACGATGCATAGGGAGAGACACCACCAGTAGAAAACCGGAAGTTGTTATCCCTCTGTACAGACCTCTGTACAGGTGAGACCCCATCTGGAGTACTGCATGCAGTTCTGGAGACCCCATCTCTGCAAGGACATAGACAGGATGGAGGCTGTCCAGAGGAGGGCAACTAAAATGGTGCAGGGTCTGCACCAGAAGACATATGAAGAGAGAGTTAAAGGAGCTTAATATGTATACCCTCGAGGAAAGGAGAGGAGGGGGACATGACAGAAACTTTCAAGTACCTCAAGGGAATCAACAAAGTCCAAAAGGGTAGCATCTTTCAGAAAAAGAGATGTGCAAGAACAAGGGGGCACAATTTGAAGATAATGGGGGGATGGCTAGAGGTAATGTAGGTAAGTATTTTTTCATGGAGAGGGTTGTGGATACATGGAACAGCCTTCCTGAGGAGGTAGTGGAGTCAAAAATAGTGTGGGAATTCAATTCTGGCGGGGGGTAGGAGGAAGTAGGCTCTGCAGCTTATCCATTAGGTAGGGAAATGGGCAGACTAGGTAGGCCAAGCAGTCCTTATCTGTCGTTAAAAATTTGTGTTTCTATTATCATGTGGCTTGTGTTTTTTTTAAAGCAACAATAATAAAGTTCACCAAACGTATAGTGAGCAGTCATAGTTATCACACATTGCACGGAGGTCCCAAGTGGAGCTGCGACTCACTGATGCTACCTTAGTAAATTTTTCAGTACAGACTGTGTTACATGGAATGATAATTTCTTTGGCAGTCTGTTTTCAAGCAATTCACGTTTATTCAGCTAGTGAGTCATTGTGTGACTGTTTATCTATCATAGCTGGTGGTGTAAAATGCATTGTTGGACTGTATTACAACATTTTATTTTCTGCCTCTGAATATGAATGTATTGATGTTTGTTTTTCTTTATCCAGCTGAGGTGCGTAATATTTTAAATGTGCTAAATTGTAAAGGCAATTCCTAAGAAATAAAAGATTTGTTTCTTTTTGGGGGGGTCAATGCAACAATGTCTAACTTGCTAGATGCGGAAGGAAAAAGAAAGTCAGCTAGTTGTAACTGTTCTGTGAACATCTATTTATGGGGCTAAATGAACATCGGGATGTTTTGTATTTGTTGTAGACTTTGCTCCCTTAGTAGCATGAGCAAACCACTCAGTTGTCACTGTCTTATATCATTTGTACAGCACACGACTCACGTAGGAAACTATCCTGTGAATTGGGGGGGGGCTGCACAGTTGATGGTTAAAGGAGTGGCCTGCACTATCCAGGGTGAGGGGAAGAATAGCTTAGAACAATAAACTCACAGTAATGAAGTATTTTTGTAACTCCCCTGCAAATGGGGGTTCCCAAAAGTCTTCTAGGAGCTGGCTAAGTGCTCCCAGTCTGAATGGTGTTCGGCGTTTAAGCCGCTTAACTGTGAGTGCTTTTAGAGCCTCTGGTACTGTCTCTTTAAGAGCTGCCTGCTCACAGGCTAAATTAGTTCGAATAGGGGGACTGTATGTTTAATGCTTGAATCCCACCGGGTTGTTGCCTAATCGCTCCGTTTCTGCAGCCGCTAGAAGCGCAGAGGGAGCCCACCTGAAAGATGTAACTGTTTGCCTGAAATCATTTAGAGCATTAGTAAAATTGCAGTTTGTCTATCCTGCCTTTATTGCAGCTGGGACTCTGTGTGTGTTGCCCCTCCATTTTGGACCTAAACTGCTGATCTGGGCCAATTGGGTTAGGGGGGCCCTAAAATGGAGACTGCTTGAGCCAACCAGAACTTGGACTCTCACCTGGAGCCTGCTTAAAGGGGAAATGTATGGCAGGTGCTTCTGGGAGCTGTAGTTTGGACCTTGACGTCCTTTTGCACCAACAGAGGGAGTCCTGCAGTGATTGACAGCCGAATTCACCAACCGAACTTGTGTGGAACCTAAGGGAAATGCCCTGAACTGTTGCTGGAGAGCCAGATGCGAGTTGACTGTGAAAGGAGAAGGAGCTGTGTTCCGCTGTGGTGTGCAGTTCGCCGGGAAGCGCATGTAAGGTCCTGAAGTTGGCCTGTAGCCGTTAGCGAGTGCTCATCAGACTGAATCCAAGATGTGGAGAAAAGGAAGAAGTGTGCAGAACCAGGCTTGCCCGTAGAAGACCGAAGATTTGCAGAAGTGCGATCGGCCTGTCAGGGACTCTGATGCTGCGTGTGCTCTCGGGTTTCGCAGTGTTTGCGATCGGGATCGAGAAGCAGCTGCTTGGCATAGTAATTTCCTTTACATATGAATGTGTCTAGTGCTTATGGGGATCGCGACTTTAATCCCCCGATTACAGTTAGTTGTGAGCTGAAGCTGGAAGTTGAACTCAGTTCAACCGGACTGAATCCGTTTGCTATTCAAAGCAGTTGGCCCCTTGTCATGAGGGCCACATCTCCATGCCCTGCTCATCCTGGCCATCCAGAGTAACCTCTTCCATCCAGTTCTCTGCTTGGGGTTTGTGAGTACGAATTGGGGTAACTCCCTGCACCTTTCATTTAATCAAAGTGTGTCAACTGATTGCTTTGTGTTCTTCTGATTGTGGACTGAGCCATCCAGCTCCAGATTACAATTTGGTTATGCATATATTTTCTTCCTACAGGGCCCCATCCAGCTGCACCAGCCGGCCAACCCTGGGCAACAGACCTGGCTAGCCCCCCCCATCCTGGGTACCCAGAGTGTGACTTTTTGGACCCTATATGTACGCACAGTACCGTGATTTGAATATTGCCAATCAACCTGATTTCCCCCTCCCATGTTTCAGTCCTCTGAATAAACCAGATTTGTTGTCATTGAACTTTATACTGTCTGAGGTGTCAGTACATATAGAACCAGCACTGTATTGTGTGGTGTATGTTGATTAACCTTGCTTTGCAGGGGGTCCTCAGAGACATGCTGCAGACTCAGTCTCAAGGGTAAGTGGTATACCTATGTGTAAACAGTGTGCATATGTGGGGTATTGGGACAGTAACTGCCATGTAGTGTGTGGGCCACTAGTGGGAACAAAGGGGGGGTCACAGTGTCCCAGAGGGCTGTGACCAAGCTAGCTTAACCACTACCGACCCTGACCTCTGAGTGGAGGCACCCGACACTGGACCTAGACCCCTCAACCTGTCACTAGCTATACAGGCAGGGGTAGTAGCCCTTGGGATAGCGCCACCTAGGGGTTACATGTTCAAAACAGAGGAAAAAATAGGAATCAGGGCCTCAGTTGAATACTGCCTTGCAACTTTTTTTTCCATTAAATATACTTTATTTAGGAGAAAAAAACACAATTTACAGACAACATGATGATGCTGCAACAATACGCTGCCAGTACAATATAGGTAGGTGAATATACAGCATTTGATGAGAAGCAGAAGCAAATAAAAAGAATAAGTGTAATAACAGTTGTCTGTAACCCTTCCCTCCTACCCACTCCTCCCAGTCCCACCCCCGCTGCCACTGGATTATAAAGCTAGGACAGTTGTGAAAAACCTCATCAATGATTATCATGACTGGAGACGATAAGAAAGTGAACTCTATTCTAGGAGGTTATCTTATAATTGTCAGAACGCTAGTGAATCAATATAAGATTAAATAATGGATCCCAAACTTGTCTATATTTACTCATACTATTAATGAGTCCTGCAATGATGCATTCAGCTTGTAGGGCAAACATAATCTCCTTATACCATTCTACATGGTTGGGGGTAATGAGGTCTAACCAGTGTCTTAGTAATACTTTCTTAACACAAGCATTAATTAATACCATATGAGCCCTTTGATTGCACCCCGTCAAATTTGTATAATCTCCCAAGATAAATGTCTCGGGAGTGAATTTATCAGACAAAGCTAATAATGGGTCAAGGCGTGTCTGGATAAGTTGCCAAAAAGGAGTGACTTTCTCACAGGACCATAACACGTGAAGTAAGTCCCCAGGGTGCTTTTTGACATTTGGGACATTTACTAGAGGACAAAATCCCCATTTGGTGAAGTTTGACCGGGGTGTAGCACAGATTGTGATTAATCTGGAATTGCATGTACCTATATCTGTCCCACTTAATATACCTATACAGGTGTTTCCAAATTTTTGACCACTACCTGGGGGGGGGGGTGGATGATGGTAGGGCATGATCCCACCAGTAAAATCTTTGACTCTCTAAAACCGATATTGTAGATAATAAAAATGTATATGCATAGGATATCAAGTGAGATGTTGGGGCAGAACTGGCATACGGGGAGAGAGTGAACGTGAACGACTTAGACCATAAACCAGTGCCAAAATGCTGTAACAACATGTGGGAAATCTGTAAACATTTAAAGACATGAACGGAGGACCACTTGAAAAGAGAGCAAGCCCCTTGAAAAGGCAGCAGTTTATGATTATTAACTAGATCTTCCACACCCATGTCAGGCCAGAAGAGGTTAGGTATGAGTACTTTGCCCAAGATTAAAACGTTAGGATTATAAAAGAGAGGCTGTGCTGTATCCCTATATCCATCCATTTTGAGGAAGGTACTTAGTTGGTGTTGTGTTTGGAGCGCAAAACCTAAAGGTGAATCTTTCAGGTATTTGGGAAGGTTCTTTTTAATTATAAAGGGGAGAGTTTTAGGGTCAATGTCATGCGCAGAGCACAATGTTTGTTCACTTTTAACCCAAAGGAGATGGTAAGGAGAATCAGAGGCAGTACCTGTGGGATGCAACCAGTATCTGAATCTGGTTAAATGTATGACTAGGTAATATAGATAAAAGTTGGGGGCTTGAAGGCCACCATCTACCTTATTGACGCGTAAATTTAATGTAGATTCATGTGACTTTTTTCCCAAGCCATAAAAAGGAGCTATTGATTCTGTGTAGTTGTGAGAACCATGATAATGGAAGCGCCCAATTAAACATTTGTAGAGGATATAAAATACAAGGCAGTACATTCATCTTTATAATACTCATACAACCCCACAGGGATAAGGGTAAGGGAGACCAATGCCTGAAATCTCCTTTTATTATATTTATAATGGTATCGAGATTGGGCTTTTTCATGGTACGGGGAGAAGGGTGGAGATTAATCCCTAAATATTTTTATTTATCAGTACACCACTACAGACCCAAATGCTCAACATCAGCTTTCCAAGTATATTTGTTAAGGGGAAAAAATTCAGTTTTGTCTAAGTTTAACTTATAGTTCGAGATGGATCTGAACTGGGAGATTATCTGAAAAGCTGCAGAAAAAGGCTGGGCAGACTAATGTGACAAGGACAGCACAGCAGAGTCTGCCTATCGGAGTCCACCCAATGAGGCAGCCAGCAGCTGTAAACTCTGCACCACAGCAGGGAGGTAGGACAACTGTAGTAAGAGTCCTGTTAAACTCTATTTGTAGATCACACACTGCAAGGGAGTGAGGAGTGTTAGGTTCAAGCTAAAAGATGGGAAGAGGTGAAACATCCTATCTAGGGTAAGGGTAGTTCACGCACTGAAAGGGACTGAGGAGAGTTAGGTTCAAGCTAATGTAACCCTGTAATGTTACTAGCCCTGCCTTCTGCCCAAGATGCAGGTTGAGGTGCCTGGGTTCTGATTCGGCTGATAACTAGGGGCTCTTTACCAACAATGTTACTTGCACGGTACCTCCACCCAGATTGTCTTTAAATGGGTTTAATAATAACCTAGCAGAATCCTCTAGGAAGTTGTACCTACCCACAGCCCCTATCAGTGGTCTCACACTTGGAAGGATACAAAACACTATACCTGGCATTAATTGGCACAATTACTGGTGAGCGCTAATGATATGCTCATGGTAACATCACTTACCAACCGGGTCTGGACATCTTGAATACACCCTGTGCACTTATAAGGAATGATCTTTAGCAACAGTATTATACCTTTTAGCTCCCATAATGACCCAGCACTCAGTAATAATATGCTTGTGGACCTTGATGACATTCAAACAGCAAAACTGATTTATTATGGGAGTTTAACAAGGGGGGGCAGATCAGAGTTAGTTTCAGCCCAATTTTGGTTTTTGTTTGTGAATACATTTAAATCACAACCATTAACACCTTTGTCAGTCCAGTTATCGCTACTGGGTATCCAGATTCTACTTAGGTGCAGGCCTGAATCATAGCAGCTGGTTGGCCGGCATTGCAGCTGGTTGGAGCCCTTAAATAAAATAATGATTATGGCTCTTCTTTGTACTTGGCTGTAGCAACAGAAACAGAAACTGAACCTTTTGCAATTTGTAATCCTCAGGCTCGATGGCCTGCAAAAGCAGTCGAAACCACAGGTTGAACTTTTGAGGCAAATCAGATTTGTTTTTTTTTTTAATTGTTTAACCAGGATTGGCACACTAAGCTAAAAGCTTGTTTACAGGTGCGACCTGGGAGCCCAGGGAAGTTAAGTGACTTGCTCAGGGTCACACAGTATGCAAGTGGGGGCTCTGGGATTCAAACCTAGTTCTCCAGATTTGCAGCTCAGAGCCTTAAACCACTATGCTATACTGCCTCCTACAAAACACTTTTTATTTTATGTTGCAGAGTCTAGCCCTGATGTTACTCATGGTACCTGGACCTCAGGATCTGGAACGATTGCCAGGCTGGTTTCTCTCAAGGAATGGCTCCCTGATTCTTGGTGGCAGGCTGCAGGTCTCATCTGTATTGACAGAGACCAGGATACATGGACCAGGGCTTACACGACTCCCCCTTCCCTGTATCAAGGCCATTCCCACATGGGTGGTCGCAACCCACGATGATCTTCTCCACAGGAGCTGACTCCCCAAACTGGTCATCCAGCAGCTTTTGTCTCACAAGCAGCAACTGTCTCTCAGCAAAGTTGTTTAGCATCACACGTTTAAACTCTGGCACAGTCTTAGGCCTCGCAGCTCACCCCTTTGCAGTCTGCAGTCCATAGTAAGTAAGTTGGCAAAACAGAAATGCAGGTCTCCCTCCTTTGGCGACAGGACTGGAGACAACTCGAATAGCCCCAGGCTTCAGTTTCAAGCATGGTCCTTAAGGCAAACAGTTCTCTCACCAAGATACAGCTTGGGGATCTTTCAGACAACTCTGGCACCCTTCAGTCTGGAATTTTAGATCAGAGAAAATAACTTATTTTCTCCCTTTGGAGACATTTAGGATGGTCTGCAGTACTGTGCAATTCCAAATGATCCACTCAGGATTTCAGGCTGGGAAGAGGTAAGCAGGCCTCTCCCCAAATTCTCTGAGCTCAGTACAGAGAGCCTCCTCACAGGCCAGAAGCTCAAGCCAGACTAACTGTTCAGCCATTTCTTTTGACTGACTGGAAAAACAATCCAGTAATCTGGCTGGCTGTCCAGGCTGTCAGTCACGGTATAAGTGGCCTGATTGGTCAAAATGGGTGCCAAGCATACAATTCAGTTTCTTCCCAGCAGCCATAGTAAAAGGACTCATTGGGACCCCTTGGGTTCTGATTGGCTCAAAGCAGGATCAAAGTGTAAATAATGGTGGCTGGCTGAGTAAAATATAAACAGTCCCAACATTACAGTTCATTTTTAAACATAACAGTTCAGCTTTAGTAATAAACAGTCACAACATACAATAGAGCTTCATCAGTACTGGTAAGTGACTGTATAGTAGGACTTATAGAGGTGCTGCCTAGCTGGTCGAGAGCTTCATTCCACCCAGACCCAGCACAGGTTATACACTATGTACATAGGGCTAAACCTCTTAAAGTTACAGTGCGACGGCATTAATTCACACAGCCGCGCAGCACCCAGGAATACAACAATACTTTACATCTGGGTTTGCACTATTTACATTACTGGATACTACTGCAAATAGCCAGGCTCTCAAAGGAAGAGCACCAGCTGGGACCTTCTCAGGCAAGAAGCACCACAGTGTCCAGGGGGGATGACCCCAGGTAAGCCCACTATTTTGAGGGGTTACACTAAAAGTTGGGAAGAGGTGAAACACCCTATCTAGGGTAGGGATAGCTCATGCACTGACAGGGACTGAAGAGAAATAGGTTCAAGCTAAAAGTTGGGAAGCAGTGAAACACCCAATCTAGGGTAGGGGTAAAAAAGGGTTTAAGGATAATGAAACAAAAGCAAGCAGGGTTGAAAACAGACATGCTGGGAGTGGTGCAATGCAGTGGCTGTGTGGCAGCAGTTTTCAGGGAGACTTTCTGGAGACTGCGGTGCTGCCCCATCTGCATGTACCTCTCTGGGCTGAGGTGGAGGTTGCGCAACTCCAGGCTGAGTTGGTTAGGATGGGGGCCTCCTATCCCACCCAGGGACCACCAAGTCTGCCACTGCTGCCTCCAAGGATACTAAGGAGGACAAGTGGATGGACTATGGTGGGCTCAGAAAGGGTGAGGGTGGTGGGTCAGAGGCAGATCTCTCATATGATACCAGTACGCAATTCATACACTGCTCTGGCAGGGCAGGACTGTTCCATGGAGGCATCTGCAGAAGTGACCAGGGAGGATGTTGGGGTCTGCCTTAGAGGAGGCCCCAAATAGAGTGGCAGAGGACCCCAGAGGAGGAAGCAACTCCTGGTGGGGAACTCCACTGTGAGAGGGACAGATTAGGAGACAGGGAGGGAGAGGGAGAGGGAGGTTAGGTGCCTACCTGGTGCCATGACTCGGAGGGATGGGAAGTGGATTCTGAGGACTGCTAGGGCAGCAGGATGGGAGGGACAGCTGGATGTCATTGTCCACCTGGGGATGAATGACCTGGCTAGGGATGAGGCTAGGATAGTATAGGAGGAGTTCATGGAGTTGGGGAGGGGTCTTAGGCAGGTAGCACACTCAGTGGCCTTTTCTGAGGTGTTGCCTGTCTATGATGGGGGGAGGATAGGGTACTCTGTACCAGGTGCTTCAACCAATGGTTGAAGGAGTGGTGCAGAGACGAGGGTTTCGGCTACATCAGGAACTGGGGTCCCACCTGGAGGGATAAAGGCCTATACAGGGGAGATGGCCTGCATCCATCCGGGAAGAGAACCACAGTCCTCTGTGAACAGTTTAAATGCTGCACTGGCAAGCATTTAAACTAGCCAAGGGGGTGGTAGAAGGAAGCAGGGAGACATGAACTGTCCGCCTCCACAAGCAGAAGTAGTCAGTAGGGAGAACCCTAAGGGAGGGAAATCCCCAAGAGTTCCCAATAGCAGGAAATGTAGAATGGTAGAAATGAAGAGGGATGGGAATGAAGGCAGAGGGGGTAAGGAGGGTAGGCAAAAGGAAAAAGGGGAGGCTAACAAGAAGGGTGGTAGCAGAATTTGGAAGGCCATGTTCACAAATACTTGAAGTCTGGGAAACAAAATCCCAAACCTAGGGGCCCTTATGGCAGCGGCTGACCTGGATATTGTTGCCATTACTGAGTCATGGTGTAGTGAGAACCATGACTGAGATATAGCCATATAAGGACAGGGAAGGTAAGAAAGGGGGAGGAGTGGCTCTTTACATAAGGAATAGTATAAAAACAACAGAGATACAGGGAATACAGGGAAGGGTGGAGGCACTGTGGGTCATGCTAGAGACAGGGAATGGAACTGCATTCACACTGGCGCAATCTACAGACCACCAGCATAGAGGGGGAGACAGATAAGGTTCTGGTGGAAGCCAACTAAAAGATGGCAACAAAGGGGAAGGTGTTGCTGGTGGGGGGACTTCAATCTGCCAGGTGTGAACTGGAGCATCCCAGCAGCAGCTTCAACTTGGAGCAGGGACATCCTAAACTTCCTGCAGGGGGCGCTCCTCAGGCAACTAGTAAGAGACCCACTTGTGAGAGAGCAATATTGGACCTTGTACTCACCATCAGGGACAGTGTTGTACATGTCATGGTGG
Source organism: Neoceratodus forsteri (assembly GCA_016271365.2). Taxonomy (NCBI): domain Eukaryota; kingdom Metazoa; phylum Chordata; order Ceratodontiformes; family Ceratodontidae; genus Neoceratodus; species Neoceratodus forsteri. The sequence goes on from CM028137.1 coordinate 732,147,515, forward strand.
GTAGCCACCTGGGGACCAGTGATCACTATATGGTGTGGTTCAGTATAAGTACTGTGGGAGAATTGAACCACATAAAGGCAAGTGTCCTGGACTTCAGGGGGGACAGCTTTACAAAGATGGGGGAATGTTTCAGAGATGCCCTGGCAGTGAGGGGAGTACATGGGTGAGTGGAGAAACAGTAGGCAAAATTAAAAAAGGACCATAGTGAAGGCAACAAACCTCTGTGTCAGGCAACTAAGCAAAAGCAAGAGAAAGAGAGACCACTATGGTTCTCAAAAGAGGTGGCTGGGAAGGTAAGGCCAAAAAGGTTAGCATTCAGGAGGTATAAGGAGACAGAGGAAGGAGGATGAGAAGGTGTATCAGGAGAAGCAGAGGGAGGCAAGGAAAGCAGTCAGGAGTGCAAAGGCACAAACAGAGGAGAAAATAGCCCAGGCAGTAAAGAAAGGGGACAAGACATTTTCTAGCTATGCAAGTGAAAGGAGAAAGACCAGGGGAGTGATTATAAAACTAAGGAGGGAAGGGGAGGGTGTGTGGAGGGGGACCAAGAAAAAACAGACATCCTGAGCAAATATTTTTTTTCAGCGTTCACAGAGGAAGGGGAAGGTGAGGGAACATAGATAAGGAACAGGAGCATCAAAGGAAGGGAGGGAGGGGGACACTAGTCCATTTACAGAGAATAGAGTCCTGAAGGAACTAGCAAATCTGAAAGTGGGACCAGATGGATATTGAAGGAGCTCAGAGAGGTGCTGGCTGCACCTCTGACAGTCCTGTTCAACCACTCATTGGAGATGGGGAGTGGTCCAAGAGGACTGGAGGAGGGCAGATGTAGTTCCACTTCACAAAAGTGGGAGCAGGGAGGAGGCTGGCAATTACACGCCAGTCAGCTTGACTTTAGCGATGGGGGAATTAATGGAATCGCTACTGAAGGAAAGGACTGTGGAATATCTTGAATCCAGCGGCTTACAAGATCCGAGGCAGCATGGATTCACTGAGGCAATGGTATGTCAAACAAATCTGATAGACTTCTTTGACTGGGTGACCAGGGAAGTAGATCAGGGTGGAGCGGTGGGTGTGGCCTACCTAGATTTCAGTAAGGCCTTCAACACCATTCCACATAGGAGATTCATAAACAAGCTGGGCAGCCTGGGAGTTGGTCCAAAGGTGGTAAACTGGGTAAGGAACTGGTTGGGAGATAGGCTACAGAGGGTGGTGGTAAATGGAGTCCACTCCAAGGAAGGGAGGGTGATCAGCGGACTGCCACAAGGATCAGTACTGGGACCAGTCCTCTTTAATGTCTTTATTAGCAACACTGCAAAGGAGCTAGAAGGGAAGGTGCGCCTTTTTACAGATGACACAGATCTTCAATAGAGTAGACATTCGAGGGAGTGAAAAAAATTAATATAGATCTAAGAAGGCTTGTCGAGTGGTCAAGAGTGTGGTAACTAAGTTTCAATGCGAAAAAGTGCAACATCCTGCACTTGGGGCACAGAAACCCGGGGCAGAGTACAAGAAGGGGGAAGTAGTACTGATGACCACCAAACAGGAAAGAAACCTGGGGGTACTCATATCTGATAACCTAAAGGTGGCCAAATACCTCGCAGGTATAAATAAGGTACACATGGGAAGCATTTTTCATAAAAAAAGGTGCTCAAGAACAAGCTGCATGCTATGAAGCTGGAGCAGGGTAGATTTAGGGGAAACATGAGAAAGTACTTCTTCACGGAAAGAGTGGTGGATGCCTGGAACAGCCTCCAAGAGGAGGTGGTGGGGGCAAAAACTGTAACAGGATTCAAGAATGCATTGGATAGGCAACAGGCATAACGGAACCTTAGTGGTTATGGAAGGGAGGGAGGGAGGGCTAAGCCAGAGAACAAGTAGTGTCTGCGATATTACAATAGGCAGGGAAAATGGGAAGACTAGGTGGACCAAGCGGTCCTTATCTGCCATCAGATTCTATGTTTCTATGTTGCTGGTGTCTTAGGCATCGGCAGGTAACAGCAGGCATGCAGGGAACTCTGCTGGTCCACTAGAGTAAGGTAGTGTTTATTTATTTTTGTTTATTTAAACATGTTTTAACCGGGAAAGGCATACGGAGCCAAAGCTTGATTCCAGGTATGACCCAGGGGGATGGGGGATGGGAGATGGGAGAAAACAAAACAGTTTCAGAAAATGTACAATAGTTGCAGTAGTATAACATGAACAGTAGGTGCAACAATAAAGCGGGTTACAATGGGCGGAAGTACAGCAATAATGCAGATTACAATGGACTAAAAACACACTTGGTACAGCAATAATTCAAAGTAAACAAAATGGGAAAAGTGACCGAAACATGAAACCAAAATTCAGATGAAAGGTACAAAGTGAGACGAGCTTATACACCGTACCTGCTTATTTGTTGCTGCCTGAGTAAAGAAAGAACTGAAAGAGCATAAGAGGGTAACAGAAGAGGGGAAACAGGCTATACAAGCCATGCCGACCTGTTGAGTGGGAAAAGAGGAACCACCCTATCTAGGATAAGGGTATAAAGAGGTTAAAGTAAAGCAAAAGAGATACCAGAAACACACTGTCTAGGGTAGCAGTACAAAAGGGTTAAGTAAAACAAGAAAAGGGAAAACTAGAAACACCAAATCTATGGTAAGGGTACAAAGAAGTTAAAGTAAAGTAGGAAAAAGAGATACTAGAAACACCCTATCCGAGGCAGCATGGATTCACGGAGGGAGGGGTCATGTCAAACAAATCTGATAGATTTCTTTGACTGGGTGATCAGGGAAGTAGATGGAAGCACCACTGTTTGTCGACAGCAAATCTGCCAACATCCCCTACAGCAATGGCACAATGCCAACACGTGGTTTTGTGCCATCCAGAAATGAAGTGCTCTGCCCCCCACACACCCCACAATTATATATTATCAGCTCCAGGTTGGAGTTGTTTCGGGGAAGGGGCAGAACACCGGGAGATGCCACATCAGTGAAGCCCAGATCATTACAGCGACTTTCTCTGTAAAGGTCTTTTTTCAGGTTTTGCTGTTGTGGTGTTGCTGTGCAGTGGGCCACTGGAAGTAGATCAGGGTAAAGCGATGGATGTAGCCTGCTTAGATTTCAGTATGGCCTTCAACACCGTTCCACAAAGGAGACTTGTAAACAAGCTGGACAGCCTGGGAGTGGGTCCAAAGGTGGTAAACTGGGTAAGGAATTGGTTGGGGGATAGGCTACAGCACTTGATAGTAAATGGAGTTCACTCCAAGGAAAGAAGGGTGACCAGAGGCATGCCACAAGGATCAGTACTAGGATCAGTCCTCTTTAATGTCTTTATTGGCTACATTGCAGAGTGGCTAGAAGGGAAGGTATGCCTTTTTGCAGATGACACAACAATCTGCAATCGAGTAGACACTCCAGATGGGGTGGGAAAAATTAATATGGGTGTAAGAAAGCTTGAGGAGGGGTCAAGATTGTGGCAACTAAGTTTCAATGTGAAGAAGTGCAAAATCATGTACCTTGGACACAGAAACCCAGGGGCTGAGTACAAGATGGGGTGAGTAGCACTGACAGCCACCAAGCAGGAAAGAGACCTGGAGGTAATCATATCTGATGACCTGAAGGTGGACAAAAAGTGTGACAAGGCTGTGGGGAGAGCCAGTGGGATGCTAGGGTGCATAGGGAGGGGTATCATCAGCAGAAAGAGGAGGTGGTGATACTGCTGTATAAATCATTGATGATGCCTCATCTATAGAGTACTGTGTTCAGTTCTGGACACCACAACATAGACAGAGTAGAGGCAGTCCAGAAGAGGGCAACTAAAATGGTGCAGAGTCTACACCAGAAACCCTATGAGAGGAGACTAAAAGATCTCAGTATGTACACCCTGGAGGAAAGGGGGGGGATATGATAGAGACTTCTAAATACCTCACGGGTATAAATAAGGTACACATGGGAAGCATGTTTCAGAAAACAAGGTGCTCAAGAACAAGGGAGCATGCTATAAAGCTGGAGGGGGGTAGATTCAGGGGAAACATGAGGAAGTACTTCTTCACAAAAGAGTGGTGGATAACTGGAAAAGCCTCCAAGCAGAGGTGATGGTGGCAAAAACTGTAACAGGATTCAAGAATGCATGGGACAGGACAGGCATATGGGAACCTTAGTGGTTAGGGAAGGGAGGACTAAGACGGAGATCAAGAAGGGTCTGAGGTATTATAATAGGTAGGGAAAATGGGCAGACTAGGTGGGCCAAGTGATCCTTATCTGCTGTCAAATGCTATATTTCTATGTTACTGGAATCTTAGGCATCGACAGGTGACAGCAGGCATGCAGGGAACTCTGCTAGTCCATTATAGTAAGGTAGAGTACCTGCTTACTTGTTGCTACCTGAGTAAAGAGAGTACTAAAAGACTATAAGGGAGTAACAGAAGAGGGGAAACAGGCTACATAAACCATACCTACCTGCTGAGTGGGAAAAGAAGAAACACCCTGTCTAGGGTAAGGGTACAAACAGGTTAAAGTAAAGCAAAATGAGATGCCAGAAATACTCTATCTAGGGAAACAGTACAAAAAACAAGAAAAGGGAAAACTAGAAACACCCTCTCTAGGGTAAGTGTAAAAAGTAAATTCCAGACAAACATAGAGAGTGAAGGCATAGGAATTCTGAGACTGGTGCAGTGCAGTGGCTGTGGGGTGGCATTTGTCAGGGAGACCTTTTGGAGAATGAGGTACTGCCCCATCTGCATGCACCTCTCCTGGCTGAGGGGAGGAGGTTGCTGGACACTTGGGCCAAGCTGGCTAGGATTTTGGAGATCTTCCCCCCACCCAGGGCCCACCAAGTCTACCACCAATGCCCCAGAGAATGCCTAGGAGAAGAAGGTCCAGTTGGACTGTGGTGGGCTCTGGGAGGTAGTGGGTGATGGATCAGGGGCACATTCCTCAGCCTGTACCACTACAGAACTCATTCACAGTTCTGGAAGGACAGGACTGCTGGGAGAAGGCACTTGTAGCAGTGACCAGGAAGGATGTGGGGGTCCTCCATCGGGGAGGCCATAAGGTGAAAGGTAGAGGCCCCCAGCAGAGGAGGAAGCAACTTCTGGTGGGGGACTCAATCATTAGGGTGGTAGATTTGAGAACAGGAGAGGACTAATGACCTGGCTAGGGATGGGTCTGGCATTGTACAGAGGGATGTTATGGAGCTAATGAGGGGTCTTAGGCAGGTAGTATGCTCCATGGCCTTTGCTGAGGTGCTACCTGTCTATGACCAGGAGGAGAATAGTGTTTTCTGCATCAGGAGTTTCAACTCGTGGTTGAAAGAATAGCATAGAGAAGAGTGGTTCAGCTATATTGGGGACTGAAGACCAACCTGAGGATCTGGGCCTACACAAGGGTGAATACCTTAATCCTTCTGGGAGGGGAACAGCAGTCCTCAGTGGACAATTTAAATGTTACTTTGATGAACATTTAAACTAGCTGAGGGCGTGGAAGGAAAACACAGGGTTGCATAGAATGCCACTCGCCAGACTGAAGCAGAGAGATGGAAGGACCTGAGGGGAGGAAAATCCCCCAGGGTGAAAATTAAACAAAGAAGCATCAAGGGCCAGCCTGGTGATGCTGAGGGTTGACGTGCTGGACACCACACCTCATGCCATGCCAGTGACTCAGGGTCGGGCGTGACTTCAGGTTGCTGGGGATTGGCAGGGGAGGGAAAGGATTGAGCGAATGATTGACTGCTCTCCTCTCCCAGGGAGGGGAAGGGAGGGTTGTCATCCCACTCCTTGGCTGCCTCCTAGTGGAGGCTGGAGGGCAGCACCAGAGTCAGGGAAGCACAGAAGCATAGGTATGTGGCGTGTGCATGCCTCTACATGTGCACATTCAGGCAGCGGGGGGGGCGGGGAGAAAACTGGAAAAAGACTGGCATGCTTTGTGATGGCCTGGTCACATCCCAATCATGACTTCCCCGGCATCTGGATAGTGCTCTGGGGTGGGGTGAGAACCGGCACTCCTCCCTCCAGCCTCGCCACCAGGGGTAATCTGTGGGGGAATCGCCAGGGTAGAGCTGGATCTGGATGACCGGGCTTTGAAAGACAAGACCTCTGAGAGGGGGCCGGAGCCACCTGCCAGCCCCAAGAGGCATAGAAGAAATTGTTTTTAACAAAATAAAAACAAACAAACAACAAAGAAGTATTGTGATAGAAATCAAAGGGATGGGAATAAAGTTGTAAAAAGAGAGGGGAAAAGGAGGCAGGGCAAAAGGGAAAAAAAGGGGGGTGGCAGGCAGTGTGGGAACACATTGTGGAAGGCCATGTGTTCAAATGCAATGAGTCAAGGTCTATGAAACAAAATTCCAGACCTAGAGGCCATCATGGTAGTGCAGACCTGGATATTGTGGCCATTACTGAGTCATGGTGTACATGAAACCATGACTGGGACATAGCAATACCAGTCTATACTCAGTTCAGGAAAGAAAAGCTGGGAATGAAACGAGGAGAAAGAATGGTGTTGTATGTAAGGGAGGGTACCAAGGCACTGGACAAACAGGGAATCCAGGTGGAAATGAAGGGGTTGGAGGTACTATGGGTCACCCTGGAAACAGGAACCAGTGTTATGATTTACACTGGCATGATCTACAGATCCCCGCACAGGGGGAAAAACTGGAGAAGGCTCTGATGGAAGCTATTAGCACAATAGCAGGAAAAGGGGAGGTGCTGTCCTTCAGTCTGTTGAATACAGATTAGAGCTTCCCAGCTGTAGCTCCTCAACTAGAAGCAGGGATGGACATCCTACTCTCCCTGCATGTTTCTCAGAAGCTAGTCAGGGAGACCACCTGGGGAACCATCAATCTCAATGCAGTGTGGTTCAGTATAAGGGCAGCAGTGGAAGCAAACCACACAGGGACAATAGTCCTGGACTTCAGGAGGGCAAATTTTTAAAAAAATTGGAAAATGCCTCAGAGAACATCTAGTTGGGGAAGGACCTGGGTGGGGTGGAGGAACAGTGGGCTAAGTGAAAGGAAGGCATAGTGAGGGGAACAAACATCTGCACAAAGAAAGTAAGCAAAAACAGGAGAAAAAAGACTGCTGTAGCTCTCAAAGAATGTGACTGAAAAGGTAAAAGCAAAAAGGGTAGCCATTTAGGAGATATAAAGGGAAGAAGACGGGAGGTGTATCAGGAGAAGCAGAAGGTAGCAGGACATGCAATGAGGTGCACAAAGGCAAACTGAGGAAAGAACTGCCCAAGGGGTAACTAAAGTGGACAAGACAATTACAGGCCTGTAAGCCTGACCTCGGCAGTGAGGAAACTAATGGGGTCCTCACTTAAGGAGGGGATTGTGAAGTTTCTGGAGGATAGCGGGGCACAGGATCCAAGGCAGCATGGATTCTCAGCGAGACGGTCCTGTCAGAAGAATCTTACAGATTTCTTTGACTGGGTAACCAGGGTGGTAGATCATGGAGGGGCGGTGGATGTAGCCTACCTGGATTTCAGTAAGGCCTTCAACACCGTCCCACATAGGAGCTTGCTAAATAAATTGGGGAGCCTGGGAGTGGGAACTACAGTGGTAAAATGGTTTGGGAACTGGCTAAGTGACAGGACTCAGAGGGTGGTGGTAAATGGCATGAAATCTGAGGAGAGGGAGGTGATATGTGGGGTTCCACAGGGGTCAGTGCTGGGGCCAGCTCTATTCAATGTCTTCATTAGCAACATTGCAGAGTATCTGGAGGGAAAGGTGTGCCTCTTCGCAGATAACACCAAGATTTGCAAAAGAGTGGACACACTGAAGGGGGTAGAAAAAATAAGGAAGGACCTAAGCCTATTAGAGGAGTGGTCGAGTGTCTGGCAGTTGAGGTTCAATGCTAAAAAGTGCAAGATCATGCACCTGGATCACAAGAATCCAAGGGAGGAGTACAGGATGAGTGGGGAAATTATGGCCACCACAAGTCAGGAGAGAGAGACCAGGGGGTTAACATATCTGATGACCTGAAGTTGACCAAACAGTGTGAAAAAGTGGTGGGAAGAGCAAGCAGAATGTTGGGGTGCATATGGAGGGGCATAACAAGCAGGAGGAAAGAGGTGGTGATGCCACTGTACAGATCACTGGTGAGGCCTCAGCTGGAGTACTGCATCCAGTTCTGGAAACCACATTTCCGGAAAGACATTGACAAAATAGAGGCAGTCCAAAGAAGGGCAACGAAGATGGTACATGGAGTGCACCAGAAGCCCTATGAGGAAAGACTTAAGGACCTTAATATCTATTCACTGGAAGAAAGAAGGGAGAGGGGAGCTATGATGGAGACTTTCAAGTACCTTAGAGGAATAAACAGGGTACAGGTGGCAAGCATATTTTAGAGACAACTGCACAAGAACAAGGGGGCATGATATGAGGCTGAGGGGTGGAAGACTCAGGGGTAATGTTAGGATGTACTTTTTCACTGCGAGGGTGGTGGAGTCATGGAACAGCTTTCCAGCAAATGTGGTGGGTACAAAACAATAGGGGGTTCCAGAGTGCATGGGATAGACATAAGGGTACCCTGGAGATGTGCAGAGCAGGAGAGATGCAGATCAAATAGGATCTGAGGCTGCAGCAGTGAGTAGGGAAATGGGCAGACTGGGCGGGCCATATGGTCCTTATCTGCCAACAGATTCTATGTTTCTATGAAGGCATTTTTTAGGTACATAAATGAATAGAGGAAGATGAGGGGAGGGATTGTGAGATTAAGAAGGCCATGGGGGGAGGGGGCTGTCCAGAGGAGGATCAGGAAAAAGCAGACATCCTGAACAAATACTTGATTTTCACAGAGGAAGAGAAAGGGGATAGGCCACATAAAAGCAGCAGGAACACTGGAGGGAGGCAGGTAGACACAAGTCCATTTACAGAGGACAGAGTCCTGAAGGGACTTGCAAATCTGAACGTGGACAAAGCTATGGGTCCAGATGGTGTACACCCAAGGATATAAATGGAACTCAGGGAGGTCTAGACTGTACCTCTGACAGCCCTAGTCAACCACTAACTGGAAACAGGAGTAGTTTAGGAGACTGGAGGAGGGCAGATATAGTCCCACTTCATAAGTGGTAATGTAGGATACTGGCGAGGTTGTCTGTCTGACATCAGTGATGGGGTAAGTTAATGAAGTCACTGCTTAAGGTAAGTATTGCAGAGTGTCTTAAATCCAGCAGGTTATAAGATCCAAGCAACATGGATTCATGGGAGGTCATGTCAGACAACCTGATAGATTTCTTTGACTAGGTGACCAGGAAAATAGATCGGGGGGTAACTGTGGCCTACTTAGATTTCAGCAAGGTATTCAACACCATACCACATAGGACACTCATCAAGAAACTGGGTAGCATAGGGGTGGGTCAAGAAGTAGTAAACTGGGTAAGACACAGGTTAATGGATAGGAAACAGAGGGTAGTGGTAAATGGAGTTCACTCCGGTGAAGGGAGGGTGACTAGCAGAGGTGCCTCAGGGCTCAGTACTGGGACCAGTCCTCTACTGTCTTCATAATGCATGCATAAGTAATTATGGATTTGAAAAACCAGTGCTAATAATTATTAAAATCACAGTCTGTGATATTTAAAAACAGTTACAGACAGAGTTTAAAAATCTGAATATTCTCATTCTTCTACACTCCCTCAGTCCAGTTAGTCCCAAAGATCTTCTTGGCTGCCTTAATTTCCATAATTATAGCTCCACTGCTTTGTCTATCAGTAAACTAGGGGAAATACTAATGGCAATGAAATTAAAAGATACCAGGAAAAGGAAAAGCATAGGGCTGAGAAAGAAAATGGGGACTGAGGCACTGGAATGTGTGTGTGTGTGGGGGGGGACAGACAAAAGGGAAGAGCATGAGGAGCTTAACAGAAACACCACCCAAAAATTTTTTAATGCATAATTACAGGACATATAAGCCATTAATAAATGGAAATAAAACATTAGAAATATATTATACTATCAGTGTTATATAAATGTAAAATTGCAACGCTACCCTTTAAAGTGCCAAGGGCAAGTTTCAGGGTGCCTTCCTCAAGCAACTGGTCATGGAACCAACTCGGCAGAAGGCAATACTGGACCTTGTGCTCACAAACAGGGACAGTGTGATGGGGTAACAGTGGGGGAGCACCTGGGTAACAGTGGCCACCAGTCATTGTGGTTTGAAATCACAGAAAGAGCAGAACCAAACCACACAAAAACACGTATCCTGGATTTTAGGGGGGCAGACTTTGGGAAAATGGGGAGATACTTGAAAGAGGCATTAAGGGGAATGGGACAGGAATCAGGGGTTGAGAACAGTGGGCAGTATTTAAAATGGGGATTATAAGAACAACAGAATTATGCATTAAGCAGGTTAGCAAGAGGAAAAGGAAGAGGAGACCATTATGGTTTTCAAAGAGGTAGCAAAAGTGAAAGCCAAAAGATTGCATTCAGGCAATACAAAAGACACAGGCAGAAGGGGATAGGGAGAAGTACCAGGAGAAACAAAGGGAGGCAGGGAGGTCAGTAAGGGAAGCCAAAGCTCAGACAGAAGAACACATTGCAAAATCAGTGGGTAAAGGGGACAAAACCTTTTACAGGTACATAAGTGAAAAAAGAAAGACAAAGGGAGGGATAGTGAGACTGAAGGGGGAGGATGGGAGCCGGTGGAGGATGACAACAGTAAAGCTGACATATTGAACAGGTATTTCTGCTCAGTCTTTACTGAGGAAGAGGAGGGTAATGGGTCTGAAGGGAGTACAAGGGGTGAGAATGGTGCAGAAATGGACACAAGTCCCTTTACACGAAAGGTCCTGAAGGAACTGGAAGTAATAAGAGTTGATAAGCAATGGGGCCGATGGGGTGCACCCAGGGTCCTAAAGAACTAAGAGAGGTGGTGGCTGAACCTCTGGCTATCCTGTTTAGCCAATCACTGGAAACAGGGAGGTACCCAAAGACTGGAGGACAGCAGATGTAGTCCTCTTATACAAAAGTGGGAACAAAGAGGAAGCAGGGAACTACAGACCAGTCAGCCTCACACCTCGGTAGTGGGAAAGATCATGGAAGCACTACTGAAGGAGAGATTGGTGGAACATCTGGTTGTCAATGGACTACAGGACCCAAGGCAGTATGGTTTCACCAGGGAGGTCATGTCAGACCAACCTCATTGAATTTTTGACTGGGTGACTAGGGAGGTGGATCAGGGAGGGCAGTGGACATGGCCTATCTGGACTTCAGCAAGGCCTTTGACACTGTGCCACATGAAGACTATTACACAAACTGGGGAATATGGGTGTGGGCAGGACAGTAGTGTGGTGGGTAGGTAACTGGCTGGGTGGCAGGACACAGAGGGTGGTGGTAAATGGCTGTCACTCCACAGAGGGAAGAGTGACCAGTGGGTACCACAGGGATCAGTGCTGGGACCGGGTCCTATTCAACATCTTCATCAGCGACATTGCGCAGGATCTAGAAGGCAGAATTTCACTGTTTGCTGATGACAAAAGCTCTGTAACAGAGTAGACACACCAGAGGGTGTAGACAGAATGAGAAGGGACCTGCAGAAACTTGAAGAATGGTCAGGGGTTGGCAGTTGAAATTCAATGCAAAGAAGTGCAAGATAATGCATATGGGGCACAAAACCCTGGCACAATATATCAGTTGGGGGTGAGGATATAGCATGCACCAAGCAGGAAAGGATCTTGGGTTGTCATCTCTGATGACCTCAAAGTAGGGAAACAGTGTGACAAGGCATCAGGTAAAGCAAATAGGATGCTGGGATGTATGAGGCAGGGGCATCACCAGCAGGAAAAGGGAGGTCATAATTCACTATACAAGACACTAGTGAGGCCCCACCTGGAGTACAGTGTACAGTTCTGGAGACATACCTACATAAGGACATAGACAGGGTAGAGAAGGTTCAGAGGAGGGCAACAAAGATGGTGCATGGATTGCAACAAGTCCTATGAAGACAGGTTGAAGGAACTGAACATGTACTCCCTGGAGGAGAGGAGAGAGAGGATATGATGGAGAGACATACAGGTATCTTACAGGGAGGAACAGGGTGCAGGAAAACTATTTTTAAGTGAAAAAAGATGTTCCAGGACTAGAGGGCATGGGATGAAGTTGGAGGGAGGACGATTCAGAGGAAACAGAGAAAGAATTTCTTCCAGAACGGGTGGTGGACGTGGAACACCCTGCCAGAGGAAGTGGTGGGGGCTGAAACAATCACGGGATTTAAGAATGCATGGGATAGACATAAAGGAATTCTAGAGGTCAGGGGTAAGGAGAAACAGACTTCTAGGAAAACAAACTGAACTTACAAGCTCAAATGGGCAGACTGGGTGGGCCATAGGCCCTTATCTGCCAACACTTTCTATGTATCTATGTATCTATGCAGTGGTCAGGAATCGGTCAAGCAGCTAAGTCCTGCCCAAATCTTTATTAAACTGACACATGCCATAATAAGCAATAGAATGCGCACCGGCAGACAAACACACAACTCTTGCATTCCCAATTACATAATAAATTGCATTAGTCAAATCCCAAATGGGGAGCTGAAATAACAATTCACCCATGTTGATCATGCACACCACTATAATGTATGGTAAGTGTCTATTAACCACCATAATCAGCAGTTACACAGCTTTGTTATGCACTGTTTAGAATTTTAAAAGTTGTTAACCACACTTCGGAACTTCCAAACAGTGGCATGACAAAAAAGAATGCGCCAGAGTTCCATAATTCTCATACATAGAATGCAAACAGTGTTTTTTTGATCATACACTAAAAGATGATGGCTGGGGATCAGGTGACAACCACAAAATCACCTCTCGTGGTTGCTAGGGCTGAAGTAAACCTCCCGAGCTGAGCTCCTCGAGGCTTCACTGCCATGTTGCCCCTAGCAACCACTCAAGGTAATTTCAGTGGGGTTATCACCCGATCCCCAGCCATTATCCTCTATGTTATATTGTGATCTTATGATCTTACAGATTCTAAACTAACGTGGCTTGGTAACATACAACTCAGCAAACAAAAGTTCAAATAAAGGCTTTTATTCCTATACACCAATAACAAGGACAACAACGCATATACAATACCTGTTGGGAGTTGGGAATCCCCTGACACCAGGTGTAGACACGGCTCTCTCTAAAAACAATGAAAACAAAACTCTGAGAACTTTTGGTGTACAATAGTTCTTATAGGGTTGATAATCAGAATGCCCTGTTACTTAGTAACAGGCTCATGTGCACACAAAGTGCATTATACAAAACTCTTTGGCTGAAATGGTGGGTCATTCGGGTTTGTAACATATTACATGTAACATATTCGATGTAACATATCTGGTGTATCATAAGAGTTGCATTAGAACAATAGCAGTTATAAATTGTTGATTTGTCATAATAAAATGCTGGTTCTAACAGTGTGCACTTTGGCAGTAGGTGGCGTTGTAAGACCACAGGTGTATCGTAGTATAGCTAAATATATGAAAATATACTAAAATATGGTGATTATATATTATCCCAGTAGGTTAGAGAATCACTGTAACAGTGTGTTTAGAAAGAGACATGACTCAGTACAGCTTCTTGTAGCCTTATAGCAGAATTACAGTTTCTTATAGTAAAATAACAGTCTTTCAGTAAATTATGGCTTAGCATTAGTACATAACCCCAAAATACCCTTCTGTCCTATACTAACCGTATACTAAATACTAACTACATATAATGGTCCTCGTAGGGGAACCAAACCATAATATCAGGCAGATCTACAGTACATATTTGTCAATAGTTGTGCACACGTTGTACAGAAGTAACAGAATAATAGATACTTAGAAAAATCAAGGACGTAGATACTGATAAGAATTACAATACAGAAATACTTAGGCACAGCAAACAGGTGTGTCAGCTGTATGCTGGGGCCTGTGTGAAGCAATTACTAACATTATGTGGGTTAAAGGTAGCCTAGCACATCTGACTTGTTAGAATATGCACCCATGTAGTACAGAACCACAGTAATATTATACTACATTCTACCTTGCTAAGCATATTACAAATGGATGTATTTGTATCATATGCTGCAGCGGTGGTCCAGGCCAACACTGCCCACTTAATTCTTACTTTTCCTTTTTTTTTTCATTCTCGTAAGCGGGTGCTATACCACTACCAAGTACGGTTTGCATCAATTATAAAGCAAATGACACCATGATAACTCATAAATTTAATACTCCTCAGCACTTCAGCCTGTACCAAAAGAAAGATACACATCTTATTTATTTACTGAAGATATCGGATAACATACCTTTGAGTCAAAGACTCCTTTACAAAGGTTCCATGTCATTGAGAACAGAGACATCAGGGACAATAGCAACAATTAGACACAATAGTTACAAAAATGGTTACAAAATGGTTACAGGGAACACCTTAAAGCAGCTGGTGATACAAAGATACAGAGTGTTGCCAAGCATAGGTACATAGTACAGATGGTAGCAGGTAACAGAAAACATACACTGCAGGGCAGTGGCACAAGCTATGCCCTGGTGGTTATTTGCAAGCCTAGGCTGGACTGAGGTGTCCATTGTCAAATATAGGCATGCCCTGGGGCGACAGGACCAGAGTGAAGTCCATAGTTGTGAGGGTGGGGGGAGGTGGGTAGGGCTAGAAATCAAGGACAGTCACAGACTGAGTCATGAGAAATTAGGTCTCTTAGCTGGGACTTGAACTGTACAAGTTTGGGTTCTGTGAGGAGGGAGTTAAGCCAGCTAGGGGCCAGGTACCTAAAAGTTCTTTGACCTGAGGTGGTCTTGCAGCGAGGTACCCAGAAGTGGGTTGTCGACGATTGCCGAGTGAGGCGGGTGGACAATGGTGCCTGGAGTAGGGGGGTGAGAGCAGGTGGGAGTAGCCCTGCTGTAATTTTTTTAGCAAAGAGGCATGTCTGATATTTGAGCCTCCCGTCAAACTGTAGCCAGTTGGTGGAGGCGTCAAAGGTGCAGGTATGCGTGAGTCTGGCGCAGCCAGTGGCTAGTCTACAGGCCTTATTAAGGGCCAGCCTAATTTTGTTTAGGTGCATGTTATCAGCTGCCCCATAGATAGATAATGATTCCATAGTCTATGAGTGATAGTATTGATGCTGAGACAGTTAGGTGGAGAGCTTCAGGTGGGAGGCAGTGCTTGTACCGGTGAAGTAGGTCAATATGCACATTGACAGCGGTGCTCAGTTTTTGGATGTGGTCATGGTAGGTGAGCCCAGAGTCTAGGGTGATACCTAAATATTTGAACGAGGTAACCTGCTCAAGGGGGTCATTTAGAGAGTTCAATATGAGCAAGGGTTGTCATATGTTGTTGTTTTGGGAGTGGGAAAACACCATGGATTTTGTTTTTTGTAATTTAAGACTAGCCTATATCAAACGAACCAGGATTCAGCTTCCGTGAAAGATTTTTGGAATGCAGAACGGAGAGCTGTGGGATCGGTGTGGGAGCTGTAGAGGATGGCATCGTCCACATACAGGAGTAGTTTCCCAGAGCAATCCTTGGGCAGGGAGTTGAGGAACAGGGAGGAAAGTAGGGGTCCGAGAATAGAGCCCTGCGGGACTCCTGACCTGACTTGGAGGGGTAGGACAGGGTTTGGGCAAACCTGACTATTTTAGTTCTCACAGACAGATAGCTGGCAAACCAGCCAGTGGTCTCCGGAGACAGGCCTATTTGTGTGAGGGAATCCAGGAGTAGTGTGTGGTGCACCATAGCAAATGCCTTGGAAAGGTCTATAAAAACAGCACCAACAATGTGGCCAGTGTCAAGAGATGTGTGGAGGGTGTTTGTAAACTCCAAAAGGGCTGTGGTGGTACTGTAGTTGTGGCAGAAGCCATGCTGCTCAGGACACAGGAGGCTATATTTGGAAAGGTAGTCTGTAAGCTGGGTGGCCACAATCTTCTCCAAAGTTTTGGAGAGGGGAGACAGGATTGGGATGGGGCAGTAGTTCCCAGGCAGAGTGCGGTCACCGCTTTTAAGGATGGGTGTGTTGAGGGCAGATTTCCATTTAGAGGGAAACTGGCCCAGCGATAGGGGGCAGTTCAGAAGCATGGTGAGTGGGGGGAGAACTTCATTAAAGGTGAGCCTAAGCAGTTTAAGATCTAATGTGTCACTGCTGAAACATGATTTGCTGAGGGCCTTGAGGAGAAGGGGGCAGCTTTGCACTGAGATATTGCTTTAATGGGGGGTGTAGAAGGAGCAAGGTGGTGCTGGGGTGTGGGGGGAGAAGAAATTGAGAGGGAGAACACTACTAAGGTCAGGGAAGGAGGCATTAAACATATTTGCAATCAGGGCAGGGTCTGTGGTGATAGACCCATTGGCCCATAGCTGGGAGGGAGGGAGGTGCAATGGAGGCTTTGCCACTGAACTCTTTGAGGGAGTCCCAGAACTTGCACCCTGAGACCCACGTGACAGTGAGTTAGGTTTGGTAATACTCAGCTTTAGCCTTACTAATATTCCAAGTACGTTTATTACGCGCTCTTGGTAGCGCTGCCTATCAGCAGGTTTACCAGTTTCCAGAGCAATGTGCCATAGATTGTCATGTTCGTGCATCTGGTCCTGCAGGGCTTGTGACATCCAAGGTGTGTCAGCCCCTTTAAATATCTTTTTGCTTAGGGGGTGCATACCAGTCACAGGCAGAGTTGAAGGTGTCGATGAAGTGGTCGAGGGCAGAGTCAATGTCCAATGTGGTTTTGATGGGGGACCAGTCACTAGCTAAGAGACACTGTCTAAGGGACCAAAGTTTGCTGGGTTTGAGGTGGCATTGGAGGATAGTTTGGGGGGACTTTCTAACAATATATGACCACTGACAAAGCACCGGGGAGTGATCACTCAGGGCATTGGGTAGTACCCTGACCTGGGTTGCTTTGTGAGGTGCATTGGTGAGCACAAGATCAAGGAGGGTGACAGTACCAGTCTTCTGGTTGATTCTGGTGGCAGTGGTCACAAGTTGGGACAGGTTTTGAGAGGCTGCAGCACCCCTAATGGGAGCCAATGTGTCAGCTAGCCAATTTATATTAAAATCCCCAAGGGCAATGATTTCAGCCCTGCCACATTAATTGTGTCACGCCACTCCTTACTCCCTATATTGCAATTAAACATTATTGCCCTTACTGTATTCCCTTTCCATGAATGTATATTACATTCAAATCACATAGATATCAACACTCATGTATAACAGTTTTAGAGAGCTACAATTCTATAATTTCACTTCTATTAAAGGCACAGCAGATTTTGTTAAATTGACACCAATACAGCCATCTCACAGAAATGTCTTGAAACCCATTTCTGTATTTGGACCATACAGAACAAGTGTATTTAAGTGCAAAATCCACTCTGTTTCTTTTTCAAGAGGGCCTTCAAACTGTCCCCTTCAATTTATTAATAGGGCACACAGTCTGATAGATAAAGCAAAGTTGTTGGGTTTTATTTGAGTCTGTAATTACTTATGCATAACAAGGATGGTTTTGTAATGCTCTGTTTGGATTGGTGAATTTATAGCACAGATTTATGAATATTCAATCCAGAATTAATTATGCATGCACATGGATGAGTTTGACATGCTCCGATTGGATTTGAGTATTTATAACACAGATTTATGAATATTCATGAGGGTGTATATTTAACTTCACAAATCCCACTTGTGGCTCCACCCCCTGATAAATCCGTTTGGTGATACGTAAGGAAGGTGGAAATTGTTTAACCAGGAAAGGCACACTAAGTCAGAGCTTGTTTCCAGGTGTGACCTGGGAGCAAAAGGAAGTTAAGTGACTTGCTCAGGGTCACACAGTATGCAAGTAGGGGCTGATGGGATTCAAACCCAGGTTTCCAGGTTTACAACTCAAGGCCCTTAACCACTACACTATACTGCCTCCTGCTATGCTATAGTGCCTCCAAAACACATTTGCATTGGCCAGGAATCGAACCCGGGCCTCCCGCATAGCAGGCGAGAATTCTACCACTGAACCACCAGTGCAAAATGTAGGTGTGTCCAGAGTGCTGGAGAAGATTTCTTAATAAATAAAGTTTGCCTTCTAACCTGCGTGGTGTGTGTGTGTGCCCTTTTTTTGTTTTTCAATACCTCAATATAGAGACCATTGGGAATGCTTAGGCCTATGTAGTAAAGCAGTTACTAGAGAAATGAGGAACCATCGTTACCAACTCAGAGGTGAACAATACAAAACATCAAGGAGAGGGTCATGGATTAATCAGAGGGTGGTGAATGTATGGAATAGTCTGCCAGAGACAGTAGATAATGCTCAGAGTATAGACTCTTTAAAACAGCTCTGGACAGTTACTTAATCGGTAACCACATACAGTGATCCATTGTGTAATGGTGAGTCATTAACGGCTAGTGCTACTGACTTGAAACCCTTCCTATGATTCCTATGAATACGTGTAAGTCTGGTTTCTCAGTTAAGAGTAGCACCTTTAGCTGTGCCTGGTGTGCACAGCATTGTTTTCTACTTTACAAGAATGTGCAGAGATCTGGGAAAACTCGAAGAATGGTCAAGGATATGGTAGCCGGGTGTTCAATGCAAAAAAGTGCAAAATCATGAACCTACAGTAGGGCACAGAATCCCAAAAGCGGAGGACAAAATGGGACATGAAATATTGACAGTCATCAAACGTGAAAGGTTCCTGGGGGTAATCATATCTGATGACCTCAAGATGGTAGTATAGTGCAACAAGGAAGTGGGTAGGGCCAATGGGATGATAGTGTGTGTAACCCCCCTGCAAATGGGGGTTCCCAAAAGACTTCCAGGAGCTTGCTTGAATGCTCCAAGCCTGAATGGTGTTTGGCATTTAAGCCATTTATCAGTGAGTGTTTTTAGAGCCTCTGGTACTGTCTCTTTAAGAGCTGTCTGCTTGCAGACATAATTAGTTTGTATGGGGGGACTGTGTGCTTCTCTGAGGTACCACTCGAGCTGCTGCCAATTCACTTAATTTTTGCAGTCACTAGGGTGCAAAGGGAACCTATCTGAAAGATGTAACTGTTTGCCAGAAATTATTTAGAGTAATAATGAAATTACAGTTTGTCTAACCTGCTTTCTTTGCAGTCAGAACTGTGTCTGCTAGTTCCCCATTCTAGTTTTGAACTGCTGAACTGGACCAATCAGTGTGGGAGTAAGCTAGCTCTAAAATGGTGCCTTAGACGAATCAGAACTTGGACTCATAATCTGAGCCAGCCACAAGAGGATTGTATGAAGCAGTGACTCTGGAGATGTAGTTTAGACTTCAGCACCTTTTGGACCAACAGCAGCAGTCTATTGTGAGTGACAGCCAATCCAGTCAAGAACAGGAGGAACTCAAAGGAAGTGCCGGTTTTGTCGGTTGGAGTTTCAGTTGAGCTTTGGCAGTGAAGAAGGAAGGAGCCCTGTGCTTTTTCAGTGTGCAGTTTAGTCAAAAAGCGTGTGTAAGGCCCAGAGTTCCGGTCTGCAGCTTGTGTAACAGCTTGTTAGGACTGAATCAGTCCTGTGAAAAGAATCAAGGATCTCTGAAGAGTAGAAACCAGGCTCACCTGTAGAAGACTGGAGAATTGCTGAAAATTGCACTCGGTCTGTCAGAACTGAATCTGCTGTGTGTTCTCCGGGTGTGTGCAGTAATTGCGATCGGGATACAGATGCAACCTGCCTGGTATAGTGCTTTCTTTTATATGGATGTGTGAAGAGGTTTGTGTACCTCAAGTGAGCCCTGCTGACATTGAAGGACCCTATCTTATTTGGAGGTCATGAGTACTAATTCAGGTCGCTCCTGTTAGTTACACATTAAATCCAAATGGAATTACTGTACTGCTGACTGTTTAATTCTCCTTTTCTCTGTGTGAAGGGCCCCTACCAGCTGCCACTTGTTTGGACTAGCCACTAGGGCTTGGGTACCCAGGGACAGTAACTGATAAAGGATAGCCTGTGCCTGAAGCCATAGGTAGATTATTAGAGTGATAAGCTAATTAACCTGATTTCCCCTGTCCTTGTTATATCCCCTAAATAAATCAGAGCTGCTTGTTTCAGCAAAGTTATACTGCCTAAGGTATTTGTCTATGTTAAAGTACTGTACTGTGATTGTTGCACTGTATCTCATTTCACAGGAGGTCCCAGTGCCGGAACCAGACCTAGGAGTAAGTGTATACTGTGAAGGTAATTCTGATATATTGTGTGGGCCACTAGTGGGAAGAAAGGAGGTTGCAGTGTCCCAGAGGCTGTGACCAAATTAGTTTAACTATTGCAAACCCTGACCTCTGGGTGGAGGCACCGCCATTGGATCCAGGCCCCTCAACCTGTTAGTGGCAAATCAGGCAGGGTAGTAGCCCCTGGGATAGCGCCATCTAGGGTTACATCTTGGAGGCTCACCGCTGGGATTGTGTGTCCTCTAGTGGCCATATTCTAGAACCACTGTTAAGAAAAAATGGGTACCCGACAAAGTGGCTGTGCACCGGCTGGTGGAGTGGTGTACTGGGGAGGAGATCGACCCCCAAAATGCTATGCTTATCCTGGACATTCCCCTGGGTATCAATACGGACACTGTGCAGGGAGTACTTTCCAAGGTGGAAGGTTTACAAAACTCTGTGGTGGTGGGTCGGCATGCTAATCTGCTCACCCACACTTTCCTGGCCCTAGTAGAGTTTAAGGATCCCATAGATAGCTCCAAAGTGCCACAGACCATTACCCCAGAGGGAGCCCTCACTGCTTGGAGAGTGATAACTAAGGACAGTAAAAACCCGGGGGGGAATCAGCCCCACCACTATCTGAAACTTTTGAGGAGAAATTTGCTGAATGGTTGCTGGGAGAGGGGAAAACTGTGGAGGACTTGAAGAAACTATTCTTGCCACCTGGGTGTTCCTCCCCAACACCCTCTCCTGCTCCAGTGCCCGTAATGGTGGCTGAACCAATGCAGACTCCTATTTCTGCACCTGCCATTAGTCACGACTCTTCACGAAAGGTTGAGGATCTTCTCTGGCACCTCCCCACCCCCAAGGGAGGATGACTGGGAGACCTGGATAGACTATGTTGCCCCAAGTGCTAGAATGGCAATGCTCCGGGCGAAAAGCAAAAGAGGTTAGTGAGAGCCTCCAGGTCCTGCCCTGGCTACCATCCGTGCTAAATGGGCCAGTAACCCTAAAGCGACTGCACAGGCCTATCTTGAGGCCTTGGAGAGATGTGTATGGGAGCCCAGATTCTGATGAGGACCTATGGTGGGAGAGTGAAATGCAACAGTACCAAGGGGAGTTGTTGTCTGTGTATGTCTCAGCTGGAAAAATTGTTGCAAGAATGCCTCAGAAAAGGTAGTTTGCCAGCGACTGAACTGGACGAACCAGACTGGACAGAATCCTTAAGTCTGCCCCTTCTCAGAACTGCTGTTGCTTCAGTTCACGCCTGGCAAATCGACTGGAATCCCACACCCCTCCTATGATGAGTTATTGAGAGAAATTCGAGGAGTTGGAAAAGCGACCTCGGGAGGAGCCTGCACCAACAGCTGTGGCTCTGACCCGAGTGACTGAGGTGACCCATCAAGTGAAGTTCAGGGCAGAGGTTGACAGTCAATGAGTGCTCTGACAAGGAAAAGATATGCCACAATGGGGCGAACTGTTGAGAGAGATCCAGGAATTCAAAAACAGTCCCTTTATGAAGGCCACGCCTGCAAGTACAGAGCCCTGACCTATATCCGACTGCATCTGCTATGGGGTGGGGTACCCACCCATGTATCTCCTGCTGATAACAGCTCCAAACTCAATTCCTTGACCATGGAAGTGGAGAAACTGATGAGATGTCTCCAAATGCTTATCACGCCGCAGACAGAGATGGCACCAGGTTTCAGTTAGTAATACCCCGCCCTGGCTCCCAGTGTGGCGCCTCGGCAGCTCAAACTCCAGAGTATGTTTTGCTATAATTGTGGGAAAGATGGGCACATGAAAAGGAATGCCAGTCCCCAAAAGACACTGACAAAGTTGCATATAGGCTACAAGGAGAGCTTGGAGAAGAAATCAGTGGTTAAGAGGTGCACGACATGATCCCAGTGAGGGCACCAAAATGCTAATTCACGTCCTTTTGTGGCAAGGTCAGTTGCCCAGGCCCCACTACGCCTCTCCAGACTGGTCCAGAATAGTGGGTCCCTCCATGGAGACCACTGTAAGGTGATGGAGTGTCTACAAGAGCTGTATTAGACAGTGGCTCCCAAGTGACAATTATGTTCCAGGATTGGTATCAGAAGCATTTGTCAGACGTACCCTTACAACCATTAGAAGGACTGCATGTATGGGGTTAAGTGAGAAGGCCTACCCCTATTCGGGTATATCCAAATTTGGCTGTCTTTCCCCACCTCCGTGGCTGGAGTGGCGAACAAGTAGAGACCCTAGCCTTGAGTGTGTCCCCCACTGGACTGTATGATGGTGTCCTTTGTTGATTGGAACAAATGTTCATATGTTCGGAAGGCTGGCACAGTTGTGTTATGAAAAACAGGGTCAAAGACTAGTAGAGCTTTAAGGTTCGGCTTTAATTAAGAAGGCCTATGAGGCACAGAGAGATGCTGAAAAACAGAACCAGAGGAACCGGTCGGAATGTGTGGAAGAAGGATCCTGAGTCTCTGATCCTGGTGCCAAATGCCAGTGTACCTTACAGGAGAGGTCCGTATCAGAAAGGATGTTAAGAATAAAATATTAATGTTGGATGCACCAGGCGATGGAAAATTGCCAGAGGGACTGCTGGTCAAGCCTAGTATTTTGCCCGCTAGAGCCCATGCTTATGCCAGAAGGGTAATGGTCCAAGTTCATAATGTGTCTGAAAGAGACATTCGAGTAAACAGAGGTTGCATCCTGGCTAATGTGCATTATTGTGCAGACACTGCAGTGCTACCCAGGAGCAAGAGTTCAAGGAAGAATGACAGAGTAACCTGACTTGTTTGATTTGGCGACTCCGCTGCCAGCTGAATGGAAAGTGAGGATCAGTGAAAAGCTTGCCCAGAGACCAGGTGTTTTCTTTAAAGGAATGGGATGTAGGATGTGTCAAGGAGCTGAGCACAATATCCAGCTGCATGACGAAAGACCATTTCGTGAGAGGTCTCAGCGCCTGGCACCTGCTGACATAGATGATGTGAGACGGCATCTGCAAGAGATGTTAGCTGCTGGTGTAATACAAGAATCCAGAAGCCCTTATGCTTCCCCATTGTGGTAGTGAGGAAAAGAATGGAACAGTAAGGATGTGTGTGGATTATCGCACCTTAAACGGCGGACTATCCCTGATCAGTACACAATGCCCCGCATTCAGGATGCTTTGGACTGCCTAAGCAGGAACAAGTGGTTCTCTGTGCTGGATCTCCAGTGGGGTACTACCAGATCCCGATGGCCCCAGAGGACCGTGAGAAGATGGCCTTTATCTGTCCGCTTGGCTTCTATGAATTCATGAGGATGCCTCAAGGGTTCAGGTGCCCCAGCCACTTTTCAACGATTGATGGAGCGTGCAGTGGGGGACATGAACTTACTAGAGTGCCTGGTATACCTAGATGATGTTATTGTGTTTGGCAGCTCACTGGAGGAACATGAGAGCAGATTATTTAAGGTATTGGACCAACTGAGGACTTTGGCCTTAAACTGTCCATTGATAAGTGTCAATTCTTTCAAACATCAATAAAGTATGTGGGACACATAGTATCCACGAGGAATAGAGACCGACCCAAGTAAAGTTGAGGCCTTGACCACCTAGCCACAGCCCAAAAATCTAAAAGAACTGCAAAGATTCCTGGGATTCTGTGGTTATTATGGTAACTTCATCAGGACTATTCAAGAGTGATCAGCCTTTACTTAACCTTACTCAAGGGTATCCCCCAACCCACAAAAATACCAAAAGTCAGCGTCCCTCAAGACTGAAAGAGTGTATTTTCATCCGAGTGAAATATTTGGGGCCCGCTGGACTCCTTAATGTGAGACTGCTTTTCATGAGATCATATATCAACTTACCCATGCTCCAGTGCTGGCCTATGCCGATCCAAGAAAACCTTCGTCCTGCACACTGATGCTAGCTTGCAAGGGTTGGGGGCTGTGTTGTACCAAAGAGCACGAGAATGGCCTGAGACCAGTGGCCTTTGCCAGTAGAAGCCTGACCCCATCCGAAAAGAACTATCCTGTACATAAGTTAGAGTTCCCTAGCTTTGAAGTGGGCTATTGTTGACCAATTCCATGAGTACTTGTATGGGGCTAAAATACTAGTAAAAACTGACAATAATCCTTTGACCTATGTGCAGACCTCAGCTAAGTTGGATGCCACTGGCCATAGGTGGCTTTCTCATTATCTACATATGACTATGCTCTCGAATACCGAGCAGGTCTGAACCACATAGATGCTGATGCTCTCTCCGGAGGCCTGTTCCCCAGAATGATTGGGTCCGATTGGCAGAACCTGACATTCGGGCACTCTGCCGAAGTTTGACAGGGAGGAACAAATGTCCACAGACGAGTGGACTGCATGGTGGATTGCTTGGGACCCTCTGAGAATTGCATACCTGCTGCTTGTTGCACTTTTCTGCAATAGACATTGGTGCACTGCCTCCAGCTGGACAATGACAGTATTGCCGGGCTCAATCCCGCGATCCCATGATCAAAAGCAGCTTTAGAAGCCTCTATGCAGGAAAAGATGTGTCCAAATCGCTCCACTGATTTGAGAACTGCACTGTTATACAAAGAAGGTCCTAAGTTGAAACTGATCAATAAACTGTTATACAGAGAAACAGTAGACAGAGGGACAAGTAGACAAACAACAACTAGTGCTGCCCACTGCCTTTCGAGACTCAGTACTGAGGTCCTTGCACAACCACATAGGGGCACCTTGGTATAGACAGAACACTTGACTTGGTGAGATCCAGATTCTATTGGCCTAAGATGGGGCTGATGTGGAGCAACACATTCAAACTTGTAGTCGCTGCTTACAGAGGAAAGCTTTGCCCCAGAGGCTGCCCCTTATTAACATCACCACCAGTGCACCCATGGAGCTGGTCTGTATTGATTTTCTGAGTTTGGAGTCAGATCAAAGAAATATCAGTAATGTGCTGGTGGTCACTGACCATTTCACGAGATATGCCCAAGCTTTCCCACCAAAGACCAGAAAGCATCCACTGTGGCCAAAGTACTTGTAGAAAACTTTTGTTCACTATGGGGCTCCACAAAGAATCATTCTGATCAAGGGAGAGACTTTGAGAGTCGTCTGATCAAAGAGATGCTTTCTCTGTGAGGGATGAAAGTCCAGAACCACTCCTTACCACCCCAGGGGACCACAGCCTGAACGTTTCAACGCACTTTGCTAGATATGCTAGCACCCTGCACCCAAAGGACAAGCCTAGATGGAGCCAACAAATTAGCACCCTGGTACATGCTTATAACTGCACCAAAAAGTGATGCCACTGGATTCTCCCCTACCGCCTGATGTTTGGAAGAGAAGCTCGACTACCAGTAGATGTGTGTTTTGGGGTCTCTCCTGATGGGGTTCAAGCTGACAACTATTTACAGTATGTGCAAAAGTTAAAGGCCCAAGCTAACTCATGCGTACCAACTGGCTCAAACCATGGCTGCCAAAAGAAATCTGGCCAACAAAGAAAGGTATGATAAAAGGTGAAAGCACAGGAACTCCAGGAGGAGATCAGGTATTGCTAAGAAATCTGGGACTGCATGGCAAGCACAAGATTGCTGACAGATAGCACCATCTCCCTCACATTGTAGTGGGCAAACTAGATGATCTGCCAGTGTACAAAGTAAGGCCTGAGAATAATTCAAAGATGTAAAAACAATGCATAGAAATCATTACTGCCCATTGGACAAATCTTAATTGAGTCTGAGCCCTAGAAGATGCCCCTCTGGACCAGTGACTAGAGCTGCTGCTAAGAAAAGATCAGGAAGTCTGCACCTACAGAAGCAGAGTTAAAGTGTTCCCTGCACAAGTCCCAGTTGAGCATGACTGTCAGTCCATATCAGAAGAAAGTAGAGTGACTTTGAATACTATCCTTCTTACGAACTGAGTCAATTGTTTGGGCAATCCCTAGTCAATACTGGAGACAAGCTGGGCCTTCTGGACTGTCTAAGCCCCAGCTTCATCCCTGGAGCCATTGCTCCCAAAAGTGAAGTGCAAAGCATCAGATCAGATGAAATGGAATCATTGTGCATGGTTGAACTGTTTGAGTTTTCAGGGAGGAAAATGATAGATTAGGGCAGACTGCTGATACACCCGAACAAGAAGAGTATTTTGAGTGCCCTGACAGTCCACTGCCAGTGTCCGAAGCTCTCCCTCAGAGCCAAATGTTGTGGACTCAGAAACTGTAACTCCTGGAGCTGAAAGTGCCCCAAGTTCTAGCCTCTCTACCCCATGGAGACTCCCTGACAAGTGAGGACAATGCTGAAAATGAGGCTCAGAGTGCAGAGACTGTAACAGTTCCCCTAGAAAGACTGGTCGAGCTGTAAAGCCTGTGGTGCACCTCAGTTATGATTCCTTGGGAGGCCTGTGATTGCCTCTCAATGTTGTCCATAAAGGAGTGTATGTGTCCCCGAGCTCATTGCCCAAACTGGCGTCAGTGCTAACTCCAAGTTACTTGTGTTGCCCTCTAAGTATGGTGCCTTGCCCCGTCCAGCCCCAAGGTAACTGATAGGAAGGGCCCCTCT
Source organism: Neoceratodus forsteri (assembly GCA_016271365.2). NCBI lineage: Eukaryota > Metazoa > Chordata > Ceratodontiformes > Ceratodontidae > Neoceratodus > Neoceratodus forsteri. Next base: position 732,174,116 of record CM028137.1, read on the forward strand.
CTTCAGGTTTCATGTACAGAGGTAATAACTTGAGTTATGGTACAATGTGTGTGTAATACTGTGTAAAGTGACGTACTGCAATGTTTCAGAAATGTGTTCTTGGTAAAATGATATATTGACTGATGATTACATGTGCGAGCCTAATGCAAATGTATATGGCTGCAGTTGAAACTTAGGGTACTTGCTTGACGTGCGTCAAGCTTTCCCAGGCCAGGAAGGTGTAACCCCCTGCAAATGGGGGTTCCCAAAGACTTCAGGAGCTTGCTTGAATGCTCCAAGCCTGAATGGTGTTTGGCATTTAAGCCATTTATCAGTGAGTGTTTTAGAGCCTCTGGTACTGTCTCTTTAAGAGCTGTCTGCTTGCAGACATAATTAGTTGTATAGGGGGACTGTGTGCTTCTCTGAGTACCACTCGAGCTGCTGCCAATTCACTTAATTTTGCAGTCACTAGGAGTGCAAAGGAACCTATCTGAAAGATGTAACTGTTTGCCAGAAATTATTTAGAGTAATAATGAAATTACAGTTTGTCTAACCTGCTTTCTTTGCAGTCAGAACTGTGTCTGCTAGTTCCCCATTCTAGTTTTGAACTGCTGAACTGGACCAATCAGTGTGGGTCTAGCTCTAAAATGGTGCCTTGGACGAATCAGAACTTGGACTCATAATCTGAGCCAGCCACAAGAGGATTGTATGAGCAGTGACTCTGGGAGATGTAGTTTAGACTTCAGCACCTTTTGGACCAACAGCAGCAGTCTATTGTGATGACAGCCAATCCAGTCAAGAACTGGGAGGAACTCAAAGGAAGTGCCGGTTTTGTCGGTTGGAGTTTCAGTTGAGCTTTGGCAGTGAAGAAGGAAGGAGCCCTGTGCTTTTCAGTGTGCAGTTTAGTCAAAAACGTGTGTAAGGCCCAGAGTTCCGGTCTGCAGCTTGTGAACAGCTTGTTAGGACTGAATCCGTCCTGTGAAAAGAATCAAAGGATCTCTGAAGAGTAGAAACCAGGCTCACCCTGTAGAAGACTGGAGGAATTGCTGAAAATTGCACTCCGGTCTGTCAGGAACTGAATCTGCTGTGTGTTCTCCGGGTATTGTGCAGTAATTGCGATCGGGATACAGATGCAGCCTGCCTGGTATAGTGCTTTCTTTTATATGGATGTGTGAAGAGGTTTGTGTACCTCAAGTGAGCCCTGCTGACATTGAAGGACCCTATCTTATTTGGAGGTCGTGAGTACTAATTCAGGGTCGCTCCCTGTTGAATTGCCACATTAAATCCAAATGGAATTACTGTACTGCTGACTGTTTAATTCTCCTTTTCTCTGTGTGAAAGGCCCTACCAGCTGCCACGGTTTGGACTAGCCACTAGGGCTTGGGTACCCAGGGACAGTAACTGATAGGGATAGGCCTGTGCACAGAGCCATAGGTAGATTATTAGAGTGATAAGCTAATTAACCTGATTTCCCTGTCCTTGTTATATCCCCTAAATAAATCAGAGCTGCTTGTTTCAGCAAAGTTATACTGCCTGAGGTATTTGTCTATGTTAAAGTACTGTACTGTGATTGTTGCACTGTATCTCATTTCACAGGAGGTCCCAGTGCGGAACCAGACCTGGGGTAAGTGTATACTGTGAAGGTAATTCTGATATATTGTGTGGGCCACTAGTGGGAAGAAAGGGGTTGCAGTGTCCCAGAGGGCTGTGACCAAGTTAGTTTAACTATTGCAAACCCTGACCTCTGGGTGGAGGCACCCGCCATTGGATCAGGCCCCTCAACCTGTTAGTGGCAAATCAGGCAGGGGTAGTAGCCCCTGGGATAGCACCATCTAGGGGTTACATGTGCATAGGGAGGGGTATTGCAAGCAGAAAGAGGGAGGTGGTGTTGCACTGTATAGATCACTGGTGAGACTCCACCTGGAGTACCGTGTCCAGTTCCGGAGACCACATCTCAGGAAGGACATAGACATGGTGGAGGTCATCCAGAGGAGGGCAACTAAAATGGTGCGGGGGCTGCATCAAAAGCCCTACAACGAGAGACTTAAGGACCTCAATATGTGCGCTCTGGAAGAGAAAAGGGAGGGGGGAAGTGATAGAGACCTATAAATATCTCATAGGGTTAAATAAGGTACAGGAGGGGAGTACTTTCCAGAGGAAAAGATGCACGAGAATCAGGGGATATGCAATGAAGCTGGAAGGGGGGAATTTAGGAGAGATGTCAGGAAGTACTTCTTCACTGAAAGTGTAGTTGATGCCTGCAACATCTTCTAGCGGAGCTGGTGGGAGAGAAAACAGTGGTGGACATCAAGCATGCATGCATGAGATAAGCACAAGGGCATCTTAATTGGGAAGCAAGGGGGGTAGTCGGAGATCGAGTAGGGTCTGCAATGACAAGATGGGGAAGACAAGTAAAACTGGGCAGACTGCGTGGGCCAAGTGGTCCTTATCTACTGTCAAATTATGTCTCTGTGTGAAAGACCTCATGACACTAGTAAGAGTGGCATTCAAAGAATTGTCCAGGATTCTCTTTCTCAGTTAGTATCACCACAGACAAACAGTACCAACACAGTTGTCTAAGGCTGTAAGCATAAAAAAGACAGCCCTTATGTGATGCAACCTCACATACACAGCCATGAACGACAGCCTTAGTACTATGTTTACTGAAAGGAAAAGAGAGTTCGTTGGCCAGAACAGTGGAGTTGTCCCCTACATGTTTTTCATTAGTACCTCTGGATCTTGAACTTCCATTTGGACAACCACTAGAAATGGAGAGGTAGGACCTTTTCTTCATGTTTTATTTCAAGGATGTGTCTCCAAACATACCATGAAAACATGAACTTTGCAAATTATCATGAGCCCATTTTTTTTTTTATATATAGAATTTTTTCTACAGCACCCTGTCTCCCCCTTCCTGACAAAGGAGCAGCTGCAGTTTCTGGGTGCAATCCAATATGGCAGACAAGATTTCCTCACAAGAGCGGACTGTTGCCGGCAACAGTCAACTGTAAGTCTCAGGTGCTAATTGAATGGAGGTGATCGGGGGCTATGCCCTGCACCCCCTCCCCTCACACACACAGTGGATTGTTTTGTTTTGGGGGCAAAAAAAAACTCTCCACTCCTCCTACTACTACTGTATTACCACTACTGCAACTACTGCTAATAGTTGTCGTGCCTACGTGATCAAAAACGTCATCAGACTAGATATCACTATGATGGAATCTTGTCTGATGACATCACAGTCTTGTCTACCATATTAGATCAGACCCAAAAACTACAGACCAGCCCTGACAGCAACCAATAACCTCACCGCCGACCTTCTCAGGAATGTATGTATTAACCACCACTTATGACAGAGCATGACAGATGTGGTGGGGGCTGGCCCTGACAGTCATGCCTGGACCTGTGGGGGGAGGGGTGCAGGCAGCATCCTGGCAGATGTGGGATTTTCTCTTCCATTTTCTCCCAAGGGTGCCAGCATGCAATGGTGTGCATGCATGTGATGGCATGCTTGCCTACTAGGCATCCAGCAGATGCTCCTTTCCTATTTGATGCATGCCCACTGTGCCTCCACTGGGCCTCCACTAGGTGGCAGTCATACAACTGGAAGCAGTTTTGCCCACCCCAAGAGAGGAGAGCTGTTCTTGGGATGCTTGACCCTTCCACCTCTGGCCAGTTCCCAAGGAACCTACCACTGTGCTATGTATTGGCCTGCTCAAATTACGCGAATTTCCACCTGTGCTCACAAACTACTGGTATCTGCGGCACAATTTTAGCTTCCCTTGCTATAATATTTGAAGAAATTTCCCATTGGTAGGAACATAGTTTCTTCTAATGGCTGGCTTTGTTCTCAGTCTCATCAGTGTGTACAAAAGGTACATAACATAACTTCCAGTCACAAAACTGATCCGGAAAGAAAATGTCCTTTTTTAGCAATACATGGCTGTATCGAAGCCAGTACACGGCACCATTCAGGAAACTGATGACAAAGTACAGCCAAGGAACATTCATGTCAATGAAAGCTGGAACTGGAACCTGGAGCAGTAAGATGATCCCTTGAAATAAAGCAAAAGGTGCCCATGTTCTAAGAAAGCACAAAAGAATGGCACTCAAAAGCTGTTTCCGAAATAAACTTCCCTGGCTGCCATCTGTATTGTAGCTGAACAACCAAACAGTCTCATTTAAATATGATGCTCTTCTACAAGACTTCACTAGAGGCACGAGTGCAGAGCAACAGTAAATAGCAGCAAAGGCCATGACGAGCAACAGCACTGTGAAAAGCTGAGTGCTCTGAATACTTACAGCAATGGGACACTGAAAAAAGAAATAGTCATTTGTGGTGTAGACTCTTGGAACTGTGAGCACATAAAAAACGACGAAAACCCATAGGGCTATTAAGGCAAAGAGATACTGCAAGCTCCGCGTGGTACTTGTGGATTTAGTGAGTCGAGGTACTGTCCAGTAGTAATCCAGTCCACCTAGAAGAAATACTGGCCAATGCAAAATACTATAGGTCAAGGATATGAGCTGGACAACCAGGCAACTCTGGTACTTGGTAAACTGAATCCCAAGGACTGCAACATGTTGTATGTAAGAAATGAATAAGACACTTATCAGAAGAATTAGGTCAGTAAACGCAACAGAAATGCAAAAATAATCTAAAAAACTCTTTTGTTTTACTCCCAGAATAATAAAGTTTAGGAGGATTTTTGCACTTAGAACAAATGGCAGCACGTGGCTATTGTCGAAATGCTGATCTGCAAGGCCATGTTGAAGTCGACTGTAACTTTGTTCCCAGGGAAAGGCAGCCATGTTTTCATCATTGAAATCGACATGTGGCTGAATGTGCAGTTTAACAAACTATGCTTCCCAGAGAGACTGCTACAAATGTATCCCTGTTAATAGAAAAAAATATGAAGAAACTTAGGAGTGTATGTTTAACATGATACATTTCATTTGTTTATCCATAAAACATGATCTGGGATATAACCCACTGAGACATGTCTCATTTGATAACTACAGCAGGGTGAGTGGCATGAACATCAATCAAGTTACATTATACAGTACAATGGTCTTAAGATGGCCTGATGCCTCACAAATGTGGGATCCCTTCCCTGAAGTGGTGGCATGCATGTGCTGGCACCCAGCCACCGCTGGGTGTCAGGAAAGTAGCACGCCACATGGTCCCCTCTCCCTGAGGAAGGAGAGGTGTCTATGGGCACTCGATCCTTCTTTCCCTGCCAGCCCCCGAGTAACGCAAGTCCGTTTCTGAGCCCGGGTTGCTGGCATGGCTGTGGGGAGGCATGCATGTCTCAACCCGCTGCACTACTGGGCCGACTAGGAGGACAAGGTTTTAAAGGGCCTTAGGGCCCTGCAGGTGGACAAGGCCCCTGGACTGGATGGCGTGCACCTGAGAGTCCTGAGGGAAATGGCGGAGGTCCTACCTGGCCCCCTGGTGAACCTGCTTAACACCTCACTGGAGACAGGGTGCGTGCCTCAGGACTGGAAAATGACACATGTGGTGCCTCTCCACAAGAATGGACCCAGAGATGAGCCTGGTAATTATAGACCAGTCAGCCTTACCTCCATTGCAGGCAAATTAATGGAGACCATTCTAAAGGAGAGACTAGTGAACTTTCTGGAGGTAAATGGTCTCCAGGATGAAAGGCAGCATGGGTTTGTCATAGGGAGTGCCTGCCAGACCAAGCTGATAGACTTTGACTGGGTCTCAGGGTCATTGAACAGGAGTAAGGCGGTAGATATCCTGTATCTGGACTTTAGTAAGGCCTTCGACTCCATACCACATGGGAGGATGCTCAGTAAACTAAGGAATCTGGGAGTTGTGGAAATGTTGGCAGGGTGGGTCAAGAACTGGCTGCATGACAGAAACCAGAGGGTGATAATGGGGGATGACTACTGAAGCCTAGACCTGTAACCAGTGGGGTCCCATAGGGTTCAGTACTTGGATCAGTTTTGTTTAACATCTTTATTGGCGACATAGCAGATGGGATCAAAAGTCAAATCTGCTTATTCATGGATGACACTAAGCTCTGTGGGAGAGTGGACATAGAGGAGGAGAGACAGGAGCTCAGGGAGGATCTGGCTAGGCTTGAGAACTGGTCAAGTTATCTGGCAGTTGGGGTTCAATGCCAAGAAGTGCAAGGTCATTCACCTGGGAGCTAGGAACCCAGGGGCCAGTTACTGGCTGGGGTGCATACAGGTGTCCAGTTCAGGAGGAAAAAGATCTAGGGGTTTTTGTCATGGGTTGTGAGTAGAGATGGACTGATCAGGCAGTGAGGCAGATGTAGTTCAAAACAAAACAACGTTTATTCTTCACAGCAGAACAATAATAGGCAAAAGAGACGCACTTAAGCAGCAAAATGAAAGAAGGCAAATCAAAATCCAGGCTATGTACATACATCAGCTAGAAAATGCTAGTTGATTTCTCTGCAACTATTTCAACTGTCAGCTATCTCATCTGACTAGCACTGCTTTGAGCTCTCATTAAATAGGGCTTTGTGACCATGTGGAGGGCTAGCTCCACCCATCTGTATACATTTTACCTTTGAAGTCATTATTTACAATATATTTTTCAACAAACAAGACATTATATACATTCTTATCTTTCATTCTAATGTACGTTTTAAGGCAGTCAAATCACAATAACAGTTTTGAGCACCAAACAAGTTCTTTGTACTGTTACCCTAAGCACCTCCCCAGGCCACTTCCTGTATAAATAAAGCAGGGGCAAGGCTGGCCTGCTCTATAGAGAGGTGGAGCTGGGAGGGGCTGCATCTTTGGCAGGGCTGCACTCTGAGAAACGCAATAACAGGTAAACTTTTGCTGTTGAATTCCGTTTCCACATTTTAGCTCAGGAGTGTGCCTTAATGCTTATGTATACTGTTTCTTGCTTATTTTGCTGCTTTTAGGGAGCTGTGCTCCAAACACTGTTTTTAAAGGAGAAAAATGATGCTCCTAACTGCCACTTTGCACCCAAGAAAAATAGCTTGAGAAGCTGCACTGCTGGGGAGAGGATAACAACAAACCTCAGGCTCCAGGCAGTGGCTTCTTTTCAATTTAGAGCCCAGGCTGCTTGCTAGTGCAGCAAAAGGGCTTTGTCTAGCTGTTGCATTATTTTGGAGGTACCTAAAGCCATTGTTTCACTGCTTCCAGGCTTTTAGGGTACTTGTGGAAACATACAGGCTGCAAACAGCAGTATGTTGCTTCTCCTGGACTAGGCCTTCATTTTAAACTGCAGTAACAATATGGATACCGGTATTTCTTTCATTTATACTATTTTATAGCCATGGCATATCTCAATAGATTTCAGGGCAAGCTTTTCAGAGGCATTTTGAAATGGGAGTTGGGACAGTAACTCCATGCTATGCCTTTGCTTGCTGGCTAACTTTAGCCATGGCAAAACCCAGGGATGTGAACATAGAACATATAGAGACAAACAGAGAAACAGCAAAGTGGGTGGCCAGCCCAACAAACAAAACATTTAACACAGTACACTCACAACCCAGGTATGCTATCTTTACATTCTTAGCATACTGCATTCAGAAAAAAAATGGGGGTGGGGTACACCCTTTCACAGTATTAATCAAGGGAGACATGAGACCATCTGTGCAGTGCGGTAAGGTGACAGACAACGCAAACAAAATGCTGGGAAGCATCGCCAGAGGAATCACCTCCAGGAAAGAGGAAGTCATTTTTATGTTTGCTTGTACGCATGTGCAAGAAACATAGTGCCATCATCCGAGTTTTCGGAGGTGTGTCACCCCCTCTTCCAATTCAGTCAGTGTGTTGGCAGGCACGGCCCCTGTCCGCCAATGCATGCTGGAGCAGTCTATGACAAGCTCCAAAATGCAGTGGCATACATTTGAAAAGGGGAGCTATGCTTCAGTGAGCAGCGATAAGATATCGCCTGCTGCGTGCCACAGCTCCCCTACACACACAAATGCCGCCCGCATTATACTAAATGCGCCCCCTAACGCACACTCTATAGCGGCGGGGTGCCCAATCCCCGTCGGCTGTGCTGTGTTCCTCCCCACCAAGCCTTCTAAATGCCACGGCGGTGCCCACCAGCGTGGCAGGTTATCATATAGCCGGCGGGGTGCCCAATCCCCCATCGACTCCACTGTCCTCCCCCCCCAAAAGTACTGGGTGCCACACTGGGAGCCCACCCCAGCATGGCAACTGATGCTATGGCCGACGGGGGTGCCCAATCCCCCATCAGCTTCACGACCCCCCAGCCGTCCTTGTGCCATGCTGGGAGCCCACCCCAGTGTGGCAAACGTCCCGCATCGTCTTTTTAAAGAAAAAAACACTGAAAAGCAAAAACGATCCCAAGCAGTCTCCCTGCCCCCCACAACCTGCCCACCCACTCGCACCCTGCCTCCCACCCCCCACCCCATACCACCTCCGGACTCGGCGCGATCTTGGTGGACCGGGAACTACGTCTGCACTCTTCAAAGCCAACCGCGAACTGAGGAAATGCCAATAAGCTGTATAATGGGATAGATAGGGGTTTTTCAACTTTATTGCACATCTCAGGCATTTTTTGGAATTTTTGCACCAAATTTTCAACATGGGGTTTTTGGGACCCCTGCTCATGAATTCTTGCACTGTCATGGCGTTACTTGGGCATGAAGGGTGATTTCGCAGCCACTGCATGAAATCACCTTTCCAGAACAACTAATGAAATGACACTGCCAGTGTTCATAAGGTGGGCTCTCAAAAAGACTATTTTGAAAATTTGGTGGAAAAATTCCTAAAAATGACTGTTTTACGAGTGTGCGTTGCGCAGTTCCTACGCACGCTCATAAGTTCATGGATTTTCAATATTTTCACCCCAGATTTTCAACTTTGCCATTTTACCACACCTTCTTATGAGCAGTACAGCTGTCATTTTTCACATCTCACCCAAAATGTGTTTCCGCCCATGTAGCGCACAATGGCACAGTCGGTGTGCGAAATCAATGTACGGGACACATTAAGAAAATCACAGTGACACTGTTCATGAGCAGAGGTCTTAAAATGGCTATATTGAAACGTTGGTGAAAAAATTCCAAAAAATGACTGTTTTACGAGCGTGCGTTGTACTGTTCCTACGCATGCTCGTAAGTTCGCAAATTTTCAATATTTTCACTCCAGATTTTCAACATTGCCATTTTACCACACCTTCTTATGAGCAGTACAGCTGTCATTTTTCACATCTCACCCAAAACGTGTTTCCGCCCATGTAGCGCACAATGGTGCAGTCGGTGTGCGAAATCAATGTCTGGGACACATTAAGAAAACCACAGTGACACTGTTCATGAGCAGAGAGGTCTTAAAATGGCTATGTTGAAAATTTGGTGAAAATATTCAAAAAATGCTGTTTTACGAGCGTATGCTAATGGTTCCTATGCATGCTCGTAAGTTTGGCGAATTTAATATTTTCACTCCAGATTTTCAACATTGCCATTTTATTACACTTCCTTATGAACAGTACAGCTGCCATTTTTCATATGTCGCCCAAAATGTGTTTTCGCACATGTAGCACACAATGGTGCTGTTGGTGTGCGAAAGCAATGTTTGGGACAGATTAAGAAAATCACAGTTACACTGTTCATGAGCAGAGGTCTTAAAATGGCTATGTTGAAAATTTGGTGACAAAAGTCCATAAAATGACTGTGTTACGAGTGAGCATTGCAGTTTCCATGCACCCTCGTAAGTTCATGACTTTGTAATATTTTCAGTCCAGATTTTCACCAGTGGCATTTTTCCACACTTCCTTATGAACAGTACAGCTGTCATTTTTCACAACATGGCGAAGTGTGTTTTCACACTTTCAGCACAGAGATGCGTGGTCACTGTGGGAAATCATTGTTCGGGACAGATAAAAGAAAATCACAGTGACACTGTTCATGATCGGAGGCACCAAAATGCCTGAGTTGACAATCTGCTGTACAAAATCCACAACTAATTATATTACGGTGTTCGTTGCTGATTTCTATGTATGCTCGTCACTTCACCATTTTTTTAAATATTTTACTTCAGATTTGCAACATTGCCATTTTTACACCTCCCCATGAACAGTACAGCTGTCATTTTTACATCCTGTTGGAATGTTTTTGCACCTGTGGTGCTAAATGCATAGTCACTGTGCATAAGCAGCTTTCAGCTAACAAACTGATATCCCCTGTTCATGAGGTGGGGTCACAAAAAAATGTTGAAAATTTGGAGTGAAAATACCAACGAATGCCTGAGGTATTAGGGTTTCCAACCATAACACCCAACCCTGTAGAGAATGACAGGCATCAGGGGTGTGACTTGGGATTCTTGCTTGTAATGCTTATGCCATTCCACACACCCTGCAGCCAGTGAGAGGCGTCGGTATACCTTGGACTCTTTAGCTAGGTTCACACATTCTCCTATATTGCACCCATCTCACCGTATTTCGTAATGGAATGGGGTGCGCATAAGGGCCAAAGACCCCAAGTAACACTGTGACACTTGTCAGTGTCTGCAGGGTGGGGTGTGGTGAAATGGCATGGCCATTATGCCTGACAACCCAAAGGCACACACCAATGCCTGTCACTCTCTGCAGGGTGGTGGTGAGGTTGGCTTCAGTTCAATACTTCACTACCATTCCTATTACGCAGCTCTGTAACTTCTACACTACCACTGCCAATGACAGCAAGCAAACATTCAGCATTGACAAAAGCTTGTATTAATTTGTTTATTTATTCACTACAAATCAGGTTTACAACCTTTGAGTCAGAGACTCATTTACAAAGGCATCTCATCGCAAGGGGGGGAAGACATCAAGACAGTTATTACAGTGCAGATTAAAACAGAGGATAACATTACAGGTGCAGTAAAAGGAATATTTAACAAAGATACACTTAGGTTACATAATGTAGTAGTTTGTATGTTACTTAGGTTACATAATGTTACAAAATTGTGAGTTACATTCATGGATATAGTAGGTCCTCAGAGAAGACAGCAGGTTACATCCCTGTTTGGACCTAGTAGGGAAAGAGTGGGTCTGGGGGAGGGAAAGGCTGTCCAGTGGACATTGTTGAAGCAGGGGGCAAGGTGGGCAGGTACCACAGGGGGTTAGCTGCACCTACAACAACGGGTATTAAAGATATGGTTCCGAAGGGCTGTTTTGAAGGAGCCAATTTTTGGCAAGTTGGAGATGCAGCTAGGGAGGGAGTTGAACCAGGTGGGGACTCTGTAGAGGAAGGATCTCTGGGCAAGAGAGGTCTTGGTTCTGGGCACCTTGAAAGTGGCCTTAACAGAGCTACGGTGGTGATGGATGACGACGACTGCTGTAGGGAGGTGGAGACCCGGGGGAGTCCTAGCAGTGATTTCTTAGCGAGAAGGCAGTTCTGGTAGAGCAGTTGCTTCTCAAAGTTGAGCAGATTGGTGGTAGTATAGAGAAGGCAGGTGTGAGTTCAACTGAGGGCACTGGTCAGGAGCCTACAGGCCTTATTGATGGAGAGTTGGATTTTGGAGAGAGCAGTGTTGTCAGCTGCAGCTTAGATGGGCAAGCCATAGTCCACGAGGGACAAGACGGAGGAGGTGATGGCCAGCCTGAGGGCAGCCAGAGGCAGGCAGTCCCTGTGCCGGTAGAGCAGGCCAGTCTGAGAGTTAATGGTGGCTGACAGGGCATTAAGGTGGGTGTGGAAGGAAAGGGCAGTATCGAACATGATGTCTAGGTACTTGTATGTGGTCACTTGTTCTAGTGGGTGCAGAGTGCTGGGGATAATCAAGGGGGGTATTTTTAGCTTTATTTTGGTGGTGGGAGAAGAGCATTGATTTGGTTTTCTTTAGGTTAATGACCAGTCTGCGGTCACCAAACCACCTTTCGGCTTGGTTGTAAGCTTGCTGGAGGGATAATTGGAGGGAGGTGGGGTTGGGATGTGAGGCAATGAAGACTGCATCATTGGCGTAAAGGAGCATTTTACCAGTACATGAGCTGGGGAGGGTGTTGAGGTAGAGACTAAAAAGTATTGGACCCAGGATGGAGCCCTGAGGGACCCCGGAGCGAATGGGAAGGGTGCTGGAGAGGGAGCCGCTGATCTTGACACGCTGGGATCTAGCAGACAGGTAGCTAGAGAACCAGGAAATGGGACCGCCAGAGAAGCTAAGTTGGTGGAGAGAGTCAAGTAGGAGGGGATGACAGACAGTGTCAAAGGCCTCAGAGAGGTCAATGAACACTGCTCCTGCAAGGCTGCCAGAGTCGAGATTAGCATGCAGGTGTTGAAAGAATTCCAGGAGAGCCGTGGTTGTACTGTGTCCTGGGCAGAAACCGTGATGCTCTGGGCACTTAATGCCGTACTTGGTTAGGTATTCAGAGAGCTGGATCAACACCACTTTTTCAAGGGCTTTAGAGAGTGGGGGGAGAATGGAGATCGGCCGGTAATTGTTGGGAGTGGACCGGTCCCCACTCTTATGTATGGGTGTGATTTCAGCAGTTTTCCAAGCACTTGGGAACTGACCCAGGCATAGAGACCGGTTTAGAAGGTCAGTCAGGGGGACTAGGACTTCGTCTAAGACCATACGGAGGACCCTGGAATCGAAGGGGTCACTGCTGGGGTTATTGCTGCCTAAGGCTTTTAGCAGGTGTGGCCTGGCTTCCTGGGAGGATAGGGTGCACAGGTAGAATGGTGGGCAATGCAGGACCAGAGGGAGAGTGGTGGGGATTGGGTCAAAGAAGCTGCTGGGGGGGAACGAGCTTAGTTCAGAGAAGGCAGTGTTAAGGCAATTGGCTATGATCATTGTACATATCATTGGTGAAACCACACTTGGAGTACTGTGTGCAGTTCTGGTGCCCTTTATTTGAAAAAAAGACAGCAAATTGCTGAAGGAGTTACAGCATAGGGAACCAAGATGATCCAGGGCCTGGAGGAAAACCCTATGAAGAGAGGTTGCGGGAGCTCAATATGTATTCCCTGGAGGACAGAAGGGGGGATATGACTGAAACCTTCAAGTACCTTAAAGGTATGAATAAGGACAGAATGGAGGGCATTTTCAACTTAAAAGGGAGTGGGTCCACTAGGGGGCATAGTTTGTAATTAGTTTGGGAAAGAGTGGTGTCCAAGGGGAACGAACTGCCAAAGGAGGTAGTTACATTGAAAACAGTGGGTAGTTTTAAAAGGGGACAGGACGTGGTAAAAGGGAGAGTCATAACTGGTGGAATGATGGGTGAGGGATGAAAACTTCATGGGACAAGGGGAGAAGGGGCAGCTCCAGCAAAGACTTTGAGCCGCAGACTTGGTAGACCAATGTAGCCTGTTTCTGCTGGCATTTTCATATGTTCGTATGTAAACTGGTGCAGAGTAAAAGAAACATTACAGCAGCAAATTGGAATGACCACAGTGCCAGAGTGCTTTATTGCTTCATTTGTTTGTTTAGGCTGCTTGGTGTACCCATATCCTCTGCTAGTAAATACAGAGAGTGCAGCCCTTCAGATGACATGTTAAACCTAGGTCCCTTCTGCCCATCTCTGGTCTCTGTCCAGGTAGAAGTAAAACACCCATGGCACTTGATGAAGAAGAGAAGAGAGTTTTCCTGGTGTCATGGCTAACATTCCCCCGACAGTAAAACAGGGCCATACAATCCACTCTCCAAGACACACCTGGAAACAAGCTATCATAGCTTAGAGTGCCTTTCCTGGTAAAAAAAAAAACAAAAAAAAAAACAAATAAATAAAAAGAACAGTAGAGAAACTGTGTATAGTGCATCCGGTGGCTCCCTCCTTCCCCCTGGACCCATATCTTGCAGACCACCCCACAGTCCCATCAATAGCACTTTACCATATCCCTCCCTCTTGCCAGCCACATGGCATACAGACCCTGGTATCTACCAGCTACACACACACACACAGTCCCACTTTACAGTCCCTGGTGTCTAACAGAGTTCCCATTTCCTCTCCTGGGTCCCACTGGTAAGGGGGTAAGCTAAAGTCCTTGGACTTCAGTAGTGAGACTGCCATGATTGCCACTTCCCTTGATTTTTTTTTGACATGCAACACCCTGCTGTGTCTCCCTGGGAGGACAATGGCCCCTTCAGATGCTAAATGTTCCGTATAGTCTATCACTCTTTAGTCTGGCTTTTCTAAAAGGGAGACCCTGATATCTCCCTCCCCCTCTATCAGGGCAATAGATTGTATCTGACCTCATGAAAACATGGCTTTAATGGACAGTGTGGCATTGACTATCCCCTCAATTTGCTTGTCCATTAGACAAATTTGGTTTGTTGCTGTTGCGGGTGTTAACAGGAGGTTCCTGTGCTGCGGGTATTACCAAGTCAGTGATGCACAAACTAGTAATTATAGACAGGCTAGCCACAACTTTAGTGATCCTTGCTCTTCTACAGTGGTGTACATTCCTCCATATAGGGTGGAGGGTTATATTTCAGGAGAAACCCCTCCACTGAAATATATTTACTTTCTATCTTATTATTTTGGATGGTGGTTGGAATCTCTCAGTCCAAATGGAATGGCTAGCACTATAGTGGCACTGCACTTTTTACAACTATGATTTTGTAACTACATTGAGCCCCTCCTTTTGCTCCAACAGAAACTTTTGAGAAAGTCCTTTTTAAAAACACAAGAGTGCTCAGACTGGGTTAGTGAGTCACAGCAGAATAACTCTGCCAGACACTTGTGTTTTGACAGGACCTGGACCTAAGCACTAAGCAGGAGTCATGTTGATTGGGGACAGTGGGGCCTCAGGACCCTTAACTGACAGTAACCCTGCCTACCCCTGTTCATGCCTCAAGGCTTAAAGAGCAGATAATGCCTCCAGGCGAACTTTGAAAAATATAATATTTAGATGCAGTTCAGTTTATACCTCACATTAGCTCTGTATTTCTTCAGCCAATTATTTATTACTGAGGCTATATGAGTAAGAGGAGGATCTTTGTCCTGTAAGAGTTTATCTGCTGTATTTGTGGATTCTCACCTGAGGTCACAATACTCTGTGATATCACAGTCTTTCCCATGGCAACAGATTGTGATTCACTACAAATGGGGAATAATGTGCCAGGACAGATGAACAGTAAGGGCATAAGATCCTGTTTATGTGCCAGTTTTCTCCTTAATAAATAATATGGGCTATTGATAAACTTGTGGTACCAATCCAAAGGCTGTTTAACTTTTCATTACAGTATGGCTTTTTACCTGATACATGGAAGCAGGACACTGTTGTGCCTGTGCATGTCAGGTGATCATACTGCTCCAAGACTATGGAAAAGAATTGTCAATCAACTGCTGGATTACATTTCCAGGCATGATCTCCTGGTCAAGGAACAACATGGCTTTCATAAATATCATATTATTGAGCTGTCCTCCCAGTGCAACAGTAGTGCTACCGCTTGCGACGCCAGCAACCCGGGTTCAGTAGCAAGCCCAGGTTGCTGGAGGGCCGGCTGAGGACAGAAGGATTGAGCACCCAACGGGCTGCTCTCCTTCTCCAGGGAAGGGTGGGCAGCGGTCCTCACTGCCGTACCACCAGTTGGGTGACCACGGGTGGTGGCGCAGCAGAGGATGCAGAATGGCAGGGAGGGGAGGATGTCGGCCGAGGACCAAAGCGAAGGCACATCTCTGCGCACCTCCCTCTCATTGGTCCTCCCCAAGTGCCAACATCTGAAGGGGGCTGGGACCAGAACACAGGAAAAACCCCACGTTTGGGCCAAGTGACAGGCTCCTGCACCAGCGACCGAGAGGAGCCGGGGGGAGCAGCTCCAAGTGCATGCTCCCCTGAGGTTTCAGAGGGGAAAGGAAGACCCCTCCGCCCCACCTGAGTGCTCATCCAGGATGATGAGATTACTGGAGCAGGGCACTAATGGAGTGAGTTCCTCCGGTCCTCATGGTGCAGCCTGTGTGGTGCATTGGGGGACCCCGAGGGAAGGACCAGACATAGTGATGAAGGGGCATAATTATAAAGTAAAAAAAAAGGTATCATAGTACTGATACTGTCTAGGTCAAATTAACTGAGGATCTCCATGTGGCCCTGGACAGAGGAGATAACATCGGTCCAGCCTTTTGGGACTTTTCTAAGGCCCTTGATTTGGTTGACTATGACTTGTTGGTAACTAAACTTCTGGAGATAGGCCTGTTCAATGACTTTGCCGGCATGGTTCTGGGAATATCTGGGCAATAGATCACAATTAAGGTATGGTGTTGCCCTCTCTGAGAAACTGTTCCATAATGCTGGGGTTCCCCTGGACACTATCATTGGTCCCCTGTTATTAAGTTTGCTCATTACCAAAATTTCTAAAGTCTGTGACTACTCCAGAACCTTACTGTACGCAGATGATAGTTATTTTCTGCCTTGGGATAGGCAAACCCCGGCACTTAAGCAATCCCCCCAACCTCTTGTACCCTATCCTGTCCCAGTCAAACCCCTGCCTCTTCCCACACTGCCATGCTTACCCTGCCCCTCTTCCCCCCTTCCTTCTCCTGCTCCTCCTACTGACGCAGGCATACTTTGTATAATGCCACAGCTTACCTGTTTCTGGACGGATTTCATGTACCCGTTATGTTTAATACTCTCAGTATCTATTTGCTGAACTCTCATTGAATTATCTGTAAATTGCCAGTCTCTTTTTTTGCCTTGTTGTTTAATGTATTTGACGTGGAACCTCTCAAAGAGCATCCACTCACAGGTGTATCCAAAATTATCCAAGACTTCAATAAATAAAAAAATTAATACATTTTCCTTAGAAACTAGGCTAACTACCCTTGAACAATGAGCTGCCAGAATGCATCTGAAGCCATACTGGGGGTCAAGAGAGCTGCTACCACCATTACAACCTACCCCCACCTACCGATCACCATGCTAGGAAAGCGCAAACCCCTCGGGAGCCTTGAAACTGTCTGCCTCCCCCTAACAGATTGCAGCTAATCAGATCCCTGTATTCCAGCATAGGTGGAGCCGCAAAAGCTCACCAGATTTTGAATTATTCTCCTGGACTTTGTCTTCAGAACTGTTAGAATGCCAGGGGAGCCACATCAGGGGTCGAGAGGGCTGCTGCCAAGTTTACAGCCCCCCTCCACCTGCTGATCACTGCACTAGAAGAGCACCGACACCTCGGGAGCCTTGAGATTCCTGCCTAGTTTCAACAGACTGTAGCCAATCAGATACCTGTATTCCGGCCTGTGCAGAGCCAGAAAAGCCTCCACATTTTGAGTTATTCTTTCTGACTTTATCTTTGTCTTCAGAGCCACTAGAACACTGTGGGAGCCACTCTGGGGGTCGAGATAGCTGTTTCCAAGTTTACAGCCCACCCCCCACCTGCCGATCATTGTGCTAGGTGAGCACTGACCCCTGAGGAGCCCTGAAAATGCCCACTTCCCTCCAACAGACTACAGCTAATCATAGCCCAGTATCCTCTTTAAAGGAAATTGATTTTGAGCGGTCCTCCGTGTTTTGCAGTCCAAAGTGCTAAGGACCGCAGCACAAAGGACATCAAAGGGAGTCAGCCTAGGAGTTAACCATGAGAGGCTGCAGGTGGCTGCCCATGCTGCCCTTATGCATCCGTCTCTAACCCACTGCTACTCCTACAGCCTGCTCTGATCTCCCTGCATTACTGAACACTTATCTGTCTCCAGTGTAAGTCTCTCCTTTATTACGCCTTTTGTTATTTGTGCATTGCTTTTGCTCTGCTGCCTAAGTGTTAGATGGTTATTTTGCTAGCTGCTTACTGATTTTTGCTTCAGTTGTTAGCTTATCTACTGTTCCAGGCAACATGGCTGAATGATAGCAATAATCATCTTGGGGTTTGCTCCACTTGAATGCAATGCTTACTGTTCTATTCAAATATCTGGTTTCATTATTTTCAATTTAACCAACCTACTGAATTCAGTTTAGCTATTGCTCATTGTCCTGTAGTCCTAGCAACTCTCTATCTGGGGTCTGCTTATATCACAAATCCTGAAGTTCTATTGGTAGCCCATGCTGAAGTGCTCCATTATGGACTATATATCTGTTATTGTCCTGTAGTCCTAGCAAGTTTTTATCTGGGGTCTGTTAATATCCAAATCCTGAGGTACTATTGGTAGCCCATACTAAAGTGCTCCCTTGTGGACTATAAATCAATCTTTGTTCTGTAGCCCTAGCAACTCCCTTTCTGGGGAGGTCTTATATCCCAAATCTTGAGGTACTATTGGTAGCCCATGCTCAAGTCTTCCCTTGAGGATTATACATATGTCTTATATTTGCTTCTCCCTATCTGAGTAGCCTTCCACTTGAAATCCACTGCCTAAAAGTATTAAGTCCCTATCTGTGTGGCCCTGAACTGAAAATTTTGTACTGATCCCTTCTGGAGCAACACCCCTAATCTAATTCTGGTATACTGCTAGATGCAACTGGCTGTCTTTCAGCCATAGTCTACTATAAGGCATAATAGCTTCTTGGCTGCTATACCTCCTTCTACTGGGCTATATACAATACTTCTAGAACCTCCTGATTTATTTTGCTGTAAATACTTAGCAACTAAAATGTTTTACAAAGGTCTGTCAGTCACAATGATGTAGATGTTTATCTTTGTGTTGACTCCATGACTGCTAGCTGGTCCCCTCACTGCCACATGCAGCAGTGTAACCTCGCACTTGCTTCTAGTTTTTATCGGTTGCTCTGTAACCTACTCCCCTCTATTGCTAGTTATGTAAGGGATGTATCACAAAGGGCACCTTTACGTGCTGTCTCACTCCCACCTGAGTCCTCTTTGGTGTCAGTTCTTCCCTGTCAGTTACTGGTTTCCCAGAGCCTTAGTGGCGTCCCTCCTACCCTTCACCGGAATATGGAGCCCAACGCAGGTCCCCCTAAAATCTCCCACTCTAACCATTTTTGGTCTTATACCAGGGCCTTAAAAGTAGCACATCTGAATATGAAGAGCTGCAGGCCCAAGCTACCTGATCTGGAAGCATGGCTGTCCCTCTATAACTCTGATGTCCTAATCATGAATGAAACCTGGCTTCAACCTTGTATCCTCCTTCATGAAGTAGCCATCCCAGATATTCCACTTTTAGGAAGGATCAGCATGGTAAAAAAGAGGTTGGTGTTCTCCTTTATGTGAAAGACACTCTCCAGGGGATGGAGATTCACCTACCCACTCTGGACCAGTCCCCTTTTGAATGTCTGCTAGTGAACCTAATGCTAGGGGACATAAAACCCTTGTACATACTGTAGGTAGTGTCTACAACTCCTCTCTGTGGCTAGACCGGCCTTTGATGACTTGATTACCTGCCTAGGGACCCTTACACTTGGAGAGTTAATAATCTTTTGTGATTTTTAACCTCAAGTAGATAAGTGGGGGCCCCTGCAGCTTCAAACCCCCCTACATGACTTGCACCTCAGTCAAGTTATTAAACCCACCCGGCACAATGTTAAATCAGGTACCCACTCCTGGACTGGATGGCAGAAATGATAAAATCAGAGCAACAGGAATACTTGCTGACTCGCTCAGTGACCATTCCCCAATTTATTGTATTTGGAGCAATGGCTACACAAAACCTCCCCCACGGACTATGACTGCCAGGGAGTTTTCACGACTTAATGAGAGATTCTTTCTTGAGGAGCTAGCCACCGTCAACTTGGATAAAACTGAAAGATGCAATAATGTCAGTGCTGCCCTGGACTTCCTGGAAAACTGCCTCCTTGTTACAATGAACAGGCATGCCTCTATGGTTCAGAGAACTGTCAAGAGCCTGTGCTCATTGTGGCTCACATCAGACCTTCATAAGCTCATGAAGAAAAGGGACAAAGCTGGAATACTTTTAGGACCTCTGGTTTGTGTCCTGGCTGGCATAATTATAGGTCACTAAGACACCTTTGTAAGGCCAGTCTTAAGAAAGCTAGGGCAATGTACTTAAAGAAGCTGCAGTCCAAAAACCTCCGAAACCCCAAACAGTTCTGGTTCCAAATTAACAGCCTTCTCAAAGGCAAAGTGTGCACCCTTATGCCATCCTGTATGAGGTTAAATCAATCAGTGACCCTACAGCTGATGCATTCAATAGATTCTTTATGAATCTAGCATAGTACAAGGGATCCCTCAATGGCCCTTCCTTGGACCTCATCCTAATTGTTCTTGCTACCCCACTACAATCTTGCCCTGGATTCCACTTCAAACTATGCTCTAGACAGGAGGTGCTAGTCCAACTACTAAGGACAAAAGCAGAAGGTTCAGCTGGCCATGATAAGCTTGAACCCAGGTTACTTAAACTTGGTGCCCCATCCTGGCTGCCCACAGTGCTGCTCTATTTAATATGTCTCTCCTGCTGAGTGACCTACCTAACACATGGAAAGTGGCCCAAGTAGTCCCAGTCCACGAAGGGGGTATGAAGGAACCAGTAGAACATTACCGGCCAGTTTCCAGTCTTTGTACTGTATCCAAAATATTGTTCTCCCTGCCCCAGCTGGCCTTCCTTCTCGATGGTCCTCCCAGCCCCAATCACTCTGACTTCTCCCAAGGCTTACCTGCTCCTGTAGTCCCCCACAGCTTGCCCTCCATGGCAGGGTGGCAAGGAGTCCCTCGACCCAACAGGACAGGATCCAGATTTCCGGGAGGTGCCTGAGTCACTGGGTGCAGGGCCTGTGGAGGCCAGTGGTCATCCTGCTTGACCAAGAGTTTGTTCTGGGATGAACCACACTACTGAAAAAGAAAGAATGAACCCAACCCCCTAAACCACATGAGCACTGTCCAGTCACCAGGCAGGGGTGTGAACCTGGATGCAGCAACCTGGGGTCACACAATTATGACTGAAATCACATAGAATTAGGAGTTCACTAGTGCTAGCTAAGGAGGATGCTGCAGATAGGAGGCAACTAATGGTGTTAGAACTGGAACCAGGACAGTAATAAATCTGAGCAATGAAGATAGGGACTGAGAAGGGGAAGGGCAGCAGTTCATGAGAGGAGGGAGCAGACGAATATATAACCTGAAACCTGAGGTGGGTAGAGATGTACACTGCAACTCCCCAACCCCAATGACCTTGGTCTTGCCTAGCCACTGTGTAGCCAGGAATATCTTCAGTTCAGTTACTAATCTTAGATGTGAGGAAAAACTCAGGGGTAACCAGAACATCTAGCCAAAGTTGTCAACAGAAAAAGGCCAGTTGGCCCATCATGTCTGGGCTGCTATTCTTACTTAATGAGAGCCTTAGTGGCTCCTTACTCCCTCTCCCCCTTCTGGTGTGGTCTTTACCAACCCTTTCATCTGTCCCACCCTCTTTTGAATCCCCCCCTTTTTTTCACACAGACCACCTCCTCAGGCAACTTATTCCTACCTTCCACTGTGCCTGTGTACATACTACGGGTGTGAGAACATCTTATTTTGAATATTTGCCGAGCAGTTGTATTCGGGGGGGTCCCAATTTTATTCATGCTTCATTATTCAGCCACTGGAACTGGCTGACAGACTACAAGATCCCTGAGACTTCTGGTCCAATGAGAGGCCTATTTGGAAGCTCACTGAAGGCAAGTCATGTGATCTAGCTCTCACAGAAGCTTCAGTTGGGAGAGATAGGTGACTTGAACTGCTGCAGAGAAAGAATCTGCTTCCATCCGCTTGTTAAAACTAGACAAAAACCAAAAATCTTGACATGTTTTTGTTCCCTCTTTAAATCCCAAGCTAGACAGGGTGATTTTTGTCATGCCTTTGTGTGATATTTTTTAGTGTTTCTCAGGAGAACTGCTACAGTAGGAGTATTTTTTTCCCCCTAAATATAAGGCCTGTTTCTACTCTGGAAGCAAAAGCAATCAGTCACAGCCTGGCATGTAGGGCTTGTGTAGGAGAATGTTACTGTTGTCATAATTTTGCTATCTCTTTCTTACTTGCAATTGTTTATTGTGAAAGAGCAATCTACTTCCATCCACTTACCAAAATCAACCAAAAAGCAGAAATATTGTCAAGTTTGTTCCTTTTCTAAATCCCAAGCTAGAGGAGATGGTAAAGTTGTTTGCACCACTTTGTGATCATTTAAATTTTCAGTGTTTTTCAGGAAAATTTATAGAAAAGTGTTGGGTTTTTTTTTCCATAAAAGAGGGGAAAAAATATTGTCGTACTGCTAAGCCAGGCCTGTTTCTGCTCTGCAAGCAATAATCACAAACAGCCCTGATTCAAAGCCTCTTTACTATAACAATGATAAAGAAGATCTCATTAGGTTTAGTAGCATAAAGAGACCACTCACTCAGTCAGCAGCCACAATTTGCACAAAGCCAAAAAAAAAAACAGTACATTTCCAATATCAAATTGTTATTCTTTCTATTAAAACCATGCATATTAACCCCAACATTTTATCAATACGTATTATTTAGGGGATTGTTTCAACTGTTGTCATCATTTTGCTATCCCTTTCTTACTTGTAACAATTTATTTATCACACAAATAAATAAGGCTCCTGGCTTTTTCTTAATGTCCTTTCATTTCATTTTCAAGGAGAGCCCAAGGGCAAGGCTGCACAAAACATGTTTTACAAAGCACCATGTTGGTCTCCTTGCAGGGATCCAAAATCTACGAGGCCAACGTGGTGCAGTCAAAATGTTTTGGTTAAGAGCCCGTCCTGATGGGCCAGGTTCAAGAGGAGTAGAGCTAGGCAGGTGCTGTGTGGTGTAATGGGCTCTTGACTGAAAAAAATGTCCCTGCTCTCAAAATGACGGCTCACAGAGCCTGAACAGGGTACATCCCATTCCCCGTTTGATTACAGGGCACAGCATATCTCTGTCTGTTTTGAGAGTACAGCCCTATCTGATTACAGGGTATATCCCTTGGGGACCACAGGAGGGAAAAATAAAAAAAACAATGTTTTGATTTCTTAAAATGAAAATAAAGATCCAGCACTGCAGTGCTATAGTACCATCAGTACTGCTAGCTAGACTGATGAACCGAGTTTCAGAATTAAGCAATAATGCCCGACAGGGTGTGTGTTGTGCTGGGATAACGTCACGCCTCAGGTGGTTGGGCACAAGGCCGCAGGCTGAGTGCGTCCAATGACTGAGGCGTGACGTTATCCCAAATGACACACACCCTGGAGGGCATTATTGCTATTATACAATGGCTCGTTGTTATACAGAATTTAAAAAAAATCATTTTAAAGATGTTTTTATTAGTGTGGAAAATTATTTTTGTTTTTTTAAGAGAAGAGGAAACAATCCATGAGGTGCTCAAGCATATGATCATCTACAGGCTCACAGTGAGGCTGACAGTAGAGCCATGATGTGCTGGAATAACATCACGGGTCCAGCCCAAGACTGACCAATCAGAGTCCAGGATTTTTTCTTGCCATTGTATAATGGACTTTGGTTGTTCAGAGGCCAGCCAAGGGAGAGAGGATTGAGCAGCCCATGGATGGCTCTTCTTTCAGGAAGCAGAGGCAAAGATAATGTTCCCTTGTGGGACTGCTGTGGTGCCCTAGTGTAAGCTGAGTGGTGGCTGGCAACTGAGTAAAGTGCACCGCAGCGTGAACATGGTGCGTGATTGAGTGGTGCAAGTGCCACTCAACTCCAGAATTTCCATTAGTAACTGAACATTTATTACACTTTGGTTGCACTAGGATCACTTTCAAGGTATCTTTAGTCCTCGCTGTGTTCACTGTATTTTAATAATGTTTTGATTTGTTATTTATGAGGGGCTATATTGGCCTTGCTTTTAAAATGTGATACAGTAGCACCATTAGTAAAATGCCATTGACAGCAAAAGACCAGGCTAACTTATTTTTATCTAACGCCCATGCGGCTTTACCAGTTAAATCATGGTCTGGTGATATGGGTGTAAATTTTAAAGTATACTATAGTGGATTAAAAGCATGGGAACTTAATTTTAAAAAAGTCGTGCACGGCCCATTATTATGCAGTGGGCATAAAAAGATGTTTCTGCCTTTCTTAAGGTGTTTTATACTAATGATGCTAATTTCTTCTGGGAATGTACATGCAAATCCTGGTTCAACTGTACATCATCATCTCTTTAGTCTGCAGGAATTTAATGAACGTACTGGCCTGGGTTTAGTGCATCTTAATGTGAGGAGTTTGATGCCAAAAATTGATTATATCCTCACGTGGGTACACAACTCCAGCTCTGATGCTTTTATTCTATTGGAAACGTGGTTGAATAACAAGATTAGAGTTTTTGAGGTTTGTATTGACGTGTATAATATGTATAGGCAGGACCGCTCTACCAAGGGTGGGGGTGTGGCAATTTATTTAAAAAATAGTTTATCTGGTACAATAAAATTAACTAAATCAATTCCTAAAAAAGTAGATAGAATTATTTTAAATATTGGGGTGTCCCAAAATTTTTGTTTCAATTTAGTAGCCTGCTACAGACCTACCTCAGCTCCTTCTGAAGTTCTCCAGTTGTTTGTGACTATGCTTGCTCCTTATATAGATCAAGAACTAGTAGTAGCTGGTGACTTGAACTGGGATATGTTGAAACCCTCAGTTCAGTTAACAAACCAACTAGCGGCTCTTAATTTAATCCAGATTATTGATATACCAACATGTCCTAATAAATCCTCAATTGAAAAAGATACTCTTTTTTTTTTTTTTTTATCATATTGTGCTTTTTCCTGCCAGCACCCCAGCCCTGTGAGTGGGCTCGGTGACCCATATCCTCACCCGGGGATGCCCCCCAAGTGGGGCCGCCGAGGCAGAACTGAAGGTGGCTGGAGGGTCGGGCACTGAGCCCTGGCTCATACACTGGGGCAAGCAGAGTTTTTCAATGGAGTCCCCTTGGAGCTGGGAGTGTGCAATGATGCTAACGCCAAGGCAAGCATCCGCCCCAGCTCCACCCACATTCTGGCATGGTGCCATGTCTCCCAGCCTCCGCCAGGGGGCGAGTGACACCAAGACCAGCTCCCTTGCCCTCCCAGGAGAAGGAGAGTAGTCCTCTGGATGCTAGATCCTTCTCCTCCCCTGCCGACCCCCAGTGGCCCATGTCTGTTTTCGAACACGAGTCACCAGTGTGGCATGAGGTGTGGCATCCAGCGCCTCAACCCTCAGTGCCACAGCGCCGAGCAACAAAGATACCCTTCTTAAGTTGATCTTGACTACTACCCCACACAGATACATCTCTTCTTTCTTCAATGCAGATGTAAGTGATCACTGCTATGTAGCGTGCATTCGGCATCAACTTAAACTTGCTAAACCAGTCCCCATCAACTTTTCTAGGTTTTGTGAACAGGCTTTTCTCTCTGAACTATTTAAGGTTAATTGGACATTACTCTGTTGCTGCCCCGATATCCATTCTGCATGGGCATATTTTAAAAATTCACTTCTTGATGTAATTAATAGGCATGCCCCTCTAACTAAAAAAGAACTAGGTCTCAACCTGCACCCTGGTTTAATGGACATTTAAAAAAATTAACTAACGAAAAGGATCAATTATGGAAAAAAGCTAGACGTTTAAGAACACATAGGGATATACAGAATTACAGAATGACTAGAAATAAATGTGCAAAGGAGATAAGGCAAGCAAAATGTAATTACTATAATCAGCAATTTCAAAATGCATCAGGCAATAGTAAGAAGGTCTGGGATGGAATAAAGCAATTACATGGTAAGTCACAGACAGCTACGCTACCTAAAATACTCCAATACAAGGATGTCTTCATCTGTAAACCTATTGATCAAGTTAAAGCTTTTAATGAATATTTTTTAGAAGCAGGTAGCACATTTGATTAAAAAAAAAAAAAAAATTCCTAATCAGCCAGAAGTTGCTTTGGATCATAACTTTGATGGTCATATTAGCAGACCTTTGTTTATCTTTAGGGAGATAGGCGATCAGGATGTCTCAACTGAGTTAACTAAGCTGGATGTAAAAAATGGAGCAGGCCAGGGTAATATTGACCCTATTTCTTATAAGACTGGGGCCCCCATATTAGCTAAATATATAGCATACTTGTTTCATTTCTCACTAAGTACTTTTGAAATTCCTGCTGATTGGAAAACAGTTAGGGCTGGATATTCAAACTGTGCCATTCATAGGCGCAAGCCCTTGCGCTGCGCAAAATAGTTGCAAGAGGGTGTCTGGGGCGCATATTCAAAAGAGTTGCCATTGAGCAACCTCTGAATATCACCCCCAGCCACAGCCCCACTGTGCATGGCACAGTGGAACTTGGCGCCACCGCAAGTTGACAGCGGAGTATTCAACTTGCGGTGGCGCAAGTACCATTGTGCATGCGCCAAAATCCCGATATTCAAAGGGGACATGCAAATGGGGCTATAATTCATGCAAGGGCAGGGGGGCCATTTGCATCTGATTATGGCCCCATTTGTAATTATTAGCATGCAGTGCACCGATCTCGAGGACTTGCACCTGGCACTCCTGCCAGGCAGCAGCTGTCCGGGAACGATGCCCCTGCAGCCCAATCACGGGCAAAAGAGCGAAAAACCCACCACCACCACCCCCACTGGCCCAATCATGGGCATAGCTTAAATACCCCGCCTCACCAGCCTGATCGCGGGCAGCAATGTGTCTCCCCAACACATCACTGTGGTGGTCCAGTGGACGATAAGCCCGATCGCCCGGGCTGGAGTTTTCAAACACACCCCCACCTCCGATCCATATCCCTGGTGGTCCAGTGGACGAAAATCGATCGCGGGATGTGGTTATCAACCCCAAGAACACATCCCTGAGCCTGGTGTCCCCCCACCCCACCCACCCACGAGCCCCACCACCGCTCTCCCCCGCGGCCCTGCGAGCGGCAGCAGCATCCTGCCTGCCGCCCGCCACCCGCCACGACTGACTGCCGGTAGGGCTCATGCCCGTGGTGCAGAGCAAGAGCCAATGGCGTGCGCTACCATACGTCTAAAGATAGTTCAGTTTTGTAATCTATCTGCAAAACTGACCGTCTTCTGTACGGTATGGCTGCATTCGCAGGGGGTTTGACAACCACATCCCGCGATCGGGATTTTCGGGTCCACTGGACCACCCAGGGATATGTTCGGGGAGGGGGTGTTTATTACTTCAGCCCGGCGATCGGGCTTATCGGTCCACTGGACCACCAGGAGATATGTTCGGTGGGAGGAGGGTGTTTCATTACTCAGCCCACGATCGGGCTCATCGGTCCACTGGACCACCAGGGATATGTTCGGGGAGGGTGTTCATTACTTCAGTCTGCGATCGGGCTTTCTCGGTCCACTGACCACCAGGGATGTGTTGGGGGACACATTGCTGCCCGCGATCGAGCTGGTGGGGGGCAGAGAGTGGGTTGAGGGCCAGCCACAGGTGGCAGCTGCTGTGTTGCGCCTGCAATGCAGCAGCTCACCTGCGGTGG
Source organism: Neoceratodus forsteri (assembly GCA_016271365.2). Lineage (NCBI taxonomy): Eukaryota > Metazoa > Chordata > Ceratodontiformes > Ceratodontidae > Neoceratodus > Neoceratodus forsteri. The sequence goes on from CM028137.1 coordinate 732,201,366, forward strand.
CCCTCAACTTGATCCTTTTTTTTGGCTCAAAGTTGTGCAGGTGCAGGTTGGGGTTGCTTTCATTCCCCTGCACAGCCCGCTGAATATCGGGCTGTGCAGTTTATGCATGGTTCCTCCTCCAGTTCAGCATGCATTCATTTGCATTGCGCTGTTGCTCAGCATGTTTTCTGTGGCGCAACTGCCTCCTGCTGAATATCGCAGAATGGAGCAAGTTCAGACTTGTGCAGGCGCAACCCTATTGCGCATGGCTCAAGCCTTTTGAATATCTGGCCCTTAGTATCATACCAATTTATAAAGGTGGTAATGATTCAGACCATGAATGTTATCGACCTATTTCCATCTTGACTCCTATTTCTAAAATGCTTGAAAAATTAGTCCATGTACAACTAATAAAATATTTGGATAAATACAAAATATATGGATTATCAAGTTGGTTTCCATAAAGGGCACAATACAACATATGCCACGTCCAAGGTTACTGATGACATCATTACCACTTTCAACCAGGGCAATTCAGTCCCTGCTATATTTTTGGATTTTTTGAAAGCATTTGATTCTGTTGATCACAACATAATGTTAAATAGATTAAAAATCTCAGGTTTGGGTCTAGGTGATTTGTCTTTGTTCTCCTTCTATTTGTCTTCTCGCCTGCAGTGTGTCAAAGTGGGTGAACATTGCTCTGGCTTTGTTATGGTAAACAAGGGAGTCCCCCCAGGGTTCAGTACTGGGACCCCTTTTGTTCCTTATTTGCATTAACGGCTTGCCTAATAGTATATCAGCAGATTCCAATATTCTTATGTATGCTGATACTATTATGTGCACCCAAAGTAAGGATCTAATAGTAGCTATAAACACCTTGCAGAAAGATTGTGACAATATCCAGCACACTCTGCCTAATTCACGACTACTGTTAAAGGTAAGTAAAATTCAATGGGTTTTATTTTCTAGAAGACTTAAGATGGAGAACCAAAACAACATTTATTTTATTTATTTATTTTATTTAGTTTTTGTTTACCGGGTAAGTACACTAGACAAGTTTTATGCCTATTTTCAGGAACGACCCAGGAGAGTACAAAAGGGGTACAACAGGTACATTGATACAGTAATTGGTTCAGACGAATACATTCAGGTACAAAAACAGGAGAAAAGACAATTTTTACAGTTTTTACATTTACGTGGAAGGTACACCCAGATACAGTGCTGGGGCAAGGTATAAGTTAGAGATAAATTCAATGACCAACAGGGCTGGTGAGGATTATGAGCATAGTAACATCATAGCGTCGGTCAAGAAAAGGAGGGGGGATTTGTACGAGGACATAGCACAAGAGTGGTGATGCCAGAGCAGGAGAGAAGAAGCCGGCACCAGTGGACATAAACAATAGCATTGGATGGAACTGAATTGAACAGAACTTCTGTATATAAATACCTTGGTATATTACTTGATGAATCTATGAAATTTGACCTACATATACAAATGCTTTCTAATAAACTCAAAAAGCTACTAACTTTTTTTTCTACAGAAACAGGACATGCTTTAGTTACACTATTCATAAACAGTTGGTAATTCTTTGTTTTTGTCTCAGATAGACTATGGAGATTGCATCTATATGAGAACAGACACTATTTTGAAACTTCTTAACCCTTTATATCATAACGCTCTGAGGTTTGACACGGGGCTGACATGGCAATCCCACCATTGTAACCTCTATTCTGAGGTTGGTTGGCAGTCATTGTCAGCCCGGAGACATACTCACTGGTTAACTGATGTTTATAAATTTGCACAAAAAAGACTGCCTTCATACTTGTTAGGTTTGGTTTCTAGTAAACAGCAAAATAAGTATTCCTTAAGATCTACTGATCTACCCCAGTATATTCTGCCTTGATTTAGAACTAGATATGGCAGTTGTAGACTAGCAGTAGCTGTTTCCACGACATGGATTTCCATGCAAAATTGACATCAATAATTTCCATATCACATTTTAAACGAGTTATTTCTGAGTTAACGGCTCATGTAAGTAGCTGTTTTAACTGAAATGCATCACTGATATTTATGTGCACACCTTATGGTAACATGTGTGAAAGTATGTTTTTACATGTTGCTTGGATGCAATTGTAAATGAGAGATCACACTCTGTTTTGCTCTCCAATAAATTGAAAGTGGATGTGCAAAAAAAAAGTTAAAGGATTTTAAAACAGCAGTAAAAGCAGGCAGTCCTTTTTATTTGTGAGATAAATAACTGCAAGCAAGAAAAGCATAGCAAAATGATGAAAGCAGCAACAATAATCCCCTAGACAAGTTGCATGCGTGAAATTGAGCAATGTGGGAACTGGGAGGCAAGAAGATTTTGGGAACGTTGTTTTTTAGGCTTTGTGCAAATGTGGAGTGGCGAGTGGTGCACTGTGCAGTGCACCTAGCTGCATAGCTTCACTGTTACAAAGTCATAACCTGAGAAGCAAGTTATTAGCACCCACTGGGTTTTGGTTTACTTTGTTGATAATATAGCTGTGTTTTCATTCAGCATGCTTGCTGTTTCCAAGATAAATGATGATAACATGTAGTAAAACACAAAAAGAGATGGTATATCTGGTTCAGAAAAAGGGTAATGTATTTATATATGATGAAGGTCTGTGCATTAAACACTGCAGGAAGGAAGCATGGGGGAAAAATATGCATGTCAACTTCATGAAGAAAATCAGTCAACAAAAGAAGACAGACTGCATGTCTAGTTTAATGGAGGTAACTCATATTTGTACCCACTTGGACATGTTCAGGATCTAATGTTGAATGATGAGGTTGCACAACATCACCAGCTGTGCTAAACATCCTCTCACATGGCAGCCTCGTGGGAGAGCAACTGACGTATCTCACAGCTACTTATGCCAAGTGTGGGGATGAATGCATCTTCAATGCCCAGTAGCCTAAAGGATCTGCCTAAAACAGCTCAAGAGACTCTGCAAAATAAAAATTGACACTATTTCCCACTGGAAAGGCTTTGACTGTGCATTTGCAGCTCCTACCCTGGGGAATTCTCTACCTCACCAGATAAGGGGGTGCCAGACTGTGGAGGGCTTCAAAGCTGCACTATCCTGAGTATTAATTGAAGCATTCCTGATGTTATAGTGGTTTTAAAATTTCGGAATTTTTATAGTTTTACGGTTTTACTGTAAAAGTGCTTTGGTACCTGTCTGAATTGTGCTTACAACAAATAAAGTTTATTATTTTTCTGTTGCTCTTGATGTAAAGGTGTGCTGAGCAGTGCCCACTCACTCCCATCAGTGCTACTGCCAGTAACAAGTATTTCTTCCCCATCTCTACCAGTTAAAACAGACCTGCCAGATAGAATTCCCTCTCTATCATGACCTGTACCAGTCACCAATGTCACAAGTCCCTGCATGCAACAAGTCCTCTCATCACCAGCTCTTGTTAAAAATTAATCACTCTGTGGCTATCCATAGCCATGTGAAGGGTCTTACATTTGAAGTGGGGATCTAGCATGGTTGCAAAAAATATGGTTGCAACTATCCAGCACCTTCACAAACCTTGCATCCAGTTCAGCTTGCAGCTGCTCAATGAGCACAGCTGCTCCATCTGGAATCTTCGTTTTCCTCTACCTATCTCTCCATGAATACTTTCAGTATATGCACTTCTGGGATCACCTGACTCAGAGTGGCAGTGGATGCCCTTAGATCATAAATGCTCCCCTCAAATGGCCTAAGTATTCTCACCATAGCATCAACCAGTGACCACTCATAGTGCCTAGGACTCTCCCAATGTCCCAGTTCATTGCAATGTCATCAAGTGTGTGCTTTCTGTTCTAGCAGTCTAGGCAGCATCAGGTATGATGAATTCCATCTGGTACTGACATCCTGTATCAAGCGATGTTGAGACAGACAAAGATGTTGTTGCACTACTCTTAGTTGGTTAGTTGCCTTTACAGAGCAATAAGAATGAGCACAGATGGAGCACGCTGTGGAGACAGTTGTGCTAGCCTCAGTACCGTGATACAATGCAGATGTGACCACTAAATTCAAGGTGTGGGCAAAGCAACGAATGCTAACAAAATGTTGGTCAGCAATTGCTTTAACCATATTTGCCTTACCCATGATGAAAAAACAACAACATGTAGATTAGTAACCACTATCCATTTTTTATTTTAATTTTATTTTTATTTAGTTTTTGTTGACCGGGTAAGTGCACTAGACAAATCCTGCCTATTTTCAGGCACGACCCGGGGGAGGGGGATACAGATGAATGCCAACTGACCTTGAACCAGATTAAGCTATTGGTGGTATTTTTCAGTGAATGAGGGAAATTTGGCCAGGACACCAGGGAAAGTCCCCTGCTCTTTTCGATAAGTGCCGTGGGATCTTTAACATCCAACTGAACTACCACCAATCCAGGCAGATGACTGCTGCATGTCTTGAATGACTGCCAGGATGTTTGATGACATGTGGTCTTTCTTCATTAGGACCTGTAGTGACTACCAGATTGTGGAGGGATGAAGGGAGATCCAGTGACACAAGGAGAGAAGGAGGAATCCACAACAGGAGGCATAGGCTTTTGCACCCACAAGTGTGCGGTCAAGGAGACATATGCATATATGGAGTTTGCACTGCTCCAGATATCTGTGGTGCAGTGGAAAATTCCACCCACCACCTCCGAGAGTAATGTGGCAGTTGGCATTTTTGCATCCTCCTATATCTTTGGCACCACAGAGCATGAACATGTGGAACATGATGGGAGCTGGTACTGTGGCTGCAAGTGCTGCAGATGTCTGTGAAAGTCAGTGTCTTCCACAAGTGAAAACAGTTGTGATGTGCTCAGCTGGTGGATGGAAAGAATGGTATTTGGTTCTGAGCTGGAGTGCTTCCACCGATGGCATTGGCTGTGGATGGGGGGATGTTCCATGCTTTCTAGATGGTGTGTGAATAACAGGGGACTGATGCCTGATGGGAGTGCTGGGGGTGTATGGAATACTCTTTGATGTTGAGAGAGAGATGGAGTGGTAGCAGCAACAGGCACAGCAGCATTTTTTTTTCAAAGGCAGAACATTCTGTGGCATTGCCAGTGCCACTAGCACCCCTGCCTGCATCTTAACTATGAGATGGATCTGATGAAACCGCAGGCATGGTCCCTGATACTTTAAAAACTTGAGGGATGTTTCACCTTTAGGTGGTTCATTAAGGAGGTGGTTGTTAAATTTGCCAGAGAATCCCCCTGCTGATAGTTGTACTGCACAGTGTGCACTCTGCCTTTCCACAATCTTCTTTTAGTAACGTGAAATGCAACTATACCATGGTCTTACTGCTCCTGACACCACTCATGCCGCTAGTGTCTCCAGTACCCCCACCACTCTTTTGGCTCCCAACTAGCCTTTCTTGTTTGGACCTGCATCTGTGGGTTTTCTCCTGGCACCACTAGTGCCACTGCACCTGCGCTATTTGGCTGTTCAGGCTGGGATGGAGCCTGCTGAAGGTAGCTGGGTGATTTTTTTTTTTTTTCGGTGGGGAGGAATCATATTCTTTCTCCTTCCATTGCAACCTTGAGAGGCTGAGGTTTTATGGCTACCCAGCTTTCTTGCTTTATGGCTGTCAAGGTACTCCTCATACTCTGCCTCATCATCAAAGCTGCTTAGGTTAGCCTCCTCGGAGGAAGACTATCAGAGAGCAAATCTCCTGGCTGAAAGTACTCAGACCCGGATGAGGGTGCCACCTCCTCACCTACACTGACAAGTTCTACAGCACTGGAGACAGGATGAGAAACAAGAGGTGTCACAGTAGGGGAGGGTACAATACTGGAGATAGTTGTGCAACTGGCTGGAGCCACAGTGATAGTAGTGGCCGGTGTCACTATAACAGTATTGGTGGTCACCATGGTCACAGTGGCAGGTGTGGTCTGGGTCACAATGGCAGGAGTGGCTGGCAGGGCCACTGTTGCAGCAGAAGTTGGGATGCTAGCAATTGCAGTGGATGGGTGGTGGATCAGGGCAGTGATGGTTAGTAAGGAGGATGTCCTTGCCCTGATTGTACTAGTGGCAGTCACAAGGGATGAAGAGGACACATTCACATTGGTAGTAGCAGTGGCAGTTAATGACGCTATCCACCTAGCAGCACTACTAGTACTTTGGTACTTTTTTCCCCTTGGTGTCAGTTGATGACATACTGGTGCTGGTGGAGATGTGAGACTGCAGACTTTGATGGTGTATAACATAATTCTGTATGGTGAATGCATCCTGAGCATTGCTCTGCAGTACACCCACCCTATCCTGCTTCTTGCTAGTCTATACTTGCTGCAGCTTTGCTGAGGCTGCTGGACCAAGTACATTTTCTCGTACTATGTCCTCTGTCTGCCATGGTTGTTTTCCCCACAGGAAGATGTAATAAAATAAAATGATATTATTAGAAAATATAGTCATGCAAGCCACTGCAGCAATGCTGAGCTGACAAGTCTCACTCACATATAGTCATGTCAGACTAGTAAAGTCTCAGAAAAAATATTTTTTATATTTCTTCATCTGCAAAAAGCTACAAACTTGCTTGACACAAAAAAATATTTTTTTAAATTTCTTCATGGGCAGAAAAGCTACAAATTTAGAAAAATGTCTTGAGTGCACATCAGTGCAACACACAGAACATAAAAGCAGCTAACTGAGTGGTGGGAGTCAGCTGACTAGTCCCACCCTACCAGCTACAGAGGATCCACACTAGCTTAAGTAGCCATGGTGAGACCCAAGCTTGGGATACTCACGGAAGATTTCTGATATATATATATTTTCTTTAATCATTTAACATTTTATGTTGCCTCCCCGGACAGCCCACATCTGACCGACCCCCCCCCCCAGGCCCCATCACCCGGAATTACCGGGGCTTACCTTACGCCTAGCCCAGGAGCAGAGTCTGTGTGGAGTCGGTCGCCATCCTGCCATCAGCTTTTTCCTCTGTTTTTACCCCAGAGGCCCCAGGAGTGGGTACACATGCATGTGGAGGCATGCATTAGTCCCACAGCCCCAGTAATGGCCCCTTTCCTCCCACTCCAGGCCTAGCACCTGGCTCCTCCTGACCCGTGCTGCCCCCAGCCTCCACCAGGTGGTAGCCATCAACCGGAGGAAGCCCCTTGCACCCCCTTGGAGAGGAGAGCTTGCCTGTCGGCAGCTCCATCCAGCTCTGTCCTCCCCCCACTGACCTCCGATGGCCCGATCTTGTTCCAGAACCCAGGTCACTGGCATGCCGCAAGGTAAGGCATCCAGGGCCTCAGCCCTCAGAGCCACCGGGCTGAAGATTTCTGATATTAAATTTAAATTATATCTATGAAATCAAGTCACTGCAACAATGCTGAACTGACAAGTCTCACTTACTAATAGTCAAGCCTGACTAAATTCTTAGGAGAAAAACATATTTTAAAAAATGTAGTCTTGGGCACAAAGCCACAAACTTAGAAAAACAATTTCTTGACTGCACAGCCATACCCACATACACTACAGAAAAAAAGCTAAATGAAATGGTGGAAGTCAGTCAACTAATTCCATCCTAACAGCAACAGCTATGGTGCACTCATGTTTACGTAAGTGGCCATGGAGTGACCCATGCCTGGGTTCCTCACAGGAAGATTTCTGATATTAAATTTATATTATAATTATTATGAAATCAAATCCCTCAAGTCACTGCAGCAGTGTTGAGCTGACAAGTCTCACTCATTATTGTCTAGCCTGGCTAAATTCTCAGAAAAAAATTATTTTTAAAATGTTTTCTTGGGCATTAAGCCAAGCCAGGAACAATAGAAAAATGGTCTCTAACACTTCAGTTAGACTATTTGCCTTGTTCCTTGTTTCAGACAAAAGCCATGTTACAAAAACCTTAAATTTCTAATCAAAATAACCCCCTACAAAACCTTTCTTATTACCTTAAGCTGTTAGTCTTTAAAACACACTGCAATGCAACTTTAAATCACATTTAGTTGTAGTACAGTGCACACACACACCACACAGTGTGTGTGTGTGTGTATATGCAATGTGTGCATGTGTGTGCATGTACTCATGTGTGCTGTTGGAGTCTTGCCTGCTTGTCCCTCTCAGCAAACACTAACCAGCCCTTCTATTTTCCCTTTCTTAAAGAGCACCTTTCCTGGTTGCAAATACATCTTTTGTCATCGGCCGTTACCTGCTCCAAAGTCAAAGGATACAGATTTTTTTTTTATTGGCAGATTTTAGGTAGGGAAGGGATCATATTTAGGCTCCATGGAGCCGAGAGCCCGATCTCTGCCACTTCCCTATACTAAGCCACACCTCCATGCTTGCATGTTTTGTGATGTAAGAGTCAGGTCGACGTCGGCGCATGCTCCATTGATTTCTGTGAGGCTGTATTTTTTTAACTACTATTTTTAATGCTTTAGAGGGCCAATTCAAATAAATTAAGGCCACCACTCAACTAGCACTTCTCCCCCTCAGTTTCATATTAGGTTCAATATCAGCTGCTACAGGGTAGAGCAAGGTAATGATGAGTTTAAGGAAGCACTTGTGAGGGTTTGTGGAGGGGTGGAAGGAGGATGTGGGCAGAGTGGGAGGAAGCAGTAACCAGAGGGCTTCCAGCTACACATGGTGAATGGATGAGAAAATATCCAGGAAGTTAAGGATTGCAGAGGGGGTGGCAAAGATGAAGTGTGGGATACTGTACTGGGAATAGGGAGGAGGGGACTGGAAAGGTGGATGGGGTAGGGGACAGATGGAGGAGATAGACAAGAATAAGGAGAGAGTTAGATAACGGACTAAAGGAGAAGGATGTCAGTAGGTGAAAATAAGACAGTAATTTGTACACAAAGTGGGTACTTGTCAAAACTGCAATCATATGGTGGAATAGGAATGACTAAGCAAACACAGACTGGCAGGGATTTAAATACAGTATTAAATTAGAACAGTAGGGTGAGAGAAATCATTGTATGTAGCTACACTGGATAAACATAGAATGAGTTATGGGAGGAATAGGGGCTGGCAGTTTAGCCTAGAGAGGATATTAACAAGCTGTGAATGAGCTTGGTAAAGACTTAAACTCAACAGTGCTCCCAAGTTGCCCCTGAAGATAGGCGTTGTACCTAGTGGGCCTCACCCGGTTACCAAAGATTTAGGAAAAAAGCTCTCCTTGAGAAACTCACAATTCATCCTTGGACACGCAATCACTCACACTTGGATATACCAACCTGAGGAAATCCTCAGGGCATAGACATAAACACACACCCAGAGGCAGGCACATATGCACATCCTTGGATGGTCACACACACACACCCTAACCTTCACCCTCAGACACACAAACCATCAGACGTGCAGACCCCCAGACAGTAATGCATACACCCCCTAAGACAGTAACTACATCCCAGCCCAGTCCCTTCCTCATATATGCACCCTCAGCCCCCTCCCATCTGCTGACACCCTACGATCCCAGTAAAATGTTCACTCCCAGTCCTGCTCCTATTTGCTGGCACCTTAAAATCACAGTACAATGCCACCAGTGCAATACCTCCAGTTCCACCTCACAACTACTGGCATTCTCCCCTCCAAGTAATATACCTTCTGCCTCCTTCCCATCTCCTGCCACCCCTCATCAAAGTAAAATATCCCGCTAACCCATCTGCTGACCTTCTCTCTTTCCACAAATAACAGGAATTCCAACCACAACTGATGCCATTCCTGGAAGAGTACAATGCTCCACCAAATCATACTCTCTGTTACACTTGACAGAGTCAGCAAATGCGTACAGCAAAGCTGAAGTGGAGGCAGAGCATAGTCGGAGCAGGGATAGGATGGGGTTCTACTACTAGCATCTTACTGCTTAAAACACAGGGAATGCCTTAATGTGTTGCTGCTCATCCCCACCCACTGGACCCACATGAAATTAAGGTGCTGCGATTCATGCGGCTACCCTATTGGAAAAAATGTTTACAAAATAGCTAACCTAAAGTTTTTGTGATGACTAAGGAATCACCTGCATGCAGTATTTCTAAAACTACAGCCAGCCTAAAGTGATCATCACTTCATGTTTCTCCTTTCTGGACCTGCCACTAGAGGGAGTCTGTTTCATAACGTTTGTGCCTTCTGAATAAAACAGGAAACAAATATTTCATGTTCTACCAAAGTTGTTAAAATCAGTTCCTGTTCCAGCCTGAGTATTTTGACAACAGTCTAGTATAATTGTATCCATTTATAGATGTGTATGATGGAGTTATGCTAAGGTTATTAAATTGTTAATTGACAAAAAATATATCTGGAAATCATGATGCTGAAACTTGCAGAATTGGATTTGTCAGATTCTGGCCTTTCTTTAGGAAACAGGATTTTCAGAATTAAAGACCACAAATCCTTACTACTAACAAAATCTGGTCAGAGCCAACATGGCTGCTCAGGGCGGCGAGAGAGCGGCTGGAGCAAGGAAAAGAATAGTCAGAGCTCTCCCCACACCGGAGTCTGCTGTTTTCAAGATTTATTTATTTATTATTTATTTAGCTTTTGTTTACCGGGTAAGTACACTAGACAAGCATTATGTCTATTTTCAGGAACGACCCGAGAGACTACAACATGAGGAACAACAGTCAAGGAGACATGGCAAAGAGAGTACATTTTTTTGTCACAGTAAACAAACATGTGGGAAATACATCATTTGACGCTGGGGAAACATATAGTAGTAAGCACATTTCAGATTATACACTCTAGACTAGCTAGTTCAACTGACAGATATATACAGGTGATCATACATAGGAGTGGAGCATAGCTCAAGGACTGGATTGGTCATAATATAACTTATAACATTGTCGTATACACCCCCTAGGCTAGTTGGATCGTGGACAGGTATATAAAGCTCATCACATTTTTCTAAATATGCACATGTTAGACAGAAACAGAAACACTTGGTAGTACAAGTTTCTACCAAGTGACCAAGGTGCAATATGTCATGGTTAGCCTATGACCGTGGAGCAATAATGGGTGTAAAAATGCCCAAGGCTTTTTAGGCAGGAGTAGTCAGAAGTCATTGATACAGTGGGGAAAATATCTCCAGGAATTCAATGGAGACACCCTGGGGAGGTTCAGACAAAACAATTTGACACTTTAGGGAGGTTTGGGGCAGTCACACTCTGATGCTAGTTTTAGGAAACCCCACAGGGAATTTCAAAAACTCGTGATGGTGCTGACAGAACTGTGCATGTGAAGTTTGAGTTGATGCTGCCATCTTGGACACGGCAGCCATCACTTCCACAGTTGTGGAAGAAAAAGTAGAGCCTTGGCGAAGGGGGTGTGATTATGCGGCCCACAGGGGGAAGGGCCGCATAAACAGCAACAGTGGACATTCACCAGAGCACTGTGGAAGTAGACTGGACAGCGGTCTGGTCACATGCTTCCACAGTGCTCTACTAAACCCACTATACTGGCATAACATCTGCGGAGCTCAGCCCACACAGCTGTAAAAAAGAGAACGGAATCTGATTCCGCATTTGATATGGGCCCTAATGGGCCGACAAATACTTTAGACAGACACATGAAGTTCCTCCCTCCCTCCCACTGCAGCACAATTATTAATTCCACCACATTCTTAAGCACTATATGTCACATCCCTGTCCCACTGCCAAAGATTCCTCCACTTACTGTGAAAAGACTAATAACCAGCCAAAGATCCATGCCAGTGGCCACTCCATTCAGCTGCCATGTCCATCGCCCTACTTATTCCTAGTCCATCAAATGGACTCCTCCTGCTAAAAGTCATATCTTCTGAGTCTGATCTGATGCCATTGCTAACACTTCTTCTCGAAAGTTACCTCCTACAGATGTCAAACCCCTCCCCACACGCTGTCCTGCCACAGGTAAAGCAGTAACATTGCTAGGGCAGGTGACAAACCCTCTCCTGTACTGGCCACTACAGACTAAAGGTGCATTTACACTACCTACATGGTAACATTACAGTCTGTTCCACTCCACCGCCACTCTGCCCACTGCCCTCCCAACAACCATTTACACAGGTGACAGTCTGAGCCAGTGTAGGTTGAGGCTGCGTTTTATGTAACACTTCTGGCAGGTTCCCTTGCATTTCCACCAGCAAATTGGAATTTTTTTTTTAACTTCCTCACATATGGACATAGAGCAGAGGGAGACAGCAAAAGAAGAGAACTGCTTATCGATCTAGCATGCTCTTCTGATGTCAGCACACAGTATACCCGTTTCAGATGACAACAGACTGTCGCTGTAAATCAGAAATATATTTGTGAACTGTGGTTGCCTACTGACATATGTGATTCATGTAACGATTTGTGTTGCAGAGGTCCTTACTTTTAGCTCTTGTTATGCCAATACAGTAGATCCTAGCTCTGTGACTGGGCAAACTAAACTGTTCTGGTACATATGAGGTTGTGAATGGTACAGAGAATTACAGGGCTGCAGTGGTGCAAGCGGAGTGTGTGTTTTCATGTCAGCAAACACCTGCACCAGTACAGCTCTCGTCCAAAACAGTGATCGTCCAACGACACAGCAGAGTCACCTACAACACTCCCCAAGCCATTACAATATGATTTGCACTGGTGTAACTCATCTCCACTGCTCACAGTGATGAAGTTCAGGTCATGTAAATGGGCCTTAAATGAATGTGAACATTTCGCTGTGGCACACTGAGTCTGGTACAGGGCACAACACTGGAATTTCCAATTCAAGTCCAATTCCAGTTTTGGTGACTTATTGGACTTGGAGTTAAATCATACCTGGAACTGGTAATTGCAAAAATCAGCCAGATACCCAATGGAATGGAATTTTATTTATTCTTTGGTAACCGGGTAAGACCCACTAGGCACAACAGCCATTTACAGGTGCAACCTAGGAGCACTGGGGAGGCTAAATGACTTGCTCAGGGTAACGAAATATGTAAGTGGAGGTTGTGGGAATAAAATCCAGGTCTGTTGGATGTACAAAGCTCATTGCTCTAACTTCTAGACTGTACTACCAGAATAAAGTGACTGATTTCAATCATCGCCATATGGAAATACTATTTCACTGTATGCGTCATTCTAGATTTCAAAGGTATGGAATTTATTTATGATCATATATTTATTAAAAAATCAAGAAGTAGGCAGTGTGATTGACTCGTGGGTAGCATGTTGCGCTCCCTTGCTGGCAACCATGTTTTGGAAGCAGACCCAGAAGCTGGGTCTGGTGGCTGGGTGCTGAAGTGGCACAACCGTGCAGCAGTGCTCCCAGTCAAGGAGGGATGGCCCCCTGGTTCTGCAGCCACAGTGACCAGGAAGCATGACTCCCCCACAGGGGAAGCTATATGCTTGTGAGGTCAGTAGGGATACTGTCTAGCACCATGTGAGAGGTGAGCGAGACTAAAGGATTGAAAATCTAGCAAAACTCTATGCACATTGAGTCATATAAAAGAAGGCTGCCGGCACTCTTGGGGGCCCTGAACTGTGTGGATCTCCATGGGCAGAACAGCAGGTGGAGCAGTAGATAGAAGTTAGGGGTTACCAGCACACAAGACTCCTCTTACCTATTATGTGCATTTTCAACAAATCACTCTGTCTCGGACAATTCCCCTCTGCCTGGAAGATTGCCACAGTTACCCCTGTCCATAAAGGTGGTGACAGGACTCTTCCGGGTAACTACCGACCCATCTCAATCCTCTCCCCCCTCTCTAAGGCATTAGAGAAAATTGTGGCGTCCCAAGTCTCTGACTACCTCTGTAAGGTACAATGTTCTCTGCCCGAACAACACGGGTTCAGAGAGGTCATAGTACCAATACAGCACTCCTGGAATTTTTCAACTTCCTCCATGCCTCCTTGGACTCTGGTGCCCTGGCTGGTGCTATATTCATTGACCTGTCTAAAGCATTTGATACCGTTTCGCATCCTCTTTTGCTCTCACCCCTTGACCTAATAGGCTTTGCCTCAGGACCTGTTCCTGGTGCACCAGCTATCTCTCCGCCCGCTCCCAATGTGTGAAAGTCAACGGTACTCTCTGAAACATGCCCCATTCGGCTTGGGGTGCCGCGAGGGCTCAATTCTTGGACCCCTACTATTCTCAATCTTTCTTAACTCCCTACCCAGCAGTTGTACGGGTAAGATGCTTCTCTATGCTGATGATGCTGTTCTCGTTGCCTCCCACAATGACCCCATGCTGCTACAGAACTCCCTCCAACTGGTCTTTGACTCTGCAGCTACCTGGTTCACTGAGCACTGACTTGTTATCAACCTTAAGAAAACAAAAACGATGCTCTTCTCCCACCCCCCAAAATAAGTACAGCAAGTTTCCCTTAGCTGTCCACTCCACACCCAATCTCGTCATTGACCAGGTGCAGTCCTATAAATATCTTGGTATAACCTTTGACCCTGCACTTTCATTCCATGGACATATATCTGCCCTAAATTCTGTCGCCAACTCACGGCTAGGCATTCTTTACCGGCACAAGAAATGCCTCCCTCCTGATGCCCTCCACCTGGCTGTCACCTCCTCTGTCATGTCTCTCATTGACTATGGCCTTCCGGCTATGGCTCAGCAGATCAGACTGCCCTCAACAAGGTTCGGCCTCACAGTTAATAAGGCCTGCAGACTTATCACTGGTGCTCCCAGACTCACCTCACACATGTGAGCTGTACACCCTGGCTACCCTACTCAACCTGGAAGAGCGACTCATGTATCAGACATGCCAGCTCACCTTTAAAGCCCTGCGTGGCCTATCCCCATAGGCCTATCCAACTCTATTCGCCTTATTGCACCGACTCCTGATCACGCCGCAGCTCGGTCAAGCGCCACTCCTAGTTATTCCAGAGCTAGGACCTCTCAAGGTCAGAGGGCATTCCCCTCACCGTGCGCCTCCACTGGTATAACTCCTCTCTGCCAGTGTCTCAAACTCACTAACCTTAGCTTGCTTTAAGCCCAGGCTCAGAAACTTCCTGCTTAGCTCTACGCAATGCAACTGCCGCTAGCCTAGTGTAAAAAAAAATATATATACTCTGTTTGACAATGCTCACTGAGCGGCTCCCCACCTTCCTTTTCCTACTAATTCTCCTCCCTATCTCCTCCTTCTACTCCCACCAGCTCTCCCCGACCATAAGTTTTGCACCTTCATTATCTTTTGCTTCGTTGGAGATTGTATTCTATTGAAATAAAATTGTAATTGAACTGTAACTTTTTTGTTTGTAAGTACTGTGTCCCTTGTACTACTGTTCTGATGTCCTCTTTGTGACGAGGTACCTTTGTAAATGAGCCTCTGGCTCAAAGGTTTCTAAACTGATGTTTAACTAAATAAATAAATCTTAAACAGTTGCTGACTATCTACCTGGTTTATACCCTTCAAGTACTTAAAGGTTTCAGTCATGTCTCCCTTCTCTCTCTCTCTCTCTCGCTCTCTCTTTCTCTCTCTCCTGGCCTCTAGTGAATACATATTGAAATTGGACGGTCTTTCCTCATATGTCTGCCAATGCTGGTTGTGGATTATTTTAGTCACTCATCTTTGGTTTGACTCCAGGTGATCCTTGTCCTTTTACAGGTGAGAGTTCCAGAACTGCACACAGTACTCCAGATGTGGCCTCACCAAGAACCTGTACAGGGACAAGACCACCACCTTTCATCTGCTTGAGAAGGCACTATCTATAATTCCCACCATCCTGCTAGGGTTCCCATATGCCTTGTTATTTTGGGTATGGTCTTGAGACTGTCTTAATTATCTCCCCAGATCTTTCTCTTCTAATGTCTGTTGCAGTTGTATCCCTCTCATCCAATATTCAGTTTTTGGATTACCCCTCTCCAAGTGCATAACCTTGCACTTTTTGGGACTGAGTTTCAGTTGCCAAATCTTGGACCACCTTTCCAATTTCCTCTGATCTCTTTTCAATTTCATCCTGCCCTCCTTGCTGTCTACCCTGCTACACATCTTTTTGTTTTCCACAAAGAGACACATCTTGCCTTGGATCTCCTCTCCAGTGTTGCAAATGAATACACTGAAGGTCACCAAGACCATGACCAACCCCTGTGGGACCTTGTTCATATCCCCCTGACCTCAAAGACAGTATGTAACATTTACTACCACCTTTTAGGTTCTCCCCCCCCCCCCCCAGTCAGGACTCACCCATCTAGTGACTCTCACCCCCCCAACATCCGAGTCCCCCAATTTCCTTGCCAACTTCTTGTAGGGGTACATAGTTAAAAGTCCAGGTATAAGACATCACGTGCTTGTCTCTTATCCAAGGCTTGCGTCACAGTGTTGAATAAATCCACAAAGTTAGTATGACAGGATCACCCTTTCACAAAGCCATGCTGCTTACTGTTCTGAAGTCTGTGGGACTCAAGGGAGTTGACCTTGATGAGGGTCTCAATGAGCTTCACAACAAAGGAAGTCAGGCTAACTAATCTGCCATTTCCTGGGTCCCCGTCCCCACTTTTGTTCAAGGGGAAGTCTGCTACCCTCTATTCTCTGGGGACTTTGCCCATCTCAATGGATCAGTTGAACAAGTCTGCCAAGGTGCAATAGGTGCCCAATTCGTTACAGGCACCAACTACAAATAAACATGTATTACAAAGTCACTAAATCTTGTTTTTACCTTTCTTGTCCTTTTAACTTCCCAACCATGTTCTGAAATGTAATCCACTTATCCCTTGTCTTTAAATTTACAGGCTTCCCTATCCCCAAGCCAGTAGTAGTAGTGGGTGCAAAAGTGGTAAACTGGACAAGAAATTGGATAGGGGATAGGCAACAAAGGGTGGTGGTAAACAGAGTTCACTCAGAGGAAGGGAGGGTGACCATCAGGATGCCTCAGAGATCAGAGCTGGGACCGGTCCTCTTTAATGTCTTCATAATTGACATTGCAGAGGAGCTGGAAGGAAAGGTCTGCCTCTTTGTGGATGACACCAACATCTGCAATAGGGTGTACACTCCAGGGGCATGGAAAGGATGAGCAGAGACCTGAAAAAACTAGAAGAGTGGTCAAAAGTATGGCAGCTGAGTTTCAGTGCAAAAAAAAGTGCAAAATAAAGCACTTAGGGCAAAGAAACCCAGAGGTGCAGTACAAAATAGGTGGAGTGGTATTGACGACCACTAAGCAGGAAAGTGACCCGGGGGTAATCATATCAGATGACCTAAAGGTGGCCAAGCAGTGCAATAAGGCAGTAGGGAGGGCTAGTGGGATGCTGGTGGTCATAGGGAGGGGTATAACCAGCAGAAAGAGGGGGTGGTGTTGCCTCTGCATAGATTGCAGGTAAGACCCCACCTAGAGTACTGTGTCCAGTTCTGGAGACATCTCCAGAGGAACATAGAAAGAGTGGGGGCAGTCCGGAAGATGGCAATTAAAATAGTGCAGGGTCTGCATCAAAAGCCCTATCAGCAAAGACTAAACAATCTCAATATGTACACCCTGGAACAGAGGAGGAGGAAGAGGGGGGATATGATAGAGACCTTTAAATACCTCATAGCTCAGCAGATAAAGTTTACTTAGTTTAAAATACCTCACAGGGGTAAATAAGGTACAAGAGGGAAGTATTTCTCAGAAAGAAAAGGTGCTCAAGAACAAGGGAACATTCAGTGAAGGTCGAGGGCGGTACATTCAGGAGAGATTTGAGGAAGTACTTCTTCACAGAAAGAGTGGTGGATTCCTGGAACAGCCTTCCAATAGAGGTGGTGGGGGCAAAAACAGTGGTAGGGTTCAAGAATGCATGAGATAAGCACAAGGAAATCGTAGTGGAAATTAAAGGGAAGGAAGAAAGAGCTGTAGATCGGGCATGGTCTGCAGTAATAGGGTAGGTAGAAAGAAATGGGCACACTGGATAGGCCAAGCAGTTCTTATCTGCTGTCAAATTCTATGTTTCTAAGTTTAGCTATTATCTTCAACTTAGTTTTTCACTTCCTGTGCCTTCACCCTTCTCCCTCTCTACCATGCTCCCCTACTGTATTCCTCTCCATCTGCTGGCTACTCTCCCCATATATCTTCCTCAATCCTCCCTATCTATCCTGCAGTTACTCTAATGGCACAGAACTCTTTAAACCTCTCCAGAGGCCCCAGTCCAGATGGCCTGGATGCTAAACTCTTACATCATTCTACTTCTGTAATTGTTTTTTTAACCTTCCTTTTGACTTGGTATGGTTCCACAGGTCTGGCAGCAAGCCCGAATCCTCCCATTTCTCAAATGGAGTGACTCCTTCCGTCCTGGGCACCACCTCCTATCTCTCTTCTCCCATCAATAACTAAAGTGCAAGAAAAAACTGTTCTCACAACTCTTGCCCTCCTGACCTCCTCTTCTCTCCCCTTCCAGTATTGTTTAAATTCATTTTGGATAGGTTCTGCCTCTGCAATTGCTGTCTCTATTGTTGCCTTTTTTTTATTTATTTATTTTTTTATCTTATCCTGTGTTTTTGTCGCCATCCTCTCTGGTGGCCACCTGTTGGCACTACCCCCAGCCCCATCACCCACCTCAACCAAGGCCTACTTCACCTCTTCTTACCCCCATGGGCGGGTGAATGCCTCAGTGGTTGGTGTTGTGCCTGCAGGGTGCTGCCATCATCCGCTGCTGGTGTTTTTTTCCTCCAGGTTTTCCCCCCTTCCACCCAGACCAGCATGCATGCAATGGCATACATGACCTGTGTGAAGATGCAGGGACACACATCACCCACACCCAGTCAACCAGGTAGGTACCGCTGCCATGCCAACTAGCCTTCGCTAGGTGGAAGCCATGCAGTGGTATGTCCTGCCCCCGGAGGAGGAGAGCTGCCATTGGACACTTAATCTTCCTTTCCCTGACTGGACCCCCACGAGCGACCCTGGCCCATTTTTGAACTTGGGTCATTGGCATAGCAGCAGATGAGGCACTTGATGCCTCAGCCCTCTGCACTACTGGGCTGGGCCGGCTATTGTGGCCTATCTTCATCAGTTAGTATTTTATCTCCTTTCTCTGCCTGACTTGACCCATGTTTGTCTGGTCCTCCCAGCCGCAACAATTGACTTATCTGGAACTTACCCTTTCTTGCTGCATCCATCCTCTGCTGGAGGACCATGGAGAGCCCAGCATCTGGTGTGGGGCCTTCAGGGCACCAGGCCTTCATCCTGCCATGGTCAGGGTTTTCCCTCAGTTTTTCTCTCTCAGGGCCTGTGGTGCATGCAGTGTTGTATTGTGCGAGCTCCACCTCTGCGGAAACATCCTCCGACATCAAGTAGGCAGGGCATATTCCTTGGCATTCTGTTATGCTGCCACTTTGAACCTCCAGGTGGCAACTAACTAGTGGGATGCAGGTACCCCCTACCCAGGGAGAAGAATTGTCCTTCAGATGCTTAATTCTCCCTCCTCTGACCATCTCCCAAGTGACCTGCATCTATTCTCGAACCCGAGTCTCTGGTGTGGCAGAAGGTGAGATGCTCAGTGCCTCAGCCCTCCACGCTGCTGGGCTGGCTGTTGTTGTCCTCCTTAACACTTCCATTCAACTTGGTATGGTTTTACAGGTCTGGAAGCAAGTCAGGTGTCTCCACCTCTTCTGGGCACCATCTCCTAGCTCTATACTCCTTGCACTAACTAAACTACAAGAAAAAAATTGTACTCACAACTCTTGTCTTTCCTCTGCTCCTTTTCTTTTCTCTCCCCTTCTAGTCTTGTTTTCGCAAATCCATTCCATTGCACCTTCCCCTCCTTCTGTTCAATGTCTCTGAAAGAGAAGGGCTTGGGTTAGATCATATCAGCCATCTTTTTATTGATCTTCTGTTTAGTTCCCCTCCTGAGTCTAGTGTGCTGCCTCTTTTATCCACAGACATTCCTAATTATGTCCCTGCCCATCTCTGGCACTTACCTCTGCCTGCAGGTGTTGGGAGATATAAGCTCAGCTGCCCCTTGCAGACCCATCATGTGTAGGACTGCAGAGTGGTGAGTCAGGAGGTCAGGGCCTGAGAGAGCTGAGTTGTCATCCTGCTTACTCTCAGATCTTCCCTACTATCCTGGTTACCCAGTGCATTGCTGCCTGTGGTTACCCAGGTAGCAGTCTGGTCGGCTGACCTTTTATTTTTTCCACAGGATGATATAAATTATTATCCTTTCTACTGTAGACATTTTAAAGATTCTTTATGAACTTCTACAGGTGACTTCTTTAATATTGAAGTGGGCACCTCCCTTTTGGGAGGTCACAACTTTGGACACTAAAGGACAATTCAATGGCTTTCACAACCAGAATAATGTTATGCTTGTGCAATGGTATAAAAACGTTTGTAGCCATTCACACTCTCTATTCCATTAGGAATTACCACCCTGTAGAGGTACTGAAGGCAAGGAACCCTGTAAGAGGGTTCTACCCTGAGAAGTGCAGTGGGAAGAGTTTCTTGGCTCAAGGTACCTTAGGAAGGAGACCCCCGGGAGTAGAGAGGCGAGCCGCTGGAGGAGGAGGGGAGGATGGTGGGGCAAGGAAAAAGTACTTCAGATGGAGGCTGGGAGGAACTGCTTATATAGTTCAGGAAGTAGGAGTGGCTGGTTGCTCACCCACTGAACTGCAGGTAAAGCCTTTCAATTCAATGGGTTTTGCAACCAGAATAAGGTTATGCTTGTGCAACTGTATAACACGTTTGTGCCCATTCGCACTCTCTGTTCCACTAGGAATTACCACCCTGTAGGGGTACTGAAGGCAAGGAACCCTGTAAGAGGGTTCCACCCCTTGAGATGCTGTGGGAAGGGTCCCTTGGCTAAAGGTACCTTAGGAAGTAATCACAAAATATTTGTAGTAGTGATTGATGACTAGGAGGTAGAGAAGTAGATTGACAGCAACTGGTAGCTTGATGTAACATAACTGAGATGCACGAGTTAGCAGAATAGCTCCATTAACATAACTTGAGCTGATAACAATGGGGGCTTCCAAAGGAGAGAGGGAAAGGCTAGTAGGGCCACCATCCATCTCCATCCAACAGAGGAACCTACCTAAGTGAGCTAGGGAATACCACTAAAACTGACTAGTATTATGACTTGTGGCATGGAGGACAGAAAGGAAATCTCTGGGGATCCAAGGCCAAGATCACCGTCCCTCCAGGCTTGGGATATTGTATTTAGTGACAGCTCTGCTACTGCCATTTAGAAACCCAAACAAGGGGAGCGGAAAATATTCAAATTTTGAGAAAACTCTCACTCTTTCCCACTAATGGGAGTGCCTTGGAAGGTTATGAGTCCTGGCCTCTGCAACAAACTGCTTCAAAGGTGGAAGGAGAGGAGAGGAGAACGATCACTGAAGTACTCGCCTGACCTACCAATCTACTATTCAAAGCAAGCGAACCAAAAGCGGTTTTAGGAAGAATGCTTTGAAGGTGCCTCGGCAGTTGATACCACAGCTAAACAATAGCAATATATCCTCCCTTTGCAGCTAGTCATAAATTCAACATCAAGAGGCACAGCTGAGCATAAATGGCTAAAGCTCCACCTGGAGGAAGGACATTCCCACTATGCGCCAGAAAGGAAGGACACCACTCCAGGCATCACATGCTCAGGATGCGGACTAGAGCACAGAGCAAGACCATCGGCTGAGAGCGAGCTCAGAGCCAATAAATTGATGGGCATGGTCAGCTAATCTCTTCTAGCAATGGAGCAGGCTATACAAGGTAATATGCAGCAAAATAAACACCTTTAGTAATGGTGCATGCCATACATGGTAAAACAGGGAGTAACAGGCAATGAGTAGCATGGTAAACACCTGTAGCAATGGGTCTGGTAAACAAATAGTACACAGAAGCATGACAGCGCAGGAATGGCACATCTGGCTCAGGGGAACCTGGCCTTTAGTCAATACAAGACTATACAATCAGTCCATCAATGAGTGCCAATTAAAGGTGACAAATACTCAGAGGATTTTAGCGGCAGAGGCAATATACGAACATGAGGTAACTGAACCACATGGGGCCACGACTCTCCACTATAACCCCCAGTCCTCTGCCATAGGAAAAACAAAAAAAAACACAGTAAAGCACCGTAACCCACATGCAGATTTTAAAACCAGTTTACAACAACAGCTGTAGCTGAGCTGACCACCAGAGTATAGTGAAGCAGTGTACAAATAATGAATAGTGTCCAGCAGTAGCTGAGCTTATCAAGCATGGGGCTTTGTAGGCATGGGCAGTACTGCACTGAAACAAAAGAATAATTGCTTGGTACAAATGCATTTAAGCAGGTTTGAATCATATGGTGAAAGTAATATAGAATTGCATTAGACTCTGTCTTGAGTCCCACTGAGTACAAATAAACATGTTTGAGCAGATTAAACCCCCCAAAAGGGCTATTCACATGGAGAAAGCAATATGGAATTGCAGGAGATTTGGGTTTGATTCTCATGCATAGCTAGTGCACTGAATAGCCTAGCAAATTGAAATAGATTTGTATGCACAGATAATAATGAAGTGTGAGTACATGCTGATTAAATGCAGCAGCAGTTGCATGACTATATTGATAAAAGAAATGGAACTGGTATGTTG
The DNA here is from genome assembly GCA_016271365.2 of Neoceratodus forsteri. Lineage (NCBI taxonomy): Eukaryota > Metazoa > Chordata > Ceratodontiformes > Ceratodontidae > Neoceratodus > Neoceratodus forsteri. The sequence goes on from CM028137.1 coordinate 732,223,804, forward strand.
GTACAAGCCGAATAAACTTTTAAACATAAGGAAGACTGTAGCGAGAAATCCCCAAAGAAATGAAGGATGGAGCAAAAGCAGCACAAATTATCTGAAGCTGCAACAGGAATGCAGCAGTACCTGCTGCCGCTAGCTGAGAGCAAGAGCTTGGACCAGGTGCAGGCCATTGAGTGGAAGTAGCAGCAAAGGGTGGAATGGGACCTGAAACATACAACAAATGCAGGAAAACTGAGGTTACCAGGTAGCTGGGGAGGAAATGGAGTCAGAGCACAGGAAAGGAGCAACACAGTACAATGAAGGGCAAGTAGAAGCCCCAAAAGAAAGCAGAAAACCAAAGCATAACACAGGTGAACAGAAAAACAGCACACAAGGAGGCACACAGCAGCCGAAAGCAAAACAAATACAAACCAAAGCAAGAGAGACATGGGAACACAACCAACAGAAACCAAGCAGAATCCAGGGCAAGAGCAAACTGGGGCGGGAGGGGGCAAGGCCCCAGCAGGCCTCAGACAAGGCTACAGCAGGCCCAGAGTGAGGAGAAGGACCAACAGACTTTGTCTGACAAAGAAAAAGTGCTTCAGATGGAGACTGGGAGGAACTGCTTATATAGTTCAGGAAGTAAGTGTGGCTGGTTGCTCACCCATTAAACTGCAGGCGGAGCCTTTCAGTTATCTCTGGATTTTGGTGGTGGTTATTGCTATCGTTAGTGGTTATTGTGACTATCATTTGAAGTTTTATTTTTCTATGGCTTTTTATTGTTCTCACAAATTCCCTATCCTGGAGCTGGGTAGGCCTCAGGTTGCTGTTTGCATCAATGTTTTTTCTTCTGCTTGGACACAGTAATGAGAGCCAGGGAGAAGGATGCCATTTGCAATGGGCAGTGTAGCTTTTATTTTTTTTCTTTTCTATTTTCTGCAGCCTGGCTTGCTTTCCCTAGCGGGTGGACCCAGCCCCATTCCCCCAGCATCCCAGCCTGTTACCCTCAGATACTTTCAACACCACAAGCTTGCCACCCTCCTGGTGGGGACCAGCCAACCCCTCCACCTCTTCCAGTATCACAGAAGTGGAGGTTCACTGGATGTCCCCGAGGTGGACGGTGACTGGAGTCAGGGCCCTAGTGTGCCAGAAGATAATCCGTGCTTTAGGCCATTGTCCCCTATAAGCCCTGCCCTGAGGATGTTGGCACAGGAGGCCCAAGCATGTTCACACTGTGCTAGCATCCACGGGCCTCGGTTGACACCCTTTCTGTCACACCCACTACTTGCCTGTACTGCCACCTGTGTTTACCCAGATACAGTCTTGCAGTGGTAGCATCAGCCTTTCCTCCCCAGAGATAGAGAACATTCTCTGGGGTGCTCAACCTTCCCCCCCCCCAGCGACTTGAGCTTGTTCCCGAGCTTAGGTCACTGGCATCATGAGTGGACGTGCTACTGCTGTGCCGACAGGCCTGCTAGCCAGTGTAGCTTTTAATGTAAAACTGGGTCTCACTGGAAGGCCAGGTCCAACTTGGGATTAACTGACCTGCATGTGGATTCAATACGCTGGGAGAAATCTAAAGCAGGATCCAAGGTGGCTCTAAGGGACTTAAACAAAATTCACACTGTTGATCTCAGAACCATAAGAGCCATATACTAGGGTACCTTTAGGCCATGAGTGAAGCATTTGCCTGGAACTAAAATAACATGGATTTGGGTTTTTTGGGAGTTTATGACAAGCCTATGGTGAGTTAGCCAGGTCTGGATGCAGCTAAAGTAAATATTAAGGTTATCATTTACACTGACTAGTCTATTAGAAGTGCTATATGTAACCCCTAGGTGACATTATTCCAAGGGCTACTACCCCTGCCTCTCTGGCTAGTAACAAGTTAAGTGGGCCTGGGTACTGAAACGGGTGCCTCCACCCGGAGGTCAGGGTTGTTAGTGGTTGCGCTAACCTGGGAACAGCCCTCCAGGACACTGTAACCCCCCTCTTTCCCTCCTAGTGACCTGAACAATATACAATAATTACTTTCACAATGACCCTTATTCACCATGCAATTACTCACACTGTTTGCACTTACCACCAGGGCTGGTTCCTCTAGCTCAACCCTGGGGACCCCATGTAAAACAAGGTTATGCACAGCAAATAGCAACAGTACAGTACTTTTGGCACAAACTGGAACCACAGTCAGGTTAAATGCAAAAAGAGTTGGATCTGATTTATTCAGTGGACTTGAACAAGGGAGGGGCGTAATCAGGTGGATTTGCTTAAAGGCTCTATCAATCAAATAGTCATGCATGCACTTCAGAGTCCCTACACAGTCACATACTCTGGGTACCCAGGTAGGAAAATGGTGGGCTAGCCAGGAACGTTGCCCGGGGTAGGCCGGCGTCGCAGCTGGTTGGCATCCTGTGATGAAAGAAAACAACATGCACAACACACACTATTTGTAATCCGGAGCCGGAGAGCTCAGTTCATGAAAGAAAAGGCAACAAGACAATCAGATGACAACACTTTAGATTTAGCTGTTGTTGCTGAGAGCTACCCTGATGTTTACTCACGATGATACTCAATACAGTACACAGGCAGTATGAAATTGAGATAGCAGGTTGTTGAACTGGAGTGCCAGGAGAAGCGAGGCCCACACAAATGACTGCAACATTGTTCCTGTTCAAGGCGTTGAGCAGGGGGCTGATCCCCAGGTAGGTCTTTCTCTATGTAGCGGGTAGTCTGGCTGGGCCAGTGTGGCAAGGCCCAGGCCAAATGGTGATGAACACGGATTCAGTCCGTTTGAGCTGGATGCAGCCTCCAGCAAGCAGAACACAGTTCAGCACACAGTGAGGAACCAAATCATGATCCACTAACAGCACACAGCACATTTACATATAAGAAATTCTACTGTACCAGGCAGATTGCTATCCAGCCACAATTACAGAGTCTCTGCACCAACCGGGAGTTCAGAGGTGGCTAGAAATCCTGACAGGCTGATCGCATTCAGCAAATCTTCGGTCTTCTTCAGGTTAAAGTGTGGTCACAGTCCAGTGGCATAAATCGTTCTCACAACTCGGATGAAGTCTGAATCAACTCTATTTTCCCTCTCAGGGACAGCAGGCAGACAGGCAGGCCAAAACTCAGCCCTGTCACAGTTCTCCCACATGAATCCACATAGGATTGCTGCTCGATTATCTCAAGCTGTTATTCCTTCACTTCCCAACTCAGATCTGACTGAAACTGCAAGCAATCTGGGACTTTCCCCAGGATCCAAAAGGTTCGGTTGGCTGATCTGTCTGTCAGTCACAACAAGGGCTCCCCATGCAGGTTCATTTAGGTGCCAAAAGCCCCAAACTACAATTCCTACAGAATTTTGCTCCCACAAAGCCCCTGGGGACAGGCTCCATTTTAGAGTCCCCAAAGGTACTGATTGGCCCATTTCAGCAGTCCAGGACCAAGATGGTGGAGATAAACAGAAATGTCCATGCTGCAAAGAAGGCAGGTTAGACTCATCTCACCTCTCTTTTAAGCGATCACTGTTTTCTCACCTCTATTCTCTTGGTACCTGCGACTGCTTGTGACCACTGTATAGTCCTCAGTCGTGTTCACGCTATCTCTGGATAATGTCCTAAAGCATACATTTTGTCTATTTGTGGGTTTTCTTCATCTTTTTTCCTCTCCTAGCCAGGCTATTTTGACTGTTCCAGTGCATTTGCCAATACTGTATCCTACCCTAATTGTGTGTTTATTCCTTACTTTTATCTCTCTGTTTGCATATTTAATTACTGTGATATTGTTGTCCTGACAGGTATGTTCCTACATGCCGAAATTGCTGTACCTTACTGTTTGCTATTATTGTATTGTCACTTTATACTCTCCCGGATCATGCCTGAAAATAGGCAGGCTTGTTGCCTAGTACACTTACCCGGTTACCAAAAGCTAACAAATAAATAGACAAACTGCAAAATGATTACTTTTCTAATAAATGATCAGCAAACAAGTATATCTTCTAAACAGAGCTTCCTCTGCACTAATAGCAATGGCAGAAATGGAGCAATTATCTGGCAACTCGGGCAGGACTCGAGCATAGAAACACTCAGCCCCCTACCAGATTAATTATAACTGCAATCTAGGCAGCTCTTAAAGAGACAGTACACAGAGGCTATACAGGCACTCTCTGGCAATAACGTTTAAACTGCTAAAACGCAGGACACCAGCCTGGCAGTGAGCATTTCGGCAAACTCAAGGAAGACTTTTCCGGAACCCCCATTTGTAGGGGGGTTACACCCTTCCCTGCCTGGAGAAAACTTGACGTCCGCAGCAAGTCTGTACCATCATGCATCAGTTAACATAAACTTATTACTTTACTATACATATTCACTACACTTCACAATACAATATCCATAATGACAATACTTATGCATGTTTCATACAGGTAATACTGATTTCACTATGATTAACATACTTTGAACATCACTGTACTGATTCATGTAATAACTTCTTGCACATTAAACAGTGTAAGGGGGGGCCTTCCCTATCAGCTGACTTGTGGCTGGATGGGGCAGGGGCACCATGGTAAGAGGGAAGAACAATCAAACTGGAATTGGCCCTTAAGCTCAGTCTGGGTAGTGAGCTCTGAGAAACATAAACACCTTTGTGAACCACATTGAGAGGCAAATCCACTGGCCTCCCAGGAGAATCATAACTGAGATGCAATACTGGCTTGACATCTTGGCCAGTCTTTCTGGGGGAAACAACCACAGTCTCTGTACTTTCAGCACTAGTCTTGGAGCTTTCGTCACTTGTGAGGGGTGCCTCTGCATGGATGGGAATGTCCAAATTTGGAACGCTGTCAGCTTCTTGTTCTGTAGGCTCTGGTTCCATAACACTTGGCTCATTTTGAGAAGGTTCAGGCACAATTAGGCTTTATGACACTGAAAAGAGGCTGTCAGCACTCTGATACTGTTCTTCAAGTTCTGGTGTGTCACCAGAGAGACTCAGACCATCAGTCTCTTCTTTGGGCAATTCATACAGTTCCACAAAACACAGGGAGTACGCAGTCTCAGACATAATACTTTGCACTTCACTTTCAGGGAGCATTAGCTCCAAGGATGAAGCTGGGGGGTTAGGCAGTCCAGAAGGCCCAGCTTCATCCCCACAATTAATCATAGGGTTACCCCGAAACAGCTGACTCAATTCATAGGAGGGGTAATAGGCATTGTCACATTCACTATCCTCAGAGGTTGACTGACAGTCACTATCATTCTGGGCCTGCTGTGGGGGAAACCTTAAATTTGTAACCACTGGAGTAGGTTGACTCTGTCTCTTTTTTGCAGCAGCATAAGTCACCGGCCCAGGGAAGGCAATGTCTGCTGGCTCAGCTTCAATAATAACTTGGCTGATAGGCAGCAAGTGGTTACGATGCATGGTCTTGACAACTTTGGAGTTATTCTCTAGGCGTACCTTATGCACTGGTAGATCATCCAACTTTCCAACTATTACATGAGGAAGATGGTGCCACCTATCAGCAATTTTGTGCTTTCCATATAGTACCAAATTGCGTAACGACCCACGGTCTCTGGTCCATAGGTCTCAAGCCTTTACTTTCTTATCGTGTCTCTCTTTGTTGGTGAGATTTCTCTTGGTGGCCATTGTCTGGGCCAGTTGATATTCATTGTTCAATTGAGCTTTCAGTTTCTGTACATACTGCAGGTAGTTTTTAGCCCGGACCCCATCTGGAGAGACCCCAAAGCAGACATCAACTGGTAGTTGGGCCTTCCTCCCGAATATGAGACAGTAGAGGGAGAACCCAGTAGCATCATTTTTGGTTCAATTGTACGCATCCACCAAGGTGCTAATCTGCTGGCTCCATTTATGCTTGTCTTTTGGATGGAGGGTGCCCAGCATGTCTAGAAGGGTGCGGTTAAAACGTTCTGGTTGAGAGTCCCCCTGCAGGTGATAGGGGGTGGTTCTTGACTTCTGCACCTCCCACAGAGAGAGCATTTCTTTGATTAGCCTACTTTCAAAGTCTCTTCCTTGGTCAGAGTGGATCTGCTGGGGGGCACCATAGTGGATGGAGAATTTTTCCACTAGCACCTTGGCCACGGTAGAGGCCTTTTGATCTTTAGTTGGAAAAGCTTGTGCATACTGTGTGAAATGATCCGTAACCACTAACACATTGCCAGTATTCCATTGATCAGGTTCTGAACACAAAAAATCTATGCAGACCAGATCCATGGGGGCGCTGGTAGTGATATTAACAAGGGGGGCAGCCCTCTGAGGCAGGGCTTTTCTTTGGAGGCAACGACTACAGGTATTTACATGGTGCTCAACGTCTGCCACCATCTTGGGCCAGGAAAATCGAGATCGTACCAGGTCGAGAGTCCTGTCAATACCGAGGTGCCCCATGTGATTGTGGAGGGACCTCAGTACCAAGTGTTTAAAGGCCGTGGGCAGGACCAATTGTTGTTTGTCTACTTGACCACTATGATCCACTGTCTCTCTGTATAACAACTGATTGAGTAACTTCAACCTGGGGCCATCTTTAAACAATTGGGCAGTTCACAAGTCAGGGGAACGTAACTTAGTTACATCTTTCCTCGCACGCAGGGCATCAAGTGCGAGTTGAATCATAGGATCTTGGGATTGATCCCATTGAATATTGTCATTGACAAGTTGAGGTAGTGCATTAATATCTAGAGCAGAGAAATGGCAAAAGGCAGCCGGTAAGCAGGTATCAGGAGGGCCCAAGCAATCTACTAGACAGTCCACTGTGTCCACAGACATCTGTTCATCTCTGTCAAACTTTTGGTGCAATGCTCAGATGTCAGGTTCAGACAGCCTGACCCAATCACTCTTGGAAGCTGGCCTTTGTGACATGGTGTCAGCATCAATATGGTTCAGTCCTGGTTTATACTGAGCTGCATAATCATAGGTTGACAAGGCGGAAAGCCACCAGTGCCCAGTGGCATCTAACTTAGTTGAAGTCTGTACATAGGTCAATGGGTTATTGTCGGTCTTCACCAATATCTTTGTCCCATAGAGGTATTCATGAAACTGGTCAATGATGGTCCATTTTAGGGCAAGGAACTCGAGCTTGTGCACAGGGTAGTTTCACTCTGATGGGGTCAAGCTCCTACTGGCGAAAGCCACTGGTCTCAAACCATCCTCATGGTCTTCATACAGCACAGCTCCTAGACCCTGGAGACTAGCATCTGTGTGCAGCACATAGGGCTTGGTAGGGTCAGCATAGCAAGGATGGGGGCATGGGTGAGCTGGTATATGGCTTTGTGGAAGGCTGCTTCACATTCGGGTGTCCAGCGGGGCCCAAAAGGTTCACCTGTGCAGAAATACACTTTCTGTAGTTCTTTGACAGCCCCTTTCTTGTATTTACGGGTGGTAGGGGGGTAACCCTGGGTAAGATTCAGGGGCAGGAGAATCACCTTTGAATAGTCTTTTATGAACCTGCAGTAGTAGCCACAGAACCCCAGAAAACGCTGTAATTCTTTCAAGTTATGGGGCTGTGGCCAAGTAGTCAGTGACTCAACCTTACTGGGATTGGTCTCTATCCCTTCTGCAGATACTATGTGCCCCACATACTTCACGGAGGTTTGAAAAAACTGGCACTTGTCGATGGACAGGTTGCGGTCGAAGTCTTCCAATCAGTCTAGAACTTTAAACAGTCGGGTCTCATGCTCCTCAAATGTGCATCCGAACACAGCGATATCATCTAGGTACACTAGACATTCCGGCAAGTTCATATCTCCCACCACATGTTCCATCAGTCACTGAAAGGAGGCCGGGGTGCCCGAAATCCCTTGTGGCATTCTCAGGAATTCATAGAACCCCAAAAGACAGATGAAGACTGTTTTCTCATGGTCCTCCAGGGCCATCAGAATCTGATAATATCCTCTGTGAAGATCCAATACCGAGAACCATTTGCTCCCATTCAAGCAATCCAGGGCATTTTGTATATGGGGCATGGTGTATTGATCTGGGATGGTCCAACGTTTCAGGGTACGATAATCAACACATCCTCACAGACCCATTCTTCTCATGCACAACCACAATGGGAGAGGCATATGGGCTGCTTGATTCTTGTATCACGCTAGCAGCGAGCATTTCCTGCACGTGTCTCCTCACATCATCTATGTCCACTGGGGCGAAGCATCGGGATCTCTCTCAAAATGGTTGCTCATCATGCAGGCATATGTTATGCTCTGCACCCTGGACACACCCCATGTCCCATTCTTTTAATGAGAACACTTGGTCTCTCTGGGCAAGTTTCTTGCTAATTCTAGCCTTCCATTCAGCTGGCAACAGGGAATCACCAAAGTCAATTAAGTCCGGAGTCACTCTCTCCTTTTTGCCAGCGTACTTGTTGCTGGGCAATACGGCTGTGTCTGCAGCTAGGGTGCACCCTCTGTTCACCCGGATCTCCTGATCTGACGCATTCTGAATCTGAACCATCACTTGTGCATAGGCATGGGCACTGGCAGGCAATATGCTGGGTTTGACCAACAATCCCTCTGGCAACTTTCCATCACCTGGTGCATCCAACATTAATATTTTGTTCTTGACATCTTTCCGGAGGTGAACCTCCCCGTGAATGGTACACTGGACATTGGGTGCCAGTACCAGAGATTCAGGATCCTCCTTCCACATGATCTCCACAGGTTTATCTTGGTCCACTTCTCAGGTTTCTGTAGCAAATCATAGGCCCTTTTGATCAGAGCCGAAATTTTTAGGGTCCACTCAATCCATTGCCCTTGCTTCTCATGACAAAGTTGTGCCAGTCTCCTGAACATGTGGGCATTTGTCCCACTCAATAGAGGAACCCCATCATACAGTCCGGTAGGGAGACACACTAAGGCAAGTGTCTTGACTTGTTCATCTACTCCAGCCACTGAGGTATGGAAAGACAGCCAGATCCAAATATATCCTGAATACGTATAAGACTTCTCGCTCAACTCCCACACATGTAAACCTTCCAAGGGTTGTAGGGGCACATCCAGCAGATGCTTTTGATACCAGTCTTGGAACACTGTGGTCACTTGAGACCCACTGTCAAGCACGGCCGGGGTGGATGCACCATTCACCATCACTGTAGTCTCCATTGAGGGGCCCACCACCTTAGATGTTGACTGGACAGCGGCCTTTGAAGAATAACTTTTTTGAGCAGCTCCACCTGGCGGACGGTTACTGCTCCATCGAATCAAGGCTAATAGTCTAGTGGTAACCTTTCTCAGGTTCTCCGGTGAGCGACAAGTGAACCGGGTGTGCCTGTCCTCCCCGCAGTGGTAGCATAAATTGGGTTCTCTAGAGTCTCTAAGTGGTTGCGGGCCATCTCCCTGCTTGGGGGCATCAGGGGCACCTCGGGGCCCTTCTTTTACTTGTGCCTTGCATTCTTGGTCCTCTGGACTTCCACCAATGTTAGTGGGCTGTGTGGCTCATAGTAGGTCCCCCACCAGGGCTAGCAATTCTTGTGCTTCTTCCAGTAGGTTACCTTCAGTCCGGGTTTCCAAGGAGATGATGTGCACCCCCACTCCACTAGGTGGTGTCTCGCTTTTTAACTCAGGAGGTGCCTGGTAGAGGTTAGTATCTCTGGCCACCTCAGCAGCTTGTTGACTGACACTCAACTTTGTCAATTCTTTGATCAGTTCTCTCATTTGCTGCACCTCAGTCTCATCACTTCTCTCAGGAGTTTGGCAGGTATGAGCAAACCCAACATAGGGCTCCCATCCCTCTTCATCATTCTCTGCTTCACGTATCTCTTTCATGATGTGACAATACTCAGGAGGATTAGACTTCCTGTCTTGCAACTTGAGTATCAGCATCATCACACTAGAGTACCTGGCTGACTTGAGAATGTGGTCCAACCTGACCCAATTCAGTTCACTGGCAGGCATCCCTCCTTTTCTGTGAGCCCTCTGCAGAGCCCTTTCAATTCTGGTAACAAACATAGACAACTTCTCATTCTTCCACTGCTTGGCAGATTTGAATCTCCACAGTAAATTGTCCCCCGACTCAGTACTTCCAAAAAACCCCTCCAATGCAGAGAGGTGTTCAACTGCAGTAGCCTCCAGGCTAGTGCTCGTAGAAAGCGAATAACCTCAAGTGCAGGGCCACTCAGACTTTCCACAAGTCTTTTTCTTTTCTCCCTCTCAGAGCACTGCCACTCCTGGACCAGGGGGGGTAGCAGAGTCCATCCACGTTCCCAGGTCATCCTCCCCTACGGGCACTGGGACTGTACCCGAAAAAAGTCTAAGTCTATGGTACGAATCCAGGTGCACAGATGGAATTACTATGGGGAAGGTGACCCCAGTGGAGACCCTAGGGGAGGCAGAAGATGCTGTCAGGGACTGCAATGGTGTGGGTTCTTCAGAAAGGTCTAGCACCTTCATTAACTCTTGGGCGGTTCTCCCCTCAGAAACTAACAACTTAAGCAGCTTGTCCTTGAACCCCTCTATGCTGGGGGACCCTCCCAGAGTAGCCGGATCACTGTGCAAGCGGATGACCCTCCACCCCTTCTGGGCCTCTTCTGACAGAATAACAGGAGGTACTTTCTCTGTATCTGAGAGAGCTGCAGGATAGTAGAACTACCATGGTCTAGTCAAAGAGGTCCGAATCCCTCCCCTTCACTTCAACCTTCCCCAAACACTTAACGTGCTCCACAGCTTTTACAATAACAGCATTAGTGGTCCCTAATGGGACATCCATTAACAGGAGGGCCTGTTGGGGGTCTATCTCCTCAGCCTCACTCCGCTCCATCATTGGGTGCACTAACAGCTTGTGGGGGGCAATCTTGAGCCGAAGTGTAGCAAGCTCCTCCATTTTGTCACCAGTTCTAAACATACTGGGGTAATTCCCACCTCTAGCCACTAGAAGGCACAAAATCCCAGCGGTGAGCCTTCAAGGTGTAACCCCTAGGTGGTGCTATCCCAAGGGCTACTACCCCAGAACACTGTAACCCCCCTCTTTCCCTCCTACTGGCCTGAACAATATACAATAATCACTTTCACAATGACCCTTATTCACCATGCAATTACCCACACTGTTTGCACTTACCACCAGGGCTGGTTCCTCTAGCTCGACCCTGGGGACCCCCTGTAAAACAAGGTTATGCACAGCAAATAGCAACAGTACAGTACTTTTGGCACAAACTGGAACCACAGTCAGGTTAAATGCAAAAAGAGTTAGATCTGATTTATTCAGGGGACTTGAACAAGGGAGGGGCATAATCAGGTTGATTTGCTTAAAGGCTCTATCAATCAAATAGTCATGCATGCACTTCAGAGTCCCAACACAGTCACACACTCTGGGTACCCAGGTAGGAAAACGGCGGGCTAGCCAGGAACATTGCCTGGGGTAGGCCGGCGTAGCAGCTGGTTGGGGCACTGTGATGAAAGAAAGCAACATGCACAACACACACTATTTGTAATCCAGAGCCAGAGGGCTCAGTTCATGAAAGAAAAGGCAACAAGACAATCAGATGACAACACCTTAGATTTAGCTTTTGTTGCAGGGAACTACCCTGATGTTTACTCATGATACCCAATACAGGACACAGGCAGGACGAAATCGAGACAGCAGGTTGTTGAACTGGAGTTCCAGGAGAAGCGGGGCCCACACGAATCACAGAGGCATTGTTCCTGTTCAAGACGTTGAGCAGGGGGCTGATCCCCAGGCAGGTCTCTCATCGGTGGCTTTTTCTGTGTAGTGGGTAGTCTGGCTGGGCCAGTGTGGCAAAGCCCAGGCCAAATGGCGATGAACATGGATTCAGTCTGTTTGAGCTGGATGCAGCCTCCAGCAAGCAGAACACAGTTCAGCACACAGTGGGGAACCAAATCATGACCCACTAACAGCACACAGCACATTTACATGTAAGAAATTCCACTGTACCAGGCAGATTGCTATTCAGTCACAATTACAGGGTCTCTGCACCAACCGGGAGTTCAGAGGTGGCTGAAAATCCTGACAGGCCGATTGCATTCAGCAAATCTTTGGTCTTCTTCAGGTTAAAGCATGGTCACAGCCAATGGCTTAAATCGTTCTCACAACTCTGATTAAGTCCAAATCAACTCTATTTTCCCTCTCAGGGACAGCAGGCAGACAGGCAGGCCAAAACTCAGCCCTTTCACAGTTCTCCCGCGCAAATCCTCACAGGATTGCTGCTCGATTATCTTGAGCTGTTACTCCTTCACTTCCCAACTCAGATCTGACTGAAACTGCAAGCAGTCTGGGACTTTTCCCAGGATCCAAAAGGTTTAGTTGGCTGATTTGTCTGTCAGTCACAAGAAGAGCTACCCCTCCAGGATCATTTAAGTGCCAAAAGCCCAAAACTACAGTTCCTACAGAATTTTGCTCCCACAAAGCCCCTGGGGACAGGTTCCATTTTACAGTCCCCAAAGGTACTGATTGGCCCATTTCAGCAGTCCAGGACCAAGATGGTGGAGATAAACAGAAATGTCCATGCTGCTAAGAAGGCAGGTTAGACAAACTGCAAAATTATTACTATTCTAATAAATGATCAGCAAACAAGTACATCTTCTAAACAGAGCTCCCTCTGCGCTAAAAGTGATGGCAGAAACGGAGCGATTATCTGGCAGCCCGGGCCGGACTCAAGCATAGAAACACTCAGCCCCCTTCCAGATTAATTACAACTGCAATCTAGGCAGCTCTTAAAGAGACAGTACACAGAGGCTATATAGGCACTCTCTGGCAATAACGTTTAAACTGCTAAAACGCAGGACACCAGCCTGGCAGTGAGCATTTAGGCAAGCTCAAAGAAGACCTTTCGGGAACCTCCATTTGTAGGGGGGTTACATGTAGATCACAAGGTTGTCAGCATATAAAAGTCTATTACACTGCACCCAAGAACTCGGGGAGGTCATTTATTAATAATGAGAATAACGAAGTACTGCTGATTAGGTAAGGTATCCTCCTTGATACTATTAAGTACTATATTGCTTTTTGCTGTGGTGCCATAGAATCCAGACTCTGAACCAACTGCATGTGACCTGACCTGTCTTTTTTCCAAACCAGTTAGTTAAGCACCTGTGGCTGGACTCCTGCTGCACCAACAGCTCAAATCAGCTATCCTGCACCCAACTTGGCCTCTCAGCTAGTGGGGTGAGAAGTCACTGGTGGTTTAGCCTTGCCTGTTTGCTCCCAGTGAGCGATGCTCAGTAAAATTGCAGTGTACACCTTGTCTGCCTTCCTGCCTGCCATACATCTTAGCTTTCTGGCTGTGAAAAGTGGTACACTAATAGTCAAAAATGGGAACATGTTTGGTACTAGCCCTCTATATGGGACACTTCATCAGACATGAAGATTCATCTTCGGAGCATTGTGGAAACTAAAGTTGTTACTGTTAGTGTAAAATTTTATTTTATCATATAGTATTATGAACTTATGCACTACGAATCAGCACCTGTGTCAGCAACACCATTTTCACATGGGACAGATGTTGGAATGGGCAGTTCGGAGTGGGAAAATGAGGAACATCTTTTGTAATGTGAAAAAACTAAGACATATGCTACAGCACCGCCATAGGGGCTGGTGTCTTTTCCAGAACCAGCATGTCTTGCTGGTCCAGGAGCCGGAAACCCAACACCTACACTACATTGTTAACATCCTGAACAGCTACGGGAACAATGCCAACTGTCAGCATTGTTCCCATCAGGAATGGAGTGTTGTTTTGCCGGGGGTGGCTTTGCGCCACCGCCCCCCCCATCTCTAAATAACTAACTCTGAGTTGGAGTTGGTTCGGGTGGGGGCATAACACTGGGAGACACAGTGCCGGTGTACAGCGGACCATCACAGTGACCTGGCGAGATTTGTCACTGTGATGGTCTTGACTGTGGAATTGTCATTGTGGCAGTGTGCTACCTGCTGTAATCAAGTGCCATCCCACCAGTGTAAGTGCCTGGGTTTCCATCGCCTGACCTGGTGCTGGTATGTAGGTGTTGTTTTCAGGTTTCTGGCACCACAGCTGGCATGTCAGCAAGACATGCCAGTGCCAGTAAGAGCTCCATCTCCATACAGTTCTGTGGATGTTGCCCACTAAATGACTGTTGTATTTATCAGCAAGTGGCTCGTTTGAACTAAAATAACATTCTTTAACAATGGAGGCTTTCCCTTTAAACTGTTTCAGAAATATACAGCAAATAAGATACAGTACTTGTAACATGCTTGAGATTTGCTTTACACTTTTTTGAAGAGGCATGCAAAACTGCATGCCTTAATTAAACGTAGTCCCCTCAAGAGAGAATATTATTAAATAGTTTAAACTGTCTTGGTCTTTATTTGGATCGGTAAGCCCTTTTACTGGTGGCTAATTCTGAGATATAGCTACTGCAAAGCACCAACCCCTTATTATTTTTGCTCAAAGCAAAGAAAAGCCATGCGGCTTGTGCTGATGATTTTCAGCCGATCTCCATATTAAACCCAATTAATAAACTTCTTGAAAAAAACTGACTGAACAAATGAATGATTATTTGGAGAACTGTAAGTTTTTTTGCCCACAGCAGCATGGTTTTTGAAAGGTAGTACGGGACTGGGACAGCCTTGCTCAGGTTCATGGACTCGGTTCTCAGTGGTATGGAGAATGGTCTCCTCACTGGGGTCATGCTCGTGGACCTGACCAAGGTTTTTGATCTTACTGATCATAAAATGCTTTGTCTCAGGCGAAAATCCCTGGGTTTTTCAACCAGTGTTTCTTAGTTTGAAGTTTATTTAACAGATCAATCTCAATTTATGGCAATTTCTTCAGTGCTGCCTAGCGTGAATAGAACTGACAGGGGTGTCTCAGGGGTCAATTTTGGGGTTACTTTTATTTACTTACTTTATTAATCCCCTTCCTTCTGTTATAAAACACTGTCAATCGTTGCTTTATGCTGATGGTCATATTCTTTTTTCATCAGCTAAAGAACAATCTAAATTGGTTAAAGATCTCCAGTCTGACTTTTTTCTTGTTCATAATTGATTTTCTGAAAATGTACTTATTTTAAATGCAAAAAGACAAAATCCATGATTTTTGGTCCACGTGCTAAGTTGAATAATTTTCCCTTACTTGCATTATATGATAATCAAAGCGATTGAACTGAGCAAGTATCCCAGTTCAAATACCTTGGTATCATTTACAGTAGGATCCTTTGCTCTCTTTTTGTGACCACATCAAATTTGTCTGTTGTAATATTAATCAAAAAATTGGAATTTTGTACAAGCTGAACATTTTTTTCCTTTTAATCCCATAACGCCATAGCTATTGGTTCTCTTCTGCCTCATTTTGATTATGTAGTTAACCTTTTTTTAGATCTGTGTTCTACTGAGGTACAAAATCTTTCTGTTGTTTATAACAACATTTGCCATTTTGTTTTATTGGCTCCTGTACGTACTCACCACTGTCAGTTATATTCTCAGCTTGGTTGGCTATCCCCAATTCAACGCATACAGTATTTTTTTGGTTGGTTTTGATTTTTAAAGATGTTTCTTGTTCTGCCTTTTCCCCTCTTTCTGATCTTCTTTTTGTAAGGGATCTGTTACCTAGTCTGAAATCAGTTAATGGGTTGTTTTTAATGTAGGATTCCGTAAACTAGAGCTGGATTACATGCATTTACTGCAGCTGCTCCTCATTTTTGGAACAGCTTGCCTGATTTTTTTACATCTTGGTTGCTCTTTACAAGTTTTTAAAAATAGTTTAAAATTCTATTTGCTTGATTTATGTATCCATAATTTTTACTGAATGTTTTTACTTTATGTTTCTGTATGTTTTGTATTGTATAATCTGTCCGGGTAGCACCTGAAAAAGGATCCTCGGTCCAGCGCTCTTACCCAGTTAACAAATTAAAATAAATAAATAAATATAAATATTGTTACTGTAGTGTAGGGGCTGTATGGCACGGGGTCATATTGTCTAAAACAAAAACAGCGCAGCAAATGATGCCACAGGCAAAACGGCATGCGTTGAAATAAGGTTGAATTAAACACCGACCTACACAAACAGCATATACCATTCCCTATAATGGGCTTTCTTGTGCTTTTGAGGAAGGCTTCACCCCGCACCCCCTGACATGGGAGGTTTGCCCCCACATCCCCCAGAATGTAGATAACAAACTTCGGGGGGTGGACTTATGGGATGGGGGAGAAACTCGGGAGGGGTGAAACTTTGTTTAAAAAAAAAAACAGCAAAATGTAATAGCACAGGAAAATTTGGGGGGGAATTGAACCACAGCCTCAGATCTCCCAATTTCCCCATGTGCTGGTTCCTTAGCCTCTCCACCATGAGAGTGGCTTGACCAGGTACACAGCACACAGTAACTTGATGCCTCCCAAGAAAAGCATACAGAGACAGGGGTAGTGGCAATTCCCTACAGCTGTTATACCCATCGCTGTAATCACAAGCATGCTCTACACAGCGCAATTAATGCCATGCTCTATTTCATGTGCAGTATTGACTTGTTACTGGGCTGTGTAGGTGTGTACTGTATAAGCCAATGGATGTAGAAATGCAGGAGGCTTACCTCTCAAGTGCCAGTGCTGAGAAGGCTGAGCATGACAGTGTTCAACTGGCTGATAGGCACAAACATCTTGTAATGTAAAGGAGAAAGCCCCACCAATCAGACTGTTTTTCTGTGCATTAGCCAGCTAGCACACATCATCGGGCTTTGAAGACAAACATCACGCCTCACATGTGTGTCTGTGTGTATGCGTGCGCGTGTGTGTGTCCCCCTAATTACAGACAGGAAGTACCTATCTGAAAGCACTGAACAGATCTGGGAAAAAACAGCATACAGAATGCAAATATAATGACTTCAAATATGTGAATAGTATGTCAGTAATGAACAGAACACACCAGTAATAGTTCATTTAAATTACATATTGTTTATGTTCCCTTCAAAGAGCCCCTGATACCAGTTGGATAACTTTGAAAACTGTGAGAGTTAGATACAATTCAGTTTATCATTCAAATATTTTTGCAATCTTTTTTTGTAATATGCTCCTGCCCTTCCCCATTGGCCCCCTTCTGCAGTCAAACCCCAGCCCTTTTACCCCATCACCTCCTTACACCATTTACTTCTTACCTAGTTATGTGAATGGGTGCCATGGATGGTGGTGGTGTGGTGGCTTCAGGGTCGCAGCATCATCCTGCAGACTGGTGTTCTTTTCCACCCATTACTCTCCTCGAGTCAGAGCCTGCAGCATGCAATAGCGCACACATAGACCATGAAGATGGTGCACGCTCTCAGCGCCCACCTCTGAGTTTCAATTCTGGTAACTGCTGTTGTACCACCTACCCTCCACTATGTGGCAGCCAAGCAGCAGTACACACTGTTCCCCCACCTCATAGGAGACGATCCATTGAAGGATGCTAAATCCTCCTTCTCCCCCCATCCTCTGGGCAACCTTGGTTTATTCCCAAACCCAGGTTGCAGGTGTGGTTGGAAGTGAGGCATCCAGTGCCTCTGCCCTCCAAGTTGCTGGCCTGGCTACAAGTTTACTGTAGCGCATATTTCCTTAGACAATACTGTTTGTGGCCTGGGAAAGGGGGGCTGAACCTGCAACCCATTATTTTACAAATCTGTGTCTTTACACTCTGTGCCATTCAGCCAGAACTATATTTTCTGCAGTTCTTTCCCATTTTTCTTTATTACTAATGGAAGTGACATTATAAGATTACTATCCCTTTGACTTTATCGTTGGCTGCTTGTTTACACATGGCATCATAATGCCCTGTTTATGGCATCATTATTATCTCCACAGTGACAGGTTGGGATTTCAAAAACAGAGCTGTGACTACGGAAGTAGGCAAGCAGACAGACCAAATACGGCAGAGATTCTGTCTCCACGTAATTAACCTTAGAAATAAACAAAGCCGACAATTACAAAAGGGGGTGAAATATAAGATAAATTGTTTCTAGATGTTATGTTTTTCAGAGTTATCCCAACAATATCAGAGCCCTGTCACACTGTAAGCAAACATTCAGCACTGACAAATGCTTGTTTAAACATTGTTGTACAGCTTGTCTAAATTCAGATGTTCTGGCACAATGAATTACGAGTTTGACCGGTGCAGAGGTTTTGGTACCAAACTGCCATGCCCCCTCCCCAGTAGAAAGCATCGTAATGCTTACTGACATTCAGAGATGAAGGGGGGATGTGGAGCTATTTAAATGCAGGCATTCTATCTGATTATGCATGCATTTCATCAAGTTGAATTGCTGTTTTGCTTTCCAGATTTATTTAATGTGTGCACTTTGTGCCCCTAAAATTTCCCTTTGAATGAGCCCTGGACTCTGCAACTGCAAGAAAGTAATTATCTTTGTTGTGAGTAGTTCCCACATAGAATGTTCCGTTTTATTTGTTTTTTTAAATGCATTTTTGCAAAACTCCTATTTAAACTAGTAAATTGTATGTATTATTTGATGAAATGCAGAATCACACATGCCCACACAATGCAAAGCATCATGGGCTGCATATGCAAATCACCACAGAATATTATGCTGGTTCAACTTTAAGCAGAATTGCACGGTGCCCGAAAGGCCTCTCACACAGTTTGCAAAGGGTGCTAACAGATGACATAGACGCGTGTTTCATCCTACCAGGACTCATCAGTATGACTCGTCTGTTTGACACCCCAGTGGAATGAACCAGCTACCATAAGATGGTCTGTCTGGGTTATGTTGTGGTGAACCCATTAAAATGAAAAACTAATTAAAAGACAAAGAGCCTCTGTGCACAAACACTGAGGCAATGGTTACCCCAAAGGGCATTTGATGATACACTCTTCCTCCCCCATATTAATTTTAGTAACACACTGTTTTTCTTTGTTTTTGTTTCTCTCTGCTTGATTAGTCAACTGCATTAAAAATTGAATATTAGACTGGATATTAAATCAACACTTCCCTACCACCGGAAAAATACCTGTTCAAAAGCATAATAGTCAGTATTACTGATGACTATCTTTACAATATTATGGTGAACTTTCAACAGAGGAGAAAAATTACCTAAAAACTAACAAAAATGCAACAGAAAAGCCACTCACCCATCCCTTTCCCCATCTGAATGCCTGAAAAGCATACATAGGGGGATCGCTGTGCTAGCCCGTTGCGATACGTAGCCTCCTGGATCAGCCGTAGCTCCAGACTGCAGATACCAACAATGACTGAGGAAGACAATAAACGTTCACTGAATATTACTTTTCCTACTCTGCCTTTTTTGAGATATAGTTACACACATCCCAGAAAATCAGGGACAGTTGAGAAGTATTGTCTACCAGTGGCAGAGCCAGGTTTGGTGGCCATGAGGACAGGACCATGAACAAGTGTACCATGATGGCAGCATGTGAGTGGAAATTTGAAAATAAAATATGGTTTGATGCATAGCAAGTGGTTTTTATCTGTATTGGGCAATAAAGTTAATAGCAAACTAATGACCCCCACATGTGCTGACACACGATATGCATAACTACTTAGTTACTTATTTGAAAATTGATACCTGGGCAAGGTACAATGAGCTTAGGCTCATATCCAGATATGATCTGGGGGCAGGGAAGAGATACCAGTTACACACAAGTACAGAGAATTCCATGCTAACATGTACCGCACAAACAAGTGTAGTAGATGAGTGACAGTAGATAAACTTAGTAAAGCAACAACACCAGCACGACAATATTTTAACATTGTGGTATGACCCCATAATGGGGTGAACAGAAAGTAGATAAAATCAAATATCTGAGCACAATAAATAAAGATAAAATAAGTAAACAGAGCAAACTAGGGACATATTGATAGAAACATAGAATTTGATGGCAGATAAGGATCGCTTGGCCAACCCAGTCTACTCATTTATCTCTACCTACAGTATCACAGCAGACCCTAATTGGTGTCCAGCTCTTTCTACCTCCTCCTTCCTTTCCACTAAGATACCCTTATGCCTATCCCATGCATTCTGGAACCCACCGCCATCTTTGCCTCCACCACCTCTGGTGGAAGACTGTTCCAGGTATCCAACACTGTTTCTGCGAAGAAGTACTTCCTCGCGTCTAAACTGACTTTACCCCCTCCAACATCATAGCATGTCCTCTTGTTCTTGAGCTCCTTTTTTTCTGAAAAAATATTTCCCTCCTGCACCATATTTCCTTCTGTGAGGTATTTAAAGGTTTCGATTATATCCCTCCTCCCTCCTCTCTTCATGGATGTCCCTTTTGAGGTCCTTTAGTCTTTTGGCATAGGGCTTTTGGAGCAGACTCTGCACCATTTTAGTTGCCCACAAAGGTACAAAAGCAAGCAGTGGCAAACAGGATCAGTGGACAGCTAAATGAGGACAGGAGCAAGCAGGTGGAAAGTGAGACTGCAGAAGCAGTTAAAGAGAGAGGTATGAGGGGGTACGCCAAAAAGGAGGAGTGAGTTCCAGAATGAGGGTAGCTGAGCTGAGAAAGAGAAATAACCAGTAGACATAGAGCAGTGGGGAATAATGTAGGTGTGAGTGCTAGAAGAGCAAAGGGAATAAGTGAAGGGAATCTGAAGGAGAAAGCATTTCAGAAAGGTAGGAGGTGAGGGATTTAAAATAGAATTTTGAGAGAAAGGAAGCACCATGGGAGAGGAGGAGGAGCAGAGAAGATAGGGAAGAAAGGGCAAGGATTTGGTAACGGGAACAGTGATGGGTAAGAGAAGGAGACCCAGCAGCAGTAGGAGTGAAAAATGGTGTCCAGTCTGGCTGGGGTAGCTTTGGAAGCACCACCATAGACCACGTCTGCATAGTCAGAGAGTTGGAGGACCATTTCGAGAATCATCTCATACTGAACTAGAAGTGCAAGGCAGGATACATTCCTGTAGAGGGCACCAAGTTTGAGGCATATTTTGCTTGATGATGGCATCAACATTGACTGAGAAGTCAAGATGGCTGTCAAGCCACATGCCAAGGTATTTGAAGCAGGTAAGAGCCTCAAGGAGAGTACTTTCAAGCGTTTTGAAAACAGGGGTCTGGCTAAATCTACTAAGCTGTTGGAGTGTATGGAACGGCATGGTAAATGTTTTTTTTTGTAGATTAGTGAGAGTTGGTTGGTACTGAACCAGTGTTGGACATTATCAAACTCGCACAGTAGGGATTGTTCCTTAGAAATATGGAATTTGTTGGCAGATAAGGACCGCTTGGTTCACCTAGTCTGCCCATTTTCTCTGCCTATACTTTCACCACCAGACTGTACCTGATCTCAAGATACCTCCCTTCACTTCCCAACTAAGATATCCTTGTGCCTATCCCATGGATGCTTGAAGCCCACCACTGTTTTGACCCTCACTGCCTCCGCTTGGACTGTTCCAGGCATTCATTAAGTCTTTCAGTGAAGAAGTACTTCATCAGATCCCTTCTACATTTTCCCACTTCCAGCTTCATTGCATGTCCTCTTGTTCTCATGCACCTTCTCCTCTGAAAAATACTCACTTGCTGTACCTTGTTCAACCCCTTGAGTTATTGATAGGTATCTGTCATATCCCTCCATCCCTTCTCTCTTCATTGGTGTACATATTGAGTTCCCTTATTCTCTCCTCATAGGGCTTCTGATGCAGTTCCTGCACCATTGTAGTTGCCCTACTCTGGAGAGCCTCTACCCTGTCTATGTCCTTTCTGGGATGTGGTCTCCAGAACTGGACACAATACTCCATGTGGGGTCTCACCAATGATCTATACATGGTAACACTACTTCCCTCCTTCTGCTGGTGATACCACTCCCTAAAGCACCCCAGCATCCCACTGGGCCTACCTACTGCCTTGTCGCACTGCCTCAACACATTGAGATCATCAGATATTATTACTCCCAGGTTTCTTTCCTGTTTGGAGGCTGTCAATACCTCTCCCCTTATATTATACTCAGCCTCTTGGTTTCTGTGACCTAGGTGCATGATTTTGCACATATCACATTGAAAACCAGCAGTCATACCCTTGACCACTGCTTAACTTTTCTCAGGTCTCTGCACATTCTCTCCACCCCTTTGTGTGTCTGCCCTGTGGCAGATTTTGGTGCCATCTTTAAAGAGGCATATCTTTCCTTCCAGCCCTTCTGCGATGTCACTTATAAGGACATTAGAGAGGACTATACCCAGTACTGAGCTGTGAGGTGCCCCACTGGTCACTCAACCTGCCCCAGAGTGCATTCCATTTACCACTACTCTATCACCTATTCATCAACCAATTTTGTACCAAATTTACCACGCTAGACCCCACCCCCAAACTGCCTAGTTTGCTAATGAGTTTTCTGTGTGGTATGGTGTTGAAGGCCTTGCTGAAGTCTAAATAGGCCATGTCTAATGCCCCACTCTGGTCTACTTTCCAGGTCACTCAGTCGAAGAAATTGACAGTATTATGCTGGTCTGACATGCCCGCCCCCATGAATCCATGCTGCCTCGGGTTTGTAACCCGCTGCATTCAAGATAATCCAAAATCCCTCTCCTTTAAAAGTGACTCCATTAACTTCCCCACCACTGTTATCAGACTAACTGGCTTATAATTGCCAGCCTCCTCCCTACTACCACTTTTATGAAGCAGGACTACATCTGTACTCCTCCATTCCTCTGGAAGCACTTCAGTTTCCAACAGAGGATGAAGGTTCTAGTATCATAAAGAACTGTGTCAGCATACATATGGATATTTGTTGAGAAACAGTCCAAGAGGAGGTTCTTAAGGAAAACCGAGAAGATGTTTGGATCCCCCAAAAAGCCTTTTGGCACACCAGAGTTGATGGGGAGGGGAGAAGAAAAGGCATCCCCAACCTGGCAGACTGACTTTGAATAGAGTGGTAGGAATGTAACCAGTTGAGGGCAGAGACTGAGAGCCCAGTGCAACTCAATTATCTAAGAAAAAGGGCTAGGTTACAGAGTCAAAAGCCTTAGCCAAGTCAATCAAGATAGCAACTAACACATGAACCCTGTCCCTCCCTTTCAGGATGGAGTCAGTAACACACAGGAGGAAGGAGACTCTTGAGTGACCTTTACAGAAACCAGACTGGAAGGGAGTGATAAAGATGGAGGAGTCGAGAAATTTGGAAAGCTGGGATACAAACAACCTTTCCTGCAGTTTAACAAGGAGGACGGGGGAGGAGTGCTAGGATGGTAGTTTCCAAGGATGCAGGTGTTGCCCCCTTTGTGGAGGGAGAGCACATTAGCCAGCTTCCAGCAGGCAGGAATGGAACAAAGTTGAAAAAAGAGCTGTAGGAAAAGAAAGGGGAACAGCAATGGCAGGGGTGGAGAAGTGACAGAGTTTAGGATCAAGGCCACTAGGACTATGGCCTTTGGAGGGATTAAGGGAGAGCAGGGCAGGCAAAACATCTGAGGCAGTGACTGGTGAGAAAGAAAGAGTAGAAGCAGTACCTGTATTTCTTGGACACCCTTCGCCGTAGTCTCAGGGCACCGTACAAGACATAACAAAAGTCATAAACAAAATAACACAGAAAGATTTATTACATGTAGATAAAATAAACACCCATAAAACTATAACAAACCCTCTCATAATAAACTGATGTATATAAAAAAGTGCAGAAAGTAAAAAGGTAAAGAAACAGCAACTATAGTGGCCAAGATGAAAATAGGATCTTCAAGGGTCCGCAAATGCTTGTCTGAAAAAGTAAGCCTTCAGCCCCCTTTTAAAGGCTTCCACTGAGTGAGCCTTCCTTAGTACCCCAGGAAGACTGCTCCAGAATACAGGGCCGGCAATCTCAAAGGCACGATCTCCTGTGGATTTAAGCTGTGCCCTGGGGGGGCCAAGAGAAGACTCACCTCTTATGGGTGAGAGGATTAGAGAGGATTCAGTAGTTCTGCCAGGTATCCTTGGTTCAGCCCATATAGGGCCTTGTAGGTTAGTAAACCAACCCTGAAGGTAACATGCCACTTTACAGGCAGCCAGTGCAGTTCATGTAGGACTGGGGTCATATGATAGATCTGATATATTTCTTTGACTGGGTGACCAGGGAAGTAGACCAGGGTGGAGTGGTGGATGTGGCCTACCTATTTCAGTAAGGCCTTCGACACTGTTTCACATAGGAAACTAAAAAACAAGCTGGGCAGCCTGGGAGTGGGTCCAAAAGTGGTAAGCTAGGTAAGGAATTGATTGGGGGAAAGACGTCAGCGGGTGGTGGTAAATGGAGTTCACTTCAAGGAAGAGAGGGTGACCAGTGGGGTACCACAAGGATCAGTACTGGGACAGGTCCTCTTTAATGTATTTATTAGTGACATTGCAGAGGGACTAGAAAGGAAGGTGTGCCTTTTTGCAGGTGACACTAAAATCTGCAGTAGGTTAGACACTCCGGGGGAGATGAATAGTGATCTAGAAAGCTTGAGGAGTGTTCAAGAATGTGTCAACTAACTTTTAATGCAAAAAAGTGCAAATTCATGCACTTAGGGCATAGAAACCCAGGGGAAGAGTACAAGATGGGGGGAGCGGTACTGAGGACCACCAAACAGGAAAGAGACCTGGGGGTAATCATATCCGATCACCTAAAACTACCAAACAGTGTGACAAGGTTGTGGGGGGAGCCAGTGGGATGCTAGGATACATAGGAAGGGGTATCACCAGCAGAATGAGGGAGGTGATCATACCACTGTATAAATCACTGGTGAGACCTCACCTGGGGTACTGTGTCCGGTTCTGGAGACCACATCTCCGGAAGGACATAGACAAAGTAGAGGAGGGCAACAAAAATTGTGCAGGGTCTGCATCAGAGACTATATGAGGAGAGACTAAAAGGCCTCAATATGTACACCCTGGAGGAAAGAAAAGAAAGGGGGGATATGATAGAGACTTTCAGATACCTCACAGGTGTAAATAAGGTACAAGAGGGAAACATTTTCCAGAAAACAAGATGCTCAAGAACATGGGGACATGCTATGAAGCTGGAGGGGGTAGACTCGGGGAAACATAAGGAAGTACTTCTTCACAGAGAGAGTAGTGCATGCCTGGAACAGCCTTCCAGGGGAGGTGGGGGGGGAGCTGTGGTGGGATTCAAGAACGCATGGGAAAGGCATAAGGGAACCTTAGGGGTTAGGGAAAGGAGGGTTAGGCCGGAAATCAAGTAGGGTCTACAGTATTCTAGTAGGTGAGAAAAATGGGCAGACTGGGTGGGCCAAGCGGTCCTTATCTGCCATTAAATTCTATGTTTCTATATGACTAGACTTCGAAAGGACAGTCGGTAACTTGGCCGCTGCGTTCTGCACCAGCTTGCAAGTGTGGTAGAGTACCTCAGTTGACCCCGAGGTAGAACGCATTTGAGTAATCCAGCCTAAATGTCAAAAATGCATGTACTAGCAAGATGATAAAAGAGACTCCAGACAACAGCTGACATCTGAGCCTCAAATGTTAGCCACTCATTCATCCAGAATGACTCCCAGATTTTCCACCTTAGCCGAGGCCAGCATCTAGAAGATCCAACCTGAAGCCCAGTTTCTCCCATGGTTACATCCACACCCGCTCAACCTGGCTCAGTTTATACTATCTCAGTCTTATCTGAGTTACGTCTCAGCCAACTCAATTCCATCCAACTCTGAATCTCTGTCAAGCACAAATTAAGCACCTTGAAGCACCAGGAGTCCTGTGTGCAAATGACAAATACAACTGCCTGTCATCTGCATAATAGTGAAAACCCAGATTGTATTGTCGAATGATTCCTCCTAGGAGCAGCATATACACTGCAAACAGCATGGGTGAGAGAACCAGTTCTTTGATCACGCCACAGAGCAGGAGCATTGGGGATGATGAGAAAGTTCCCATCACCACCCTCTGCATCCTATCCCTGAGGTTGGATTCGAACCAGCAGATGACGGTGCCGGTGAGACCTCCATACTCCCACAGCTGGTCCAGCAACTACCCATGGTCCACAGTATCAAATGCTTAAGAGAGATTTAGGAGAATGAGAATTAACCATTCACACCTATGCACTATCCCTTGCCCTAAGAAGATCATTATGCACTCTGACCAATGCCATGCCTGGATCTGAAACCAGACCGAAGAGGCTCATAGATGTCATGAGCTGCAAGGTGTGCATTAAGCTGCAATGCCAGAACCTTCTCAATAACCTTGCCTGAAAAAGGGAAAGTTAGAGGATAGGATGATAATTCACTAGACTTGTCCGGTCCAAAGGCGGTTTCTTCAACAGGAGCTAAAAAGGATGAGGAGGGTTAGGGAGCAGGAGATGAAGAAGTAGAGGAGGGAGAAGTAGAGATGACACAGATGGTGAAGAGTATCTTGAAAGCAGCAGCCACCTTGTTTGGCTTGGAAATGACAACAGGTGGATTGCCATGCTTTAGGGTAGGTGTGGATATATGGGAAGGGGAATTAAAGAATAACCCTATAGAATTTATATGGGGAATTAAGATTGTGCTGGATGGCTGGAGGCAAAATAGTTGGTTTTCATCTCCCTAAGAAACTTTGTACTGGCATTTAGTGATTGTCAATACCTCAACCGGTCTTCTTGGCACCCAGAAGACTTGTGGAGGGACCAGACTAAGTCACGAGCCCTGAAGAAGGAGGCAAGTTCAGATGTAATCCAAGGCAGGTGGACACTATGTACTTGAGACCAGCTCAGGCAGGCATGCTTGTCCCAGACAGATGCGAAGTTAGCTCTAAAGAATGAGAGGGCAGCATTGATGTCAGAACACTGAACATGAGGTCCCTCAGTTGGAGGGCCAGAGGTCATCCAGAAGGCTGTCCAGCTTGAGTGACCTGAACAGTGGAACCACAAAAAAGAGAGGGTGCAGGTAGGATTTTTAAAATGTTATGTCCTTTTGGACTCATAGGGACAGTAATTGTCTCTCCAATCTCCTCCCCTCCCCCCATGTACAAACTTAGTCCTGAGTTCAACAATAGGGTAGGAGCTTAAACAAACTGTGAGAGTCTGGTGAGAGAGGCACATTTTTGCGTGGTGAAGCTAGAGACAGAAGCTGATAGTGGTGCTTACCCCACATCACTGGGCACCCAGCCAGAACCTCTGATTATTGCAGACCAAAAGCAGCCTAGCTTGTCTGCAACCAAGCAAGTGCAAGCATACAAGTACCTCAGAGGGGTGGACAGGGTACAGAAGAGGAGAAGGTGCACCAGGACAAGAGGGCATGCAATGAAGCTGGAAGGGGGGAAGGGAGCTTAGGAGGGATGTGAGGAAGTGCTTCTTCACTGAAAGAGTGGTGGAGACCTGGAACAGTCTGTCAGTCGAAGTGGTGGAAGCAAAAACAGTGCTGGGTTTCCAGCATGCCTGAGATAGGCGCAAAGGTATCCTAGTTCAAAAGCAGGGGGGAAGCATCCAGAGATCAGGTAGAGTCTGTGGTGACAGTATAGGAAGGGACAAACTGGGCAGACTAGGTGGGCCAAGCAGTTCTTGTCTGCTGACAAATTCTATGTTTCCATGAGCATGAATGTCATTCTACATGCATGCATGCACTCATGGTTACCTTACTTGCCTGCAGTTTTATTTTCACACATAAATATGGCCCATTTGCTTTGTTGCATGCCTCGGGTAGCCATATGCCGCACTGTACAGGTTTATAACTTAAATAATCTTAGAGAGGTGATGTTGGGAATCCGCATACAGCTTGGTGAGGGATACCAGTTTCACAGCCAGGGACCAAGGTGGGCGACTGCCCCCCCCTTCCCCTCACTCTCTGCTACTGGTCCACCTAGTTTAAGCAGGACCCCACTGTAAGCAACATATTGCTAGTGTAACCCCCGCAGTGCCCCTTTTCAACATAGAATGATAGAATTATTGTGAAACATGCAGTAAAATACCATATATCTTTGACGAGAAGCCATCCTACATTAGTAGCTGCCTTCTAATACAAGCTGCATGTCAAAATCAAACTTTCAAATAAAAGCTGCCCTGTATCAGAAGCTGTGACTACTAATCATGGCTTCTAATCAAAGATACAGGGTACCAAAAAACAGCCAAATTCCCCTTCCTCACCAGCCCCCCCCCCCAACTCACCCCATAACAAACACTGAAGTAGGAGCTGGCATTCATACCTGTAGTTTCCTGTAGAGTTTGCTGTCCATGTTTGGCATTCAGCAGTTGGAAGAGCCACATGTTCTGAGTGCAGTTTCATGATCACGATCAAGATACCTATCTGCCTATCAGATCTATGACAGTCGGTCGACAATTTCATTGTCAACCGACGTCATAGCGACTCCTTTATGTTGACCGCATTTGCAGTCGGCATAAAGGGAATCGCATCAAAATTTGTTTCCTTCAGGGGCTTTGCCCCTGAACCCCCCATGAGGGGGGTTCTGCCCCCCCACCACCTGCTACTTAAATAATCAACACTGAGTCTGAATTGCTTCAAGGAGTGGGTGCAATGCCCCCAGAAAGCAGTGCTGGGGTCCCGCACCGACACTACAACGACCTGGCGCTGCTGTCGCTGTAGTGTCAGTCATGGTAAAGTTGTCTAGGTAGTATCAGTATACCCTGATTATCTACCTATCAATAAATAACACTAATGAATTGTTTGTGTAACCCCCTTGCAAATGGGGGTTCCTAAGGTGCCCTATGCCTGGTTGGTAGTCGGCATAAAGCCGACGGAATGGGGGTCCATTGAGTGCTTTTTAAGGCCCCCGTATACTGTCCCTTTAAGGGCTGCCTTTTGCAGTCGGAATGGGTTAAAATGGGAAGGGGTTGAGTGTTGGCATGCTCGACTCCCGCCCGGGCTGCTGAGTAGCACTCCCTACTGCCATCGCTAATAGTGCAGGGGGAGCCCTAATAAAGGATGTAGGTGGTTGGTTAACATAAACTGTAAAGATAATGATAATGTAGTTGTTCTAACCTGCTTTGCTTTGCAGCCCAGAGAGTTGGAGTGCCTCCTCCATTCTGGTCCCGAACTGTGAAATTGGACCAATCAGTACTTTGGAATCCCACAAAGTTGACTGACCAATAGAGGAGCTGTTTAGAGGAGCAAAGCATTATGGACTATGGCGCTCGTTCTGCACCAATGGAAGCTTGAGAAGTGACTGGCAGGTTCAACCAGCCAATGACAGCGAGTCGTGCCCGAACTAAGAGGAGTGCTGGGTGCTGCCAGCTTCAGATTAGTAGTGGCCAGTGAAGAGAGAGGAGCTGTGTGCTTCTGCGCTGGGATTGTTCGCGCGGTCAGCGCGTGAGGGCCTAGCGGCCATTTGCCTGAGGAAAGGAGTTCGGAAAACCCGCAAGCTGGCGGTCAGAGGAGGCTGTGCTTTGTGAAGCTACCCACCAGGCTCGACCTGTTCGGAGGACGGGAGAAGATTGCTGAAGTGCGCTCAGTCCGCGGGGAAAGTGAAGAGAAAGCTGCCATTACAGTGCTTGATGACGGAGAAGCCTGGAGAGCCCAGCGGCTGCTGCCTGGTGTGGTACCCCTCTGCTAGTGCTGTTTACCATATAAATGTGTGAGTAGCTCAAGTTAATCCTGCTGCAATTACAGGACTTCTGCTAGTGCTGTTTACCATATAAATGTGTGAGTAGCTCAAATTAATCCTGCTGCAATTACAGGACTTCTGCTAGTGCTGTTTACCATATAAATGTGTGAGTGGCTCAAGTTAATCCTACTGCAATTACAGGACTTTTGCTATTGCTGTTTACCATATAAATGTGTAAAGAGACTTGTGAGCTCAACATAATCCTGCTGCCAGTGAGGGATTCTGCCTGGATTGTGATAACCATATAAATGTGTACAGAGACTTGTGAAGTTCCGGCTCAGCCCTGCTAATGTTGGAAGAACCGGGATGGGCTGGAGGTTGTGAGTACTAAATCAGGGTAGCTCCCTGTTAAGTGTGCAATCAGTGGTTTTCCGGTCGTATTGCTGTGATTTTGACTGCCTAAACGAACTTCCTTTCCCTTCTGACTTGCTCAGGATTGCAGCGTCTATCTGTGTTAAGGGCCCCGACCAGCTGCCACGTTTGGACTAGCCATTAAGGATTGGGTACCCGGGGACAGTGACTTGTAGGGATAGGCCTGTGCACAGAGCTCTAGGTAGTTAAGTATAATGGTAAACCAATTAGCCTGATTCCCCCATCCTGGTTATCTCCCCCTTAATAAATCAGATTTGTGTGTTGCAACTACACCCTGGCTGGCTTGTGCATACCTGTTGAATTGCTGTATAGTGACTGTGATATAACTGTATCTTATTTTACAGGGGGTCCCTGGATTTGGCTGAAAGATACTATCCGGCGGGGTAAGTGTGTTGGTTAAAAGCCTTGTTGGTACCCAGTGTGAGCCACTAGCGGGGAAAAAGGGGGCTTGCAGTAACCCAGAGGGCTGTGACCGAGGCAATCTCAACAGTATTAACCCCGACCTCTGGGTGGAGGCACCCGCCAACGGATCTGGGCCCCTCACCCGGTCTCTGTGGAGGCAGGCAGGGGTAGTAGCCCTAAGGGTAGCACCCCCTTGGGGTTACAAATTGGAGGCGCCGCTGGGATCAGCGTCCCCTAGTGGCTCAGTGAGGAGATACCCCAAAGATGGAAAAAATGGAAGGGGATATGTTGGAAAAAATTAAGCTGGGACCCATCAAAACCATGGTACACAAACTAATGGGTTGGGGTGAAGCAGAAGAGCTAGATTCCCAAAAGATTGTATTATTGTTAGATGTGCCCTTGGGTACCTTGGCTGCTGATATAGTCTCTGTTGCAGAACAAGTTAAGTGTTTGGGTAAGGTTGAAGTGAAAGGGCGTATGGCTGATTTGCTTGACCA
The DNA here is from genome assembly GCA_016271365.2 of Neoceratodus forsteri. Lineage (NCBI taxonomy): Eukaryota > Metazoa > Chordata > Ceratodontiformes > Ceratodontidae > Neoceratodus > Neoceratodus forsteri. The sequence continues at coordinate 732,254,460 of CM028137.1, forward strand.
GACATTGCAGGTGCTACTCCTATGCAGTGTGGCCATCGACCCTGAGAAGGTACCTCCTGTACTTTACCCGAGGTGCGTCCCAGGGAGGGAGGCTAATCCATATCCGAGTGGGTCAGTCACTCCTGGGGTCTCCTCAAATGAACAGCTTAAAGATAAACTGCTTAAATTGTTAGCTGTGGAAGGAGGACTACCAGGAGTTGCTACAAGCCTAGATTTGTCCAGTGATACTACCCCTCGGGGTTCTCCGGGCACCTCCCCTGGCCCTCCCAAAAGCTCCGTGCTGGCTTCTTTGCCCTTGGCAGTCCCATCCATACAGCTTGATTCCTACCATAAGTTAAAGCTTTTCTCTGGCATGTACCAGTGCCTCCCGGGGAGGATGACCTGGAGGCGTGGATGGACTATGCCACCCCTTTAGTCCAGGAGTGGCAATGCTCCGAGGGGAAGAAAAGGAAGAGGCTGATGGAGAGTTTGCGGGGTCCTGCCTTAGAAGCCATTAGATTCTTCCAGGCCACTCATCCGGAAGCCACTGCTGCAGAGTATCTCTCTGCTTTAGAAGGAGTTTTTGGGAGTACGGAGACTGGTGAAGATTTATTATGGAAATTCAGGTCTGCTAAGCAGTGGAAAAATGAAAAACTGTCTGCTTTTGTTACTAGAGTGGAGCGGGCATTGCAGAAGGCTTGTAGAAAAGGGGGACTCACTGCTGCAGCCCTGAATTAGGTTTGGCTAGAACATATCTTAAAGTCTGCCAGATTCTCTAGTGTAACTGTATTAAAACTTAAGCTGCATGATCGGCGGGCCACCCCGCCTGAATATTGTCAATTGATGAGGGAAATTCGAGAAGTGGAGACTGATGAAGAGGGGTGGGAACCCTGTGTGGGGGCAGTGAACCCTAGTGGGACCCCTGAGTCTAATACTCCTGAGGAGACTGGCTCTCTGGAGGTCGAGGGTCCCAGATTTCTCAGGTATGAGTGGGGATGCGGGTTGTTTCCTCTCGACCCCCTGTGGCGGAGTGAGTTGAGGCTGAGATCAGGAATTTATGGGAAGTGGTGAGGGACTTAAAGCAGTCTACTGTGTACCCTACTCGGCCCGGGGTCCCTGAGTTATGTAGGGCCCTGAACCCTAGCCCTAGAGAGCTTTCTCCCTCCCCTCAGGGCCCCCCTCAGAATAGTGATCCCCGGGACTCTAAGTTTTGTTATCACTGTGGGGAAGATGGGCATTTCCAGCCTGACTGCCAGAAGCCAGAGAATTTAAGGAAAGTTAACAGTAGATTGATCGCTCAAGGCTGCCAGACCCAGTTTCGGGCCCCCAAGAAAAGTTGTGTGACTCAGGCCCATGCCCGCCGGGCTAACAATGTTGCTACCCCCAACTGGTCTGATGTGGTCGGACCGTCTATGGAGACCCGGGTGCAGGTGAATGGAATTCCCACTAGAGCTGTATTGGACAGTGGCTCCCAGGTGACCATGATGTTTCAGGACTGGTACCAAGCACACTTATCTGAAGTGCCCCTGCAGCCTCTAACTGGCCTACATGTATGGGGGTTGAGCGACAAGGCTTATCCATATTTGGGGTACATCCGTGTATGGTTATCTTTCCCTGCAACTGTGAATGGAACAGATGAGCAAGTGGAACCCTTGGTTTTGGTCTGCCCACCCACTGGACTGTATGATGGCGTGCCCTTGTTGATTGGAACAAATGCGCACATGTTTGGACGATTGGCCCAGTTGTGCTCAAGAAGCGAGCATTCCAGACTGGGCGAGCTTTGGAGTGTACCTGCTGTAATTCAAATGGTCAGGCCACTCAGAAGAAGGTAGACCAGAGGAACCTGAAGGCCCTGTGGAGTGGTATGGAAGAAGGATCCGCCCCTGTAGTGCTTGCCCCAAATGCACAGTGTGTTCTGCATGGAGAGTACGATTAAAGACAGATGTCAAGAATAAGTTGTTGATGTTGGATGCGCCTATAGAGGAGAACTGCCTGAGGGTTGTTGCTCAAACCCAGCATTCTGCGGCCAGGGCCCATGCCTATGTTAAAAGGGTGATGGTTCAAGTGCACAATGTGTCTGATAAAGAGATTCGAATAAAAAGAGGGTGTACCCTGGCTAGCGTCCATTGTGCGGATACTGCTGTCCTACCAAATAAAAAGAGTTCTCGGATGGGTGATAGAGTTGCTCCTGATCTGTTTGACTTTGGTGACTCTCCGCTGCCGACTGAGTGGAAGCACAGGGTCAGTGAGAAGCTTGCCAAGAAGAACCAGGTTTTTTCCCTGAAGGAGTGGGATGTACAATGTGTACAAGGGGCTGAGCATCACATTCGATTGCACGACGAAAGACTTCCGAGAGAGATCCCGACGTCTGGCTCCCGCTGACATAGATGATGTACGGAGGCATCTGCAAGAAATGTTGGCTGCTGGTGTAATTCAAGAGTCTAGAAGCCCATATGCCTCCCCCACTGTAGTTGTAAGGAAAAAGAACGGGGCAGTTCGGATGTGTGTAGACTATCGTACTTTGAATAGGCGGATCATTCCGGATCAATATACCATGCCACGTATACAAGACGCCTTGGATTGTCTGAACAGTAGTAAGTGGTTCTCTGTATTGGATCTTCAGAGCGGATACTTCCAGATCCCGATGGCCCCAGACGATCGGGAGAAGACTGCTTTCATTTGCCCCTTAGGCTTCTATGAATTTATTCAGATACCTCAAGGAATTTCGGGTGCCCCAGCCACTTTTCAGCGCTTGATGGAACAACCTGTCTCAACAAGTTGCTGGAACAGGAAGGATGAAAGAGCAGGATAAATGTGCAACAATCAAAAAATAATTCTTGACTTGCATTTTTTACTGTGCAAGTGTGCAAAATTTTCCATTATAATTGTGAACCAGTGCAACCATCTATGGCTAGTGCAATTTAGAGTCAACTTGTTGTGTTGGTTAGTGCAAAAATAGGTTAAGGTCAACCCTTGAGTAGGGGTCTGTGATCAGGTTGCAGTGATCTTGAGGGCATTGTTTTTTTTAATTTGCTAATTAGAGGGATTTTAATAACTGGCATTGGATTACTCAGAGGTAGGCAAGGTCATAGGTGGCAGGCTCTTTCACAACTTGAACCTTCTAGATGCCAGGCACTTAAGATAAGCATGGGTCATTGAGCATAAATTTTACTCACACCCCCTGGACTCATGGTCACAGATAGATTATATGTGCCTGACTCACACACTGGATTAAGTCCATGGAGAACGTCACTGTTGTGGTCTCCGTTCATGCTATTGTCACCCATGTGCTGGCTCCCCCTTATAAGGTAAGGACATCTGCAGGCTAGCATTTCCTCACTTACCAGCTGTCAAAAAAATCTTTTCTTCCTTGTCTTAAGACTGAGTGGGTGGTTAGTATGGATACCAGTATGGCTTGGTTACATCCCAAGCAAAGTTTTGGGAGGCAGGTAAGAAAAAAAATGACTCACTGTAGTAATGTTTCTTCTCAGGGATCCATCAATGATCCTTACAAATGGCATCAGTCTGCATGAGTGTGCTGCCTGGGAGACAGAATTTTATGCTGATCATTGAATTTAGAGTACAGGGTCATACTTTGCACTGCAGTCATCTTCCCCCGGCTGTTCTAGTGTCAGATCTGTTTTTATAGCCAGGGGAGCAGTAACGACTACAACAATCTAAAAGTCTACTAAAATATTTCTAAAATCTTTTTTAAACTGAAGTAGACAAAAGCATGTAGAATTGAAAAGATCACAATTTTAAAAATGTCATTTTTGCTGAGAAATTGCAATAAGAAATGCTAAACCAACCTAAGGATAAGAACTGATTGTTGTGAGAACTAAGGCTGGCAGAACTCAGTGAAGTTGTGACCCTTATTTAATAAGAACCAGAACACGGGGGGTGGGGGTTCTGATTAGTTCTGATTATTTAGAAATATTTGAATAAATGTGATAAAATGGGCCAGACTCTGTAATATTTAGCACAGAGGCCCAAAGGGAATATAGGGGATAATGTATGGCCGTCAATACACAACAATCCTGTTTCATAGATTCATAGAAGTGTGACGGCAGAAAAGGACCGAACTAGGCCCACCAAGTCTGCCCATTTTCCCAGCTATCTGCTTGGACCTGTGGCTGCCCCCTTAACACTTGCATGTGGTTGTCCCATGCTCTTTTCAATCCCTCCACTGTTTCCTCTCCAACGACTGCCTCTGGGAGTTTGTTCCACTTTTCTACTACTCTCTGTGTAATAATATTTTCTAATGTTACCCCTGAACTGTCCCCCCATCACCTGCAGGCCATGCCCCCTCGTCCTCCGATTTCCCTTCATCTTAAAGATGCTCCCCCCAGCTCCCTGTTTATACCCTTAAGGTACTTGAAAGTCTGTCATGTCCCTCCTCTGCTCCAGGGAGTACATGTTCAGATCTCTCAACCTTTCTTCATAGGATAGGTGGCTTAACCCTTTTACCATTTTTGTCGCTCTCCTCTGAACCCTCTCTATCCTCCCCACATCCTTCCTGAGGTATGGCCTCCAGAACTGGACTCCGTACTCCAAGTGCGGTCTAACTAGATGGCCGTACAAGGGTACTATGACCTCCCTATTCCTACTGGTGACCCCCCTTCCGATGCATCCCAGCATTCCGCTCCCCCTGGCCACTGCCCTTCCACCTTCAGGTCCCCAGATATAATGATGCCTACGTCCCTTTCTTGTTCCGTCTCCTCCAGATCACTGTCCCCCATACGGTACCCTGCCTTCTGATTTCTGTAGCCCAGATATATGATTTTACATTTTTCTGTATTGAATGCAAGCTGCCACTACTTTGATCAAGCCTCAAGTCTCCCCAAGTCTCTCTGCATTTGTTCCACCCCTTCCTCCGTGTCCACCCTATTGTAGACTTTGATATCATCCGCAAACATACTCACACACCCCCTCAAGGCCCTCCATGATGTCCCCTATGAATATATTGAATAGTAGGGGCCCCAGCACTTATCCCTGAGGGACTCCGCTCGTGACCTTGCCCTCCCCGGATGCCACCCCATTTATTATGACCCTCTGCCTCCTTTTCCCCAGCCAGTTTCCCACCCATTTGACTACCTTCTGCCCCAGCCCCAGTCCTGCCATTTTACACAGCAGCCTCCTGTGGGGCACTGAGTCAAGTGCCTTTCTGAAATCCAAATAAGCTACATCTACCACTCTCCCCTGATCTAGTTCCTTGGTGAAACCGTCAAAAAACTCTGTCAGATTTGTTTGACAGGATCTGCCCCTAGTAAAACCATGTTGTCTTGGATTCATCAGGCCACTTGTCTTCAGGTAGCTGGTGATCCTGCCTTGTATTAGCTTCTCCATGAGCTTGCCTACCACCGATGTCAAACTCACAGGCCTGTAACTTCCCACTTCCTCCCTCCTTCCCTCCCCCCTTATGCAGGGGGACCACATTTGCCTGCCTCCAGTCCTCAGGCACCACCCCTGTTTCCAGGGACTGATTGAAGAGTGCAGTCAAAGGTATCGCCAATACCTCCTTTAGCTCCCTTAACTCCCTTGGGTGCACCCCATCTGGCCCCATTGCCCTGTCCACCTTCACGCAGCCCAGTTCTTCTAATATTTCCTCCATGAGAAATGGTCTCATCTCCACTCCCCCCTCCCCAGCCATTTCATTTCCTGCTCTGCTGCCTTCTTCTTCTTCCTCCTCCTCCCTCTTGAACACAGAGCAAAAATAGGTGTTTAGTAGGTCCACCTTTTCTCTGTCCCCTTGTAGCACCTCCCCCTCTTTTGTTCTTAACTGGAGAATCCCCTGCCTAGTGTTCCTCTTTTCATTTACATATCGAAAGAAAGTCTTATCCCCATTTTTGACCCCTCTTGCTATTCACTCCTCTGTCTATGCCTTTGCCCTCCTTACCTCTACCCCAGCTTCTCTCTGGCTCGCCTGGTATTTTACCCAGTTCGCTTCCGTCTGAGTTGTCTTGAACCTCCTAAAGGCTTTCCTTTTTGTCCTTACCTTTTTTGCTACTTCTCTAGTATACCACAGAGGTTTCCTCCTCTTATTTTTACTTTCTCTCTTGGCACAGATGTCAGTGGCCCCTACAATAGCTTCCTTTATCCTCCCCCACTTTTCCTCCACCTCCGTCAACTTCCCCACCCCCTGCAACACCCTAGCCACTATTTCCCCCATTTTCCTGAAGTCCGCCGTCCTGAAATCCAGAACCTTTAACCTAGACCGGTGAACCTCTGCAGTGTTTCTCATTTTAAACCTGACCGTGTTGTGGTCACTCGTACCAAGATGTTCCCCCACCAATACCTCTTCCACCCTTTCCCCTTTTGTCAGGACTAGATCAAGAGTAGCTCCTGCCCTGGTTGGCTCCCTGACCAGTTGATTTAGAAGGGCCAATTGCAGGGAGTCCAATATTTCCCTGCTGCTGGTTGAAGCAGCCGAAAGGGTATTCCAGTCTACGTCTGGTAGGCTTAGGTCCCCCATCAGCAGTACCTCCCACCCTTGCCACCATTCTCATGAACTCATCGGCCATACTTCTATCCACAGATTCATGCTGCGCCGCGGGTCTATACACCACCCCCATACGCACTGACTCCCCCTTCCCCACCGTCAATGAGACCCAGAGTCGTCCTGCCTCTCCCCACTTACCCTGCAATTCTGATGCCCTGATACTCTCCTTTACATAGTGTGCAACCCCCCCTTTCCCTCCCTGTCCTTCCTGAACAATTTATACCCTGGTATCTCCATTTCCCATCCCTGCTCCTGGTGGCACCACATTTCTGTTACCCCCACTATGTCCAGGCCTTCCTCTGACATTTTCGCTGTTAGATCTGGGATCTTTCTTCCCAGACTTCTGGCATTCACATACATGACCCTCCATGCCTCTCTCTCCTCCTTTCCTATATGTTTTTCCCCCTTACCCTTTTGCTGTGTGTGTAGGACTTTTAGCTCCCCCTCGCCTCTTGCCTCAACAGTTGGGCTTTTCCCTGCCCTCCCCCCCTTGTTTAGTTTAAATGGCAGCATCTGTCAACATAATCATCCAGTTTGCATTTGAGCACTGCTTTCCCCTTCCCATTTAGAAGCAGCCTATCTGGGGAATATAGGCTTGTGCCACTCCATGTTGACCCCCAATCTCCTATCATACCATACCCCTTCTGGGAACACCAACCTACAAGCCAATTATTGAATTCCTCAATATTTTGCCTTGCCTCCATGCTGGCCCTTGGTACTGGTAGCACTTCCGAGAAGGACAGGGATTTAAAGTCCGAGTCGCTGTAGAACCTGGCCAGTGCCATAAACCTTGCCTGCACCTCCATCACGCTGCTCTTTGCAAGGTCGTTTGTGCCTAGGTAGAAGATCAGATGAGTTTTCTTATCCATTTCCCTTCCCCTCGAGGGGATCCACTAGATAACTTTGGCAGCCATCATACCTGGCAGGCACTCCACCCATATTTTCTCTCCTCTCTCTTCCCTTCTCCCCCATGTAACTCCTTTTATATTAGAGTCCCCCACTATTATGACTCTATCCCCTTTTTCCTCCTGGTCATCCCTCACTGTTGCCATTCTCCTTCTTTTTTCCAATTTCTTCTCATCCATCCCCTTGCTTTCTCCTCTCCCTGAAACTACCTGAGCCTTCCTCCCCTCAACCTCCATCTGTACCTTTCCCTGGGCACCTTCTTGGTTCTCTGGTTTCTCCATGCCACCCTTTCCCTCCTCTGAAGCTTTTTGATTTCTATTTCTCCAACCTGCTCTTCTCCCTCACCCAAATCCTGGTTTTCTGGCTCTTCTATTGTGCTACTCGTCCTTGTGCTTTGCTCCATTTGACCTCCCCCAATGCTTTTCCCTGTTTTCCTTGTACGCCGAGCTTCATTTCTGGGCCATGCTCCACTTCCCTTCCTGCCAAAGCCCCCTTCCCCAATGCTCCTGCTTCCTGCCTGGCTTTTTTCCACCCAGCTTCCTCCTTTCCTTTTCTTATCTGTTCCTGTGCCTCTCTCCCGGTCCCCTTTCTGCTGATCTTGGGTCCCCACTCCCCCCTGCTACTCTCTGACCTCTTCCCATACTACCCTTCTCTGTCTGGTCTTCCATGACCCCCCCTCCCATCACCTGGTTTTACGGGGTACTCCCGCATTCTGGGCTCCTCCTGCCAGGCTGCCCCTGTCCCCCAGCCCACTGCCATTTCCTCTCCTTGTGCTTCAGGTTTCACCCTCCTGTGTATGTACAGGCAGCAGTCACGATCCAGCCATAGCACCTCTATGGTGCAAGGATCCTGATCCACCAACCCCCCAAAGAGATAGATAAGGTGCCACTTGCCCCCACGGGCAGCGGTCACTATTCAACCATAGCACATCTACGGTGCAAAGAGCCTGATCCACCCACCCCCTAAAGAGATGGATAAGGTGCCACTTGCCGCCATGGGCAGCGGTCACGATCCAGCCATGACACCTCTACCGTGCAAGAAGCCTGATCCACCTAACCCCCAAAGAGATAGATAAGGTATGACGCGTGAAAAATTGCCACGATTTCTCTGGGCTGTGTGAACACTGAACCGGATCATCACTTGCAATTTGCTGTTTTCAATTTCAGCGCCTTCTCAGGGTAGCGCTATTGGCTCCACGCCTGTGTAGAGCTTCCTGATTGGCTGGTCTCACTCACCTGAGACAGGAGCACCCGAGACGTGTGGCTTAATGTAAGCCTGCATCCCTGTACTTGGCTTCTAATTTATATATTTTAATTTAGCCTGTTCTGCTCAGCCTATGTAAAGTAACCTACCATTCCTCCCCGCTGCAGTTTCTCTCCAACTGTATGTGCACTGATTCAGTGCTAGCTCTGCAAACTTCCCCTTGATTTTTCATCCCACCCTTCCTTTAAATGCACACAGTCTCTGCCCACTCCTATCTGATGTTTCAATTTATTGGTTACTTACTGTCAACAACTGCAATTCCTCCCATCCGCTTTTTGCAACTAAGCCTTCTAGCAGCTTTATCTCATTCTGTCTTGCTGAGGCATACCATTTTGGTACTTCAGGTTTGCTTATTGCTGACTAGCATATCCTGTCTTGCTAAGGCAGTTGATTTAGGTCAGGTGATCTCTCTAGTACTTAGTCTGCTCCAGAGTAGTAGCTAAGAAATTTGCTTCAAAGCTTCTCTGCCCCTAGTGCTACTCTATAGTCAGGTGAACTCTTTTCTTATTAGCCTGACTAGGAGCTGTACTTAAGGATTACTGCTTCAGGCTCCACTGCCTATAGTAGTATTCTGCAGGGATTAAGAAATTCTCCTCCATTGAGAATCCCTTCTCTTGCCCACACTTGTAGTGCCCATTGGGTGATAGTCTCATAATGAGAGCATATTACTTGCTTCTATGCTTGTCTCTGCTCATCTTACATGTATTGGACCCGAACGTGAATCAAAAAATAACTCCTGGAGTGGAGAATAGCTCTCTTTTTACATTGTCCGACCTGGACTTTTCCTATCAAGTAGAAGAACTTGTATGTACTCTAACTTCCCCTAGCCCACTGCTGGTCCTTCACCTGCACTGGCATACAGGAACTCTCCTACAGCCTGCCCACAGGGCTATGCCACCTTCTGCATACTCCCCCCCTACTCCCATTGACTCTCTCTCAGTCAGGGTATTATTGTATGCAGCATCAAAAAAACTGGGAACTAGCCTCAGAACTCTCTATACTGCTGCAGACAAATCACGTAACCGAAAGAAGACCCAGCCACCCACACTTCTCCTAGGACTCTGCAGGAAACTCTTGTTCCTGCTTTTACTATGCTTAGGAAATGTTGAGCTTAATCCAGGCCCTCTGGCACCCATGGAATCCCCAGCAGAGCTACAAAGCCTCAAGGCGCTTACATTCTTGCATGTTAATGTATGTAGCCTATTAAAAAAAAAAAATCTCTTCTGCTCTGGCCTGGGTATGTCATACTGCTCCTGATGTTCTGGTGATTACAGAGTCCTGGCTCCAACTGGCGACCAGTAACAATGAAGTTAACATCCCCTCCTACTCTTTGTTCAGAGCCGACAGGCAAACCAGAGGTGGTAGGGTAGCTATTTACATCAAGGATAAATTCCCTGCCTCCATAATTGACTCAACCTCTGTCCAAAAAGAATTCGAAAGCTTACCATTAAAGACAGAAATTGCCACCGGTGTCTCATTATGTATAATAGGATGCTACAGACCCCCATCAGCTGGACTACAGTTAAAACATCTCAAAAACATCCTGGGTTCGGCATCTTCAGAGTGTATCATACTAGGGGACTTCAACTTAGACTGGCTCTCCAGTGCATCCACCCACTTAAAATGTTCTGTCATTCCCTTGGATTGTCATAGCTAAAACACAAATCTACTCATCCTAACAAGCTCAACCCTAATAACAGTACTCTCTTGGATATCATTTTAGTTAACAAATCCCATTTATTCTCCCATGCTGGTGTCTTTTTCTCTGATATTAGCGACCATTGCTTCATCGCATGTATAGGATCCACTCTTAAATCCACAACTGTACCAAAATTCTCCTTTAAAAGGTGCATACGCAACTTTGATCTCCATGGGTATATATCAGACCTAAGAGACTCCATGCAGTGGCAGAACTTTTATCTAGCCAAGTCCCTGACTACGGCTTATGATATTTTCTCAGAAATTGTGCTAGGGGCTCTCAACAAGTATGTTCCCATAGTAAAAGTTCATGCCAGAAACAAATCCTGTCGGTGGTTTACAGAAGACCTGAAAGATGCTTTGCAGAGATGGGATGTACTCTGGAGAACTGCTAGGAAAACTAATTTAATAAATGACTGGAATTCTTTCTGGAGGGTGAGGAACCTCTGCACCAAAAAGGTCAGAGAAGCTAAAGCTAATTTCTACCGCTCTCAGTTGGAGAGCTCCTCAAGAAATGCCTCCAGATTCTGGAAGACTATCAAAGACATTGAAGGTCACACCACTGTAAATTCCCTACCTACTAAATTATTGATCGACAATACTGTCATCTCCGACAGACCATCTATCCTCGATGCTCTCAATAATCATTTTGCCACTGCCGGGCTTGCCTTTGATTCCTCTCCCATGAATATCCTCCGCCAACAACTTAGATTGGATACACAAGAAAAACCCAGCCCCAGTCCATCCCTCTCTCTGCAGCCTACCTCCCTGAAAGAAGTCGAAGATATTCTCCTTCAGCTGAACACTAGGAAAAGTGCTGGGGCCAACCTCATTGACCTGTACTTCTTAAAGGTCGGCTACTGTGTCCTTGCAGTCCCAATTACTCATCTCTTCAACTTATCCTTGTCCCAGGGTGACCTACCACCCATTTGGAAAACTGTACTTGTGGTCCCTTTGTTTAAGTCAGGAGATCCTAGTGACCTCAATAACTACAGGCCAATCTCCCTACTTCCAATCCTGTCAAAGATGCTGGAGAAAATAGTGAACTCCCAGCTTCGGAAGTACCTGGAATCAGAAAAATTGCTCAACCCGTTGCAATCCGGTTTTAGAGCACAGCACAGTACAATCTCTGCTCTAGCCAAGGTGACAAACGACTGGCAGCTTGAATTAGACAAAAAACTTTGCGCAGTTTTCTTGGACCTAAGCAAGGCGTTCGATACCGTTGATCACAGACTGCTTCTGTCGTCCCTCCAGAACATTGGTTTGGATTCCCTATCCCTTAAATGGTTCTCCAACTACCTCTCGGGATGACTTCAACAAGTAAAGGCAGAAGGGGAAGTTTCTCCACCAAAACCCCTATTGAGGGGTGTACTGCAAGGTTCCATTCTTGGTCCCTTGCTCTTCACCATTTATATTAACAACATAGATGCCCCCATCAAAGAAGCACAAATACACCTATTCGTGGATAATACAGTACTCTATGCTGGTAGCACCACACCTAAAGCGGCCTGTAAAGCCCTTCAAAATGAAGTTAATCTACTGCAACATCAGCTTATAAACCAGAAACAGCTCTTAAATGCAAAAAAAAAAACAAAGTAATGTTCCTCTTGCCCCTTCAAAATGCAATAAATCCTGCAATTGCTGGGACACTCCTGCAGATCACTACCATTCTAGGTGAGCAGTTGGACTATGTGCCAAAGTTAAAGTACCTGGGGGTCTGGTTAGACCATAGACTTACTTTCACAGATCACTTAGAAGAACTGGCAAAGAAACTTAGACAAAAACTTAGTCTGTTCTTTAGGATTAATAATCTCTTCACAAGAGACGCTAAACTGAAACTGGTTCAAACTACCTTTCTTTCCCTATTGGATTATGCAGACTTTCTACATAGTCAGGGACCTGCAGGTACCCTAGCCAAACTCAACACGCTTTATCACAGAGCCATAAGATTTATCACGGGTCTTCCATACTCAACCAACCACTGCGCATTGTACATGGCAGTGGGATGGTCATCCCTTGCTTACAGACGGCAAAAAAATGCTGCGGTTTGGACATACAAAGCTATCTCACATAATCTGCCCCAGTATATCTCTGTCTGTTTATCTTTGTGCACTCTGGGGAAGTATGCCCTGAGAAGCACCTCATATATCTACCTTTATGTTTACAAAGCAAAATCTCGCATCGGCAGAGCAGCCATCAGCTTTGTGCTCCCTCAACTGTGGAACGAGCTGCAAAAAACTTTGAAATTAACTCACCCCATCAGCCTAGCAGCTTTTAAATCTCTATATCTACATCATAATGAGGAGTCCTGTGCCTGTCTACGACTCCTATAAGTCCAAGCACACTCTAATTACTACTGTTAAAAGACTGATCACATCTACAATCGACTCTTCCCTCTCCCCTTTTTCTACCCCCATATCTGTCCCTTCCACATTCCTTTGACCCTGGTTCCAGCTCTGAATTCTCCATACCGTATCACTATATATCCTTTTATATTAGGTTTTATTTGTGTTCGGTGCACCTGATATGTATATCTCTTTACTCTTATGAAAAATTGTGTCCTACCAAAAACTAGCTGTATCTTCTGTTCCAAACATATACTACTGTCAATGCTACCTGCTGATACTTTGTATATACTGTATTATTGCATCTCACTTTATTTGTATTATTACTATTTTCTTGTGTGTTGCATCCCATGTATATTGTCCCTTGTTCCTTGTTAACAAACCCAGGTCCACCTCGAAAATGAACTTGCTCAACGGTGATCGCCTGGTTAAATAAAGACTTTGATTGATTGATTTTTGTAGGCCACCATATGCCCCCTCTGTTGCCACTCCACTAGCTGTCTCTGAATTCCTTCCACTTCCTCCTTGAGCTTTGCCAGCTGGTGGCATACTGGGCAACCTCCAAATTTCCAAGCCCAGTCTAGTACCATGGCCACCCCATACCCCGTGCATCCATCCACCCTCCCAAAGATGCCAGCTCTAGCAACTTGAGGGCCCATTCCTATTCTATCTTGCATCATTGTTCAGTTTCCCCTTTCAATAACACTTTACTAGCAAGTTCGCACCTGCAATACATAGTTCCCTGTCGCCCAGCCTTTACAACAACCACACATCAAGTTCCCAAATAATCTGTGCTGCAATGCCCTCACTTAACCAGGACTACTTTTTTTTTTTTTAGCCTTTACCCTTAGGTACAGTGTCCCCACCAACTGTTTGTACCAAAGTCGCCACTGAGCCCTTACCAATGATCAGCTCCTCAGCAGCAGCCACCCCCATCCAACTGTTCTAACATGTACACAAGTATACTTGCTTAATCAGATAACTGCTCCTTGAATACAAAACCTCTATCAATGTTCTTTAAAATCCTCTAAAGTCAGGCCCAAAAACCAAACGTCAGGTACAAAAACCTCTATTCAAACAACATGAAGTCTTGCTATATTATGACATATGCAGTGAGTCCCAACCTTCGAACTGCTCCGGAGGTGAAAGAGTTAAGTTTCCATGCCAGGCATGGAACTTTGAGCATGAGCTCGGTTGAAAACTCTGTCTGTTGTTCTTCAAACTCAGACTGTCAGATTCTTTACTCCGCCTCACTGAACAGTCGCTCCGGAGATTTCTCCTTCTGCTCAGTTCATTTTGTCGGTTAAAGTATTCATTTTTCGTTTTTTTAACCGAATTTAAACTGCAACCGGTCGGTTCAAGCTCTGTCTGTGATATCGTAAATACTAGATAGGTTTTACATTTATTTTCTGTGTGGAACTTGTAAACCGTATTATCGGTTCGGTTTGAACTGATCAGGTTGTTGTAAATACATTAAATCTGTGCTTTTAGAGTGTGGTTCCCGGTTCTTATCGGTTCTGAAAAAAACAGATTTCATTACGTTTTTATCCACGACCCGTGACACGGTTGGGAACCGATAAGAGAGTCTTGCTTGGCGGATTGCCATAAACGGGCACATTTTGGTTAGGCTGGCACTGTGTCCGAGAAACCCAAAAGAAAAAACGGGCCCACTGGGTTTCAACACTACAGTGTTTGTGGGGAAGCCTTTGCCAAGGCTGACCCCCACACCATCTGTGTTTATTGTCTGGGGTTTGACCACCTCAATGCAGACTGCCAGATTTGCAAAAATTTTCCTGCAGCTACCCTGGATGAGAGAGTTGGTAGGCTCAGGGAAAGAGAGGCCAAGAAGTCCGCTGACCTGGATGGCCAGCCTGGTTCGGTTGTAACCGGAGGGAGTGCCCTCTGACCAGGGCGAGACTTCCTCGGGCAAAAGGAGAGCCGACTCGGAGGAGTCGGTTCCAGCAAAAGGACTAGAAAATCAGCAGGTGTGGAGCCAAAATTTCTATCTCCAACCACTGAAGAAATAGCCAAAGTGATTAAAATTGTCCAGTCGCTTTCCCCGGTTCCGACAAACCGGCACCATCAGGTAAGCGTACGGTTCGGTCGGTTCCACCAGTTCAAGAATATGATTTAGAGGAATTTTATGAACCGGAGGAGGGGGAAGAGGAGTATGAGGAGAGTGAATGTGGATTTGAAAGTCTGGATGTGCCCATTGAATCGGACATCTCCCCAGACAGACCTTCAGGAGTGTCTCCCCCTAGGCTTTCTGAGTCCCCCTCTCATTTTATGTTTTATAAAAATGTGGCTGAAACCCTCCAGCTCCCTATGGAGGAAGTTGTGTATGATCAAGAGGAGCCTGACTATGTAGAAATGATGGATATCCCAGAGTCTAGGAGACTGTCTATTCCTTTGCATAAATCTTTTGGGAAATGGACAGTAAAAATTCTAAAAACTCCTCACACTATACCTCCTGTGGATAAAAGAATGGACAAGAGGTACACATTGTCAGGCTCTGATACGGAGTTCCTTATACAACAATGCAGCCATGTTGGGGTAGTGCAGGCTGCAGCCTGTGACAAGGCAAATATTCCCTTGGCTTACCCCCCTGACAAGAACTCCAGGAGGATTGATGCCATGGCAAAGAAACAGTACATGGCAGCATCCTTGGGACTCAGACAGGCAAATTATAAGGCTTATGTTGCTAGATATCAGAAATCCAGATGGGATACTGTTATGGCTCTAGCAAACAGGTCCCTAGCCAGCTTGCCAAGGAGCTGGAGCAGGTGGCTGCTGATGGTATTGAGGCATCCAAGGTGCAATTCCATGCTGCAGTGGACTCTAATGATGTGTCATCAAGAGTCATGGCTACATCTGTGGCACTTTGCAGAATGGTTTGGCTCAGATGTACTAGCCTGTCACAGGATACCCAGACTAAGGCCATGGATTTTCCTGTTGTGGGTAATTCTCTGTTTGGGGAGCAGACAGAGAATTACATGAAGAAAATGGATGAGTATAGGATCACCTATAGGAGTGCAAAGGCCAAGGAAAGGCAGGCCACTCCTCAAAGGCAGCCTTCCAGGGGCAGGGGCAGACCTTTCACAGGCCTTTTACTAAGCCCAGGCCTCCCTTCAGCTTATGCTCAGAGGGGGTTCTTAGAGGGAGAGGCAGACGGGCTACAAGCAGACCTGCTTCCACTCCTCAGCCTAAAGCCCCTGCCAAGCAGGCACCCTGATGGGGTGGCCAGGGCCGATTCTCCACTTCCTAGAGGGAACCTGGCTTACTTTTGTCCAGGACTGGAAGTCTTTAACATCAGACAAGAGGGTCCTGGAAGTAGTAAGCCAGGGACTGGTTCTCAGCTTCAAAAAATTTCCAAAGATGAGAACCAGGTCCTTTCCACCTGCAAATCTATCAGAGGCACTTGCCCTAGAAACAGAAGTTTCTACCCTCCTGGCTCTCAGATCTGTGGAAAGGGTTCCACCCCTACACCAGGGCAAAGGGTTGTACTCCAGGTACTTCCTTGCCCCAAAAAAGACAGGAGAATGGCGGCCCATCCTGGATCTCAGATACCTAAATAAGCACCTTTTAAAGCCAAAATTCAAAATGGTGACTCTGGGAATTATTTTACTCTCTCTAAGGCCAGGGGACTGGCTAGCGTCCCTGGACTTCAAAGGATGCCTACTTCCATGTTCTTATCAGAAGCTCCCATCGAAAGTACCTCAGATTCGAACTGCCCTCAGGCCATTACCAGTTCAGAGCAATGCCCTTGACCTCACCTCTGCCCGGGGTATTCACAAAATGCCTGGCAGTAGCAGTTGCCCACTTAAGAAGGCAAAGATTGCCATCTTTCCTTACCTGGACGACTGGCTCATAATAGGCCAGTCCCCAGACCAAGTCAAACTACACCTTCAGGTAACTCAGCAACTGCTCACATCTCTAGGTTTCCTTCTCAATCTTCCAAAGTCAGTCCTAGAGCCTGTCCAGCTTCTCACCTTCATAGGTGCAGAACTGAACACAAAAGAGGCCGGAGCCTTCCTTCCTCTGGATAGAGCAAGGACCCTGGTTTCTCTGGCCTCCTCTTTCACCCTGCAGGTCTCTCGACAAGCAAGGCATTTTCCGCAGCTCCAGGGGCACATGGCTGCTTCTACAGCAGTGGTGCAGGGAGCAAGATTTCAGATGAGGGACATCCAGTTCCATTTGAGAGCCTTTTTGTCTCAAAGGAGAGATCCTCTAACCAAGTTGATCCCAGTGACTCGAACCCTGATCCAAGCCCTTCAGTGGTGGCAGGACCAGAGCAATCTGAGACAGGGGGTTCCCTTCACCCCTCAGTCTCACTCCTTAATCCTTACTACAGATGCATCCCTCTTGGGGTGGGGAGCTCACCTGGGCGACCTCACTACCCAGGGATTGTGGTCCCCTCAAGAATCTCTGCTCCACATCAATCTGTTGGAACTCAGAGCAGTTTTTCTAGCACTTCAAGTTTTTTCCACGTCTGTTCAGAACAAAGTGGTACAGGTCAGAACAGACAACACCACTACAATGTGGTACATCAACAAGCAAGGAGGCACTTGGTCTACGGCCTTGTGCACCGAAGCAATGAAGTTGTGGTCTCTGGCTTATTTCCTGAACACCTCCCTTACGGCAGTTCACCTCCCAAGCAAGGACAATGTCCTGGCAGATGCTCTCAGCAGGATTTCCCAGGGCCATCACTAAGTCACTGGATCCCCAGTACTGGAGGTAGTATTTGCCAGATGGGGCACACCGAGATAGATCTTTTGCAGCCCCAGACAATCACCAACTTCCCTTTTTGCTGCAGGCCCCCAGTGTTGGGCTCAGTCCCTCTGGATGCCTTCCTTCTCAGCTGGGAAGGGAAGTTTCTCTATGCTTTTCCCCCCTTCCCTCTTCTGTTCAAGGTGCTAGTCAAAATCAGATCTCAACCCTGCAAGATGATACCGATTGCTCCAGATTGGGCCAGACAGCCCTGGTACCCACTCCTTATGTCCTTAGCAGTCCATCTTCCCCTGTGTCTTCCCAGGAATCACAACCTGTTAACCTGTGCTCAGGGGAGAGTTTGGTACCCGAACCTCAAATCTCTCAATCTCAAGGCCTGGCTCTTGAAGAGTTAGAGTTTGCTGACCTACACCTCTCCCAAGGTGTATTGGATATCTTGAAGGCCTCTAGGAAGCCTTCCACCAGGGCTACTTATAATTCCAAATGGAAGAGATTTTCCATATGGTGCTCTGGCAAGCATATTTCCCCAGAATCTGCTGACTTACCCACAGTCCTGGATTATATGGTGCATTTGAATACTTTGGGGCTGAGACCAGCTACCCTAAAAGTGCACCTGGAAGCTGTGTCTGCTTTCTTATCAGCCCCTGCCTGGGATCTTAATATTTGCATTGCCCAGCTTATGCAGCCCCCTTTTGAGCCCTTGTCTTCAGCAGAGCTTAAGTACTTGACTTGGAAAACTGTGTTTTTGGTAGCCATCACTTCTGCCAGATGCATAAGTGAACTACAAGCATTGTCAGTGGAGCCTGATTTTATCTCCTTTCATAGAGATAAGGTGGTCCTCAGGACTAACAGAAAGTTCTTGCCTAAGGTGGTTTCAGACTTCCACCTTAATCAATCTATGTCTCTCCCTGTGTACTTCACTGACCATTCCTCCTCTGGCGAGAGGAGATTGCACAGTTTAGATGTCAAAAGATCCCTTAGTTTCTACATAGAACGTACCAAGGGTCATAGGTTTGACTCCCTCCAACTGTTCCTCACTTATGGCGAGGTTGGTAAAGGGAAACCTGCCACTAAAAGATCTACTGCCAGGTGGATTGTCTCTTGTATCCAATTTTGCTATGAAAAACTGGGTAAAGTTCCTTCCTCAGGCCTGAGGGCTCACTCTACCAGAGCTACAGCTGCGTCTCTGGCTGCTGCCAGGGACATCCCTATCCTAGAGATATGTCAAGCAGCTACCTGGAAAACAGTTCATACTTTTACCAAGCATTACTCCCTGGACATCCAGGCTAGGAGTGATGCTCGGTTTGGCACAGCTGTGCTTCAGAGCCTATTTCCTAAGTAGGTTCTGTCCCTCCTCCATGGAGGTACTGCTGTGTAGTCTGCATATGTCATAATATAGCAAGACTTCATGTTGTTTGAAGAAAAAATTACTCACTTTAGTAATGTTGTTTCTTCTAATGGAGTCTTGCTATATTATGACCTCCCCGCCTGCCCCTCTCAGAACCTCTGCTTTTGGCATGTGGGTGGGCAGTGCAGTGTTGGCACTTAGTAGATGCCCACCTTGTTTTTCACCCCTCCTTTTTGGGTGTTTGGGTGTTGTGTTTTTCATTTTTTGGATCCCCTGACTTGAGTCTTTGTTTTGGGACCAAAAAATGTGTTCTTATATTTAGTAGCCAGTTGGCTAGTGTAGGTTTACAGCTTCCACACAGAACCTTAGTGAGTTTTGCTCATAAAGATCTGACAGTTTGAGTTTGAAGAACAACAGAAAGAGTTTTCAACCGAGCTCATGCTCAAAGTTCCATGCCTGGCATGGAAAGTTAACTCTTTCACCTCTGGAGCAGTTCGAAGGTTGGGACTCACTGCATATGTCATAATATAGCAAGACTCCATTAGAAGAAACAACATTACTAAGGTGAGTAATTTTTTCTTAGTGTTCTTTAAAATCCACTAAAGTCAGGCCACTCTTCCCCCTTGGCTCCCCCTCCACTGCCTATTTAATAGGGGTCGGGGCCGGGGTGGGTGGTGTGAGAAGAAAATTACAGCTCCTCTGTGGCGTCTGTTGTGTGAGCGGCTGGGCCTGTCCTTTTATTCCCAGCCACAATTCGAAACTTCGCACCCTCTCTCGTGATTGGCCACCTCTCCTCTGCTCTCCCTGGTCTGCCGCCAACTGCAGCCACCGGGAACTCCCGCTCGCCCTACTTCTCCTGCTGCCAATGCAGTACTGGCTCCTCTGTCCCCTGATGCACTTCTTTCCAGAAGCCCTGGTCTGCCCCAGTCCGAGCCACTGGGAATCTCTGCTCCAACGCCTCCCCTGAAAAAAAATTACAGCTCCTCTATGGCATCTGTTGTTGGCATCAAGAGGTTGTCAAGGCAACCTCAAGATCAAAAGGAAGAAATTGGCTGCCCCGATACTGGTAGTGTGGTGTGGTAACAAAATGACTAGGCAGCAAGTAAAAGGCCTCGCACTTACCACCAGACGTTATATTATAAGGACCAAGCCCACTCCATGCTATTGGAGTTAAAAGCCAAAATTTATTAAATGTCCAGGTTAAAAACAGGTACCAAAGGACATATATATCACCCCCCCCAAACAGTGCAAATAAGGCAAACTCTCCCCAACGGCGTCTTGTACCCCTACGGGTACTTTTTCAAGGGTAACAGTTGTAACTACACCCCTCACCAGTATATATACAAGCAGCAATCAATAATAGTTAATTATATACTACATAACCACCCTAAAACATGTGCACATCCCATATGGCTGCTAGCAGTAAATACAAAAGGATACTATCCTAAAGAGCCTAAATTATCAACAAGGCCCCTGATTTACGGTGATTAAAACATTGAAATTCTATTTTCAATACTTCAGATTCCAGAATTGCACCGGTGATTGTTCTTCTAATTTCTGGATTTTACCGGGATTCTGCTGTCATTCTTTTAGTATGTGTATAAATAAACAGAATAAAAGAAGGCTTAATATACAGAGCATTAAATAAAGCAAACTGAAAATAGTTCAGGAAGCAATTATAAAAAAAATATAAGTTTTGTAGAATTACTGATCTAGTATAAAATGGTAGATTCCATGAAATCTTTGTTTTTAACGGTGTTCAGGCAGCCCTAATTCCGGAATTTTACCAGGTTTTCCAGTAAAAATCGAAAAACAGTGGCCTTGATTATCAAACTCTCAAGTCCCAGCCATAATGTTATAAGGCAAAGCAATTATTCAGTTAATCTAATCAATGTTCAAAGCACATTCCCGTGGTCTTTCTGCTCTGCATCAAATTGCCTTCTTGTAGGTTTAGTCCATTGAGCTTGATTATGTGCTTGGGCTGTTATCCAATCAGGATTTTTCATGGGAGCCAGGCTTGATTTCAAGTACCAGAGCTGCCATATAGTGATGTTTATGGTCATCACATAGAGGGGCTTAATGAAAAGAGAAAGAAAACAGTTGAAAACTACAGTTTTATATATATATAAATATATATATATATATATATAATGTGTGTGTGTGTATATATATATATATATATATATATATATGTATATGTATATATGTATGTATATATGTATGTATATATGTGTGTATATATATATATATATGTGTGTGTGTGTGTATATATATATATATATATATATATATATATATTCATTGCAAAAACCTCGTTAATGCATCACTTAGGGTTGATTCCACAGCAACAAAGTCTGGAATTTGATGTTAAGGTAAGCAACCTTACCCCCAACACCCCCCACCCCACCCCAACCTCCACAGACCAACAGGTGCTGGGATGAGCCTTGGGGTCATCGGACCCAACTCTCACCCCATTCCATGTGTAAAAAAAGCTGAAATTGTACAGTATAGGAGAATGGGGTGAGAGTTAGGCCTGATGACCCCAAGGCACACCCTGGTGCCTGTTGGTCTGTGGAGGGTGAGGTGGGTGTGTGGAGGAGTAGGGTTGGTAACCCTAACATTGAATTTCCAGACATTTGTTGGTGTGGAATCAACCCCTAAGTGATGCACTAACAGAGTTTTTGCAATGAATTTCTCTTCTTTTTGAGAAAGTGAAATGTTTCTCATATGGTATCCATAAGAAGTGTGGGTCCTCCAAGCCCTTCGCTCCCACCCACCCGTAAGTGTAGAGGCATAGCGCAGGAGGGTCCTGTGCTGCCAGTATTGCAAGATGGTTTGAAGTGCAGGGCCCTACCTGTAAGTATAGAAACATAGTGCAGGAGGGCCCTTTGCTTTTAGTTTTGCATAATGGTATCCATAGGTGGGAGTGCGGGCCCTCTGGCACAGCATAAGAGGGCCCAGTGCTCCCACTTTAGCATAAATGGTCTGTATATGTGGGAGCATGGGCCCTCTGGGCCCTGCGCCCCCCACCTATCCATAAGTACAGACACATAGTGCAGGCCTAGAGACACTCCAAGTAACCCTTGTACTGCAAATGTGGCAATATCTCACTAACCATAGCAACTTTGGAAAAAATTCCTTCCCAGTTGTGTTCAAGACCCCTCCACTTCCACACTTGCTTAGTACACCTGAAGGTGTACTAAGCTGATCTTAGCAAAAAATCTGTATCTCGAACCATTTTCGAGATATAGCCACCGAAAGGCACCGAGACCGCCACAATGTTATCCTATGGGACAATTTACATCTTTGGAGTGCTATAACTATGGAACCGGTGTAAACTTTTTCACCAAACCAGCAAAAGGCACATCTGTGGGGCAAGGGCTTGCTGCCCTGCAAATTTCAGTCCAAAAGCCCTAACCGTTTTTTCCTATGAAGTGGAAAATAAACTTTTATTTTTGTCTGTTTAACCATGGAACTTTTGCAAAAGTTCTGCGGACTTTCACGAAAGTCCCCCATGTTAACCACTGGAATTTTCACAAACGTTTGCAGTACTTTCGCAAAAGTTAAAAGTACTTGCAAGGGGAACACATATTTTTTCCCATAGGCTATAATGGGAAACTTTAAACTTTAATTACTTTTGAACGGATTAATATTTTTTCACCAACCAAACCTTCAAAAGGCACTTTCCTGACCCAGTTCCCATACACCCAGAAAATTTTGGACCAGATGGACAAACTGGGCTGTAGAGACGAGCAAAGAATTCACCAAAATTACCAAAAAAAATATTGTTTTGTATTTTTTTTGGCACTCTGTAGCTCTGCAACCACACATCCAACTGGAACAACACTTGCTAGATCCAGAGATCTATGGTAGCAGACAGCACATGCAAACTTTTAGGCAAATCGGTTGAACAGTTGCAAAGTTATTATAGCGCAAAAGTTTGGGCTTAACATAGAAGTGACCATGCAACCCTAACAATACTGCCGTTACTTCGCTAGTAGAATATACTGTACATATATTCCTGAATGCACAATATAGTATTAGATCTCCCTCTAATATTTAATCATGCCTTTAAAAAAGGCTTCATTTCAAATTTACCATTAAGACCTGGCCAAGTGCATTTAGTTTAACAATCCATCTGGTTTCTGCACAGAGGATCAAGTTGCTCATTTTAACTTTTTCTCTGCCCATTTATGACCAAGTATGTTCTCCACACATGAGCAGCAAGTATGTTTTTAGTATCAACATTGGCTATATCATGGACATGTTCTCCAATCCTTTCTTTAAAACTTTGAGTAGTTTTCCCTATGTAAAAACAGCCACGTACACATGTGGCCATATATACTATAGCTGAAATATCACCGGTAATCAGGTCATTCACTTCAAAAATGTCATTATTGTGAGGATTTTTGAAACATTTCCCATTTTTTACATATTTACTGAACTTGCATTTGCAACAATAAGTGCACTCGTTGGGGTGCTGCAAACACAGTATTGCCTTTCTGTAGTTTCCACTGGTAGAAATCTTCCTCCTGGAGAGGGTCCAGAGGAGGGCAACCAAAATGATTTGGGGCTTGGGGGACAGGACCTATGAGGAGAGGCTTGAAGAGCTAAATATGTACACATTGGAAGAGAGAAGGGACTGGGGGGACATGATAGAGGTCTTCAGGTACATGAAGAGGGTAAATAGGGGGGGAACAGTCAGGGTGCTTCAAAGGAAGGAGGAAGGGGCCACTAGAGGGCATGGGTGGAAGCTTGAGGGGGGAAGATTCAGGGGAGAAAGGAGGAGGTGCTACTTCACTGAGAGGGTGGTGGAGCCATGGAATGCACTGCCTAGGGGCTGGTGGAGGCAGAGACAGTGGAGGGGTTCAAGAGGGAGTGGGACAGGTACAGGGGAAGGGTTCTGGAAGCAAAATCCAATGCAGCAAGAATATCCGGAACTGGGAAGGGAGAAGCCAGAGAAGGTGAGGGGGACAGCAAAGTTAGCACCCAGGGTGGGGGCTGACCAAACGAGCAGACACAAAAGACCGTTAGGCCTATTCTGCTGGCATTTTAGTATGTTAGAAATGCACCAGGGCATCTCTAATGTTCCTAGATCTCTGAAATACTATTTTAGGTTGTTTCTCCTTACAGCTTCTAGGGAAAGGGGAAATTGTTTAACCAGGAAAGGCACACTAAGCCGAAGCTTGTTTCCAGGTGCGACCTGGGAGCACAAGGAAGTTACAGTAAGTGATTTGCTCAGGGTCACACAGTATGCAAGTGGGGGCTGTGGGATTCAAACCCCGGTCTCCAGGTTTTTTTTATACTTGTTGCAGTCTCCAGGTTTGCAGCTCAGAGCCTTAAACCACTGCACTATACTGCTTCTACTCAGGACAGGATCTGCTTTCAGTATTCCCAGTTACCCCTAATAATGGCACCAATATTTTTGGATTGGGTGCCATATTCATGACATAAAGAAGATTCTCATTTTTAATTTTGTCTTTTCTGTTGGGTTCTCTTTCTGGGTTCAACATAGATTCTCTGTCCTGTCCCTGAGCCCAATCCATAGTGGTTAACATAGTTTCTCTTTTATAACCTCTATCAAAAAAACGCTCCTGCATCTCCCTGGCCCTAATGTTAAAATCATGACTGCAGTTGGGTCTGAGCCTTAAGAATTGGCTCCGTGAAATATTCTCAATAGTATGTCTAGGGTGAATGCTTGATGCTTCCAGTACAGAATTTCTATCTATAGATTTTCTGTACAAATCTGTGTCCAGGCCCCCTCTCCCATTCTTGCATTATGTAGCAGCCAGACAGCATATCTGTCTCACTGGATGGCACAGTAAATTTGCAATTTTCATTAGTACTATGCAGATATTCAATGAATTCTGCAAGTTCATTCCGAGTCCCACTCCAAATAAAAAAACAAATCATCTGTATACCTGTATTAGGCAGAAATTTTGCCCCAGAATACATTCAGTACCTCATTATGGATATAAACTCCCTCCCAATATCCCACATAGAGATTAACATAACTGGGGGCTAAACATGCCCTCATCGCTGCCCATGTATTTGTAAGAAGTGTGTGCTCTGGAAAATAAAATGATTGTATGTCAATACATATTCGGTACATTGTATCAGAAACTCCAGCAGGAAGGGATCGATGCTTGCATCATTCTCCAAATAAAATCTCACAGCTGTTAACTCATCTGCGTGTGGAACATTGGTGTATACTGATGTCACATCCGTACTAACGATGAGGCTCCCCTCATCCACCTGGACACCAGAGACTTTATATAAAAAATCTGGTGTGTCCTTAATATAAGATAGAAGAGTACAGACTGAAGGTCTCAGGTGATGCCAGATGCCTACCCAGGTGTGTGTATAGACAGCCATATGTTGTCTTTTATAGTGTATGGTAAGTGTTACCCAAAACGTCTGAGTCCATTGTGTTACAGAGCAATTTGATTTTTATTTTTGAGATACAGAATCAGGTGAACAGGGGCCACAGTGGGAGGCAGCCATGAGAAATGTACTCAACAGTCCGTCCATTTAAAAAAAAAAAACATACAGAAACCTTTATTCTACTTGCGTGGCTGTCAGTCATGCCTCCACTGTGACTCCAAGAGGAAACAACTGCAATTAGAAAATGAAAAAAAAAATAAGAATTCACAGTCTTTTTTAAATACTAAAAACGTGCATTATGGGTGAGGGGTGCTACATCCAGGTGAGCAGAAGTTAAAGAAACAGACACTCACAAATCACTGCTGTCTTCCATTTCCTCTGGCCTGCATAACTGATGATTTTGAGATAAATTTATCGCTGGAATACCCAGTGGTCTCCAAAGAGGGAGGAATTTGTCATGTTGCTTAAAGGAAAACACTGGAAAAGACGTAGTTTTCTTCAGACACTACATAAACTTTCAAATAGTGCTTTCAGACAGTAACGACTTTTTTTCATGATTTAAAACAGCTATCCATAACTTCCACTTTCTGTTGCTGGCAGCCACCATCTCATGAGCAGCAGTGAGATTCCTGAGCTCACTGTATGCTAATATGTCTATTTGACCTCTGCTATTGGTTGGCAGGACATATTACCATAAAGTGAGCTTGGGAAGCTCTCTGCTGCTTATGAGATGGTGGCTGCCAACAATAGAAAGTGAAAGTTGAAGGCCACTGTTTAAATCACTGAAAAAGAATGAAAGGTAATTTACACAAAAAAAAATGTTGCTATCTGAAATTATAGCACCTGGGTAAAGCTGTGCCTTTTCCAGTATTTCCCTTTAAAGCAGATCCTTTCTTCATCAGATTTGGCTCTTTTACAGCAGCAACACTTTCACTGGTGAGACAAACAGAAGTGGATTCACTGCTTTCTTCACTGAATATTGTGGAAATTATTTTCTATTTTCTGTTTGATTGGAAGCTGCGGTTATTAATTCATTGCAAAGATCTATGGCCTGACACCTGCTGCACTTTAGCTGAGGGAACATCACTGTCAACTAGACAAGAGCCAGGGCTATCCACAAGAGACAGGGCTATCCTAGATCTAGTACTGACTAATGAGGAAAGGATCACGGATCTCCAGGTAGAAGGTCACCTGGGGGCCAGTGACCATCACATGATTTAGTTCAGTTTGGCCACTAGAACTAAATCATCCCATTCCAAGGCAAAAATATGGTACTTCAGAGGAGCTGACTTTGATAAGATGGCTAACAGAGTTAAGCTAGCCCTGGCAAGAAGAAATACAGGTGAGGGGTACAGGCAAAGTAGGCAAGCATTAAGGATGCAATACTTGAAGCAACATCCCATTGTGTTAGAGAGAAAAGCAAGAGCAAAAGAAGGAGGAAACCACGTTGGTTCTCAAAAATAGTATCATAAAAGTTCAGAGCCAAAAGGCTGGCCTTCAGGAAATATAAGGGAATACAGCGGGACAAATATAGGGAGGCATACCAAACTTCCCTAAGGGAAGCAGGGAAGGCAGTAAGGCAGGCAAAGACCCAAACCAAGGAAACACTAGCACAAACAGTAAAAGAAGGTGACAAGACTTTCAATAGATACATTAGTGAAAGAAGAAAGTCCAGAGGGGGTATTGCTAAGATCAAAGGGGATAGGGGGGAGTGTGTGGAGGACCACCAAGGAAAAGCATCTATCCTAAATAGTTACTTCTGTTCAGTATTTACTTAGGATAAGGTAGGGCAGAGCCCACAGCTCAACACCATGGACATGGCGGGGGGGGGTGTGCACTAGTCCCTTCACAAAAGAAAGGGTCCTACAAGAGCTCGCTAAGCTCAGGGTGGACAAGGCAATGGGACATAATCACATACATCCCAGGGTACTAAAGGAGCTAAGGGTGGAACTAGCAGAGCCATTATCAGAACTGTTTAATGAGTCTCTCAGCACAGGAGAGTTCCCAGAAGACTGGAGAAGGGCTCATGTGATCCCGCTCCACAAGAGTGGTAGCAGGGAGGAGGCAGGAATTACAGACCAGTCAATCTTACCTCAGTAGCGGGCACAACTATGGAGGCACTCTTTAAGGAAATGATAGTGCAACACCTGTAATCCATAGGAGCACAGGATCCAAGACAGCATGTGTTTACAACAGGAAGGTCCTGTCAAACTAATCTTATAGACGTCTTTGACTGGGTAACCAGAGTGGTGGACCAAGGGAGTGCATTTGATGTCACCTACCTTGACTTCAGCAAAGCTTTCAATACTGTTCCACATAGAAGATTGATTAATAAGCTGGGACGGCTCGGGGTGGGTCAGAAGTTGGTCAACTGGGTGGCAAACTGGTTGACAGGTTGTGCAGTCCAATCCCCATGGCTTTCAAAAAGCTTTGCACAGGTTCTGTTTTAGCTTCAGTAGCTGCTTGGTGCCTTTATTTTCATCCCACCCGCCTTCCCCGGCCCTGACCTCTATTAAATACACCTTTGCCCCTCCCTGTACACCATTCTCCACTGCCATTGGCTGACACAGGCTCCGACTGCACACCCCTTGTTCAATCTTGTTTCTCCCACTACCAGACATTGTCTCTATATAGATAAACCTATCTAGTCCTAAATAAGAACACAGCCATACTTCTTCTAAATAATTTCCTGCAAAAATACTTTATGATAGGAATCCCAACTCTGGCTGCACCTTTTTTCGCTTTTAACCCAAGTTGTAGGTGACTGGTGCAGTGGTAGCCAGCAGCTCCTTTGCTGTAATCCCTGCCTCCATATCACTCCTTGCTCCTTCCCCAGCCTTTCTGCTCCACACCACTCTCTCTTCCTTCCCCTACCTACTGCTGTACTGTCCCTGCTCCTATTACCAGATTTCTGGCCACTTCTGGCAGCCTTCATCCTCTTGCACATCTTGCCTCCCTTCTACTGGGTACTTGTTCTATTGACAAGGAATCAAAATGAGCCCCATACCACTATGGCTGGGCTGCATTATGTGCATGTTGCATCTCTCTAGTTCACGCATGTGCAATCTAGCCTCCTCTGATCCATTGACAAACCTCCAGGTGCTTGATATCTGTCCCTCTCCCCCCCCCTTCACCTTTGTATCCTTCCTCCCAGTTGTCCGAGCTATCAACTTGCCTAGTTTTTCTACCAATTCATACCGCACCAATTGTAGTAGGCACCTCTGCTCCGTCCTTTTCTCACCCTTTATGAATATCACATCTACCATGATTTTTATATATGTGTCTCTGTGACCTAGCTACACCTACTTACCACCACCAATTTCCACTGGCCACAGACTTCACAAAAGGGCAAGATTATGCCTGTGCAGGCTTCTGTTGGGCGCTGTCAGAAATCCTACTCCTGACATTAATTTGTGCAGGCAATATCAAGCTCAACCCTGGGCCACCCCTACCCATATATGCTTGTAGCTTGTTAAAGAAACTGGACATTATCCAGTCTTGGTTTAACATTGCCTCCCCTGATATTGTTGTGGTAACAGAAATCTGGCTGAAACCATCTACACTGGATTATGAAATAAACATCCCCTCGTATGTCATCTATAGGACTGACAGGCTAACCAGGGGAGGGGGTGTGGCCATCTATGTTCAGAATAATTTCACAGCCTCCATTGTTAACTCTACTTCTGTGCCACTGGAATTTGAATGCACCATGCTAAAATTACAGCTGCCACCATCAACCCCTATCTACATCTTAGGTTGCTACAGGACTCCCTCGTCCGGACACAGGGTGTTAAATCATTTATCCAGCATCCTAACCTCCCTATCCTCCAAAGTTATTATCACAGGAGAGCTTAACATGGACTGGCTCTCACCACAACCACTAAAAGATCTATGTGACAGCTTTGGCCTGTCACAGTTTATAATGGAGACCACCCAACCCAACAAGAAACAATGCTCGTACCCTGCTCGATGTGATTCTGGTCAACAAACCCACCTATACTCGTACTCTGGCATGTTCTTCAACAACCTTAGTGATCACTGTGTTATTGCCTGTGTGAGAACATACCTAGAGGAGGAGACAGGTCTAGGGCATGTCTTTAAAAGATCAAAGTGGCATCTCAACCCTTATGCCTTTCTCTTTGACCTAGAACACTCAAACTGTCAGGATTTCTACCTGGCCCCATCAGCCGACAAAGCTTTTGTAGTCTTCCAAAATGTTGTCCTCGGATCCATCAACAAGCATGTGCCACTCATAAAAACCCAAACTAATAAGACAACTTGGCCTTGGTTCTCAGATAGCTTGAAAGCTGAGCTGATTGTTAAAGACTCTCTCTGGAAGAAGGCTAGGAAGTCCAAGCAGCCTACTGATTGGGCAGCCTTCAGAGCAACCAGAAACCGTTGCACCAGATTAGTGAGGGACGCAAAAGCTAGCTATCATCTTTCTGAACTTAACTCTTCCTCAAACAGCACAGCTAAATTTTGGAAAACCTTAAAGGAAATCCAAGGCCACAGCTTTGCTAGTCTATTCCCGTCCAAAATCTCATCTGGCCACTCTGTCACCAATAAACAAGAAACCCTCAAACTCTAACAACCACTTCACCACAGCAGGCCTAGTGTTCAATGACTCCCCCACCCATCATCTAAATGCACAACTATATACCTCAAGTTCCAAGTGCCCCGGCCCAGCCTCAGCCTCACCTGCACCTTGCAAGGCATTCTCCTTCTCCCCTGTCTCAGTGGAGGAAGTTGAGGACCTTCTGCTCCATCTGGACATCAGGGAAAGCACAGGTGCAGACCTGATAAAGCTCTTCTTCCTTAAACTTGGCTTTCACGTACTGTCACCCCCTATTACCCATCTCATCAACATGTCCCTTGCCCTGGATTCACTCCCTGCCATCTGGAAAACTACTCACGTCATTCCACTCTTCAAATCTGGCAGTTCAAGTGACCTAAATAACTACCGCCCTATCTCTCTACTCTCTACTATTTCTAAGCTCCTTGAAATAGTCGAAAATACCCAGCTTAGACAGCACATTAACAACTCAGACTTATTAAATCCAGCACAGTCTGGTTTCCAGCTTCGCCATAGCACCACCTCAGAGCTTGCTAAGGTCACGAACGACTGGTTGCATGCCCTGGATACCAGAAGCTATGTCTGCGCACTGTTTCTTGACCTTAATAAAGCTTTTGACACAGTGGACCACAGCTTGCTTTTGGTCACTCTACAAAATGTTGGCATTTGTAACTTGGCCCTTGAGTGGTTCTCCAACTACCTATCCGATCATCAGCAACAGATCAAGGGGGGGACTCTCCCCCCTAAAAGCTCTTTCTAGAGGGATACCTCCAGGATCCATGCTGGGCCCACTCTTATTTGCCATCTACATAAATGATTTAAATGCTGGTGTCAAGGCAGCAGATATTCACCTCTTCACTGATGACACCGTGCTGTATGTAGCCAGACCTTTCCTGGAACTTGCGTGTAGCGTCCTTCAATCAGAATTTACCCATCTGCAGAACAATCTTCTTTACTCTAAGTTTCTGTTAAACACCAAGAAAACGAAGGTCATGATCTTCTCTCCAATAGCAAACTCCCCCAATCCCAGCACTGTGGAGACAGCCCCACAAATCCACATATTGCTCGGCAAACCGTTGGAATACATTGAGTCCTTCAAATATCTGGGGGTGTGGTTAGACCCCAAACTTTCTTTTAAAGTCCACATTGATGAAATCTTCAAAAAACTTAGACAGAGGCTTGGGATTTTCTTCAGAATCAGGCACCTGTTGACGCTTGAGGGGAAATTAAGGTTGGTACAAACAACTTTCCTAGCCTTCCTTGACTATGCAGACTTTTTGTATAGGTGTAGCTCAAGTACAGCCCTCACCAAACTTGATACCCTGTATCATCGGGTGCTAAGGTTCATCACTGGTGCACCCTATCAACGCACCACTGTATCCTCTACAAGAGTGTAGGATGGAGCTCACTCAGCTGCAGGTGACATAAGAATGCTGTGCTTGGGACTTACAGGGCCATCTCTAACAAACTGCCTCAATATATCAAGGATTGTCTACCCTTCTGCAGCCCTGGCAGCTACTTGCTAAGAAGTCAATCCCGGATCTCCCTTTTCATCCCTAAAGTCAGGACACAATTTGGTAGTGCAGCAATAAGTCATGCCCTTCCTGTCTTCTGGAATACTGCTCAGAAAACACTACAACTCGTCATACTTTTGTCATTAATGGCTTTCAAAAACCTTGTCCTTTCTGGAGTCCTGCAACTGTTTCAGACATTGACACCTCCTAACCCAGACTCTACTTCTTGCTGCTTATCCCCCCTGACTATTTTGCTCCTATACTTTCCCACCACCCTACACATCCCTTAGATATGGAATGTACACAGTGTAGAACCATGCCCGGTGTATTACCATGTCACTCAAGCAGGTACCGTACCGCTCCCACACCCCACCCCAGTCACCTCTCCACCCCCAACCTCCTTTAACTCTCAACACCCTGTGCTTACATTGTCTCACTACACTGTCCCACTATACAGTCCTCACAAAGGTGATGCATTGCTTTACTTGGTCAAACCTCCTGTTCTTATGCAAATTGTAATCCACTGCACACATGTACTTGCCTTGTTTAGGAATTGCACAAACTGTTCTGCCTGCCTTTGTAAGATGCCTGTACCTTATGCCACTGTGTGCTCTTCCAATGCCTACCATGATGCCACCATGCCTCATTATTAGCAAGCATTTGTATTCACTTTATACTGACTGCCAATGTACTTATGTCTTACAAATTGTTGTTTTTGTTACTTATTGTTGTACTTAACCCAGGTCCACTTTGTAAATGAGCCTTGCTCAGTGGTATTCCACCTGGCTAAATAATGAATATTTGATTGATTGAAACAGAGTGGTGGTAAACGGTATACAGTCAGAAGAGATGCAAGGCACAAGTAGGGTACCTCAGGGATCAGTCCTGGGGCCAGTCCTCTTCAATATCTTCATCAGTGACATTGCAGATGGACTGGAGGGTAAAGTTCACCTGTTTGCAGATGACACCAAGATCTGCAGATGACACCAAGATCTGCAGCAGAGTAGATGATCCAGATGGGGTGGGCAGAATGAAAAGAGATCTGGATAAACTGGCAAAATGGTCAGAAGAGTGGCAACTGGGGTTTAACACAAAGAAGTGCAAGATCATGCACATAAGGAAGAGAAACCCTAAAGTCACCTATAGGTTGGGAGGGGTGTTGCTGGCAATCACAAGAGAAGAAAGAGACTTGGACATCATCATCACAAATGACCTGAAATCATCCAAGCAGACCACTAAGGCAGTAGATAAGGTTAGAGGAATGTTGGGGTGTATTAGTAGGGGTATCACAAGTCATAAGAGGGAGGTAATAATCCCTCTTTACAAGACAGTGGTTAGGCCCCATCTGGAGTACTGCGTGCAGTACTGGAAGCCATACCTGCACAAGGACATTAACAAAATGGAGGCTGTCCAGAAAAGGGCAACCAAAATGGTGCAGGGACTGCATCAGAAAACACATGAGGCCAGTTTAACGGAGCTCAATATGTATACCCTAGAGCAAAGGAGGGAGAGAGGTGATATGATAGAAACATTCAAACATCTTAAGGGCATTAACAAGGTGGAACAGTCTAACATGTTTCAGTATATAAGAAAAATAGCAGGACAAGAGGGCACAGCATGAGATTAGAGGGAGGCCGATTAAGGGGTAATGTGAGGAAGTTATTTTTCACAGAAAGGGTGGTGGATGCATACAACGGCCTACCTCAGGAAATGGTGAATATGAATACAGTGCAGGGCTTCAAACAGGCATGGGATAGGCATAAGGGAGCAATACGGATGAGTATGAATAGATAGGCCATTGACAGAGTGAAGTCCTTTGTCGCATTCAAAATGTGAAAAAATGGGCAGACTGGATGGGCCTTGCAGTCCTTATCTGCCATCAACTTCTATGTTTCTATGTAACTAATCTTTACACGGCCATTTTCCATGTTGAGTGAGGGAGTTGAGTTTCCATGTTGATGGGATTCATCCCAGAATTCTAAAAGAAGCCTGATGGGATTCATCCCAGAATTCTAAAAGAACTAAGGGTAGAACTAGTGACGCCACTGACTACCCTTTTTAACAAATCATGGGAGGATGGGGTGGTACCCGAGGACTGGAGGAGGGCAGATGTGATTCCCCTTCACAAAAGTGGGAGCAAGGCAGAAGCAGGAAATTACAGACCTGTTAGTTTAACCTCAGTGATAGGGAAAATGATGGAATCACTTCTGAAGGAAAGAACTGTTGAGTATCTAGAGGCCAGAGGGCCACAGGACCCTAGGCAGCATGGATTCACAGCAGGAAGGTCATGCCAGATGAATCTGATAGATTTCTTTGACTGGGTGACCAAAGTAGTAGACCAGGGAGGGGCTGTGGACATGGCCTACCTAGACTTTAGCAAGGCATTTGACACAGTCCCACACAAAGATTAATATACAAGTTAGCCAGCCTGGAGTGGGTCCCAAGATGACATCCTGGGTAAAGAATTGGCTGGAGAATAGGACACAGAGAGTAATAGTAAATGGAGTCCACTCAGAAGAAAGGAGGGTTACTAGTGGGGTACCGTAGGGTTCAGTATTAGATCGGTCCTCTTCAATGTCTTTATGTTTACATTGCAGAGGGACTGGAAGGAAAGTATGTCTCTTTGCAGATGACACAAAGATCTGCAACAGAGTTGATGCACAGGGTGGGGAGGAAAGGATGAGAAGGACTTGGCAAGGTTAGAGGAATGGTCAAATGTATGGCAGCTTAGATTCAATGCTAAGAAGTGCAAGGTAATGCACCTGGAAAACAAAACCCAGGGAAGAGTACACAATGGGGGTGAGATACTAACAACAACAAAATGGAAAGGGACCTGGGGTAGTCATATCAGATGACTTAAAGGTGGGCAAGCAATGTGAGAGGACAGCAAGGAGGGCTGGGGGGATACTGGGATGCATAGGGAGAGGCATCACTAGTAGAAAACAGGAGGTTATTATCCCTCTGTACAGACAGCTGGTGAGACCCCTTCTGGAGTACTGTGTGCAGTTCTGGAGACCCAATATCCACAAAGACATAGACAGGATGGAAGCTGTCCAGAGGAGGGAACTAAATGGTGCAGGGTCTGCACCGGAAGACATATAAAGAGAGACAAATGAGCTTAATATGTATAGCCCCGAGGAAAGGAGGAGAGGGGTACATGATAGAAATGTTCAAGTACCTCAAGGGAATCAACAAAGTCCAAGAGGGTAGCATCTTTCAAAAAATAGGTGTGCAAGAACAAGAGGGCACAATTTGAAGATGGGGGTTCAGAGGTAATTTAAGAAGTATTTTTCACAGAGAGGGTTGTGGATGCATGGAACGGCCTTCCGGAGGAGGTTGTGGAGTCAAAAGCAGTGGTGGAATTCAAGCATGCATGGGACAGTCATAAGGCCATTCTAGGGGGTTGGAGTAAGAAGAAGTAGGCTGCTGGTTAACTAGGATCTGCAGCTTATCCATTAGGTAGGGAAATGGGCAGACTGGGTGGGCCAAGCAGTCCTTATCTGCCGTCAAATTCTATGTTTCTATGAGTGATTTCTAATGCACTTGTTAGAGACCAGCTGTTTGTTTTTTTTTCATTGACTGCAGCATCCCCCTTAATTTGTTCTTACCCACTGTCATGGTTCTGTACCAGAGGGTGACACCAACCTTGTAATTTACATCTGGGGCAAGGTAGAAGTGGTGCCAGGTTCTTGCATTTTTTGAGATCATTGGGAAGCATAAAGCTCATAAGCAGTGACTGGATCTCTGTTTCGATTAGAGAAGTTCTGTTACATCCTGGGCTTAATTGCCCTAATGTCTCTGGGGTTGTCACCAGTTCACATTTTAGTTTGTTTCTTGTTATATTATAAATATTTCTGTTCATCCATATCTACTAGTAGCTGCAAATCGCCCCATTTTAAAGCATACTGCTCTACGGTTCACAGAGCATTGTTACAAAAAAAGTCTTGAGAAGAGCTGTTGGGTTACTTAATCCAAGGGTGCCTGTACTATAAAGCTTACCAATGTTGGTGCATAATGCCTTAGATCTCTGGGTTTCATTATCCTTCCCCTGTTTTTTTTTTAAATAGTTTTATTTTGCCAACAGTGTTGCCAATGTCTAAATTCTGTGGTATTCCTGTGGAAAACTGAATGCCCATAGTTCTCTTTCATCTGGTGCCAGTCAATGCTTACTAGTATTCCCCTAACTGTGCTTGGTTCATAATGTGTCTCATCAATACGTTCTAATTTGAAGATAAAGTCTGCTATCAAGGGATCTAATTCACTGACAGAAATGTCAGTTACCCGACGGCTCTTTCCAGCATCAGCTAAAAAGATTTTCACTATCTTAGATCATTTTCTGTTTTCTTCAGAGTTCTTTGGTTTTCCTGCTCATTGTGAATTGTTGTCATTAACTAGTGTATTTTGAAAACATCACCACTGACATTTTAACAGGAACTGTATTAAAATTCATTTTGACAGTTCTGACAGATGACAGGAAACAACTGTCACAGTGGCGCCTGAGTGTTTGGGGGTGGGGGGAGGAGATGAGGAAGTGTACAGTCTCGTTAGCCACAGTAGTGACATACCTGGTGCAGCACAA
Organism: Neoceratodus forsteri; assembly: GCA_016271365.2. Taxonomy (NCBI): domain Eukaryota; kingdom Metazoa; phylum Chordata; order Ceratodontiformes; family Ceratodontidae; genus Neoceratodus; species Neoceratodus forsteri. Next base: position 732,290,276 of record CM028137.1, read on the forward strand.
CAATTTGACGTCATTACTGCAGCTCAAGCAACGCTGTTCTAAGCACAGTTTCCATGCTTAACAGCATTCCACCATACATTATATTTTAATTCATAATTTGTATGAAATGTAAAGTACAACTGCTGAAGCAAAGCAGTCAGTAGCTCCTTCATGGCTGGCCTCCCTTGCTAGCATTACCTGCTTGGGCCCATGAATGTGCTGGGAGAGAGAGAGAGAGAGAGAGACAGATGCAAGTACCTAATACTATAACTGCAGCATCACCAACCAATACCAAGCAGCTAAGGTATTTTTATTAATGCTGGGTGGGTATATTATGATTGATGTTCCAGAGCAGACCAGGCTAAGAAAATGGCTAATGAATGATCAAATGAGCTGCCTACCCATGTGATGCAGCTGCACTGCTTGTCCCAGTGTACTGTGGTAAGGTACACTACTTGGTCCAACAGGTGGCATTGTTTCCTATTACTACTACTTTGCAACAATTTTTAAACAAGAAATGAAAGCCATCTTCTTACTCACCACCACCCAGGCAGTCACATCAGTCAAGTGCAGTGCAGTCAGTGATAAACAGTTTGACACTGCTGTGTTCACCTTATGAAAACACAATAATACATCCTTCCTAGTCAAAAAGAAACAATTGTTGCCAAGGCCAAGTATGTTAAGTATATAGTATTAAATATAATCTTAGTCCAGACAGTTACTGTAACAGAGATGTAGCATTACATCATACTACGAACAAAGGGGCCTGTGCACAACATTTGTGCCCCGTGCGGAGGGTATGCAGGGATGAAGCACAGATGGTAACGTGCCAGTTGCATGCCCGACATCTCTTTGTGGCATGCATGACGTGCATGCAGGACACCGTGTAGGGCAGTAATGCGCAGCCATGCGGACCCACCGTGCACCATGTACATGGGGGTCTGCTGCACAGTGGTGTGCGTATACTACCACAGCGTGCATGCACAAAGCTGCATATGATGGCTATGCATGGTCACAAGGCACAATCACTTACATGAGCCAGAGGGCTGCCATAAGTGTACACACCTACCAGCCCATCCGCAGGCAACAAGGCACAGCAGACACACGTTGCTGTAGAGCGACTGCCACATGCCCGTGACTGCACCACAGCACAGCCATGGGCAATGCAGAACACATGGCAATGGCAGAGCCCCACCTGCCATTACGAACAAATGGGCCACACAGTGCTGCACCAGTGCCCACCACAGTGGTGTGCGCCCACAGCACAGACGGTGACAGTGGGTCTGCCTGGACAATGGAGAGCAATCACGGCAACGTGCGGCACAGGACATCAGCCCCAGCCACATGCCAGCACACCATGGATGCACCACGGCACAGCATGCAGGCCACCAAGCACACACCCAGTGGCCCCCCAACCCAGCTGGCAGGGACTGCCATACGGGCTGCAAAGAGCCCTGCCGTGGTGCCGTATGTGGGAATGGACAGTCACACAGAGGCACGACTGCCCCTATCGATGGTGGCACACCCATGCCTGCCCCCCATGACAGCACACCCGTGCCGGCCTCCACAAGCCATGATGGCACACCGTGCCTGCCCCCCCCATGATGTCATACCCATGCCTGCCCCCCATGATGGCACACCCGTGCCTGCCCCTCCACACCCAGGAGAAAAGAAACACACACATGTATGGCAAGGGAAAGCTTTATTAGACACAGCCCATGAAGCCAAATTGAAACAGCAGAAGCAAAAAAAAAACTACCACCCCCACAGACACCCAAGCAGGGTCATGTCACATCTCCACCGGCAGCAAGGGGCCATGCACTGTGGCAGATGCCTGTGTGGATGCTGGCTTCATGCAGTAGCTGGGAGGCCACCACCACCCCGGTCACTGTCATCCTCTCTGGGCTTGTCCGTCACCTGATCTGCCATGTGGAACAACCACCCCTCCTCCTCGCTGCTTGATATCCCCTCCAGTTCAGGCTGTGGCATCCTCCTCACCTGCACCAGTAACAGTCTCCTGATGGGCCCACAGTAGCACTGTGGATAGAAGAGACACTGTTAGATATCACAGGACAAGCCGTAGTGGCCATCCACACAAGCCTCAGAATGCCCCCCCCCCCCAGTCACCGGTGGCGGTTGCACGCGGCAGACATGGCACGTCCGTGGAAGCAGCATGGCTGACAAACACAATCCACATGCAGCAGCACGGCAATGAGGCTGTGCATTACATGCAAGGCAGTATGGGTTCCTCTTTGCACACATGTCCCATGCTATGGGGAACAGTACTCCCCATACCAGTGTGGATGGATGTGGCCTGGGTCACAGAATGGGCTTGCAAACATGGCTACTGTCAGATGGGATGTGGCACTGCAGGAACACTGTGCCCAAGCAACAGCCACCAGTATGCATCTCCCTTGGTACACGGCCTCACCCATGCATGGGACAGACCACTGTACCATGGTGAACAACACCATGAGGCCAGCCATGGATGGCCACTGCACACAGGACAGAGGGGGGGTGTGTAGGCACAGCGCATGAACAGTGTCCTACACAGGCAACAGCATGCTCATCACATCCAGAGCCACATTCTGTGTATGCATGGCAGTCACTCAGAACTGCTGTGGCTGCACACCGCCCTCTGTGCCCACGCCTAACTCCCCATACCAGCGGGCGTGTCCGGTGACATGGCTTCAGCTGCAGACAGTGATGTGACAGGGCCGCAGTGCACTGGGCAGGGCAGTGTTCCTATGACTGGGCAATAAGGAGCTGCAACAATGGCATGGTCACTGGCATGAGCAGTGCAGTGCCGCTGTTGCACACATGGCCCAGCGGGCTGCCTGTGTGGCACACGTGCATGGTGTAAACGTGTGCCATGTGCTGTCCATCTGTCACCACCTGCACAGACATACCCCCCAACAGTACCCGACCATCAGGAAGACCCTGTACAACACTCTGACCCTCACACTGCCCACCGTGAATGGCTATGACTGTCACTGTACAGTGGTGAATGTAAGCATGAACAACGGTCACCCCACACACATACCGACTGGGTCAGCAGCACAGACAGCATGGTATGCCAAGCCCCTGTATGTGAACAGCAGGTGGAGCAGGCCTTTACCAGTCCCAAATGTGTGCCCCAATGTGTGGCCCATGACCAGAACAGTCCTAGCAACACACAGTCAACCACACACGCTTGGGCCACGACAGGTCAGACACCTACCTGTACGACACCATGACCCTCCATAGGGTCCTCGGGCCTACGTCCTTGTGCTTGGCCTCGTATCCCACTCCTCCATCCAGCACTATCCAAATCATGTAGCAGGGGAATGGCAGCCGCCATTGCCCCCATTGCTTTGCAGGTCCAACCACCATGACTGGTGCATCATCAGGCTGCTCCACCCTGCACAACTCCAACCTGCTGGGCATGCCCTCTGGCTCCTGTGTGGGGGGACAGGTAGGGTGATAAAGACTCAAGGGCACAGGGTCAGTACACAGACTATCAGTTGGAACACATGGCCAGAGCCCCGTCACACTGTGACGCAAAGGTACTCACCAACCCATGCCCTGTGATGACCCACAGGGTACCATATCCACCTGAATTACACATATTCACCTCTGCAACATGAAACAGGAACAGGGGGTAGTGCTCAAACCCTGTTGCCCTGGCAGACGCCATGCTGCTGTGCATGTTCTTTTTTCCTCACAGGTCACGACATGCAGGGGCACATGCAAAGGCCCACCAACATGCTTCGATAAAGGAGCCCACATTCATGTGCAGAGGTTAAAGGCAGGTACACCTGCAAGATGAATGGTGCAGAGGAAAACACTCTGTGTCAGGATGTGTCCCAGGGTGCTGTTGCACATAGCGCTGCTGCAAGAGGAAGATGTGCTCATTGGATGCCGTGAGCCATGGGCCAGGGTATTTTGCCCATGGCTAGATGCATCGATGCTGTGTAAAATACACTGCACTGAGTGTTTCAGGCTGCCATGACACACCACTGCAACCATATGTGAACTGGTCCATGACAGGATCGCACAGGGCACACAAAGGTCCAGACCCATGTCCGTGGAGACCAAGGTCCTCTCGGCACTTGCCTACTATGCCTCCAGCTCCTTCCAGAGGGCCACCAGTGACACTATTGGTATGTGCCAGTCATCCATAGCCCATGCTGTGGTGGAAGTCATAGACGCCATGCTGGAGCATATGCAAACCTACATATCACTCCCTACGGCCCCAGGTGACATCTGTAGCACTAAGCAGGGCTTCTACGAGATGCACAGGATGCCCAATGTAGTCGGTGTGTGAGATGGCACACACGTCACGATCCTTGCACCCCCATGCGAGAGGAGGCATACAGGAACTGTAAGGGTTTCCACAGCATGAACATCCAGGTTGTGTGTGCTCACCATGGCATGTTCACAAACGTATGCGCAAGGTACCCAGGATTGTGCCATGACACATACATCTTGGATGGTTCTCACATAGGCGCCATGCTGCAGGCGAGGGCAATCAATGGATGGCTGTTGTGTGTGTGTATGGCATCCCCCCATATTGCATTATTCTGGCTTGCAACTGACAATTGTCTTCTCTCTTCCCACCCTCAGATGACAGCAGATATCCCCTGCACCCTAACTTGACAACACTCATCCACGCACCAGCCAATGCTGCAGAAAAGACCTACAACCGAGCCCACAGGAAGACACAGAATATCATCGAGAGAGCCATCAGACTCCTGAAAATGCATTTTTTGTTGCCTGGACCACACAGTGGGTACCATGGTGCTGGCACCTGGGAAGGCATGCAGGGTCTGTGCCATGCGTCACAACATCACGCTGCGCCATGACGTACCCATCCCTGGAGATCTGCCACATGATGTGCCACCAGAGGAGGATGACGTGGTTGCCATCTGCAGACAGGAGAATGCTGTCGGTTGTGAGGTGCAGGTGGTGCTGGTATAGGGTTCCTTCTGGCAATAGCCTGTTCCGCTATGGTTGCCATCACCGTGCATGGTATGCTGCTGTATGGGTACGTGTGCATGTGATGGGCTGTAACGGGTGTGCAACGGTTGCCAGTGACTGCATGACCTGTGTGGGTCAAGATCTCTGTGTGACTGCACTCAGAGTTGGCGACCAGGCATGCCATGATGACCATATTGCTGTGTGCACCCATCGGGTGATGTGACCTATAGGACCACTGCTGGCAGCACACACAGCGTGCCATACATTGTGCATTCCCTGTGACATGGGGACGCCGTCCGTCCACATGGTGGATTGTGTGTCTGCCTTGTGTGTGTTGTGTGGGGGGGTTGTGTGGGCTGTGGCATGCTGTGGCACACCGTGGTGGTACTTGGTGTGTGAGGAACTGTGGGGGGCCGCATTGTGTACTGGGGGGTGCAGTGGGTCACATGTGCAGTGGTGTGCTTATGTACTGTGTAGCGGGGCCACTGTGCAATGCAGCAGTGGCAGGATGTCACTCTAACTGCATCTCTGGTGCTTGTGCCAACAGCCTGGCTGAGACACATGATCCCAGCCGCCGTGTGCCTGCCCATATTCTGCCACCTCTACAGCATGTCCCCACTGTGCACTCCGTGGGCTGTGGCAGCATGGCAGCATTGCTGGTGGGCACAGCATCCTCCACCAGGATACTGTTGTTGATGTCCATACCCTGTGTGGCCGTGTCATCTGTAATGTCAATGCTGGCCTCCTCATCTTGCAGTGCGACCTGCACTGTGCTGTGTGTGGCGGTCGTCGCGGGTGTGCCTGTATCATCTGTCATTGGTGGTGGGGGGGGCCTGCCTGCACCTTGTGCATCCGCATAGTGCTGCATCCCATCCTGGCCTGGGCAGTGTTTGGCTAGGCCTGATCTGTTGCTGGCCAGCTTGTCTAGGGCATTGGCAATACGTGCCATGCTCCGCTGCATGGCACTTACCTTGCTGGTGAGGGGACACAACGCATTGGTGTTGCGGCACTGTTCTGCAAGGCAGTCAGCCTTCAGTTGGTGCAGGTCTCAGTACCTGTCCACCAGCATTACCTGCATCCAGTGTGCGCTTGGGTGGCTGGGCACATGCTATGACGGCCCCTCATCCGGGCTGTCATCCGCATCCCCTGTGGCACATTCTAGGGTGACACCTGTGTCCGACATGGCCGCACCTCACTCTCCTCCACCATGCCAGCCATGCTCAGCCTGCAGTGCACTCTATGCATGCCTCTGCCATGGCTGAGCACTGCTGTATATCACCGTACCATCCATCCAGGGTGGCTGTTGTGGCCTGGGTGCTGCATTTGCCAACCTCGTGGCCACTGTCCACATCTCCATCTGTGTCCATGGGGGCCTCCGTGTCCTGCTCGGTACCTGTGGGGAACTGGATTCAGTTAATGAGGCATGCACGGTCAGCCATTGCATGTGCACTGGAGGCACATGTCTCAGTGATACTCACCGGTGCCGGAGCCTACATGCCTTTGCTCTTCCTCATTCGCTGGTGGGGCTCTGTTGTCCCTGTCCTTCTGCTCCATCACAGAGGGTGCTGCAGCCTGCACTGGTGGGTCTGCTGTGGGCTGGGGAAGGGGATGTGTGTTAATATGTTGGCCAGGGTCGCTGCACCTGTGTCCACCTGTCACTTTGGCTCCACCTCACTGTCAAGGGTGTCCACAACAATCTGCTCCAGGGGGGTGAGCTGGGTGTCATCGCGCGGGGAGCTGCCACTAGTGCCCTGCCATGCCTGTGCAGCAGCTGTGACCTTGCACATCATGGTGGCACTCAGGTCATGCCACTTGTGTTTGATGGCCTCAAGTGTTCATGCCTCCAGCCCTGTGGCATTCATCCTGCTCTGGATCTCAAGCTACAGCCTGGCCTTGACCTCAGCGGGAGTGGACAGGGACAGGGATCTGTACAGACAGTGGTAGTGGGTGTGGATATCCGCAACCATGGATGCCACCTGCCCCCCTGTGAAGTTGGCTGCTCATGCCATGCCTGAGGCCCACCGCCACCCACATCCCTGGCCCCAGCCAGGCATGCGCTCCTCCATTTTGCCTCAGTCTGCACCCTGTGTATTGCCATGCTGACCACCCTCTGTGTCCACCATGCTCTCCATCTCCATCCACTGTTCGGCATTCACTTCCGCTACACAGTGGTGGGTGTTGCGCTGCTCCATATATGGTGGGGTCAAGGGGAATGTCCGGGTACGTTTGGCATGCCTCTGTTTGCTATGCAGCATGCTCCATGTGTTGCGTAGGCATGCCCCTTGGTCCGTGAGGCATGCATGGTCGGTGGTGCATGCCGCGTCCAGTAGGTACCTTACAAGGCGTGTAGCTGCGCTCTGCCACTACTTTGCTTTCATGCGTAATTCCTGTGCCTTCATGCATAGGCCCCATAATTAGCAAAATATACCGAGTCAGTGGGGTTAACCATCTCAGATGTTGTTGTATCAATGGAAATGTCTGTAGAAATCCCCATTTCTGAGTCAGTTTTTCCTTTAGAAAAAATGCTGTTAAATTGAGCTTTCTGCAGAACTTCTTAATGTCTATGTAAAGTTTAAACTTATTGGGCCCAATTCTCAAAAGAGTACACCTGGTGTAACTTGACTTGCGCCAAAATAAATGGTGCAAGTAGCAAGTTACGCCAGCAGTTGTGACATATGGGCCCGGATATTCAAACTGCGCCATCCTGAGGCGCAAGCCCTTGCGCTGCTCAAAATAGTTGCATTAGTGGTGTGGATATTCGATGTTGGAGTTGGCGCTATTGAGCAACTCCTTTGAATATCACCCCCCAGCCACAGCCACTGTGCATGGCGCAGTGGAACTTGCGCCACCGCAAGTTGTCAGAGTTGAGCATTAAACTTGCGGTGGCGCAAGTACCATTGCGCCATGCGCAAATTTCCGATATTCAAAAGGTGACATGCAAATGGGGCCATAATTCATGCAAGGCACAGGGGGGGCCATTTGCATCTGATTATGGCCCCATTTGCATGCCATTAGCTTGTAGGTGCGCCGATCACCGAGGACTTGCGCCTGGCCGCCCTGCCAGGCAGCAGCTGTCGGGGACTGACGCACCCTGCAGCCCGATCGAGGGCACAACGTGAAAACAACCCCCCGCCCACACATCTCCCAATGCCCGATCGCGGGCAGAAAGTATCATGAACCCCCGCCCACACATCTCCCAATGCCGATCGTGGGCAGAAAGTATCATGAACCCCATACACACATCTCCCAGTGCCCGATCACGGGCAAGAAAGTATCATAAAACCCCTGCCACATCTCCCAATGCCTGATCGCGGGCAGAACGAAAACAACCCCTGCCCAAACAGTTCTCAATGGCTGATCGGGCAGAATGGGAAGACCCCCAACCCGAATATCTCCCTGGTGGTCCAGTGGATCAGCCCGATCGCGGCAGAATGTCCAGTGACAACCCCCAAACATCCTCCTGGTGCTCCAGTGTCCCCCTACCCCATCCACCCACGGCCTCACTACCCGCCCCCGAAGCCGGGCGGGCAGCATCCCACCCGCCTGCCGCCACCCATTCACAAATCTGACTGTCATACGGTATGGCTGCATGCCCATTGGCTCAGCTCTGCACCACGGGCGCGGCAGCCCTACCGGACAGCCAGGCTCGGCGGGCGGCGGGTGGCAGGCGGGTGGATGCTGCCGCCGCCGCCGGGGAGCGGGTGGTGGGGCTTCATGGGTGGGTGGGGTGGGAGGAGCACTAGACACCAGGGAGATGTTTGGGGGTTGTCACTGGACATTCTGCCTGCGATCGGCATTACGGTCCACTGGACCACCAGGGAGATATTCGGTGGGGGGGTCTTTACATTCTGCCCGCGATCGGGCATTGGGAGCTGTTTGGGCGGGGGTTTTCATGATACTTTCTGCCCGCGATCGGGCATTGGGAGATGTGTAGGCAGGGGGTTGTTTTACGCTCTGCCCGCGATCGGGCTGGTGGGGGGCACAGGACTGAGTTGGGGCCAGCCACTGGTGGCAGCTGCTGTGTTGCGCCTGCAATACAGCAGCTCACCTGTGGTGGCCCTCAACTTGATCCTTTTTTTTGGCTCAAAGTTGTGCAGGCGCAGGTTGGGGTTGCGATGTATAACTCTGCACAACCCGACTGAATATCGGGTTGCGTAGTTTATGCATGGTTCCTCCTCCTGTTGAGCATGCATTCATTTGCATTGCGCTGTTGCTCAACCTGTTTTCAGTGGCGCAACTGCCTCCTGCTGAATATCGCAGAATGGCGCAATGTAGGACTTGCGCATGCGCAACCCTTTTGAATATCTGGGCCATGGTATTCTGCAAAGCAGTCTGCGACATATCGCAGGCTGCCCAAAGAGGACATACACCATCAGTTACGCCCTAAACCCCCTGCAACATGGTGCTAGGGGGTTTATAGCATGCCCTATTCTGGAAAGGCAGCAACCAAGTTCCCCAGGGTGCTATTCTCAAACAACTACTGGAGGACATCCACCAAAGTACAGTTACACTAGAAATTAGATGGTGTAACTGTACTTATGCCCTCCAGGGGTTGCACGTATGTGCTGCCAGCCCATCCCCCGATGACATGTCGCCCTTCCCCCACCACTGCTGTGCCACCCAAAAGGTCATGTGTGAGCCCCACAGGACTATTGCTGTCCCTTCCTGAATGCCTTGACCCCAGAATATGCAGAACAATGCCCCACAGGGCTAATACTGTCCCTCCCAATGCCTGGACCCCATGACAAACAAGGTCAGGCCCCACAGGGCTATTACTCTCCCCCCAATGCCCTGACCCTGTGACATTCATGTCACTGCCCCGTAGTGAGCCATGCCCCCAATGCCCCGATGCCTGATCAGTTACTCACATCTCTCATAAGCTGGCGAACCCCAATCCATGGTAACTAGTAGTCTCACCCTCACCCGGCAGTGGTAGACCACTCATGCCTCCACCCCTCACTGGCTGGTGACTGTCACAGACCCACCTCTCACCACCTCAGCCAGCCAGTAGCTGACTGAGATCCACCAGAGCTCATACCGCTGTACATAGTACGCGTTCAATGAATATTCATTGCATGCATACTATGTGCAGTAGTATGCACTCTGGTGGATCTCAGCCAGCGTCTGGTCGCAGTGCTGAGAGGTGGATCTGTGCCAGTCGCCAGCCAGGTAGGGGTGGTGGGGGAGCGGGGTGGTCCTCCACTGCTGGGTAGAGGGGGTTGGGGGCCACTAGCCTACCAGGGATTTGGGGTTGTTCTATACAACTTATGGGGGATGCGGGAGGCAGCGGATCGGGGATCAGGGCATTGGGGAGGACAGTAATAGCCCTGTGGGGCATAACCTTGTTTTTCGTGGGGTCCAGGCATTGGGGGACAGTAATAGCCCTGCAGGACATAACCATGTATGTCATGGGGTCAAGCGTTGGGGGGCCACCTGCGCCCTTCAGGTCCTTGGCTGTGGCTTGCGACCATCCCTTCAGATGCGTCCATTGTTTGGCATACCTGTGGGATTGTTGCAAATCGCAGGACTTAGCCGCAGGGACCCTGCCCCTTCTAGAATCAGGCACAGGGTCCTTGGCATAATTGAGGATCGGCGCAAGTCGCCTGTGGCAGCGACTTGCAGCATCCTTGTAGAATCAGGACCACTGACCGTACATGTGGAGACAAAACTAAATCCGTTATTCAGAACATGAATCTGTGCCTCACTCAGTTCAAAGGATGGAAAATTGATAATATTTACCTCTTCTTGTTTTTGTATGACCTGCTCTTCGGTGTGTTCACTTATTGCATCTGCTTTGTTAACTGCTGATACCACTGCTGCCTGCCATGTGTGTATCCTTGGTTTGTTTTTCCTTCTGCCCCTTGTTATCCATTTACAGTTTTGTCCACTACTTGGAATTTCACCATCCATGGACTGCGTTTTGGTACAGATTTCAGGTGCTGCATAGTTTCCTACTCTGAAACATCCTCCTTTTAAAAAAATCTTCAGAGGAATCAGTGGCAGATTCACTAGCCAAGGCAAAGTGAGATTGGTAGATGTATTTACAGTTTTCAAGATTGATCTGGGTGCAGAAAGAGCCACAAGTGTCTCTAGTTGAGAAGCAGTTGAAGACGGCGTTCGTTTGTTTTTTGTTTATGTTGTTTATTATTGGGTTTTTTTTGCAATTTAATTGCTCCAGTGTCTTTTTCCAAGTGATGACCCAATCGAGGTGGTAATCATGTCTGTCTCTTTCAAATGTTTTAAATTTCTTACTCTTGAGCTGTTTATCTTGTTCTTCAAGAACACATTTCAGTTCAGATTCAAAAGTAATAAAGTAGGGACGTTCTTTGAATTCAGACACTGATGATTCTTCCACTTTTAATTCATGGGGGGGTGACACTTTTTTCTATTGGTAAGGTATCTTTTCCATTTGAATATATTTAAGTGTATACCCCTTTAAGCACTCAGTTTAAATGGATGCTTGCACTTGTGATTGCCACTCCCTGATGATGCTTCCAGCCAAGACCGATAGGAGGTAGTGGGTTTACTCCTGTTCTCCTGGTAAGTACACTTCAGAATAAAATAATTCTTGTTATTTTGCTAATTTATTTGGTTCTGGTCTGTTCTTTGTGGTGAGTTGGTGCAGGAGTTTTGTGTTTCAATTGCTGCTTTGCTCTCCACAGTATACCCAGCTTTTGGGGCAGTTTTGCTTGCTGGCTACACGTGTGTTGTCTAACCTACCCCCAGCAATCGTTCAGACAGGCCTATTTCCAAAGTTTTTTGTGCATTGACCATCACCCTTTTTTGTGGTTTGCCACCACAAGGGACTGGAATGTCAATTACACTAAAAGTCATTCATTTGGGGGGTTCAGAGGACAACCTTGCAGCAGATATTTTTAGTGATGCCGGTACCACCAATCCACTTGTCAAAGAAAACCTGACTCCTGATTCAGATGTGACACAACACTATATAAATCCTTGAGCGGTGGAGGAACCTAAAATTCGTACAGCATTCCAAAAACTGGAGAGTGTTACCCTGAGAGCAAGAAGGAATTATTGTCATAAATGTACCTTGGAAGCCTATGTCAAGGTTAATCGTGCACACCGAGGCTTAAGCGTTATCAAATGGCAGGGAAATGGACACAGCCAAGTTACCTTTATGGAAGACTGGAAAGATCATTTGCAGGCAGCTTCAGTGCTATTCGTGAATTGTCATTATAAGTGACTACACAGCACAAAAGGAGGAATTAGAAGCCGAATTAAAAGTGCAAGAATCATTAGTGTCTGAATACAAAGAACATCCCGATGTTACTTTTGAATCTGAACTGAGATGTGTTCTTGAAGAACAAGATAAATGGATGAAGGCTAAGAAATTAAAAAAATTTCAAAGAGACAGACAGGACTCCCAATTCAATCAGGTCTTCACTTGGAAAAAGACACCAGGGCAATTTAATTGTAAAAACAACCATAACAAACAACATAAAAAAAAACAAATGAACGCCAGCTTCGAATGTTCTCATTTAGAGACACCAGCAGCACTTCCTGCACCCAGATCAATCTTGAAATGTGTGAATACATCTACCGATCATGTTATTTCAGTTCTTGAATCTGCCACTGATTCCTTGAAATATTTTTTTAGAAGAGGAAGTTCTGGAGGAAGAAACTATCCAGCATTCGATGCAGTCCACAGAATGATGTAATTCCAAGAGGTGGACAAAACCGTAATTGGACCAGAATGGGTGGAAGGAAGAACAAACCAAGGATACACACATGGCAGACAGCAGCGGTATCAGCAGTCAACACAGCAGACACAATAAGTGAACAAACCAATGAGCAGGTTGTACAAAAACATGAAGAAGTAAATATTATCAATCTTTCACCCTTTGAACTGAGTGAGGCACGGATCCAAGTTTTGAATAAGGGATTTAGTTTTGGCCCCACATGTATGTTCAGTAAGTTTGAACTTTACATAGACATTAAGAAGTTCTGCAGAAGCTGGCCCAGTGGCATGGAGAACTGAGGCATCATGCATTACCTTCTGCCACTCCGGCGACCCGTGTTTGCAGTGCAAATGGGTCACCGGGGTTCAGCCAGGAAGGAGAGGATTGAGCATCTAGAGGACAGCTCTTCTCTCCCGGGGAGGGATCCTGGCAGTCCCACTGAATGACTGCCCAGGTGGAGGCCTGAGGGCAGAACAGGTCAGGGACTCCAGTGTCGGGAGGGTGCTGTGGGACTCCACAGTGTGCATACACCTTCATGTACACCGCTAACGTGTTGTGCCCCAGCAACAGGGGAGGGATGAAAATGGAAAAAGAAGTGGCAGCCAACAGGCAAGAGACTCAGTCTCCTCGACGCACTGCGTCCGGCCAGCCAGACACCTCTGAGCCAGGAGGTGTGTAATCTGGTGGACACCTTGCGACAGGGGTGGGGGGACCAATAGAAGTTAGTCACCAGGGAGAAAAAGAATACAAAAAAGTAGAAAATCTATGCTACTGCATGGGGCATTTAAACATGGCGCCCCAGTGTAGCCACGCCTCCTACTACCGCATCAGCCCAATCACCCGAGTGCGGCACCACCACAGACCTGAGTGAGAACTCCCACAAAGATATATGAACCTTGGCAGGAGACTACAGCCAGGGAGGGGGAAAAAAACAACAACACAGGAGACACGAAGTAAACTCAGTCAGCTGCTGCTACCCACCGCTATTGTTGGCAGCATGCCATGGCATGCATGGCATATCAGTAGGTACACCCTTGGTCATACTGAACCTCTTTCCAGGTTTGTTGATGAGCATGTTTGATATTTGTTTCCTAAATAATGGTCTTTAATTCGTGATACCACACAGATATTGAGCATCCTAGAGGAGTTACACATTGAACAATATTGGTTTCTAGTGATAATTGAAATTAAATCATTGTACACTAATGTCCACCGCGATGACGGCTTGGTTGTGTTATGGTTTTGGTTGGAGACAGCAACTAACTATGCCCCTTTTTCACTGAGTTTTTGTTACTTTAGCATAATTTGTGTTGAAGAACACTTCTTTTTCAGGGACCGCATATTTTTCACAAATTAAAGGGACAGCGATGGGGGCTACTTTTGTCCCCACTTTTGCTAATTTATATTTAGGGTTATAGGAGAGAGAATTCATCTATGATATGGATAAAAACCCCTTCTATGATTAGATAGCTCTTTGAAGAAGGTACATTGACGATGTGCTGATGGTGTGGCGTGGGTTGGTGACAGAGTTGCTGGATTTTGTACAATATCTTGAAGGATCTAATCCCCACCTCAGGTTTTCTGTCCCATACAGTACTACTAATGTACATTTTTTGGGATTTACAACAAATATTCAAGAAAGATGATGAAACTGATTTATACAAGAAAAGAACTGACAGAAGTGGCCTGCGTTATGCCAGCAATTGCCACCCAGGCCACACCATTAGCAACATACCACTCTCCTAATTTATGAATGTTAAACACAATTGTTCAACTGTTACCACCTTTGAAAAGAGGGCAACATAACTTGAGTTTAGATTTGATGAGTGGGGGTACAGCCATGTTCTGAGTGGCCAGGTCAGGGACAGGGTACAACATATACCTAGGCAGGATCTATTACAATACAGACAGAAAAGTGACAGACAGTCAGGATGTATGAATTTTGTTACCAACTATTGTACTAATAGCTACATTATTAAACAAACCTTGGAGAAATATAGGCAAGTGTTAACTACTGAACCTGCCCTCTCTAAAATCACTACACACACCCCTACAGCCACATACAGATGTTGGGTTAAAGTCAGAGGCAAACTGGTCCATAATTTTCTGCCTATAGACAGTATAATCACAAGTGGCTGGCTGCCAAGTGCCCCCAAGGGAAATTTCCAGTGTGGTAAATGTGTTTACTGTCCAGTTGTGCAAAAAGTAAAAACCTTTGGTTCAGTTCATAACAAAATGGAATTTATAGTTGAACAATTTATAAGCTGTGTCACAACAGGAGTAGTATGTTTGGCCACCTGCACTTATTCAGCTTTACATGTAGGGAAAATGAAACGCATGCTGAAAGTCCATATTGGGGAACACGTGAGTTCTATTCAAAATAAAGATGTTAGAAATGCTTTATTTGCACATTTCAGTAACTATGGGGGCTCTGGGAAACATGAATTCTCCTTTTGTGGGATAGAAAAGATAAGGGTAGGACCCAGAGGGGACAATTTGGAAGCTAGGTGTAATGAGGGGGAAGCATTTGGGGTTTTCATGTTAGGTGCAATGAATGTGCCTAGATTCAACGATGGGTTTGAATGGTCAGTTTTTTTTTGTTTTTTTTTTAAATAGACATTTTTGTTTGCTTCATTCAAATATAGGGATTTAGGGATTTATTCATTTATTTTTCCTATTTTTATTAACCCATGAAATCCTCTGTATCCCCTCATTTTTTATATGTATCCCTGAATATTAATATTTATTGTGCTATTCATATTTCTTCTGCTATTTATGAATGAAGTGCAACATATTTAATTTGGCCTTTGGGCTATTTATTTATTTATTTATTTAAGAGTTTTACCAGGAAGGCATGCTGAGCAGAGTACTGCTCGATTCCAGATGTGTCCTGGGGACAAGAACAACAGTACACAGAGGAATACAATAATAAATACAGCAGTGGTCAAATATGGTACATAACATAGGTACAGAAGTGAAAATCAGGACAAATGCAGGCATTTACAAACAAAGTGGTGCAGCCATAACCGTGCGGCACATAAAACAGAGGGAGGTGCAACATGAGACTAGCACTTGACTGCCTAGGATTGATAAAGGTAATGACTCAGGACAGGCACATGGGGGTGTAACTTCACTTAGGCACTGATGAATTGTTAGGCACATGAGCAGGAGGAGGAAAAATGCACTGAGAGAAGACCGTTCAGGTGCTGGTAGGGAGAGGTGCACCAAATGTCTGGGGGGAGGGAGTTCCATAGCTTGGGCATTTGGTAGCTGAAAGCAGCCTGACCTTTCGAGGTGGAACAAGGGGAATATGTAGAAGATGCATGTCTTTTTGCCTGAGCTCATAGACGGAGGGGGAGTGGATGGACAGTACCAAGGTGAGGTAAGGGGGCAAGGACTGGTCCCAGAACTTGGCAGTGAGGCATGCACAGTGTGAGGATCTGTGGTCCTGTAGATAGGGCAGGCCCAGGGACTGATAAAGGGTACAGTGATGGGTAGAGTAGGGGCAGTCAAGGGTGAAACAGCAGAAGGAATGGAAGAAGGAATCCAGTCTGAGCAGGTTGGACTTGGGGACAGCACTGTGGACCACGTCTCCATAGTCTAAAATTGGCAGAATCATTTTCTGTACGATTGCATGGCAGACCAGCAGGGGGAATGCAACCACAACTACGATAAAGTGCACCCAATCTGGGGTGGAGTCTTTTGTAGAGGTCATCGATGTGTACAGAAAAGTCAAGGTGCTGGTCAAGTCAGACCCCGAAGTATCTGAAGGAGGGTCAGGCCTCCAGTGAAGTCCTGTCCAGAGTGTGGAAAATAAGGGGAAGGGGAGCCGCAAGAGTCTCTGCCTAGTGCTGAAGGTCACGGAGACTGTTTTCTTGGCATTTAGGTGAAGCTGATTGGAGTAAAACCATAGCTGGACACTGTTGAAGTCCTGCTGCAGTGTTGTAGCCACATCAGTAGCAGAGGGGCCAGATGACTACAGCACCGTGTCGTCTGCATACATATGAATGGAGGTATGTGTGCAGGCAGAGGGCAAGTCATTTAGGTTGTTTGATCAAAACATAACCTATCCTATTCTAGGGATGATTTTGAGAACATATGTATATTTTTTAATACTTTGTATATTGATAGGAAGGCATATTTAATTGTATTGATATATTGTTCCTCATTCCTGTTCCGGTGGTATGTGCCAAATATATTTATTCATTTTTGATGCATTATAATTACTAATCTTCTCATGGGTATTAGTTGTACTTGACATTAGTGTTTTCAAAAAAAGAAGGGGGTTGCACTTTTTTCTACTGGTAAGGTATCTTTTCTATATGAATTTATTTAAGTGTATACTCCTTTAAGCACTCTGTTTAAATTGATGCTTGCACTTGTGGTTGTCACTCCCTGATGACACCTCTGGGTGAAGCTGTTAGGATGTAGTGGTTTGCTCTTCCTTTTTTGCTATTTTAAAATTAACACTGCAAATATCAGTTAGTGTGGCAAGAATAATTTCGCCCGTCACTCGTTTAAGTAAAAATTGTTCGCTCAAAACATAACCATTTGCTATGTATGTTTTACTGGAGAAAACCTTCTTTCTTGGGGTACATACGAAGCAAATTATGTCACAATGGGACCGTACTGCATGCACAATCTTCTGCTGGCAAAGGTGGCACTTTCTACACCTGCTAAGGGCCGGGAGAGGGAGGGAGGGGCAAAGGCAAGAGATGGAGTATAAAGAGGAGATCAATCATGAAGAGGGAAATACTAAAGTTTTTTGAGGTTATATGGGAATGGGTCATAGAGGGGGATGGGTGGAGATTCAAAAGGGTATATCAGAGTAAATTTGATTGGATAAGCTGGTAATTATGGCAGTTCTACCAGTAAAAATATTGTCACTTAACATTAATGGGCTGAAAACCCCCATTAAGAGGTCCTGTCTTTTTTAATATTTTAAAAAGCAATTAAGCAAAGTTATTTTCCTCCATGAAACTCATCTGACAGAGGGAGAACATCTGAAACTGTCATGGGGGGTAGGTATCGTTTTTTTTTCCTCATCTTACCCAAAAAGAAAACATAGGTGTAGAGCAATTCTGGTACCATCCTCGACTCCATGCCAGATGGAATCCCAGTACTCCAATCCTAAGGGATGTTTTGTGATAATAACAGGGGGTGTTATTTGGAAAAAAGGTCACATTAGCAAATGTATGTTTTCCCCCACAGACCTCTTCACCCAAGTTTAGGTCCTTCTTTAATAAGTTACTGGACATACAACAGGGATGCTTAATAGCAGGGGGGATTTTAATCTAATGCTCTCCCCACAGTTATATATATCAGGGTACACTATGCATAGGATATAGGCCACTCAGAAATTTTGTCGGACGCAACAGGCCTCCTTGGGGCTAGTTGATGTTTGGCACCTTTTTTTTTCTTCTTCACGGGCCTATACATACTATTCCCCACAATTTAAAGGACACCTAAACAGGAAATGTTTGAAATGTGGGGGGTGAGATACTGACAATAAAAATGGAAAGGGACCTGGGGGGTAATTATATCAGATGACCTATAGGTGGGCAAGCAATGTGAGAAGGCAGTAAGAAAGGCTGGGGGATACTGGGATGCATAAGGAGAGGCATCAACAATAGAAAACAGGAAGTTGTTATCCCTCTGTACAGACAGTTGGTGAGACCCCATCTGAGTACTGTGCAGTTCTGGAGATACCATCTCCAGAAAGACAGAGTGGAGGTTGTCAGAGGAGGGCAACCAAAATGCTGCAGGGTCTGCACCAGAAGACATATGAAGAGAGACTAAAGGAGCTTAATATGTATACCCTTGAGGAAAGAAGGGAGAGGGGGGACATGATAGAAACTTTCAAGTACCTCAAGGGAATCAACAAAGTCCAAGAGGGTAGTATCTTTCAGAAAAAGAGATGTGCAAGAACAAGGGGGCACAATTTGAAGCTAGAGGGGGTGCAGCTCAGAGGTAATGTGAGGAAGTATTTTTTCACGGAGAGGGTTGTGGATGCATGGAACAGCCTTCCTGAGGAGGTTGTGGAGTCAAGAACAGTGGGGGAATTCAAGAATGCATGGGACAGACATAAGATGATCCTAGTGGGGAGTAGGAGGAAGTAGGCTGTTGGTTAACTAGGATCTGCAGCTTATCCGTTAGGTAGGAAAATGGGCAGACTAGGTGGGCCAAGCGGTCCTTATGTGCCATCAAATTCTATGTTTCTGTGTGCCGTTTTGAAGGCACAGTCACATAATCATGCAGAGTAAATGTGTCTGGTAATGTTCTTACCTTTGTTTTCATCACCAGACACCTATTGTTCGATCCAGAGTGTTTTTTAGATGTAGTCTAACATAGGGAATTTCATCTGACTGCTCAGAGAAGCGTGGTGCCGATACTGTGCGCGTGCATCAGCACTATGATGTCATCGGAGCCATCCTCCGAGCAGGAACATCATTGTGAGCGATAGATCGAGCCAAAAAACATTGAAGCAGTGGGTTTAAAATAAAAGTACATCAATAAAGAGAGCTCTTTGTACGTCTCTGTGTTCTTATTTGATCATTTGCTGTTTTCTCTTTCATTAAAGCACATCCCCTAATATGTGAAGTTAGTTTAAACTGCGGTGTAGTCAGTGTCTCTGTGTTAATTCTCCACAGTCTTTGGTCAGCCTACCCATTAGTGGATATACTTACTGTAATATTACTGAATAAATTTGACAGGTACTATATTGTAATACAAGTGTACATATCAAAAGCATAAGAACTGGTGCCGACATAATGTGTTATATTCCTTCCTGATGTGGCTGATGTTTTGGGGGAGTGGTCATGCATAACATCGGTGAGATGTAAACTGTACAAGTGTTGGGGGGCAAGTCTCATCTCCAAGGAGAGTCATTAGTGTGGTCCCCCAGAGATCAGTCCTAGGGCCCATCCTGTTCAATGCCTATGTGTCTGACATAAGGAAGGGTATCAGGAGTGAAATGAGTCTCTTTGCAGATGACTCAAAGCTGGGAGTGGTGGTGAATGGGGAGGAGTGAAGAGTGACCCTGCAGGAGGATGTGGCAGCTCTGGAAAGGTTGTCGGGGAAGTGGAAACTGAAGTTCAGTGCAGGGAAATGCAGGGTGCTGCACCTGGGAACCAGAAACCCGTGGCAAGTGTATTTTATTTATTTGTTATTTATTGAATTTTGTTGACCCATTGAGACTAGAAGTTCCTTTTTCATGAGCGACTGGGGGGAAGGGAGGATACAGATGATAACCAACTGAAATCGAACCAGATTAAGTTGTTGGTGGTATTTTTAGTGAATGGGGGAAATTTAGCCAGGACACCAGTGAAATTCCCCTACTCTTTTCGAGAAGTGCCATGGGATCTTTAACGTCCACCTGAACAACCACCAGAACAGGCAGACGGGACCTCGGTTTAACATCTCATCCGAAAGATGGCACCTCAGGAGTGCAGCATCCCCCTCATGCTGCACTGCAGTGTCAGTATTGAGATATTCCTCCTGGAGAGGGTCCAGAGGAGGGCAACCAAAATGATTTGGGGCTTGGGGGACAGGACCTATGAGGAGAGGCTCGAAGAGCTAAATATGTACACATTGGAAGAGAGAAGGGACCGGGGGGACATGATAGAGGTCTTCAGGTACATGAAGAGGGTAAATAGGGGAGGAACAGTCAGGGTGCTTCGAAGGAAGGAGGAAGGGGCCACTAGAGGGCATGGGTGGAAGCTGGAGGGGGAAAGATTCAGGGGAGAAAGGAGGAGGTGCTACTTCACTGAGAGGGTGGTGGAGCCATGGAATGCACTGCCTAGGGGGCTGGTGGAGGCAGAGACAGTGGAGGGGTTCAAGAGGGGGTGGGACAGGTACAGGGGAAGGGTTCTGGAAGCAAAATCCAATGCAGCAAGAATATCCGGAACTGGGAAGGGAGAAGCCAGAGAAGGCGAGGGGGACAGCAAGGTCAGCACCCAGGGTGGGGGCTGACCAAACGAGCAGACACGAAAGACCGTTAGGCCTATTCTGCTGGCATTTTAGTATGTTAGTATATTAACCCAAGTGCCTGGTGTGGGGATAGAACCCACAGCCATCTGATCTCCCGGCCTCGGAGGTGAGTGTGTAACCTGCTGAGCCACTGGCACTGTATACCCTGGGGGGAGATGCACTACAAGTCTCGAAGTGCGAGCGGGACCTGGGGGTTGTTGTGGATGTCAGAATGAGCAACTCTGAGACTTGTAGGAGGGCAGCAGCCAAAGCCAATAGTATTCTGGGATGCACGGCTAGAGGGATTACCTCCAGAAGGAGGGAAGTGATTCTCACTCTGTATAACTGCTTGGTTAGGCCGCACCTCGAGTACTTTGTGCAGTTTTGGAGACCGCACTTTAAGAGGGACATTGCAGTCCAGGAGAAGGTGCAGATTAGGGTAACCAAAATGATCTGGGACTTGGGGGAGAGGACCTACGGGGAGAGGCTTGAGTAGCTCAACATGTACACTCTGGAGAAGAGCAGATATAGGGGTACATAATAGAGGTGTTCAAGTACATAAGGGTGATTAATAAGGGAGGGTCAGTCAGGGTGTTCCAAGGGAAAATGGGGTGTCAACTAGAGGACACGGTGGAAGCTGGGGGGAGACTTAGGGGGAGAGGAGGATGTGTTACTTCACTGAGAGGGTGGTCGAACCATGGAATGCGCTGACCAAGGGACTGGTGGAGGAGAGACTGTAGAGTGGTTCAAGAGGGGCTGGGACAGGTATAGGTGGAGGGTGAAGCTGAGGAAGTCCAATACAAAGGGAACATCTTGGACTATGGATAAAGAAACTCAAGGGTGTTGGGGGGACAGCAAAGTTGACACCCTTTATGGGTGCTGACTATCGAGCAGACAGGAGAGACCATCAGGCCTCCTCTGCTGGCATTTTAGTATGTTAGTAATATGCATGACTTTGCATTTCCTGGCACTGAAGCAAAGCTGCCTGAGCCTGGACCACCTCCCCCATTTTTCCAGATCTTCATGTAGGTCCTACATCCCTTCCACTGTGTCCACTCTCCTACAGAGCTTGTTGTCATCCATGAATAGGCACAGTTTGCCTTTAATGCCATCCCTAATGTCATTGATGAAGATGTTGAACAACACCAGTCCCAGCACTGAGCCCTGTGGGACCCCACTGGTTACCTCTTTGGTGCTACATAACTGTTACCCCACAACCACCCTCTGGGTTCTGTCCCTCAGCCAGTTTTCCACTGATCTGGTCATCTTCTCCCCAACCCCAAGATCTACCAACTTCCTGATCAACCTCTTGTCAGGCACATAGTAAAATGCCTTGTTGAAATCTAGATAGAGGATGTCTACCGCTTCATCATGGCAAACAAGATGCTGGAGCTTCAGGCATTGTTGGTGGGGGGGTGGATGTGGCAGCAGTCACAGTGACTGGTGCGATGTCCACACGTGATTGGGACCTAAACATACTAGGGTACACCACATGCAGAAGGGATATGGTGGAGGGAAGTGGAATGTGGGTTAGCTTTCATCATTAGCGATAGCATAGTGATAAGCAAGGTTGAGGAAGCAGGGGATCATGTAGAGGCTGTTTGGGTCACCCTGCAGGCTCCAGGGGTAAATGGTTGAAGATGGGGGTAGTATATAGACCTCCTGGCCAGGAGGAGAAAGAGGAGGAATAACTGGTGGATATCCATAAGGTCCACTGTTGTAGGGGAAAGGACATCACTGTGGTGCGTGGAGACCTGAATATGCCAATAGCAGATTGGGGAGCTATGGCATCCTCATTGAGCATGGAGCAGCACCTGTTAGATGCTTTCCAGGATGCATTTCTTGCCCAGCTGGTGACTGAGATGACAAGAGAGAGGCGCATCCTCAATGTGGTTCTGACAGACTGGGAGCTCATCAGGGATCTAGTTGTTGGGGACCCATTGGTGGTAAGCAACAATGCCTCAGTTTGGTTCTACCTAGAACTAGGGGCCGGGGTTGAACACACAAGAACAAGAGTGGTTGATTCAGTAGGGTTGTACTTTGGGGGGATGGGGCAGATCATTAGGAGCTACCTACATGATATAATGCCAAACATGGGCACGGAGTCCTGATGGTAAATTATAAAAAAGTGACTACTAGAGGCAACCATGACCTGCACGAGGGAAAGTCGCAAGTGGGGCAAAGGTAGGAGGGCGAGTTGGTGGACAAGGGAGGTACAGGATGTGGAGGGGTCATGAAGGAGAGGATGTAGGAGCTTCTGACATCATGGGGTGACCTACACGATTGCCAGCATGGCTTTGTTAAGGGTAGATCGTGTCAGACCAATCTGCTGGAGTTCTATGAAGGGGTGTCGAGGGTGCTGGATCATGGAACATATTTTTGGATGACACAGTGTACTGTGCTATAACACGGTGTTCAGCCTTAATAGTAGTTGTGATATGGTACAAGGTAACGGTTAATGGGATGTTGGATACACTGTCATTGTAACAGTCATGCTATATTAAATAATGGTTTGTATTACTGATTTTCCTTTGTGGATATCAGGCATCTAAATATATATTTTTCTTCACAGGCTTTAAACAATGTACTTTCCAAGGTCCCAGATTACATGCTGCAAAGAAATGAGGACACGTCTTCAACATGTACTGCAATGTTTGATGATGTTCACATGTCTGCGACATATGACTATAGTGAACAATGTGATGACACCTTACAGTGTCACAATGCAGTTGCTGGATTTAAATCCAGTGTTGACTACAGTGATGTCCATGATGATGCATTCCAACAAGAAATGTTGAGGTCTGATCATGAAGATGACGTGCCACTGGACCTTTCAGTACGTAGCATGAATCATTACTTTCCAGATGCAGTTATGCCTGAAAGTACGATGGAACAATATTTTACTCTAGAACTTCATCTACTTCCTGTTGAAGACGTTACCTAATCAATCAATAAATGTTTCTTCCATTTCTGTGAGTGAATGCCTGAATTTATCATCAACAGATGACATCACATCTCCATCTACCTGCAGCATCAAGTGCCAGGCCAATATGAAGGTTAAGTCCAGATCACGTGGCACCCAAACAGACAAGATAAGAATGAAATGCTTTTGTTCACATAAAACTGTTTATACATGTGATGCATCCGCGCAATGCAATCTTGAAGGAGAAACTGTTGACAATATACCCCATGTTCCCAAAAACGATGACCATCTAACTTTACTTAATGCTGACAGCTTATCAGACACATTACAGGAAACATCAGTGATTCAGATTATGTGCCGCCTAACCTTCATACAGTACGTCAGTCAACTGTCAGTTCCTCGTCAGCAGTAATGTCTTCTGAAGGTATGGATCCTTCACAGCGGAAGTATTACATGGTGTCAGAGAGAAGTTTATCAGTACTGTTCAATCATTGTAGAAAATGCTTCTCAAAAGCAACTCCGACAATCAAGCAAACTGTCGGAACAATGGTTATCATTTCAAATGAGTGCAGCAAGGGACATCGCTTGGAGTGGACAAATCAAGCTACTAGTGGTACCATGCCATGAGGCAACATAATGACATGCTCTGCCATATTTTGCAGCGGAATCACTCTGTCAAAGGCACTGTGACTATTTACATACCTCAGTATGCCTAACATGTCTCTTGTCACCTACCACAAGATCCAGCGTTATTACATAATTCCTTCAGTGAGTAATGTGTGGAGGAATCAGCAGGATATTATGCTTACTGAACTTCAAGAAAAATTGTTAATTTTGGGAGGTGATGGCCATTGTGATTCGCATGGACACTCTGCCAAATACGGCCTGTATACTCTGATAAATCCTGAGAACACCAAAATTGTGACCATTGATTTGATACAGGTTAGTATGATTTTGTTGTCAGCATAAATGACATCTCCTACCTCTGACTTTATGATGCCCGATTCCTAAAAATACTTTTTCATTTCACAGAGTTCTCAAGTTAAGAATTCAACAGCAATGGAGCTTGAAGGTCTCAAAAAGGGGATACAATTTGTACAGGAGAGTGGCTGTGCCATTACAACCCTTGTGACAGACAGACAGACATGTGCAGGTGAAATCCTTTATGAAAGAGTCATCCTGCACTCAAGCACCAC